>OY751436.1:10000000-11336000 GCA_963565745.1 Phengaris arion
CGGCTTGGTTAGCGTTGGATTTTTGTGTGGTTCGAAACTCAAATATTTTTGTGATTATTTTGGATATTTTTATTTATTTTTAATTACTTTATCGTCCTACTAAAACTTTGAGCAAAGCTCAGTCTCTCAGGGAGGTACTATATTTAATATATTATAACTAGCCGGCCCAGCAAACCAGACATATTAATTAATCAAAACATTTCGGAGGAGTTTGGTTACAAAAACTGTGACACGAGAATACTACACATTAGCCACCTTACTAATAAAAAGATTTACACAACGGATAACTTAAACAACGTTGCCGTCTTTGTCTGATGCGTTGGAACTTACCGCGTGTAAAACGAACTTTCTTATCTTGGCCATTCTCAAACCAGAATCTGTCTGCAACTCTCGTCCTGTAGAACTGAGCGATCATGATGCAGAGGAAGGTGGGGCCAGCTCGAGCCCCTGGTACATGACGTTCCAATGTTCCGCCTATAGTCAGGTCTATGTTACTCACATCTTGGTACTGTTTCCTCAGCAATTTTATGAACTGAAAAGAAATACGTTTCAATTAAGGTGATTAATGGGAGAATATTATAATATTAGGTTCTTACATATGAAATTGGCGTTTTATCGTACTGGCCACATTGATCTCAAATATATCTTCTTTGGTTAGGAATTCCAATTTCAAATTTATACCGCTATTTAACCATGCATTTGTGTTTCGGAATCCGTAATTATTTGTTTTTTCCTCTTTTGGTTTTTTCTTTGCGTCACTCTGTTTACAAAATGGAAAACTTGAAATATGGTATTATTATCGAGTACGAGTTCTACCGTGGCACCAGTGCTGCAGAAATGGCTCGAAGGATTAATAATATGTATGGCGGCGGTGTCGCAAAAGAAAACACAGTGTGTTTTTGGTTCCAACGTTTTCGTTCTGAAAATTTCGGCCTGCAGAACATTCCTCGTGGACGGCCGGAGACCAAAGTTGATAATGAAGAATTGAAGGCTATTGTGGAAGCGGATCCATCGCAAACTATGGCTCCCACAATCTCTTACACTTTCAATCTTCGGTCGGCCAACACCATATCGTGAATTTTTTCGATTGTTTCGGGTGTAGAGATCTCAACTGGGCGTCCAGGACGTTCGGCATCTTCAGTGCTTGTACGGCCACAACGAAATTCAGTAAACCACTTTTTTACCATTGAAATCGATGGTGCAGAGTCCCCATAGTATTTATCAAGCTTAGCCTTGGTCTCGGTAATGGTTTTTTTCGCAAAAAATAATGCTTAATAAGCACACGAAATTCACTTTTTTCCATTGTTTCCTTAAGTTACTGGATAGTCTGATAAAGATAGCTGTAAAACACAAACTAACTGACGCAGCAAGTTCAAATTTTGATAGGAGTCAACTGACAGATGCCTGTTGACAGGAGTAGTGTTGCTTTTTCAGTAAGGAGGTTAGAAATTCAAAAAGTCACGGACTTATTGACCCGCCTTAGTACTTTTGACTTTTGGCAAGAACATTGTTTGAATCCTTGAACAACGAATAAAGATAATTTTCCCGCAATTTCACGCAAACTCAGCTTAGTCGGTGGAATGTAATCGGTTAATTTAGGTGTAGATATTTGAACAGCGTTTCTAGGAAGCCAATCTTTTATGATGCCAACTGAAGTACCAATTTGAAATAAGTTATTTTTCGTGTCTAATACAATCCCTGTAATATTATTTGCATCTAGTAGACCCCTGTCTACTTTTGGTACATCAACCAAAACGGTGGATCCAACGAATATATCTGTGAATTTCTTAGAAGTGTCTTTCATTTTATCTGCAGATCTTTTTAAATTTTGTAAAGCATCTTCTCTTTGCTTTTTAATATTCTCTTCTTTTTGGTATAATAGGCATAGAACTCCCGATCCATATCCTTCTTCACTTGTCGTAATGCCACATATTACATGCACGGAATTGCCACAAACGTCACATAAATGTGCTCCTGTAGATTCATGTCTACAAACAATACAAAACATTTCCTGTACTCTCTCAACCGATTCTGATACAACTGGTATTATTATTATTAGCTATTAACTCGATCAATGTGGGAATATTTGGTGCTTCAGGTTCTGATGGTATTGCTGATTTGCCAGGTGCAGCTTGCTCTAAAATCAATGTGGTAACATTTGGTGCTTCAGGTTCAGACAGTATAGCTGATGTGCCAGGTATAACTCGCTCTAAAATCAATGTAGTACTATTTGTTGCTTCAGATTCGGGCGGTATAGCTGATGTGACAGGCACAACTTGCTCTAAAGTCAATGTGCTATTTTCAATTAATACACTAGCTAGTTGTTCCTCACAAATTTTAGCGTCTTTGTCAAATGACTCAGTAGCTGATACGTTTTGCTGCTTAAGAAACTGATCAATTCCTCTTCAGTAACTAACTTGCCAAGTAATTCTGTTGGTATATGAGTAGATTGGAGTCCTGTTTTTGGTTCTGTTCCAAATAATGCTTTGTACGGTGAACGTTTAATGGTACGATGAAAGGAGGAATTCTTTTGATCAAATCCCTTAGGGAATTGATCAAATCCCCGATTTTATCATATCCCTGCGAGTTATAATTTGATTAAATAAATATATTATGTTTAAAAAAAATTACTTTATGTTCCTCCTTTACAAAACGCCAATTTAATGTGAAATGACCTAATATAATTTTAAGCCCCGACGCAAAAAGATGGGTGTTATAATTTTGAAGTGTCTGTCTATCTGTCCGCGGCTTCGTAGCACCTAAACGGAAGAACCGATTTTTTTTTGAAAGCTGACATGATCGATGGAGTTCTTAGTTTCTAGTTTTATCATTCTTCTAGTTTCTTCATCATCAGCTAAATCGCTGCTTGAAAATTTGCGAGTTACTTAAATTTTTATTATGTTTTTTTTGCAGCATCCTTTTAGAAACCTAACATCGTGAGTTTACTTCCATCTAATACACTTAAACTTTTATTATAGGAAGAATGACATTAAGCACACGAAGAGATTAATTAGAACTGTTGTCCATACGACCATATATTTTGACCCTACTGTTTCGTAGATACAAGCGGCGACGTTGCTATCGTAATGATTTTTGTATGGACCGTTTTTACAAGACTCGCAAAGGTGCTTTAAACTAGTCACTGTATTTTAAATTTAATACGCTATTCCTTCTGCAAACTTTCTCTTTTTCAGAGCTATATTCATTTATGTAATAAAGAATTACAGTCAAATATTTTAATATCTGTTGCTGTGCGTACATTGTTTGCGATAGTCCCTCGTAGATCCTCGAACGTTCTAGGTACAGTCAGGTTACAAGCTGCGCGAGCTGCCTGGTAGCTACCGAGCCCCATATCTCTACTGCGCTGAACGTCGATTGTTCGAAGATCGCCACCGTATTTTTTCTTACCCCTGAAAAAAGTGTTGAAATGTGATATTATGATCAGCGATTACATAATAAAACTGGCAAAAATGGCAAAAGTCTAGGGGGAAAATATCGTAACTTGTGTCAAAGGCTTTGACACGGATTGAGTAATTAATAATTATAAACTTTATAGTACGAAATCCAAGCACCAGGAAGTACTGGGTAGATGATATGCGTGACAGATATTAATTGACAGTCCTAGTGAAGCTACCTAACGAAACTTAATCGATTGTTTAGAAGTATATTCAATTGGCAACGGAAAAAGAATCGGTAATGCCGATTTTTACAAAGGAATTACGATAAGAAGATGGCCGCTTCTGTTCGTCAATTTGATGTTGATTCAGCAGTGTTTTGAACCGACGTTTATTTTGTTTCACTCTACTAACTACTGATATTCTGAACTATAGAAATTCAAGTAATAATCAATAAAAACATTCAATGTGTAACATCTTTCCTCTCGCTTTCTTGCAATTTGTGGGAGTGATGTGCATTTCACGAAAGTGAAATAGGACGGAAATGCGAAGTGACACCAAGGAAGTCGCGGAAGCGCGCGCTATTATTTTTTTTGACGAATGAGCGCGCGGTGGTAGAGTTGGCCGTCAAACTAGAATTAAATATTTCAGTATTAAGCTTTTTTAAATTTTGAGGTTGATTTCTGTCACTGCTTAATGGAAAAGTTTCCGTATTTTTTTTATCATATTAGAAAATAGTACTAAGCATTGTGTTTTTTTGAAATATTTTAATAAAATGTTACACGTCTAATGCGACTACTGTAAGGCTCGCTTGTTTCTTTTAATCATATCAATTTAATATGATTTCACTCAAATTGTACCTGAACAAATACTCTGTGATCTCAACTGTGAAGAATGGATCAGCAGTGGAAGATGACTGAGCGGTTAACCCAACCACTAGTTGCTCGAATGTGTTATTCCTCTCCAGTACCAAGGGTCTGTTGAACCAATTGCTCAAACGAAGGTTGCCAGCATCAGTTCTATCTTCAAATTTCTTTCTGTAAAAACAACGTATTACAATATTGAATTTTAAGTCGTCGTCATGTTTTTTCACAGCGCCATTTGATACGATGTTGGTAGTATCGTTATAAGAGAAAACTTAAGTAATTCGAAATATAAAATCAAGGATTAAAAGCGTGAAAGCGTAATTGAATCGTGAGGACAGTTATCAGAACTTATGTGATATTAGATATTACGATCCCTCAGAGATAAATTTTGATAATTCTAAATACTACATACTCCAAATATCCTTGAATAAATGTGTGAAAATATCGCAGAGCTGCCGTCGCAAACTCAGTTATTATGCCTGGCACCAAAGTCGGGTTGTAGTCATTTATATAGTCTCTCATATTAGCTTTGGTACGAGGGTAAATAAGTTTGTTCGCCAGCATGTATTCCTCTCCTGAAATATGAGGAAAATGCATTGAAAATAAATAACATGAACAATAAGTTCCTAAAAGATAAAATATATTCAGATAACTCTATTAATTTCTTCCCATTTATCTTTAAAAAGAAATTACCTAATATGTAGGGCAGATATTCGTAATAATTAATATTTTGTATAACAGCAATAACGATACTTCGCGCTTCCTGGAAAAGCGTCTCATCGTCCCAATGCGGATTGATCTCGCTCAAGCCATCAGCCATAAAATTATGGTACAGAAGTAAAAGTATCTGCAAAACGGTCAATTCCGTGTTTTGATTTATCCTTGTGTCTCCTACAACATAAATTAACATTTAAGCAATAACATAATAATTATTATTCTGTGATTCTGGCTCCATCGAATCTTTTCTTGATAAGGTTCATTGATTTGCTAGGTGGGTACTCTGTTAGGCCCGCCTACATATCATCTTCATAATCTCAAAAACATTGTTAGTAATTACCGCTGGTAATACAGGTGTGGCAGGGGTTTAATTATGAGCTGGTTAATTTTTTCGACTAAATATTGAATATTCGTAAGTGATAATTAGGCAAACCAACCTCCCATATAACAAGGCTCCTTGGGGGATTCCGCATCTGAGCAGGTTTCAGTAACGTTCTTAACTTGTGGAGGCCACTCTCGGCCATATCTTGTGATTGTTTTTAAATTACCATTATCAAAAGAACGTAATTCCGCACTTTCTTCATCAGTACTGCCATATATCATAGAAGCATCCATTAAAGGGGTAACCATAGTTAACTATGACAAAATATTTAAATTAAGACCAGCATATTTAGTACGACTTAAAAGGGGCTAAAATAGAAGTCACTACTAGATACAAAAAAGTTTCGACGTGCAACTGTAAATCAGCAATACAACGAATGAAGAAATCAACAAAATAATTTCAATCTTGGACAAAAATTATTTAAATGTTGTCATTTAAATCGTCAAAGTTGTGGACGAAGTCTCTAAAAAGCAGAAAAAAATCGACATTTACCTGATTAGCTTCCTGATCCTCAGGTACACACCCGATATGCCTATCAGTGTCTGCTCGGACAAAGTCCAGGCAAGAGCCAGGCTTGTGTATTTTGTCGTTATATGGAACTATCACAGGGGCGCAGAACTCATTTGTTAGTACTTCCGATGTGAGTTTACCATTCCTACAGCACACCAAAGATTCGCCATCTAGTAAAATAAATTAAAATAATGGTCAAATGTAGTCCAGGGGCTATTCGACGACATACTTGCGGCGTTTTTATGTGGATTTCTTATATAAAATAAAATATAGCATAAATATATAAGATTGGGATTAATTATCCCATCAAAGTTTATCTGACAGAAATAGTTAGAGAACCTATTTCTTACTTCAAGCAAACATATCAAAACATGAAAGGTGTATTTTTTTAAATTCAGGTGATGTTGAAAACCCCTGCACAAAAAGTAAATTTAAAAATCCTCACCTTCTTCTGTCGCTTCTTGTAACTTCGACATATCGTGTGAGATGATCTGTCCCCACTGCATGCCATTTAGGTTCAACTGGAGATCATACGTGATCTTATCCTTAAACAGCACTATGCTCAGTTCCCTGGCATTGGGCATATTGTCACCGGTATCGGTTCTCGGAAGTTTAAAAATGCCTGCAAAAATAAAGCTTATTTGAATCAACTCACTCAACTCAAGGTGGGTTTCCGAGAACTCTGATTCCGAAAAAATATTTTCAGCAATGTTGATTTAATAATAAATTGTTTGCATCACATTTATTCACAACGCCAACTTACCATCAAAATATCGGTTTTGGAGTAAGCGCATGTATGTGCTTTTCGTAGTTCCCCAGCCAGGATTCTCCAAATTGTTGCATGAGCCATTTACAGATCGATACCGTGTACATGGGCAGCATAATACTTGAGGTCCGCAAACGCTTGCCGTTAAATTGGCATCAAGTATTGGAATAGGATTAGGAATGCTGAAAAGAAAATTATTTGTTTTACGTTTATTTAACGTAAGGTAGTATCCGAAGCACAAAGTATTCAATTAGGTAAATGTAGCACGGCCCGCACGGGGGATGAGGGTTGCGATCCCCAAAAGGATGGAGTTTTGTCAATAAAATTAAGCCCCCATGTCACAATGTATATTTATTTCAGTTCATAGTTAAGACAGGACAACGTCTGTTTGGTACAACTAGTTACTATATTATATTATATTATATTAACATTACCTTGGTTCACTGTTGCTGCTTCCTTGTCCATCATTTTTCCCAGGGGAAAATAACGTTGTAAACAAATTATATATTATTCCAAAACCCATTGCCAGGTTTAAATTGAAAGATAGAAGAATAAGTATAAGTAAATTTGTATCCTTCATCGTATCTAAAAATTATTACTTTTTTAAAGATAATGTAATGTTGTAGATATATATTATGTCTTATTACATAAGCGAGGGAAAGGCACCGACAAGCGTCAAGCACAGGGCACAACTTGGAAGACATACATAGGTAGGTACGTAAGAGGGGCAGAGTTTTATTTTAACGCTCCAAATGTTCTCCGAAAAGTTATATTATATTAAATGTGAAAAGTAGTCGTGATCAACTGCTATGAACCTTATGAACATATAAAAGTGGCAATCAACTTTTAAACCACTTCCGAGCCCAATGACACGAAACTGGATGACTTTAAAAAAATCACGTATAAAACTTCGCCTTTATTTCACAAAACTTATTCCAAAATACCCCATAAAAAAAAAATTCATCCCTACTTCACATTGGGGAGCCCTCTAAATATAATAAAATATTTTTTTATTATCTTATGCTGCCAACAGTCAAGTGTATATTACGCAATCTATATGTGTACTTCATTTCATCAATTTATATTCAAAGTTACAGAAGTTAGAAGGGGCGGACAGAGAGATGGAAAAAGGACGGACAGAGCGAAAAACGGAACCCTAAAAAGCAAAGCAAATACAAATATGACAGAAAAAAAACATACCGGTTGTCTGTAAAGTCGGTTTACTGACGAACAACAACAACAATAATAATAATAATAATAATAATGAGGTAAACGCAATGCGAGCTAACGCTGGTACTTGGTAACGGTACTTGGTAACGATAACGGGTAACAGGTAACGCATGAGTCATGTTTTTTCGTGCGTGCAGCCGGCTCCATCGATTTATAAGACGTTATCACGTCAAAAAGAAAGATATACAAAAAAGCAGTGTTAACTTGGTATTAGCAACATAGAAATGAGCGAGCAAAGAGAACTCAAAGATAAAAAAAATAAGAAAATATATTACTAGCAGCAATGAAACAGAAGACCTAGAGGAGGCAATTAATCAAAAATACAGCGAAACAAAAAACGAGAGCAACTAAAGGAAAAGCTACGAAATAAATATTGATCAAAAACAGTAAGAAAGAAATCAAGAAGGATTCATTAGATATTAACTATTGCATAGAATGTTTAAAAAATTATATAGGCAACAAATTAATAAAGACTCATTAAGTAATACAGCCTTGTTTGAAATTTATTTTTACGACGAGTCTTCTCTCCTTCATATTAGGCATCTATTCCGTTTGAAAGAGGTAAAAAAACACAATTTACTCAAAACGTACACAATACACTCAAACAAAAAAATAATAATAGCTTCCATACCGATTTCGGTAACGGTGGCCGGGTTCGTTGAAACCAGTCCAGCTACGCGGGAGTTATTTTATAGTGCCCTAATGTGTGCGCAGTACACAAGAGCACTCTCTCATCCTTTACTCTTATCTCACACAGCCCAGTGGGACGGATGACAGACACGACTGGTGGATGCGCAGGACCTACTTTTTACATGCATATCAGACACATGGATCATCTTTATTGTCAGCAATCAGGTGATCAGCCTGCATTGTCAATACCAGATATAAAAACAACATTCTTTGCTGCTCTAACGAAGGGAACAAACACAACCTGTGGACTCGAGAGCCAAACTCTAAACGTCTGGACCACGGAGGCGTCTCAAACAATTAGGATACCATGATAAAGTTCTTCGCGATTTGAGTACCTACTAATCAGTAAGTAGGTTGCATTGTCTTATCTTACGATCCTGCTTTGTTCTTAATAATGTTTCTAATCGCTGAGTTGAGGCATCTTTGACTACTTTTGATTTATTTTTTTACACTAGGGTTTGGGAATTCCCGAAAATTTCAAAGTCCCGGGACACGAGACAGCCTACAATCAAAGTCCCGGGAATTCCCGGGAGTTTGAGACTTTTAAGAAAAATATTTTATAAATAAATCTGAGCGTCAACAGTTTGTCCGACAATCTGTTTCTGATTTTTGTAAAAATGCCACCGAATAAGGAGATCACTCTCTCGTTTTCAACATATTGTCGGTTTAATTGTGTTTGGCTCTATAAAGTATTTCCAAACTTTCTTTACGTTTTCCGGTTGCTTCAAAAAACTCCTTTTATAATGTTGCTCTTGGTTTTTTGCTCAATAGTCCCGGGACTCGAGAGAACTTAAATTACGAAAAGTGACTTCGAGACACGAGTTGTCCTGGGATCCAAACCCTATTTAACACCTATGTTAAAGAAATTGGCATTTACTATTAACTCAACTACGAGACATGGTAAAAACAGCAGAATTAAAAAAAAGACAAAAATGATAAAAAAACAAAATAAGAATACAATAATAATAATAATTGTTATAATTCTTTAACAGTGTGTCTATTATTAAATACTAACCTTCCTTTCACTCTTTGATGCCCTGTACCTTCTTATTATAATTTCCAAAAGACTTTCGAATTATTACAAAACATTAGTTGAATAATTTTTCTATTTCCTGAAAAAAAAATCCATATTTAATAAAAAAAAATTACATAACTCTACTAGCTCAAAACTAACTTCAAAATACACCAAACACAATACCTAAGCGTCTAAGAAATAAAATGTTTATGCAGATGCTGGCCAAGTTCTAACCATTACCTATATAACAAGTTAAATAATTTTATAAAGGCTCCAATACACAGTAAAGATATTTTTTGATCGTCAAAACTAGACTGAATAAAGGGATGGACAATTCTTATACCTATACTACCTCGTACACTAAACTGTATTATAGTTGACAAGAGAATTTAAAATATTATGTAAATATTAAATTGTAGATGTTATATAATATTTTATACATTTTCATAAATAATTTAAAAATATATCTTACAGAAATCGACACGTGCGTCCTAAATAGCAGATGTAAAGTCGTTATAAGATAACTAAAATCAAGTTTGTTCGATTGATAACAATAAAATAATTGGATACTTTAAAATACTCGTGCAGTTTTAAAATAGGCTTAAGTCATAAATTGGTAGGCACAGTTCTGCATAAATTATTGTGAAATTCACGCTTAGGGTTCTGCATTTTTTGGGTGTATCGAAAGTTTACTTTTAAAAAACGCGCGCTTTCTATTTAGAATTCAATTCAACATGTTTAATATTATAACGGCAACCAAACAAGGGTTGTGGTATAAGTCGGTACGCATTTTGTGTTTGATGTACCTAAATAACGTAGCTATCTATGTATTATTTCTTAATAATTCTTATGTTTATGTGCTTAATACTCATTTTACAGAATTCATTTTAATTTTGAATTTATCCCGCGAAAAATCCGCAAACTAGTTTTTTTTTCAATAGGTGGTTCCTAAGACAAAGTTCCTGCTCGACCAGTTCCTAAATATTTACCTTTGCATTAGGACGTCTCAAACGTCGCAACGACTGCAGACGTATTTGAACTACGTATTTACGCATGAGTATGTATGAGTCCGCAAGATTAACGGCGCTGTTGAGTGATTTTATCGTATGCCTGGTCGAGCGGCAGCTTGTTCGATAGTACGTGCTATAGTAGATGTAATCTTAAGAGGATTCTCTGCAATAATGAAAAGATACTTACTACATCAATTATTAATTTTCGATGATATTATATTAATTAATAACCGTTATCAAATAAGTTTTTGCTTGTTTTTAATTCTTAGTTCTTTTTCTAGGTGGTTTTTGGACTTTGTATGTTGCATAGCTGGAACTATGAGCAACAAATAAAACATTCTCTAATCGAATTCGGGTATCGGTTTTTTATTTTTAATGGATTTATAATTTTCAGTCATTAGCCTTGGTATTGTTAAAGAGGTAAATAAGGTTGTTAACCTTTAGTTGATATACGTTTTATTTCTTATATTAGTCAATAAATAAAATAATATCATAGCAAATGGTATCATTATTAAAATATGGTACCTTCGGTTCAATGTAATATGTACGGCTGTGACAATGCTGTGACTATATTGTTCGGAATCCGTAAGGCCGGAGAAAATTTAGGACACTAAAAATACAACTCTTCATGATACACAAGCTGATGATAGACAATCTACGGCTAAATTAGCAGCAGATTTCGACGTTAGCGTCAAAACAATATTGGTCCATTTGCGTCAAATTGGCAAGGTAAAAAAGCTTGACAAATGGGTGCCCCACGAACTCAATGATCGCCAGCGCGAAGTACGCCTCGAGACGTCCCTTGCACTGCTCAACAGACACACAAATGATGGAATTTTGAACCGTATTGTTACCTGGGATGAAAAATGGATTATGTTTGATGACCGCAAGCGCTCAATAAGTCGGTTAGATCCTGGTTCAGCACCTAAACAATGCCCTAAACGAAAACTTACCCCTAGAAAAGTGATGGTCACTGTTTGGTGGTCTAGCGCCGGTGTGATTCATCACATCTTATTACCAAAGCAGTTGGGTGATGCATGAGCATTACTGCAGATGTGTACTGTGAAGAACTGAACACAATGATGGAGAAGCTGGCACATCTCCAACCAGCAGTGGTCAATCGCTCGCGCGAAAAAATTCCTTTGAAGAATTTGTTGCCTCCCGGCCAGCTGATTTCTTTAAGAAGGGCATCAATAAACTGCCACTGCGTTGGTAAAGATGCATTGATTGCAAGGGTGATTACTTCGATTAATACAAATAAAAAATACATGAAAAAAATTCGTTTAAATTTTTTCATACAAAATGGCAATTTCATAGGACCTAACGTAAACTAAAGTAACGAAAAAACCTCACGCTCCGTGCATCGTCTAACGTCGTTTCAGTTCGGCAGTCTTCGACACGGCGTTGTGTGCGTGCGATTAGACGTATTGTACGACTCTACGAAACTCGCACGAATCGAGACGAGCTGCTCCGAAATCGGACGAATACATAAGCAGCTGTTTATGAGAAAGTATATAGGTGTATAGGTATTTATGTACAACAGTGAATAGCTGTACTTGTAAAATTTGTGTATAAAGTGTTTTGAATATGAATGAACAAAGTGCATTTATTATTAATGAAGAAAGTCACGAAAAAATAGTGAAAGAAAATGAGTGAGTACTCTATATACATACATTTTATTATTATCACAAATGCTTGCTATGCAATAGCTTTACCGCGGCAGTCCCCGAGTGCCACACGTCTTTTTTTTTCATAAATTTGTGTTATTTCGGTTCTTAATGTGTAATATTGGTAGAATATTAACCATTAAATATTCGTTAACGTGCACAAGTGTGGGCAAGTGGTACAACATTCTAAAAACGTGCTATTTTGTGTTTCCCTCCAAAACTCCCTAGGAACTTTCAGTAGAGCTTCTACCACTTTACTGAATCGACTGACATGACTCATTGACTGCACTGACTATTTATTTGGACTTTGACTAGATTTTAGACTTGACGATTTAGGAATACGATGTTGAAAATTGAAACGAAACTTCTATTTCCCGCTTTTTTAATTTTTTAGAGACATTAGAGTTAGAGATAATCTAACGAAGAAATAAATAAAATTTGTATAAACTATATGCGAAACGACACATAAATTATCGTATTTCTATGCATGTTTGAAAATAAATGATAAACGACACACTTTTAATACCTGCTAACTACATAGAACATATTAAAAATAGTTTATCTTCAAACGTTCGAACTCATAAATATAAAATACTACCGTTTGTTTTCATCCATACATTCTGCGTAGGCCACTTACTGACTTATCACGCAAGTTTTTAGGTACTGCCATGTACTGCTTTAATATTAGGTCCTTAGTGCAGGAGCACACGATGCATTGCAGCGCGCACCGCAAAGATTTCACCAACGCGGCGGGCACACGAGCGGTGCGGCGCCGCAATGTTGATATGTTGCAGTGACGGCGCCGGCGCCCCAACAGCGTAGGTAATAGAAATGGATTAAAAAAGACGTCTGTTATTGGCCCTATTATTACTCCACCGCCGAAATCGACGTAGAAGCGTAGGTACGACAATACTGTGTCTATCCCTTTATTGCGTTAAGGAACAGTGATGGACAGTTCTTTCTCCAATAATATAAAGAGCTGCTGTTAGACGAAAAGAGGTTTTATAATTTATTTCGAGTGATTGTCCAGTCTCGAATGTTTATTGAAATCTTTAAAACCACATATACGAAAACAGTATACTAACATGAGGAATACAGTGGAGCCAATCGAAATGCTAGGCATCACTTTGAGGTAAGTAATAAATATACTTTTTAATTTTATAAAGATCAAAATAGGAAATCTTAATAATCTAAATCGACCTTATTAATCTTCTTAAAGGGGTTTCTCTTCGTGACAGAATCCGCAATGAGGAGATTCGCAGACGAACTGGAGTAACCGACATAGCTCGCAGAATCAGCAAGTTGAAGTGGCAATGGGCAGGCCACATCGCTCGTAGAACTGATAACCGCTGGGGAATAAAGGTTCTAGAGTGGAGACCACGAACTGGAAAGCGCAGCGTAGGACGGCCTCCCTCTAGGTGGACCGATGACCTTATGAAGGTCGCGGGCCGCCGTTGGTTGCAGGTGGCCCAGGACCGTTCATTGTGGAAATCTTTGGGGGAGGCCTATGTCCAGCAGTAGACGTCCTATGGCTGAAAAAAAAAATTTTTCTTAATCTTGAGACATCTTTATTACAAATTTTCTAAATCGTACTCTACGCTGTCTTGAGATACTTCACCTGGAGATGTCAATGAAATATAATCTGAGTTCAAGTCTGTTTGAGTGTATGAGTGTATGTAGAAATTACTGCTGTAATTTCTTGTTTGATACCCGTGTAATGAAGGCTGTTGAGACGTTTGTTGAAACCCATATGATCATGAAGATGATTGGTACATTCGGCCATGCCTCATTTCAGTGATAATTTGCAACACCTTGCTTTGAAAGGTGATAGTTAGAATCTCTGTGAAATCTTGAATCGATAATAAAAATGGCATGTGGCGATCTTCAGACTCTTTAAGGGCTTTTAATGCTTCCTTTTTAAAACCATCAGCTTGCATTGTTCTTTTGCGGGTGATAGGAACATAACGTGAAGACTCCGGTGCAATATCGCTTGTAGAATCAGTGTTGGCTTTTCCAGCTACGTCTAATCTATTGCCTGTCTCATTTTGTGCTATTTTTGTTAAAAATAGAAGTTGATTGTAAAAATGATATTTTTTCAGTTTTTTAAGCTCCTGAGCCGGATTTAGAAGCTTCTTTATTTCTTTTTAAATAGTTATAGAAGTTATCTTTAACACTTCTCCATTTTTTCACTATACCATTACCTGAAAATAAAATATTCAATCAGCATAACATAAAATTTTTCGTTACAGGTACCTAGGAAGTGAAAATTCAATACAAGATTTGGAGTATAAATTCAAACGTGGAAAATCAACGATTTGATATAATATGATTAGGAGAGTTTGTTGTGCTATATGGAAAAATCTTCATCGAGACAACATTCCCGAACTAACAATAGAAAGATTAAAAGAAATTGTATCTAGTTTCGATATGGCAAAGAATGCGATTCAACTGTTTTTAAAAATTCAAAACTATATGAGTTACTTATTAACAATGACCTACCATTGCTTGATCCCCAGCCACTGTGTGGTTGCAATAGACGAACAAGAATGTTGATATGATACTCATTAATCTTCTTCATTGATACTCATTTTTTTGAAAATTTTGAAATGATAATTTACCTCGTGATAAAAAGAACCAAATTGGTGAGTAATTATTTATTGTTTTAATGATGATTATATCTTCTGTAACTGAAAAACATTTTTTCGTCTAACAGCAGCCCTTTATATTCTTGGAGAAAGAACTATCCATCACTGTTCCTTAACGCAATAAAGGGACAGGACCCAGTATTGTCGTACGCTTCTACATCGATTTCGGCGGTGGCGTAATAATAGAGCCAAACAACAAGACGTCATTTTCGATCCATTTTTATTACCTACACTGCTGGGGCGCCGGCGCGGCGGCGTCGTTGCGACATATCAATGTTCCGGCTCCGCACCGCGGTGAAATCTTTGCGGTGCGGCGCCGCAACGCATCGTGTGCTCCTGCACTTACATATGAAAATGGCGTTGATCTCAAATATATCTTCTTTGGTTAGGAATTACAATTTAAAATTTATACCGCTAGTTACTCATGCATTTATGTTTCGAAAACCGTAATTCATTTGTTTTTTCCTATTTTGATTTTTTATTTGCATCACTCTGTTTACAAAATGGAAAACTTTAAATATCGTATTATTTTGGAAAAGGAGTTCCACCGTGGCACTAGTGCTGCAAAAACGGTTCGAAGGATTACCTACTGATGTGTAAGGCGGCGGTGTCGCAAAAGAAAACACAGTGCGTTTTTGGTTCCAACGTATTCGTTCTGGAAATTTCGACCTGCAGAACCGGTGACGGCCAAAAAGTAACCAACTGCACAACAGACGGCTACCAAATTAGAGGAGCTTCAATTGGAATGTCTTTAGACATCCACCGTAGGTACTCCCCGAACCTTGCTCCAACAGATTACCATTTTTTTTTTTTCAAAATTTGGATAACTTCTTGCAAGGGAAAAAATTCAACTCCGATGGGGCAGTCCAAAGCGCCTTCAAATATTTTATTGATTCCTGTCCGAATGGTGTTTTTAGTAAAGGGATCAATGAACTACCTATAAGATGGCAAAAGTGCATAGATATCAATGGTATATACTTTGATTAAATAAATATATTATTATGTATAAAAAAATACACTTTATATTCACCCTTTACAAAACGCCAATTTAATATGTAATGACCTAATACTTGATGAAAAAAATAAACTTATTATTAAAATTATGTGATTATTATAACACGTTTAAAACTATCAGACTTTAATCATAAAATTTAACATTTTGTCACCCGAAAAAAGCCAATACCCATATGAGCCATCTCATATGGGTATTGGCTATAGACATTAGACACCTTAGGCGTTAGAATTCAAAAGCTTAGGAATACCTACAAAAAGCCGACTGGCCAAGGTACAACTAGCTCCGAGGAACAGATTTTGACGATATTCGGTATGGTAGTAGTTTAATCTCTGGATTTATACATAGGCTACTTTTTATCCCGAAAAAGTACGGTGTACTAACGCGGGATACTGTATTAAGGCGTGCGTAGCCGCGGGCAAAAGCTAAAGTAGGTAAATAAAAGAATATAATAATTGCAATAATATTTCATTTAAACTTATACAAGTAAGTTATAATAGATTACCCTGACAACAAAATATGTTACTTTTTGAAACAAAATTTTCTGAATTTATTTTGTACAGTATTTGCAACAATTTCTTAAAATTAATAGTGTTAAGAGAACAATTGTGCTTACTTAAAAGCTTTTAAAGTATTTTGAGCTCTTTCTGAGTAGATACATTAAAAATAGATGCTGTAGGAACGTTATTAGAAGGTAATTAAAGAACAATTTGGTTTTGTCGTATAATTTATGATAAAAATTTGTTGCAATCCAGTCTTTGGTACAATGGCATACACAAGTTGAAAATCAGCAAACCTATTACTGAATGTGCATTTTGCCTTTTGATTTTTTTTCACTAGCTTAATAGCTCTGGCTACTATATGAAGGCTTTATGAAGCCACGCAAATTTACACGCACGCAAAAAAATCCAAATTAACTTTCTAAATCGTTAAATAATTCGATTCACTAATGTTTATAAATTCAATCACACAAATAGTGCATCTAACATGTAGAGATATCTAGATCTTTTAACATATGAATCTAGACAACTTTTAGCCCGAACTACATTACTATGAAGTGGTATCCCACTGTATCACAGCCACTGTAGAACATGGCGTCCCTGCGGACATGTACAGTCAACAAAAAAGTGCAGCACCACCCAGAGTGGAAATCCTTGAATATAATATTAGCAAATTCCCTCAAGTAGTACTGACACTAATTAGTGTCAGTTCACACCAGATACGTGGCGCTGCATTTATAAGATAGCTTTTCAAAATTGAACTCTATTTTATACACAAAAGATACACGTTTCATTATATGACATCAGTCATACAATGCGCATGCGCCGTGCAGCGCGATACAACTTGACATTCGAACTCTTACGATGAAACGTGTATCTTCTTGTCCAAAGAATAAAGTTCAATTTTGAATACCTATTTAAAATTGAACTTTATTATAATTTTTTCGTTTCGCTGTGAATTGACCCTTTGCTGACTGCACGTTAAACGAGGGCCCTAAAAAAACTAAACCTACGCATTCGAATATAAGTTTAATTATTGAGTGTCAAAGTACAAAGACTGAAAGGGCCCTACTTTAATACAAAATACATAAGCAAAATACAATCTAAACAACACAATACTGAATCACTACTCATTGTCAATGGTGCAAGAGATATTAAGGTGATAAACTCAATTTAAAATTTCAAGCCAAATTTTACTGCTTTTATTCCATTTTTGGACATATTTTTGAGGTGTTGCCCCTAGAAGACTATTATTGTAGAAAATAGCTTCAAATATTCAGACTTTTTAATACAAGACAAGAGCTGAAATTGTTCAAGTTTCGAACAAAGTAATATAAGCTTGTTCTACTTGACTGTACTACTGACGGTCAAGTCGCGTAATTAAAATGTTCAAAATGCCGTCTCACTCCAGTCTCAATGTCAAAAGTATAATGCGTGTTCGAGTGCGACAATATGACACTGAAGCAAAATTGCATTTTTAGCTTTTTTTAAAGAGTGTGAGGGAATTTGATTTCGCGGTGTCTAGCATCTCTTTGGACCTGAGGCGTGCAAGGCGCCGTCTGGTGGCCGAGGAGGAATCGAAAACTCAATAAGGGTTATACTCCGGTAGATACTTTTTTGCCACCAGGCGGCGCCTTGTGTGCGTCGACTTGTGGAGTCTAAACAGTAGTCAGATTTGATAGACTCAAAAACCCTAGTCTTATAACTTGCACCACCGACCATACTATAACTAAATCAGTCTACTTGTAGACGTTCGTGCTGGCCACCTTAGTCTTAATCCACTTGTTGGTGCGGGTGAAGACGTCGGGCTGCTGCGAGGGGTCCTGCCAGGCCTCAAGGTTAACTCTCTTGATATCATCGCACGACACTACCGGGTTACTGAAACGAAATAATTTAATAAGTACCTACCAAAGTAGACAATTTGAGAGCTGTTAGTGTAATTCACACCGAAACTAAACGATACGCGACGCGGCGCTGCATTTTGAAGATATCTTTTCAAAATTTTGAACTTAATGTCAAGTTGTACAGCGCATGTGCAGTGTATGACTGATGTCATTTGAAACGTGTATCTTTTTGTTTAGTGAATAAAGCTAATTTTTATTTATTTATTTATTCTTCATGTACACAACAGAAATAACACAAAATATTACAAAATACACAAAAGAGATGGTACAAAGGCGTGCTTATCTCTAAAAAGAGATCTCTGCCAGCAGACCTTACACAGAGTTTAGGAAAAATAAAATAAGTAGGACACAGGTAGTACAGCAAAGAATAATATCAGATTAAAAAAGAGACAATTACTTACAACTGATTTATAATGAAAATAAACCAGTAAATACAATATACTAATACATATTATAAATATAATAATACCTACATAAAAGAATAATAAATAAAAATTAATGAACCTAATAAATAATAATAATATGAAAAAAATAAACCTACATAAACTATTTTGTTGCTGATGACAATAAGAAATGATTCTTCAGCCTAGTCTTGAACGTGTCCACTGTTGGATCCTGCCGCACATGTTCAGGCAAAGCATTCCACAGCTGGGCAGCTCGGACCGTGAACGAGTTGGCGTAGAAATTTGATTTACACCAAGGGGTGTCGAGTACCTTTTTTGGGTTACAAGTACGCAGAGGTCTATCACTCGGGGTAGTATATGAAAATCGTTCAAATAGGTAAGAAGGAGAGTTGGACAATTTTAGAATTTTAAACAACTGGGTTAAAATATGAAAATTCCGACGAAGGCTGATGGGTAGCCATTGTAATTTGTTGCGAAACTCGGAAACATGGTCGAATTTGCGCAGTCCAAAAATAAAACGTATGCACAAATTCTGGAGACGTTCAAGTTTACACAATAGCTCCTCAGTTACATCCAAAAAACAGGAGTCAGCGTAATCTATCAATGGCAATAACAAGGATTGTGCTAGAAGAATTTTAGTGGATAGAGGAAGGAAATTCTGTAGTCTTTTTAATGTATGCAAAGAATGATGTAACTTTTTGCTTATACCATTAATATGAGCAGACCACGACAGGTTGCAATCAATAATTAGACCTAAATTTTTGGCATTGTCGCTAAACTCCAATACATCACTACCGTAAATTATTTTGCTAATAGATTCAAAATCAACCCTGGAGCGCAACTGCCTGCTGCCAATGAGAAGAACTTGCGACTTTTTTGGTTTAACCAGAAGTCCAAAAGTGTTCGCCCACTTAAATATATTTAAAAGATCTTGGTTAACAGCAATAATAGCAAGATCAATTTCCTCAATACTAGTGTGCCTGTATATTTGCAGGTCATCTGCATATAAATGGTAGGCCGAAGAGATGAACCTTGTTATTTCGTTTATGAAGACCGCGAAAAGTAATGGGGACAATACTCCCCCCTGTGGGACACCAGCAGTAATGCTGGACCAGTCAGAACTAACGTCAGGAGTAAATATACGTTGCTTTCGTCCTCTCAGGTAGGAGTCAAACCATGCTGACGTAGAAGAAGATACACCTAAAGACCTAAGTATGGCCAACAAAATATCGTAGTCCACCGAATTGAACGCGCAACTAAAGTCTAATAAAACTAAAATTGTTAGAAGTCTGTTGTCCATTGCATACCGTATATCGTCCGTTACTTTCAGCAATGCCGTGGTAGTGCTATGCCCAGGACGAAATCCAGACTGGTATGGACTTAAAATATGGTTGGTGTTTAGAAAATCACTGAATTGTTTGGTAACTGCTTGCTCAAGAATTTTAGAAAGGATTGGTAAAATGGAAATGGGTCGATAATCAGAAGGTAAAGTAGGATTAGTGGTTTTAGGAAGAGGTATTATATGGGCATGTTTCCACATGGAAGGAAAAGTGCTTGAACTAATGGAAAAGTTAAGGATATGGGCTATAGCTGGAGACAACAAATCAGCAATTGGGGATAACATATCCTTACTCAGGCCATCACTACCAATGGCTTTAGAGGCGATTGAACGAAGACTTGTGAGTACCTGATCTTCCGAGATATTTTTCAAGACAATCGGATCAAACGGAGGAGGTAACTTATTAGAAAGGGAGTTCAAACAGCAGGATTTATTGGCATCTGATAAGTTTATAGGCTGAACAGCAAAATGTTTGTTAAGTATGTCAATATTTACTACTGGCGCAGGAGTCTCCGATGTTTTCCCAATCCCGAGGCGTCGAAGAAATTTCCACATCTGTGCCTGAGACAAGTTTTCAGCTGAAGCATATATATAATGGCGCTTAGCGTCTCTACACATTCTGTTACAAGTATTACGCAGTTTTTTATAAGCTAATAAATTCTGTTCTGTAGGCACTCGTTTACACTTACTCTTGGCCTTGTTACGCATAGTCATTACATTTTTGATTTCTTGGGATAACCAGGGCGCTGGGAGACGCTTCATGCGAATAGGTTTTACAGGGGCATGAACATCATAAATTTTGGTAACCACTGAATTGAAAATTTCTACTTTACAATCAATAGATGTCGCCTCGTAGAGCGGATTCCAGTCGATCGCACTGAAGTCATGTCTTAATTTTTGATAGCTATCTTTAAAACGCAGCGCCGCATAGCGTAGTGAACTGATCCTTAGTCTATTTACCGACTTGCTTATTCACGAGATTATTAAAATTCGAGACGAATTTTCAAAATAATTTTGTTTTCCTTACCTGTCTGAGGGTATTTGGAAAGCGTCTTTCTGCACGTGCTTCACGGCCGTGTTGTCGCACAGCAGACGCGCGAGCGACGCGCGGCGGATCTCCGTGAGCTGGCGTTTCGTGAAACTACCCGCTTCGTCGCTGTGGGAGTAGAAGTAGCGGTCGCCGCTGCGGGTGCGCCATAGCTGCTCCTCTGTTGATTAGAAAATTTAAATGTTCTTTAAAATAATAATTACTGTGTCAGTACGTACGGCCCGCCTTATTCCTGAATCCTGGGAGGTATTTGACAAAGATATTATATAATGTTCTATAACCCATTACTATGAGCACGGTGGTCTCCCGAGGTCAGACTTGTGACTTGTGTGTGACCTAAGGAGAGACCCCCAGCAGTGGGAACGTCAGGGGTCGGTGTTATATACCTATTAATAGGTATTTACCTATGAAATTGCCGTTTAGTCGTACTGGCCACTTTGATCTCAAATATCTTCTAAATAAATCTTCTTTGGTTAGGAATTCCAATTTCAAATTTATACCGCTATTTACTCATGCATTTGTGTTACGAAAACCGTAATAATTTTGTTTTTTCCTCTTTTGGTTTTTTCTTTGCGTCTGTTTACAAAGTTCAAATATCGTATTATTTTCGAGTACGAGTTCCAACGTGGCACCAGTGCTGCAGAAACGGCTCGAAGGATTAACGATGTGTATGGCGGCGGTGTCGCATAATAAAACACAGTGCGTTTTGGTTCCAACGTTTTCGTTCAGGAAATTTCAAACTGCAGAACAAGCCCCGTGGACGGCCGGAGACCAAAGTTGATAATGAAGAATTGAAGGCTATTGTGGAATGCGGATCCATCGCAAACCACGTCCGAGTTAGCTGCAGGCTGTGGTGTTAGTGATAAAACTGTTTTAATCCACTTGAAACAAATTAGGAAGGTGAAAAGCTTGAAAGGTCAAAGGTGAAAAAAAAACCTCATGAATTGAGAACAGCAAACCGACAAACGCGTGTCGACTGCTGCGTTACATTACTCAACCGGCACAATAATGAAGGGATTTTAAATCAAATCATTACCTGTGATAAAAAGTGGATCGTATCCTGTACGAAAAGAGTCGTACAGGATACGATAATCGAAAACGCTCATCGCAATGGCTGAACCTTGGCGAACCAGCCAAAGCCTGCCCCAAGCGAAAATTGACTCAAAAAAGCGTGTGGTGGATAACGATTACGGCAGATGTCTATTGCCAGCAACTGCAAATCATGATGGAAAAGCTAGCTGCTAAACAACCGAGGTTGGTCATTCGCTCTAGGCCACTGCTGCTTCGGGACAACGCTAGACCACACACTGCACAACAGACGGCTACCAAATTAAAGGAGCTTCAATTTTTATGTCTAAGACATCCACCGTACTCCCCGGACCTTGCTCCAACGAATTACCATATTTTTGAATTTTGGATAACCTCTTGCAAGGGAAAAAATTCAACTCCGATAGTGCAGTCCAAAGCGCCTTCAAAGATTTTATTGATTCCTGTCCGAATAGTTTTTTTGGTAAAGGATTCAATGAACTACCTATAAGATGGCAAAAGTGCATAGATAACAATGGTATATACTTTGATTAAATAAATATATTATGTTTAAAAAAATCGACTTTATGTTCCTCGTTTACAAAACGCCAATTTCATATGTAATGACCTAATATCAATTAGGTATTATCTTTTTTTGTACTATCTACAAAGCTGACATTAACCGGAAATCTCTTTTTAAATGATGTGCATTCTTTTTGGTCGTTTATTTTATTAAGAAGTTGTTTAAAATAAAAAATAAAGTAAATCTACAGATATATTCATGGAAAGTCAGGGCAAAAATCCCTGCCACCGGTTCGCTGACCTCATCGCCAAGAAGAATCTGTAATTAGAAATTCTAAAGTATCTAAGTAAATATTATACTCACTGATGAGGCAAGTGGTGGTAGGTCCGATTAAAGAGCCGGGCAGCGGGGTTTCGGCCATCATCCCGACGACGAGATCAATGTCATTTGGATGCTCGTAAAGCTTGGAGAGTTTATCTACCACCTGTAAGAGAGCAAGTACGTTGTATATTAAAACCTAAATCATACTCTGTTTCGATTCAACGTAATCTAAATGTAAACAAAGCTCAACATGATCGACTATAATACTTCCCATTTAAATGTCACTTTTATCTTAGCGCGCAATAAAGAAATACAATGACACATTAATTTGGTCGAATTTATTATTTCACATTTGGATTACATTGATGCAATGCAGTATACATTATGATATTAATTATCATTACCTATATATATACAACAGTACCTGGGTAACCGAGCTTTGCTCGGAGTTCTAGTAAATTAAAAAAAATAATCACAAAAATATTTATCTGACGGGGATTCCAACCCAGCACATTCGAAATTTCCGAACAAAAATTATACATAGGTACGCATACCAAACTGCCAATCAGACTGACATAAGAGAGTCGAAATTATTGATATATTGTTGCGCGACGAAAGAAAAAAACATATATAGCTTAAAAACGCAAAGTTTATATATATAAGACCTAGCTAGATCAATTTTTCTCCCCCAAAACTCCCTGTATACTAAATTTAATGGTAATACTTGGAGCCGTTGCCGAGATTCCGATTATATATATACAAGATTGTCTAATTTAAAGAATAAGATACTTAAAATAGGTCGCCGCTGCATATGGACACCGCAGCATCAAATTGTAAGGACATTTTCAGCATTTTTAAACCTTCTCTCTCAAACCTTTCACTTACTCAAGAAAACCTTATTTCACGTAAATTTATATAAGGCCATGAAAACCCTCTGATTAAAAGACTTTTAGGAACAAATAACTCACCTCCTGCGGCATAACGTCAGTCAGTTGCGAGAAGCTGTTGACAGCGGTCAGACCGCACAGCGTCCGGAACTGCGCGTAGCCGGGCAGCCCGTGGTCGCGGCCGCGCTGTATGTCGATGGCCAACACGTCCAAACCGCCCAGCCAATGATGACGCAGCTGGAATTGAAGAAAAAAACACCCTTTAAGACTTTACTCTTTGGTTAGGTTAGGATAATAAATGTCATCATATTCTTAAAGAAAAAGAATAGTTTATAAACCACATGAATCCAGATAAGATTCGTTTTGTGCGAACGAAGTGTGGAGGAAGAAATAGGTTAAACCACCTAGTTTTTGACACGTCATTGGTCTAATAAGCCTGTCGGTCAGGCGATTGCAAAGTAACTATTTAAAGGTAATCTGTGCTACGGTTGGGAAATAAGAAATTAGGTAAAACACCTAAACGTTGACACATTCTGCAAATTAAGATGCCATTTCCGTTAGGTGCTCAGTACTCACATCATCATCATAGTTGAAGTCCGATCCCTGACTGTTCTGACTGACCATGCCTCTCGAGATCTTCTCCAAGCCATTCTTCTCAGTAACCAGTGTAGGTTTGAAGTAGGTCTGCGCTAGACGTTGAGCAGTCACATTGTTGTTCGCGTCCACTAATTGCACATCCTGGTCCAAAAGACCGTTGACAAAGTGTAAAGCCGCGGTCGCGAACGAGTTGGTTATAGTCGGATTGACCTCAGGGTTATAACCCGTTTCGTAGCTATCGTATAGCTCGTCAAAGGACTTTCCTGTAAAAAATGAAAAACTGAGCACCCCAAAATAAGTACATGAAATATTGATAAAGTTATTTAAAATGGGCCATTAACAGTCTAGTTTGCCCTAACGCGCTACATATCTTGATTATTGTAACACGAACTTTGAAACATTATTATAACAAGTAGCACGTGTCAGTTTATAATATCAATAATGATCTGATAACTATAAGTACTACAAGTACTTATTAAGTAGACTAATGTTAATGTGTAAGATCATAAGTAGCAACGTTAGTCGTGAGCAAATATCACGTTTTATACTGTAGTATGTACATTCTTTACGTTGCATACTTGGAAGTTAAAGTTCAATTCAGTTGATTTAAGAACCAATGAGTTTCCTTGAATACAAATAAAGCGCAACTATAATTGAAAGCGTAACCTCGACCAAAAAACAACAATAATAGGTATATCTACGTACGGTACTTAAATATAATATTTCGTGTAGTTTGTATGTTTGACTTTTATCGTCAGTTCACACCGAGACGCGACGCGACGCACACTTTTTAAGATAGCGATTCAACATTGAACTTTATTTACTACACAAAAAGATACAAGTTTATTTTCGTATTTTTCTTTGTGCCAATGGAAAAAGCTAATTAATCTTCACAAAAGTTGTTTTTCTTAGCCGGTAGAAGAAACATATTTTTATATTTTCTGTATGGAATAAATTAAATAATCCTACATTTTTTCCAAGTCATGACATACCCGCGTTCTAACCTTCTTTTTCTTATATTTTGGCTACATTGCTATTTGCTTTATTATATTTGCATAGCTTTATTGCTATTATGTATAATAAAGTTGTAGTTTCCTACCTAAATTATAAAGCTAGAAAAATTGCACAGAACAACTTTTGTGAGGATTAATTAGCTCTATCCATTGGCACAAAAAATTGCGAAAAATAATAATCGGCCCTTAAGTCCCCGAAATCCTCGTTTCGGACCCGTGTAGTCGATGGCATGCCGATAAAGTGAATTATCTGCGACCGGAGAGATTCCGGTAGTATAGTCCCAGCGTCAGGAGGGGGATTCCAGATTATGTACAGTTAAAACGTTCAAATATTTTTTCTAGGTTGAAACGCTAAGAAATTAAAAAATGAAATTAAAACACACCTGTAAGAGCCGGCAGCCAATGTTTGTATGAAATATGTTGTAACTCAGCGACGACTATTCTCCTCGCTTCATGAAACAGTTTGTCGGAATTCCACCCAGGGTTCATCACGGCTAACGCCTTGGCTATACGGTTGTGCTCTTTTACCCACAAAAGGTGCATCGTCGCCAACCATGGGTGCATGTTCGCGCGGACATCACCTGGAAAATAAATTTGGGTGAATAGTATTCATTAGGGTGAATTATAATATAATATGGGTGAAAAGTAGTAAAACGTGATTTGGGTAAAAAGCTAAGACCAGAACCTCAATTCTCGTATTTACAGTAGACTTTATTTTACTTTGATTGCATTATAAGTGAAGCTACTTGTTATCATAAACTGATTATATGACGTTTGGACCAATCAGGAGGCGTTAGACGCTGCTTTAAAGTTTACGAGAATACCGGTTTCGCAGTTTAAGCGTATTCGGGACTTGATGGTAATTATATTATTGCAGGTTTTATATTTAGCAGAATTGACCCTCAGGTGAAATCGCTATCTACCGATAATAATTGTTGTTATATTATATTGTTAATACATATCTAACACAGAATCCATAGTTATACTTTTTTCGAGTAAAATGTTCTAAAATTAGTCATTATATTTCTACATGTTTCCAGAAGACCAATACTCGTAGTTAAAATGTTCAAAATGCAGTGTCCTTCCAGCCTCAATGTCTTGTGTTTCACGTTGACAACTTGATATTGAGACTAGAGCCAGACAGATTGGTCTTCAGACTTTAAACGGACTTACCGGTAGCAAAACAGGCATCAGTGGCGCTGCCAAGACACTTCTCGGTTGGATTGGATACCAGTGGCAGCACTTCCTGATCATTCACCACGACCGTCTTCAGCAGTCCACCCGACTTCTCCCTCAAAGCAATCGCATCACGACTAGTTGAACCGTAGATTTGGGAGCCGTCCATGAAGTGAGTCGCTTGGTTCATCTGTAAAGGGGAGATAATGTAGGTTCATCGTAATACCCCTCTTGGCAGGCGGGTAAAGAAATTATGAGCAATTAACAAGAGTAATGAAAAACCGAAAATTACTTAAGTAGAATCTACAAGAAGATACAAATTAAAGTGCTTTAGGGTCGATTCACACCGCAACGAAACGATACGTGACATGGCGATGCATTTTTAAGGTCTATTCAAAATTGAACTTTATTCGTTACACAAGAAGATACACGCTTCTTGCATGCATTTTCAGCGCTCCGAATTTTCCGCGGCCTTCCGGATTCCAGATCATAATATAGTCCCAGCTGAATGAATGTCGGGTAGCTTATTCGGAAGTTTTGTTTCTGCTTATTTTATATCAAACGACGGAGACAAAACATGCAAATATTTGACAAAAATTGACAAATATATTTGTCAATTTTTATTTTGTTTCACATCTCGAACACGTTTAAAAAATAAAATTTGCACGTTTTATTGTAGTGAGGTATTGTAATGTAATTATTTTTATTTTAATAGAATAAAACAAATAGGTAGTAGGTAAAACGAGTGCATTGTATTTTCATTAACCGACTTCCAAAAAATGGAAGCGGTTATACGTTCGGCTGTACGAGGGCGGCACTGAAAATTTCGGGAATCAAGGAAGTGACACAACATTACTATTTAAAAATGTATTTATTGCTTTTAGAAGTATTCTCCGCGAAATTTGACACATTTTTCCATACGATGGAACCAATCATTGAAGCAACCATTCCATTCGGAAGTTGGGGTCTCCAAAATGGCCGTTTTGTAGGCGTCCACAGCTTCTTCAGGTGATGAAAATCTCTGACCACGCAATTTATTCTTTATTTTAGGGAAAGTATAGAAATCATTAGGGCTTAGGTCGGGGCTGTACGGCGGATGGTCTAATAATTCTATGATTTCTTGCTCTAAAAACTCTTTTGTTCTGTGCGCGGTGTGATTACTCGCATTGTCGTGATGGAGGATGATGCGGCGGTTGCAGTTCTCTTTACGGAGTTCAGAAACGATCTGTGGCAAACAAATGTTAGCATACCATTCTGCATTAACCGTTCTTTGTCCCTCAAGAGGAATAGTCGCAAAATGACCGGTTTTGGAGACAAACGTGGCCACCATTTTTTTTGCAACACTCCGTGAACGAACAATTTTTGTTGGCTTTAACTCATTTTCGAACACCCAAACTCGTGACTGGTTTTTTGTTTCGGGTTCGTACGCGTATATCCAGGATTCGTCACCTGATACGATATTGTATACAGCATTTCAGGATCCTGCGTGGAATCTTTCGAGAGTTCTGACGCACCAAGTAACGCGAGCCGCTATTTGCTTTTCACAGAGCAAATGCGGTATCCATCGGGAAAACAACTTTTTTACACCTAATTGTTCATGCAAGATTATTTGTATTTGACTCATGCCAATATCTAAAGTTGCCTGAATTTCGCAGTATGTCACATGTCGATCTTCCTCAATCAGCTTACGCACAGCATCAACGTTTTCTTGGGTGACTGCAGTTTTTGGATGACCTTGACGGGGATCATCACTGAGCTTGACACGTCCACGTTGAAATTCAGCAAACCAGCGATAAATTGTGGTTTTGGATGGGGCTTCTTCACCAAATGCAGAAATCATCCGGTCAACACACTGTTTTTGTGTTAAACCACTTCGAAAGTCATAGTAAATCATCGCTCTAGAATTTTCTCGAGTCAATTCCATTTTCTCAACGACTAAACAAGTTTGACAAGACCTTGTGACAAGACCGAGAATCTTTTTTTAAATAAATAAACGGTTTTCGATTTTTAAAACCAAGGAGTTTTAAATTAAAAAGATTTTAATATGACAGGAGCAGTGGAAATATTCCATACCCGATACTTTTAGTGCAGCCTATGTATGTATTTTTTTATTTTTTTTTTGTATGTTAAACGATTACTCCGCCGTCTGTTGACCGATTTTCAAAATTCTTATTTTTTTGATTTAAAGGGTTATACTTCGAAGTTGGTCGCTTTTTCACAAAAGTGGTGACCTGATGATGGGATCCATGAGGAATCGAGGGAAACTCCTCAAAATTTATATGGACATAATATATAGTGATTTTGACTTTGTCAGAAGTAACCCAAGCATATACTACCAAAAAGTAAGATTCCGCACCAGGTATAATCTGGATCCTAAAGCACTGAACAGAACTCCTCAGTCTTTAAAGATACGCGTTTGGAAATTTCGACATTGTTTAAAGAACTGCAAGCATATGCCATTATGTAACAGTAATCATCATCTTATATACAATATCTAATGGTAGCTTTTAAAACAAAATATTAAACTAGACTTCCAAAGTACAAATGCACAATAAAGTATGAAATAAAACTTATTTTGTAAATAATTTGTCTGAAACTATTTCTCTTACTCAATCTTCATAATTTTGAAGTCGGTACCAGCCCGAACAAAATCCTGATAAAACAACATTTAAAATGGAACAAAATTTTGAAGATTGAGCAGAGAATAGTTAAAATTTCAACCAAAAAAAGGGGAATTATTTAGAAAATAAGTTTTATTTCATACTTTTTTGGAAGTCGGTTAAATTTCTTGTTTAAAAATAATAATTTCAGCTACGCCACATGCGAACGTTTCTACATTATACAATCCGATATCGTATCGTTTTTACATTAACCGATACCGATGTCTTGATGGTGAATCTAAAACGCTCTTATAAGTAAGTTACTATTTACTAAGTTACAACTTACAAGGTGATCCCCATCATCTTACTAATATTATAAATGTGAAAGTTTGTGACGATGGATGTATGGATGGATGGATGTTTCTTACACTTTCACGCAAAAAATACTAAACGGATTTCGATGAAATTTGGTATGGTAGTAAACATAAGCTACTTTTTATCCCGAAAGAGTACAATATTCCCGTGGGATATCCGATTCAATTTTTACGCGGGTGAAACCGCGGGAAGAAGCTAGTTTCATAATGAAAACGTTTACTAAAAACATTGGGCGTTTTCGACCCGCTGTTTTAATAGGTGGCGACCGCAAACCAAAATAATATTAGATTTTACAATTCACGTACACATTTTATTTACCGTAATAATTTGAATTCAGATCCACGGACAAGGGAAGATAGTCAATGAATTATTGATAATAGTTTTAATAAAATATATTCGCTTATATGAGTAAAAATATTGAGTAAAATAAACATGCGTCCTATGCCGCGAGACGCGTCCTATGCCGCGAGACGCGCCCCACGCGCCGGCCGTTGTAAACTTGTAATCCAGATTTAAACTTATAAACATTACCAAATATATATTTTACACATCCAAAATACTGTCCATTAGGTTGGAAAAAATGTTTTAAAATCACATAATATTTGGGCGATTTAAAAACGCCATTTTCTCACGCTTGAGTTGTGTGTGATGACGTCATAACGTCATCGCACCTAAACTAAACAGATAACAGTTTAAATCATTGTTTGACTTTGACATACAGTCATACACAAGTTCGATGTAAGCAAACAACGAAGTTATAAAAATAAGTGATTTCTCTACTCTTAGATTTATTACGCTGGGACTATATCACCCGGAATCCGCCTGGACCTGGAAAATTCAGTGCACTGAAAATAGAACTCAAATTAGCAGAAATTAGCGCAGAGTTCTCTTTCCAATGCTCAGAATTTAATTCGGCCTTCCGGATTCTGGATCATAATATAGTACGAAAATTCTGTTTCACTTGACACAATGAAAATTGATACTGGCAATGGTTAAATACCTTCCGCCTTAAATATAAAAAAAAGTTTTGAAAATTAATACACGCTGTCTGTACGATGACGTCACATTTCGTTCCGTCAGTAAATACGTCATATCCTTTTTTGAAATTTGCGCGGGATGTGAAAAAAAGACACTTTTTGATGAATAAATTTCACTATTAGTTCACGATACATTTTAAAAACATTTGTACAGGCATGTTTTTTTAGCGATAAAGATTAGAAATAAAAATATTTTATCCATTTTGGTGTCACATGCTTATTCCCTATTACGCTTACATCTTACCTAATTTCATCTTTGGTCGACGATCGCCGTTGCATTTGTTATACCTATAGTAAAATTCCCCATGTCCTTTAAAACTAGTTTACTTTCTAAATGGCAAATAAAGCGTAGGTATTTTTTTTTCTTAACATTTAACGCTTTAAAAAAAAGCATGCAGAAGCCATTAATAAAATCAATAAACTGTATGCAACTATGTACGTATAACCTCTACAAATATAACGACCTTGTGTCTTATGTGTGTGTCACGTCGTGTTAATATATGTATGACCTTGTAGTGTTTGAAAAACAAGACTGGAAAACCATAATAATATTTAAGCTAAAAAATCAAGAAACTGCATCCATAAGTCTCACCATTCTATGCTGATATTATAAAGAGGAAATAAATTTGTTTGTTTCTTTGCATTGAATAGGCTCCGAAAGTACAGAACCGATTTTGATGAAATTTGGCACAGATTTAGAATAGGCTACGTGGAAGGACATAGGCTACTTTTTATCGAGAGAAAATTAGGGCATGTTTCACAATCTTCTAATAAATTTTAGATAGCTCATTCAGAAGTTTTGTCGCTGCTTACTTTAACATCGAGTGACAGACAAAACATGCAAATAAGGTATGTGACAGTTAGATTAGACTATATCCGTTAGTAATTTAGTACCTAGGTAGTAGAGTAGGTACCTATAGGTAAGTATATACAATATCGACAAAGTTCCTGCTCGACCACTTTCTAAACTTTTACCATTGCCTAGTGCTAAAATATTTAGAAACTGGACGCCTCAAAATATTTAAACACAAAGTAAACGACCGCAACGACTGCAGATGTGGTTGAACCACGTATTTAATCGTGACTATGTATGCGTGCGCACGATTTAACGGCGCTGCTGCCCTTAAGCGATTTTCATCATAAGCCTGGTCGAGCGTCAACTTCTTCGCTAGTACCACTTACTGTGATAGTACCTAGATAGCTTAGTTATTTCTGCATGTCGCGTCTGTGGATAATTATTATAAAATGGTGGGCGGATGTTTATTAGCATCGTCCCAATTTCGATATATTTCGCTTGCTCTGCGATTCACTTTCTACTTACTTGCAAATTGCAAACGATATAACACACTCAAAATAAAATTTTAACAAACCCTCGATGATTTCAAAAAAAAAATAAGGATAGGCTATGACGTACATTTGACAGAAGTATTGCATAATGTCAACAGTAGTTTTAAGAAATATAATTGTCATTGTCATATTGACAGATGTCACAGGTAAAGCCTATTTAGTTATTTCAGTTAGCAAAAAGGCTATACTTAGTGTAGACAGTAAACGTATTTGTGTGAGACATATCTCATATGTAATACGTATCCGTGTTAAGCACCAATAAAGGAGAATACCTATAAGAATAGTTGCTGTATTATTATTATCACCACTTAAGCGTAAGAAGGATATGTAAAACCAAGAGGTCGTAGCCCTCTACAAGAATAAAATATCATCATACAAGAAAAAGTTACGCCATCTTGATTTCACCATACCTCAAAAATCAAAATAGCCCCAAAATAAAATCAAAAGTGGGGTCATTTATGTAGGGACAGTTTTTGTCTCGACATGCCTCGTCTATAATATTAGGTCCTTACATATGAAGTTGGCGTTTTGTCGTACTAGCCACTTTGATCTCAAATATCTTCTTTAGTTAGGAATTCCAATTTCAAAATACCGCTATTTACTCATGCATTTGTGTTTCGAAAACCGTAATTCATTTATTTTTTCCAATGCGACATTGTTTAATAAATTTATGATAATATCATAGCGTGATGGAAAGTTTAGTATTTGCAGGATTATTATTATCATCTTATCATGAAATGACTTAATAGTAAACTATACCTACAAAAATGTCATATCTAAATATATCATAGGTACCTAAATATAAAGGTAGTGATTCCAAAATTTTGTGTCTGTCCGAAACTGGTTTTTACGACCGAAACCGAAACCGAAAACTAATTTCGGCAACGTTCTGTTTCGGCCGAAACCGAAACTGAAACCTAAACTTCCTTCCAAGGATCACTTTTCAGGGAAAAATAAAGAAAACGTTATCATATTCGGTCAGTCTTTATTTTTTTATCTTTCACCCGGCGGAGTGTGATGAAGAAATGTATCAAGAAGTATATGGTAGTATGTTAATACTTATGAAATAGCAATATATTCATTACTATTGTTTATATATATATTACAATGTATGATGTATCTAAAATTCTTTACGCTTGGTATACTATGGCATAGCCTTATAAAAAACCCTAGCTGAAAACGTTGTTTTGCTACTCGTATGTATAAAAAAATATTAGCTATTAATTTTTTTTAATATTTTTAAAGTGAAACTTTTTTTACATCGTCTCAAACTTTTTCGTCTGTGTGTTGCATATCGCGTGACGGTCGGCCGCGGAGTAGGGATAAAGTGAAAGGCGCTCGTCAGAGCAGCCGAGGCCAATATGGCGGCGCCTATAGTTCGCATCAGCTGACCGTGTAGTGTATAGACTACACGGTCTAGTACTCATTTGTACCAGTGCTCCACGCTATTTTGTTATTAAGTTTCACTATTACCGTGGTTTCATAAAACCACACAATCCTTTTTTTTTTCACACAAACCTTTTCCTAACAATAACAAACACATTTAAGAAAGGTTTATTCAATTTGGTGCAGTCCTTTGGAAGTTATACGCGTACAAACATTTCGTTAATTCATTTTTATTTATATAGATGATGATATTATCTTACCAAATATTTTTGAGTTATAGGTACCTAACTAAAACGCTTTGCCTTTGCTGCTCGTTATTTAATTCATTTTACCTTGAAGTTTAACTCAAAATTAATGTTCCATTCAACGCGATAATTTAGCAAATGTACTTACCTACTGCAGTATAGATGTAGATTTATAATAAAAAACTATTACGTAAGTAGGATATATTATTACTCTGTGCTATTATTATATTGACTGAAATATATAAATAGCAAAGATGTATATTTGCTAAAGAAGTTTTTTGCCACGAACACTTTCCCACGCGGGCGAATCTGCTGGCAAAAGCGAACATACAGACAGACAGACTCGGCGGGGATTTAAATTTACAATAAATTTTAGAGAAAAGTCGAAAGTGTGCGTATTTCATTTCGGGTCCGCTGCTTGCCCGGACCCGCCACACTAGTTAATACGACCTTAGGTTGGGACTATATTGTCCGGAATCCGGTAGGCCGGGAAAAATTCGGAGAATTGAAAGTAGAACTCTGCGCTTAATGCAATAGATTTGAAAACCAGTGTCGAGCTGTCATATATGACATTGACATTTAGCTCGACACTTGTGTTTTCGGATTTCAGCTCTATTGTATTAACCCAGAGTTCTATTTTCAATGCTCTGAATTTTTCCCGGCCTACCGGATTGCTGATCATATAGACCCATCATTATCTCTTTATCCATTAGTTCAAATTATGCGCAGTAAAAGGTAATGATCTCATGTTTCAAACACTTGAGACGATAAATTATCTTATTTTTATAAATAAAAACATCATCTTGCGATATATATTTTTTTTTATATAAAAATCATCTTTTTATGACTTAAATATGCTGTCACTGACTTTTTTGCAGGCACTATCAAATTCGAAAACTTTTCTCTAGAGCAGGGGTCTCCAAACTTTCCAGCCTTAGGGCCATACTGATTACTCCAGTAAGTTCCGAGGGCCAAAACCATATTATCATTGTTGCCGGTGGTAAAAAGTGAAATAGTCCACTGATGAAAAAAAAAGTCCGAAAAAGTACGCAACGTTTAAAAAAGGCTGCAAATCGGACTAAAGTCCGCAAAACGGCAACACTGCATATTATTAATTTTCCTGTCATTATCTGTAATTTCTAGATTAGTCGAACAGTACGAGCCATGAGGAGTAACGTGACACGACATCTGGTGGACACAAGTGGAAATAGGTAGTACCTTCTATCGCTAACAGATGGCGCTAATAGCACGTACAGAATAATCTCGTTGCTTCGAGAAAGTTCTGGTGTCTTCCACTCACTTCTAGATGGCAGTAATTGGAATATATAAGAAGGCTTGTGGCGCAACCACAAGTCAGTTCCTATGACACTGTTGTAAAATAAAATAGTGCGTACCTCCTTAAAACGTGTTTGAGTTTAAGACATCTTTGTAACAGTATTTTGATTTGAATTGTTGCTTTTGTGTGTGATTTAGTAGTATGGAAAAGAAGCGAAAATTTGATAGTGAATGCAGAAAATTCAAAGATCAGTGCAACATTCAGTATTTCGTAATGGAGTCCAGTAACAAGGCGCTATGTTTGATTTGCAATGAAAGCATAGCCGTTCTCAAGGAATATAATAGTAAACGTCATTATGAAACAAAACATTTTCAAAATTACTCAAAATATACAGGAAGTTTGCGGACAGAAAAATTCGAAGCTATGAAGCGCGGATTTAAATCGCAGCAATCTTCATTTACAAAACTCAAAACTGAACAAGAGGCTGCAACTCGTGCAACAAAACTGAACAAGATAAAGGAGTGGTCGTTCTTGTGTCAAAGGCTGTAGAAAATGACGGTGGTTCAAAACCATTAGTCTTACATTGTATCATTCATCAACAGTCTTTGTGCGGAAAATGTTTGGATATGTCTGAAGTTCTGAAACCAGTCATATCAACTGTTAATTTTATCAGATCTTTTGGGCTGAATCAGTGACAATTCCGACAATTTATTGAAGAGATTGGAGAAAATGACTTACCTTATCATACTGCCGTACGTTGGCTTAGTTGTGGGAAAGTCCTTCAGAGCTTTTTTGAACTTCGAGCAGTGATCAAATTTTTTTTTAATGAAAAGCATCGCCCTCTTACTAAATTACAAAACAACGCATGGCCGTGGAAGTTAGCATTCTATGTTGATTTGACAAAACATGTGAACGAACTGAATTTGAGATTGCAAGGAGAAAACCAGCATCTTCCTGACTATACACTAATACACATACACTAATATCAAATCATTCCGGAAGAAATTGATACTGTTTCAATCACAACTACGAAGTAAATGTTTTTCACATTTTAAAACATGTGAAATATTCAGCCACACCACTGAGAATGAGTTTCCTATCGATTTTGCAATCGAAACTTTGAGTGCTTTGAAAATAAATTTTGATACTCGTTTCTCGGATGCCATTGCGAATCAAATTAAGATTTTTCAGAATCCTTTTGATACTGACATTGAAACCCTAGCCCCGGAACTTCAAATTGAAATGATTGATCTACAGTGCAGTGATATAATTAAGAACAAATATCAAAACCCATCTTTGTTGGAATTTTATAAGGGTCTTCCACTGACACAATTTGATAATTTGCATAAATTTTCTCGTGGGCTGTTTTCTGTTTTTGCTACTACTTATTTGTGTGAGAAGACCTTCTCCAAAATGAAGTACACAAAAAATGTTTACAGATCTAAATTAACTGATGAGCATCTTAAATCTCTTTTAATAATTGGTACAAGTAAAATTAGTCCACAACTACAAACTATTGTCTGTGGAAAATCTCAATTACATAAATCTCATTAGTAATTTATATGTCATTATGCTTGTTATAAGTTATGTTTTTATTTTAAATGTATAAAATGTTAGTTGGATTCATTTCAATAATTTGTTAGTTATTATATACTGAAGTTAAATTTTCTGCACATTATACATGTCTTTACTCATTACAATTCTGTGTTTCTTTATCCAACTTATCACAAAAACAATAACAATAAGCCTACAACAATGTTATGAGTAGTTAGCCCAAGACCATATCAATGTAGATGTCATATTAATAATTATTCAACATAAAATTAGAATACTTCAGTAAGCTAAATTTAATTTGCTATAAAAATATGTTCTCTAAAAGGAGTTTTCAAGTATGCTAGTTGTCCGCGGGCCGGACAAAATCTGTCCGCGGGCCGGATGTGGCCCTCGGGCCGTAGTTTGGAGATCCCTGCTCTAGAGCTCAATAATAAATCTCTCATCGATAAGGCAGCGTTTCTCAAACACGATTTCGTTCGCCCGTAATTTTAGGGTTTCGTAATACATAAGGAAACCTTATCTTTTCGCTCTGTCCGTCCGTCTGTCGGTTTATCTGTCTGTCTGTCTATCCGCGCTACTAGCTTCTGTAATAATTAATATAAATGGATGAAAATTGGTATAGTTATAGATTGTGTATAGATCTCGGTTTTGGCATCATAAGATAATAATCATTTTATATTTTAGGGGTGGCTCCACTTACATGTGAAGTGGGGATGAAAAATATTTTTTCACTCTACCCTATCGTGTATCGGGTATCGTTCAATAGGTGTTTCAAAATAAAAGTAAGGTTTCTACCAATCTAAAAAGTTACGTATAATACTTCTATACATGACTTTTTTACTAAGTTAACCATTTTCGAGTAATCGGCCTCCAAAGCGGTTTATAAGCATTTCTAAACTATAGAAAATATTGTAAGTTCCCATACTGATAATGCTAAAAACTCTTTAGGAAAATTATGTTGAGTGAAATCGGACTATAATTTTTGAAGTTCCTTATTAAAAGAAAACCTGTTGCGCGTTGATAGTTACGGAGCCCTCCTTAGACATGTCCTGACATGCTCTTGGCTAGATTATTTTCAATTTATATTGTAAATCCAACTACCATGGAAAAGACAACATTATTCGGATTAATATATAAATCGGTTGAAGTAGATCCAGAGATTATCCCCTTACGATCTCGGTGGGTAAGTCACAAAGTCACAAAGAAACAATCTTTACCTCTTTATAATATTAGTATAGTCCAAAATCCAGATGTTAACCACGACTTCGTACGTGAAAAAGAAATCACGGAGAACCGTACTTTTTGCTGCGAATAAAAGTAGCCTGTGTATTATTCCAAAGAATCAACTACTATCATATAAAATTTTGTCAAAATCCGTTCAGTTGTTATAACGTGAAAGAGTAACGAACATTCATACTTCCATACATAAACCTTACGCCTTTATAATATTTTAAGGAAGAATATCTTCGTCGTCGTGTTTTAATGATTTCGAAAATCTTGTATAGACTTGGCGCATAGACTTTGATCTTAGTCAAAAGTCAAAATTTTTTATTCAAAATAGGTATTTTTATACAGTTCTGAACGTCGATCTACATGATGCCTACCACCGGTTCGGAAACTAGCCCAGCGAGAAGAACCGGCGTAAGAAACTATTAAAAATATTTGGGATTGTGGTCACTCATCCTAGTTGAATCCATGACCGGCGTTGCTTAAAATAATTTAGCGCTACGACCTTATTAGAACTTCTCACTTATTCCTCCTGGTATTAGTATACATCAATGATTAGGTAATACCTACGTAAAGTTTCAGCCAATTTAACTGATCAGTTATTCTATAGGATTTTTTATTTTATATAATATATTGTTTAGACTGTTACAACATTTATGTTCATGAACCGATTGAAATGAAACAAATATTACATTTTAAGTGGAGCAAACTAAAACGCATTAGTGAAAACCGCATTCAAATCGGTTAACCCTCTGACCTTGTACGTGAAAAACAAATATCGCGGGAGCCGTACATTTTTCCGGAATAAAAAAGTAGCCTATGTGTTAATCCAGAATCTAAGCTACAACCATACCAAATTTCATCAAAATCCGTCTAGTAGATTCCGAGATTAGCGCGTACAAACGTAAAGACAAACAAACAAAAGGTGTAAATATACAAAAATTCAGCTCACTATGAATTTTTCCGTAGATAAAACCTAAAATCACTGGAGTATAATTTAAATATTTATTTAACTGAAAACAAACTACAATGAGTTTTATTACGAAAAATTTTATAGAAATATTATGTCATCGTCCCGCGTCGCTTCGATGGAATTCAAAACGCCGAACATGACCGATCACAGCGCGATAACTCCCGAATGCAGTTTCGGTTTCGGTCGTAGTTTCAGCAGATTTGCTGCCGAAACCGAAACTAAACCGAACCCCGTATTTTGCCAACATTACTATCGAACGAACTTTCAGTCGGACACTACCAAAATTATTTTGTTCGACGATAAAACGCGTAGAACTTTCTTGTTTGTACTAAGATTGATTTAATGTTATTGTTATTTAGCATCATTATCAGTATTTCATTATACATATCAGTCAGTTATTCTATCATGTTTTGATGGCGAATACTCAAGTAGATTTATTATACGTAGTTAATATGTATAATTAATCCAGTTGACTAGCGCATACAAATTTGTGAATTATAATTAAATATGAAGGTATTCCGCGTATTACGTAGTTGTAATATATATAATATTATGGTATTTTATCATAAGAATGTTTTTATATACGGATATTACAACACGCAATATGAGTTGAGATTTGTGACGTCACGATTCATAAATGATTCATAATGCAATTTCGCGCACTGTTTTCTATTATGAATTGGAAACTTTAACACCTATGTTTTGTCATCCACACAATCCTTCTCGATTGAGTATTCATTTTATAGCTTTGTGTAATCTGTTTTTTTTTTGTGAATCTGAGTATGCAAAAACTAACGTTATAGCCGTCTTAAAATTTGACAGCGAAACATATATGCATGCATGGCTTTCTAATTGGATTTTTTAAATGTATACTTGAATAGGTGGTTTACCCTACCTGTTCCGCCGCTCCGAAGGTGCAGTCTCCGCGATATGTGGTCATAGAGCGAGTGTACTCCATACATGACATGTATCGGCTCTTGAAAACGGGGTCTTTCTCCGACACAGAGATGGGCATGCAGCTTGGATGAATGTACCGTGGGGTTAAGCTGTAGCCAGAGTTGTCGCAACAGCGAATGACCTGGTCCGTGTGTACTGGGGAACAATAAAAATTGATAATTAAGGAAGTATTTCTAGGTTTGTTGAATATTCCGAAAATCAAATTTTTACAACTAATTACATTTGACATTAAGGTACTATATACTATACCTATTACCTAAATATAAGGCTATCAAAAAGATAATTTATCTAACAAGCTATCTTGGTTAAATCATACTAGGCTTTTAACTATTGCCATTTTATGCTTACCAGTTTTTCGCACGGGTGTATGAACTAAGTCATGGTAAATGAACTGAGTCCACACCGGTAGAGCCATTGTTTTTTTTTCATCAGGTTTGTCCTCATTGTCAGCTAAAACCGTACTCAACAGGCGTGCTGATGGCAAAGCATTAAAACTGAGCGCACGACGCGGCTGCAACAATTAAATTAAGGTCAAATAAAAATTATATTTTAATAGGTACTATCCGCAATCAAAAACTCAAACGTTGAGTGCTAATTGTGAGTTTTTCTTTTAACAAAGAAATCTCAAAGATTCGCCTAGAAAATGACAGTAAAAAACAATATTTTTTAATACATACTTCTTCAATGCCATCAGAGTATCTTGGATGCAGGAGTCTTTTGTAACCAGTGAAGCCCTGACCCCAGGAAGACCTGACGGGGTTGTTGCAGGATCCATCAAACGTCCTATACTTGGACGACATTTTGTTGCTTGGGCAAGTAAACCTTTCCAGTTGGGCACACTCCGCGCCATATTCACTCTCTCGTAGATTCAAAGTGCTGATGAAACTGGCACATTCATCCGTGGGGAGACCATACCTGTAAGTGACGATTGTCAGAAGTTGTGTCTTTGGAAGTGATGCTGAATACGAGATAATTTTCTGCTTTACCCTTTTAAGGGGTAAATCGTTTACAACCAGAACTTGCGACATAAAGAGGATTTTCTCAAATTTTGGACATACCTTGCACATCTCGTGGCAACCAAATTTTGTGAAGCTTTGGTAATGACCATAGATGACTTCTCATACTTCATCGCGTCATTTGAAGGGAAGCCTTGTATCGCTAGCCCTTGAGCTGGTGATCCAGGCTTCGGTTTTATTCCTGACGCTTCCAAGTTGGCTTCCAGCCTCTCAAGCATGGCCACAGAGAGTTTGCTCATGTCTATTGACTTGTTGGTATGCGCAACCGTAACAGAAGGTAGACGTTTGAGCATATGCGCGCTTGGAAATGGAAAATCATACATCGGTGGTGGATGGATGATGTCTGAAATAGAAAAGTGCTTATAGAGCCTCTCGTAAAGTATCTACTGCTCTATTAGCATTAATTAATGACAACCAAAATATTTTAGTTACTGGTTTTCGTAGTCAGTATGGCTCAGTAAACTCAACTATCAATAGAGATATTACTAAAGATTTTAAAGTGTTATCAACGAATCAGGGAACCATGGACCGAAGTTAAGATGTTTGTATCATCTAAGTGCCTTACTAATGGAAAAGCTCTTTAAATACTCGATCCCCTTAACTTGCTATCTTTGTCTGATACGTTGTAAAAGTCACTTGACAGATAAAGACAGCAAAGTTGTTCAAGTTATCCGTTCTGTAAACATTTTTATTAGTAAGGGGATACCAAGATAACGTTAAATAGAACTCGGTTATAAATCAAGTAAATTACATTGAACCAAAGGTCAATATTGTTGTAATTATTATTACATTTCATTATCACTTGCTGGCCAATGAAAGGCAGATGAGGCGGAGTAGTGTCAATTTTTTGAACGTCAAAGTAAAATCAAAAGATGACTAATGAGTAGAAAATTTTAAAATCCAACTCAAGGAAACTTCCTTGATGTTATGATTTTTATCAACTTATTATCCTTAACATCTACGAAGCAAAGGGCTTACCAACCTGTTATACTACTTTATCATATTAGCATCGTTAAGAATTCTACAATAATATTAACCTCAAAATAAGTTAGTTTTTTCCTTATTTTTGTTTTGATCATCGTGAAACAACCCACACAAAAACAAAATTAAACGACCCTTGTTCGAGTCGTTTTTAAAATCGAATACGTGATTTGTTATCTTTGGTAGTGACGTAGTGACTCACCTGAAGAAACGATCAAATTGAGAGGATACGGGGCCAGATGACTTCCAAACGTCAACCCTGCCCATAGCACTACACCAAGTAGCACCATCTTCGTCATTTCTTCCAGAATACTGAAAAGAAACCTTGATTAGCCTTCTGATCTTCTAAACACAAGATACTATTGTAGTCTTAGAACTTCTAAGCCAGGAGCCACCTACATTCGATTCATAAAATTGGAAACAAAACTTGCTTTTGTCAAAGTGCTTCTTACATCGGATTGAGACTGACCAATAAAGACGAGTGCCAGAGTTTATATAAACGTTAGGGGTATCTAAGGTTCTGATACGTTGACCCCGAGAGGCACAAACATGTCGTCATAAATACGATAATTATTTCACGGGACGAGCCCCCGATAACTGATTACATAAAGAAAACAATTCCAGTAAATATTTGAATATTTTTAAAAACAAGTTGAAAAATATAGAGGTCAGAGGATTTTGAATTTTATACAGAGCTGGACATTTTTTGTTTCTCATTATTCTCTTATAGTTTAGATCTGTGATATTATGTATGTACTTCTTTTTCGCATTTTCTACGCCAATAGCACAGCTCGAGGTCTAGCTCTATTTATAGGTAGGGCCCTACCTAAGGTATAATAATAAACTTAGGGCATTTAAAATTGTTTAGTATTAGTATTTAATAAGATAATATATTCAAACAAAAAGTATATTTTTTTTATTCTAGTTGGGTGTGACATTAAGCTAGGTACCTTTTAAGCTTTTACGTTATGATCAAATGACATCTCTTGAGTCTATTAAGCGTTGAGTATGTCAAATGTTTTGCTTTCGAATGTTAAAACCTTTGTGTGCTAAAACTCAATAATAATAATTTCATTAACGTTGCACACCTTGGGAATAAGATGGCCCCCTGCAAGGATGCTTCTATTACTTAAGTATCTTGACTTTTGTTATATAGAGTTACTAATTTGTAAAAATATTTTTTGAAAAGAACAATTTTCCCATATTTTTGCTAAAAGGTGGCCCCGTGTGAGTTTCTTACGCTGGTTCTTCTCGTCGGGCTAGTTTTCGAACCGGTGGTAGGCATCATGTACGACAATTCTATAAGAGTTATATTATAAATATAAGAGTTATATTGAATCCTGACCCAAAGATTTCAAAACTCCCTGCACCAGTTTTACAAGTGCATGTAAATTATTTTTATCCCCATCTATAACTGTTAGCCTCAGAGTAGTCAAACAGGTTCCTATTAACCCTGTCTGTTGCAAGATGTAGTCCAAAGCACAAAGTCCTGAATATTGTGACTATTATAATATTATTAGGTCCTTGCATATGAAATTGGCGTTTTGTCGTACTGGCCACTTTGATCTCAAATAAATCTTTTTTGCTTAGGAATACCAATTTCAAATGTATACCGCTATTTACTTATGCATTCGTGTTACGAAAACCGTAATTCATTTATTTTTGAATTTCATTCATTCGTTTTTTTTTTGCGTCACTCTGTTTACAAAATGGAAAACTTGAAATATCGTATTATTTTCGAGTACGAGTTCCACCGTGGCACCAGTGCTGCAGAAGCGGCTCGTGGATTGTGGATAAAGGATTAATTATGTGTATGGCGGCGATGTCGCCAAAGAAAACAGTGCGATTTTGGTTCCAACGTTTTCGTTCTGGAAATTTCGACCTGCAGAATAAGCCCCGTGGACGGCAGGAGACCAAAGTTGATAATGAAGAATTGAAGACTATTGTGGAAGCGGATCCATCGCAAACCACGTCCGAGTTAGCTGCAGGCTGCGGTGTTAGTGATAAAACTGTTTTAATCCACTTGAATCAAATTGGAAAGGTGAAAAGATTGAAAGGTGGGTACCTCATGAATTGAGTGCAGCAAACCGACAAACGCGCATCGACTGCTGCGTTATATTACTCAACCGGCACAATAATTAAGGGATTTTAAATCGAATCATCAATCATCAACCTGTGATGAAAAGTGGATCTCCTGTACGATAATCGGAAACGTTCATCGCAATGACTGAACCCTGGCGAAGCAGCCAAACCCTGCCCCAGGCGAAAATTGACTCAAAAAAAGTTACTTGTGAGCGTTTAGTGAACTAGTGCCAGTGTCGTTCACTACAGCTTTCTTCTTAATTCTTCTTTAATCTGGCCAGACTATTACGGCAGATGACTATTGCCAGCAACTGCAAATCATGATGGAAAAGCTAGCTGCTAAACAACCGAGGTTGGTCATTCGCTCTAAGCCACTGCTGCTTCGGGACAACGCTAGACCACACACTGCACAACAGACGGCTACCAAATTAGAGGAGCTTCAATTGGAATGTCTTAGACATCCACCGTACTCCCCGGACCTTGCCCCAGCAGATTACCATTTTTTTAGAAATTTGGATAACTTCAAGGGAAAAAATTCAACTCCGATGGGACAGTCAAAAGCGCCTTCAAAGATTTTATTGATTCCTGTCCGAATGGTTTTTTTAGTAAAGGAATCAATTAACTACCTATGAGATGGCAAATTGCATAGAAAGCAATGGTATAGGTATACTTTGATTAAATAAATATATTATGGTTAAAAAAGTCGACTTTATGTTCCTACTTTACAAAACGCCATTTAATATGTAATGACCTACTCTATCATTGGATAATAGGCTACTTGACTCATATTTAATTTCATACATAGAAGGAGTATTTCCTTACTACTTGGCTTAGGAAAACGTATACTAGCGATATAATAAATTAAAAACTTAAGATTGATAAATAAAGTTGATTTAAAAATACGTATTTTTGTTTTTTAATTGCTACTGATGAAAACACCTCGAAGTAACTTCTGGCAAGGATGTGACGACACAAACACACTAAACACATACGTAGTGGAACGGAACACAACGGAACGTGTTTCTGTAAATAAATATTTCATGACATCTTATGAAGTTATTTATGCCACAACGTTAAACGGAACGTCACACCGCCATTTTAGAGTCCGCGCCACCACTCAAGTCCGACGGGAACTCTGGAACTAAATTTGATAGCTCCACCATCTTGTCGTTTGTGAAGGGTGCGTCGTGGGAGTGTTGTTTGTGGTTTTAATTCTATTTTTGCTTTAAATCAGAGTGATTATGGAGCGTAAAGTACCTAGTGAAAAGTGCAGGTCGGGAGATAGTTTTGAAGGTGAAAGATTTCTGTGAGATGGAGAAGAATAGAGGCGTTTTGATAACTTTAGATAATGTTCAAATGATGTGTCCAAATGATGAGTCGCTGCCATGACAGGTAAATTTTAGGGTGGCCAGAGGATTAGTATTTGCCTATTATTGTGTAAAATATTATTATCAGTGTTTTATTTCAGCAGCGCGATGATTATATATTTTTATTATTTCACGTGATTCTGTGAAACTATATATAAAATTACAAAAGAAGGAAGAGTTGCAGCAAGCACTTCAACAAAAATTGTTACTCCTTGGAAAAGCCGTCCGCAACTCAGAAAAATTGATTTGGATGATATGGATTTATGAGCTATCCGCCAGAAAATCTTTTATGTTGTGAAGAAACTGCCTACGGTAAATAAACTGCGCCTGGAACTAAAACGAGATATGGATTTTCAAGGAAGTAATACAACGTTACGACGGATATTAAAAATAATAGGTTTCCGATTCAAACGCTGTGCCAGGCCTGGCCTGCCAGGTATATCGTAAGGATGAGAAAAAATTGATTAGTGGACAAGAGACCTGTGGTATTCTTGGATGAAACCTACATTCATCCCACTTACCATGCAGTTGTTGGCAAAGCAAAGAGGAAGATGGATTGTTGGTATCCGAATCAGCTGGAAAACGTTCCATAATTTCGCATGCCGGTTCTGAGTACCGATTCATTGATAATGCGCTTTTGATTTTTCGTTCACCGTCGCAATCAGTTGATAATCACGACAATATGAATATCATTCTTAAAACCATATGAAATGGATGGCTGAAAAGGTAGTACCTAACCTGCCTTAAAAATCATTGGTAGTGATGGACCCAGATAAACGCACCCAGATCAATAAACCACCTTCAATGTCTAGTTTGAAATCAGAAATGCAATGATGGTTAAGAGAAAAGAATATTCACTTTGAAGAGAGCTGGACAAACCCCGTTTTATATGATATCATGTATATAGTAAAGCTACCCCCTTACCATTGCGACTTGAATCCCATTGAAAAAATATGGAGCCTGGCTAAAAGACGCGTTGCTGAAAAAAATGTAGCTCAAGACCCAAAGCGAATAATGGAGCTGACAAGAGCCGCTTTTGAAAGCATCACACCTGAAAACTGGCATATTGCAAGCACGTGGAACATATAGAAGACGAATAGTTCAAAAACGATGGACTGGTAGATGTGGAAATGGAGAGATTTATAATATCCACAGCGAGTAATAGCGATACTGATTCTGATAGTGAAATTCAAGGAACAAATGATAGCCATTGCGATATCATGTCTGATATAAAAGAACTATATATTAGACATGATATAGTATACTATAAATGACCATAATTATTGTAAAAAGATCTAGTATTAAACAATTACATTAAATTTGTTTTATAAATTTTATCTTTTATTTATGCTTTATGGAACTTTAAAGAGGCCAAAGGAAATGACGTAAAATCTGGGCTAGTAAAATTTGATACCTACCTATTCATTGTTACTGACATGGTCGGACAGACGTTGCCTTTTGTAATAGGTAGAGATAGAATGCAAATATTATTTTATTTTATTTGTTTTAAGGGAAAACAACAAACAAACCAAAGATACTAGTTGAACGAATTTCATATTAATTTGTGTTAGGTTGGGGTAAATTACGCCTAGCACTGGCAACATTTTTGTGCGCCGTGCTAGCGCCGCGTCTATCGGACTTCAGTGTTGGCGCGGACTCTACTACTACAGACTATAGCACAGATTACAAATACTGTTGGTATGACGTCACAGTACAGATAATATATCAACCAACATGGCGAATAGTGTTTTCGGCGGTTTTTAAAAAGCGTATATTCAAAAATACTTTTTTATAGGTTTTTAGGTTTCAAAATAATGTAATATATTTTTTTGTGCAATGAAACAATTATGAAGCGTTTAGGACATATACATAGGACATAGAAATTGGAAGCACCCTCATATCTTCTATCTATACTAATATTATAAAGAGGAGAGGTTTGTTGGTATGTTTGTTTGTTTGCATTGAAAAGGTTCCGAAACCACTGGACCGGTTTAATAAAATTTGACACAGATATAGATTAGACCACGGGGAAGGACATAGCCATTGGCTAGTTTTTATCGCGGCAAAGTGTACGGTTCCTTCCAGTTTGCTTTTAGCACGCACGAAGTCGCAAGAATCATCTAGTACTCTATAAAGATCAAAGAATATTAAAAAACAACAAAGAACATTATCATCGTTTTAGCACAAATACAACTAGTAGATAGAGCTTAGAAAAAAGGTTTATAACGCGACTCGGAACTTTTAGCTAAACCTACTTACATTGTTCAAGTTTTCCAAAAATAAACTTCGTAATGTAGAGTTTACGTAGAAACTATTTAGTAATCTGTAGTAGTGAAAGAACTTATAGACACTCAGAGTTTTAACCTATTAACTAAATGTAGCAACTTCACGTTTCACTGTTTTTATAACAATATATTTTCTTTTACATTTTCTTTATTTATAACTCAATATTTATTTAATACAATAGATTTACTACTTCAAAGGCAAATAAGCGAAACAAACGATTTAGGTTTATACTAACTTCAATTTTACTGTTCTTATAAAGTTTCTTAAGTTCTTATTGTTTCTTTAAAATGTTTATTTATGGCTCGCCATTTATTGTTTTCATATGAAACATAAAATATGAAATCACAATACCTATCTTTGTAATGGTGGTTTTTTATGGTTTACAAATCTTAACTTTTTCATTAAATTCTTAAATGATAGGCAAATAGGCGGAACCAATAGTTTAAAAGTACGTAAGTAAGTTATTAGTCGTACTATCGTATAACACGTCTAAACTCTTAGATATAAACATTAAATAACATTGTGTTCTCTAGAAACTTAAAAAAAAAAATTAATACTTAAAAAACCCCATGGTACACGATGGTTAAAAGGCAATTTTTTAATTTTTTTTTATTTCAAACTTTTTAGAGAGTAAAGTGCTACATATTGAATAAAGTATATTAAATAGTAATTATTATAAGTCCTGAAAACCGCATCAAAATCGGGATGATAGTTTTGTTGATAAATGGCAACACATAACAATTATAATTTTTCTGCAGCGTCCGCTGGTAAGTTGTTATTATTAAACCTATCTAAGTAGGTACATATCAAAAGCTTTCTGTAATAATGTTAACTATCTAGCTAGATCATGCCACAGATCCGTAAAAAGTATCATGCTGAAGTTTTGACTCGAGTTTTTAATAATTATTAGGTAAGTACTTAACACAAAAGATAAAAATAATGCTATAATTAAGTGTGCATCAGCATTACATTATCGTTAATTTACATACAAACAATAACAACAACAAGTAATAACAGAAACATGAACTACGTTGCAAATATTAGGTAAGTATTAGAGTACCTTACAGTACCTACGTAATATTTAATTAATCGCTTATTGCGTTTTAAATTACTTGTAAGTAAACAAACAACGAGAAACGTTCTTCTAAGTTCTAGATACTTCGAAATTAGTTAAGTATTATCTTTAATTTTCTTTACTTGCTTTACAAACTAAATCTACTCGTAACTACACTATTTCTGATTTACTGACTATGGACGTTACGTTACGACTACACAAGCTTTTGCCCGCGGCTTTTTCCGCGTAAATACAGCATTCCACGGAAAGTCTGTACTTTTTCGGTATAAAATGTAGCCTATGTGCTAATCCAGAGCTTAAACTAATACCGTACCATAGAATAAACACGCCTAGAAACGGAGTACGCGCATGAAAATGAAGCAAATCATACTGAGCCATATTTGCTCAGTTTGTTCGAACGACTCGTCAGTAGGCATGTTGCATACCTTTTTTTTGTATATTGAATGTTAGACAACATGATAATAAAGAATCTAGAACCCATTTTCGTAAAATAACGAAGATACAAACAATGTAAATTTACAATATGAAAGAGAGCGATATATCGTGACGTCACGAGTTGCATCCGCTAAACATTTGTCATTACAATTAATTGTATGGCGGTAGCAACTTGTTACGTAACAAATAGTTTTGCGAGTAAGAGATGGGCAATATTTTTAAAAATGTAACACTAATCAATAAACAAATGACTACTTTTGGAAAAAGAATTCCATGTTTTTAAAATAAATTAATTTGAAATTAGAATTGTTAGCCGAACAAAAATTATTTTGATTTAAAATGGCCAGTACTGCAGAACGGCAATTTCATAGGTATAGACCTATTATAATATAATAATTGCAATCTACTAATCGCATTGCACTAATTTTATTGTAAAATTGTAAAAAAATGGCATTGTACTAACTTAATTTAAAACAAGTTAAATCTCATTTTAAAGTTAATTGCTTAAATCTTTAAAACTACGCAACGGATTTTGATGCGGGTTTTTTTAATAGATAGATTGATTCAAGAGGAAAGTTTATACATATAACATGCATAATATAGTAGGGAAACACTGATAATCATTTTAAATGTTTCTAATGTCGAAATTAAACACTTTTTTTGTCCTTACATTGCAAACGCTGGCGCTACTCTACAGCTCGGCTGGCCCTACGAAATAGATCAAAATAATGTACTATTATTAATATATTAAAATTTATTTTAAGATGGACCTTAAAAATATGCCTATATATGTATGGTGCCTCTTAGGGATAAGTGGATAACCCACAATAACCATTTTTTATCGTTTATTTTTTACTAGAAATAATGGCTTATTTACGATGCTATTTTAAGCAATACAGCATTAAACCTTTATCTTAGATATTAAATGCATAATGTGTTAAATACATTGTGGGCTGTGGCCTGTGACCCTTTACAGCATACAATTTAAATGAATATTTTCGAAGATATTTCAGATTTAAAATGCAGGCGGTTGGATCGTAAAATTTATATTCAAGTGCGAAAATTATAATAGATATATCAAGCGGTCTCGGTCGGTATAGGATCGCGGTTTTACCCATTGGATACGAAACCCTAAAAAACATTTTCAATATTGTACACAGAAGTATATTGCACTGAGTAGAGTCATTTGCTGAAGAAGTTTTTTCTCTAAGAACACTATTCCACGCGGACGAAGCCGCGGGCAAAAGCTAGTTTTAAGTATAAGATTTTGATTATTATAGATAATTGTCATTACAATGTTATCACCGTTAACGTGCCGTTAACTAATTAAAATAATATCCCATTTTTGCGATATTGCCTAGCATTTTATTGGGTTATGGTTTAAAACTTTTACCTACAGCTGATAAAAAGTCCTGAGGTTAAAACAGTCCACAACTTTAAAGTGCTGTGCGAATATAAACCTTAAATAATGCATCACTGGAAGGCTCAACTTCGAAGTCAGGGCAGAATTGCTGCTCTGCAGAACAAAACATCAGTGGACAGTGCGACATATAGAATATATCTGCAATCTCCTTTGGTATAAAAATAATATCCTTCACCTAAACATGGCACTTTTTCGACATATTTTGTCGTCGCGGCGCGGCGTTTGAAAGTGGTAGTTTAATTAGGATTGCAAATTGCAGCTGTAGCAGTAATGAGTAACAAAAGATTTAATTTAAATATTATTAAGGACATAGGGTAACGGCATCGGTAATCAGCCCCGCACCAGTCGCTAGCCACTAGTCAGCCTTTTCTGCGTTTTAAGCTGGTACTATATGCTCCGGAATCCGGTAGGCCGTAGAAAATTCTGAACATTGAATATAGAGCTCTGCGCTAATGCAATAGAGTTAAAAATCGAACACATGAGTTTCAATTCAAATATCAATGTCATGACAGCTCGACACTCGAAATTTCAATTTTCAACTCTATTGTATAAGCGGTCCCATACACGGTCCGGTTTTCCTTCAGTTCGGCCTGAACGGATGCAAAATCGTTTCGTCTATGTGCAATTTCGAGATCGCATCAGTCGGCCGTATGGACTGAAGCGATTCGTTCCAGTGTTGCCAACTCTGTTTTTGTGAAACTACTAAACTCGCGTCGTTTTCTACTAAAAACTACTAAAAGAGTACCGATAACTATAAAAAAGCTACTAAACTTAGGAATCCCAAAAAGTTTTTTTAGGGATTTTGTGTTGACAAACATACATACATTTTCAGTTTTAATATTTAAAACTTACCGTTAAATTAAAAAAATATATATCTGTTGTCTGTAAAGTCGGTTTACTGACGATAGTTGAACGTGGCAACGTAAACAACAACAACAACAACAACAACAACAACAACAACAACAACAACAACAACAACAATAATAATAATAATAATAATAATGAGGTAAGCAATGCGAGGTAACGCTGGTACTTGGTAACGGTAACAGGTAACGCATGAGTCATGTTTTTTCGTGCGTGCAGCCGGTTCCATCGATTTATAAGACGTTATCACGTCAATATAGTAGGAAATATTACGTTTATAGAAATTAAATCGGTAGTTTTAAGCGACTTATGGATGCGTGCTACTATGTGCTATTATGATAATGTGTCATGATAGCACATAGAAGCAGTCCATTTTGTATATTATGATTTTTGTATATTTTTCTACAAAACCACTACTAACTAAATTCCTACTAATGAGGAAATAAAAAACAAAATTTAGTAGTAAAACTTTGTAAAACAACTAAGTTGGCAACATTCATTCTGACCTGGTCGGATGGACTGAACGGAAATAAAATTGAACTGAACGGTAATAAAATTCGATTGTAATATAAAACTGGTTATGTGCGAGTTGGCAAGAGGGGTTCCGTACAAAACGGAAAAAAACACGTTTGTTGTATGTGAGCCTCAAATTTTTATTTTATTCTGTTTTTAGTATTTGTTATACTTACCTACTTTATACTACTACTACTATTTATAATACCTACACCATACATGTGTGAAAAATGTAACTGTCGAGCTATCACGATATAAGAAGGTTAAGATACGGACGGACGAACAGCAAAGTCTCAGTAATAGGGTCCCGTTTTTACCCTTTGGATACGGAACCCTAAAAATGGTACGTGGTCAAAAAAAATTATTTAAGTTTATGGAAGTATATAAAACTTTAGAGCCACTAAGGACTATAAAATTATTACATAAATTACCTACTATAAAACAAAAATATGTATGACACAATAATTCGATTTCGTGGATAGCGTGATTACAATTACAGCAAAATACAATTAATAAATAAAATAATAGCCTTAACTGACCAAGAGCATGTCACGATCTGTCTAAGGAGGGTTCCGTAACTATCAACGCGCAATAGTTTTCTTTGAATTACTACAAAAGTTACTGTCATAAAGTTATTATAGAAGCTAGGAGAGCGGCGGACAGACAGACAGACGGACGGGCAGAGTGAAATTATAAGGGTTCCATAAGTATTACGGTACCCTAAAAACACGACCGAAACTTTTTTTTTAAATTTTTTTTTGAAACTTGAAATTTCAAAAAAGAATGGATTCGAATCCTTACAGGCCGAACCTTAGATTAAAACGCCTAGAAACCGAGTACGCGCATTAAAAGTGAAATAAATCATACTGAGCCATATCGGCTCAGTTTGTTCGAACGACCCGTCAGTTGTCAAGGTCAAGCGCTAGTGCATACACCTCCGACTATTAAAAACATTATGACGGTTTGTGTCATTATTGGGTGTCACAATGCATCGGAAAAAAATTAAAAGGCTTCGGACATAACATTTCATATATAAGTATGAAATGTTATGTCCGAACAATTTGACTAGTACTAAGTCAAATATTTAAAACATTTTAAATTATAATCATAATAAGTCGCACATCTTGCTGCCCTATTGTAATTTGTGAGTGTTGCTAGTAAAAATAAATTTATTTCAAAATTTTCATGGCTAACTAATAGTTGGAATTAAGACAAAGTTTTATAGTATTTTATGATTTTTTTAACTATCAATTTCAAGTATTGCCAGTATTAAGATAATCCTTAATATATACCTTAATATCAGTTTAATATAAATAAAGATCACAAATTGTGTTTAGATGGTTTAAAATAAAACATAAGTTATATTTTTACATCTCACGATATTATGAAAAACAAATACAATAATTCCAATTCAGAGTACACACATAACAACTTTAAAGTTTTGTTTGTGTGCGTGTCGGTATGTAATGCTTGCGCTTCATCTATCTGTTGCTTGCTTCACTTTGTACGATGCGTTTGTTTGAAGACTATCTAGGCGTTATTAATCTAAGGGCCGAACTGACGTCAGTTCGGTCGGATGCGATTTTCTCAGTGTATGTGCTCGAATCCGTTCAGGCCGAACTGACGTCAGTTCTAACTGAAACGATCGGCCTCTCGTCTGTGGGAGCCTTTATTAGTCAAATAAATAACGGTCTTCTACATCTTGACATATTATATAACATGAAGTAAATCCGGTTCTTCGATCTATTATAGGCCAACAATACTTTTGGTTGTGTGTGTGTTAAACTTACCTAACAGCAATTCGCAACTAATACCTACGACGTGCTTGACAAACAAGTGTAAAAAAGTGATGGCGGCTATAACTTTCTCAACTTACAGTGCTTACGAAAAACGTAAATATTTTGCAGTTATTTTAGTTGTCACATCGAAATCATTGCTTTAATATCTAGACAATTACTTTCTGATTTAGTATAGCTAAAATTATTTAAGTTTAATACTAAATTTAAGTGCGATTTGAATGAAAAAGTGGTCTCACTTTTTTTGGTCAGAGTTTGTGATTTGTCATCACAGTGAGTTCCTGATCGTAGATATACTTGCTATTTACACCTAAACAGATAAGCCCTAGATGGTAAACACTAATTTATTTACCAACACCAAAGATTAAAAATGTTTATTTGATTGAAATGTTTATTGACAAGTGATTAGCAGACAGGAAGAATGTACTTTTCAGTACTTACGTGGAGTGTTCCACACAACCATCGCATTCCGACATCCTTCTAGAACATTTCTCCGGTGTTTTGGCTTTTGCATCTGTATTCAACATCGACTTTCCTTCGATGATCCGTTTAAACAACATAATAGCAGTAGCAAGATTTGTTGTTTACAACTGTCACGCTTGTGCAGAATGTTTGTTTTGTATATGAATATCGCAGGAGACACTTCGCCGAAGGAACGCTGTTCCATTAGATTGGCAAAAGTGCCAATATCACATCTACTGTTAAGAATATACTGGGACGGTTCTTCCTAGCGTCGAGCGTGCAAATGAATGCCCTCGGTCCTCCCCCCCCTTTGCGCCGCGCCCCGCAAATAAATTAGATACCACAGAACAGTGAACGCAGTAAGATAGCCAACCGTAAAAATAATCCAACTGTAATTAATTTTGTAAGGTATGGCATGTTATTTTAATACTGAATGTTAACTTTGCGAGCAACAACGGGCTAAGTAAATTAATTGGAAACTAAGAAAATTAAGTTTTTTCTTTGGTTTAAGAATAGAAAGTCTCGAAGACCTACTGATTTGTTTGCTCTATTACTAATGCTACATTTTGAGTCTTTGCTACTGTGCTTGTTGTAAAATTCAATAAATTATAGTTGCATACTTCTAAAGAATATTTACATATTATTATGCTATTACTAGCATTAACACAGCTGGTACTAAAATACTTTTTATGCCATAAAAGTTTTCATTGCATTATTATTTTTTTAAATTAATAATAAATGAAGGGCACAGGGAAAGAAGGAGTTCATTGACATTGCTTTTTTTTCAAGAAATCAAAGATTTAAACCTAAAATTTATATATTTTATTTATTAAATATTATTATATTATTAAAGCAATGTTAAAATCAGAGCAAAAAATATTTCTGTAAGTTTCGTAAGATACATTTACTTACACCTTGATTATCTTGAAGGAACATTGCATGCATTTTTTTTTTACATTCAAATCTTCCGACAAATATGTTTTATTTAAATCATATAGATTGTAATGACTGGAACGACCTTAAACAAAAATATTTAAATTGTGTTGTCATGATTTATAGAATTAAATAAGCAATAAATATAACAACATAGATGAATATGTCTCTAAATGAATTAATATGCCCTCTTATTAAACTTTTTACATCATCATTAAGTTTTATATGACTGTTATGTTTTCTTCTCTTATCAACATCCAGCACATCTAGTTTTTTTCAAACTTGCTACTAAATATTCAACTTTTTTCCTCGTTATTCCGTGTATCGACATGAAAGCCTTTTTGCATATCATAATTTCTTTTACTTCAGAATCAATCATAGCAAGTACTCTGTACTTGTATACAGCATCGTAATGTGATATTCCTTCTTTCTTGGACGGCCTATTAACTGGGAGTACGTAGATTAATCCACTCAAATAGCTATTTTGCGCATCATGTGATCCTAATAAATTGAAATTCTGGAGAATTTGGGTTCTTGATTCCTTAGGACCTTATCGAAACATCCCAATCTGCAACCACAGGCTGGACTGGATTCATGACTTGATAATTTTAACTTTTTCAACACTTCAGACATCCGACCGTGTGATTTCCTCTTTGTAATTTTCATCACAATCATTATTATTTTTGTCCATTTTGAGAAAAACAACCAAAAACTAACACACAATGTACGCGTCGTAAAATGTCTGCAAGGAAGCTTAACTGGCAGCTGTCACTTGTATGACACAAATGTTAAGATGGCCGACTATGAGCGCGTTTTTTGTTACAATCACTGCAATCAGCACGTTTTAGCGTGGTTTCATAGACAATGGGCACCTTTTTACTGGGTATGGAATGCAATAAGCGCGTTTTATTCTAAAGTTGGATTTTTTAAAAAGAACTTTACACCATATTTTCAGCCCCTTTTATCATGTTTAAAATTACACTAACTGATTGGCCACAGAAATAAGAAGCAAATGCTACAGTTAATTAAAAAAAACAAAAAATATGTCAATGAGCTCCTTTTTTCCTGTGCCCTTCTTCAAATAATATTGCAATGATAGTCCTTGCTACAGTAACAAATGCTCGTGAGCACGTGATATACGCATGCTCGTAGCGTGATAGTCTCCCCACGCCCCCCGCCCCCCGCTATGGCGGCCGGGTACCGGGCAGCTATCACACGCAGGCCGCGTGCGCACAGCGCACTGCATAGCCGTAGTAAAGAATATAATAATATATTGCTCACGCAGCCGTATATAGTCCGTATTCTTTGCGTTTTTCTCGGTAGGTTGTGCCTGGGTTAACTCAGACCAGCAGGCTTAGCATGGCGATCCGAAGAAATTAATATAAAGAAGTAATATTCTATCCAAATAGTTCTTAATTCATTGTAACAAAGTCGTCAATAGAAGTTAACATTTCTAAACAGCCATATTTTTAAAATGGCTGCCGGGAAATCTTCTGTCAAAAACAAACAAATATTCAAGTAAGTAAATGACTGAACGTAAAGGAACTATTTGTCTAGGAGCGCCATGATGTGGAGTAGTTGACATATTGTAAGACTATTTGACATTGAAATATGTAAACGCTTCTACTTTAGCTGTCAAAAGAGGCCATTTTGTGAGCTCATGCTCGGAAAGAAAAGAAAATAATGTTGTTTCTCATAACGACGATGCGTCGACCTTGTTGCCTTACAGTAAGACCTATTTTGCTCCGAATGGTATTATTGTTTCTTCAATCTATCATTTTGTCGATTCATTGGTGTTTCTAGGGTGCGCATGCTAGGCCTGCTGGGGGTCTAAAAGGCCACTTTAGGTGTTTAATATTATGTTTCATATAATATTTTTTCCATACAAAAATCGTGAAATGGTGAAATGGCTACATGATTCATCTGATTTCATCATACATTAGAAAACAGCAATTTTGACAGTTTTCAATAGAAATGCATAAAATGGCGCACTTAATATGAGTTGAAAAAAAAGAAACATAATGTAAAACGCTTAAAGTCACATGTTTACACCGCCTGATCAAATGTGCATTCAAATGTGCAGTATTGTACCTACGTTCATTGTTGTTTCTTTAAATAATTGTTGCCTGTAATATAACACGGAATATAAATTCCGTGGCCTGTATCTTTGTTTGCGTAGAAGTAACGAAAAACGGTCAGGATCTATGCGGCCAGCCCACAATTTTTAACTGACTTCCAAAACAAAAAAAAGGAGTCGGTTACACGTTCGGCTTATATCTTTTTTTTTGTAAGTATGTTCAACGATAAATGTCTGTTGACCGATTTTCAAAATTATTTTTTTGATGTAAAGGGTATAATCCCAAGTTGGTCCCGTTGTAACCAAAGTGGTGACCTGATGATGGGATCCATGAGAAATCGAGAAACTCCTTGAAATTTATATGGAAACATAGTGATTTCGACTATTTCTGAAGTAATTGGGTTACCAAACTCATATGCTACCAAAAAGTAAGATTTTGCACCATGGTATACCCTGGATCCAAAAGTACTGAACAGAACTCCTGACTTCATAAAGATACATGTCTGGGGATTTCGACGTTGTATAAAGAACTCCAAGCATATGCCAATATGTCGTTTACAGTAATCATTATCATCATCTTCATCATCATCATCATCATCATCGTCACCACCACCACCGTCATCACACCATACATCATTACATTATGATGAAATAATAAGTACTTCTCATAGTATTTAACACCGACACGGATATCTTCAAACATTACTTTGCCGTTTTTAAATTATTTTGTTGTTGTAAAGGTTATAATTCGAAATTTTGTCCCTTAGTCACCAAAGTAGTGACAAAATTTCGAATGGATTCATGGATTCCATCCCATCCCATCATCAGGTCACTACCTGATGATGGGATCCATGAGGAATCGAGGGAACTAGGGATTTGACTTTAATTGTGAAGTGAAAGCATATGCTACCAAAAAGTAAAATTTTGTGCCAAGGGTGTACCCTGGATCCAAAAGCACTGAACTGAACTCCTCAGACTTTACAGATGCTGATTTGGCGGCATTGTGCATTGTTTAAAGAACTGCAAGCATAGCCATTATGGAAATAAAGTAATCGTCATCATAATCTTTAACAATACCTAATGGAATCTTGGCGCGTATACAATTATACATTCGATCGTTTATTACATATTTAAACGTTCTTAAAATGTGTTATTAATAATATAACAAATATGACTAAAAAAATAAATTTAAAAAACTATAACTCGACTACGTAAAAAAGGGGTTTAAGAAGGCCGAAACAAGTAAATAATTCAGATAGAAATCCAGAAATGCATAAATAAAAAAATGGTCAAGTAAGAGCCGTGGTCGCACCCACTAATGACATCTAAGCATCAGTTCACACCGAGATGCTTCGCGTCTATGTCCCCAAAATGTGACATCGACTGTTCCGAACGTTATAAAGTACGTGCGACCACCTCTCTACTTTGACCATTTTTGTACCTATGCATTTCTGGATTTCTATCTGAATTATTTTCTTGTTTCGGCCTTTATAGACCACTTTTTTACGTAGTCAGGTTATAGTATTTTTTAACTTATTTTTTAAAGTTATTTTCTTATTTTTCCGTTTCCCAATCGAACATATTTTTGGAATAATATTCAATAGTACCTAATCAAAACACTTGAAATAAATATATCTTCTTCACGAGCGCGGAGCGAGCCTATTCTTTTTTCTAGATTTAAAGGACGATTATAATATTATATTTAGAACAAAACATTAGATATTATAATATTGTGATAATCAAGAACCGCAATTAGGGTTGCCAGGCGTCCGGATAAAGCCGGACACAGTTAGGCTTTTTGATTGCGTGTCCGGCCAAAATAAACGGTGTCCGGCTTATCCGGATTTTATAAGGCTTTTTAGTATTTAAAAATGTTGATAAGTGTTTATTTAGTAATTAATTTTAACTTGACTTTATAACAATAATTGGACTGATTAATAATAAAGTAATTAGATTGACTTGGCCTTCGATTTTTTTTATATTTCATTAGAATTTAAGAATATTTATGGTAAATATCATAAAGCTTGTTTTTAGTAAATATTTTACTGTCGTATTTTTATTAATACTGAGACAAAATCGTCAATAATGTTGGGTGTCCGGCCTTTTTACCCAAATGTCCGGCCAAACTAGTTCGTCTGTCCGGCTATTAGGTTTGGCGACCTGGCAACCCTAACCGCAATTGAGATCATTTAAGAGTCAAGTATCAACACCAATTTACATATTCACCACAATAATAAAACACTTATTCACCGACACAACGATACTGCGATTCAGAAATATGTAAGACCAGTATAGTGACATCTAGGGATTGCACAATCTGGATTTTCTTGATTATCCGGATAATCCGGATTTTTTTGAAGTTTATTATAATATTTAAAAAAAATGCATATTACATAAAATTCTGATGTTATTTTTACTTCGATGTTTTAGCAAAACCTACACTCATTAATAAATAAAATCAATTACTTTTTTATAATTGAATTTAAATAAATTATTATTTTAAATTGTAAGTATTTAAAATTACAATCTGAATAAATAAAAACAATCTGATATCAACACTATATAATTATATTTATATTTTTACTTTTAGAAATATTTTTAATTACTTAATAAATTGCTTCAATGTTCAGTTTTATATATTTTAGTATTTTATTTGGAACAAGGTACACACGCGTATTTATTAAAAAATATTAATTTAATATGCGTAGCTGTATATCTGTATATCACAATATAATATAATATAATAAAATCTAACAAAGTGCGTAAAAACAATAAATTATGTACTCAGTTATTATTATTATACTCATTTAAAATCTTAAAAATCAACATTTTTGGAAATAAGGTACTAGCTTACTGTTCTTTAAAAATCATGATCTTGAAAAACATGAAATCGTCAAGTCTTTGTTCACTAAGGTGTAATCTTATTATATACTAAATGCTATTTTATATAATTCTTAACTGCTGGAAAGCAGTAATGAAATATATAAAATTGGAATAGCCTGAGATCTCTTCAAAGTTTTTTTTTAATCTCCATTACCACCGTTTCCGTAAAGTGCCATTTCTATATGAAACTAACGTAGTCAAATTAGTACAGTTTAGTAAAACGTAGGAAATTGATAATCCTTTAAATCGAGATACGGAAAGTGAAGACAAATCATTTGAAGCCCCATATGTATGGTCAAAATTGGACCACTTTTGAGTTATCAAAAGTAAAAACCCCCCACCTGTTTGGGTTATAATAAAACACCTAAATGGTGTTCTTAGTTCTCTCGTTAATTAACAAAAGTACAATTAACAAATCTAAGTACAATTTAAACTCAATAACTGTTTTAAGATCTCTATTTTAACATTTTACTTACAATTCAACAGTAACAAACAGTTTTTGACGACAACATCTTATCTCTATTATATCGAAAAAAATAATTACTTCTACGCAAAAACCGAATGCAAATCAACGCAGAGCGGTTTCTAACGACCGATTATGTTAGGTTAGTTTAATCGAATGAATTTTATTTATAAAAAAAAGTATTTTATTAATACCTCTACTCATTCGGCAAAACTGTATCTAACCATCCAGTCAGTAATTATCGACTCCAAAACTACTTCCCAATTTTTTTAAGGATTTTTTCAGAAATCATAGAGATAAGATTCCGGTATAATGGATTAACGTATAGGTACATTATTTCGAATATAATTAAATGTACGAGGGCGGGTCAATAAGTCCGTGACTTTTGGAATAAAACACAGATTTTTTGATAAATAAATCATTTTATTTTTCAATGTAGTCCCCCTTGAGCTCTATACACTTTGTCCAACGCTTCTCCAATTTTTTTATCCCTTCCAAAAAATATGATTTGTCGAGGTCCTCAAAATAGGCCTTTGTTTGCGAGATGACTTCATCATTGGAGTCAAATCTTTTTCCACCGAGCCATTTTTTCAGGTTTGGGAACAAGAAGTAGTCACTCGGAGCCAAATCTGGAGAACAGGGTGGATGTGGGAGCAATTTATAGCCCAATTCATGGATTTTAGCCATGGCAACTGCACATGTGTGCACCCTTGTATTGTCTTGGTGAAAAATAACTGTTTTCTTGGACAAATGAGGTCGGTTTTTTTTCAAATCCTCATTGAAGCGGTCCAATAAGTTGGCATAATATTCCCCATTAATTGTTCTTCCCTTTTGAAGATAGTCAATGTGGATTATCCCATGTGCATCCCAAAAAACAGTCGCCATAACTTTATTGGCTGACAAACCCACCTTGGCCTTCTTTGGCGCCGATTCACCCTTAGAAACCCACTGTTTTGACTGTTGTTTGGTCTCTGGTGTGTTGTGATGGATCCATGTTTCGTCCACGGTTACAAAACGGCGCAAAAACTCCTCCATATTGTGATTAAACAACGCCAAACCTTCCTGTGAAGTTGTTACACGATTGCGTTTGTGGTCGACTTGCGGAAAGCTTTCTCATGCTCAAGTGATCATTCAAAATTGAAACCACTGAGCCATGCGAGATGCCTATGGCTTCCACAATCTCTTGCACTTTCAATCTTCGGTCGGCCAACACCATATCGTGAATTTTTTCGATTGTTTCGGGTGTAGAGACCTCAACTGGGCGTCCAGGACTTTCTGTATCTTCAGTGCTTGTACGGCCACAACGAAATTCAGTAAACCACTTTTTTACCATTGAAATCGATGGTGCAGAGTCCCCATAGTATTTATCAAGCTTAGCCTTGGTCTCGGTAATGGTTTTTTTTCGCAAAAAATAATGCTTAATAAGCACACGAAATTCACTTTTTTCCATTGTTTCCTTAAGTTACTGGATAGTCTGATAAAGATAGCTGTAAAACACAAACTAACTGACGCAGCAAGTTCAAATTTTGATAGGAGTCAACTGACAGATGCCTGTTGACAGGAATAGTGTTGATTTTTCAGTAAGGAGGTTAGAAATTCAAAAGGTCACGGACTTATTGACCCGCCTTAGTAGTTAAACCACTACGATTATTTTTAAGTTGTCATATTAATTTGGTATTCTATGATTGTAGAAACTTAAAAGTGCAATTGTATGTTTCGTAAGTAAGAATTCAATAAAATATTAAATAAAAAATAATATAAAAAATATAATATATAATATAATATAAAAAATTAAATATACAATATAAAAAATTAAATTGTGTTTAGATTTGCTTGTTGTACTTCTTACTACTAAAGCAATGAGGGTTTTAAAATTCGTGACATCTGACAGCGTTTTCACACGACAAGGACCGTCGGGCTACCAAGCGCCATCTGGTGACAGAAAAAGAATCGAAAATTCTTATTGACCGTTTTTGATACCAGATGACGCTTTTTGTGAGTTGAGTCTACACCCTAGTGACAGAAAAAATATCAAGCACCCTCATTAAAACAGTATTCAGAGTTTTTATAAAGTGGATCACCTACTACCACAGAAAAAATATAATATAGTGAATCGACCAAACATATAGCAGATCTTCATCATGCATCTGCATTCAACGGATTGACTATATTCTACCAAATAACATGTATAACATGGAAAAATGTGTCAATAAATTCTGCAGTTTAACAAATAATATCGAATTATTCAAATATATATTGTATGTCTAGAGTATGTACGTAATTATATTTAAAATATGTAATTTTTATAATAGTAACTAAGATTAAAAAATTTCGAAAAATTCAGAATTTATTTAACGCCGGAAAATCCGGATTTTTTAAGATCTATCCAACGAATAAGTAAAAAAAGATGCTAATAATTTATTTCATCTGCATTATCGGATGAATCGATTAACCGATTTTAATCTAGTTTTTTTTTGTTTGAAAGCTGACATGATCGACTGTTCTTAGCTACAATTCATCATCATCAACTCGTTTACTGCTTGATAATTTACGGGTTTTAATGATAATTGTTGAAGGTGTCTGAAAAAATCAAGCCGTCTGGAAACTTTTATCGAAAACGCTGCATAACCTAACCCGTTGGAGATAAATAACAAAACAACGTATGATGGGATTGTTTCACTTTTATAGGTCTACAAAAAGTCTGCGATGGCATAGATAGGTCTTTCTTTTATGGATAGGTTACTATACCCATTTTATGTTTAAAGAATGTTCAGAAATACCTAATGTGGTATTTTCAGAAGCTATTTAGACGGATACAATTTATTTATCCTTATCTAGGAGTTTATATCTAGGAGATATCTCAAAATTAAAAAGTACCTACGTGGGTTTTTTTAAAAAAAGTAAGTACATATATATTTCTACTCTGTGCTATTACTATGTTGCAGGTATATTTGCTGAAGCAGTTTTTTGCCACGAACACTCTCCCACGCGAAGCGCGGGCGAAGCTGCGGACAAGAGCTAGTAATATGTATATAAATTAAATATCGTAATATAAGACTATAGTCTTATATTACGTAATGTTCGACAATTCTATAACTGGTTTAGTACGAATTGTACGACCGCTCACCGCATTTTAAACGTGTATTTTAACATATTTGTGCAAGCACACGACAAATATGTAAAATATATATACATAATATTCTGTTTCTGATCTCTGTTTAATTTTTTTAGATGTTAGAATCTTGGTGAATTTACGAAATACGAAATTTTGAAAAAAAAAATATAGCCTATGTTACCCGCGGCGTCATTACAAATCTATTGACATTTGACACCACATTTATTTAAATTGGACTAGTAGTTTAGACGCTACGAGGGAACAAACATACATACATATACATAGACTGCCAAAATCATTATGCTTCCTTTTGGCTTCGCCGTAGTTAGCTTCCAAAGTAAAAAATACATAAAAAGGTACTTAAATTTTCTAAATAATTCCCCTTTTAAATTCGGCTAAAATTTTAACTGCACAATCTTCTTAATTTTGAAATCGGTACCAGCCAACTTAAACGTGAGCGCTATAAAATGGCATGTATTTAAACTTGCGATAAAACAATCAAATTTTGGGTGTGAAAAAAACCGAATATTGAATACTAAATGCATGTGACACCAAAATGTTTATCTCGTGATAGTTACTACTTGCTATGAACTGAACTATTGCGGCTAGCCAAGCGCGCGCCGGCCCCTTGCAACATAGCTGTAGTTACTATGGGAAGTGTTTACTGTGGGGAGTGCGAAGAGCGCGGGTGGCGTGATTTTTATTGCAGTTTATATATTTTAATTATGTATAATAAGTACGATTTATCAGCTTTTACTGAGTGTTATTCTGTCCCTCAAATGACAGTACCGATGGAACCACATAATACCTATACAGGGTCTGTCGTAAATAATGGATAACCCGTAAACTGGAGTTGGTCCGGATGTGAAACTGTAAGAAAATCGTATTTTCTTGCCAGGGTTTCTAACCATATGAAAATGGCGTAGCATTTTATACTTTTTTATAAATTTCGCTACTTTTTTCGTTCATTCCGTTGCCATTTCATCAAATTTAGGTATTTCTGTGTGATTTTTGAAGTGAAAACTTCTTTAGCGGCGCTGTGTACTTTTTTTGGAATGGGTAAAAATTTCTAAACTCGCGTCAGGACACGTGACTTGATCGAAAATTCGTAAGACGGATGGAGAGAGGACAGGCGGCGCAGGGCGCTTGCGCGAATGTTCGTGCGTGTTAATGTTACAGCGTGCCACGCGCATCCATGGATGAGATTAATATTATTAATTTATTTTGTTTATTTTATTATTTATTATTATTATGTAAAATAATTGTAATAGTTCTGAAGTGTTAAATTTTTAATGTAATATAAATTGTCATGTTTGTGTACGATAGCGCATTAAATGTATATTGTATTCCACCACATAAATAATAGTACTTTTATACTGATAATGAAAGCAATTCGTACAAAATTATTCTCTAACCATTCCAAAATATCAAAAATGCACAACGTTAATATTCAAGTTTTCACTTCTGCCGGCACTCCCGGAGTGCAACACGTCGATTTTTTTTTAGTATAATACTCCTGAAGACGTGTTTTATTTAATTTTAATACAATTTTAGGTGTTTTTAACGTAAACAATTTTTAAAATCATCTTTTTATGCTTTTTTTAAACTTTTTTTTCTTAATGTCAACTTTGATCATTTACTTACCTACTGTGAAAAAAAAGTATGACGCTATAGCTGCCCATTATCTTAATAAATTGTCTAGTATGTGTAGTTTCGAAAAAGGTATTACAGTGTGTACTTTACTAGCAATATTAAGTTACAGGAGCGAGATCAATATCAAGGTCAGAATTAAAAAAAATTAAGTATTGTTATAAAAGGTTATAAAACTTCGTCGTAATGATCTTATTCTACCAAAATTCTTTACACAAACGTTATTGGGCCACTAATATTTGGATTTTCAGAAGAACAACAGGTTGTTTTTATTAAAAAAAATATTTATTTTATCAATAACTTAAACTAAATGCTCGAAATGCCCTCCGCCGGCAGCAATACAGGCTCTACATCGCCTAATAAAAGATCTTTTAATCTGACGCGCATAGCCGGTTTCTGCGATTTTACTTGCTGCTACTTGAATGCGCGTACGCAACTCTATAAGAACGAAACAGAACACTAAAAGAACGAAATAGTAGCGAAATTTATAAAAAAGTATAAAATGCTACGCCATTTTCATATGGTTAGAAACCCTGGCAAGAAAATACGATTTTCTTACAGTTTCACATCCGGACCAACTCCAGTTTACGGGTTATCCATTATTTACAACAGACCCTAATATTGTAATGTACAAATATTGTAATGTATAATATAATAACGTGTAGTGTATGTCCTAATTTGTCAAATAAATGTTTTTTATTTATTTATTTAAAACGGATAAAATATTTTTATTTGTAATCTTTATCGCTAAAAAAACATACCTACCCTATACACATAATTTTAAAATTTATCATGAATTAATGGTGAAATTTAATCATCACAAAGCGGCAAGTTTTTAAAAAACCCCGCGCATATTTCAAAAACGCATATTTCCTGGCGGAAAAAAACGTGACGTCATCGCACAGACGAATGTGTATCAAGTATCAATTTTTAAAACTCATTTTTGAAGTATAAACTTCTATTAGCGCACCGCACACACATTTTCGTAGGCTGTAAGTGAGACTGATCCGTTACGGTCTAAGGTGTTATTTACGTGTTCAAATATATACAAGTAAATTGATAACGTTTTCCAATGAAGTTTTTACTTCTTGCGTGAGGTCTTAAGCACACACTCTACTTTTTCAGGGTCAATTTCTTCTCATTGCCAGTGTCGTTTTTCATTATATCAAGTGAAACAGAATTTTCGTATAAGACTGGGACTACATCGCACAGCTAGATCTAAACTAACGGCCGTTCTCAATAACCTACATATTCGTAATCCTTGCTACTAAAGATAGTCAAATCTTTGCTTTTGTCTTTACTTGCGTTTCAAAAACCTACTGACAGATGGCACTTTCTACCGAAGCGGTTCATCTATCGGCGGGAGGACGGAGAGCCTACTAGAGATAGACACGTTCATATAAAACTTAGTTTACTACATTTCAATAATTTAAGTTCCAACTTACTCTCCGATAGGCGGAGCTTACTTTAATAATGCTATTTGCTTATTTGTCAATGTCGGTCGTTAATAAAACGGAGAACCTAGTTTTGCCGAGGATATTAATGCGTGACGTTGTTGTTTTTATATTTCCTCCTAATTTTACTTACAACCTCATGCATAGCAATGTACCAACTATAGTTCCACTAATTGCCGCGGGACATCTTGACTTCTACTACGTATTGACCACTGTCATATTTATCAATTATTTGAACGTAACGTAATATTATCAATTTGACAACTGACATTAAGGCTACGTTCACATGAGCGGTATTTTGTGGTCGCGACAGAAAAAATCTGAACTGTAAATAAAACTATGGCTGTGTTTGGCGGAAAAAAGCGCTTGACAACGCTTGCTAGCGCTGAAAAAAAATACAGTTGTCGGCCAGGACACGTTTACTAACTTCAATAGCGCTGACACTTGGCTGACATAATCCGCCATTTGTTACCGCTTATTACCGCTTAGCGATCGCCATTTTTCTTACGAGGGCATCCGAGCGCTTTTTCCGTCAAACTCAGCCTATGCGAGCGATTGATTTTACAAGGTATTATTCAAGGTTCAATAATACCTTGTAAAATCAATCGCTAGATGGCGTTATATTTGTTGAAATTGGAACGTTGATGGCGTAATAAATGAAATGAACCTAGATGGCGTTATCTTTGTTTTGTTGAATCAACGTCAGTCACCGCCTTCCACCTAAACAAGACGTGTATTGTTAGTTGCACAGAGTACATGGTTACGTATTGAAAGTTAGTTGATCTTCACTAGCCATATAGAATGCACGTACTAATAATAACGAAAGCGCGGACATTTTGAATAGTTACAGTTTTGATGAAACGTAATCTTGAGTTAACTAGAGTTGTGACCAACACTGGTGATTTTTTCTGCAACATTACTTAGGATATTTTGACTTGGTCCAGTTTTGTATGATAAGGTATGTAAATATTTGGTTACTATTTTATTTGACTCTGTTTAGATGGATCATTATGTAAATTTCAAGTTATCCTACTTTTAATGAAACTATTTATATTTCAATGTTTTTACTATACAACTTATTGGTTGCATACAAATAGTTTACGGTTTTATAAATTGACTGTTTCAAATTCATTAATCTAAACTATTTAGCGCTTTCTATTTAATGAATTTTTATGTTGACTCACTATTGCTGGATAATTATAACTTTCTTTTTGACATGACAACGTCTTATAATTCGATGGAGCCGGCTGCACGTACGAAAAAACGTTACTCATGCGGCGTTACCTCGCTCTGTGGCGTTCTATTTATTATTATGACGTTGTCACGTTCAACTATCGTCAGTAAACCGACTTTACAGATAACCGATTTTTTTTCAGAGAAAAATGCAGAAAGTCCGTTTTCTTGTTAATATTATCAATGAATGGTATAAATATATTTTTTTAAAATTGATGAAAAGATTTTGAACGTTTTCTGGGATTTTACTGTAAAAGAGTACGTACATTGACCTTTAAAATATTTACTTACTTTGCTTAGTCTGATGACTGGTATATTATTTAACATGTTCTTGTTATAATACGAGTATATCCTAATAGTAATAAAATTCATGGTTTCGTCATCTTTCATTTGTTTTCATTTATTAGTCATACTCATACCTAAAGTGTTTTTATTACTAAGGATTATAAAACGTCGTTACGTTTCGTCGTTTTGGTTTTGAAATAATTGTGGAATTTATTAGAAAAAATTGCAGGAAAATACTCAAATCGACGGTTGATTATTCCCATGATAACTGCACTGTGTTTAATTTGTTACTTGACTGTCAAATATTTATAGGTACGTTCAGTTTACCTGTTTGGTTTATTTAAAAATAATCATCAGGCCCCAGTAGGTTGGTAGGTGTAGTTATTAACTCTTCCTACTTCTCCTACAATCTTAACGTAACAGTAAATGTTGCTTTATTTATAGGTATACGTCGATATAAATAAATCAACATTTACTGTTGCTATGGCTGACAATAGCTACTCCGGTTGGATTAATCATCGAGGTGTAAAATATATTATGGAGATGCCCTAATAGTTATATACATACAATCGCATAAACAAATGTGATGTAAATATGACATAGAGGGTGAAATATCATTTGGTCTCTTTCTATCTAATGCAATAAATTTCAGTGATAATAGAGATGGCAATAGTTTTGTTGTTCCTCATTTTAGAAACATTTGACTTTGAAACTGTCACGATTAACGAATTGTGGCACGGTTCGCCATTTTCAGCTCACTTTTTGTGGTAGGTCTTCCGTCAAAAGCTTGTTTATGTTTTGTATAAATAAGAATTTCCAGGAGATTAAAAGAAGTTATTCTTTAAAACTTTACTTGTATGTTGCGAAAGTGATAATTAACATGCCTAAATGTTATATAGTAAGGTGAGATGAAATATATAGTAAAAATCAACCTTAATTGTCTTTACACAGGTTAGTAGCCGGTTTTAAGCATTAATATAAATATTTCATGAAATAATTGCAACGCAATTATTTTTTTTTATTTATTATATCTATATCCACGTATATTTCATTTTAACAGTCCTATAAATTGCTTTTTATATCATTAGATTTATGCACGTAATTGAAAAGTTTTGTACCGTTTGTAATAGTTATCGATAAAGATACAAATAATTATAATCATTACATTGGCGTGATGTCATATATTCTTTGAAGACAAAACGCATTCTGAATGTGTATTATGTGGTTTTAAAATAAAATAACAGCTTTAATAATTATAGTTCTAACCAACATAATTTGACGAATGATAAATAAATAATACTTGTATGGGAAGAGTAGATGCCCCAAAGGGAGATCTCCGACCGAGCGAGGTGCTATGCTCGGTCAGGGCGAAGACCACTTGTATGAATTTCAGATGTCGTATATATAAATATGCCGATCATAGAAAACTTCGATGGCATGATTCAGGATTGTGGCGCTACTTGTTCCGCCACATCACTCCCTCCCGAAGACCTGAGGAAGATTCGAATCTTGAGTCGTCTTGCTTGAATCGCCAGTGCCAGAGAGTCCCAGTGAGTCGGAACTGTGCTGCTGCTGCACGGGCTCCAGTGAGTCGGAGTGCTGCCGTGCGGGGCCGATGCTACGTGCTGACCAGGAGAGATGTGCTCTGCTTGCTGACCGGTCGTTGTAGTGAGTGTGCCCGTTGAAGCCGATGAGGTTTCGACCAGGCCGCGGTGCGTTGAGGCTGGTGGTCGAGGTACCCGATGAGGCTGAAGCTGGCTGGCGTGGTGCTGAGGGGTGGGGAATGATGATGATGATGATGTCCAGAAGGAGGCGTATTCTGTCGAGGGTCACCATATAATATGGGAATATAATGGCAAGCCCCTGAGGGAGATCTCCGACCGAGCGAGGTGCTATGCTCGGTCAGGCCGAAGCCCTACGTGTATGAATTTCAGATGTGGTATATATAGTGCCGATCATAGAAAACTTCGATAGCGCGATTCAGGATTGTGGCGCTAATTGTTCCGCCACACTTGTTTATTTGTAGGTTTCCGAAGTGGTACAATAAGAAAATTACGGTTAAAAGCTGGAGAATAAAATATTAATCCCCGTGAAGAGAATCGCATAGACAGTTTTTGAACAAACCAATTTCATTTAGAAAACGAGTAAGCTTATTAATTTGAATAAAGATAAGTGGACGCTGGTCATATTTATTTATTTTTTATTTGTATTCTACCTTAGATAGTTCAAAAAGTTTTTACTTCCATTTTTGTCAACGCCACCAGGACTAATTTGCCAAGCTGTAAAAATATAACACCTATTTAACGTAAACATATTTTCACCAAATGAGCATGTCACTCTGAGCATCTCGTCATTAGGTTTAAGATTAGGTTACGATGGGAATGACTTACGCTGTGCGTCAAAAGTCCCTAAATAAATAAATAGTAAAAAGCATAATTTCATAAACCAATTTATACAGTTGGGTCAGCAGTACCTAACTCGCTCGGGTAACCGAGCTTTGCTCGGAGTAAAAAATAAAAAGAATCACTTAAATATTTATCTGACCGAGATTCAAATCCACCACTTTCCGAATTTCCGAACAAAAAACGCATACAAAACTGCCAATCGGACTGACATAATAGTGTCGAAATTTTTGATATATTGTTGCACGACGAAAGAAAAAATAGATATGGCTTGAATATGCGCTGTTTCCCAGGGACAAGACCTAGGTAGATCGATTTTTCTCCCCCAAAACTCCCGGCATACTAAATTTCATGGTAATACTTCTAGCCCTTTTCGAGTTACCGATTGTATATATACGAGATTGTCTTGTTTAAAATATAAGATTATAAACCAATATACACTTAAATTATAATATAACCTCTGGGTCCTATAACTAATGAAAACTTATGCGTGTTGAGATCAATAGAGAAATGGCACTTAATAATAATTATAATAATAACATTTATTCAACAAACACGCTCACACTACACTTCTTATTGTCGATTCTTTGTTGATAATCAACAAAGAATCGACATTAAGCATAAACAATCACGATACGATTACAAATAACAGAAAAAATACGGGGACTGCCGCGGTAAAGCTATTGCATAGTAAGTCTACACGCATACGTCTAGTCGCACGCACACAACGCCGTGTCGAAGACTGCCGAACTGAAACGACGTTAAGGGGCCCATACACTTACAGTCCGCCTGCAGTCTCTGGTCCTAACAGGCGGCCTGCCGTCCAAGGTCTGCATAGCTCACTCACTGTAGCGATTATTGCCTGCCGGCAATGGTCGAACAACGACCCTGAGTCTACACACTAGCAGGCAGCAGTCGACAGTTTCACACCGCAATGCCGCGTGCCGGCAATCGTACACACTAGCAGGCGGCAGTCGGCAGCTCGTTTACAGTTGCGCGTAGTTGTCGACAGTTTTGAAATCGTATCAGCTCATAAAGTGATAATGTTACGTAAAAAACGATGTGCTATTTTAATACTTCATTTATTATCATCATCAGAAAGAAGATATTGGATGAAGAATTGGCTGCGTGGAAGAGAATCAAGATCTCATATGACGTTAGTACGTGAACTGAGGCAATCGCATCAGGAAGATCTATTTAATTACTTGCGAATGTCTTCAGAGACCTTTAACATGTTATTGACCATGATTAAACCATACATCAGTAAAATGAATACAAAAATGCGTCAGTCTATAAACGCAGAAGAGAGATTAATAGCAACTTTACGGTTTTTGGCAACAGGACAAAGCTTTGAGGATTTAAAATTTCCTACAAGAATTTCACCTCAATCCCTGGGTGTAATTATCCCGAAAACATCGAAATATATTTGTTTAGTGCTAAAGGATTTATGTATAAAGGTAAGCAAACAACATTAGAAATTGTTAATCGCTTTATTGACAAAAAAAAATACAGTAATATTTATTGCTGGTTATTAAAAAGTACATACTGCTACGAATATTATTGTATCTATTTTAATCATAAGTTTTACAAGACCTTTTTATAGTTAAATTTTTGTATTTTTCTAGATGGAAAGCACCTTGGTATTTTGACTCTGTCACCACCCTATGGTTGACTGGTAGAAAATGCCCTATGGCATTAAGTCCGCCATTGTACATTGTGCAGAAAGTGTATAAATAAATAAATAAATAAATAAATACTGCGTTATATCATCAGTGTCATTACGTACATTGTAATGCTCATTAATCATAATCGTCTCGGAAGTTCCAACATCCACAGGAGATACTTGTAATATTGACTGAGATAAAGATGGGTTTATTGGTTGACGCTGTAAAATAGTTTCAGTAGATGTTGAAGGCACCTGTGTTAAAAACGAAGAACGTGTAAATTGCGACTGTGTGGGCACAAGACCAGAAAGACTAGTTTCTTCTTGCAGCCTATGTTTCATTCCGTATAATAGTACTTTATTAATCAATAATTCTGCATATAACCTTTGCTCTTCGTTCATACGTCGCAACTTACACGCTACATTCAGTCCTATGCCATCATACTCATCGTCTTCCTTTAAGGCTTTATAAGCTTCATTAAGTAATACACTTTTCCTTTTATTTGCTGACGAATTTTTGGATAACACTGTAGGCGTTGATTGTCGTGATTGTAAGGAAGGCTGCGGCGAGTTTGGTGGCAGCAGCGATTGTGATGATGATGAAGTAGACGGCGATGGCATTTGTGTATAATCTTCGCAAACCTGAAAAATAGTAATAGTTTGTTTTTATGTTCTTTTTTCATTTACCATCGTCTATCGAAGAATGGCAAGAGATTGCAAGAGGTTATGAAAGTCGATGGCATTTTCCTAATTGTGGAGGTGCTATTGATGGTAAGCACATCAGAATTCGAAAACCAGCAAACAGTGGATCTTACTATTATAACTACAAACATTATTTTAGTATTGTGTTGATGGCAATTGTAAATGCAGATTACGAATTTCTATATGTTGATATCGGCTGTAATGGAAGAGTATCAGATGGAGGTGTTATTGAATATTATACTAGTTTTTATAACAAGTTGCAAAACGAGCAATTGAATTTACCACCTAACAATATAAATAAAAACAATATGAACTTTGTATTTGTAGCCGATGATGCTTTTGCATTACATGAAAATGTTATTAAACCCTACCCACAAAGAAATTTAACTCGTGAAGAGCGCATTTTTAACTACCGCTTGTGTAGAGCTCGACGCACAGTAGAAAATGCTTTTGGCATATTATCTAGCCGATTTAGAGTTTTACATACAGAAATCAATATGAAACCAGAAAAAATTGGTTACATAGTTTTAGCTTTATGTTGCCTGCACAATTTGTTAAAGAAAAAAGAAAGAGCCAGTTACCTACCTACTTGAGCACTGGTTACTGAAGATTTAGATTTTGGTAGGGTTGTACATGGAGATTTAAGCGAAGATAATCCCCTGACCAGTTTACAACAGGGGAACAGCAGAAATGTATGTGAAAACGCAAAATTAAATCGTGACAAATACAAAGAATATTTTATGCATGACGGAGCTGTATCGTTTCAATATAATTTTGTAAATAAAAATAAATATTTAAAAAATGCTTACTGTTTCATTTTGATTTGTTTCATTTTCATCAACGATGCTGTCGCTTCCTATACTATTCCGTGGCATTTCTTGATCTAGGGTGAACATCAACAAGTCAAAATACCATAAATTTGATGTATATACGTCGTCAGCTGACGATCCTGACTTTTGGTTCTTGACCTAAAAAGTTAGATAGAAAATAAACTAAAAATATGTAGAAATAGATACAATTAAACTAAATACGAAGTTGATCCAAATTAGTTTTCCAAATATATTTCCTACTGTGTACCCAGGGCTACCAGTGTGCAAAAAAAATACAAAATATGACAGGATAAACCAGATAGGTAAAAAAGCCACACTTACCTTTTTTAATTCTTTTCGGAAAGAACTTTTTAAATTATTTATTTTTCTTTTCACCGTATCAATTGTGGCTGAAGGTACTGTGGTTTGATAATATGCTAATAATTTGGCGTAAGCGTCATCTTTCAAACTCCTGTTGTGGTAAGAATCGTCCTTAACTTTCCATAAACAAGGAAAACGTTTGTATAATTCTATAAAATGTGTAATAAATTGCGGCTTGTTGTCCATTTTGCCTTGATTTTGCCTATAAATTTACGCGATGTCGAAAAACAAAGAACTGTCGGCGGTTAACTGACACGTGGTTAGGACCGAAAGGCCGCCGGCCGACTACCTGCTAGTGTGTGTTCGATTCGCCCTTGAGATCACGGACTGTCCGGCCGATACCTGTCGACGCAGACCTGTGACGGCAAACGGCCACATACTTTGGGTTCGCATTGACCGTCGATACAAAATCGTCAGGGGAAATGTGTGTCTGTGATCTTTTCCGGTTAACTGACAGGCTGATATCCGCCGGCGAACTGTTAATGTGTGGGGCCCTTTAGACGATGCACGGCCTTCAAGCCACATCTCCGTGCCCGTCGGAGTGGGGAGCGTGAGGTTTTTTCGTTACGGAATTTCTGGATTCGGTCCCCGCGCTCAAGGCCCGCGATAGAAGCTATGCAATAGCTTAATAAAACGGACATTTGCCTAACTACATAAAAAAAGAGAAACATAGATAAAACTTAATATTAACAAACAACAAATAATAGTAAAATAACAGATCATAATAAAAAAGAACAATGCGAAAGCTGTCGAAAAGGTTTCCACTCAGGTGTACGCTAGCGCCATAGTACTGAACTATACCGCAATCCCTGGTAATGGTCAGGCGACCGATAGATACATATAATACATAATATATAAAAGATAGAATAAATACAAAGTAACATAATGGCGATAAAATGTTATTATCTGAAAATAGTAAAAAATAAATAACTTCCTCTCCAATGGTTAATAAAGGTAAATCTCCCATGATTAATAAGGGTACTACAAAAAATTTAAGTGGTCCGGCTGTTTTGGAATTGCAAACTGAATAAAACTATCCTCAGCATCGAAAAATTTTGTGGATGTCGGATAAAAGATACTTGCGATTGACAAAAATAGTTAAATGTACAATGTCATTAGTAAAATAATTTTTTTAATTACGTATACATGTAATAGTTATTGTAAAACTTACAAAAAATTAAAAATATCGATACTGTTCTTTATACAACATCCCAACTCTAGTACGGCAGCCATATTATGTTCACAATCAGCTGATAAATTGGACACGTTTTTGTCATAGCTAGGGCAAGTCCATTGTATTATGTTGGTCATTGAGTTAATGCTCCAAGTTGACTGCACTGACTTTGACTAGACATCAGACTTGACGATTTAGAAATACGGTACTGAAATCTTAAACGAGAATTTTATTTAGCCGCCTTTTTAACTTGACGCTGGAAATGGTTTTATGCCGTAACGCTATTTAATTAAAATAAAAAAGTCAAATAATGACAGTTCAATCACACATAAATTATTGTTCGATTGATGTTTCATGTAGAGTTTTGCCGGGGAGTTCAATGAGTGATGTTGTGGAATTTGTAAAACTTCATAAATTTGTGTTATTTCGGTTCTTAATGTGTAATATTGGTAGAATATTAACCATTAAATATTCGTTATCGTGCACAAGTGTGGGCAAGTGCTACAACTTCTAAAATCGTGCTATTTTGTGTTTCCAGCCAAAACTCCCTAGGAACTTTAAATAAAGCTTCTACCACTTTACTGAATCGACTGACATGACTCATAGACTGTACTGACTATATATTTGAACTTTTACTAGGCTTTAGACTTGACGATATAGAAATACGGTGTTGAAAATTGAAACGAAAGTTCTATTTCCCGCCTTTTTAACTTGACACTGGCAAATTATTATAAGCCGATGCCATTTTAAAATAATAAAAAAAAACATGTAGTTTCACACAGACAGCACACAGATTGAAGTATTTAACTAGAGTTTCATGTTGGCTATGATTGGTAGTATGGTAGTTTGAAGTTTCCTAGTAGTTTCTACAAATTATTATTTTTTATTTACAAGGGATATAGAAAGTTATTTTGAATAGGCCTAAATAAAGATACAAACCGATGGCGTCACATTTAAGTACTAAGGATAGACTTTTATTATTAATTGATGATATAGAATTAATCGCTAAGTATGTATTTACTCTACTTCGGTTTTGTTTTGGTTTGAAGCATTTTTATTAAGTATGTGAACAATTTGTTACAGAGAACTTGTCGAAGTATCCATCGCACCCAAGCCTCAGAGATTGTCACCAACAGATCACGCACAATTAACTGATTTGTTGTTATCAAAAGATGCCGAGCTTAAGAAAACATTAGAACTTGCGGCTGAGCAAGCTAAGATACAGCAAAAAATGAATGAACTTAAAGCAGAAGTCGATAATAAGGTATAATAATACTATTTATTGTTTTTGTAAATTATGAAGCAGTATATGTATCATTAACTTTGATATACATACTGATATTAATTATGGATGTTTAATTTTTAATATATTTTTAGGACCAAGATATTCACCACTTACAAAGGCAACTTAAAGACGCTGAGCAAATCCTAGCAACATCATTGTACCAGGCTAGACAGAAACTTGCCTCTATTGTAAAATCAAGAAAGCGGCCAGTACCTTCAGAAGATTTGGTAAAATTTGCTCACAGGTATATCCTACTAATATTATAAATGTGAAAGTTTGTGAGGATGGATGTTTGTTACTCCCATGAAAAAACTACTAAACGGATTTCGATGAAATTTGGTATGGTAGTAGCTTAGGCTCTGGATTAAAACATTGTCTACTTTTTATCCTGAAAAAGTGCAGTATTCCTGTGGGATAATATATTTATGCGGGCGGAGCTGTGGGCAACAGCTACTTATATTATATTAGTCTTTCATTCATAAACCTCTGTAAAGTAATATAACTAAGTTTTCGTAGATGTATACCTATAGATGGTTACTATTCCATATTGTAAAAAATATTTTCCATGATAAGTTGTTGCCAGTACCATCACCATAGTTTAAAACCAAGGTTAATAGGGAGTCAGACTCTCGAACAGAGGGTTCCGAATCTCTGTTTTTGTGGAGCCTGAATATGGGTGATGAAAGTTTATACAGAAAATCAATTATTTTTGACATTTGACGTTTTTAATAAAAATTATGTGTTGTAAAAAATAAATTAAACATACTTTGGAATGCCCTTATCAAGCCCTTTCATATGACACCCCATTTAAGCTAGTCTTTTCATCTTGTCATTTCGACTCCACCTTAGAAATCCTATTTTTTGTTTTTTTTTTGGAAATTACAAATTTTCAGTTTGTAGATTTTTTGTACTTGTCATACTGGCCAAACCTGCCCAATATTCCATCAAGAGCAGCCAAGTTTCAAACATATGTGGTTTTATAGTACTTAAAAAGTTATTATATAGGTACAAGAAATATTTTATATTTTTAGAACTTAGGAATAAAAAGTATTGAATCTCTGAATACAGAGAATTCATGTGCAAAATACTTACTTATCAGTGGTAATTGTTGTCCAATATGTGTCATAAATGTGGATTGGCTATGATAAAATACATATTTAAAAATATAATTATTTTAATTCGGTTCTTAAGTAAGTAGTAATAATAAATTAAAATTTTAGTTATCTAGGCAAAATTAACTAATTTATGTAACTAAGATTTCCAAATCAACATAATATGTGATTAACATTTCACATTTACACACTTTACAATTACATAAGCCAAAAATAAAATAAAAATCAATAACCTTTAATTATTAATTAATTTGCAATTTGCACCAAGATCCTAGAAAAAAAAACTCATATGCACAAAATTTTCACGATAAGTAACAAAAAAATGTATTAATTATCATGATATGAGGTTCCAGTGGCGCTGTTAAATTAAATTTTTCGAACATAAAAAAATCGAATTACTTAGAAAAGAGTATAACAATTTGAAAAAAAAACAAATATCTTGGTTTTTCGAATTTTCAGTCATAAAATAGCAGAGATACTTTAGGAAATATATTCTTACATTTTTTATTGAGTTAGCCAAGAACTTTTTTTCGGGCGCTTCTATGGAGACATGCTATAAACAAATATGCTTGTTTAGGAGAATTTGCAACCATGTTTCATGCTGAGTTCACTAGAAAGTCTAAACATGGCCCTAGTCCATAAAAACATCCTAATCTTCTCTGACAGTCAGGCTGCGCTGAAAGCATCAATGCTTTCTACTGCAGTCAACTACAGTTGAAATTTAGTACAAATTAGTTTTACGACTGTGTTGAGACGCTAAACACGCTAGGATGTGACAAAAGTATTTGTCTGGTATGGGTTCCAGGCCACAGCAACATCCCCGCAATGAAACCGCGGATGAGCTGGCTAGGTTGGGGGCGAAATTCCGGCCCAGAATCGGTATGTTTAATATTTCCCAGCACTACCAAGGCTTGAGCATTCTAACGCGTTAATTCCGGGTTATAACAAAAGGCTTGCAGAATTGTCACTTTCAATGAGTAGAAATCAGCTAAGAATGCTCACCAGAACCTTAACATGGAACTGCAAGCTCCATAAACGCCTCAACAAAATAGGCGTTGGTGATACAATGACTTGCAGATTCTGCGAGGAAAAGAATGAGACGCCTCTCCACCTTGTCTTTGACTGTCCAGCACTTCAACGGAATAGAAAAAGGTACCTCGGTCAGGACGAATTCTCTGCCACTGAGGATATTCGCAGCACCAACCCCAGCCAAACCAATATGCACTTTTGTCATCCCATAGGTAGTTCATTGATTCCTTTACTAAAAAAACCATTCGGACAGGAATCAATAAATTCTTTGAAGGCACTTTGGACTTTGGGCCCCATCGGAGTTGAATTTTTTCCCTTGCAAGTAGTTATCCAAATTTCGAAAAAATGGTAATCTGTTGGAGCAAGGTGTGTCTTAGACATACCAATGAAGCTCCTCTAATTTGGTAGCCGTCTGTTGTGCAGTGTGTGGTCCAGCGTTGTTCTGAAGCAGCAGTGGCCTAGAGCGAATGACCCACCTCGGTTGTTCAGCAGCTAGCCAGATTCCATCATGATTTGCAGTTGCTGGCAATATACATCTGCCGTAATCGTCTGGCCAGATTTAAGAAAGCTGTAGTGAACGACACCGGCACTAGTCCACCAAACGCTCACAAGTAATTTATTTTTGAGTCAATTTTCGCTTAAGGTAGGCTTTGGTTGGTTCGCCAGGGTTCAGCCATTGCGATGAGCGTTTCCGATTATCGTACAGAATCCACTTTTCATCACAGGTAATGATTCGATATCAAATGCCCATATTGTTCCGGTTGAGTAATGTAACGCAGCAGTCGACGCGCGTTTGTCGGTTTGCTGCATGAGGTACCCACCTTTCAAGCTTTTTCACCTTCCCAATTTGCTTCAAGTGGATTAAAACAGTTTTATCACTAACAACCGCAGCCTGTAGCTAACTCGAACATGGTTTGCGATGGATCCGCTTCCACAATAGCCTTCAATTCTTCATTATCAACTTTGGTCTCCGGCCGTCCACGGGGAATGTTCTGCTGGTCGATATTTCCACAACGAAAACGTTGAAACCAAAAACCGTGTTTTCTTTTGCGATACCGCCGCCATACACATCATTAATCCTTCGAGCCATTTCTGCAGCACTGGTGCCACGGTGGAAATCGTACTCGAAAATAATACGATATTTCAAGTTTTCCATTTTGTAAACAGAGTGACGCAAAGAAAAAACCAAAAGAGCAAAAAACAAATTAATTACGGTTTTCGAAACGCAAATGCATGAGTAAATAGCGGTATAAATTTAAAATTGGAATTCCTAACCAAAGAAAATATATTTGAGATCAAAGTGGCCAGTACGACAAAACGCCAATTTCATATGTAAGGACCTAATACTATGATTACAAATATTATTTTGAATACTCATTACTTTTGTGTAAGTGAGGTAATAGGTTATTAGAATTAGAATAGGATACTGGACTCATATTTAATTTCATACATTAATGGAGTATTTCCTTTAGTACTTGGTTTAGGAAAACGTATTCTAGCTATATCAAAAATTAAAAACTTGATATTTATAAATGAAGTTGAATTAAAAATATGTATTTTTGTTTTTTATTTTCTACTAATGAAAACACCTAGAAGTATATTCCGGCAAGGATGTGACGACACTAACACACTAAACACATATGTAGTAGTGAAACGGAACGTTTCTGTAAATAAATAGTTCATGACATCTAATTTCAACATTCATGACGTAACACCGCCTTTTTACTACTACGGACTATGACAGATTACAAATAGTACTAGTATGACGTCACAGCACAGATAATCTATCAACCAACGTGGCGAATAGTGCTTTCGGCGGTTTTTAAATGGCCTATTTTTAACATCTTTTTTTGTAGGTTTTTAGGTATCAAAATAATGTTCTATTATTTTTTTGGGTGTATTGAAACAATTATGCAACGTTTGGGAATAAATAAAAACAAGGTCAAGTAGCCTATTCAGCCTAGGACTAAAGGCACAAATAGAAATATGCTGTTTTTGTGGCAAATACTTTTTTATTTACCTTTTTTTATGGTAACTTAGAAATCTGATATTTCACAGCTTCAAGAGACTGTAATCCTGAGTATATGGTTTTTTTTTTCAATTTGATATACCTCCAGTCTTCTCGCGTTCTCATAATAAAGGGTCTAGAGTCATGACATACAGATGGAAAAACAAGAAAGTGCTCTTATAAGGGTTCCGATTTTTACTTTTTAATTACGGAACCCTAAAAACTGGGTTTTCCACAAAGTCTTGGTAATAATTGTTCAAAAAATTATCATACCTTTTACTTCCTTCAGAATAAGTGCATCCAATGCTGTCAGCGCACCTTTATCGTGGCAACCAGGAGACCCTCGACGTCCATACCCTACTGACTTGGAGATGAGACTTGGAATGCTTGGACGTTTATGTGATCTACCCCTTAACGGTCATACACCTTCCACTCTCAACGATCTACACAGAATAACAACTGGAGGAGGTAAGAAACTATAGTATGAAGAATGTTGTACAGTACTAAATGACTCGCCATATATATTTTATATTTGTACTTCTCCATGTTGTATCTTAATATGTTAATCGTATCTTCAACCTACATGCTTTGAATGCTTATTGCATAGACGTATATATTATAGAAGACGAGGCATGTTGAGGTTAAAACTGTCTCCACTTAAATGGCCCCACTTTTGCAGTATGGTGAAATCAAGATGTCTGACATTTGCGGTATTGTGAAAACCAAAATGGCGTGACTTTTTCTTGTATGAAGATTCGTTCTGTCAAATGTACCTATCTTTGGCTTAATGTGTGTGATTCAATACAACCAATTTGTAATGCAATAACATGAAGCTCAAACTGTTGTATCTTTACAAAGTTACATGCTAGTAGCATACACAGTTATTATAATATTATTGCCGTAATAGATTTACATATTTATACAAGTTGGAAATTATTTTATAGTTATGTGTAGCTTTGCCATCAACATTAAAAACGTAGCGTAAAAAATTTGGTAATTTAATAACAGTAATATTTTTGTAATGAATCAATAGGCTTTGCTTGATGCCGTGCGCACAGAGGATGTCATAAGTGAAACTTAAAATCCGCAATTATATCGATAATTCTCTCTCAACGCTACAACTAGTGTATTTTTTTAAATTATGACGACCTCTGTGGGGGCCGGGGGTCGCGGGTTCGAACCCCGCCGAAGGAAAAAAGGTTTTGTGTGTTCCTGGGTCATGGATGTGTATTAAATATGTGTATAATATAATAAAAATCTCAAAATATATGTATAGTATAAAAGTATTAAATACACTTCCCGTTTTCTGGTACCTGTAACACAAGTTCTTCGGATACTTAGCACGGGGCCAGATTGACGTGGTGTGAAGCGTCCATAGATATGTATTTATTTATTTATGTATTTAGTGTAATGTAAGTACTCAGGAATAAAGTATTTTTTCTTCATTTCAGTTCCTGCATCAGCCACAAACCAGTTTACATGGCACCCGTCCGGCGAACTTCATATGTCGGTTGGTGGCGGGAACTCCGTGTCACTAGATGGCCGGAGCAAAGAAGCTCCCACGCAGGAAGATGTAGAAGTGATGTCCACTGATTCAAGTTCCAGCTCGAGCAGTGATTCCCAATAGAGACCAGGAGCAAAGAGTTAGAAAAAAATAAAGCAGCATATTGACGAATGTGGTTAGATTTCTGAAAGTGGTTTTCTATGGTTTAAAATTTAGATTAATAATAATATCTATGGACGCTTCACACCACGTCAATCTGGTCCCGTGGTGGGTTCCCGAAGAACTTGTGTTACGCGTATCAGACAACGGAATTATATTTAATTATTTTTATACTATACATACATTTAAGATTTTATTATATTATACATGGGCGAATCAACTTTTACGAGGCCAATTTGAAAGAGGTTTCAAAAAAGTTTTTAAAATTATTATTTTGTCAAATTACTGATTATTAATAACAGTGGCGTACGGATAATTGATTAAATTAACTTATTATAATATCAACAGCGAGATCAGAATTATATTATGTGAGTTTTAACCACATTTTGTTGTTCATACAGTCGGAAATTCTCTTGCGTTACGTTGTCTAGATTTTATCATAATTCATAACATAGGAATAAAAATTTGAAAGCCCATTGAAATCGATATAGATATTCTCCGCAGTTAAGGAGCTCATTATGAGGGGTTTTTTTTTAACAAAAACCACATTATTACGGTAATAACTGGACTTTGCAAGTCCCCTACGTTACTATAGTAATTTAAGGAGTCGTATTTTTCGAATATTTCTTCTTTTGTTAAGATTTGGCTTAAACATTAAATATCTATAACAGGGGAAAGTTAATAAAATTATAACTCACCGAGTCATATCCATCAAAAACGATCCTGGTAAACAAAAAAACTAAAATATAGTAGAATTATTTGGGGACATCTAGTAACGCAAGAGAATGGGCAATTCATTTCTCTGGTGTTACTGACCCTTTTTCATACACTTATTAAATGAAACAAAACTTCTTATGAATCAAAAACTGTAATGCAACTCGCAATAAAGTTAAAGTAAAATAAATAGTCTTCTAAAACTTAAACTGACTTTAGTTACAAAAATTATATAATATTATCAAAAATATAAAGGAACAAATGCAACTTCTGACTCGGCATCTAAATATTGGTGTCGAAAATAGCGACAGTTCTGTTCGCATCGTCATTCATTCATAAATCATTAACATAACAATACACCACCTAATTCACTTAAGATCAACAAAGTTGATATAATCTACGCTTGAGATCAGTGTTAAACTAAATATGAGATCAGTAATTCTTAGGAACGTCACAAAAAACTATACATTAAACTTTAACATTGGTATTAACTTCAATTATATATAAAAAAATTTCAGATAAAAAATATTAAGATTAACCTAACTAAGGCCTCGTTTGACTCACTTCTCGAAAACGTTAATTGAAGTTTTGAAGTCATAATATATACGATATCCTCTTTTAACGATTTCGGGATTTGGCAACCTCTCTAAAACGTCTTGGTAATCGACATAGGAAACATCTTTTTCGTCTAACCGAAATCGCTTAGCACATTTATCCACTACTCGCATAATCATTACTTTTATTTCACCATCGTCTTCAACGTCAGATATTGCCTTGCATACATATTTATACGTGTTTAATTTTGCTTTAGATACATCAACGTTAACGTTAACGAGCAGATAATCACCATTCTCTATTTTAGAGTTTTCTTTGCCGTAGCTTGTGCAGGGTTGTTCATCGTCTGAAGAACTACTATAAATATCTTTATATACGGTTTGTCCTTTATTAGTTATGTCTTGCAAGGTTTTTGTTATTTTCAGTGTTTGCAAGGGTACATCATCATCTGAAGATTCAGTTAAGTCCGAGAAAGGAATTTCAGGTGTACGCTTTTCTTCATCTACAACATTAATATTTCTCACATCGTACATATTTGGCGCAAGGCACATGCAAAATCCCCTATTTTGTGTGGTACTTTCTACGGTGGTACTTCGCAAAAACAGCTTAGCTCCCTGTGTTGTAACATACCACAACATGTACTGAAAACTTTATGTACTTTGAGAGTTCCTAGAAGTCGTGGAATATTACATGGCAGGACTTTTTGTTCGTCAATTATGTTTTTCTCGTCAATCAGAAATATTTTTATTTTACTGACATCTTTCATCTTGTCGTAAAATTGAAAGGCATCAGCAATATCTTGACCCTTGGCTACTATTTTGTCAGCAGTAATTTTAAGAAACCCTCCCAACGCCATGAGCTGGTCCTTTTCCGTGGCCAGCTTCAAAAAAGGACCACGTCATACGTTCGAAACCGTAGTCAAACAATTTGGTACACATCAAATAAAAGTTTCGTTTTTGTCTATACTGTGTGCTTGGGCCATCGGAAAAAAAATAAACAGTATTGATACTGACATATTGTGACCAGATTAACTTGATAATGGGATCTAAATGAACCCAAATTGCAGCTGGCTGATGAATGTTAGAGGCAGATACAGTGCAAAAACTATGTACTTCATGCCCTGCGCCAGTTTTGTCGTTATAGGTATACAGAACGACCGTATGTAGCGAAATTTGATTACGGGAGCCTCCGAAATTATGGTGTTGGATTTCCTTATGGTACTTGCAGTTGTAATTTTCGCTGAAATCCACCACTATCATACATTCAGATGGTCTAATTTTTTGCAGACACTGCCTGAAATTTCGGAATGGACATTTAATATTAAAAACATGTTTCCGAAATACTGCAAAATCTTTTTGGAATCTTTTTATGAAATCAGTAGCATCTTCACTCATTTCTTCTCGAATGTTTCTGAAAGCTTTCATCATTTTTCCATCCTTCTGAAATTTATCTTCTTTTATAGTCCATTCAGTCCATTTTATCACTCCATTTATTTTATCGACGTTGTATATACTCTTTTTATTCTTACACTCGTTGCAGAGGCCATACATGCAGTCTTTCGAATTGAAATCACACACTGTTGCTTCTATTAGTAAACTGGGGTCCTCAGTTCCTGTAATGCCTTTCTTCCTCAAAGCTTTAGCTTTGTATTCTAAATTTGCATGAAGCTTGCACAAGCACATTTCCCTGGCATCAATCGAAGGGGTAACAACAAAGAACGGCATGTTGCGTGTAAAATAATAATAGGAGCATTTAATCTCAGGGCTCTCTTTTAGAAAACCTTGTGAAGACTTTTCATTTTATCTAGCATATATCTTTTAGGAACTTATATACCTTCTTTGTTAGTACTTCCTTTTTTCCAGCTGATGCTCGGGTAATGTCTTCTCTTAGGAAAAATTCTTTTATTTTTTTCTTCAGGAGCGTTTCTCGGTCAAAGCAAGATTTGTTCATTACAATTTTGTTTTTGCCAAAAGCGTCCAACAAAAATTTTATCTTCATACGTGAATTTTGAATTGCTGCTGCCGCAAAAATTGTTTTTATTGTATTTCTTTCTTTTTTAGATTTTGTTTTTTTAAATGTTTCCTTTATGGCATTCGCCAACGTTTTGTACTTTAAGTCATCTTTGGTCTGCTTAGATTTTAGTTTATTTTTTTCTCTTAAATATATTTTTTTATACTTTTCACGTCTTTTTCAAATTTTCATTTTTGTTTGCTAATATCCTATTCTCTCTGCACACTTTAGCTCTATCTCTTCTTATTTTTTTTCGCCCTCGTTGTTTTGGCGATTCCATTGGCTGGTTCATCTCTAAATTCACAATGGCTGATGACAAAGACTGGAAGTGCTTCGCTACTGGTTTTGTAAGAGCAAAAGGACTAGCTGGTCGGGAAGATATAGTCGGCGGCGAAGATGTCACTGGCGGACGTGAAATTGATGGAAATATTGTCGAAAATGATGTCACTAGCGGAGGTGTTGCCGATGAAAGTGTCAGTGACGAAGGCGTTGCTGACATAGTTCTTTGAGGTGGAAGAATTGCTAGTGGAGATATAGTTGGTGAAGGTATCGCTGATTGAAGTGGAGTTACTACTGGCAGAGTTGTCACTTGGGTAAGCATTGAAAGTTGGGGTTGGGGTGATGTTGGCAAATATGCTACTGGTTGCAGTATTTGTAGTGGGCTTGATGGTCGAGGAGTCGTCGCTGGTGGAAGTGTGCCTAAAGAAACCGTCACTGGCGGAGGTGTCGTTGGCGGAGGAGTAGATGATTGAAGCTCTTTTTGTATATGCTGATGTCTATATTCAGATTGAGGTGAGCTTGGTGGTGTATTTTGTAACACTCTTTCTACGATTCGATTTTTTCTCGCCTGTTCTCTTTTCCGTAAACGCCAAATCATGTTAGCGTTGTACTTTTCTTTAGGAGTTAAGTCTTTCACTAATATTTTAGTTTTATGGTACCGTCCTCTTTGTTTCTTTTTGGCTTCTTCATAGCATTCTGGTTTCATTTTCAACGTTCTCAATACCGTTTTTGTTTTTCGGCGGCACTTAGAGGCATTGTTTTTTTAGGTGTGCACCATTAAATGCTGAAATCAATAAAAGCAATGTCGCTAAGTTGCAAATTAAATAAAAATACTTAAACTCTAGTAATAAAATCATGTACTTTGTAACGAATTTTTAAAAGACACTTATTGGCAATATTACTCTTATACTCCAAGTTAAACAAAGTATTTACTTTTAATATACATTTAAAAGTAATAGGTTAAATAAGTTTGATGGCGAGTTAAATAGGGTAAGTTATACTACGTACGTTACTGGCAACGCAAGAGAAGTTTCTCCAGTGTTACCGGTAACGAAGGGGATTTTTTTAACTACATAGTAAATTATTACGTTAGTTATTAATACAATTACATTTGCATATATATCGCGTTAATATTAGACACCAAACACACACCATTTGAAGAGTTTTCAAACATAAGGATAAAAACTTACCGAAACACGTAACGTAACGGGGAGCAGGAATTAAATCACGCACACCCGCCAGCCGCTCGTCGCTGACTGGCGTCCCCCCGCCAGGGATTTCATTGGCTTTTTCGTGGGTCGCGACTTATAAATGGTGAAGAAACGATGCTCTACAGTTGCCCTACTGCCTGCCCTACACAAGCTTCATTATTTTGAAGTCGGTACCAGCCCAAACAATATCCTCATAATTCATTATTTTATAGAGCTCACGTTTAAGTTGGCTGGTACCGACTTCAAAATTATGAAGATTGTGTAGAGAAATAGTTACAATTTTAGCCGAATTTAAAAGGGGAATTATTTATAAAATAAGATTTATTTTATACTTTTTTGTGTATTTTTACTTTGGAAGTCGGTTTAATTTTTAAAAATATTTTTTTTTCCTTTATTAGTCATATTTGTTATATTATTATTAACACATTTTAAGAACTTTTGAAATAAACGACCGAATGTATAATTGAATACGCGCCAAGCTTGGATTAGGTATTTTAAATAAGATGATGATTATGATAAGTGACACAATGGCATACTATACAATATGTTTTCCGTTCTTTAAAGAATGTCGAAATTTCCAAACGCGAATCTTTGAAAACTGAGGAGTTCTGTTCAGTACTTTTGGATCCAGGGTATACTTTGGTGCAAAATCTTACTTTTTGGTAGCATATGCTTGGGTTACTTCGTAAAAAGTCAAAATCACTATACAGGTGTCCCAAAAGTCGACGTCAAGCTGATACCGGATGATACCGGCAAAGTCATAATAGTTATCAGAAAAATAAAAATAAAGTCATGTATTTTATTATTTTCTTTTTTTTAAGCTATTGCATAGCTTTTGTCGCGGGCTTTGAGCGCGGCGACCGAATCAAGAAATACCGTAACGACAATAAACCTAACACCCCCCACTGACAGGCACAGCGGTGCGGCGGCGTTGAAAGCCGTGCATCGTCTAATGTCGTTCAAGTTCGGCAGACTTCGGCACTGTGTTTGTGTGCGTGCGACTAGACGTATGTGTGTACTTACTATGCAATAGCTTTACCGCGGCAGTCCCCGAGTGCCACACGAATTTTTTTATTCGACAACCTATGACAGTCTTTTCACTCTTGTTCCTACAAATGTTTACTTTTATATAATTTTGTTTTTTCCATGTTATCCTGAAAAGTACTTCTGTAACCTGTATTCTTAAATTAATAACTTAACTACTCCAGCTTGAAAGTGGATGTAATTTTTGCCGAACCATGTATTCAAAAATTATTATTCGCGCTACTTATCAAAATTTCTATTTTTCATTTAAAGTATATAATATGTATCCGAAATTATTGGTCCCGTTGTCACACACAAAGTGGTGACCTGATGATGGCATCCATGATAAATCGAGGGATGTCCTCGAAATGTATATGGACACCTACAGATGTCCCAAAAGTCGACGTCAAGCTGAGACCGGGTGATAGGCAAAGTCATAATATAAAAAAAATACAAATAAAGGACCGCCTCCTTTTTTTGGAAGTTGGTTAAAAATACAATTTATTTTAAGTACATAAAACTAAAGTAGCAATAAAAGCCTTATCTTTACTTTTTATGTAATAATAAGTTTAAAATAGTTGTCCTTTTCAAACTAATGCTTTGATTATATCAGTAGAATATTGGATATGGACGCGAATGGTGAGTTTGTTTTAGATTGTATTTTATTTAAAAAATACCACGTGTGTAGTAAATATACGTGATGCCCGTGTACTGTGTACGTCTTGTCATACAAATATTATCTACAAGCTTAGCATAAGTTCCTAAAATCAGTTAAACTTTGGTATGGTACTATGCACTTTTTAGGGCGTTAATTTTTTTGAGAATTTGAAATCTGCAGTGATTTGATACGTGTAATCGGCATGCTTGCGGCTTGCGTGAGACACCGCGGTGACACCTCCATAGATTCTTTTTGTGGTGGCTAAGGATGTTACTAGGTATATGATATGGAATCCGGAAGGAAAATTCAGTGCACATGAGTGTCAAGTTGTCAGATTTTACATTGACATTTGACTTGACACTCGTTTGTCGATTTTCAACTATATTATATTAGCCCAGAGTACTTTTTTCAGTGGTCTGAATATTCTCCGGCCTTCCGGCTTTCGGACAATATAGTACCAGCCTAATAGCTGCATAAATACTGGTGGCGCTCATAGTGTCCGAGTGAATGAGGACTCCAATAGGCTAGATGACTGTTTTTTTTATTTCATAAATGAATAGTACTCTTAAATATGAGTAACTACTCAGAAGAAACAGAATATCAAAAGTCAATATTTTCAAAGGTACAGCGATTTGTAAATAAAATTTCGCAAGTCTCGTAAAACGCTCCATACTAAAGTCGTGCCCACGCGTGACGTCACACTGGTAAAAGTGTATGAAGTATAAGGCCACAGCGTAAAGCGTATTATAAAATTAATGACTTCATTCAAGACGGCACACCTTTGGAATAAGGTGGCTCCTTATCTTATCTTATTATTTGTTACATAGACATCAGCAAACATTGTAATAATTTTGATTTTAAAAGAATAATTTTCCATCTTTTTGGTAAAAGATGGCCCCAGACGAGTTTCTTGCCGGCTCTTCTCGCTGGGTTAGTTCCCGAACCGGTGGTAGGCATCACGTAGTAACGACGTTCAAAAAGAGTATTTAAAAATACCAATTTTGAATAAAAAATTTTTGATTTTGATTTTTTGACAGGAACATATTTGTAAATATTAGGTCTTTAACTATGAAATTGCCGTTCTGCAGTACTGGCCATTTCAAATCAAAATAATTTTTGTTTTGCTAAGAATTCTAATTTCAAATTAATTTTATTTTAAAAACATGGAATTCTTTGTCCAAAAGTAGTCATTTGTTTATTGATTAGTGTTACATTTTCATCGCATTTCAATCTCTTTCTTCATCATGGATACGTTAAAAATTCGAGTAATTATGGAATATGAGTACCGTCGTGGCACCTATTGTCTCCGATATTTGTGCGTTTAAGTTCATACTTACCTTATTGAATGTTTTTGTAAATTATGTAAGTAAACTAATGATATTATAGGCTTTGTTTACTAATTTAGGAAAAAAAAAATTTTTTTTGTACTTTTATAATTTTTAGATGTATCTTATTAATAAACTACACATAAAATATTACATTTTTTACATTTACCAAGTAGTAATGCCTCAATATTTCTGAGTATATTAATGAAATTAAATATTTTAGATGTAGTCTTCTTCATACAGATTCATATTTTTAGATATCTGTATAGTTTAATTATATTTGATATTTGTGACATTTTCCGGTCTCTCTCTCTCGTTTCATTCAAATATGTGTGATGTTTGTGACTTACCTTTGGAGATGTCGGCAGTGCTCCGTGTCTGCGCGTCTTCTGTCTCGCGCCCCTGCGCTTTGTCCAGGGACGGAGTGGCACCACAGTGTCCGTATCACGACGCTGAGCTCTATGGATTTGCCTTCATTCTGATATTCGGTAAATTAAGCCTGGCTGGTAAAGAAAACCTGCATTAAGGCGATTTTATTGGAACAACATTGAGAAACCCTGGGTGTGTTTGTTTAGTGCCCGGTTTTATGTTTTTATTATTTTCGGTTGTTTATCTATTCGATAACGCTACGCACAGAGTAAACAATATATACTTTTCGGTGAATTTAGCGTAACATGGTAAAGTTTTTTGACGTGATAACGTCTTATAATTTGATGGAGCCGGCTGCACGCACGAAAAAACATGACTCATGCGTTACCTGTTACCAGCTTTACCTCCCTAAATATGACGCATTGCCGTTACCTCAGCTAGCCGCGCCTTAGGTATGTGAGCGGTGGGACGGAGAGGCGGAGCGCTTTATGTTATTACTCAGTTCGGCGCCGGACTTCGCGGCGGCAACACACCTACCTAAGGCGCGGCCAATTAGTTCCGCGCGCACTATAAACATGACGTTGTCACGTTCAACTATCGTCAGTAAATCGACTTTACAGACAACCGATTTTTTTTCCTGCATCCCAAATTCATCTTTCCAATTTCAAATCATCAATCCCAATTTCAAATTTATAAAGCCTTTTACTCATGCATTTGTATTTGGAAAACCGTAGTTCATTTGCTTTTTTTTCTCTTTTGGTTTTTTCTTTGCGTGACTGTTTACAAAATTGAAAACTTGAAATATCGTATTATTTTCGAGTACGAGTTCCACCGTGGCACCAGTGCTGCAGAAATGGCTCGAAGGATTAACGATGTGTATGGCGGCGGTGTCGCAAAAGAAAACACAGTGTGTTTTTGGTTCCAACGTTTTCGTTGTGGAAATATCGACCTGCAGAACATTCCCCGTGGACGGCCGGAGACCAAAGTTGATAATGAAGAATTGAAGGCTATTGTGGAAGCGGATCCATCCCAAACCATGTCCGAGTAATAAAACTTGTTTTAATCCACTTGAAGCAAATTGGGAAGGTGAAAAAGCTTGGAAGGTGGGTACCTCATGAATTGAGGGCAGCAAACCGACAAACGTGCGTCGACTGCTGCGTTACATTACTCAACCGTGATGAAAAGTGGATCCTGTACGATAATCGGAAACGCTCATCGCAATGGCTGAACCCTGGCGAACCAACCAAAGCCTGCCCCAAGTGAAAATTGACTCAATAAAAGTTAAGTACTTGTGAGCGTTTGGTGGACTAGTGCCGGTGTCGTTCACTACAGCTTTCTTAAATCTGGCCGGACGATTACGGCAGTTGTCTATTGCCAGCAACTGCAAATCATGATGGAAAAGCTAGCTGCTAAACAACCGAGGTTGGTCATTCGCGCTAGGCCACTGCTGCTTCAGGACAACACTAGACCACACACTGCACAACAGACGGCTACCGAGTTAGAGGAGCTTCAATTGGAATGTCTAAGACATCCACCGTACTCCCCGGACCTGGCTCCAACAGACCATTTTTTTAGAAATTGGGATAACTTCTTGCAAGGGAAAATATTCAACTCCGATGGGGCAGTCCAAAGCACCTTCAAAAATGGATTCCTGTCCGAATAGTTTTTTTAGTGAGGGAATCAATGAACAACCTGAAATGGCAAAAGTGCATAGATAGCAATGGTATATATTTTGATTAAATAAATATATTATGTTAAAAAAAAAGTTCTTCCTTTACAAAACGCCAATTAATATGTAATGACCTAATATTAAAAAATAAAAATATTTTGACAGGCCTTAATTAAACACATATCATTAACTGCCGCTCTCAAGCTTTCTTCGGACCAAGTAGCCCGTTGTCGTCTTGGAGGAGACATACTGGGATAGTCAATCTGTAAATAAACATAATAAGAGGATTCCTAATAGGGTCAGAAATAAGGCCTATTTTTAAAGTAGGCTTTATTTAGTACATTATACTTCATACATGTTAGATGCAGTATTTAAATCGCATATTCTAATAATTAAAATTTAAAGTCATAGTTACCTTTTTGATGAGTTATATTGTGATCTGTATACATTACTTGAAACAAAACTTTTAAGAATAACGTTTCAAAATTCGATAGAAATCACGACAAAATAACGCGCAATGAAAATGCCCGTCCGTCGCAAATAACTACCGTCGCGACTCGCGCGTCGCTGTGAGCGCGAGTGGGCTCTCGTGTTTGTTTGTTTGTAACGACTCCTTTGGGCTCGATTTTGTCCTACTTTGAACGATCAGATTTAATTCAAACTTTGCACACCTGTCAAAGACCGATGACAATGCAATAATTCGATTAAAATATCCGATTATCCTGATTAAATTAGCCAGGATTCATCAATTTCTTTCCGCATCCTTTGCATGAGAGTAAGAGAGATAGAACTAATGCGCGAACTACGCATGCGTGCAGTTCCAGGCTTACTTTTTGGTCCCCCGGTTATATAGATAGCAAATCGTACTAAAAAACAAAAACTATATTAAAGTTTAAAAAACTAAAATAACACGCTTTTATAGAAGATCTAACTAAAAAATAAAAAAAATAAAATTGAATAAATTAGGATTAAGAATAGTGTAAATGAAAAATAAATGTTTATTACTGTAAAAAAGCGTGGGGTGCATAGTGTCAATAGTTATAAACATTTTAATGGCAGATATGAGAAGGATCTTCACTTTGATGATATCTTAAAAATCACTTTAAACGAAATCTGACCGTTTGAAGTGGATCAAAATCAAATCCACTGGAGTCGGTTACATACAAACAAACGTACAGGTAAAGACACTGCACCCCACGGCCCACGCTTTTTTACAATAATAAACATTTATTTTTCATTTACACTTTTCTTAATCCAAATTTATTAAATTTAAGTTTTTATTTTTGAGTTAGATTTTCTATAAAAGCGTGTTTTTTTGGTTTTTTTTAAACTACGAGTATATTTAGTTTCAGCACCGTTGCACAAGATCATTCGTCAATATGGCTTTTTGTCAAATTGGCTTTGTGAAATGATCCTCGATGTAATCACCAAAGAAGGTGGTTTATATCTTGCGATATTTGTACAAAAAATTACCAATATCTCCTTAACAATTTCTTACTTTGGGTTTTGTATTAAAAAAGGTAGATATTATTTTTATTTTGAATCTGTAACCGTACAACATTTTTATAAAGGTAACCTACTTATAATATATTTTTAAATTATACAGGTGCAGTCGAACTTGTAATTGTACAGTTATTTTGGCTTGTTTATCATTTGTCTCAGTTACTTATAGTATTTGAAAGTTGTCATCGTGTCAAAAAAGAGGTATGATCCAATATCAATCATAGTAGCTTGCGACGCACAGTAGACACTAGATTTACATAGTAATAAAGCAAGTTAGAAATATAACCTTGTAGGTTACATATCTAACTTGCTTTATTTGTGTGCCTTTGAGAGTTCCTTTGTTTTGTGAGTTTTAACGTTGTTGTTCCTTTAAAGTTTTTTTTTATTAGATAGAAGAAACAAAGGTCATATTATGCAAAATATTGGCATCAGTGCCATCAGATGAGCTGCTTCTGCGGGAGACAACCATATATCTACAAAGGCTCGACTTGGTCGACGACGTGTTTGCGCCTTTTGGCATATTCTCATTAACTCGTTCTTTTAGCGTCAAGGTAAGTACTATGTACAGTCGCCGACAGAAACTGTGTACCATTTTTTAACCTTATCACCTAGTATAATAAGGCGTCAGGCGTATGGCGTGGCGCCTGTTATAAAAAACTGGATCTAACCTTATGAGTAGATACATGTGGCGAAGGCTGGGTCTCCTTCAGAGGGAAGCCCTAGCCTGTAGGTAGGGATTTCGATGAGGGACTTCAAAAGGTAAGTGAAGCCGATAGGAATGAAGTTATAGGAACCCCACGCCACTGGTAGATACTTATAGTGAGTTACAAAAATATAAAGCGATAGTTTTACTTCTCCTACGGCCTGCCCTTAGAGACGACATACTCTATCGCGCCTTAAGGGCTCTCACACATAATTGCGAATTCGCATCGCATCACAAATATCTCTCGCTCGCACCTACGGCCGTATACAACCTCGCGAATGAGACGCGAAGTTTGTGGCGGACCAATCAGCGCGTAATTGATAATTGAAGCGAGGGGGCCATGTCGCCTCGCGTCGGGCTACACGGTTTTCTAGCATATGTAATTTGTATCCAAATTCCAAAGTTAGTTCTGTGTGTAGTTGTGATCCTGATTGATTTACTTTGGCTTTGCATCTACACTCACCTCTCTACAAGTGCATACATATGCACTTGCATGCATACGATCTCCTTCATTGTAACGTTATATTAAAGGCTTTTCGTTTCTCAGGCTATCAGTGCGATTGCAACTTTTGTTGTAACCTTGATCCAGTTTAAAATGCTCAACCTTTAAGGAAATTTGTGTATTGGGTATCTCGGTAGACAGCTGACAAGATGTTCAAAGTATGGTAAGCTCATTAACATATAAAACGCAAGGAGGTACCAGGGGCCGAAATGACAACAGTGAGTCACGGTTACAAAATAAAATTTTATTTATAGTAGGTAATATAAAAAAAATACAATTGAATATAAAGGTAGCCTTCCAATGTATGCGACCGCGACGCGAGATCGCGACCAGCAAACCCGCCAATCGGGTTCTCTGGCCAGGCTCACCGGTCGCGCGTCGCGGGTCGCGGATATAAATTCATACTAAGCAATGGCTCCGCGACTCTCTTTCGGTTTCGGGTCGCGGTCTCACGTCGCGCGTCGCGTGCATCGGAAGGCTACCTTAGTCCTTAACTGTAACTTAACCCATCAATCCTTGACAGTTGTCTATGAGCATTATAATGGCAGCACGTCGCCTAAGCTAAGATGGCGCGTAAAATTCTTCGTGGTACAAATTATGTAATAACTTTACAACCAAACCATATTTTTTGGTTGTGTAAAAAACATTGTAATAACTGATAAACATTCTATCTATCAATATCAAAATATAGTTCTTAGTCTGATTTGATATTAGTTTCACGCGTTTATACTTTGAAACTTATGTTGCTGGCTGTTTTACAAGAAATAAACAAATAATTTATTATTATCTAAAGAACAAGGACCTATACTTTCTAATTATGTAAATAATTCGAAGAAAGAACTTGAGATGATTACAAAAAAAGTACTTGAGTTGCGACACTACGACGAATGTCTAACTACTAGGGATGTCCTTCACTTCGATTTGATTTTATCGATAGTTTTATGCCCGCTCCATAGATATTCGTGAGAATCTTCAAAATGTCTTAAAAATCTCTTGAACATTCTCACGAATAATAATAATAATATAATAATATCTATGGACGATTATATATAAGTATCTCGCGAGAGTGTGGAGCAGGCATTACATGTTGTGCATAATTTAGTATAGGTATTGAATAAAAATACAATTTTATACAACAAAATATTTATTCACAACATAAATTATAAACAAAATATTTATTTGTAATAGAAGAAAAAAACAAATTTCATTTTATACAAGAATATATTTATTTACAACACAAATTATAAACAAAATATTAATTTATGATAGATTAAAAAACATTCAATTTTCATTTTCTACAACAATATATTTATTTCCAACACAAATTATAAACAAAATGTTTATTTATAATAGAAAAAAACATTCAATTTTCATTATATTATGTATATATTAGGATAAAATTGTTCGGCGTGCATCCATTGTCTGATTATGATTATGATGAGCCATAACACAAGTTTTTACTTAGCATGGGATTTTAGACGACATAGACGACTAGTTTATACTATTGTATATTATTGCGTGCATAATAATTTGAATTTGAATTATCGACATATCCCTTCAACTGTGGCGGCCATATTGCACAAATAATTATTCAAGACAAGGATCAAATTTCAAACCTCGTCGTAATGGTCGTTAGTGTGTTTTAGAGCCATGAGAAGTGACTGTAGGCCATCTTTGTTATTTTATGTACACAATAATGTATGCAAGTCACAGCAGGAATGATATAGTTTACGATATACTGTGGTTAAAATAAAAGTCGAAGTTGTTAATCGAAAACGACGTAAAGTTTCAAAAGTTAAAGGGATATGTACTACGGTAGAAAATACTTAGATATGCCCTTACAGCAAAACCGTGGCATCTTTTTCGAATGTTACAAAGACAATGATACACGCGCACATTGTCTAAATATAATGCCTGATGCCTTTAGATTGGAAATTTTGTAAAAAAGTGACACATACATATTATATAATATGTATATGCAAATCACAAAACAACGGTCTCAGAACGGTAAAAGCATATCTAAACTATATACAAAAATTACACAATCATTCTAACCTCCCACTCTGTTTTCATACAATACTCTCTTTACGCCGTAGTTGTTTATGAATAATTGATAAGAAAGGTATTATTGTGATGTATGATAAACCTTAAAACAATCCTCTATACACAATGACATGCGACAGGATTCGCAACAGTAGGCGGTGCTTATATATTTTTTTGCCATTTTTCAGGCAAACAAAGCAACGCTTCCTAAGTTTCCGATTGCACGCTGAGGCGCTCTCTAACAATTCTAATGAGGCAGGCCAATGTGTAGAGAGGATAATTCTACCAGGTTGATGGTGCGTAGATCTACTGCTAGATACAGTATATTTACGACTTTGTGGACAATGTGATAGATGATTTGAAAGGATGGTATCTACAAGCTCAAGGCGGAAAGCTAAATGATCACATTTTTTTTTGAATAGATGACTGTACAAGAATGCGAGAGTTGAGAATGGATACATTGAGAAGGCGTTTAAAAAGTTTCATGTACCATTTTTTGCAACGTTTCCTTTCTATTAAATAAGACTCCAACATCTGATCTTTCAGATCTACACCCCCCATAAATTTATTATAATCCAGCACTACTTGCGGTTTAAAAGGTACTTTGCGAGATGATGGTCTAGAAGAGACTGTAGGCAAGGCTGTAGATGCACCATGACAAGTGGAAATCATGGTTATTCGTTTCTTGTCTTGCCATCCTAAAACAGTGACATCGCCTGAATGTCTGGCGATGTACTCTCTCTTATTAAGAGGAGCCTTATTTATTACAATGGGAACATCGCGACGGGAAGGTCTCAAAGTACCAACGCAGTCGGTACCATTGAGTTTCAGAAATCTAGCTAATAGAGGTGAATTGTACCAATTGTCCATAAACAATCTATACCCTTTGTTTTGTAGGGGACCAATGAGCTTTTGTACAACAGCTGTGCTTTTAAGCACTCCGGGCGACTGCTCCAGATCTGTTGCAGATTGTTTACCGGTGTAAACAATGAACGACCACAGGTAACCGGTGGTGCTCTCACAAATCTCGAATGTTTTGATCCCAAACTTAGAGGCTTTGTTCCGAATATACTGTTTAAAACTCAATCTGCCTTTCCAAAGTGTAAGGCTTTCATCTATACAAATGTCTTTACTTAAAATATAATTTGCTTGAAAAGCTGAATTTAAATGTGCTAATATTGGTCTCAAACGGTGTAATCGGTCAAAGCTTCTGGCGCCAGTGTTGGAGGGATTTTCGTTATCCATAACGGGGTCGAAATCTACAAAATGTAACGCTCTATTTAACATTTCATACCTTTTTCGTGTGAAGATGCGTCTGAAAACTTCCGTTTTCAAGAGAGGATCGACAGAAAAACAACTTGTAACAGTTGGCATTCTGATGATCCCCAACATCATCCAGAACGAAAAGAGGCATAAAATTTCGTGCAAATTTGTGGGGTACCATTCAGCCTGGAATGCGGCAGCAGAAATTTTCGAAGCATATAGGTTCGTTTCGGCCACTACTAAACCTAAGACCTCATCGCTCCAATAGGAACGAAAAGCGTCATAGGCTGAATCAAAAAACCGAACCGAACCCGTACGCTCTGGCTGAAAATTTTCTTCTTGACCTTGAAAGGTATCCATAGGATACCATTCAAAGTCAAAGTTCTGGCGTTCCAGTCTATTGGGAGCATCAGCTCAAACACTGGCGTCGATAAATTCATCCTCATCTTCACTCTCACTAATAACCCTTCCTCGTTCAGTACTGTCAACCACGGCATCACCTTGCAATCTCCTCTGTCGTCCATCGCCAAACTCAACAATTCAGGAGGAACGTCGGCATCATCCATCCATATTTCGTGGAGTGGCTGTCCCAACTCCCACTGCCGTCCTCCTCTACGGCCCCGGTTCGGATACCTACCCCTACGTGCACTCTGTCCTCGCACGCCCCTGACTCCCCTTCGGCCACCCCTTCTCCCACTCGTTCCTCTTCTATTGCATGCTATTCCATTTCGTTCATCTCTTTCACGCTCTCCAGTCGATACATACAATGGGTGGGTATCCGGGGCAAGAAACTCCTCACCCGTCATCTGTTCCTCCAGCGGCGCACCAGTCTCGTCGAACAGCAAAACCAGACCACCTTCAGGCACCGTGATAGTGGCCCTATGAAAGCAAAAAAAAATAGAATTGATTTATACACAGGCAAAAATTAATTCGTGAACAACATACAACAGCAAACTTACGGTTCTGCTGACAGCGACAAAGGCGATCGTGACCGGCGGAACTCTGTTTCTGGAGGCGTCACTGGGTCACCCTAAAAAAAAATTAAATAACTATAAATTAAAAATTTAAAAAACCCCCGACAATAATTTATAAAAATCGGTATTTTATAGTGGCGGCCATCTTGGATTTGAAATTTGTCATCATGTATGGTATTTTACTAATCAAGCCCTTTCATTTGATATCCATTTTGAGGGAGTTGGGAAAAAAATCGGTATTTTGTGGTGGCGGCCATCTTGGATTTGAAATTTATCATAGTTTATAGTATTCTACTAGCCAAGACCTTTCATTTGAGACCCATATTATAAAAAATAAAAAAATTATAAAAACAAATATGTAATCCGCCATTTTGTGGCGGCGGCCATATTGGACCAATTGTTATCAAACATAGCTAAGAACACTCCCACCACCTTTTAAACAAAAAAAAACTAAATCAAAATCGGTCCATCCGTCTGGGAGCTACGATGCCACAGACAGACAGACAGACAGACAGAGACACACACACACACGCGCGCGCGCGCGCGCACACACACACACACATACAAACAGACACGTAAACGCAACAAAATAACCAATGCATACCATTCGCGACATACCTCCCGCGGCGCTCCGGGGACGTGACAGGGGAGTACGGAGGAGCCTCCACGTCTTCATCCTAGGCCAAAATAAAAAGCATAAATACACTGCAACCCATGAGTTTTATAAATATTTATAACCACATAACAAAAACTGGGTTACTAACTTCGTCTTCCAGGTCCGTATCCAAAAAATCACTTCTATCGGATCCACCTTCAACAGAATCCTCTCCATACAGGATATGGAGGTATCCTGCAGGTGGATCCTCAACGACGCGCCAGGTTGACATGCTATATAAAACAAATAATAAAAATCAATAAACGTAACAATAAATATCAAAATAATAACGTAGAAGTAAATGTAAATTCATTACGTGAGGCCACCATCACTTTCGACATTATAAAAAAATTATCGATTATCTATCGATACTACGCCTATCCCTATTGAAAACGTACGAAGAAATTCTCACAGGCAAACTTCGCCCTTAGTTTCGTACAAATAGAGTTCAAAATGGCCGCGGCCGGCAGGTGGCGGTTTGAATGCATTTGTATGCCATTTTTACTTTAGTTATTTTACTAAAATTAGGCATAATACGACGATAAATCGTTTTGTAGACGAGTTATATTAACTTCTTTAGGCTTATTACTTCATTTATTTACAAAGATAGTAAGAAAATCACGTCTGAATCAGTCCCATAGAAACCAATTTTATATAAGTTATTACGATGTATTTCTTACAAATGATTATCTTAAAATACTTATTATGAGTAAAATAAACTATGTAACAATACAAAACAGTACTTACAATCCTGTCCGAATGGTTTTTTTAGTAAAGGAATCAATGAACTACCTATGAAATGGCAAAAGTGCATAGATAGCAATGGTATATATTTTGATTAAATAAATATATTATGCTAAAAAGAAAATGTTCTTCCTTTACAAAACGCCAATTAATATGTAATGACCTAATATTAAAAAATAAAAATATTTTGACAGGCCTTAATTAAACACACATCATTAACTGCCGCTCTCAAGCTTTCTTCGGACCAAGTAGCCCGTTGTCGTCTTGGAGGAGACATACTGGGATAGTCAATCTGTAAATAAACATAATAACAGGATTCCTAATAGGGTCAGAAATAAGGCCTATTTTTAAAGTAGGCTTTATTTAGTACATTATACTTCATACATGTTATATGCAGTATTTAAATCGCATATTCTAATAATTACATTTTTTATTTAAAGTCATAGTTATCTTTTTGATGAGTTATACGAGGGCGGCACTGAAAATTTCGGGAATCAAGGAAGTGACACATTACTATTTAAAAATGTATTTATTGCTTTTCGAAGTATTCTCCGCGAAATTTGACACATTTTTCCATACGATGGAACCAATCATTGAAGCAACCATTCCATTCGGAAGTTGGGGTCTCCAAAATGGCCGTTGTGTAGGCGTCCACAGCTTCTTCAGGTGACGAAAATCTCTGACCACGCAATTTATTCTTTATTTTAGGGAAAGTATAGAAATCATTAGGGCTTAGGTCGTGGCTGTACGGCGGATGGTCTAATAATTCTATGATTTCTTGCTCTAAAAACTCTTTTGTTCTGTGCGCGGTGTGAGAACTCGCATTGTCATGATGGAGGTGATGCGGCGGTTGCAGTTCTCTTTACGGAGTTCAGAAACGACCTGTGGCAAACAAATGTTAGCATACCATTCTGCATTAACCGTTCTTTGTCCCTCAAGAGGAATAGTCGCAACATGGCCGGTTTTGGAGACAAACGTGGCCACCATTTTTTTTGCAACACTCCGTGAACGAACAATTTTTGTTGGCTTTAACTCATTTTCGAACACCCAAACTCGTGACTGGTTTTTTGTTTCGGGTTCGTACGCGTATATCCAGGATTCGTCACCTGATACGATGTTGTATACAGCATTTGAGGATCCTGCGTGGAATCTTTCGAGAGTTCTGACGCACCAAGTAACGCGAGCCGCTTTTTGCTCTTCACAGAGCAAATGCGGTATCCATTGGGAAAACAACTTTTTTACACCTAATTGTTCAATGCAAGATTATTTGTATTTGACTCATGCCAATGTCTAAAGTTGCCTGAATTTCGCGGTATGTCACAAGTCGATCTTCCTCAATCAGCTTACGCACAGCATCAACGTTTTCTTGGGTGACTGCAGTTTTTGGACGACCTTGACGGGGATCATCACTGAGCTTGACACGTCCACGTTGAAATTCAGCAAACCAGCGATAAATTGTGGTTTTGGATGGGGCTTCATCACCAAATGCAGAAATCATCCGGTCAACACACTGTTTTTGTGTTAAACCACTTCGAAAGTCATAATAAATCATCGCTCTAGAATTTTCTCGAGTCAATTCCATTTTCTCAACGACTAAACAAGTTTGACAAGACCTTGTGACAAGACCGAGTATCTTTTTTTAAATAAATAAACGGTATTCGATTTTTAAAACCAAGGAGTTTTAAATTAAAAATATTTTAATATGACAGGAACAGTGGAAATATTCCATTCCCGATACTTTTAGTGCAGCCTATGTATTGTGATCCGTATACATTACTTGAAACAAAACTTTTAAGAATTACGTTTCAAAATTCGATAGAAATCACGACAAATTAATAACGCGCTGTGAAAATGCCCGTCCGTCGCAAATACTGTCACTACATACCGTCGCGACTCGCGCGTCGCTGTGAGCGCGAGTGGGCTCTCGTGCACTGTTTGCCCTGTCGTGGGGATGTCGTCTATGCGCGTGAAGTATTTTTGATGTAAATATATTTTAACTTACCTATTTCGCACTACAGGCCTCAATTGAGCATACCTACGCCTTATTTGTATCAGGTACCTTATATTTATTTTGATCTAGAATTCTAGAAAAACCAAGCTACGCCACGATATATTGTAATAACCACTCAAACACGCATCTCAGATCATCTCAGGTGTTTTAAATACTGTGAAGTATGAACGCACTTGTAACTCCTCTCGAGTTGCGTGCCCATAGGCTTCGCGGCGGCGGTAATCGTATACAATCAGGCGATCCATCTTCTCGTTTATTCGTCTTATTTTAATAAATAATAATGGATAATAAAATTTAATGACATGTAGGTATATCTGCAATTCGTAATGTGATTGAAAATACCTAAACTTTCAGATACGAATTAATCTAAACGAACGGTTTATCGAAGGATTTATTGGGTTATAATGCTCTATTATTCAATTTTTGGATTTATTCTTCTGATGGTGATAGCTTCAACCATGTATGAGTATGATAAATGGGAGGAATGTAAGTAGGTACCTACTTAATAAGCTGAATTCAGATTGTTCAGATAGTTTTATTTGCGAGCGCGGCAGTTTTATTTTCTGAAACACCGAAGAGTAGAGAAGTATTTATTCGTGTTACCAGCTAGGTTTGTAGATAACAAATAAAATATACAGCAAATGAGGCTGGGAGTATAATATGATCTGGAATCCAGAAGTACGGAGAAATTTCAGTGCGCTGAAAATAAAACTCTGTGCTAATACAATAGAGCTGAAAATCGAATACAAAAGTGTCGAGTCGGGTGTTTTGCCGGGGAATTCAATGTGTGACGTTGTTGTTTTTGTATTTCCTCCATAAATTTGTGTTACTTCGGTTCTTAATGTGTAATATTAGTAATATAAACCATTAAATATTCGTCAACGTGCACAAGTGTGGGCAAGTGGTACCTACAATTTCAAAAAGCGTGCTATTTTGTGTACCCTTCAAAACTCCCTAGAAACTTCCAGTAAAGCTTCTAGGTACCACTTTACTGAATTGACTGACTTGACTCATTGACTGATTATTTATTTGGACTTTGACTAGACTTTAGACTTGACGATTTAGAAATACGATGTTGAAAACATAAATGAGAACTCTATTTCCCGCCTTTTAAACTTGACACCGGCTAATGGTTTTAAGCCGAAACGCCATTTTAAAAAAAGTCCAATGTCATATGTGACAGCTTGACACTTGACCCTTTTTTTAAATTTATTTATTGGTGGCGTTACGACATAAAATATTTGCCAGTTTCAAGTTAAAAAAGCGCAAAATAAAATTCTCGTATAAGTTTTCAATACCGTATTTCAAAATCGTCAAGTCAAAAGTCTAGTCAAAGTCCACATAAGTAGTCGGTGCAGTCAATGAGTCAAGTCAGACGATTCAGTAAAGTGGTAGAAGCTTTACTGAAAGTTCCTAGGTAGTTTTGGAGGGAAACACAAAATAGCACGTTTTTCGAAGCTCTACCATTTGTCCACACTTGTGCACGTTAACGAATACATAATGGTTAATATTCTACCAACATTACACATAAAGAACCGAAATAACACAAATTTTTGGAGGAAAACAAAAACAACAACGTCACACATTTAATTACCCGGAAAAACTCCACTCGACACTTGCCGGATCATATAGTCCCAGCCTAATTAGACCTTGTCCAGAAAAGGCGAATTTGCCGCGAAACAATACGTGCCATCAACAATGGTCTATCGACAGTATTTAGCAGAGCAACTGGTAAGTTATTACCTTAGGGCATTAAACCAACTGATCTAAGATAATTACCTATTCTCGCATTAGGGACAATTGACACCGAAACGAAACGATATGCGACATGGCGCTGAATTTTTAGGATTGCTATTAAAAATTGATCTGTATGAGTTGTAGGTGTGTGCAGTGTATGACTAATGTCATAATATGAAACGTGTGCTTTTTGTGTAGTGCATAAAGTTCAATTTTGAATGGCTACCTTAAAAGACAAACATGTAGCGCCGCGTAGCATCGAGTATCGTCGCGGTGTAAACTGACCCTTAGAAGTAATATTAATTTTGGTTTTAAATTAAACCACCTATTTTTCTTAAATTCCTGTTTGATTCTATAATTTTTTTAATGTTCTACAAATAAATCACGATTGTACTGCTTAACTCACCGGATAAGTAGTCTGTAGTACCTAACTACCTACCTATTTATAGTTCTCTTTACTTATGCTTACTGTATGGTACCTACCACTAGTACGTTATGTACGTATCGTGTATTACATTTTTTTTTAATAACGTTTTTATTAGTTTCACCTGTACGTTTGCCTGCTTGTTTGTTTGTTTTTTTGTTTGTTTGAAACAAAGGTCATATTATGCAAAATATTGGCATCAGTGCCATCAGATGAGCTGCTTCTGCGGGAGACAACCATATATCTACAAAGGCTCGACTTGGTCGACGACGTGTTTGCGCCTTTTGGCATATTCTCATTAACTCGTTCTTTTAGCGTCAAGGTAAGTACTATGTACAGTCGCCGACAGAAACTGTGTACCATTTTTTAATCTTATCACCTAGTATAATAAGGCGTCAGGCGTATGGCGTGGCGCCTGTTATAAAAAACTGGATCTAACCTTATGAGTAGATACATGTGGCGAAGGCTGGGTCTCCTTCAGAGGGAAGCCCTAGCCTGTAGGTAGGGATTTCGATGAGGGACTTCAAAAGGTAAGTGAAGCCGATAGGAATGAAGTTATAGGAACCCCACGCCACTGGTAGATACTTATAGTGAGTTACAAAAATATAAAGCGATAGTTTTACTTCTCCTACGGCCTGCCCTTAGAGACGACATACTCTATCGCGCCTTAAGGCACAGATTACTAAATAGTTACTTAAGGGCTCTCACACATAATTGCGAATTCGCATCGCATCACAAATATCTCTCGCTCGCACCTACGGCCGTATACAACCTCGCGAATGAGACGCGAAGTTTGTGGCGGACCAATCAGCGCGTAATTGATAATTGAAGCGAGGGGGCCATGTCGCCTCGCGTCGGGCTACACGGTTTTCTAGCATATGTAATTTGTATCCAAATTCCAAAGTTAGTTCTGTGTGTAGTTGTGATCCTGATTGATTTACTTTGGCTTTGCATCTACACTCACCTCTCTACAAGTGCATACATATGCACTTGCATGCATACGATCTCCTTCATTGTAACGTTATATTAAAGGCTTTTCGTTTCTCAGGCTATCAGTGCGATTGCAACTTTTGTTGTAACCTTGGTCCAGTTTAAAATGCTCAACCTTTAAGGAAATTTGTGTATTGGGTATCTCGGTAGACAGCTGACAAGATGTTCAAAGTATGGTAAGCTCATTAACATATAAAACGCAAGGAGGTACCAGGGGCCGAAATGACAACAGTGAGTCACGGTTACAAAATAAAATTTTATTTATAGTAGGTAATATAAAAAAAATACAATTGAATATAAAGGTAGCCTTCCAATGTATGCGACCGCGACGCGAGATCGCGACTAGCAAACCCGCCAATCGGGTTCTCTGGCCAGGCTCACCGGTCGCGCGTCGCGGGTCGCGGATTTAAATTCATACTAAGCAATGGCTCCGCGACTCTCTTTCGGATTCGGGTCGCGGTCTCACGTCGCGCGTCGCGTGCATCGGAAGGCTACCTTAGTCCTTAACTGTAACTTAAATCTAAGTATAACATTAATAATATAATAATAATATTGAGGCTGTGGTCTCAAGGTTAAGAGATTTTTACAGCAGATAGTAGGTTTAATTTTATCGATAAAATACCCCCTTTTGGGGGTTCCAACTCTCACGCCCCCGAGCTACAACCAATTGAATATTTTATGCAGTAGGGCGGCATAATCGATAATGCACGCGAGCGCTGAAACATTTTGAAAGATGATGAAAGATTGTGAAAACACAAACAACAGGCCGTTTCAAGCCTGGTACCTACGCTAAGCTACGTTTATGGTATGTAGGTATAAGGTATATATGTCACCGTAAAATTGTAAATGTAATATAACTAGCGAGTCACCAAAACACTATTTGTTTACTATCATTAACAAACATCGAGGTGTAAAATTAACAAATGAATAAACTGCAAACAAACAAATATGACGGCGCGGGACAAATGCCGTTAAAAAATCAGCGATCGAGTTGCGTTCCGTTTTACAATTTAATGAGTTTCAGTTTGTTAAATTATAATGTAACGAAAAATAATGCGTGAAATTGTAAGGAGAATGTTTATTTCACGATCTGTCGACATTTTATAATTTCGGTACTTATATTATAATCCAAGGGTATTTACAATTTTACGGTGACATATTATATAGTTACTTTTAATAAACTTAGTTATTGAAATTATAAACTTATATTATGCAACTACCGTCGCCCATGGACACCCGAAACACCAGAGGTAATCTCCTATTTAAGAGACGTGTAGAATTTTTATTAAGTTATTTAAGTTTTAATTTGAATTTGGCGGAATTCGGACCTTAACCAATAACCATGTACAGTGTACATGTAACACGACTTTATTTTTGTCAGTCAGGCTTATAAAGTAACTACGTCATCATATATTATTTAGTAATCGGTAGCATTTTTTATATAGGTAGGTAGGTAGGTACTGGGTGCTCAATCAGTGAATTTATATTGTTTCGAGAGATACAAAACATGTTTTAAATCATAAATAGAATCTTTATACAAAAGTATTTGTGTCAAAGGCCAAAGCTCAAGTATTTTGAAAATTGGAAAATCTAAAAAAACATGAATAATTTACTAATAATTTTAAACCTGCACGGGCAACGAGGAGTAGCATTGGCTTTTTCTTTGGGCAATTTTAAATATATTTTAATTTTTTATTATATTTTTCAATATAATATTTTTCCGTTTCCTGGTAACCCGTAATACAAGTTCGTCGATAACTTACCACGATTAACCTGGTGTGGATTATTAATATTATATTTACTGAAACGGAATAAAAAAACACCTAGTATTTATTACTCGCTGATTCTGCATAATCTGTTTAACCAATTCTTAAAAAGGTGTACATTTTACATGTACGCATCTCTGTATCTACCGGAAAATCCTCGACGTCCTGACTTATACATCTCACGAGGAGTAGTTTTATAAATTCTCTCAAGACCCTTCTCAATATCATTACGATTACTTTCAGTAAGCTTATCGCTATTACTAAGAAAATTATTTATATTATCAACAAAAGCATTCTTAATGTTGTTAAATATGTCCTTATTATTTGGCGAGCTAGAGTCAAAGTCACAAAAACTAGCCATTCGTAAAGCATCTCCTTGAATTTGGTCTATAACACCACCTACTCCGTGATATTCGTTTACAAATCTTGGTACAATTTGGGTATGGCCTAAAATATTTCTAAGTTCGACAAAGGCGTTAGCGTGTTCGATTGGATCGACATTATTATCAATGTCAGCTCTGACTACGTGAGCCGAGTGGTATTCAGATCCGAGATTACTGTTTCTGTCTTGATACTGACTTGCTCCTTCTCTGACAATATTTTCTCGAGAAATATCCGTGTCTCTAGAGATCCGTTGCACAGTTCCAGCCACACGGAAGAGTCGTATAAATCGATCAAATATGTGTTCAGCCGGGTTTTTAATTTCATGATCAGATGATTCAGGATCTTCTCGACGGGAGGATTTTTTTCTATATTTTTTTGCACCACCAAAAAGTTTAAGACGAATTGGATACTTATGCCATCCATTTTCAATATGGCGCTGTATTTTAGGATTTTCTGTAATCTGTTTTGCCATTGCAGTCCTAAAATTATTAGGTCCTAATTCTCTAAGCTCAGGTATAACTGCAGCCAAACCTTGATACAGACAATCATTTTCGGCACTTTCAAAATTACTATTAGAAGGGCTATTGGTACCTGAAACTTGGTAATGATTTTTTTTTAAATTAATTACAATTACCTGTTTATTTTCGCTTTTAGGACCTAATGGAACCTCTTGTTTTATTCCTTCTTCGTTATTGAAAATAATAATTAGTCCAGGCATGACTATACCACGTTCTTTCAATAGGGCTTCAATGACTGGCCCTGAAGCTAAAGCACAGGTTAAATCCATTGGGATATTTTCGAGAATCATATTAGCAAATAATTTCGGGTTTTTTGTTTCTTCTAACAATTTCAAAACATCGTTATGGTATTTATCTGTTATGTCCTTTTCTGTTTCATGATCCTTTTTTACTAGTTTCGTTTTAGCTTCTTCTAAATTTTTCTTAAACTGTTGTCGCAATTCCTTAAGTTTTGATTCTAAACTTCTTTCTTTAGCATGTCTATATACATCTTTAATTTTTTTTCCACAAAATGTTATCAATTCGTATAAACAATCTTCAAGTATAGGCGATACAATATTTTGTGATATTACCCGTCCAGATTGTTGACGAAGTATACGCTTCCAATTTTCTATTACTTCTTCTTTAAAGTCGTCATATTTTTCTTGACAAAATTTAATTTCTGCACCAGACATTTCTTGATGTTTCGTAGTATTAATTATTTTTCCATCTATTTCTTTACACAAATTATCTACAAAATCTTTAGTAATTGTTCTAATCATATATAAATCTTTAATGCGATTTGACCAAACCAGTATTTTACCAACTACATTAACAGTTAACAAGATACCTGAACCACCAGAATTCTTCTTATTGGCCGCTTCTTTGACTCCTTTTACTATACTATTGGATATTTTCATGGCTGTTGGATGTATATTATTGCCTATATTATGGTTATGAAAAAAACTATCAGATATTTCACCTAACGCCCTTTTTGCTTCACTTTCACCGTACATTTTGTAGACTAACTCTAATTTACTAGATAAATTATAGCTATCTACTTCAGCTTCAATGTTTGATGTAATAGCAGACCCAACATTTTTACAAAATGATTGAAGGTGTCTGTCTATTAGCGCATCTGCACCATAATTGGCTGCGCATATCGCTATCCCTTTAAGAGCTTCGACAGATATACTTTTTACGATAACCATGGATCCTGTTTTTTTAACCAACTCTTTTCCACATGTTTCTTGAAGAGCCGGGCCAAAGAGCTTATATCCGAAACGAGAATAACGAACCCCCCAAGAAAATATGGCTCCCACACCTACAGTAATCGCACTAAATATCAGACTTTGAACTTTGTGATGCAGATAATCGTTCCAACTAAAGTATCCGGACTTATAAGCACTAGTAGCATATAACATATCACTAATACCTTCACTAATTAAAATAGATCCAATATGAGTCATAAAACCCATAGAATAATATAATATTATAACACCGACGGCTAATTGAATTAGTCCGAAACCGAACACGACAGCTGTACTTATAAGCATTGTCGTTGTATGCTTTTTCTCCTCTAAAAGCTGGATATGATCTAAACCATTGAGGGACATCACGTACAACTCATCTACATTTAAAAATTTATTCGAGCCGAAAAAATCTGTAAGAGGTTTTAAAATATTATCGGGGACGGATAGTGATTTCATTGAACTTTTTAATTCATTTAAGGTTTTTGTTAATGATCTTACCGAATTTTCTGTCCCTAACATGGATATATAATTCAAAAATATTTTCACGGATTTTTGAAATGGCCTGAATTCCTCATTTAAGTATTGCCGATTTTGGTCAGGCTTGGTTACTTCGTACAGTTTTCCATGTACTACCTGGCCGAAAACATTACAATGTTGTATCCAATTTTCACTAACCAAATTATCGAAAAGTTCTCGTGCTTTCTCTATAGGAATAATTTCGCTGTTTTTAAGTAATTTAATCATTTTTTCTTTTGAAATTGGTAAACCAAATAAAGCTTTCACAGATTCTTCTGTAATTTTTCTTTTGTTTGTTACTTTAACATTCTTTAAAATTTTATGTTCAATCAATTCGTAAAAGAGACTATAATGTGGTTTAGTCATTAGCTGAAAACGAATATTTAGCTCTTTCTCATTTAATTGTTTTTGTAGTTTTTGAATAGCTATTCTATAAGCAAAACATGACAGTAACAGTCCTATTACGTTACTTTTAAATATTTCTCTAGATTTCAGTTTTATTTCAAAAATCTTTTCATATTGTACTTTTAATTGGTAAATACATTGATTTTCATTTATTTCTTTTCGTTCTATAATATCTTCGCTTATTAATTCAGTTAATATTTCATTAGCCTGCTCTTTACTAATATTTATTTTACTAAAATCTTCTAAAGCAATCGAGTCATATCGTACAAAATGAGCACTACTTATTTTGCTTTCATCTATATGCGCCATTTTGTTAAAAGTTAAGGCACCTTTCTTCTTTAACATTAAATACTTTACTGGATCAATAGTTTTGAGATCATTTTTATAAAAAATTAGGGTATTCTCATTATTTTGTTCTTTGATACAAACACCACTAACAAAAACTATTTTTGTGGAATTACTTTTATCATGTGTCACTGTAACATCAGTGTTTGGCGTGAAAATATTCCCAGAAGCAATTTTTTCCTTGAGCAACTCCAAAAAAGATGGATCTATTTTATTTAATATTACTGTATCAACAATAACATATTTTTCTTCACTAAATAGTATTTCTTGTTCTAGTAAAATTTTCCAAAACTTTCCACAACTGGGCAAATTTATACGATTCTTTAAATCTTTAATGAAGACTTTTTCGTCAAAATATTGATGATATATTTTGTATGGTTCCAAAAAGCTTTGCAATTCATTAGTAGATATCCCAAAATCCCGGCTTATTGGTTCTAGTTGTAGCTCGTGAATACCTTTTTTTATTTTTGTTCGATTAAGAAAACCTTCTCTTAATAAATTGTCATACACATCTTGTGCATGTTGCTCATTAATATCATTACTTGAAAAATTCTGATATAAAACGGGATTTCCGAGGATATTATCTACTGACTTTACGAACATATTGTAAAAATTGCTGAAAATATGTTGTTGTTGCGTGTAGGCTTGAATTTGTATAATACTATCTGGATAGTTTTCTTTTATTTTATCAATAATTGTTGCATTATGTAATGAACGCTCGGCATGACCTTTAAACAATTTAGCCGATTGTAATAATTCCTCTTTAAACATTTTGCGTTGTTCCTTGCTTGCGTCTGAATATTCCCAGTTTATTTGTTTAGAAATAGCAAATGCTTTATAATAATGTGCTGCCTCTGAAAAAACTACCTCATTATTTATAACCGTATTAAATAAAGCAAGCGCTTGGTAGAAATTATTTTGTGCAAGGAAATATTTTCCTAGAATTACCATTTTTATCGGATTCTGTTTAACTAAATCGAAACACTTCTGTGTATCAAAACTATTAATACCAGCTGGTTTTAAATCACATGTAAGATTTTCTAAGCGGTCATAAAATAATTGAAACGATTCATTTAAAGTACCATAATTAATATCTTCAGTAGATGTTTCGCTGGTATTTTCGTCAAGCCAAAAAGCCCAACTATCTAAACAACACTGCAACAAAATAGATTCCACTTCTGGTGCTATTTTGGAAGTAGTAAAATGATTTTTAATTTTTTCAAATAGTGTTTTGAATTTATGAAAACATTTTTCTTCTATTTTTATTTTATTATTGTACTCGACATTAATTGATGATATTCTGTTTAATTCTTCCGCATCACGTTCTTTTTTCACTTTGGAGGTAATACCACCTTGATAGTTCCCATCTACTACTATAAGCCTACCGGTGCCTTTATCGCCACATCTTGCCGCTCGCCCAAATGCCTGTCTTTCAATACGAGTATTTGTAGGTAAATACGTTAAGCATACATGTAGTCCCCCCTTCTTTTTTAACATATCTGTTAAAATTATATCAGTACCTCGTCCAGCAAGATTAGTTGCTATAATAATTTGACTTTCTTTCAACTTTTTGGATCCTCGTGCAATATCAAACTCCTCATAATCTCGAGTATATGTATAAATATTTTTAATACCCTTGGTAATTAGCTTTCTTTTTATAAGTTCGACATCTTCAACAAACTGACAAATTATTAGGATCGATCTGACTTCCTTGTTAACAACCGTCATAACTTCTTCATGTATGCTATTTATCCACATTTCTTTATTTCTACAAACAATTGGAATATACTCATGAAATTTTTTAGATTTGGCAGTTGGAACTGTTACAAAATCTACCGTATGAACTTCTTTTAGTAAGTTCCTTTCACGCTCAGATCCCAAAGTACCGGTTAGTCCATATAGTTTACTGTATAATTTAAAATAAGACACATTTGAAATAAAAACAGCTTTTAAGCTTTGCATTGTTAGTTTGCAACCATGCTTGAGTTGTAAAAATTGATGCAAAGCGTTATCCCATTGGGAACCAATTTGATCTGTCCCAGTAGCTCTATCAATTATTGTAATAATCGGATTTCCATCTGAAATCGTTTTAGTTCTATCAACATCCACAACGTAGTCATGTCCAGCTTTCATAAAAAATGCCGCAAAGGCACTCTTGATCCAAGATGCTAAGTGTTTCTCAATAAAATTATTCAGATATTTAGGAACATAAATAAAACGCTGTCTTTCAATACATTCTCTTAACATATACATGATATGTTCCTTTAAATATTTTAAGTCAGTAGAAAGTTCATTCAAATTAACATTACTTATATTTTGTACTATGAGCCGACCGTTAGTTTCAATTATTTTATTATTTACAAGGAAATTCCAAATTTTTATTTTTTTAAGATCATCTATGTTTTTATCAAGTTTCTCAAAATCATTTTTCTTAAGTATGCCATACATATCGTTCAAAATTGATTCTTTTATTTTTGAGACGTTCATGAAATCAGATACGGATGTTGCATCCTGTATAGGCCTATTGACGCTGCACCATATATAAACATAAATAGATTCTAATTTATCTAAGCCCGCGATATCATGTGATAAGTAAAGAGTATTATTTCCTTTATCAAGTAGCATGCTATCAACTTCATCTATAATTATATTAGAAAAGTCGTGGTCACCTAAAATGTTTTCTCCGTAAAATCTATCTATCAGATAATCTCTTTGAAAATTAGACAAATCGCCGTATATTACTTTACTCGATGAATAGGCCTCTTTACGATTTTTAATTACTTCGCTACAATTGTGTCCTACACTAACATTAAACAAATCATATATATCTTTATTAATAACTGCGTCCCGTATAGCTAAAACTGATGAACTTGTGACAATATCAACCTTTTCTCCAATCAAAGCTTTCATAATTGAAATGGCTACTACAATTAATGACTTCCCCTCTCCAGTTGAAACTTGGGCTAACGTGCTATTTTTATTCAATAAAAAAGACATTATTGTCAGTTTCTGCGTGTCACGTAATTGAAAGCCCCTTTTTAATTGAATAGCCCTGTTTATAACATCTAACAAACGTTCTTTTTGTATACTATTATCCTTGTAACTTTGAAATTGTTGAACAAAATTTTTTATATCGTTTTCAGACATTTCTTTCACACGTTTGTTATCGACAAAATACTTTCCATCTTTTACGTTATATAGAGTATTGAGAATTTGAGGTAAGTGCTGTAATATATTTTTAGACGTATTAGAATTTCCTTCAATCAAGTTTACAAGTTGCTCTGCATTGCGTTCTGTATCTGATGCATAAAATTTATCGTCTAATTTTGCAACCCATTCTGATAGGTTATTGACAGTTCTTAGTTGTTTTAATTCTTCGATACCCAGATTCCACCTCTCATCAACAAAATTTTGCAGGATACCGTCAAAAATGCTAATATCTTGTATTTTAAGCATATTTTTCACAGCTAACATGTCTAAAAACTCGGAAACTACTGACATTCCAAACATATTTTCTAAAGAGAGTATGTAATATGGAACGCTCTCCAATTCACTTTGATTCCACTTGAATAATTTTTCTAGTTTGTTTATCCAGTAATATTCCTTGAGAATGTAAAGCCACTCACTTAGTTCAATATCTTCTAAATTTATGTAGAGATCGTTAATGTTGTTTAGTAAATATAAAGTGTCTTCCACGTATAAGGGAGATATAACAATATTTTGTTGTTTATATTTATATAACTTCATACCGAATATTACTAAAATGTCTGCGTTTAATTTTGCTAAATATATTGGAATTACTGATGTTTTATCTAAGCGTTTCTTAAAAAATGATTCAAGCTCCACCAAAATTAGTTCAGTCATCCAATTACTTTGAATTGCGGTAGCAGTAATCCAAGATAGTGTATTTTCTTGTTTTTCGTTATTTAAAAATGAACTTAAAATAACATTAACTAGATAACGAATCTCCTTAACAGACACATGTCTTCCTTCGTATTGAAACCGTCGCAAAATTATACGAACTATCCCCGAATGCCCTATTAAATAAGACGCAATTTTCTGTAAACTTGATTTGACTTGTTCTCTATCACCTATTGGAAAGAACTTACTGATTTCATCAATTTCCTTTTCTTCGTCAATTTTTTCTTGTATTATTTGATTCAGCTGGATATTTTGTTTACTAAAAGACTTGACGTCAAATTTTACCAAATATTCTAAAAGTGTTTGTATATTATCTATAGCGTAAATATCTGATAGAATTCTGAAAAAAAAATTGTCCATAAATTCTCGATTTTTATTTAAATTAAGGTATTCGGAATTAATATCTATTTCAGAAAACGTCACATTTTTATATAAAAAGTAAATAATATTACTAGATGAACTGTTATGGTTGTCTAGTAAAGCAAATTCTTTTTTATTTTTCAAGCAGTATAATCTTATGTTTATATCAAAAATGTGTGCTAATAGTTCTCTATAGCATCTCGCTTGTGGACCTCGATGCTTAATAAAATTGAAAAAATCGTTAAAATTTTTTTTATCTTGAAAGCAGTTTTCCCAATCGTACGTCGTTTGAAATTGTTTATTAAAACGTTTATATAAAATGTTTAAGAAAGAGTCATGCTCAATTTCGTTTTTCAAGTCATTCTCTGCGCATTCATCAATAGTTTTACTAAACATTGTCTGCAATATACTTTTGTGTCTAAATTTAGAAAGTTCGCTTTTAAATATGTTGTAGTGTTTAATAATTTTCAGTTTCTTGTCTTTTAAGAATGAATGGTATTCGTCAAAATATTTTTTAACGTTTTTATTATGTATCTCGTTTTTGGGCACTTCTAAAAAATATTTTGAAAACACGTGTCCAAATATCTCTTTATGTGTTTGTAGAAAACCGTTTTGACAAAATTTAATAACGTTTTCACGATGTATTTCTTCATTATCAAATATGTACTGTCGAAAAGATCCCAGATATATGTGGTGTATATCAGTATTTTTTTTATTTCGAGAGCTAAGATATTTAACTGCCTGATTAGCGCTTAATTCATTTTTACGGTCTTCGCTACAAAAAGTAAAGTTTTTCTCAAAAACATTGACTTTCTGTGCTATCTCTTGTAACACTGCTATTCTATATTTTTCAACAAATATAAGTTCAAGTTTTTCAGGATTGCTTGTTTCTTTAAATTTAGATTTACATTCAGTCCAGTTTTTATAAATTAAGTTAAGATTATTGAAGTTAAGAGTTATTTGTTTCAAATTTCGCACTTCATCAATAAACATTTCTGTATGTGTCAAGTTGATAAGCTTACTAGGTAAACTTTCAGCTGAAGCAGATTTTAATATTTTATATTTACCTTCTAAAATATTGTTTTCATAAATATTTTTTTTGTTTTCATGACTGAACTTATAATGTGTGGTTTTATTAATGTTGGAACGCACGCCTAGTTTATGGTTTTGCTTATTATCGTAATTCGAAAATGCTTGCAGGGTAAGTAGGTCTATCTCTTTAAATTGCGAGTTCAAATCTTTGTATTTGTTGTTTTCTTCCAAGTCAATAATTTGATAATCATTATACAAATTCGATATTAAGACATTTTTCTTCTTATTAGCCTTAGAAGAATGTTTCCTGTCATTGTTTTCTTCATTTCTCTCCCTAATTTCATACGTCATTTGTTGTGGATGTTTAATTCTTTGTACTTCCATTTCAGCAAAAGAATATCTATTACATGCGTCTTTATAAGGACACCATACTCTATCCCGACCATTATATTCATAATACACAATGTTTATGTTATTATCTTTACTATCGTAAACAACTGTTTCACCCCAAAATTGATAATCTATATAGCCCATATCCCAACTATTTTTTCCATGCTTACCATGGATTCCTACTTTTCCAACTTTTCCCGTTGCTCCCCTATTTACATGTTTTTGAATTTTCAACTCTTGTGGATTTTGCAAGTATTTTATTTCTATAATTCCTGGATAGCCACCTTCACCACCCAAACCATTTTTCCCACCAGCTTTACCAGGTTTTCCTAAAGACCCTTTATAAAGTAAAAATCCCTGATATCTTCGAGTAAATCCACCACGACAGTAAGAAAATGTAATATGGTTTCCCTGGCGAGTTGTTACTTCCAAAAAAACATCACACGCACCTGGATCGTTATCATCTGTGTACCATTCGCAATGAGTCGTAGATGCTAAGTCTTTTATGTATCTTATCGTTTCTTTGACTTTCTTAGTTCTTTCCCACATACTAGAAGCAAATTTGATTATAGATGGAAATTTTTCTTTAAATTCGGATCTGCTTATACCTTCACCATCAGCGCCATTAACACCATTTCCACCATTTTGACCATCACTACCATTTCCTCCGTTGGAAAGAATAGAAAGATAACCATTAAAAAAAAAGTTTTTTGCTAAAATCGTCACGTTTCCACCACTTTCCCCAGGATATCCGTCAGATCCATCCTTGCCACGATCATCATTTTCTGTACCAGCATCCGACTCGTATTTATGCTCACTATTTTTACCACTTACATCCCACGATACATTTTTAATGACATGGATATCTCTTGCTAGAATGCCAATATTTTTTCCATGCCAAATGTCTTTATTTAAATCCGTATCTATGTAGAAGTTTTTAGAGACAATAAATTGAATTTCTACAATATTAGAGTTTTTTATAACTAGACTCTCTAGATTGCTTAATATCTCGCTAATTTTTAAGTTTCTACTCTTAATTTCTATAATGATGCGATCGTCAAGTACCTTCTCGTGTACGTCTACAGGTTTTAGATACTCTTTAACGATTTCTTCAATTTTTGTCAACAAAGTATACTCTTTTTCATTTTGTAGACTCTCAGCGCTCCTTATGAGTAATATAGTATCAGAATTAGTTTTTCTGCTTTCTGTGGCGTTAAGTCTAATTATAGAATTTAAAAGGATTTCAAACGATACTTTGCCGCTTACGAATCCTTTTAGATCAAGCTTGCCTAAAATATCTTGATTATTGTAATTTTTATCTAAAAATGATCCCAAATGACCAATAAATTCTAGTTCTTTTTTCGCAGTGGCATTGTATTTCGTTGTCAGTTCTAAACATATTAATTTGATTTTGTGTATTAGGGTTTCCTCGAGCGATTCAGCTACTAAGGAGCTGTGTAAGTTCAAAATTGTATAGAAATCTGAACTTTGAAATAACTTTGGAACATTTTTTATTTGTTTTATGTGATCTATAGACATCAAAACATCTTGACTCTTTTTATTTTTTATTTCTTCAGTCACAAGTTGATGAATATCGTCTAGCCAAAATTGTGTACAGTATTTGATAAACTTTCTGTCTATATAATCATGTTCTAGATTATTCAAAGACTTCTTCCACTTTTCTCTTACATTTCTTTTTACAGCATCTAATTTATTTCTATTTTTTATTTCTTCATATAAAAAATGTCTCAATTCTTTTTTAGCATCTCGATACTCATTTTCATTAATCATGTCCTTTATTTTGTCTATAAGCTCATCTTCGTCCATTTTAAGTTACAATTTGTATGACCTGTAATGTGTACGTCCTGAAACAAAGAAAATACTTTAATGTAAATTACTTTTTATGACAGGTAATACGATCGTGATCAGCGAGCTAAAAATTTATCTGCAAGAACGATAAAAATATAAATATAAAAAGATATTATTTTTGTAGATTAAAATGAACGCTTTCACAGTTTCACACCACGTCACTCTGGTCCTGTACCTACTAAGTATCCGGAGAACTTGTATTATAGAAACCATACATTGGAAATATATAGTTATTTTATAATACCTTTAACCTAATATAAATATTACTTGTATAATATTTTTATTATACTATATGACGGCGTCGAGGATGGCTGATTTGTATTACCGCTGTCATCAGTTGTGGATCAGGATTCATGGGGAAAAATAATATTCCTCAACACTTGATTTAACATTGATTTAATTTGGTATACAAAATTAATCAGAATAAAGTTACACTATGCGAACCGATAGGTTCGGAGTAGAGTAGTGTTCACTTCTCCACGGCCCGAATAATTCTGCCAGAAAAAGAAGCAGTTCCCACTCCGACTCTGTCCACGTGCCGCGAAAACGAGACGTGACGTCATGGTGCTGGCTTGAGGAACTAATTTCCTTCCGGTGCTTAGTAAAATTAATATTCCATCCGGTACTTAATACAAAAAACCAATCAACGACACGGCCAACCTGATGAGTCACACGTCCTTGTGATTATCTGAAAAGAAAAAAAAAACACCATCTAGAGATATAATATCACATGAAACCTCAGCCAGCCTGACCGTGTAACAATTTAAATTTAACTAGGCCACGAATTAGTCTAAGAAAGGTGCCCTTATCATTAATTTACACCATTTTCTTATTACCATTCATAATGAACATCGATTAGATCACATATTAAGGCCCAGCTGCTATAAACAAAAATTACAATGTCTACAATCTTATAACTAAGATAAAGTCCACGACTCATCAGCAGTAGTTTCTTTAGAAACCCGGGTCTTCCACCGTTAGGTTAGGTTAGCACTGTTAGGTGCCCGTCGCCCGCTGAACGATTCTCAATTGAATCGCAGTTACGACTACAGACAAACACGTATGAGACCATGTAGCCATGATATGTGTCTAAGTCCCTAATGATACATACTCCTCAACATCACCGGTATTATCATTATCACTTACATCAAACTCAATAGGAACACTACTTAAAGGCATCTTTCTGAGACGATCATATTTATCGATTAATAGGTTCGTAGGTAGGTAGGTAGATATATAACGATTTATAGGTTCTATTTCCAGTCAAAGATTTTAAGAGATAACGATCGTTATCTAATAACTCGACCACTTTAAAAGGCCCTTTATACTTTGGATCCAGTTTGGTCTGATTTATGGAGATAAAGTCGTTTTAGAGTAGCACTAAATCTCCTACATTAAATTTAACTAAAATCGCCTTATTTTTGTCAAACCTATCTTTATCATATCTTGAACTTTTCTGTAATGTTTGCTACTGCATGCTCTCTCGCGCTTCGGCAATGTTTACTTCAGCCTCAATATCGTCATAGGTTAAAAGATTTAAAGGCCTAGTTACGCGACCTATTAAAAGCGATAAAAAAATTAGCGATACTTTATGGGATTCACAGAAGTCTTTCAAATCTTTACTAGCGAAACATCGTCCCAGGTCTGCAATTACACGTGTAGGGGCCACGAATAGAGATATACTGGATTTAAGAGACCCAATTTCACTAGCAGTATTAATTCTTAGTGTGTGATAGCGTAAAACGAATTTAGTGAATGCAGCAATTAATACAATGACATATTCCTTAAGGTCATTTTTGCCGCTGAGTTTGCGCGACAAGAATCATGTGCACTTATTTTGGGAATATGATGGAGTTCAGCTTGAACACGACCCGAATATGATTTTGATATCTTGCACGTTATACAGTTGTCAACAAACTTACGTACATGGCATATTAGCCATATATTCAAACCAATAGTGGTCATATATCTTTTCCAATGTCTTTTCTCATTTATTACAGACCAACGAAATGCGTGTGGGATTGTATTTTGCGATATAAAATACCTGAGCGAATCTTGTAAATTTTTGGCACGTCCAAAGGAATATTTTGGCTTTTAAGGTTGGTTACTATTGACTGAATTTCTGTACCATTTAAATGTTTAGCTAATAGCCATTTTCGGTCAGAAAAGCAAGGTGAACACGTTTTGGTGCCACCTTTTCAAAAGTTTTTTTTAGAAGGAGACCCTGTCCTACGGGATTTCGAGAAAGAAAATCAACATGGGCCATACGGCGACCTTCTCTGTATAAAATTCGAAGTCGAAGGCCTGAAGAAAAGCCCACCATCCGTGAACCGAGGCGTTATATCAATTTTGTTTTTGGAAGCTTTTAAAGAATTGCAATCAGTGACGACGATAAAATTCACACCTTGCAAATAATGACGAAAGAGCTTTACAGCGTTCACTACAGCCAGAGTCTCCAACTCGTAAGAGTGGTATTTAGATTCGGCCTTTGATGTACGTTCGCTGAAGTATTCTTACATGAAGCTTATCATCGACTTTTTAAAAAAAGGATAGCACCGTAACCGTCTGCACTTGTATCAGTATGCAATTCGATTAGAAGATTTTGATTGAAAATAATCAACACAGGTTTAGTGGTTAAAATAGAAATTATTTGCTGTCTTATATATTCGTGGTCCGATTTCCAATCAAATCGTTTACTAGATATTAACAAAAACAACGGAGTCATAATTTTGGAAAAATCTTTTACAAATTTACTGAAGTATGAAGCAAGTCCTATAAATTGCCTAAGTTGGTGAACATTGGTAGGCGGAAGAAGCTTAGTTAATGCTTCAATTTTTCTAGAGTTAGGTCTTAGTTCGCCAGCCGTTATCTCATAGCCTAAAAACTCTACGCGGTGCTTCATAAAAGAACATTTAGAAATGTTTAAAGAGAGCCTAGATTTTGTGAGAGCTAACAACACCTCGCAAAGTCTATCAATGCCTTGGTCTTCAGTCACAGAAGGTATCAAAATGTCATCCATGTAAAGTACTACATAGGAATGAACCAGTTCACCTAAGGTATTAGTAAGTAAGTTCTTTGAAAGACTCTAGGTGTATTTCGATGTCCAAATGGCATGGCGACATATTCGAACTGCCCATTAGGTACTAAGGTTGTAAAGGCTGTACGCTCAATGCTAGCAGCTTCGTGGATATTTATTTGGTTGAAGCTACTTTCACAATCTAGGCATGTGTAGTAGGATGCTCCCGATAGCCTAGAAATCTGATCACCTATGAGAGGAAGCGGAAACCTATCAGGCACTGTGTTTGAATTTAATTCACGATAATCTATAACCATACGATCGGTACCGTCTCGTTTCTTCACGAGGAGAATGGGGCTCGCAAATAAAGAGAGTGACTAGGACGAATAATATTAGCTTCTAGAAGTTCCTTTAGAACGTAGGTACTACTTCCTTTTCACTCGGGCTAAGTCTATAGGGCGGTCGATAAACAGTGCGATTTGGATCTACAAGTCTAATCTACATCTTCTCCAGATGTAACTCTAGCTTTAGGCAAACCGTTAATAAATGCGTGAGAAAATTCTGCTAACTAAGAAATCAACCTACTTTTATAGTCAATATCCGTATCGATCTCGTTAAAATTTGCAAAAGTATCGCCTACTTGTTTACAAAAAGAAACTGGACATATGCTTTGTAATAGTTAGTGAACTTGTTAAACATACCTAATTGAAAACCCAATTTTAATATTTCGCGGCCAATCGTAATAATATCATATTTAAAAAAAAGTCGGTTAAAACGTCAAATAAAAGTAAAGAATTTTCGTTAATAATCACTTCGCATAAGATCTGCTCTGTACAGTTTGTGTACGAATTACCTACTAATTTATTAGCAACACATTGCTTAACAAGAGAGCATTCAGCACCAGAATCAAAATAAAAGTCATACGACTAACCTGATTGTACTAATTGTCCGAAAACACCCGCGATTTCGCAACTATCCATGCGCTGCTGGACCGTCGGATGTGATTCGCCTGCTCCGCTACTCGACATAGGCTTGTTGATTGGGTAGCCGGTGACACCACGACGACACCTTGTAGCAATGTGTCCTTTTTCACCGCACCGAAAGCAGATTACTTGCTTGTTGTTGTGAATTGATGTCTGCACTGCCGAACCGGTCATGATATTCGAAGCAGTAATCCTGCTAACTCCAGGCAGTTGACCGTCTTATGTCCCAGTTTACTACAATTATGGCACTTGAAATGGATGCTGGGTTACATTTTCGAAAATTTAGCATCTGATACATTTTTAGGTGCAAGTCGCCGTTTTAAATGTGAACACGCTTTCAGAAAAGTGTAAATAACTTATTTAATTACCGAGTGACTTATCAACGGATAAATTACAACTTTTTCTCAGTGTTTAAGTGCCGGAATTAAAAAAACTTAGTGAAGTCGCTATTAATAAACAAACTATACTAAAATTACCATAGTACATACGAGAAAAATATTACCGGTCATAATTCATAACTTCAAAATTAACAATTCTTGCAAAATCATCAACAGCATAAAAACCCTAATAAGCGCCATCTAGCGCTGAACGGCTGAACTCGTACGATTAGTGGATAAACCAGTCTAACAAAGTTTACGAATCTCATTACAAGAGGGCACTAATAAGGGCATAATTTATCTATCAACACAAAATGGAAGAAATAAAAAATTTACTGAGAACTATGCAGGAAGAAATGCGCCAACAAAAAGTAATCATGCTAGAGATGAAGGAAGAGTTAAAGAACATCATTATTAGCAACATAAATGAAATGTTTTCCAATTTAGAATCAAAAAATGAATTTCTAGAAGAAACAATTGAATATTCAAAAAAATAAAATACCGAGAGATTTAATAGGAGAAAAAATTTAGTAATATTCGGAGTCGAAGAAAGTGAAAAATCCTACTGGGACCTAGAAAACATATGCGCTTGACATAATAAATAACATATTAAACATCAAATGCAACGAAAATAGTGACGAATCAGTAAGACGAAAGGGAAAAAAAAGGTGGCAATACCAGACCTATTGTCTTGACATTGATTACTATGGGACTAAAAATAAAGATATTAAAAAATAAAAATAAACTGCAGTCATCACCATACTACATAAAAGAAGACTTCCCACCAGAAATATTAAACAAACGTAAAGAACTACAAATCGAGCTTCAGAAGATGAGAGAGCTAGGAAAGAAGGCCATAATAAAGTATAATAAAGTTATCCTCCTGGAAAGAAAAAATAAACAAAATATAAAAGTCACCCAGGTACAGTCTAACCAAGAAAAAAATAAAAACAAGAAACGAAATATATCAGAATCACCAGAAACACCAGGTGCCAACAGATTCAAAAAACAGCCAACAAAAATCAATAAAAACAATAGTCTAAACAACTACTTAATAAAAGACCCAAAAATGCCTTCCTATGGTCGCTCTCTTCACAAACACTTTCACCAGAGCCTAGTCAAATAACAAACTAGCAATCAACGCGAGCCCCTCTCAATTACGATCTCCCAACACGGCCGGTCACCGCGGGAGAATCAGACCGAAACCCTCAAGAGATAAAAAATTTCATCCAAACAATCAAACTTATTCTTTGTAGCCACATACAATGTCAGAACTTTATCTTCACATACGCGCCTCCTAGAGCTTCTGAATGCATTAGAAAATACAAAATTCGACATAATTGGACTCTCTGAAACAATACATCTTGGTAACACAATACAGGAGTCGCAAGATATAATATTCTACTATATAGGCGAGACGCCAGGACTTTATGGAGTCGGATTTCTAGTAAAAAAGTTACTAAAAATCATATAGATGGCTTTATTGGTCTTTCAGAGCGAGTGGCGCTTTTGAAACTGAATATAAATAATTACAAAAAAAGTTTTATACAAGTATACGCGCCTACAGATGCGGCCCCCGACGAAGAATTAGAAAACTTTTATAACACCGTCGACAGAGCTTTAAAGCTTTCAGACGAAAAAGTTGTAATCGTGGGCGATTTCAACGCCAAAATAGGTCAAGCGTCATGGGATGATGGAGAGATTGTAAATAAATTTAGTAATGGAGAACGAAATCGCAAGGGAGAAAAATTATTGCAGTTTGCTCACGAAAACAATATCTCCATTATGAACACGTTTTTCAATAAGAAAAGTAAACAAAAGTGGACATGGAGATCTCCGGACGGACATACCAGGAACGAACTCGACTACATCCTAACAAACCTACCAAAGAACGTTCAAGATGTACAAGTAATAAACCTACAGTTTCCATCAGATGACAGGTGCGTCAGAGCTATATTTAATTTGAAGCTTATTAGAAAAAATAGGAACAACTACCGAAGTTCTCAGAAAAATACATTAAAAAACATCTAAAACCTTCAAAACCATCTTATCAACCAGTATGAAGCTGATACAGTTCAAATTTATTACAATAAAATAATCTCTGCTATCGAAAATAGCCTACAGACATCCACTACTCCTAGTACAAGCCCAAATAACAATAATTGTAACGCTAGTACAGAGCGAACAAGAGCACTAATGGAGCGTAGGAGAGTCCTACAAAAAACCAAACCCAAACAAGGTCAATGAAGAACGAATTAAGAGCTCTTTACAAACTTAAACTAAAGTAAATATTTAAAACAAGACTACAGAGAACATCGAAAACTTAATATAGAGAGACACCTAAACTCTACACGCAATTTAAAACGAGCTTTTAATGAATTAAAAACTCACAAGACATGGATAGAGGGTCTTCGCAATTCGGACAAGACAACATACAACAGAAAAGACATTCTCCAAATAGCAACAAATTTTTATAGAGCTCTGTATGATTCGATAGAATGCTACGAAAACTCTCAATCTGAACTCAAAGTTGCTGCTAATGACACAGAAATAAACCCAATAGAAGAAACTGAAATTATTAAATATATAAAACAGCTAAAACCAGACAAAAGTCCAGGGCCAAACAAAATAACAAATGTAGCTATAAAATCTGCTTGTTTACTCCTCGCTACACCCCTAATGATACTCTTAAATAAGATACTAGACACGGGGAAAACACCTAAACAGTTGTCAGAGTCAAACATCATATTGCTCTACAAAAAAGGCGACCCCCAGCAATATAAGTAATTATAGACCCATCAGCCTCTTGCCTACAATATATAAACTGTTTTCATCCATTATAGAAAAAAGAATTGCTGCAGCTCTTGACTCTCACCAGCCTATTGAACAAGCGGGATTTCGACGAGGTTACTCTACAGTGGATCACATCTATTCAGTGGAAATTATTTTTGAGAAATACCAAGAATTCCAAAGACCGCTCTACGCAGCTTTTATAGATTACCAAAGAGCATTCGATACTGTACTACACTCATCTATATGGGAAGCCTTAGAAACACAAAGTGTAGAGGCTAAATACATCAGAGTGTTAAAATACCTATACAGTAACAATACTAGTAGAGTGAAATTAGAGACTACGGACCTCCCATTCCAATCAAAAGAGGAGTTAGACATGGGGATCCCCACTCTCCTAGAATCTTCATCGCTGTATTAAAATTCATAATCAAAAAAGCAGATTGGAGTAGAGTCGGTCTAAATATTAACGGAAAGTACATTAGCCACCTAAGATTCGCAGATGATTTAGTATTGCTGTCTGCAAACAGCGGAGAGCTAGAACAAATGATAACTACACTTCTAACATTAAGCAGACAGTCAGGACTAGAGATCAACTTCAGTAAAACAAAGGTGATGACAAACGCGCCAAAAAATGAAATTAAGGTCGACAACAAAATTGTAGAGTATGTCGACTCATATATCTATCTTGGCAAGCAAATTTCCCTTACAGAAAATCACAACGAACATGAAGTAGAGAGAAGAGTAAAAGGAACCTGGAAAAAGTATTGGGGACTCAAGGAAATTTTTAAAAGCCACATGCCAGTAAAAACAAATAAAATAGTCATGGATACGAGGGCGGGTCAATAAGTCCGTGACTTTTGGAATAAAACACAGATTTTTTGATAAATAAATCATTTTATTTTTCAACGTAGTCCCCCTTGAGCTCTATACACTTTGTCCAACGCTTCTCCAATTTTTGTATTCCTTCCAAAAAATATGATTTGTCGAGGTCCTCAAAATAGGCCTTTGTTTGCGAGATGACTTCATCATTGGAGTCAAATCTTTTTCCACCGAGCCATTTTTTCAGGTTTGGGAACAAGAAGTAAGAACTCGGAGCCAAATCTTGAGAAGGGTGGATGTGGGAGCAATTCATAGCCCAATTCATGGATTTTTGCCATGGCAACTGCACATGTGTGCACCCTTGCATTGTCTTGGTGAAAAAGAACTTTTTTCTTGGCCAAATGAGGTCGGTTTTGTTTTCAAATCCTCATTGAAGCGGTCCAATAAGTTGGCATAATATTCCCCATTAATTGTTCTTCCCTTTTGAAGATCCCGTGCATCCCAAAAAACAGTCGCCATAACTTTATTGGCTGACAAACCCACCTTGGCCTTCTTTGGCGCCGATTCACCCTTAGAAACACACTGTTTTGACTGTTGTTTGGTCTCTGGTGTGTTGTGATGGATCCATGTTTCGTCCACGGTTAAAAAACTCCTCCATATTGTGATTAAACAACGCCAAACCTTCCTGTGAAGTTGTTACACGACTGCGTTTGTGGTCGACTGTGAGCAAACGCGGCACCCATCTTGCGGAAAGCTTTCTCATGCCCAAGTGATCATTCAAAATTGAAACCACTGAGCCATGCGAGATGCCTATGGCTTCCACAATCTCTTGCACTTTTAATCTTCGGTCGGCCAACACCATATCGTGAATTTTTTCGATTGTTTCGGGTGTAGAGACCTCAACTGGGTGTCCAGGACGTTCGGCATCTTCAGTGCTTGTACGGCCACAACGAAATTCAGTAACCACTTTTTTACCATTGAAATCGATGGTGCAGAGTCCCCATAATATTTATCAAGCTTAGCCTTGGTCTCGGTAATGGTTTTTTTCGCAAAAAATAATGCTTAATAAGCACACGAAATTCACTTTTTTCCATTGTTTCCTTAAGTTTCTGGATAGTCTGATAAAGATAGCTGTAAAATACAAACTAACTGACGCAGCAAGTTCAAATTTTGATAGGAGTCAACTGACAGATGCCTGTTGACAGGAGTAGTGTTGCTTTTTCAGTAAGGAGGTTAGAAATTCAAAAAGTCACGGACTTATTGACCCGCCTTAGTAGTTGTCTCCTGCCATCGCTCACATACGCCTGCCAAACGTGGAAATTCACACGCCGAATTAAAAACAAAATAACAACTTGCCAAAGGAGCATGGAGCGAAGCATGCTGAATATAAAAAAGTAGAAAAAATATACCACTCATTCATCATAAGAGAAAAATCAAGAGTAACGGACGTACTTTCCTACTCAATGAGATTATAGTGGCGCTGGGCGGGCCACGTAGCGAAAATGAGCGACGACAGATGGACTATTCGGTTGACATCATGGCCGGGGCCCAAGAGAACCAGAAAGAGAGGTAGGCCCAGAGCGAGGTGGTCACATCGACATCATAGAAACCGCTGGCAGTTCATGGATGGTGAAAGCTAGAGACAGACTCTATTGGACATCTCTTGAGGAGGCCTTCACCCTCAAATAAGACGGGTTCACGTTCAAAGTTTCTCAAATTATCCTTTAATCTATAAATTTGATAATGCTAGTAAATACATTTATTAATTATTTTTTTAAAATATGGTAGTGCTATATTAATATAAATTTAATACAATTAAATATTATTTACGAAAAATTATATAAAAAATATCTAAATCTTAAATATATAAATTATTGTAATTATAAACAAAAAAGGCATGAACTCTATTTAATGATAAAATGAATTGCAATACTATGTGTTATTAATAATTTTATAAAATTTAAATTTATTGCATGACTTTTATTTTACTGTTAAATTGAATTGAATTAAGTATACTTATGTTTAATTTTACAAACATTGTGTAAAACGTGAAGTAAAAGGCTTTTTATTTTTATTTTATTTTATTTATTTATTATGACGAAGCGCTTCCTTTCAAGGCTTTACTAAGAGCTATAACCAAGGGCGAACCTTTTGGCGGTTGGTCGCCAAAACAGATTTCATCCATTCATCCATCCAGATTTCATTTCACCAAGCTTGTGGGTCCACATCTGGCTGGTCCGGGTTGATTTCGGGTAAAACAATCATAGGCGTCGTCATCAGCGATTTGATAGTGTTAATGAGCAGTACTTTTCTGCTGCATTGCAAACAGGGCGCGCCATTGGGTATCAGATCCCAATTCTGATGACGGCGTCAAGGATGGCTGATTGGATGGGTAAATCAGGATTCATGGTGAAAAATAATATTCCTCAACACTTGATTTAACGCTCATTTAATTTGGTACACAAAATTAATCAGAATAAAGTTAAACTATGGGAACTGACAGTTTCGGAGTAGAGTAGTGTTCACTTCTCCACGGCCCGAATAATTCTGCTAGAAAAGCAGTTAAACCACTCCCACTCCGACTCTGTCCACGCCAAAACGAGATGTGACGTCACGGTGCTCACTTGAAATAATTTCCTTACGGTGCTTAGTAAATTTTATATTCCTTCCGGTACTTAATAAAAAAAAACAATCTATGACATATAAATATACTAGCTGTCCCGGCGAACTTTGTACCGCCTTAAAATTAAATTTGTTGACGTACTGACAGCAGCGCCACCTATCGTGTCTAATCTAAACAATAAGGCAAATCTAAACCATTCTCGAATCCACTTGAACACACAAAAAAATTCATAAAAAATTGTCCAATATGAATAATTTTCCCCGTTTTTGCAAACATTTTTCACTGATGCTTCGCTACTATTGGTTGCAGCGTGATATTTTATAGCCTAAAGCCTTCCTCGATAAATGTACTATCCAACATATATAGAATAAGATAAAAATAATTTTTCAATTCGAACCAGTAGTTCCTGAGATTAGCGCGTTCAAACAAACAAACAAACAAACAAAATCTTCAGCTTTATAATATTAAGTATGGATAGATGGAACATCGTCGTCGAACGTTTCTTTCGATTATTAAAAAAGTAACATTTAAAATTTTTACGTATTTCAGCGTTTTCTAAAATTCAGCCCCTAGGATGGTAAAATAGGGGGTAAAAATTTTAAAATTATCATAACCGTTAGAAACCTAAATTCACGCGAGCGAAGCTGCGGACAAATGTTAGTTACTATTAAATAAACTCTATCGGCATGAATGACCTAGCTATGCTCTCTAAAAAGTTTGAATTCAAGGTCAATTCAAGTGCCCGGTGTGGTGGATATAACTAGCTGTTACCCGCGGCTCCGCCCGCCTACATATAGTATCCGATGGGAATAATGTACTTTTTCAGGATAAAAAGTATCCTATGTTTTAATCCAGACCTTAAACTACTACCATACCAAATTTCATCGAAATCCGTTCGGTAGTTTTTGCGTTAAAGAGTAACAAACATTCATCCGTCCATCCATTCATATGTTACTCACAAATAACGTAGCCTTCTATTGGTAAAAGAATAATCAAAATCTGTTCAGTAGATCCAGAGATTACCCCTACAACCTCACAAACTTTACCTCTATAATATAATATTAGTACAGAAGTATATTTTCATTAATAAAAGTCGGCAAGCATCTCTATTCATTTACAATATTACTCTGTTCCGAAGAGCCGGTTACCATATAGATACCATGATATCTCGTACTCACTTGCACCCACTACGAACTTCACGCGAGGAACAGAGACAGTAATTGCGTCCTTGTTGACACGCGTTTGAAGTACTATACGATGTATTTAATTTTTTTTAATATTTACACTGAATAACATTTTAATCAAGTTTTAAAACATATTTAGCTATAAACGCATTAAAGTATCAAAGATTGAATAATTACTTACCGAAAATAAAATATCCCACGTCTTTTTAGAATGTTTGATGTATTATTTTTTACATTTTTTCACCGAGCACTTCGGATTCACGAAGAACACTTCGGTCGGATTGTAGTGTGTGTATCACCTCCCTATATATTGTACTGTAAGTGTATTAAAGGAGCGCTCCCATTGACCCGATCACAAAATACGTAACGTACTGTGTACAGTTACGTAAACACAAACCACACGCACGTGCGAGGTTAGTATCGCATCGGGGTCGACGCCGGCGCCTACCCTGAGGTCCCACATCCGACACGACAACACGTACAGACGTACAGCCCGACCCTAACACGGGACCGGACCCGAACCCGAGTTCGAGTTCGCATCCTAGTAGACTAGGTACACTTCTAAATAGTGCCCGCGACCGCGATATTGATATAGAGAGCTCTACCAATACCGCGAACCTCGTCGACATCAGGACCTACGCGCGCGAGTCATCCCGACCGTACGCGGAAGGGGAGAGGGACGGCCCTCTCAGTACCGACACCAACCAAAACAAGAGCTCCTCTATCGCGATAACTCGCACGCCGCTAGTTTCTGCTACCACGCGCGAGCAACCTCACTCATCAGCAAGTGAGGAAGGGGTCGGACCCCTTAGCAGGAGAGACCCGCGTCTCCCCGTCATAATAATAGCTCACAATCCGTAGCTGTTCCCAAAATCCGGTCTGAACATCACCCGGGTGATATTAGGGAGGGTCAAACCCTCCCATCGACTCCTACCAAATAAACTAGCCACCAGGCTAGTTATAGTCCGATTTAGCTACAGCGGTCTTAACCCGACCCTTAGCATAGACCCGTACGAAAAAAAAATAATAATTAAAGGAGCAGTTAATAAACGTTATTCGCGAGCACAACATCTTAGATTGGACTCCCCAAGCCTGCACATTGCATGGCGACCCTGCCAGTGCCCCGTGGCAACGCTGCGCAGATGGTACAGGGACAACAATAATAAAAATCAGACTTTAAAAAAAATTTGTGAAGAAGTGTGAACTTTATGCGGTGATTCAAAAATGTGGACATTAAAGTGTAAAAAAAGAACTATAAAATTATATTTAACGGCCGTTAGTTAGGAAATAAATAATGTAGGTTTAAATATATTAAGTAAATAGTGTAGAAACATAAATACAAATCTATAAGTGCTAATAATTATCATATATAAAAAATATTTAATGATAAAAAAGAACTGTATGACTTTTAATGAAATAAAAAAGTGTGACAATATTATGTGAACTGAGAAATTAAAACCAAAAAGTTGCAAGAAGAATATTATAATCATAGATTTCTAGATTACTTGCTTCTAGAAATTCGAGTACAGAGCAAAATATTGACCATCAGTTGAAGACAATAAATTTGAAGATATTTGAGTGAAGAAGATGAGCAGGCAGCCGGAAGTTGATGGAGTCAGATGATTGGAGATGTAGAGCAGGCAGCCGGGAGTTGTTGGAGTCAGATGAGTGGAAATGGTGAGCAGGCAGCCGGGAGAAGTTCGAGTCGGAAGTGGATGCAGCTGGGAGATCAGTGAGCAGAGCACACAGATAAGAATAATTGGACGTCAGATTTTTTTTCCTAGGCTTATTATATAACATTTTCATAATTTTCGAATTTAAAATTTATCAAGCTATTTTACAAATTTAAAATTAACCTATATACTTGTAATTAGCAATGGTTATTATTTTTAAAAAATCAACGTGCTTTAACGTATTAAAAAATGTATGTTTTAATCTATAATAAAATGTAGTAATATGGTATTATAATACTAAGATTACAAAGTTATTAAAAGTAGTTAAAGGAAAAGCATTTTAATTAACTGTTGGGAATAAACAAAATTTTAATTGTAATCAATAATATGTACCTACATATATATGACGGTAATATTTTGAATTTGAATAAATTTATAATTTAAATGGAGAAATATTAAATTTAGGTGTCAGATTGGTTTGTGAAGTATAGTAAAAATAAAATCTCAGAAGCATATTGTGCAAGAAGGTAATATTGATGTTTGTTTAATTGTGTGTGCGTTAAAAGTTATTGGAGTATTCTGATAAATATAATTTTTTTTTGTAAATTTTTAGATAATATATCAAAAATTTATTGATTTGCTTTTTATAATTTCATTACTTTCAAGTAACTTTAAAAATTTTGAAGTTAATTTATAACGTTATTATTATCTTGTAACTTGAGCCGCCCCTTGTAGGTATATTTGGTACCTAGTAGAAGTTACAGTATTTAAAAAAGAATTTTCGGCTGAAGTCAAGTTTATTATAATATTTTATGGATATAATCATAATCATAATATGAAAGTAAACTTTGTAATAAAATTAATAAATGGGTGTTGACGATACATAAGGATATTTTTGCAAATAAAAATAATAATATTAGTTCTGTGAGAAAGATATCTTTAAAGAAAATGAGTTCAAATAATAATTTGTCCCAGTTCTAGATAACATTAAAATTATCTATATTATAAATAATAATAATATTACATATTTGGAAAAGGGAATTTCATAGTAACTCATTACTAACGAAATGTTTTACGCAGTTGGTTAACGCAGGTAGGTTAGTTCCCACAGCTAACAACGCATTTGCTGGGAAAGTGTCAAATATCCGCGGTGCCAGCACAGCATTTGCACAACGAAATGTAAGTAGATACACTTTGTTAATCAAAGCTAGGGTTGTACAAAATAGTGTATAAATATAACAAGTAACAAGTCGTATAAATCATGTCATTTATTGGCAATATTAGTTATTAAAAAAAAATACCAGGGAAAATGTTTCATGCATTATGTTTTTAATTCATTCTCCTAAATTATTTTGAATTGGAATAAGACCGGTAACGAAAAGCGTGTTTTAAACTGTTTCGTATATGTTACATATAGGTATTTTTCGTCATTTATTTAAAATAGTTAAAAGTTCAGAATATTTGAGTTATTAAATTTTGGGTAAATTTTAATATTATATTGTGGCACTATCTACATATTGACTTCTTGTCGGGAAAATTTAAAGTATTTTTAGTAACACAATTGAATTAAATATTAATAGTAGATAATATTGGGTGGTCCATGTTATAAGATTCTCAATAATAATTGGTGTCGTATAACATATCATCTCAACTTTACATGCACCATTTATGGCACAAAGTAAAACATTAGCTATACGATGTATGAGAATAAGCAACATGCATCCATAATTATTGTCAAGTAACATGCCATATTTAGGTTGGAAAGATTCCATGAATTTAAACGTGCAAAAGATTGTGTTGCACCTTGCAAAAATATTTTTTTTCCATAAGGAAAATTAATTTTAGTAAATTAAAATAAGATAAATGTTTTAATATTGAGTAACAGAATCAATTGAACTTTTTGTTTTATATTAAAAAAAGAGGAAATATTTTTACCAGAATAGGTCTACATAGGTGGAACGTTATATATATTTTTTTGTAATAAGGTTAACTTTATTTCCGGCTTAGGAATAAAAGAAAATAGGAACAATAAAATATAATTGATAAATAAATTAAACGTCTTAACTTACTTCGAATTGGTGATATTAATTTAATTTATTATGTAATAGTAACTTTAACTTTTGGTAAGTAAAACAGAGTAAAAAGGTTTTAATAAAAAATAAAAATAATTAGTTGCATATACAGCTTATAAACAAAAAGATGTTATGTTGCTATGTATTCCAATCCAATTCAATTAAGGTTAGAACATAGAAATTAATACTTAAAAAAAATAAAATAAAAATAAAAAAAGGTTTTTATTTCATGGTTACTTTTAGTTATAAAAATAATTTAATTTTTATTAGAAAAAGTAAATTAAAATAGGGATAGGTAAAAAAAATGCTTAAGTATGTAAAAATCTCAAAACGAGACAATTATTTCTTAGAAATGTATTAAAATATTCTTTTTAACTACTTTGTAAGTTGATTAGCTAGGTACATTTTCCCAGAATTTATAGTGGATATGACTTAAATGGATTTCCTTAAAAAATATTAACGTTCATACGATAATATATGACGTAATATTATGTGAAGAGGATTAGGAATTGGATATTTAGTTTGTAACATAGCTACTTTAAGATTAATGTAGGGATGCAAAGAAAATGTTATTTTGAAGTAAGGATTTGGGTTTTAGTTTCATAAGAAGGTATTCGATTGAAATAGGACTGTTATTAGGTAGACAGGGATGCGTCGATGTTTGGAATTTCTAGTAGCTGTTGGCCTGATCTGATGAATGGATGTTTTAAAATATTGAAAGCATCAAAATGGAATGGGTTTTTTTCTTAGGAATTTGGATAAGTTAAGGTGAAAAAAGCCACAGTGCTTTAATTTAAAACTAGCTAAAATGCTATGTATGTGTAATAAATAAAATGCTAAAAGCATGAATGATAAAATACGCAAGGGGATCCTTCATTCGATCATGGTGTAAACTTTCTCTGTGAGAATAGTTGGGGGTCAAGAAGCCTTAAAACAAACCCTTGGTATTAAAATATGGTACAATTATTGTACAAAAAATAAAATAAATGGTACTTAGAGCATGCTCGGCGGGAACAATCCTCCACTTAGTAAAAATGGTTGGAGATTAATATTATGTGTTGGTTAGTCTTAAAACAGGTCCCGTTATATATTGTACCAAATAAAGTGCACATATGAAGTATAAAAACAAATAAAATAAAGTACCATTATAATAAATAATTTAAAAAGTCGACTATAAATAAAATTATGAAATGATGAATGAGTAAATATTAAACATGAATAATAAAGATTCATTGAACCATGATTATGAAAAAGCATGCATAATATATTTAAAAAGAGAAGATAAATAATAATAAGGTACCTGATGATGTAAAATGTAAGTGACTGGCCAGTCCACTAATCAAGTATATTAGTAAAATAAATGTTATAATATAAGTGAAATTAAATGAGTAAGAAAATGAATATGAAAATGAATTGACCATAAAGTATAATCGAATTTATATTTTTCTTAAATGTGAGTATATAATTAATAAAATAATAATAATATTGAGGAGGTAAGCATTTTTTTTTGTTTGGAAATATTAAAATTAAATATATAATAATACAAATAAAATTTATTTAAAACAGTTAGGTATGTAACCATGTAAAAAAAATCTTAAGTTGAAATTGAGTCATATATCGTCAACATCCCATGACCCATCACAAATGTAATTAAAATCATGTTTTACAAATAAAATAAAAATAACACAGATTTGTATTTATTATTACTTAGTATAAAGTAGTACTTAGAATAAGATGGTATTAGTAAGAATAAAAAAAATAATTAAGGTTTTAATATTAAGTTTTTAAAAGTATTTTTAAAAAAATATATAAATACAAAAATACGGGGGAGGTGTAGTGTGTGTATCACCTCCCTATATATTGTGATGTAAGGAAATTAAAGGAACAGTTAATAAACGTTATTCGCGAGCACAACATCTTTGATTGGACTCCCCAAGCCTGCACATTGCAGGATATTTTGCGCGTCACTGCGAGACACAAGTGCTAACTTGCATTTTATTTATTTGCACTATTCAAAAGGGGATACACTTCGAGCGTTCGTGGGGCATCTTTGTATTGTAAACAATTATTAAAATTATTACAGATACATATATAGTATTTATTAACATTATTTGGACACTAGGCATCCGGTGTAGACCGGATGTCATTAATTTATAGATTAGACAGGAAATGCATAATAATGAAGAAGAGTGTGCTGAAATATATAACTGGGACGATAAGCATATTATTCATTACGCCCTACCAAAATTTACCGGAGTTGCTAAGACCTGGTATCAAGGCCTTCCAACTTTACTTTACTCCTGGGCAGAATGGAAAATAAAGCATAGGGAATCTTTTCCATCTCGTCAAAATTACGCAGAATTGTTAACGGAAATGTTACAAAAGAGAGTCCGGTTTGGTGAATCACTCGAACTTTACTATAATGCAAAAATGAATCTACTTAACAGATGCGAAATAAATAGTAAAAGAGCTGTTGATTGTTTGGTGTTTGGAATACATGACAGAGGTGTTAGGTTAGGAGCACAGGCAGCGGAATTTAAAGAACCGGAACAAGTACTACATTTTCTAAAGTCTGTCAAGGTCGGTCAGGACAAGGCATCAAGTGAAACTACAAATGTGAGGATAGGCGTAGTAAAATAGTATCTAATTCAACTAACCAATATAAATTGCAAAAAGATACCAAATTTGATAATGTTACGTGTTATAATCGCAACGAAAAGGGGCATACCTTCTACCGTTGTACTAAACCTAGATTGCGATGTAATAATTGTAAATTAAATGGACATTCGGCTGCTGACTGTTCTAAGTCGACTCAAGGTAGACTCAAGCAACGAGAGTAGTACCAGAAAAAATATATTAAAGGTTGAAGGTCTCGGGGATACTAGCTCAAAATATAAAATGCCTATAAAAATTAAGGACGCTATATTGGATGATTATGTGGATTTGGGTAGTGAACGCACCTTGATCCATCTATGTAATGCTCAGCAACTGAACTGCATTGGGACTCTACAGCGGGTCCTATGTTAAAGGGTTTCGGCGGGAACCCTTACTGTCCGATTGGAAAAACATTATGTACACTAAAAATTCAAGGCATTGAAGAAGAAGACGTATAGATACTTATTGTAGATGATTATCTATTAAACGCGTCGTTATTAATTGGACACACGTTCACTGAAAGGCCAAATATTAAATCAATTAAGACTGGTTCCGATGTCGTATTCCAAAGAATTCAACCTAATGACACAATTAAGCTTCATCTTATTTGTTCTACTAATATTATTGTTAATTCTGGTGAGACTAAGGCATTTCCAGTTAAGTGTAATCCAGTTTACACCGGCCGCGTTTATGTGCAGGGTAGCTTGAGAGGTCGTAAAGGTAAAGAGTACTATTTGCTATCGGGTGAATATGTTTTAACAGATAGTATAGGTTTTGTATTTATTCAAAACGTTAGAAATGATGTTATATTTTGCCCAGGATACGCTTATAACGCGTAGTTATTCAATAGGGAAAAGTACTTCTTTAGACATTCGTAAAATGGACGTTCATAGTTCTCGGGACAGGTTTCTAACCTCATCTCACGAATCAATCATAAAATGTAGTAATAATCTATCGCAACAGCAGAGAGCTTTAAATATGAAACATACTTGATAAGTACCCTATGTGTTTTTCCAAGGGACTTAGTGACTTAGGTTTTTCTAGGGAGTCAGAGATGGTAATTCAGCTAGTTGATTCTGATCCAGTTGTGTATAGACCATACAGATTGTCAAACAGTGAGCGCTATTTAGTCAGGGGAATGATCGACGAGATGCTAAATAGAGGGAAAGTAACTCGCCGTACGCTAGCCCAATCGTTTTGGTTAATAAAAAGTCGGGGGAGAAAAGACTATGCATGGATTACCGCGCGCTTAATCGTAATACAGTTCGCGAGCACTATTCTATGCCTCGAATTGAAGACCAGCTTGACATGCTTATAGGCAGTTCTTTATTTATACCTTGACTTAGCGTCTGGTTATTACCAAGTGCCTATAGCTGAGTCTTCGCGGGACAAGACAGCCTTCGTCACACCGGACGGCCAATATGAGTACTATAGGATGCCATTCGGTCTTGTCAATGCACCTTCAGTATTCCAACGGACTATGAATAAAATCGTACAAAACTCTCCCGTGCTGTCTTACGTGCTGCTGTATATGGATGATATCCTTATACCGGCAAAATCATTTGAAGAGTCCATGATTCGATTGGAGGAGGTTTTATGTCTATTGAGGGATAGTGGCCTCACCCTAAAGTTGAGAAAATTGATTACCTAGGTTACGAAGTTAGCGCTGATGTCGTAAGGCCAGGATCCATTAAAACGGATGCAATTTCTAAATTTCTCACCCCAAGCAGCGTTCATGAAGTAAGGAGATTTTTGGGACTTGCTAGTTTTTTCCGAAGATTTGTGAAGGACTTCGCAATAAATGCACGTCCTTTGACTAACCTTCTGAAGAAGAACGTTGCTTGGAGATGGGGAACTGAAGAATCCAAGGCTTTTAAAACTTTACAGTCATGCCTAATGGAAAGACCAGTTCTTGCAATTTATAACTCTCAGGCTGAAACACAGCTGCATACAGATGCGTGTAAATTCGGAGTGGCGGGAATTCTCCTACAAAAGGATACATCGGGTTCATTTAGTGCTTATTAAAGTCGTCAGACTACAGTCGACGAACAAAAGATGCACTCGTTCGAGCTCGAAACATTAGCGGTTATAGCTTCATAAATTAACCTATTAGGGATAAATTTAAAATACTAACAGATTGTAACGCGCTACGTACGACTTGAACCAAACGTAATTTAATTCCACGAGTCGCGGCTTGGTGTATACAATTTTTAGAGTTTGATTACGATATTGAGTATAGGTGCGGAGAAAAGATTTTTATTTTCGGAGATTATTATTTTAGTTCCGGAAGTCCATAATGTTGATGAATAATATTTATACCGGAAGTCAAGAACATTTGGAGTTTAATTGATTGACAGCCAAGCTGTTAAGTTGTACTATACCTAAGAGAACAAGCATTGCTTGGAGTTAGTGCGAGAAAAAATAAAAATTATAAAAGAATAAAAAAATTCGTCTGACCGGGATTGATGATGAACCCGAGACCAATTGGTCAACAACGCAAAAAGCCAATGGCCTACGTAGCTGCACTATCGGGTATCTGACATAAGATGGCGAAAATACTCATATCTTATTAGTTTTACACGACGAAAGAAAAAACTTGACAATGTCCTTATGTCGTCGTCATAAAGGTCAAGTCCGAGGTAAAATAACTTTGAACGGGCTTTCAACAATAAATTCGAATCATTATTGAGCAGAAAAAAGCGGAAAAAAATTACATACGTCTCCTTCTAAGTCTAAGCCGAGGTCTAAGCCGGTTCTGTCGCATTCCATAGATATGAAAAAGAAGTAATGACAGGACGCCATTTCGCGACGTTTCATTCGAGTCGTCCGAATTATGTATTTATCATTGAAATAAATTAATCCTAATAAAAATCCAATATTAAATCGATTGGAATAATCCAAAGATTATTCCAATCGAAAAATAAAAACGTCAATTCCCTTCCTTTTATTATGTTATTAATTTTCGTAAATGTAATGATAAGGTACGTAATGTAATTATTACGAAACTAATTAATTTTCTCTTTTTTGATCACAAATAATACAGTTACAACTCCAAGAATATCTATTTTAATGGTTATTTTATGTTTTTTCTTATCGAGAAAATTTACAGGCACGTTTTCTGTCTTTTCTTTCTCTTTTCGTATTGAAAACGTAGGTAGGTAAGAAATTAAGAAAACAAGGACACTGGTTATTATAGAGGAGGATATTCATCCTTCACTTAACGGCGTCCCTGGCAGACCTGGTGAGTGCTAGTGCATTCCTTCTTTGGTGTGTTTGAAGTGTTGTGTATCGTCTTTTACCGGCCATGATTCTCAATATCCTCGATCCAGAGTGGCGACTTGACGTACTTATCGTTTTGCATTCAAATCGCGTCATTACCGTCACAATATACATTACACGTAATTAAAACTCATCCAATATCCATGCCCCAGGAATATATTATTATAATTTTTTTGTTCCTTGGTTGATTTGATTCGAATCGGACTACCGAGGACGTCAGAGATGTCTCATTGAAAACACGATTCGCGTGTATATTAATACGTGAAGCAAAAATTCAAGTATAGTTTTACGAGAATTGTCTGAATTGTACGGATGAGAGTGAAATTTGGCACAATTAAAGTTTATGCTAAAGCTTAAATTTCTTAAAATAATGCTAAGAACAACATTAAATTAATGAAAATATCAGCAACACACACTACCATGGATTTGGTCACACTTCACAGATATACACACATAGTGTATTTTTATGCTAAAGATAATTTGGACACATTGTGTTGGATATTTGTAGTGTTGTACGGTGTACTACCCGTAAGAAGCATAATCGATATTGTTGTCCCATCGAGAAAGTTATTATTTGACACCAAATCGATTTTCGAATCGCCGTCAAACAAAAACGAGTATTTGAATTGTCAAAACTATATCGATTTATGATCAAAGATTTCAAAACTCAAGATAGGTTATGACGTACATTTGACAGAACAAATCTTCATACAAGAAAAGTTACGCCATCTTGGTTTTTACCACAGACTTCTATTGACTAGAGTCTAGACCACTGAACTGAACTGAACGGATGCAAAATCATATCATCTGTGTGCAATTTCAAGATCGTATCAGTCGGCCGTATGGACTGAAGCGATTCGTTCCAGTGTTGCCAACTCTGTTATTGCGAAACTACTAAACTCGCGTCGTTTTCTACTAAATACTACTAAAAGAGTACCGATAACTATAAAAAAGCTACTAAACTTAGGAATCCCTAAAAGTTTTTTTAGGGATTTTGTGTTTACAAACAATACATACATTTTCAGTTTTAATACTTAACCGTTAAATTTAATATATATATATATATATATATATATATATATATATATATATATATATATATATATATATATATATATATATATATATATATATATATATATATATATATATATATATATATATATATATATATATATATATATATATATATATATATATATACTATATAATATGTATATAAAATACAAATCTTGTAGTAAAACTTTGTAAAACAACTAAGTTGGCAACATTAATTTTGACCTGTACGGATGAACTGAACGGTAATAAAATTCGAGTGTAAAATAAAACCGGTCAAGTGCGAGTCGGCAAGATGAGTTCCGTACAAAACGGAAAAATCAAGTTTGTTGTATGTGAGTAAATTTTTATTTTATTCTGCTTTTAGTATATTTTGTTGATAAAACAGCTATATAAATACCTATCTATATCATACATTTGTGAAAATTTTAACAACAGATTTTGGCAACAGACGGACGAACAGCAGTCTCAGTAATAGGGTCCCGTTTTTACCCTTTGGTAGAAACGGGACGGGCCTGAACGATCCGTTCAAAATCGTATCGTCTGTGTGAAATTTCGAGATCGCATCAGTCGCCCGTATGGATTGAAGCGATTCGTTCCAGTGTTGCCAACTCTGTTTTGCGAAACTACTAAACTCGCGTCGTTTTCTACTAAAAGAGTACCGATAACTATAAACTAAGGAGTCCCTAAAAGTTGTTTTAGGGGTTTTGTGTTTACAAAAAACCACTGCATTTTCAGTTTTAATATTAAATTGAAAATATGATGATTTAACCGATAAATAAAAAAAAAACTTGAGAGGTGACAAGGGATGGAACGAAGTTATAATATATATAATATAATATAAATATAAATATATAGTTGATAATGAAGAATTGAGGCCTATTTTGGAAGAAATATATATATATATATATATATATATATATACAGAGATTGGCCGGTACACACACAAACTGACAGACGGACAGAAAAATGTTAACAAGTCCGGCTCCGTACTGAGTAATAACATCCCGGGGCATCAACAGGCCCAGCCGGGCCACCTAGTCACAATATGTAACAGTCATAACAGTCACCATGTGTAATGCAAAATTCTACATTATTGTCAAGGTGATAAGGTCGTTTTTTGTATCATTCTTAATAGTCGTTATTACATCGTGATTTCGAGTGGCAAAAAGTGTCGTGCCAATTTAATCCGCCTATAGGCTCCAATTCGCAATGCGCCATAAGGAACTTCGTTCCAATATAGTAGGTATAGTTACGTATATAGAAATTAAATCGGTAGTTTTAAGCGACTTACGGACGCGTGCTACTATGTTCTATTATGATAAAGTGTCATAATAGCACATAGTAGCGGGCCATTTTGCATATTATGATTACTGTCTAGCTATTTTCTACAAAACTACTACTAACAACTAAATTTATACTAAAGAGGGAATAAAATACTATATTTAGTAGTAAAACTTTGTAAAACATCTAAGTTGGCAACATTAATTCTGACCCGAACGGATGGATTGAACAGTAATTAAATTGGACTGAACGGTAATAAAATTCGAGTCTAAAATAAAACCGGTCAAGTGCGAGTCGGCAAGAGATGTTGCGAGGCTCATTGACTCTATCTTTTGTTGCAGGTATTTTGACAAATTTAAAATTACTGGTGTGATCGGCTGTGTTGATGGTACTTTGGTGGCTATGATTCGTACCAAATACAAGAAGAACGTTATTACTGCAGAAAAGGCTACCATGCTAGGAATGTTTTAATTGTAAGTGTTGTATTAAACAATATGTAAAAATGTTTAAGTTATCTTGAAAACTGATTTTTCTTGATTTATTAAAATATATGGATTTTGTGTGCTTATACTTTATAATACATTTAGAAATAAATGTCGCTCAACCTCGGTATAATGTTTTCTCGTAGTTGTCATTTTAAAAACAATTTAATTATATTTTTTAATGAAAACTGGAGATGCTCAGCAATGTATATTTCTTATGACATACTGTCATGAATTTCATTTATGCCTCATTTCCAAAATTATTCCTGATCGGCTTACTAAACATAAAATAAACGGAATCACCAGAAGATAACATGAGAAATTCTCAAGTACCAATTACTTAAAAAGTTCATCTTAAGACATGATTGTAAATAGATAATGTCTTAAGTTCAACTCATTCAAACAAGGTAGACTTATTCGAGAAATTTTTATATCCATTCTAGCAACGACCAAGAATTCCGGCCTTATACACCTGTTGCCAACACTGTTTAACACTGTAGCTATTTCGGTCCAGCCATTTCACATACGGGTCCTGTCATTCGCTGTACGCCCGTGCAGTGGCTAGGTCTGATCTCACTTCCATAAATCTTTTTTCAGTGTTTACATTTAAGTTACATACCTACTTACATTTGAAAGAAAAAATACTGGTACGTCGGTCGTCGTACGAGAAACATAATAAGGTCAACCTGGCTAATTGCGTCTACGGGACTAATGCGTCCTTTTGAAATTATTCGTAAACTGTTTAATCTAGAATGATTTCTAACCACTAGTTACATTAGCCATGTTTATTTATTTATTATTTATTTATTTATTTATATATGGGCAACAACTACCCCGCGGGCCGGATCCGGCCCGCTGTAAGATACGATCCGGCCCGCGAGACATTTTGAAAAAACCCAGTTAAATAAATATTACATTAGGTACTTATACTCACGGGAGTGACAGTGAGGCGGCAAACATCAAAGGATTTGATCAGATTTTTCTCTCTTTGATAATCGCCGCCACTCAGCTTGCTCGATCAAATTCTTTGAGGTTTACCGCCTCACGGGCGACACATCAAAATATTTATTGCTTCTCAATTATTCTAAACTAGTTTAGTCCAGATTATTCCTTAATTTTGCCTATATAAGCGGGTGGATGGCCCGAACGTTAGTTCAGTTCTATTTGAGCTACCGAGGTGATAACTTTGACAAGCGATATCCTAGCGAACTGCTCGAGCCGACACTTGCTTTGTGACTTTGTGTGCATCTTGAGTGGTTACTAACTATAGTTTGTTATTAAGTTTACTGAATGAAAAGTAAACAAAAATGATGTCTGATGGAAAGAAACGAAAAGTAGATTCAGAAGGTCGCCAGTTTCAAGAAAAATGGACTGAAGAATTCTTTTTTATCTTGCACAATGGTAAGCCTATTTGTTTGCTGTGTAATGAATCCATTTCAGTAATGAAAGAATTCAATATAAAGTGGCATTACTCAACTAAGCATGCTTCGCTGCACTCACTGACAGGACAATTAAGAACAGACAAAATCCAGAATCTTACCGCAAATTTGGAAAAACAGCAACAAATGTTTCATAAACAAAGAACACAACTTGATAATGTTGTGAAAGCTAGTTTTATAGTTATCTCAAAATTGGCAAAGGCATTAAAACCATTTGCCGAAGGAGAATTTATCAAGGAGTGTATGTTAGAAGTTTGCGGTATTTTGTGTCCTGAAAATAAAAATTAATTTGAAAAAATTAGTTTGTCAAGACTAACTGTTGTTTGACGTATAGAAATGATGGCTAATGATATAAAAACAATATTGACTGACCGTATGGCTGGTTATGAATCATTTTCCATAGCATTAGACGAGAGCACCGATTTGTCTGACACAGCTCAACTGGCTATATTTATTCGAGGTGTTGATAAGGAGTTCACTGTTACTGAGAAATTGCTTGCTTTACAGCCGCTAAAAGGAACCACTACAGGAGAGGATATTTTTATTGAAGTTCAAAAGGTATTAACAAGTTTTGGCTTGCCATGATCAAAATTAATTGGAGTATGCACTGATGGTGCACCTTCTATGGTCGGCTTACGTAAAGGTTTCATCGGAATTTTGAATGAAAAAGCAATAGAATTAAATGTGCAAAAAGATGATTTGATAGTCCTTCATTGCATTATCCACCAACAGAACTTGTGTTCTAAATCCATTCGACTCCAGAATGTTATGAATGTGGTAGTAAAAACCATCAACTTTATTCGATCCCGAGGGCTTAACCATCGTCAGTTCAAGGCGTTTTTGGATGAAATATCAGCTGAATATAACGACTTAACATTTTATTGTGAAGTCAGATGGCTGAGCAAAAGAAAATGTTTAACGGTTTTACGAGCATAGAAAAAATAAAAGATAAACCACTATCTGAATTAAGTGACCCAAAATGGATATGTGACTTAGCATTTCTGGTCTATCTTACAGGCTATTTTAATGATTTAAATTTGAAACTTCAAAAATAAGGACAGTTAGTAAATGATTTGTACAGCCATTAGAAAGCGTTTCAGATCAAACTACGCTTGTAGGAGTCATAGATGCTGTCTGGTAACAGTTACCATTTCAACACGCTCTCTGCGTATGAAGATATTGCTTATGCTCAATATGCTGAAGAACTCAAAGTAACTGTCGGAATAATTTTCGAACAGATTTAGTGACTCTTAAAACATGGAAGATTGTTTCAGTTTATTTGCTACTCCTACAAAATGTAACGTACAAAATGCTCCAATACACGTACAAATAGAGTTGATCGAGGTTCAAGAAAACTCACTCCTAAAATCCAAATTTGAAGACGTAGAGTCGTGCGATTTCTACAAAAAATACCTAGCAAAAGACAATTTTCCGCAGCTTAGAAAATTTTGCAAGAAGATTGATTCATGCGTTTGTCAGTACTTATAAATGCGAACAGTTCTTTGCATTGATGAAAATTAATACTTAAATCAACACATCGTACAAGACTTGACTGACGATAATTTGGAAAATTCTTTACGTCTTTGTATCAGTGGAATTAATCCAAATATCGATGGATTAGTTACCCAAATTTAAGCTCAAGTGTCTTATTGATTTCGGTGTATTTAACTTTTGTAGTTTGTAACAATTGCAAATTTAACGATTTATTTATAATGTACTTACCATTTTTAAAAAATTCTATTTATTATTTTAATAAATTGTACTATAATAACAATGTCGTATTATTTCACGTCTAATATCTATCGCAAAAAATATTATCACTACTTTAAAATGCACTAAGTAATTTTTGAACGCGTTGTAGTGTAGTACAGGTAGCGGCACGAAACTAGCGCTGACCGTTATTGCGAAGAAGTCAAAAATTAGGTCTCTCAGGGGGGCTAGAGGGACGAAGGGTGCTCGTGCGTAGCGCCGATTGGCTAGCCAGTCCTGTACAGTCGCGTTCTAAAATCTATTGTTATTGCCGTTCATTGTTATTGTTTTTTGTTAAGTTTGATTTCGATTGTTATTGTTGGTTTTTATTATTAAATTTGTTTGTAACTTTAAACAGTCAGTGGCGTGCACAGGATTATGACACTGGGTATGCGGCGAAGAACTCGGTCACAAAAACTTTTTCGTTTATAGATTTTTAGCATAGATACAGCCAAGCGACGGATCTCTAAGTCGAAACCATGCCAACAGAGCAAGTCTTAGATGTACTACTATTCATGTACATCTCCTACGGCAACGCAGACAAAACAGCGATCGATCGTCGTGGCGGAAGAAATTCTAATAAGTAAAATAATAAGCATATTTTAAAATATTATAACTACTGACCAGTCAGTCAGCTTCAATTTTCACATATTCAAGGTTCCGGTTACTTGAGATTACTATATCCCGATGTAAATAAACGCAAGATTTCGGCCACCTCAAATATCTTATCCAAGTGAGTGAGGCCGCGGAATAGAAATTATTTAAATCTGAATATCCCGAATCAGTCCACACTGTACTAGAATTACTAAATAATATGAAAGGAAAACAATATAATTTAATCGTGTGTACACAACCACACAGCCAGTTATACGTTTCATAACTTTTAACATGAAATTTTCGAGTTAAATTATTTTTTTGCTGATTTAATTGTTGTAACTCGGGTACACACCTACCTTTAGACAGAATTGGATCTTTTCACTGAATGACAATTGTGAGAACTTGTTATTTTTAATTTTTAATAAATACACATTATCAACGCAAGCCGCACAATCAAATAACATTTAAAAAAATCAACAAACGCACTAGTAAAAGCAAATCACTACAATTATTATAGAAACTCAGTAAGAAACTGTTAAATGTACACACTTTCAAATGTTAAAATGAAAAATCTTTTAAGAAAACTATAAATAAATAGGAGCGATTAAATTGTAAACAGTGCTTATCACATGAAATATGCAATATGGCCCCCGCGAAACACAAAATGTTTCTTCTATTTAAATAAATAAAACCTTACTGAACAAAAATGCATAATGTGCATACATGATTCATTAGATTCGCATCGTATTATTTTTAGTCGGATTATAGGCAACGAATAATTTCCGACAAGCCAGTTCGGCGGTTTTCGGAAGCGATCGGATAGCCGAACCGAAGCCGAAGGCCATCGCCTGCCGCGGGAGTTACCGCTATATAATCATGTCGATATTCATAGATGTGTGCGTTTACGAAGTATGAAAAAATCATCGCATGTGTGTGTAACACATGCGATGATTTTTTCTGCAGAACTTACCGGCATGAGTTGCTATTTATAAAATATTAGGCGTTTTTAAGTTATTATATTTTTTAATTAATTTATTTACTATTAACTAAAGTCATCTAAAACGTACGAACGTTTTATTAAAATATCTGTGAATGACAAGTAAAGCACTGCATTTCTGCCTACGCCGAGCGCACGCCCCTGTAAACAGTGAACATGCCTAGAAGAAATACTGTTTTAAAAAGACAGGCACGAAAAATGGTGTATGACGTGCATTGTTTTGTTAAAAAAGAAACCAATGAATTGATTGATTCTTTAAAGCAAATAAAAAGTGAGATTGACGAAGCAACGAGTATTGTGCTCAGTCATTCGAATGACAGAACGATAAGACAAACACAACACAACATGAAAATCAATGATATAATCAGTTGTTTGGGTAAAATATATTTATAATAATATATTTTACCCAAAATATATTTTTTTTTCTACTCCCCATAAACTTAATCACTCGGTAGTGTACAAAGAGTACATTTAAATATGTTCTTAAAATTATTTTATTAAAGTTATAATGTAAAAGTACCCATGCGCAGCTATCCACTCTACATTTCGCTCAGCGCTAAACTTACGTGCCGCTACTTGTACTTATTCGAGTATTTCGCCATTTTGTAAATTGCACGTGTCTGGACAACTTGTTACTCCGACAGGTGAGTACAAAAATCCATGTTAATCTTATTTTTTCTTGATTTGACTGATTTTATTCAATTATGATAGTAAATAATGAGTTTCTTACTCAGACAGATATTTTAAGTTAAACAGGTTTATTTCAAGAAATAATTTTATCTCCATTTTTAAGTTTAGGATTATTGTATTGGGCTAAATGCGTCTGCCGTTTCGGGGCAATTGCGACTATGGGACGCATTTGCCCGAAAACAGAAATAGTCAATCTTTTTATATCCGCACATGTTAATACGAAAATGAAATTTTGTTTCAGATAAATAACTAATAAGTACTTACTTGCCATGGTGATATTGAAGTACATGGACACTGAAAAGTTCTTAATACCAAAGTAGACTGACGAGTGCGTCATTTAATTGAAATAAAGTTTTTTATTGTTTTCCCGATTTACCCCGGTTGACAATAAGTGATAGTAAAATAATACTTACTTGTTCAATTCAGATTTTTATGTTCACTATGCAATGCACAGCAAGTCACAACAGTATAACGTTTTGGTTAGATACCACTAATTTAGCGAACACACATTATTTCACATGTTCTCAAGTTCCACAAAATATTTTTAGTGGTTTTCGTGGATCACTCGAATCAACCCACATCCAATTTAAAACATACAAGTGTGGCACTTGACTTTCTAGCATATTCTATTTGATTTTTTTCATTTCTTATGAGTTCAAGTTTAATGTTTTTCATATGTTTTGTTGACGTTATTGTTTTTTTTTTTAATTTATATATGACATCGGCTTATAACCATTTGCCAATGTCAAGTTAAAAAGGCGGGAAATAGAACTTTCGTTTCAATTTTCAACACCGTAGGTAAATCGTCAAGTCTAAAGTCTAGTCAAAGTCCAAATAAATAGTCAGTGCAGTCCATGAGTCATGTCAGTCGATTCAGTAAAGTGGTAGAAGCTTTACCTAAAAGCTCGAAGGGAGTTTTGGAGGGAAACTCAAAATAGCACGTTTTTAGAAGTTGTACCACTTGCCCACACTTGTGCACGTTAACGAATATTCAATGGTTAATATTCTACCAGTATTACACTCCCCGGCAAAACTCCTCAGCTCTACTTATGATTTGACAGTCGAAGTTTTTAAACAGTCACTTTAATATGCAAATACCACATTTGTTAGAACCATTTTTACCTTTTGTCGCCTATTTGCTATTATTTTTAAATAAATACATTCAAGTCATTCGTAAATATAACTTTGTATTCAAAAGTGCTAATAACATAATTGTTATCACAAGGAAATCTAATATTTACGAGATAAAATTATATCGATAGTGCAAATACGGCTGCGCCCATCCCTCAAAAACAGCCTTGCGAACAGCCGTGCGCTCACGCAGCCGAGAATCGTCGGCGAGTTAATAGAGCGTAGAGAATACGAAAAATAACTGTGTGTGATGGCTGTGACATCCGTGATCACAGCTACGAGTACAGCCTCAAGACGTCGCTTAAAGAATTGCCTAGCAGGGCGACATCTTATAATAATTTATGATAATCCTTATCTCAATAATTGAAAATATAGATGTTTATGTTACATGTCAATAAAAATTTCATAAAGTACAGTACATAAGTATTTCAATCGTTTAGCTATGCATAAATTAAAATTTTAGTAATTACTTATTCTAAGTCTTACTTTAGTTTTCAGTTGCAAAATCACTGATATTAAAAAGACGTGTCGGCAGCCTGTGCAAGCGCCGGCGTTCAAAACAAAAATCAAAATGGACGCTGCCGGCACGTGATACTGTAAACACGGCAAGTGTTGCTAACATGGTTGATATTAATTTGCCTACATGCTCAGTACTTACATAATTATTATTACAATACGACATACTTACTTACCGGTTCTACTTAACATAACTAAGAACTGTAGCCCTTGAAGCACGAGGTTAAACAAAAAAGTTTTTTTTTTTCGTAGGTACCTAAGAGCTCCGTGGCCTAGTGCGTAGACCGTTTGATTCGCACTCGAGGGTTACAAGCACCTTATAGGTCAAATTTTTATATTGAAAGATAATTTTACAATTGAAACAATTTCCTAATTTTTTCAATAATTTGGTCATACATCGGAAGGCTGGCAATATTGACAAACAATAACAAAACCGTCATCGCGGAGTGGGTGCTGATATGACTAAAATAGACATGACGCGCTTGCAAAGCATCAAATCAAGTGTTTCATTGCGGCTTTATCAGGGCCATGTACGAGCTGCATGCTTGTTATGCATATAATATAATATTTTCATAGTAGGTACATACACTGACAAGTATAAATCAAGAGCAAGATACACATATCTAGGCCGTTTTTTTAGGGTTTCGTAATACTTAAGGAACCCTTATAGTTTCGCTTCGTTTGTCCGTCTGTCTGTCCGTCTATCCGTCTGTCCATCTGTCTGTCTGTTTGTCCGCCTGTCTGTCCGTTCGCTCTCCAAGCTTCTGTAATTGCATAAATGCATGCCCATTTAAACTTGCGACAAAACAATCAAATTTTGGGTGTGAAAAAACCGAATATGGAATACTAATAAAATTTGGTATGGTAGTAGTTTAAACTGGGTTAAAACAAAGCTTTTTATATCGAAACTTTCCAGTTTCGATATAAAAAGCTTTGTTTTAACCCACGGGAATGTGAGATGTCCGATACTATTACTATATTTACGCGGTCGGAGCCCGCCAATATTCCCATAGCATTATACATCGCTCGTATCTCAAACTAGGCATTGCCATATTTTTTATATAATCGCTTCTATCTCGGAAACGGTGCATCCTACTGAAATTATTTATCAACAAAAAAATTTACCGATTTCCAAAGTAAAGTTATTTTGATGTCGGTACTTTTTATAATAGATCCCAATACATTGATGAAACCTCTTTTAACACACGAAATTTCAAACGTTTGCAATATGTCTGAAATTTCACTAAATTTACATGAGACATATTCTAAGTGTGGTTCGTATAAAGATCGATCGCCCTCAGCTTAATAATAAAACCCTTATTATTAAGCTGAGGGCGAAAATCTTGCAACTGGGAATATACAACATTAATTTTAGAACCTATATCTTCTAGGTTTATATGCTGCAAAAGGAATATAGGATACTGGTAAATGATCGTGATCTGTCCGAGGTTGAAAGTTAAGAGTCCTGGTCCATCGTCAAGTGTCTCAAGTTGGATTTCTTGGGTTCGGCTTAGTGTAGAGTCGTCAGTATTGTCAGTATTGTCCTGTAACAATTGAGCGCTTAAGGCACTCTTTTGAGGCGGGATTTCGCAATAGGTAACTTTTTCTTTTTAGTGTAAATATGGTTTGGGAGATTAGCCATATTACTTTATCATGAGTATATCTTAATGCAAATTTTTGTCTAGATGCTAGAATTTTTTTTAACAAACACTTGTTGTTCAGGAAGGTAGTCTTTTTCAGGTTCCCTATTCTTATTTCTATTGTCCATTATTTCTCTACGTGTTTCAGTGGTCATTTCTTGTATTAAAGAGTAACGGAGTGTGACGGAAGGTCTACATTAAAAGGATCTGTCGGATCAAAATGTCCTGTTATTAAATCTATTGGTTTGCATTTTGTAAAGATATGGATAGAACTGTTATAACCTACAAGTGCATATGACATTAAAAGAGCTACATAATCATGTTTTTTCTTTAATCGAAGTATACCTACGTAAATGTTCTGATTTATTATGATAATTGAATGAAATCTATCAACTATTCCATTTTCATTCGGAGTATTTGGTGCAACTTTATGATGTTGGATCTTATGTAACCTAATAAATTCACTAAATAATTGAATAGAAAATTCGGGTCCGTTATCTGTTATAATTGTTATGGGTAGTGCGTACTATACTGAAGTAAGGCCTGAATGGCTGTACTATCTTAAGCATAATAAGCTTGAGGATACTTTGAAAAGGAATCTACTATGGTAAGGAACTTTTCACTTTGAGCAGCAAATAAATCTAAATGAACTAATTCAAATGGTCTACTTGCTGGTGGAACTATTTTGAACTGCTTGTTGTTTTATGGGGTTTCAATCATACATAGCTTGTCCGCAAACAATATATATTTATTAATAAATTTAGTAATTTGTTCTCTCACATGGGGCCAATAATACTTACTAGAAAGAGTGCGATAAAATTCGTTTATACCACGATGGTTTTTTTTACCGTCATGAATAAGGGGTTGCAATCCGGATACTTCGAAATTCGAAATATTAAATAATCTAGATTTGTCGGCGTTAAATAAAATATACCAAAATACGGATTATCTAGTTAATCTAAAACCAAAATAAATTTTGGTGAGAAAAAATCCGGAATATGCAACCCCTAGGCGAGACCACACAAGCTGATAAGCTTCGATCGTAACTAGTCAATATCGACTTTAATTTACAAAGTAAATAATAATTTATGAGAAATGGAATGCAAACAGGACAGTAAGTATTTAATCTACGTCTATCTACTGATTAAATATAACGAGGGGAAAACCCATCGTTATAGTTAATCAGTAGATAGTACATATCTTGATACAATATATATAAATAATTACATTGATGGTAGGTAAACAATAAACATTAATGAAGATATAAACTATGTAACTATAGAGTATGTTCCTATCTAATTGAACCTTTTGGTAAACTTTCAATCAAGCCAGCACAAAGCACTAAATTGCTCTGAGGTTTCTGTCCTCGCTGCCCTAGGACGCGGACGCCTGAAATATGTAGTAGATCATTAAACTACAGAATATTTCCTACAATTCGTGTCTAATCAATGTTTTTGTAGGATCACAATTTTCGGCGTACGAGCTCCGCTTACTCCTTTATCCATGGACATCGGTGATCATTGGTGTTATAGCATGAACTGATCAAGAGTAGGAATGGCAGCATTGCATTTTTCTGTGTTTCTAGTCTGTGCGCACTGCGTAGCCATGTATGCAAAACAGTTTGCTTATGACCATTTTTTGGTCTAAAAGTCTTGGCATGTTTTGGCCAATCAAAAATAATAACTTTAGAATCGGCAATTAGATAGATTAATGACCGTAAACGCTCGCTACATAATACATGTTTTTATATTTCAACTGAACGCTCGCGATGCATTTCTTTCAAGATGGCGGCACTAGAGGCTAAGGTCCGTATTAATAAAGCGTTGTTATCTCTAAGACAATTCTCAAGAAAGTACTTAAGATGTTGTTTTAATTAATAGACCGTCCTTAAGTACAGCTGTAGGTACGGCGTATCAAGTGAGTGCGAACGTATTAATAAACGAGACTCGTTACTCAAGTACGCTGTCATTGCTGCCAAACTGTTACTTGAGACGCGGTTTCGTGGGTACAGTCAAACCTTGACTTGAGAACGGCTTGCTTGGGAATTGGGATACAGTACATTATTATTTGTGGTGTTTTTGGGTGTGTTACAATTATGTAAATTAAAATCTAAATAGACACACCGGCATATTTAGCGGAACACAAAAAAAAGGTCCGTAATTAAAAAATATGGTTTTATTTTAAAATCTACTTACTACACTTCTTTTGTTATTCAAAGTTTCATTTGTTTTACTTTAAATGAGATCACATTAAGAACAGATTTTGCGAGTAAAGGCTATTTGTGAAAAATGGTACATTTTTGAATTTTTCATGTAACCGGGAAAAGTGAAAATTAATATTAAAATAACAATTAATTAAATTATAAAAATGGTGATTAATATCGTGTATTTCCTCCACGTGCTCTTATTAAAGTTTCTACCCGTCTAGGCATACTGAGAATGATGTTATCGATGGTCTCCTGGGTTAGTCTCCACCATTCCTCAACTACGGCGATTCGCAGTTCACCCACGTTGGCAGGAGCTGGAATTCTGGACTTAACTTTTCTTTTCAGCAAGTCCCAAACGTGCTCTATTGGGTTCATATCCGCTGATCTCGCCGGTCACTCCATAACAGTGATATTCATATCATTAAGATAAGCTTGAGTTACCCGAGCGGTATGCGGCCGAGCATTATCCTGCATAAAAACAAAATCGTCACCGATATATGGGGCAAACGGTACGACGTCTTCTAAAACTTCTCTGATATAGCGGTCTGCAGTTAGACTCCCTCTGTCAATCACTACCAAGTCTGTGCGAGCTCCCAAACAAATGCCCGCCTAAACCATTATTGATCCACCACCGTATGCAACTGTAGTTTCAAAATTTGTCTGAATGCTCATTCATGTCAAACATTCAGACAAATTTTGAAACTTATCTTAATGATATTCTCCTTTGCGTCTGTATATTATTTGCCTGCCGTCAATTTGATTTAAGAGAATTCTGCACTCATCACTAAACAATACCTTACTCCATTGGTCCGCGTTCTAAAGTGGATGTTCCTGAGCAAAAGTTAACCAGAAACAGGTTTTCGAAACAGGTCAACGATGATTTACCTCGAGCCTTGGAGCCTTGGCGGGCACAAATGAACCCAAACCAGCTTCTTCGAACCTTCTTCGTACCGTACGCTCACTTACGGTTACACCCCGCACTGCTTCTAACTCATGTCGGGCTTGGACGGCCGTCAAACGGGGGTTCCTACGTACACGAAGCCGAATGAAACGATCATCCCTACTCGAAGTGCGTCTTTTTCTGCCTTGTCCTGCTCTTCTCACATAAGTACCGGTCTTCCTGAACCGTTGGATACTGCGATGGATCGTTGAAACTGGTCGACGAAGATCTCTGGATATCACTCTGTAGGTTTGACCATTTCTTCGCATTTCGAGAGCCCTGGCAATCTCCGTTGGGGCTATGTCAGGCATAATTCAATCCTCAACTCCAAAAAGATACGCGATTTAAAAAAAACTAACAAAAAACAGTATTTCAATGAAATTTTAAATCAAACTCAGAAGGAAAAAATACTCGAAGTTCGCTCCAGATAAGGTTTATTTGAATAAAGTTAAAACAATTGCATAAAATGTGATGTTCAGCTGTTTACTTAATTTGAAAATATTTCTTTTTAAATTAAATGACGTATAAACCAGCCAGCAACCTTATATGATACTGATATCAAACCTTTATTTTATGTTCCGCTAAATATGCCGATGTGTGTACTTATGATTAAACAAACTCAGAAGTTACACTACATAATCAATTCAAAATAAAGTTATAAAAAAAGACGCTTATTGATACTTATTCTCCTTTTTTTTTTTGGTTATCACAGTTGCAAAGGTTTTACACCATTCTGCCAGTGTAGTATTTGTAGAAATATTTTTGATTTTATTTAAATATATTTATTTATTTATTTATTTTTAAATATATTTATTTATTAAACGGATTACCTATTTGATTTATATTAATTGACTTGATTTGACACTTGACAGCAGAACTTTTTTTCGCTGCCCAAAAAACAATCCTCATTATTTGATCCCTCCCTCCTACAATTCCTCGCCCTATTAACCTTAAATCTGTTCTGTGTTTTGTAAATACTCCTTTTACTGATTATGTACATACTGTACATAATCAGTGGTACCTAAATTTGTCTGTTCTAGGTTTTAGATTATTCAACAGACTTCCTCCTGTACACCGTGCCCTTGTTTATTCATAAAACCCACTCATAAGGCAGAGTTTTCGTCAACACAACACATTGGCGAATCACTAAGGAGCCACTTTAAAGAATAAGAAGAAGAACTTTTTCCGAATGGAAATGATGCGCATTTCGTTTTACGTAGTTTTCAAAAAAATATGGATATATGCTAGACAATAATAAATATTAATATCTACGTAAAAATTAATGAAAATCAGTTTTTTCAATATAAAAAATACAGACTAAACTTTTTTTGGTATTTATATTATTAAATATTACATTTTTAAAAAGAAATATTGAAGGAATGTATAATCAATAAATCCGTTCTTTGTACAAGTGTAAACGAAACGTTATTTTATTCGTTCTTTGTCGTGTAGATGACGCTTAAAAGTTGAGTAAGTGATCTCAATAACGTTATCAACTGAGACAGTCTTGAGATCATACTATGAATTAAAGACCATCTTGAGAAGCTAATCGTTACTAATTGAGACTGTCTCAGCCAAGAAAGGTCTTGAGATCGAGTTTGAGAACGGTTTATTAATACGAGCCTAAGTTACGACGTGGAAATTTTGAAAATCAACATTAAAAATCTATAAAGTAAACAATTTTCAAAACTCCTGAAAAACTTTCATAAAACTACCTAAGTAATTACTGATGTGTGAATTAAATATTCATAAGTAATTTATAATACACAAATAAAAACGTGTCTGTCCACATTCGACGACGTCGTCAACTTAGGCTTAATCTGTTGTGTGTTTGACTGTGAAACTTGCTTCGGCACGAATAAGCTGGCTCGACCGGAAAGATACCGGGGCCTAATAAAAAAACGGGGTCACGCTTGCGTTGTATACCTATAGCTGAGAGAGCAAAAGAGGCCCAAGCTAGTTTCCTTATTTCTACAGTTTCTTATTTTATAAGTTGTTCTAAAGTGCGGTCGCGGAGCACGTAGAATGTTGTAAATCATTTTACTACATACATCGTTACTTGTCTCTTTCACTCGCGGAATATAATGCTATTGCTTTTACCTACACATGTAGGTACGCGATAGGAGCGCGATAGAATAATTCAGCTATTTATTGTTTTTCAATTATTTACTGCATAAGCGTCAGTACACACCAAGACGTGATGCGGCGCGGCATTTTAATTAAGATAGCGATTCAAAATTGGACTTTATTCACTACACAAGAGAATGGGTATTCTCTTGTGTAGTGAATAATGTCCGGCATTGACGCACCGCGTCTAATGCCTTTACCGAATTCTTTTCTAGAGTCTTCCCCATCATCCGCTAAGACAATCAAAGAATACGGTGTCCAATACTGCTCGGTCTGTGATATTATATTCGATGTCAACGATAAAGAGAGCTCTCTATATTTCGCCATATTTGCTCAACATTTCTTAAGCGCCACTTTTACGATATATCTGTTAGCCATTGCTATCAGAGAAGGTATTTTCTTTTAGGCTTCGACTATGTGATTCGGAACCCGGAAGGCCGGAGAAAATTCAGAGTGCTGAAAGTAGAACTCTACGCTTATACAATAGAGTTCAAAATGGAAGTTTCGATCTGTCATATATGACATTGACAGTTGACTCGACACTCATGTGCTCGATTTTAAACTCTATTTTACTAGTGCAGACTTCTATTTTCAATGCTCAGAATTTTCTACGGCCTTCTGGATTTCGGATCATACAGTCCCAGGATAACTATCACTGCCCACTGGTCAATGAATCTGCAGAGATTAGAGAATAATCATAATGGTATTTTAGGTAAGATACCAGTGACAAAACTGCAAATGTTAAGTTATGGATGGTGTACAATTTGTCCCGCATAATCATCAACATAGAAGCTTGTCATTTCGTCAAGTCAGAGGTAAGTTAAAGATAACCATCACCAATAACCATAGATCTGCTAGAAAAGCGTACCTGTGTAAACGCGATAGCAATACATTCACACGTGAGTAAAGAGACAAGTAGCGATAAGTCAATGTTTGAAATTCTACGTGCTCTGCGATCGCACTTTTGTAGCTACCCAATAGTTGCAGTAGGTCATTGTATACTTGTATTACTTTTCAGATGGAAAAAGCAAAAGCCATAATATGTAACGTGGGCTGTGCTGAGTTAGCCGATAAACAGTTGCTTCAGGAGACTACCAACATCCTTCAACAGCTGTCACTAGTCCAAAACGTATTCTCCCCGCTCGGTGTCTTCTCGTTGACGCGATCTTTTATAGTTTCGGTACGTGTTTAGTGTTCATTATTTTATGGGTCTGTTTCACAATATTTAAATATGTGTCGGATAGTTTATTCGGAAGTTTTGTCGCTGCATACGTAATATTATCGAGCGACAGAGACAAATCATGCAAATAAGCTATCTGACAACTGTAGCTCGCGTAGATACAGTGTCCCAACTCCCAAGGGAACACTGTATTTTTTTGGGTATAATAAATAACTACTACCATACCAAATTTCACCAAAATCAGTTCAGTAGTTTTTTTTGTGCAAGAGTAACAAACATCCATCCATCCATTCATCCATCCTCACAAACATTCATATTTATAATAGTAGTAACTGAGTAAAATCCTACTAATATTATAAATGTGAAAGTTTGGATGGAAAGAGGATGGATGGATGGATGTTTGTTTCTCTTTCACGCAAAAACTACTGAACGGGTTTCGATGAAATTTTGTATGGTAGTAGTTTAGGCTCTGGGTTAAAAAATAGGCTACTTTTTATTCTGAAAAAGTACAGTATTCCCGTGGGATACTTTATTTACGCGATCGGAGCTGCGGGGAACAGCTGTTAGTATTATAGTTATTGGTTTAGCTTGTTTAAATACTTTATATTACTTACCCCAAATATTTCAAAACTAAAGATAGGCTATGACGTACATTTGACAGAATAAATCTTCATACAACAAAAAAATTACGCCATCTTGGTTTTCACCATACTTAAAATGTCAGCCATCTTGATTTCACCATACCTCAAATATTCAAAATGGCCTCAAAATATCCAAAAGTTAGGCCATTTAAATGGAGACAGTTTCCACCTCAACATGCCTCGTCTGTACCAATATACGTCTGACTTACCCTAAAAAATATTACCAATGCGCCCTTTTTTGTTTCAGACTTTCAGCTTTATAACTAACTACTTTTGTTGTAATATTGATTCAATTCAAGCTTTTTGATGAGTGAATTTAATTAAGTAGATAGGTGTAATGATCGTTTAGTGCCTACTACGATTCCCTTTAAACATAAGTGTATATATATATACATAACACTTCACGTGTGGACTTCTATAAGCGTAGAATCTTATTGATAATATATTATGTGCTCCATTTTGTGTGTTAATAAAAATATTTACACAATGGATAACTTAAACAACGTTGCTGTCTTAGTCTGTTAAGCGACTTTTCCAACGCATCAGACAAAGACAGCAACGTTGTTTAAGTTATCCGTGTAGTGTATCTTTTTATTGGTCAGGGTAATATGTACCTATTTACATATAATTATTTATTACAAAATATTATGTAGTTAAGTCATTTTTAGATTATTACAAAGGTGTTGACTGTTGTTTCTGCCCCTTCACAACTTTGCCATGCACTGACGGCGTGTATGTAGCACCCATGGCTCTATTTAGTTATAGCCACCAAAATAAAGTATCGACTTTTTAACCGACTTCCAAAAAAATGAGGCGGTTATACATTCGGCTGTATGTATATATTTCTTTTTTTTAATGTCCAACGATAATTCCGCCGTCTGTAGACCTATTTTCAAAACTATTTTTTTGATGTCACCAAAGTGGGGACCTGATGATGGGATCCATGAGAAATCGAGGGAACTCTTCTTTATATAGATTCATATAATGATTTCGACTTTTTCTGAAGTATTCCAAGCATATGCTACCAAAAAGTAATCTTTGTACCACGGTATACCCTGGATATGGACCCTGGTCCTTATAGATACATGTTTGGGGCTTCCAGCGTTGTTTAAAGAACTGCAAGCATAATATGCTATCATACTAGGTACTTACTACATACTTACTTACTTACCTACTTACAGTTATCATCATCATCATCACCACACGAAACACGAACATATTATTATGATGACATAGGTACAACTACTCATCAGCATTTTGTGCACCGATATCAATGTCTTTGAAATTTTGCTAATGGCATTATATTCGTGATCATCATCATCATCACGATGGTATGTTTAATGCTTAAAATGCCATTTTTTTTCCGCCGACTATTACAATAGATAATAATTATTATTTAACAATATTGTATCTAATCATTATCATCACTGGTGATTGTTTAGTATGTCCGCTATGATCGGTTATGCTTATTTGGGGAAATACCACGGCCTCTTAGAAAACTGGCATGAAATAACGCTTGAGTTTGTTATGCCGAGAGAGTGAGAATAGAGGAGGCATTTCAGTATTTATAATTTCCTAAAATGTGTTCATAATATAATAATAATAATTCAAAAAAAGAGAATTTTTTGGAACGTAGTTCCTTATGGCGCGTTGCGAATTGTATGGAGGCTAGACGGATTGATTAGGCACTACACTTTTTGCCACTCGAAATCACAATGTAATAACGACTATTAAGAATGATTCAAAAAACGACCTTATCACCTTGTCAATAATGTAGAATTTTTCAATTACACATTGTGATTGTTATGACTGTTAGATACATATTGTGACTATAGGCCGACCGTATCGCCTGCGCGGTGTGAAGGCAGCGGGGAGAGATGTTAGCGGGTGGGTACGCGGGGTGCGCGAAGCTGAGAGTGTGTCTTGACTTATGTCAAGCGCGGCGCGGCAGTGCGCTGGCTGGGCTCGCAGCGCGTGATTGGAGTTTTTGCTACGGACGCTTGGACATAAACGCACATGGTATACGACTTGCCAGGATAAATCTCAAGATGAATCGCTCTTTCCAGTTTTGCGAACAAAATTAACAAAAAGCATTCAATGTATATTCCTTTTTTAAAGCCAGAATACAAGATCATAGTTCTATAGAGTATATTTTCCATAACGGAGTTAATTATTATTTTATGATTTTATACCTAAAAAGCAATTAGCAAAATATTTGTAAAACTTAAGAAATAAATACTTAAAAAACCTATTATTTTATTCTTTGCCAAAATATCTATCTCGAGATAAATCTTTGGATTACTGACTCCGTGTGTAGCGTTACCCGCCCCCACTCCCCTTCTTACCGCGCAGGCGATACGCGAGTTAAACGGTCGGCCTATAGCTAGCCGCGCCTTAGGTATTTGTTTTGTATAATATAATATATGTAGGGGACTGTATTATTTTTATTACCACAGGGTTTCAACCGCCAGCTCAGATAAGACTCGAAGATAGCAAGGTTACACCGATTTGGGCAGAGCCGGGGCGATAATAAAACACTTTTTGAGGAGAATGATTTTCACTTTTTTCGCTTTGCTTACCTGGCTCATGCTCAATGCCGTATACACAGTTTAACACGACTTTTGCACACTGATGCTATAGAAATCTATACATATATCGTCACTGAGTGTTCACCATTATAGTTTATGTACTGTTTTAAATCACTTGTTTATCGTTCACATTTACTTTATTCATTGTTCACATTTACGTAATTACGTTACGAGGCCGCTGTCCTTAACAATACTTATATCATATCATCTATACAGATAAACAAAATTAAAGTGTCTGTTTGTAATTTCAAATGAACAGCTTTTATTTTCACTTAATGCATTTAAAAGTATGATCAGTACTTACAATAAAATATAAATTGTTAACATTTTTCTGTCCGTCTGTCAGTCTCTGTGTTTCTTCCAGCTAATCGTTTACCCATTAAGCGATACGATATCGGATGTCGCACCGATAAATTACAAAGGCATGAGAGAGACATGGATATGTTTGATTAGGAAACATATACCTGTCTTTGTCATTATCGGCGCGATTTCCGATATCGGACTGGATATTGAAAAATCGGACTTATACCAAAGCTTTAAGAGTGTTTCCGGTCTGTTATCGGATATCTGTGTCGCATATTGTGAAAACCACGTGGAAATGCTCTAATCCGTATATTACGGTCTGTCGCTAAGCGACCAAATCCCTTAGCAACGATTCAACAATTCTACTCAGAAGAGTTGTTTACGTTAAGGAATTCCAAATATTAAAATAAAGAAGAAATTAGATTAAACCATGACTGAAAAAACCCTGAGCTCTACAGAAGACACGCTCGTCCGCTATGACAACCCGGTGTTGGTTACTAGACAACCCGATAAAACTGTAAGTATCCAATATTAGCTGTACACCCGAAATTCCTATGAGGTTAGCATGAGGTACCGTTGGGTCCGTTGGTAAGATGAAGGATCCAATTTCCATCTGAGTCGTCATGTCTTAGGATAGCTTAGTAGCTAGCTTTTATCTAACTGACTAAATATCGCCTAGAACAGGCAACAGGTAGTAAGATTGGAAGAGTTAGATAAAAGGTAACGCTGGGACTATAATATAATCCGGAATCCGGTCGTCCCGGCAAAATTCAGAGCACTGAAAATGGAACTTAGAGAATATTGTTGGAAATCGAAGTGTCGAATGTCGAACTCCTCGACACTTGTGTCTTCGATTTTAAACTCGAATTGTATTAGGTCATTACATAAGAAATTGGCGTTTTGTAAAGGAGGAACATAAAGTCGATTTTTTAAAACATAATAATATATTTATTTAATCAAAGTATACTTATACCATTGCTATCTATTCACTTTTGCCATCTCATAGGTACTTCATTGATTCCTTTACTAAAAAAATCATCCGGACAGGAATCAATAAAATCTTTGAACGCGCTTTGGACTGCCCCATCGGAGTTGAATTTTTTCCCTTGCAAGAAGTTATCCAAATTTCGAAAAAAATGGTAATCTGTTAGAGCAAGGTCCGAGGAGTACGGTTGATGTCTTAGACATTCCAATTGAAGCTCCTCTAATTTGGTAGCCGTCTGATGTGCAGTGTGTGGTCTAGCGTTGTCCTGAAGCAGCAGTGTCGTAAAGCGAATGACCAACCTCGGTTGTTTATCAGCTAGCTTTTCCATCATGATTTGCAGTTGCTGGCAGTAGACATCTGCCGTAATCGTCGGACCAGATTTAAGAAAGCTGTAGCGAACGACACCGGCACTAGTCCACCAAACGCTTACAAGTAACTTTTTTTAATCAATTTTCGCTGGGGGCAGGCTTTGGCTGGCTCGCCAGGGTTCAGCCATTGCGATGAGCGATTCCCATCATCGTACAGGATCTTCAGGATTCAATTTAAAATCCCTTGATTATGGTGCCGGTTGAGTAATGTAACGCAGCAGTCGACGCGCATTTGTCGGTTTGCTGCACTCAATTCATGAGGTACCCAATTTGCTTCAAGTGGATTAAAACAGTTTATCACTAACACCGCAGCATGCAGCTAACTCGGACGTGGTTTGTGATGGATCAGCTTCCACAATAGCCTTCAATTCTTCATTATCAACTTTGGTCTCCGGTCGTCCACGGGGCTTGTTCGCAGGTCGAAATTTCCAGACCAAAAACGTTGGAACCAAAAACGCGCTGTGTTTTCTTTTGCGACACCGCCGCCTTACACATCATTAATCCTTCGAGCCGTTTCTGCAGCACTGGTGCCACGGTGGAACTCGTACTCGAAAATAATACGATATTTCAAGTTTTCCATTGTGTAAACAGAGTGACGCAAAGAAAAAAACAAAAGAGGACAAAACAAATTAATTACGGTTTTCGAAACACAATTTCATGAGTAAATAGCAGTATAAATTTGAAATTGGAATTCCTAACCAAAGAAGATTTATTTGAGATCAAGTGGCCAAGTATGACAAAACGCTAATTTCATAATTATGTAAGGACCTAATATTTGCGCAGAGTTCTATTTTCAATGCTCTGATTTTTCCCCGGCTTTCCGGATTCTTAATATATACTAGTCCTAGCCTAAATAAATAGAGAAGTCTTGGATAAAGCAGATAGCACTTATCTGTTGCATATATGTAGTATAATAAGCTCTAAATCTACCTAGTTAGGTACTTCTACATTGTAGAACGTCAAGGAAATCTATATTTGAATACGAAATGTAAACATCGCTCAAATGTAAACATTTGTGGGTTTTACCATCGATTCGTTTTATCGCCTCTACGCTTATATTTAGCTTACGACTATAAACATTGTAGGATCAACTATAATTAATTTAAACTAATTGATTGAAATAAGGTTACCAATTAAGTTACATTTAAAGTATGAATGAATTAAATAAAAATTGAAATGAATTTTCGTCTGATAAATAAAACATGATTCATACTTACTATGGGGCTTGATATAGGTAATCCGATTAATATCAATTGCGGATATTTTGGGCATATACTCATGTAACTATTAATCATGTAATAATATATTTATATTGGGTAACCTACTACCTACCTACTGAACAAAATTAATAATTACTTAACCGTCTTTAGCTATGTACTTACCTACTTAAGGAGTAGATCACATACCCAACATATCCGTAATTGGTTTAGAACATCCTTAAATAAGTTTCCGTTCGCCTGTTTGGGTTAAGAGAATATCATATTCCACTTTTATTTATGAAGATGATAAGACGTATAATGGTTAGTTTTTGTTCAGGTTTTCCCTAGAACGGCGGCGGCAGCACAGCCGTGCATGCCCACAGAGGCGAAACGAGAGACAGAGGAGATATTGAACGCGATACTACCGCCTAAAGAATGGCAGGAGGATGGTCAGATATGGACCCAAAGGGTAAATAGGGTTCCGTAGCAAAACTCAACCAGAACATTGATACAATGAATTCCGAAAGAATTTCATACTGCAAAGATTAGATTGAAGTGACGAATGTGGTTAATAATATTAAGTGTTTCTTGTAATTGGATGTTGTCTGAGTACTCAATTTGAATTTACAAGTATGTGTGCCACTCAGTGAGCGAGGGGATAGAAAAGGACGCCTGCGTCGCCTCTTTTTATCCGACGCCCCGGGCAGTCGCCCAAAGTCGCCCCCCCAACGCCGTTACGTATTTGGTACTGAGTTCCCGTAACATTTAGCATTTGGTGGCCACACGATAGTGATGTCACATTTTATGCCGTCTTTTTAGTATAGGTAGGTACGTGAACGTTTTCACCGGCTTCACGATCTCATTGTTTTAGTTCTGTATACTGTCAAAGGTAGATATGATATTGTAGGGGCTGTGTTTGCTAGGTTATTATAAACTTACCCAAAATCCAATAAAAATATAATGCATGTTTTCCATTACGTAGTGTAATCTTATAGCTCTACATATTTTCATACCTATGACTTTTGAGTGACTTTGTTTACTGTATAACTCACGGATAAGATAAATGAGCTAACCTAACCTAACCTACCCTCATTTATCTTATTCGTGGTATAACTTATATTAATTTAACCCTCAACGCAAACTGAAAAGTATTGTAACTTTGACGTGTGTGTCTCTGTGGCATCGTAGCTCCCAAACGGATGGATCGATTTCGATCCAGTTTTTTAGAGTTTCGTAATTTCTTTGAGAGGCGAGTTAATTGAGATTGTTCTTACCTGTAACTCATCATCAACAGCTCGCTTACTGTTTGGCAATGTTAGTTAAACATTTTTGTTTGTAGATATCGTCGACGCCTGCGACCCGGCTGGACGTTATGAATCTCCAGGAGATGCTGGACACCCGCCTGCAGCAGCGCCAGGCGCGGGAGACGGGCATCTGTCCCGTGCGCCGCCAGCTGTACACGCAGTGCTTTGACGAACTTATTAGACAGGTTGATACTAAGGGTCAACTCGCACTAGCGCAGAATCGAATTGCAGCGAAGCGAAATTCTGAAATTTTATACCTCGCAAATTTGCCTCTATGTCCACGACATGATACATAAATATAAGATGACGCGATTCTGTGCACCACCGACGACGGTTCTGTTTTAACTCAGAAGGAATTTGTGCATCACGTTGTGGATGTCCACAACGTGGTGCACATACGCATGCACGTAAGTAGGCACCTGAGTAAGGTATAAAGGGCGCTAGTATGAATTGACTTTCAGTAGCAAACGGTGACAGATGGCTTGCGAGCGCTACCGCTCCACAGCTGTATTGGTCGTAACGGGGCGCAGCCGCGGTTGGCGACTACACTAATATTATTTTGTCATTCGTCTGCGCCACGACTAATAAACTATGGTACTACATGCCTCTGAGTAATAACTATAGCATAGAGACCCGGATTGATTATGGCGTACATTTGACAGAACAAATCTTCAGAGAAGAAAAAGTTACGCCATCTTGATTTCACCATGTATCAAATGTCAGAATGTCAGTACCTACCTCAAATGTCAAAATGGCCTCAAACAACCCCCAAAAGTTTTAAGTGGTGACAGTTTTTGTCTCGACATGCCTTGTTTATAATATATACTTACGTCTATGGCATCTTGCGGCAATAAGAACATTTTTCGAACAAGTCTGTGGCAAGCCAATCAACGCGCCATATATTGCCGATCCGTTATCCGATCGCCTATATTTGTCCTCCCCGACTTATGGCGAATGGCGATCTTTGTCTCCCGTGTAATTATTTTGCTGGGGTGACGATTGGTACCTATACTCCTAGACGCAATTAAATATAAACGTAAACAAAAAAACAATACCGCAATATAATGCTACCAATTTTATTGTCACCAGTAGGTGTTTGTTACACGGTATAATAATCATAACCTACTATTAAAGAAAACACATAAATTGGGTCGAATGTAATATTTTGCCTTCGTTTAGATTTTACAATGAGGGCCTGTTTCACAATCTACTGATACTCAAGTATCAGAAAGCTTATTGGCAAGTTTTGTCTCTGTCGCTCAGTATAAACTAAGCAGAGACAAAACTTCCTGATAAGCTATTCAACACTTACCTACTAGGCCATTGTCAAACAGGCCCTAAATTGGTTTTGAACAGAATAAAGGGTGCCTCCCTATTTTCTGATATAGTTTGTTGCCAGGTGACGATCAACTGCGGCGAGCGCGGGCTGTTGCTGCTGCGCGTGCGCGACGAGGCGCGGATCACGATGGAGGCGTACCAGACGCTCTACTGCAGCTCCATAGCCTTCGGTATGAGGAAGGCCCTGCAGGTTTGTTTTCCAAATTCTGGTCAAATCAGTATTTAAGCTGACTACATGTTTTAAGACTCATCTGCATCAGTGTTGTGGTCTGTACCAGACAACGGAAATATATTTAATACACATCTAATACCCAGGAACACAGAAAAACTTTTTGACCCTTCAGCGGGATTCGATCCCGCGACCTCCGGCTTAAGCGCCGACGCGCTAACCACTGAGCCACAGACGTCGTCAATAATATTTAGATAAAATACTCAGCAAGCGGCATTAAAATTTTTGGCGTTCTTAATTTAGTATTTGGCGGCCAGAGCTCTCCAATATACACTAAAATAGCTATTATAAGTACAGGATTTACTGGTTTGTTCGCGATTCCAGTCAGAGCAAGGCAAGTGCGACCTGATAGAGGAAGTGGCGAAGCTGGAGGCGGAACGAGCGGCCCTGGAGAAGCAGTGCCTGGAGCTGCGCCAGAAGACCGAGCAGTTGGAGCGCCGCGCTGCCGAGCTCAGGGCGGCTGAGGAGAAACGACATCAAGAGGAGTTGTTGGCGCTTAAGAAGACTAATGCGCAACTCAAGGTTGGATTCATTTGCTATACCTAGGGACAGACGAGCAAAGCAAAAAATGAAGTAGTTTAGGCTCCGGACTAAAACGTAAGCTACTTTTTATCCCGATAAAGTACAGTTTTCCCGTGAGATAGCCGATACTATATATACGCGGGCGGAGCCGCGGGATAAAGCTAGTTATTTATAATTTTTGCCTGTAGGTCCGCTTTAATGCCACTTAAGGAATGCATGAGGAAGCCCTTGGAAAGCTATAACCATCGACCATGGAGTATGGACACCCACCCGCATGTTAAGATAATATTGTTAGAATTTCGGCCAAACTTTAAATGAAAGTTACATAATAATATGACGAATATTTTGTCAAAAATAAACAAACATGCATTCTTAGAAACTTCCAAAATTTCAAATCCTTTTAAATTTCTGGGTACCCAGTATACCCACCCACTGTAAATTGCTTACTGCATGTTATTTTACCATAAAAGTAACAAGTGAAGTCTGAAAGAATTAATAAATAGATAAGTATCTTTATATTTTCAGGCACAATTGGAGGGTATCATAGCTCCAAAGAAATAAACAAAAATAAACTTTAAATTGTAACATAATATAATAATATTATAATTGGTTTATAAATAAACTCAAAATTTGTTACTTAAAGTTTTTTATTTATGATACTAAGGGCCTGTTTCACGATCGTCTATTAACGACCGAAATTGTTAATCAATCTTAACCTCATTTTAGCTATCTGAGATCAAGATTTTAATACATTTCAACGATCCTAGGACTAACTTCACGTCAATTTACGTCAATTTTTCTTTGAGAATCGTAAGATTGAAGTCAATCTAAGATTTCAGATACCGTATTAATTTCGGGCGTAAGTGACGAATAGCTTATCCTTAAGTTTTGTCACCGCTTACTTTATACTGAGCGACAGAAACAAAATTTCCGGATAATTCCGGATTTGTCACTTATTAGGCGATTGTGAAACATGCCCATTAAGTAATAAACTGAAAAGGTTTGCTGTCACCTGTATTTTTTTTATCTTGAAATATTATGTGTGGAGAATAATCTTAATAAAAAATTTAAATTGTTTTATTAAAATATATTAAACCATTTATTGGACAAACATACAATATATTCATTAGTTTACAATCCACATTGCTAAAGAGACTTAAAAAGATACAAAGACACGCAACATTCTTGCACAACTGTTAAGTTATCCCAACAACATTTTATAGAGCCTGCACTACACTAAATACTATAAAATTTGTATTGTAAATGCTTTTACAGAGCTCAAAGTGGTGTACTATAATGTCCACAAGCATTTCAGGAAATGTACAAGAAATATACATCATACAGATACAAATGCAGAATTTATTTAACTATAAATTAATTGAAATTTTTTTAAAATGCAATCTAAATTTTATTTAAAAATTGTAACATTATAAATCTATTCGGGAATTAAGGCACCACATGCAAGAAATAAAGTTAAATACAGTTAAATTAAATATTAATACACCGGAGGCCTTATTGCGTAGTTATCAAACGGAAAAATCCAATCATTATTATTCATGCAATGAGTTAAAAACTGTTGTTAACACAGTTTTTGATAAATCTTATAGAATTGCCGTTCCAGTATAGCGCGATAAGGTTCCCCTGACACAAATACTGAACATGACGTTTCACGATAAAAATAAAACGCGCCAAGTGAAACTTGAATAAAATTAGACACCTAGACGTTGGGAGTGCGATGCCATATACAGCGAATAAATTATTATAAGATATGCCCATAAAATGTGGATTAAGCATCCATTCAATTTTATACACACACAAGCCAAAATCACGCATGTTAACAATATCTACACAATAAATTTCGTAACTAAGTACTTACGACGTATAAATATTTGAAGTTGGTCGCAGCGAATTCCATGCGCATGCTGCCAACTTCACACTATTCATAACTTTTGGCCGATAGTCGAACAATTTTCCAGAATACCGGAACTTTTGCCGACCGTGTTTCCATATTTTATGGACATGATCTACGTAACTCCATTGATAGAATCATTAAAATATTTTTCACAACAATTAATCTAAATTAAAAGTAATCCAACATACAGTTTTTCCAATAACATATCGGCACACACATTCAGTCAAATAAAAAAGAACTTGCACGGAATGAAAATATTAAAAAATACGTTAAGTATTTCAAGATAGATATCAAAATAGAACTAAAATCTGCACGGAAAATTGTAGTAAAAAAATAAAAATTGTGATCCAACGAAATACGTGTAATGTTTGGACTCGATAATAGACATCTTCCATGTGAACAGAAAAGTGAGAGTCGGTGGATTTCTATATTTATTATCACAGTTATAATACAAATGGTGGAAATCGTACATGATCGCTGGCACATTGAAGAAATCTTTTACCGAGTTTTGACGGTCGCTGTTGTGGTTTGACGGTCGAGTTCGAGATTTGACGGTCGAATTCGAGATTTGACGGTCGAATTCGAGATTCGACGGTCAACCTCGAGTTTCGGAGGTCGATGTCGAGTTGAAACTTGACGTTGTCGGATTTAACAAGGGTTTTTTTTTTTAACTCAATAGATAGTTTAACTGCTGTCAAGTTTGAATTCAACCATCGTCTGTTTGGTGAATTGTCATGGGAGAACGATGGGTCGTCAGATACGAAATATAGATAACTAGAAGTAAACACTTGAAATTTACAATTGTAATATAATATACAAAAACGTACATAGAATATTCTAAAATACGAGACACGTGTACATTACGGAAGAAGTCTTTATCTAGATATAGGTAAAATGGACATGTGTGAAAGGAATCTTGCAACCCTATAAAATATAGGCGGACTTTACCGCACCGTCTACCGAAGGTAGAGAACCAGCGAAGTGTCGAGATGACGCAAGTCTCGCGTTGTGGCGCGTTTTGAAAGTTGGTGACGTCACAATAAGCGATAGCACACGCTGTTTAAAACGCGACCAACTCGCAAATATGGCAGGTGTAAATACGCTCGAAGTGTCATGTTACATGTATAAATCTCTATTTCAATTTGTTTTACATTTAGTTAGCAAACTGTTATTCAAAGCGATTTCAAACGTAATGTTATCGATAAACTTGGCTACAACATAATTAGTTCCGACACTTGTAATAGCTGCCTGGCAATGTCAAATTTAACAAGGTGATTATTTATTGCATTATGAACATTGATTTAACTTGAAATTAGCTCTACGATCAACAGCTTAGCTGAGCCGAAGGCAAATTATGGTGGCATATGACATTACAAAAACTGAAGGACTAACACTTGACATACAAGTGTATTATCGTTACCTTTAGCTTCGTGCAAATGACATATTCCAAAAGAAAACCCAGCAAATATATCATATGACAGACGACTTACACTGCGAGCGTATTATACTATTATCATATGCCACATGCCATGCCAAAATATAAGTATATGCCAGATGGCATACACTCCGCTTAGTTTTGTTCGTTGATGTTGGTGAGCCTGTGCGCCGGGCCGACCGGTATAGCAGTGACTCTCCCTGCGCCGCCGTCTAGTAGCGGATTGACGACTTGTACTATGTCCGGCTGTAGCGAGTGTTCCCCCGCCTCCGCCTCCGCACCCAGGTCTAAGTCAGGAGCCGTCTCGCTACTGGGGCTAGTCGTTAGTTCCAACGATATGATCTTCTCTTGCGTCGTTTCGACCTAGGATAGCACAAAAATTAATTTCAAAGAAGGAATGGGTAGATAAATTGAGCCGATTATCAAAAGTATGATCTTTATGTAACGGTTTTATGATAAATGAATATTTTACCGGTCAGTTTGGTAATTTTTCAATAATATATGAAAAATTATCGATTTTTATCTATAAACAGATATTTTTTTTTACTACTCATGTCAAAATCAAGTAGGTATGTACAATTTTTAATAAGATATAGCATAAAATACGACTCTAAAATTAATATATCACGCAAAAACTTATTTGAATTTATTAAAGTGGGTCTTTACAAACGCGGTAGTTATATTTTATGCAATATTTTAGTTTTAGAGTTATATTTTTATATGATTGAATTACTATTAAATAATACATGCTACATATGAAGCGTGGAATATGGTAATGAGTATAAAGCGATACGACGAAGCAGCAAGAATGCAAATTGTGTTTTGTTTCTATATTAAATGCCTATCTTTCACTATAACATGGTAAGTAAGTAGGTACATAAGGTTAAAAAATATTAACACTATGCTTTCTTGCTGCTATTATATTTCACACAAAAATCTTATAACTCAAGACATAAAAAAATACTTATACACCGATAGGTGTACCCTTACTAATAAAAATATTTACACAATAGATAAGCTACACAATGTTTTGTCCTTGTTTGTCAAGCAACTTTTCCAACGTTTAAGACAAGGACAAAACATTCTATAGCTTATCCACTGAGTAAATATTTTTATTAGTAAGGGGGTTATTCGATGTTGTTTAACTTTTCTGTACAAGTCGGTGTTATATTTAGGATCATGAGTTATAAAATAATTGGCTTAGAGTTTATAAGTCAAGGAAGAAACGGAACAAACCATTTTATTCGTCGCATTGTCCGTCACTAGAATCCAGGTATTGTCTGACAAATACACAAAACATTAGCATGCCATGCCGAAATATCATGCAACACACGTGTAAACATATACATAGTCGCATGTCAACTTTGCAAGTAAGTACACATGCGACTACATCTAAAAGGATAATTAAACATATAAATATTAAATATTGATTCGTATGTAAAATCTAGTTGCGTGTTTAGAAATTGATATGTACATAGATATAATTAGTGTATCTAAGTGTTTTCTACAATTGTAAAACTACATCAGCGTTTCGTGTTGAACGAGTGCCTATTATTGTGCCAAGGCCCCAAAACTCGAGTCAGGTCTCATGTCGTCTGTCAAGAGGGTCGCATAAGCTAAGCGTAGTAGTAGTAAAGGGATACACAATGAGATAGCAGCATGAAAGAGCCAAGTTTAGATACACTATCGATTGTAGTCGTTTTCCACCAATTTACCCAAACTAATTTTAATGTAGCAGTCAGTAGTGACTGCTAGTGTTGCAACTATAAAAATTAACTTAGGCATAATTCGTTGCAAAACCCCTACAAAGATACGGTAGTCAACCTGGATCATTCTTGCGACGCATTCCCATAAACACCACACAATTCGCAGTGTACAGCGGCCTACTACAAAACAAACGCGTCCTGTACCTCTTTCTCTATGACTTTCTCAATGTACTCGACGGTTCGGACCTTAGTATCGCCCGTGGTTGGACAAACGTACTCCTCGGTCCGGAGGGTAATTCGCTCGTCTAACAACTTTTCCTTCTCCTTCACGGCCAGTATCGGCCCCGGTTTAGTACGCAACGCGATACGCGGCAGGGGCCATTTCTATAATTTGTAAAGCCAATTCACATACACATAAAGCGGCCGGGTTAGAGTCAAGTCAAATGGCGGACGTCTACAGGGACATCACGAGGTAAATGCCCGGAGTTTCCCATACAGTTAATGGACAATGTTAACAGTACGTTCAGGAATATGAGCGTTGTATATCTAAATGGAATTAATGAAAACTCAAAACAACTGAGGTAGGTCATCTATGCAAGATAATTATTGCGTTTGCAATAAATGTAACATGTTATAAACTACTAACAACTTAACAAAAAAATCATGAAATAATTTTAAAATGGAACTCAAAAAAAAAAACATTTAAAAGTATTTTACTAAGTGTAACAATTGAAAGTGAAGTTCATTATTTCCATCGAAATATCTTAAGAGTTAATACTAAGAAATATTGTTTTACCTCGGGAGGAGATCTATCTCTCGGAGGCACCTCCCCTATAATCTCATGCGCAGGACCAACCATGCTTTTAATCGCTTTTTGTGATTCAATCGCGTCCTAAAATGTTTTTAAGTGTTAGACCACAGTAAGCGGAAAATAATTTCTACAGTTGAACTATTTCACCGAAATAGTTGAACTACGTTGTTATTTATTATACTTTGTTACTTGAGATACAGAACGTTATTTTTCATGCTGTGTCGTTTGTGCATTTCATTTGCACAAGCCAAGAGCTACATCTTGATAGTGAACTGGGGGCCACATGTTGTAATTAAATATTTTAAAAATGCGGTGACTTTTTAGTCTCAAATCATGCTAACGCATTTTAGTGAAACAAACACGAAACTAAAGCGTAGCCGCATTTTTACAAAATTTTTGATTTTGAAAAATCGGCTTTATATAAACGGGCTAACGAGGTCACTGTACGTACTTGCTCGAGCGAGCGCAGCCGAGCGGCTCGCCAAGCGGCGCGGCGCGCGGCTCGAGTGCTCGCATCCTCCTCTGTGCCTGCTCGTCGCCGTGACTTCGCAGATGGACTCACAGCGCCAGACGACACGCTGAAATTTTTCATATTCATTTTTTTTAAATATTTATAAATATGAAAGGACTTAACACCACACAAACACAGAAACAAGAAACTCAGGTAGAACATGATATATATTTAGGGCCTGTTTCACAATCGCCTATTAATAATTGACGAATATTTCCGGAAGTTTTATCGCTGCTTACTATAAAGTAAGCAGCGATAAAACTCAATATAAATTGAGCGACAGAGACAAAACGTCCGGATAAGCTGTTTGTCGCTTATTAGACAGGCCCTAAGTAATTATTATTTACACCTTTATGATACATTGACAAGACGAAAAATAAGTAGATAATGGCGTTTTTAGCTTATTTAACAAAAATAATGGCATTTGGTTTGGCCTAATTGCTTTGTGAAAAGGAAGATTAGTGCTCAGGATGAGTGCATTTTACATAATATGTGTACAGGCTACGCACTAACCGTTTACGTATCCGTCGCCGGCTTTGAATCAAATAACGTAATTAGAAAAACAAACTTTTATTTTGAAATTTGCATGAGGGAGTAACTGACACAAATACACATCCCCCTAAACTTTGAAGCGGGCTAGTATCTCTCGATCGTTAATATAAGTACTCGCGGTAATTCATAAGTAATCGCAGCCTTTCATAAGTAGTCGTGGCCATTTCTAAGTACTCGCGGGCATTTATATGAACTCGCGGTCATTCACAATTCTCTTGGCAATTTATAATACTCACGGCCATTCATAAGAACTCGCGGCCATTCATAATTACTCGCGGTCATTAATAGGTACTCCCGGCTACTAATAAATAATCTCAGCCATTCATAAGTACTCCCGCTAATCACGGCCATTTATACCTGTGGCCATTCTCGTAGGGCTCGTCGTCGGAGAGTTCGCTGTCGGTGTGTCCCTCGGGGGACCACGCGCGCGGCTCGCTGCGGGACAACGTCGCCATCTTCCTCTCCTCCTCTTGCTTCAATTTCTCCACCTCATCCGCCGATAGGAACGTGAAAACTTTTTCTGTAAGAAGAAAGATTTTTCAAATCACATGAAAACACAAAAAGAAGATAACAAAAATAATTGCAGTATTAATTTGAATATAAAAAAAATAAATGTGGAGACGTGATGATCGACGATTTCGTTTTATTCAGTTGATATTTAAATAAATAGTACCTGGGAGAAAGCTCGGAGTTTTAGTAGAACGATAAAATAATTCAAAATAAATAAAAAAATATAAAAGAAAAAGATATAATAAGAATCACAAAGATATTTATCTTACCGGGATTCAAACCCACCACATCACGAATTTCCAAACAATGCAAAAATTATACGTAGATCCGCATACCAAGCTACCAATCAGACTGACGTAAGAGAGTCGAAATTATTGATATTTTGTTGCACGAGGATAGAAAAAAACATATATTGCTTTAAAATCTTGTTTCTAAGGAATAAGACCTAGCTAGATTGATTTTTCACCTCCAAAACTCCCTCCGTACTAAATTTCATGGTAATACTTATAGCCGTTGCCGAGATACCAATTATATATATAAAAGATCGTCTAGTTTAAAGTATAAGATATTTTCTTCCATTAAACACGTACCTGGTCTAGGCGATGCCTTATGACTTTCTTCCATCGCGTTCTCGAAGAACTTTTTCTTATCGCTGACAGAAGCTTTCACAAAATTACCAGAATGAGGTGGGGAAGCCTGAAAATTTTACATTGGTATTTAAGTAAAATGTTTTATGAGAATCCACAAACTAATGATCATTTAAAAATGAGGTTGAAAGCGTTATATAAATTGCAAGCTATGATAGCCCTCCACTTCGAAAACACCCATGCAGATAATAAAATTAAGTATGTGCATAAATTAGTATTATAAATGTAAGTAATGGTAACATGCAAAATATATTAAAATGGTGGATGGCCGTACGTGTAACGAAACAGGGATGAGGGAGGATGAGCTCCGTGTCTCGGACGGTTATCGGGTTGTCGACGAACACAATCATAAGAAGCGGTGTGGTGGGTAATGCCGTACAATAATGTTTACCTCGCCGATGGCGAAGGATTTGATTTTGCTGCTCCATGCGGGTGTCGGGGTGGGGGGCGAGACACTCCCCTCTCTCGCTGGCTCCCAATTGTTAAGTATATCGCATTCCGGCGTAGTCATCGTATCGCTAAAACGAACTCTTCTTTCCGACTGTACATTTTTGGAAGTATCACTCACTATGTTTGAAAAACTTGGCGCAACGTTAGCGTTAATGTCCTTCTCTACGTGACTCACTATGGAAGTTGAGAGATGCGGTTTAGATGGGGAGGAGCAGGTGTCGCCGGATGAAACGTGAGTCGGCACAGTGCAAGTATATGGGTTGAACGTCCCCGCTACGGTCGTCAGAGAGGGGTAAGGGTTTATGGGTGGATAAGTGGCCGAATGAACCATATTTGGTGAAATGTTTCTTGTCCTTAAATCTGTCAGGGAGGCCCGATTCGTTGGATCTGTGAAGTAGTTTTTATCGGGATGTACGAAACACGGAGAGTTGGGGACGTGTGACACGCTGGGGAGGGTTCTGTAATGGGCCTGGAGAAGTTCAGGGGAATCGGGCCCTCCACTGGGGTTAACAGATTCGGCAAATACCTCATCGGTTTCAGGTAACTCAGTACGGAAGATCTGATTAGGAGGCACCTCGGAAAATATGGGTGATTGTGACATGTCGTCTTCTAGCCGTAACGATGATACTATTTTTGGATGAGCGCTATAATTTACTGGCGGCGGAAATTCTGATTCTGGGGAGTTAGTCGAATTCGAGGACGGAATGGTCGTTTCGGCGACAACTGGCTCGGGGAGTACTATTCGCTCTGGAATTATCGTAATCAGAGGGAGATCTAGCTCGGGCGGCTTTTGGTGAATTAAGTGACTCTGACTTACTTTAGACGCGAACAGAGGCGGTGGCGGAATTATAAATTCATCAGAACGGACTACCGGCCTGGAGGTTTCGAGATCGCTACCGGTTTGTTTTTGCATTAGTATGGAGGGTTTCGGTTTGCATGCATCGTTAGTGTTCGTTCCCTTCGCAATTCCATGCAATTTAAGCGGTTCGGGACGTGAGTTCATCTGTTCGTTCGTAGACAGCTCGCTATCGTGTAGTTCCTGGGTGAAACTAACTCGTTTGTTTTGTGGCTTGCGGGGCACTTGTGGTTTCTGTTTGACCGGTGGTTTATGTGGAGGTGGGTCGACGAGTGTGCCGTCCCGGTCCGCCGCGGTGCCTGTGCTGTTCTGTGGCGACGACATGCGGAGCGCCGCTGGCGACGCCGGCGCCCCTTGCCCACTAGACGTCTAACCAAATCAATATAATGTACTTCTCGCAAAGTAACTTGCCAGCTAAATAAGTGGACCTTATAATAATAGATTTTCGTGCCATATTCATAAACTTGCACGAAAATGTTCAATATAAAACGCTCAAAACAAAAGGGGCAAAACTAACATAAGCGGTAACCAAATCTTCCAAAATAAATGTCACAAAAACGCGTTAACGTAAAATACACATTGAAAATCCAGTTTATTATTAAAACAATGTATTTCAACCCTAAAATATAATTTCAATTGAAATATTTTTTGTATACAAATTTTAATACAGATATAATAACATCGAATTTACGTAAACATTGAAACGAATGGCAGTCATAACTTTGGCAAACATTGCAGTAATTAGAACAACATCGATTTATATATAAAACAAAAAAAAACATGAAAATATAGCACAGTGATATGTAAACATGTATTCACTTTAAGTACTGTAACAATAATAATAACTGAATAGAATATTTTATATGTTCAAGCAGAGAAATTCAGTCGGGTACAGTTTGTGACAGCCCTGACAAAATAAACGCTTGTTTGTAGTACGCAATGGTGTGGTATACCTTTCAAACTCTGTACAATATTTGAGTATAAGTAAAGCTTATACTCAAATATTGCGATACTATAAGACGATACTAGCGATTTAATCAAGCCATAGCCATACAGCATTTGGTATATAAATTTAAGTGGAACTTTTACAAACAGTCCTCAGGTACCGCTTCTTTATTATATATAATCGACTTTATTATACGGTACATAGATTACATAAAGCAGTAGTAATTTTTGTAATGCACATTGGCACCTTTGAATAGTTTCTAGATACGGCTTACAAATGGACAAACAAATTTAGCGTACGTACACACAGCCTACGCGTCGCATGGCCATGCCTACTTTATAATTATTCCGAACTTCTTGACTTTGCGAATTACATGAAATCCATAGTGCAAATAAATACAACAGATATTAAAAATACGAATGGAAATGTCCACGAATAACACAGAATGCATAAATTTTACATTAGCAACTGCGATTAAGTACTTTTGTATTGCAACACAGAGATATTTCACAACTTTACAAATCAACACTTTAACACATGTAAGTCTATATAAATAATAACATAATATACAAACATTTATTGGAATTTCTAATAACTAGAATAATAAATAGCACTGACAATGGACTCGCTAAATTGCGAGGACATTAATTATTTATAATGAATTTATAACGTCGAAAGAAATATTATGTTTCTGCCAAAAAGGTCCTTTAAGCAACTTTAAACTGACTAACCTAAGTGAAAAAGAAGTCGTCACTTAGAATGCATTTTGTTACTTTTGTTTAGGTTGTGAGAGTTTTCAATGGTATTCATATATTCTACACATTATGCATACATAATTATAGCTCATGATAAATAACACTTAAATGTACTTGCCCTATGAACTAACGTTCTATAGTCTGCGTATTTTTTCACGCAGAATTCGATATGATACTTCTGGAAGCTTGAGTGTAAGCGAGACAAACATATAATGTCGATCGAGAGACAGAGTTTAGTTCACAGCGCAAGCGCAAGGTGGGTCGAGTACAAAATGGATACAAGCACTAATCCAATACAAAATGGTGTTAGGTTACTGTTATATATATTAAATTATATTGGTCACAAGACGCAATGTTTTATAAATACAGGTACAATACAATGTGTTTTATATAGTATTTGGTTAGATGAGATATAGTGGAAGCATAATTGACAACATTTCTTATTGTAGTCAAATTTTATGTAGGACAAAAAGGTTGGGATCAAAGTAATTACAAGACTGCCTCGCAAGTCGAATAGAGGAATATTATTTTCGACATACTTTTAAAAAATTACCACAAAATATTGTCAATTAATACAAAATACTGATTACATTTTGATACTGAATTTCTGTATAATAGAGTATAGGTATAGAAAGGCATCAAAATATTCATTAGTTCACTAATTGTAATATTATGTATAAGTTAATATCAGTGTATATAGTTGTATAAAATGTTATAATCAAATAGTAAGTACATTGTTAGGTACATTAGAATAATACGCTGTAAGGCCAATGCTAGTTTTGTTAGTCAAATGTAGTTAAAACAAAAAGCTAATAAGCTAAAGCAGTAATATTATAGGGGGTAGAATAATACCTACAATTTTTTGTAACCTGTAATATTATGTTATTAAGATTTGAAAGATTTAAATATGGCAGAAATAATAGATACTAGATATTATAGACAATTTACTAATTCGTGTGAATTATTATCGTTTCAAATTTTAAGGATCGTATTTGGCCTTACATATTAAGAATAAATATAATGTTTCTTTAAAAAAAATATTGCAAGCACATGTTATTCTAAAACTTTGAAGCAATAAAAATACGTGTGATCACATTTTTTAGTTCACTTTCTCTAAATCTTTACTTAAAAAGATAAGAAGTTAACATAAATATTTCACATTGTCTTGCTGCAGCACATTATGCTGAAAGACATTTTTAATCAGGAAGTAGCCACATTGATAAAGCACAGTGATAACGGTATATGAGATATTTGCCCACAACGATTTAAATAAATGCTTCAAATATTAGAAAAACATTACAAATAAATAATTAATTATTTTATTTTAATGAAATTCCCGAGATAATATAACTACCTGAACATATTATTTTTTATTCTATCATACATACCCCAGTTAACATTATAAAACCCCAAATAAATATTTAAACATTAAAATTACGAAACTTAATGCGCTAACATACATTTATACATTGAATACAATATTATATTGAACCTACTTATTGACATTATAAAATCGAATAAAAACGATGCGGTTTATTATCTATTTACACTAAATGGACAGATGTTTTATTTGCTGTACTATGTTCCTTCCATTCCGTCAGGGTTTGCATTCTGCAATGGAAGCGCTTTGTGAGTATTGAGACGGAGCCAAATTGCCCTACACACGACAACATCGACTAAGCTAATCCTCGGAACAAGAGACACCATTCTAAAATGTTTGTGAGACTTCGTGATAGAACAATATAAGTCGTTACAAAGACACTGAGGCCACATGCTGTATATAGGCCTCGACGATATAGCCTACCACGCAAACAACACGCAAAACTTTGAAAGGGTAGCGTTACAGTATGAACTTCGACAATACACTATAAACATTTATTTTGGAAGATATACATTACACATACAATACTTAAATTTATAATACATAAAAGTAAATAGAGAAAAATATTTTCATGCAAGCTATATATATTACTACGGGGTGCATGCTATCAAATTTTACGTGCAAAGAATTTATCAAATCAATATTTAATACTTTAGTCCTTTATTACTGCATTTTATAGCACTAACCAGAGCTACATAGTTAATATCCATGCTGTATTTATCCTCGATATTAATGTACAATATAAATGTACAGAAGAAGTAAATATTAAACCCTTCAAGTTTTATATTGAAAAGCAATATAGCAAAATATTATTTATCAAAGTATTTATTTTACAAAACAGTTTTAATTTATTTACTTTTTTATTTATTTCAATAATAATTAGCATCCGAAATTAAAACAGCCGGAGCGTACAGCATGGCGTCTCGTCGCGTGGTCGAAAGTAAACAATTTTACAATAAAAATACTGGCAATGGCAAAATGTATTTAAGAATAATAAGAAAGCTTAGTAAAAGTCTCATAAGGCTTTATATCTATAGATATTCATCCTAAAACATGCGCCTAAGTATAGTTATATACTTGTAGATTTTTTTTAAAATCACCATTAAAAATCTAGATAGGTACATAGTTGGTGCTCCGCTGCTCGCCCTGCTGTACGCTCCGCTACTCGGCCCGCTACCCGCCCGCGCTTACCTGAGGCTGAAGCGTGTGTTTGGACATGACGACGGTGGTGGTCTTGTGCTGCGCCTCGGGCGACGTCGGCGGCCCGGGCTCTAGCGCGATGCTCTCCACCGCGTGAACTATGTCCATCACCTGAAACATCGATATTATAGTGATCACAATTATCGATACTCGATAGTAGTAACACACGATATAAAAACAAACTACTCATCATAATAATATGAAAATGTAAATCGATAAAATTATAAGATTTACTAGTGCCAATTATAATCGATTTAAAGTCTGCTAAAATCAAAAGACACAGTTTGATGGTGCAAATTACGTAAATGATGTGTTTCTCCATCCATATTGAATTACAATAGTGGATAGCTGACAGGCGTCGGCGCGTCACATTTCGCTTCGTTAAAACCGTCCGTCCGTCCGTTCCTTTATTTCGGGAACACATGGAGGTACCGAGATGAACTTAAAACCATATATTCAGGTCTACAGTTCCAAAGAGCTGTAAAAAAACTTCTCCTTTATATTACATCCCTAATCTCCATTTATTGTATAATTTAAAATTGATATTACCTTCTCCGGCGTCGATTTTCCTCGCGTTTCAGCAACTTCTTTCTCATATTCAAACTCAACTAAGTCCTGTTGTACACGCTGCTCCTGGTAAATAATAAGCTAAGGATAGATGTCTGCTGCTAAGTTTTGATTTTTCGCAGCCTTGGCAATATTTCAAATTACTAAAATTGCATATATTCTAGTAGTAAACGCTTAAACAAGAGCATAATGGTTTACCGATGGTTGGTGCAACGAGTCATCTCTGTCCAGGCTAGACGTGGAGTGAGATAGAGAACCTCCCGTATCTGCCGTCCCGCTTTCGCTGCCCACCTGTTATAAAATAAAATGCACTTAAGGCAAATAGACTGACATTAGCTAAGCGGTCTGTAAGTATTTCTAAAGAGCAACTATTTGAAAACAATATCATATACGGTTCGCAATTTATCAGAAAATCGAACCAAGCTCAAACGATGAATAGTTATTAAAGCGTAATTAGTTATTAAACGTTTGTAAGGGGTTAAACGCGAGCGAAGTCGCATACTAAGTAAGAAAAAGGCTTACAAAGTAAGAAAAACGTACTTACCTATTGCAAATAAAACTACGTTGATGGATTTTATCGCAGTTTATTTTCATTTGAGATCACGATAAAATCCATAAAAGAAGTTTTATTAGCAACTAATAATTTTCGCGTAAACATAAAAAATGAAGAGATAACGCACCGACTTATCACGCGAGTATCCGTGGCATACCACAAGATGTAGCGGCGCGCGTGTGGCTGACCGCAGCGCGTTAACCGCTTCGGCGTGCGACGCGCCCAGCAGCGAAACACCATTCACCTCCAGCAAACGCATGCCGACCTAGTACATACGACACATTTACATCAATGTCAACAAAAAACTGGGGTCTTAATGTGTTTGAAATAACAAAATGTCAGTTTAGCTCTGCCACAGATAATAACAGGCGTGACACAACACTCGATTTGTGTTTTACCGAGTAAAAATAGCCATACTGTGATCCGTCCGATTGTTAGTTGAGGTAATGCCACAAAATAACAGTACAATAATTTATAGCCAATGTGTGTTAAGAAATGCTTGTTATAGTATCAAAATCATAAATATCATAATCAAAATATAATAATAATTATAACAGCAGCCTGCTATAATTATTATATACTGGAGATCTCCCTGTGGTCGAAATAATGATAATTCAAATCATTTTTAAGTATGAACTTTTTAAGGGTTCCTTTGCCTCTGAGATAGAAAAGAAAATGTAAAAGTTGTGACAGATTGTAATTGTAATATAAACGTCAACGTGTAACAAAATTGTAACTGTCAAACGCACGGTAGTGTGTATGTGTTGTTATTTTTATTAGTTTAAATGTTTTTAAATAATTATTTAAAAAAAAATTGCTCATAAACTTTATCTATACCAAATATCATACTCATCCGTTCGCACAATTCTCGTCAAACTGTACTGAAAGCTTTTGCTTCACGTATTAATATATATGATAATTAAATATACCTTTAGTCTGCCGTCCCGCCTTGCAGCACCTCCGCTGTTGATTTTCGATATGAAAACTCCTTCGTCGTTCGGATCATTAGGGTTACCACGCTGACCGTTAAGACCGCCTTTTATATGCATGCCCAATTTCTCTCCTTCTTGTTTAACAATCGTTAAATCCTGCCAACAAAACCTTTTACTGTTAGAATGTTGATTGAAAATGTATTTAAAATCATCTAAAGTTCTAAACCATCACACCATTTATCAATTCACAACAAAAGCACAATACAATTGACAATAATCATGCAACACATGCATATTCGATGAACACCAAGATTTTGGGGGGTAAAAATAAATCACAGAACTTCTCTGTAAGAAAATTTCACAAAAAAGGAAAAAATAATTAAAATGGTATAAAGATCTATGAATGTCTGAGATTGTAAGCTAAAAGTAGGGTGAATTAGCGTGGACACGCTACTAAAACGAATAACTTGAGGTGAAAAATTATAATCGTAACGATTTTAACTTACGTACTTAACGTACTTACGTTTTTAACGTACTTACATGTTTCAGCGTATACACACGTTGGCATATATAAGGTTTGGTAAAATCAACTACGGATATTTTGGGTATATGATCTACTGCTTGTTATAAATACGTTACGGCAAAAAAATACTGTCATACTCCAAGTAAAAAAATCATCTCATGTATGGGTGACTCTCCGCTCAACACAAACTCGCCGATATAAAGGAAGATTTTTTTCGAGTATGACAATTATTTTTCTGCCTTAATGTCTCCAAATAAGCAGTAGATCATACGCCCAAAATATGTGTAATTGATTTTACCGGACCGCATTTTACGCAGCACCGGTGTATGCATATTTAAATTACGTGAAATACTTCTATCTTCTATAACTTCAATAGCAAACACAATATTATGTATTTCATAATATTTTAAACACATTGTAATATAATGTTTTCTATAAATTAAGATCATTACATGTCCACGCCAAAACCAAAGTCACAATCTGAGCAAAGACCTTAGGAAAATATCCTTCGGCTAAAAGCATCGATATAGCGCGATCCGGAGTGGGATGAAACATAAAAGAATGAAACACACAAATTGTCCGTTTCGGAAATGTTTCACTTACAATTGCATCAACAATCTCAACTTGTACTGAACCCTGTATAGTAGTAGGCCGTCGTGAGCACGTGTGGAACAAAACAAGGTATCGATTTTTTAACAACGACTTGACACTCTTATTCATATACGTTTTAAAACAAACACATTCGTATATCTTATTATACGCTACCGGTGGAACAACGATGCTTACGACAAAACAGTCTCACTTATTCCTTAGAAGCAAGCGTCGTATAAATGTTGAGTAAAGCGATAGTCGGCAGCGCAAACGACTTTCAATCCTTGCACAATTGTTTACTTCAAACGCCAAAAACTACAGAAGCGTTCAAGTTATTCTACTGTAAACAATACTTGATAAGTTATATGCTTGGTGTCGATCGCTCGCAGTCATGCAATGTACTAACACGTAATGATTACAATACGTAACAAATTATGGACATTTCTTAAAATGTGTTAGTAAAATAATAATAAATACTACAATTTTTAAAAAATCTGCATACTAGCAATTATCATAAATTACTACGTCGCATAAGTAAGTATTGAACTTTATAGCGAAAACTTTTAAATTTAATACGTCATTACATGACATTTTTCCTTGCCTTCCTTTCTACGTTAAATGCTCAGCCTTTTTGGCAGTTTGTACCATCTATATCGAGCATATATTAAGCGGCCTTTTTAATAAATTCATAAATTTCAATATTTATATTGAAATTTCATGTTTAAGTACCACCGATATAAATATATACCGGTTACTATCCACATAGCCAAGCGTGTCTATCGAACATTATACGATACAGACCTGGAAACCAGCAGGCAGCGGGTCGTGGCGGACGGTCAATGCCAATGTGGGGCCGGGCTGCAGCAGCAACTGGACCGCGTCGCGGTGCGCCGCGCCCGCCAGTGGCGTACCGTTGACGGCGAGCAGGCGGTCGCCCATGCGGAGTTTGCCCGAGCGTGCGGCGACACCGCCCGGCACCACCTGTATTAAATAATATATTATGACATGGGTATAAATAAACAGACAAATTGCCTCATGGTAAGTAAGAACTACTGCGAATAGATAACATGAGGATTGAGGAGTTTTAGATCTATTTTTCTTAATTCTCTAGTCTATTTCTACTTTAATTCAAAAATCCATTTCAGATCATTAGAACATTTGCGTTTACAATAATTTCAAGAATTTTGTCAACAATTAGACCTTATTTGACCATTTCTATGTATCTAAACAATTTTTTCTAGAAAAGTGATATTTAAAAAAATATAACGTCATATATTAGGATAGGATTTGTCATTTCATTGCATGGTTACAAATCTTACATGTGATATGAAAATGCCGAGTTCCTTTCCTCCAAACGGAACACAGGAGTGATCTGTGCCGCCAATTATACTGAACCCGAGTGATCCACCTTCCTTTAGTAATGTGACTTCCTGTAACAAAAGATACGCTACTTTTAACTGAAGATTAAAATCACATAAGTGATTTTGCATAAAAATAAAAATACCTGATTGAAACGATTTTATGATTTTAACTTGAACATTAATTGTTATTTTTGCAGAAGAAGTAACCTTGTAACTTCTGATTAAACTTTTCGTAGGTCTTAAGAACTATGAAACAGGCGATCAATTGAACCAAAAAAGTATATATATAATATAAGTATATATGATGAATACATTTAAAATATTTAGTTTCATTAATATACTCAGATAATATATTGAGCGATTACTACTTGGTAAATATAAAAAATGTAATATTTTATGTGTAGTTTAGTAATTAGATACATCTAAAAAGTACAAAAAAGTTTAATTTTCTTTTTGCTAAATTAGTAAACAAAACCTACATCATTAGTTTACTTACATCATATACAAAAACATTCATCATGATAAGTATGAACTTAAACGCACAAATATCGGAGATATTTACAAATATGTTTCTGCGGCCTTATACTTTATACACTTACTTACGTACGACTTTAGTATGGAGCGTATTCACGAGACTTGCGAAATTTTGTATACAAATCGCTGTACCATTGAAAATATTGTCTTTTAATATACTGTTTCTTCTGAGAAGTTACTCATATTTAAGAGTACTATTCATTTATGCAATAAAAAAAATGTAGTCATCTAGCCTATTCGAAAGTATAGTACTTTTTCTTGATAAAGTAAACTAGCATTAAACAATAGTATATTATACATAAATAAGTGGACAAATATTGTGCAAACACTTCCCCATTTCCTGTCTAGTGTTGGCTGATCACCGGGTAAATCTTATACAATAATAATAATAAAATAAATCGTATATAATCATTAATATACAATAAACCGATACAACCCAATATTTAATAATAAATCAGCATGCACTTTATTTGCCGCATCACAAAATATAAGCAGTTTTGATATTTAAAACCAGTCCAAAATATGAGTATAAAATGTGTGTTTATTTGTTATAAAAATTGACTTCGTAGTTACACGGAGAGTAGCTCGCTCGCCGCATAAATGCGACGTCAATAAACTTCAAGTTACATATTTTTGTCAAAACACAGTAGGGAATTGTTTAGGTATACTTTTGATATAGGAATTAGGAAGTTTGAAATAAACTAGTTATTGAAATAGACATACTACAAAAATGTGTTTTATACCAAAATCTCTTCGAAATAAATACAAACATTTTTTTTTCAATAACATTATAGTTTAAAAGATTATTTTTTATAGATCATTAATTTCGATAAGTAGTAAATATACTATAAGCATCGTTAAGAATGATCTATTTGGGAGGTCAGTAGATTCTACAGAGTATTGTGACCATCAAAAATTAAAAATATGTTGCAGGTTAATTTTGCACAGGGCAAAATCCTAAATTATTTAAGAATAGCAAACCTACTACATTACAACTAAATATCTGTGAATATTATAGGTATCGCGCAAAAAAACGGTAAAAAATCGCGTTTGTTGTATAGGAGCTATATACACTTAAATAAATTTTATTTTATTCTATTTTTAGTATTTGTTGTTGTAGGTAGCGGCTTAAATAACTATATAGCTGCGGTTCATGAGGAACAGCCTGGTGACAGATATACAGACAAACAGTTGAGTCATAGGTTCCCGTTTTTACCCTTTAGGTACAGAACCCTAAAAATATATTATGCGTTATTACATTTAGAAAAGTTACTCATAAGTCTAATAAGGAACTCATTCTAAAAGCGATACTGCATCCTGCGAACAATTTTCGTTATCCTTGTAGTTTTAGAATTTGTCTATCATGCCTACTCGTAATTCATGGTGAACAGGTGGTGGTTACGAGTAGGCATGATAGACATATTATATATTAGGGTTTTTAATGATGTAGGGGGCAAACGAACCGCCTGATGGAAAGCGACTACTGTCGCCCAAAAATTGTCAAATTTTAAACGATCGTAGGATACAAATATCTCCTTTCTATCTAATATAATATCTATAATAGCTTCATTGTGTATCATGCAAAGAAACGTGTGTACCTTTATTTTCTTTCAATTATCATAAACCCATCACACCACTTTCATTATAAAATATACGAACATACATTTTTATTGTGCTTCAAATATCTACTTTTTATAAAAGCTGCTACAAATATTTCAAGCATCATACAGTGTCAATGGGCAAAAAAAGAAATAATTCTTTACACTAATTAACCCAGTTTTTTTGGCCAAATTTTAATATAAACTCACTCTCGTCTTAACATTAAATTGCATAATATCCGACATTAAAGCTAACCACTAAAGCGCTTTGCACACGACGGGGCGGGGCGGGCCGGTCAATTTCGCCGCGAAAGATAGCACAAAGGGAATCCTATATTACCAACGCACACAGCGGGCAAAAGGACCGCGCCGCTGGTGCCCGGCGGGCACTGGCGGCGCGGCATGTCCGCGGCTGCCCGCCGTGGATCACACAAACCAGTTTATATGCAGTAACGCAGACGGCGGCGCGGGGCGGCTAGCCCAGTCAGCGCCACGCGCTTTTTAGTGATGGACGTCATCGATTTAGATGATTTAATTGCTGAAGTACAAAAAAAAAAAAGATCGCCCATATATGATACGTCGTTAAAAGAATATCACGACGTAAATGAAAAAAAGAAATTGTGGTACTAGAACGAACGTCCTGAACTGACTGCCTCCGCCCGTCGTGTGCTTTGTGTACGCGGCGAGGGCAGCCGCAGACATCGACGGGCAGACGCGGTCTTTATTGCTTCGCGGACAAAAAGCCCGCCCCGCCCCGTCGTGTGCAAAGCGCCTTAGGGTGTGCGGGTTCCTCGAGCGTGTAAGCGACGCTAACGCGATAGCACGCTGGCAACGCGTCGTCACGGTACGCACGCGGCGTAAGCGTCGTTTGTCGCACGCCCAATGTGGGGTCAGCATAAATAGCAGGATCTTAAAATACCCGATTATAAATAGTAATTTTTTTTTTGAATAGTTTCAATAATACCCATGTAAAGAGACTTACTTTTTACTCCAAAAGTTCCAGCAAAGTCGGATGATAATAAGTAAACAGTAGAAGAATGCGGTAGGCATACGTGTTAACTTGTTTTATCCACTATACTATAGTGGGTAACAACCCGTTGACAGACATCTGTCGCTAGTTTGCGCCTAAAATGTCCTACACAATATAGCAAAGATTACATACTTTTTATTGTATATAAATACTTTTTTTAATTATCCGTTCCTATCGTAGCGATCCACAGCTCGTCTCAACTACTATAATTAAATATTATGCAGTGCGTCTGATATAGCTTACTTCTATGATGAGCGGCTCGACGAGGCGGTTGTCGGTGACGCGGGTGACTGTGGTCTCGGTGAACGTCGACTTCGTGATGGTCTCTGTGACGCGGCCGGGCGCGGCGGTCGGGGCGGGCAGCGCCGGCGGGGGGGCGCGCGGCCGCCGCACCGTCACGCTCACGCCCGTCCCCGCGCCCGTGTCCACCGCGCCGTCATCCGCGCGTGCGCCGCCCAGGAAGTGCGCGGGTATCATCGCTTGGAAGTCCTCGTTCGTTAGCGGCCGCGCCGGCTTTTAACACGTTCACATCGCATCAATTATCGATCCTAGATACGGAGACGAATCTCCGCATATCCGGATCTGATATGTTTTAGGAACACAAAATAAGAAGCGTTCATTTACAATGATAGGACGGAATACCGACCGTTAAAGCTGAAAAGGTGAGATAAGTATCCGGTCGCATGAGCGACGGCAAATATCGTACCGTATCATCAGTAGATATGAGCTCTATATCTAGTGACGTGACGGTTGGGATATTCGTCGCCGACGTATGTTACCGGACGTGTGTGACAGGATATGAGATGCAACTAATTAGCGAAAGCTCGAGTAAACGTATGTGAACGTGTTTGCCCGCCACCTGTGAAGCGCAGTATGGACAGCGCCTTACCTGAATATCGTCGAACACGTCGTCGCTAGAGCCGTGCAATTTATTGGCGCCGGGAGTTAGAGGCGTGCTCGTACTGTTAGTTGCCGGTTTGGTTCCCGCCTGAAGTCAACAATCAAAAATGTAACTATCCGCTTCAAGCCTACTAGGAAGATCTTATATTAAAATTATACTTAACGATAATATAATACAGCTTCAATCCCTTATAACTAAAGTTATAACTAAAGCCATAGTGTAAATAATTTTGTCCTATTTACAGTGTATTTTAGAGAAACGTTCGACGTCTACTAAAGCGCCAGAAAAGCCCTCGGTTCCCTTACCGTTCCATTTGTTTGACTCAGTTTTCTCGGTGCAGGTTGCGGTGCAGCTGGTGCAAAAGTTTGGGTCTGTGGTTGTGTTTGCTTTGTGATAGGTGCATAAGTCGGTTGCGGAAGTTGCTGCCTCGGTTGCGGTTGTGCCGGTGTCGGTTGCGCGTGCGGTTGCGGTGAAGCGTGCGGGATCCGCGTAGCGGTGTGGTTGCCGACCGGAGGAACGTGGTTGGCGCTCGGCTTAGGCGTGGACGCGGCGTTCACGTTAGTTTGACTCGACTTCAGCTCTTTTATTTCTTCGGAGATCGATTTTCGGGATGGCAACTCGCCTGAAAAAAATAGTTTTTCAATATATATTTTTTCATTTATTAACATTTAAAAGTAGCCATGCGACCGTGACGCGAGCTGGTTTGCTAGTCCCGCGACTCAATCAAGCCAATCAGGTTCTCTGGCCACGCTCACTGGTCGCGCGTCGCGGGTCATGGGGATTGTTTAGTGCTCCATATAAAGTGATATTAAGCAGTGGCTCCGCGACCCTATTTCGATCTCAGGTCGCGGTTTCGCGTGCATCCGATGGGTATCTTTACTTTGTAATAAGTACATAAAATAAAGCATTAAGATTAAATTAACACTGAGTACATGTAATGACGTGTTTAAATATTTACGTTACCTTGGTCGGATGTGATTGTTCTCTCCAATACTAATCTCACGAATCTCTCGTGACCAGTCAGCAAAGCAACGGCGGCATCATGAGGCGCATTTTCCATGTCAACACCATTTATCTAAAATCACGAATACAGTTTTAACTTTTTAACTTTTTTAACTTGACGCCTACCGCCGTCCGCAAACAGCTGAAAAACTAGAGGAGTTACAAATGCGTTCACGGTCAATAAGACGCCCAATCCCTTGGGCCTCCAGTATTCTCACTCAATCTCAAAAACAAACAAGCAAAACTCAACTCAAACGATACTTCACACCGTCTATCTCTAAGGCCGTTCGATTTATCCGGTCGAGCCGGGTCACTGGTGCTAATGCTCTCCCACGGTCCCTCGTATACAAACAGTACATACCGACACAAGCCGGTCGCCGACCGCCATCTTGCCGTCTTTCGCTGCGGCGCCGAGCGGCGACACGCGCGACACGTACAGCGCGTCGCTGTCGTCACGGTACGGCGGGGAGCCGCGCCCGCCTGCGATACTGAACCCGAGCCCGGACCCGTCGCGAATCAGCGTCGTGTGGACGAGCACCTTTTGTTGGTACACTGAAAATGTAGAGCATGTTATAGTGCAACAATAACACAAGTTTACATAGACTAACATTAGCTGACAGTCTCCTATATACTGGTTACCACCACTTTTTGCTTCGTCAGTCTCGTATATACTGTTTACTACCACTTGCACGGGTAATATTTAGCTTAATTTAATTTAGAATTTAGATTAATTTAGATTTAATTTAAAATAAATTAGAATTTAATAGATTTAAATCTTTCTACCTTCGTGTCAGGTACACGAAAGTATAAGTTATATTTTAAATATTTCAAATATTTACGAGGTGGAACATAAGGGTGTGTGGCGGGCGGCGGCGACGCCTGCAATCTCTGGAAGGCGGGCGCCGGCGCGGGCGCAGTGGTCTGCACCACTTGATTCAGTATCGGCTCCTTCTGCTCCGGTTCGTATTCCTCCGCGTATTGGTTGCTGATGATGAGCGGTTTCATCGGAATCCCGCGTCCGGTCGGTATCTGAAATCAAAACATATTTTTTGAACACTAGATACCATTTTCCCCCTGTTGAAAACAGAGGGGTGTTATAAGTTTGAAGTGTATGTGTGTGTGTATGTGACATCGTAGCTCCCAAACGGTTTAACCGATTTTGATCTAGTTCTTAGATCTTTTTTTGTTTAAAGCTGACATGATCGAGTGTTCTTAGCTATAATTCATCATCATAAGCTCGCTCACTGCTAGACAATTCGGGGGTTTTTTTTTTGTTTATATATAAAATACTTTGCCACCAATCGAGGATATGATATTATCACCAAATGTTAAAAATTTCGCAAGCACTACTTGGCCGATTTCCGGTTCTCTGTTCGAGCTATAGCTCCAGACAAACCAGCCTCTTCGGACCGAAACTAGACCTTACAACCTTCTTTTAGAAGAATATAATATATTCGAAATATAAAGATGTTTCAAAAAAATTCTTCGTCTTAATGATTGTTATAACAATGTATATTAATTAGTGTAACAATAAAAATGACAATGTCAGTCCAGTTATGTTTAGTTTCATTAAAATAACAAAAAAAGTATATTGTCTAAGTTTTGCACGGCGAAACGGAACGTGAAACTTATAGGGATTGAACCACCAATACACTTACACCAATGAATCGATCAGAAATCTATAAATAGTTTTAGTTTTCATGATTCAAAATACTCGTTTGTGTTTGACGGCGATTCGAAAATCGATCTGGTTTCGACTAAAAACTTTCTCGATGCGACATCAATATCGATTAAACTTCTTAAGAGTTAACGTAACAAACTTCAAATACGATGTGTCCAAATTATCGTCGTCCACTAAATACGTCTAAGGAGCTTCTTTTCAAAACTTGATATTATACCAGAAAAAAATATATTAAAATTCATTATTTCGTCAAAAATAGATTATTCCTTCTGGAAATCGAAAAAAGTTAATTAATTAACTATTTTCTCAGATAGTGAAAAAAACAAGTTTTGAAAAAAAAACCCCTCGTCTATAGTCGTCGGTAATTTTAGTATACAATACCTGTCCATTTTCCAATGTGGAAATGGTGTCAGTGGTACTAGATACGGAGTGATGACTTGCACCGCTCGGCGCCCTACTGTGTGTCCTGAAACAATGCAATGACGATGGGTTTAGTTGATAATATGTTATTTAGGATTAAAATATCTGTGTAAGTGCTTTGTAAATGTGTGCGGAATTGTAAAAATCAAGGTTTAAATACTTTGAAGCTGTATAATTTGTTCGCTTGAGAAAAACGTGGTTATTTTTTATCACAAATATTAATAGACGCCTAGTCAGTTTGCTATTCTCTAAAAAAAAGAACAAGGAAAAACTTTCTATATTCGTCTGTCAATTAGGCGAATCCTACTACTATTATAAATGAGAAAGTTTGTGAGGATGGATGGATGAATGTTTGTTACTATTTCACGAAAACACTTCTGAACGGATTTCAATAAAATTTGATATAGTAGTCGTTTTATACTCTGGATTAATACATAGGCTAGCTTTTATACCATAAAAGTAGTGTTCTCGTGGGACACTGTATTTACTCGGGCGGAGCCGCAGACAAAAGCTAGTACAATAAATAAAACAACTAGCTTTTGCCCACGGCTCCGGCCGCGTAAATACATTATCCCACAGGAACACTAAGATTTTCGAGATAAAAAGTAGCCTATGTGTTAATCCAGAGCTTAAACTACTACCGTGCGAAATTTCATGAAAATTTATTCCGTAGTTTTTTCGTTAGAGTAACAAACATCATTCCTCACACACTTTCACATTTTTAACAGTAGTAGGATTCCATGACATTATATAATTTCTAGAATACTCTATCATATTACCTGGTGGACGTGGGTGATTCTCTGGTGATCACGAGGGTGAGCACGGCGCCGCTGGCCTTCAGTACTTCCACGGCGTAGTAGTGGTCCACGTCCACCACCGACGTACCGTTCACCGCTAACACTTTGTCGCCAACCTGCGAGAAAAGTATGTTGAATTGGCTTTACATTGGTAAAGTGTGAGAAAATATAGGCGGTTAGGCATTTATATTCCAACGATTAATGGTCCGTTCACACCGCGAAGATACCTACCGCGCTATGTGGACTTGAATGCATCGCTGCTCGTTAAGCATATATAACTATAACATATCTACAAACCCTGAGTCCAGCATTATACGCGGGTACGTTCGGAGTGACCCACGATATGAAGATGCCGTCGACGTCCCCTATGAACAGGATGGACCCGCAGCTGCCGGCTATGCTGAGCTCGAGCCCACCTGACGACCGCGCTATGCGGACTTCGATGCATCGCTGCTCGTTAAGTATATAACTGTAACAAATCTATATACCCTGAGTCCAGCATTATACGCGGGTCCGTTCGGAGTGACCCGCGATATGAAGATGCCGTCGTCGTCCCCTATGAACGGGGTGGACCCGCGGCCGCCGGCTATGCTGAGCCCGAGCCCGCCTGACGACCGCGCTATGCGGACTTCGATGCATCGCTGCTCGTTCAGTATACGCGCCTCGCTGTCAGCACGCTCTGATACTGATTCGCCTGTAAAAAAGTAAAAAGTATGAAATAAACACAAATGTACAACAAACAATATTGACCGCGCGCTTCTTCATCATAGAGAGAATTTGATAATGTACTTTCCTAGTGAGCGAATTTCAGCACAATCTGTTCATTGTCTCGGTTTTGATCTCTTTATTGATTAGTAATTATGTCGGAAGAAGTTGCCTATAAGCGGTTTAAAAAGTCTAATCTATTCAGCTGAGGTATTTAAGATAACTAAACGGTACAAAATGCAAATTCAATTTATATATTTTATTGTCGTTTAGATAAAGTAAAAGCTATTTTAAAAGTAGGAATAAAATATTGATAGATGTAAAGCGACTTGAAAGAATGCATACATTTGAATATAAGCAGCATTTAACTGTCGTAAAACACTTCATTATTAAAAATATAACTACTACATGATTATAAACGAAATATTTGTTCCCATTCTAGAGAAAACATAAAATTAGTATGCAAATGTTGTGGTATATCATAAAGTTGTAGTTTCTCTATATACCTATACAATAGGCTATTTTATGCTTCAATCTAGTTTGACATAGGACGTTACATAAAGTCTAGCTATTTCCCACGACTTCGACCGCAGAATGGTGGAGAAAGGTGCGCAAACGCATGCGCCAATAAACTCTACTAATTTGGTTTATTTTGTAAATAATAAGACTTACTCGTTCCAGTTTTACCCTTTATAGCACATTTTAATATCGTTACCTAGTTATTATGGATGCAGAAACATATAAATGGAACAAAAGTATTAGGATCTCATTAATATAATAATTTATATAGATAAAATATTAGGTCATTACATATGAAATTGGCGTTTTGTAAAGGAGGAACATAAAGTCGTTTTTTTTTTTAAACATGATATATTTATTTAATCAAAGTACATAATACCATTGCTTTCTATGCACTTTTGCCATCTCATAGGTAGTTCATTGATTCCTTTACTAAAAAAAGATTCGGACAGGAATCAATAAAATCTTTGAATTTTTAATTTTAGAGTTGAATTTTTTTCCTTTGCAAGAAGTTATTCAAATTTCGAAAAAAAAAATGGTAATCTGTTGGAGTAAGGTCCGTTGAGTACGGTGGATGTTTTAGACATTCCAATTGAAGCTACTCTAATTTGGTAGCCGTCTGTTGTGCAGTGTATGGTCTAGCGTTGTCCTGAAGCAGCAGTGGCCTAGAGCGAATGACCAACCTCGGTTGTTTAGCAGCTAGCCATATGATTTGCAGTTGCTGGCAATAGACATCTGCCGTAATCGATTTAAGAAAGCTGTAGTGAACGACACCGGCACTAGTCCACCAAACGCTCTGTATATGTAACTATTTTTGAGTCAATTTTCGCTTGGGGCAGGCTTTGGCTGGTTCGCCAGGGTACAGCCATTGACTTATAGCTTTTACGATTATTGTACAGGATCCACTTTTCATCACAGGTAATGATTCGATTTAAAATCCCTTCATTATTATGCCGGTTGAGTAATGTAACGCAGTGTTTATCGGTTTGTCTGCACTCAATTCATGAGGTACCCACTTTTCAAGTTTTTTCACCTTCCCAATGAAGCAATCATGTGGATTAAAACAGTTTTATCACTAACACCGCAGCCCGCAGCTAACTCGGACGTGGTTTGCGATGGATCCGCTTCCACGATAGTCTTCAATTCTTGATTATCAACTTTGGTCTCCGGCCGTCCACGGGGCTTGTTCTGCAGGTCGAAATTTCCAGAACGAAAACGTTGGAACCAAAAATGCACTGTGTTTTCTTTTGCGACACCGCCGCAATACACATCATTAATCCTTCGAGCCGTTTCTGCAGCCCTGGTGCCACGGTGGAACTCGTACTCGAAAATATTACGATATTTCAAGTTTTCTATTTTGTAAACAGTGACGCAAAGAAAAAACCAAAAGAGGAAAAAACAAACAAATAGAGTTTTCGAAACACAAATGCATGAGTAAATAGCGGTATAAATTTGAAATTGGAATTCCTAACCAAAGAAGATATCAAAGTGACCAGTACGACAAAACGCCAATTTCATATATAAAAAATATTTATTAAAAGTAAGCAACACTGTAGGTATATTTTATAAAATATTGCTATGTATGCATTACATAGTAATTAACAACAATGTCGACTGTCCGGATCTCTTAGTAAATTAAGCTTTTCTCTACCTACTAGGAAACGCTGATTTCATCCTATTACACGTTACAACTCCAACTACAGAAGTAACTCCTGCGTGGTCCGAGCTAGCATTGAATTCAACAATACTTGTAAAAAAATCTCCTTTCATCCATAAACATTGCACATCAAGAATGCAAGCGATAAGCTAAGCCTTAACTTCTTTGAATAAAAACTTTGTTAGATTAAGGGCCTGTTTCACAATCGCCTAATAGCCTAATAAGTGACAAACAGCTTATCCGGAAGTTTTGTCTCTGTCGCTCAGTATAAAGTAAGCAGCGACAAAACTTCCGGATAAGCGTTTAATTCATCGCTTATTAGGCGATTGTGAAACAGACCCTAAGATTTATTTTTTATTATTAACTTTTTATTTTGATTAATAGTTTGCTAATATTTAAGTGTCACGTTTGATTGTTTGTACTTTTTCTTGGTCACTAATAATTGTGAAAACCTATTAATGGCTTTCCTTTTTCTATGTCCAAGCTATATTTGTAACATTTGCAAGCTGCGGTTGGTGTACATTTGTTTCCGAGATCGACGTTACCAAAATAGTAAACAAACACATCAGCATAATAGCAATAGGCAAGCTTTAAATCTAAATGGAAAGCGTGACCGGACCGAGCTTTTCTCAGTGGTCTGTTTAATAACTTTTTATTGTTATTAGCGTTTGATTCTTGTCTATAATTTGTAAAATTGCTTTCGGTACAGTTATCGAGAACCCTTTATTTGCGGTGAAAGCGTGATGTTATTCGGTACTTTGTATTGCCTGTCAATATTAACCCAATATCGACCAGCCGATCTGTTAAACAATTTAAACTCACTATTCAATGTGAGTTTGATGTGAAACAGTTTGAAAGCTTTTTTATCCGTTTCTTCATTACAGCCCATATTCCGATAAAGAACGTACCTATTATAGCTATCTTAATTAATTTTATATACTTCTTATCTTAAATTACTGGACAGGGTATCATAAAATCATGTAGGTACTTTATAATTATAAACTGGAGAGACGAATAATAAATGTAAACAAAACAACTCTCTCTTTATGAAACTTAATGCATAATAATTCAAGTCTCATTCACACTTAATTGTTTTTTTAATATAATCAAAACGATTTAAGTTTAAAATACAGTATGCAATTAACATAGAGTTAGGTATAGTGTTGACAGCTGCGATTTGATTAAAATCGGGAGGGAAGGCAAAATAAATCGGGAGTTGACACTTTACAAATTATTATCCTTTTTTTTTACTCAAAACGGAACGAATGTAATATTTTATTTTTCTGATCACTAGGTAGGTTACGCGTAGAATATATTTTAGTAAAATTCAAGAGATATTTTTTTTTTCTAATACTACTGGATAAATTTTGTTAAAAAAATCCATATCTGAAAGACTGTACACTTGGAAAAATAAACTATAGCGCAAAACAGAACTTAGGTACTTTGTATGTTAAAATCTAGCAAGCGGAGCAAGCGAGCAAAAACCTTTTCCCGTTTTGCATGTTTGAGGTCATTAAATTAAAATTCCAATTAAGTCATTTAATTGGAATATGATAAATTCCAATTAAATGACTTTGCTACTTGAAAAAAAAAAAAACAAAAGAGTAAAACAGAAGGTAGCTACTAAATGTTAAATTATGTATATTTAAACTTAGTAACATTTTTATCCTATTTTGCAGGTTAAGCAAAATCTATTAAAAAGGTAAGAAAGTAAGAAGAACCTAGATACGAAATTAAGACCTCGGAAAATACTCTTTCTGTAACTGCCGCATTTGCAATTTTGATTATTCTGATTTATCGGGACACTTACAAGTCCCGGGATTCGCACGGGACATCCCGCGCGAATCGGGACACCTGGCAATCCTAGTTAGGTACCTACTAACTACAGTGCAACCACTATACACAATCAACGTTTGTCTATGGTAATGACCACGAACTTTATATTATAGTAATTTTACGGACTGAGATTAAAAATAGCAAGTAGGTAAAGGTATAGGTAAAATGTAATAATTAATCATAACCAAAAGTGAATTTTCCACCACATTCATCAACGGTGATGAGAACATTAAAACTATAGACCATTAATAATAATGATGAAACTTTCGCAAAGTTTTTTTCTGCGAAAGTCTTTACCGGTCCTAATGACGGTTAACTACTGCATAATGACGAACTCTTAAATGTTAATGAATACGGCAACAGTTTAGATGAAACTCCATAAATAAATATTAAATCGAAGAAAAAAATTAATCAAATAAAAAATCTTCCGTCATCTACAAATTCTTACCTAATACTTATTGCACTTATAATTAATATATTGTGTAGGGCAGGCTATCATCAGCATAATATTCCTTCACCGTAACTATGACATTACTGAATACATTCATCAATGTAACTTTAAATAGACTTCACGATTCAGAATGAGAAATTGCTCAAGCAATGGGTGCTCATCGAAATAGGCAGAAAAGCAAAATTGCTTCAAAGATAAATCTTCGAGTGGTAGATAATACATCAGCAAACGCATTTTACGACGTCATTGTTCACGTGGTACTATACCAAGTATTACAATTAAAATACCTTCATCCATTGGGCTATTTTAGATATTCGTTGAAAACAAATTTCCTCATGTTAATATGCTATCTGTAGTATAATATATAGTCATTGAATTATTCTAGCTATTCGTCTAGGACAAATTTCCCCATGATAATATGCTAATCGCAGTGTGTCAAGTTAAATGAGGCGAGGCCTCACTGACATTGCGGTCTGTGAAGGTAGCGGTTACGACTCTACTTCGAATCAAGGGAAAGCATTGAAATACGATCCTCATATAAGTCGACACGATGGAATTTGTAACATTTTAAACAATGTTAAAAGTAAATTTTAACATTTTATTTTTTTTAAGAATGTAATATTTAAAAATCTCGCACAATAAACATCAATAAGCTCGATAATCAATCATGTGACCAAACGACACAGTCTGTTTAGAACAAAGAAAGAGACAAGTTTAGAAAGAGACAAGTAGCGATAATTCAATGTACGAAATTCTACGTGCTCCGCGACCACACTTTAGCAATGTGCTTCGCTTTTCACCCGACTACAGCGAAGCCAAAAGGAAGGGTAATGATTTTGGCAGTCATGTATGTATGTCTAAACTACTAATCCGATTTTAATTAATGAGGTGTCACTATATTCGTAATAATGACGCGGGTAACATAAAATATTTGCATATTCGGGTAATAGATTAAAATTTTTGACTTTTATTAACGGGCAAATGGCCCACCACACTTTTATGGTAATAATTTAAATGACATTTATTCATAATGACAAAATAATATTGGATTGTTTCCAATAGTCCTTATGACAAGAACGTTTGAACGCACGAAAATTCCTCGCGCTACCTACGAGACCGTCGTAATACACGACCCTAGAAACACAATAGACGCTGTTCAACATTTCAATTCTTTCGTCATACCAGAGATCACACTCCCAGGGCATGTGATGCGCACTTTTTTCATATGGACTGCCTTCGGTCGAACACTCCCAAAGCGGAGAAATAACTAATTTAAATCCATAAAGTTGAGCTTAGTAAATGTTTTACTATACATTTTTTTTATGTTATCCTCCTACCCTCTTTGCGTAGGGGATAGGCCTGCGACGAATTGCTTAGGGAAGGTGTAACTTACCTTGCTGAAGTCACCAACCACCTCTTCGAAAAAGGCTCAAATCGTCACAAGCTAGCTATGTCGCCGTTTGTAATCTACGTGCGACATCAGCGACATGGCATTGACAATTAGGTCTCAACTATATTTAAGGTCAATGCAATTAATGAGGTCTCCTCCCTTGGCGATTCATTGTTGCGTGCTTCACATGTCCAGTAATTGGTGACCCCGTGACAATTACAAGACAATGCAACGATGCGCCTCATTAAACTACATAATATACCGCTCTAAATATGTAATGAGTGATGTGACCGTGAATTGGTAAAATTAATCAAAATTGAGGATCATACTAGTTCCGCAATTTGGATTCATTCAGGAATTTGCAGGCTCTCCGTTGCAATAAATGAGGCAGGGAGGAATTATATTATTACTTTATGTCATACCTATGACAAGTGACGCAAAAACTCATATAGCCAAAAGATGGACGAGCTACGAATAAACAATAGTATAAAGAATATAAAGTCGACACAGATGCGCGCAAAAACACTTTACCGTGTGCGCGACATTGAAAAAGAATATATTGGTATACAAATGACCGTTCACAGTTCACACGACAATCCGGCGAGATAAATGGACACGACAGTGAAATCAAGTGGTCCAGAATCGTCGTATCCGTATCCTGAACAATGGCCAATCAGTACTTTCACTCCCATAGTTTATTTGTACGGAGTAGAGCAGGAGTTGCTAACCAGTGGGGCGCACCTCCGTAGGCGTAGAGATGTCAAGGAGAGCAGAACTCATTTTTTTTATAACAAAATATAGTAGTCGACACCTCGCTTTAGCTAGTCAATCTTAGGCCCGTATTAATAAAGCGTTCTTATCTCTAAGACAATTCTCAAGAAAGTACTTAAGATATGGTTTTAATTAATAGACCGTACTTAAGTACAGCTGTAGGTACGGCGTATCAAGAGAGTGCGAACGTATTAATAAACGAGACTCGTTACTCAAGTACGCTTTCATTGCTGTCAAACTGTTACTTGAGACGCGGTTTCGTGGGTACAGTCAAACCTTGACTTGAGAACGGATTACTTGGGAATTGGGATACAGAACATTATTATTTGTGGTGTTTTTGGGTGTGTTACAATTATATAAATTTAAATCTAAATACTTATGATTAAACAAACTCAGAATTTACACTACATACTCAACACAAAATAAAGTTATAAAAAAAGATTCTATATTGATATATGATTGATACTTATTCTTCTTTTTTTGGTATTCGCGGCTGCAAAGGTTTTGCACCATTCTGCCAGTGTCGAGTATTTATAGAAATATTTTCGATTTTATTTATAATTTAAAATTAAATAAAATATATTTATTTATTTATATTAAACGAATTACCTATTTGATTTATATTAATTGACTTGATTTGACACTTGACAGCAGAACTTTTTTTCGCTGCCCAAAAAACAATCCTCATTATATGATTCCTCCCTCCTACAATTCCTCGCCCTATCAACCTTAAATCTGTTCTGTATTTTGTAAATACTCCTTTTACTGAAACTTTATGTACATACTGTGGTACTGGCCCTAAATTTGTCTGTTCTTGGTTTTAAATTATTCAACAGACCTTCCTGTACACCGTGCCCTTGTTTATTCATAAAACCCACTCATAAGGTAGAGTTTTCGTCAACACAACACTGGCGAATCATTAAGGAGCCACTTTAAAGAATAAGAAGAAGAAGAACTTTTTTCGAATGGCAATGATCCGCATTCCGTTTTACGTAGTTGTTAAAAAAATATGGATATTAATATGCTAGACAATAATAAATACTATGTAAAAATTAATCTACGTAAAAATTAATGAAAATCAGTTTTTTCAATATAAAAAATACAGAATAAACTTTTTTTGGTATTTATATTATTAAATATTACATTTTTAAAAAGAAATATTGAAGGAATGTATAATCAATAAATCCGTTCTTTGTAGAAGTGTAAACGAAACGTTTATTTATTCGTTCTTTGTCGTGAAGATGACGCTTAAAAGTTGAGTAAGTGATCTCAATAACGTTATCAACTGAGACGGTCTTGAGATCATACATTATTGAGAAGCTAATCGTTACTTGAGACCGTCTCAGCCAAGAAAGGTCTTGAGAACGAGTTTGAGAACGGTTTATTAATATGGGCCTTAGAAGCGACTGGCGGAGTCGAGTCAAATGACAAAAAACTTCAATTATTTGGGTTTGGACTAAGTGTCAGTTCACACTGCGACGATACGCGGCGCTGCCTTTTAAATATAGTTACTGAAAAAATAGAACTTTATCACTACACAAAAAGATACACGTTTCATATGATATAAGTCATTCACTGCACAATATGTGCTGTGGAGCGCGGTGCAATCTGACATTCGAACTCTTACAATGAAACGTGTGTCTTCTTGTGTAATATATAAAGTTTAATTTTGAATAGATATCTTAAAAATGCAGCGTCATGTCGCGTATCGTTTCGTTTTGGTGTGAATTGATGCTAAGACGTCAAGTCAGACCTGAGCTGACTAGTCAAACATATGAGCGCCGGAGCTTCTAGGTTTGTCTAAGTATAATATATGGGAATAAATATCGATAAAAAATCCTTTTTTTGCAATAAAAATATAATGAAAGTATTATTTATAAGCCGAGGTCTCAGTGAAAAAAAGGTTGGGAAACCCTAGTGTAGAGCATCCATTGTCCCTCAGCCGAGTCGTGATAGAGAACAGCATTCGTGACTCCAGTTTATCAGTTAGCTGTTGGACGGAAATCTTACACTGCACTAGGATAATTTAATGCAACGACAGGTGAAAGCAAATATTATTTAGCACTTACTAATTACCTTAAAAGCCCTACTAAAGTATACCTGACAGTTATTCCGGAGTCGTGCTGTCGTGATGGTATTTCTGGGAAACGTTTAGATACGAAATCATTAAGATTAAACGGCAAACCACGAATTGTTTATACTATATAATTATATAATTTTTAAATTAGCACATATTTAAATTGTTTGTGAATAGTCTTTTGTTTAAAAATCGGCCAAGTGCTAGTCGGACTCTCGCAAAAGAACACACTCAAATATTTATATTATTCTGTTTTTAGTATTTGTTGTTATAGCGGCAACAGAAATACCTGGTGGCCTGGTAACAGACAGACAGACGCGAAGTCTTAGTAATAGTATACTTAGTAATAGTACGGACCCTTAAAAAACTATTTGATCAATAAATAAGTCACAAGAAATATTATGTAAGTACTTTACAGGGACGAGGGAATGCAATTCTCATTTCCATCTTGAATTCAACAGAAGAAAAAGCTATAAAAAACACAAATTTTAGGATTCCAGATGCCATACCGCAATAAACCATCGAAAGCCAATAAATAGGACATCAAATAAAATCCTAGTATGCACGTTACGGTAGCTTAAATGATACACAGCGAATCGAATAATATTCTTGGAGAAATTTTATTGAGATTGATGGTATTAAGGCAACTGAGGTTAGTGTAGTTATAAGCCTATTTGACTTGGACTGACAGCCGTAACGAATTTGCAACAATTTTACTGTCAATCGGAAATAAATGTAAACATGGAAATTACATTTCTTTAATTATGTACCTGTACATGTATGTAAGCTAGCAATTGCAGAGATATAATATTCATGAGTTATATATATTTTGGTCCTTTTAAGTGTTACTCTATATACTAATAATACAAAAAGGAAAGATTTGTTTGTTTGCATCGAATGGGCTCCGAAACTACTGGATCGATTTTGATGAAATTTGGCACATATAGGTATAGAGTAGACCACGGGGAAGGACATAGGCTACTTTTCGTCGCGACAAAATGCATGTTTCCCTGCGGGATTTCCTTTTGCGCGTACGAAGTCGAAGGCAACATCAAGTAATATGTACAAAGGTGCGACGGAGAGTTGACATTTGTCTCATTAGAAGTTCAATGTTTAGAATACGATGCATCTACCATAAGCCCCCCTTTTTTAAGTAGGTGAAACAGTGCCATTACGTATGAACATAGTACTGAATTACTGATAGTACATGGATCAGTAGTATAACTTACAGTATATCACCTTTGTACTAACTAAGTAACTACTGACCAATTGGCACCTACACATTTCAAGGTTTGTTTGTTTTGCCGCACGCCTTATACACACAATAGGCTATATTTAAATAATACATCATTGTATCGATATTTGGTCAATTTATCCTCCTATAAAGGAAGCTATCGAGATTCCTAACAAATTAGGAACGCCTGACGTACGAATTCATATTTTTTTGGCATGAATATAAATAGTAGGCAGGACTAAAGTTTCGTTGCCTCAGTTATTTTCATGAGAAACTCCTTCGGGTTGTAAACTTAAGTTTCAAGTAGCTTTACAGTTTTAGATTGGCACTTGGCAGTAATATGGTGACTATATTTAGCTGCGTCATGTGCTAGAATTCACACATGTTTCATAAGAGCTGACTCCAAAATAACGTTAAGTAAATGAATGTAAGTACAATTATGCATTTACTTTCACCTTTACATGCATTAATAAAATATACAAATTAAGGCAACCATTTTAAATGTATGTCCATTGTACACCTACACACCGAAAACTCTTAGCGACTTAGCTTTCTAGAAGCAATTAACATTTAATCAAAATTTAATTAACTTAAAATACAGTTTGACTCCAACTTATAGATGTTATATTTTAATTTTGGTACATTTTTTGTCCTTGTACACCTACACACCGAAAACTCTTAGCAACTTAGCTTTCTAGAAGCAATTAACATTTAATTGAAATTTAATTAACTTAAAATACAGTTTGACTCCAACTTATAGATGTTATATTTTAATTTTGGTACATTTTTGTCCTTTCTGATTTTCAAAGAGAACTATTTTTAATGCAGTTTTAGCTTCAGACCGCTCAGTTTATTATCTATGGGTACTAATATTATAAAAAGGATAACAATTCTTTGTTTGTTTGTATGTTTTATATCTTCTTTGTTTCAAGTATACATTGAATAGACTCTGAAACTACTGGACCGACTTTGATGAAATTTGGTACAGATATAGAATATACCACGAGGAAAGACATAGGCTCCTTTTTATCCGGCAAATATACGGTTCCTGCGGTTCCTTTTGCACGCACAAAATCGCGGGCATCATTTATTATTAATTATAAGGCAATAGTTTTCTTATTCAGTAGTGAGCAAAAACTTATTTAATAACAATTTGTCACATAATTGAGTTTTACGTCGAGGCAAAGACTATTTTATCCTAAAAGAATAAATAAAATCCCATCAAACACAAGCGCTGCTAAATGTAGAGTCGAGATTCTCACTATACACGCCCTAACTTTAGCTCTAGTATGACAAAACTGACTTTCTGTTAGATGTTAATAATTTGAGTCCCTGCCTATTTTGATTAACTTCTGGTTATTAAAATTATACTTAATAATTATTTAATAATTTATAAATCATAGAATATAATCTAAAATTAACATTTAATACTTAAAGGTCCGAGTTATTGTCACTGCTCGCCGTGAAAAAGTTAACTACAATATTTTGTATGGCATCGCAACAAAATATTGCAACAAAAAGTGGCAAACAATGCTAACTAATTTGATGCCATACAAATTGCAGTAGTCAACTTCTTCACGGCGAGTAGTGACAAAAACTCGCACTCAGAACATAGCACGATCAAATTAATGTGAAACCCCGCGTTTCGTTACTACATGATCTATTGTAGGTACATCATCGTCAGCCCGTAGTCGTCCACTGCTGGACATAAGCCTTTCCCATTTCGCGCCACCATACCCGGTCCTCTGCCTTCCGCATCCAACCGCTTCCCGCCGCTCTCTTTAGGTCGTCGGTCCACCTCGCCGGAGGTCATCCTACGGGGCGGGTTGTTCGCGGTCTCCATTCTAAAACCTTTCTGCCCCATCGGCCATCGGCTGCTCGACAAATATGCCCCGCCCATTGCCACTTCAGTTTGCTTATCCTGAGGGCTATGTCGCTGACTTTTGTTTTTCGTCGGATCTCCTGATTCCGGATTCTATCCTTCAAAGAGACTCCGAGCATAGCCCTCTCCATAGCTCGCTGAGCGACCTGGAACTTGTGGACGAGGCCTATTGTGAGTGTCCTTGTGTGAATTGTAGGTACAACAGAAATGAGTATAAGCTAAATTTTATTTTCCACTTTAAGCCCATGTACTTTTACGGTAGCGAAAGATATACCCACCTTATACCTACGTGTTGATATGTCTAAGCCGCAAACCCACGAGCATAAAAGTTATAACACAACGTAATATTTGGCTATTATGCGCACTCGAATCTCGATGACCGCATCACATAAGCGCGCTACTATTTAACCTTCACATACAAACCGATGTTTATTCACGAATATAAAAACATAACATACAACCAATTAAGCAAAAGCAGCGAACCATTTTTAAATGTATTATGTGGTTTCACTTTTAACAGCGAATTTTGTGATACAAATATTTATTGTGTAAACCTTTTGGACTTTTAGACCCTCATATTTAGGGCAACTTAAATAATTTAAATCCTTTCATCTTAATACTCGAACAGAAGCTTTTTAGTGCAGCAATAACATTCAGTTAAATAACACTCAAAATATTATCTAAGTACCTACGAATTGGGCATTACTTTTTGTTGGAAATAAATAACTATTTCTCACAAATCAGAAATTTATCAAGTGCCTTCTCCTCCTGAGAATGAAATACTTCGAATACTAAAAAAATGGATCCATAAATAAATAAGAATATATATTATAGGACAGGGTTTTTATTAATTTTATTATTGTTTGAATATTATGTTGGTTCAGATTTTCAGGTTTAAATACAAATACAAAACTATAATCTAATCTAAATTGCACTTTGCAATAGGGAATTAAATAAACTACAAAACAACACAACGGCATATTTTGTATCCATACTCCAAGGGTATACAGAAAACGTTCTAAAAAAAACTTACGTTTTTTTCGCCTAACCACCCCCATCGTCTTGTATCCTTTGTATAGACCCAGGGTTGCCGTTTATGGTAAACCAGGATCAATCAGTGCATTCCACTACGATCACTGCCCGGTTCTCAAATTAGACGATTACGAATACGCGTCTGACACAGGTTGTTTACGTTCGTACAATGTGCGCTACGCGTGCGTATGCGCAGCCTGGGGCGCATTGACGGAATGCGCACTAGACGCAGCTGCAGAGGCTGTAAGCGCCGGCGCCCGCAACCTCTCTATTCGATTAAAAATAGAAAGTCTCAACCCGCCGCGCACGGACCTTTTATTTTTACCCCTGAATTAAACCACTCATTATCTATATCGATTGTTATATCGAAAGTTTTCGATTTTACACACGATCCTTCAATATCACGATAGTATTATGTGCTTTATTTAGCTCAAAATGTTAAACTGGCACATTCGTGGTAAAGCATGGCTCTCTCAAGTTCTATTAGCTGCAAAAACATATTTCTGAAGAAATTTTCTTTAAAATATTTAACAGTAGATATTGCCCGCGGCTTCGTACGTGAAAAACGAAATCTCGCCGGAACCGTACATTTTGCTGCAATAAAAAGTAGCCTATGTGTTAAATGTTAATCCGGAGTCTACATAACTACCATACAACATTTCGTCAAAATCTGTTCAGTAGTTATTGCGTGAAAAAGTAACAAACATCCACACATTCATAGGTACATACAAACTTTCGCGTTTATAATACTTATTAGAACTATTATTAGACCTCTATACTTACTAGTAAGAATAGAGGTCTCCACCACCCTTACCACTGTCTACATTTATAATTCAAGGACCAATATTAAAATAACATACGCAGAAAACATATGGAGCTAATCGTTCCTCGATCTAGGCAGGTGTGCTGACTGCTGTCGCACTTTTCTGTCAAAGTCAAGGTCAAATTAGATTTTGATTAGATTTGAATTAGAATTAACCTTAGTAGGTTTTTGTCCGAACATTTGCAGGCATGAAAAACTAATTTTTTTGCATAACCGCACATATTTGCAGCTATTACGAACATTATTGGTCCATTGCAGTATTTTTAAGTTAGGTGTGTCATCAGTACCCTATTATATTATGTAGTTTAGCACAATTCAGTAGAAATAGAAAACTCGGTGAGATATTTTATGCCACAAAATATAAATACTACTTTTTTCGAACAGGCACATAATACACAGAGTAGGTATTACCTACTCAAAAATCCATGTAAATAAATGCTCCAGCTAAACAAGATAAATCGCAAGAAATGGGTTATGTTGCACAGCAAGTAGGTTTAAACCTCTGATTCTTGTAAGAATTGACAAGAGAAAAATATGTTTTAACTGTTCGAAGTCACGCACGGTATTTCCTAACGACGTTTTTTATGACGATACGCATTTCTTTAATTACGAGTAAATTCTTTAAGAAAAAGCAAAACCTGTGCTCTTCAAATTCAATTCGTTCTGGAATAAAATAACAGTATCTTAACTAAGATGAGATCTTTTCTCTAATAAGTAAAACTTATAATAAATTAAAGATTATCTTGATTATATTATCTCTGATTTGTGAATCTTCACAAATCAGAATAGATTCAATAAGAACAAGGTAAAAACCAAAAAAAAAATATATAAAGAAATGATAACAATTACCACCGCATTAAAATAAGGATCTTATTCATAATTCAGAGCTTTCCTTTTCTCTACAAAAGGTTGACAGGATTGTCGTTAAAAAATTTGATCATTCATGGGTCATTCAACTGTGGCGTTCTTTTGAGTCAGAACTTACAGCAAATTTTGTACAACAATTCAGAGAAAGCTTTACTTCCTAGACCTAGACTGAGGTTAACTTTTAAGACTGGTTTAAAAAAACGTGCATAATATATGATCTCATGCTTTTTTCTCACGATGCACACGATGCAAGGAATTTTAAACGCATTTATTATCGAGAAATTTCATTACCTACAACAGCTATTCCTCCCATAATAACGCTAGTTAATGTCAAAAGATGTGTCAACCGTCTTGCTTCTTAGGCTAGGAGAAAATTAGAAACTATACCGGGATATTGCTTTCAGTTTAACAGCAGATTATTTTAAGACGGGAATCGATCGATTTATGCTTTCTAATACTAGGCTGTTTATTAATTATTAATCTACATAAAACTTTACAAGATAGATATTTTATAGCACCATGAGCCTAGAGTTGTTGAAGTAAAAGTCTAGCTAAGCTGCGTTTTAATAGCAAACTCATAAACACGTATGAAATTGAAGATATTAACCGTTTATGACTTTATTTATAGTAATGACATCTAAGTAACTATATTGTATTAAAAAAATACTGATACTTGCAATTATTAAGACCCGATAGCTATTATCATCGTTTAATTTTTATTACCAACATAAGATATTTTCACGGTACTTAATAAAGTTTGGCCAGCTAATACGCGAGAACAGGCAATTATCCTATGATGAAATTATACATCAAACTATTGATAATTTATCACTAAACATGACTTAAAACTAATTTAACCAACACTTTACTATAAAATATGTATGATTTTTATAAAATATCAAAAATACAAAAAAAAAAAATTCAAGTTTGTCCACGAGATTAGAAACGCACAGTCATATTCACATAGTAACGTCATATTCTTGTACTTCTTTTTTTTTTAAATGGCCTCCCTAATCTTATCATTACCGTCAGTAAACGTCATTTAAAAAACGTATGTCACTTGTCAGTCGAAGTTTAGTGCAAGTTTTGTGCGGAATATCAACGTTTCTTTTCGATAATAATAGTACTATTATAAATTTGATCGTTTATTTTAAACGTACTTAAAATGTAATTAATAATAATTTAACAAATATCACTAAAAAGGGAAAAAATATTATTTTCAAACAAAAAAATAAACCGACTTCCAAAGTAAAAATACACAAAAAAGTATGGAATAGGCTAAAATTTGAACCATTTCTCTACTCAATCATCTTAATTTTGAAGTCGGTACCAGCCCAAACAATATCCTACAATATTATATAGAACTCACGTCCAAATTTACTGGTACCGACTTCAAAATTTTAGACGAATTAAAAAGGGGACTATTTAGAAAATAAGATTAATTTCATACCTTTTTTGTGTATTTTTACTGTGGAAGTCGGTTTAATTTTTTGTTTAAAAATAATATTTTTTCCCTTTTTAGTGATATTTGTTAAATTATTATTAATTACATTTTTAGAACGTTTTAAATAAACGATCGAATTTATGATAGAATACACGCCAAGCTGCCATTAGGTATAGTTAATAAGATGATGATGATGATTACTGTTACATAGTGGCATATGCTTGCAGTTCTTTAAACAATTCCGAAATTTCCAAACGGGTATATTTAAAGACTGAGGAGTTCTGTTCAGTGCTTTTGGATCCAGTGTAGAGCAAAATCTTACTTTTTGGTAGCATATGCTTGGACTACTTCAGAAAAAGTAGAAATCACCATATGTGTCCATATAAATTTCCCTCGATTCCCATCCCATCATCAGGTCACCACTTTGATGTCAAAAGGACCTATTTGGGATTATACCCAAATATATGAAATACATCAAAAAAATAATTTTGAAAATCGGTCCACAGACGGCGGAGTAATCGATAAACATAGAAAAAAAAAATATATACAGCTGAACGTATAACCGCCTCCTTTTTTTGGAAGTCGGTTAAAAATTACTAAAATTAACACCAAGAATTATCACACTAATCATGTCAATCCACTAAGATTTGACATATTTAGTGTGATTTGATCCATGACAACACATTTTAGCGTTTTGATAGCTTCATTAATTATTATTTTTAAACTTTTGCTGATTTGCAAAGGAAGGAAAGAAATTTACAAGGAATGGTCCAGATTGCACATATATTATGTTATTACGAACAATTTGACATACCTACTTTTCAAAAACTTAGAACTTAATAACCTATAATAATAATCTGCACTATAGTTTCAATCAGTAAAATTACAGACAAATTATCAAAGAGGAAGAAAATGGTAAATAAATAAAAAACTATACCTTCCCCTACAACCTACATTAACCCCTATATCTACAATTACACCTAAATCTAAAATAACCTACCTACCGACCTACCTAACCACATACCCCTACAACTTATGTACGCAGGCACATAATACATAATAGTACAAGTACGCAGGTCTATATTTGTTGACAGTCAAGTGACTGACGGAACGAACAAAAAAGTTTAACAGGAAGTAGGAACAGTTAGTATAGGAAAGTTTAATGTCCTTTTTTGTATTTTCTTCGCAATTTTAGCAATATAGCTCAACGTTTAAACCTTCCCTGAATTACCACAATTATTTCAAAACCAAAATTAGCCAAAATTGGTCAATCCATTTTCGAGATTTAGCGAGACATTGAAATTGCAATCCATTTTTATATAGGAAGAAAATAAATAAAGTATAAAGATCTACGCTTGAAAAAAACCTTTCCGTGTTAGTGTTTCAGTTGCATATAACGGGTCTCCCTCTCGTGGATAGTTTTACACCGTGGGTGGACGACAAGGTTGCTTTACATCGCCAGAAAAATCGGAAACGCAAATGGCCTACCGTATAACGAACTGTTATCAATATGCACTTGACGCCTCCGTGGTCCAGTGGTTTTTTTTTTTTTTTGAACTCCTGCGTAGCCGGACTGGTTTCAATGATTACCAGCCACCGCCACCGAAATCGGTGTGGGAGCTATTATTGTTATTAATGCAATTTGCTCTATTATGGTTTATATAGTCCTTATTTGTATGAATGCGATATTATGTCTTAATAGAGAAAATTGATGATTTGGCAGAATTTAATTACCAATTTCTAGCCAACTATACGAAACTATAGGTTAGGATTTTCTTGAGCCTCGACATTACCTACTCTATGGGATATAATATTTTGCTTGACGGTTTGTAAGGCTGATCCTACCTTATCAAGGTAATTAGGTAGTATTTATTTGTTTGCTATGTAGCTTTGTACTCTTTGTACCATGGATCATTCTAGTTCCTATAATTCCTACATATTTGCTCCAAGTTTTATAGTACCTCTACTAATGTCCGTGAGATGCGATTACAGCAATCGATCATTTATCTTAATCATCACAATTTCCTATCATAACGATTAAAAAGTAATAGAAATGAAATAAACTTTTTTGATTATGATCATAAAATTGTCACTGATTTTATTATTACTAGTTTAATTTCTATAAAATGTATTGCGCACATTATAGCATTATTAATGAAACTCTACTTTTAAAAGTTTTTTATAATTATTTTTATAAGCATCTTACATGTAGATTCTAGGTACCTACTACCGTACAAGTAGCCGCTCGACCAGGCATAAGATGAAAATCGCTTAAAATCGCGCCGTTGGTTCGTGCGCACGCACACCACCACGTCTGCAGTAGTTGCGGTCACTTTGTGTTAAAATATTTTGAGGCGTCCTAAACATTTTCCTTTGACACTGGCAAAGTAAAATATTTAGAAACAGGCCGAGCAGGAATTTTGTCGAAATTGTATTTAACATATAAGATACTCTACAAATACTATTATTGGTATACGATGAAGTAATAAAATAACTTTAGTTATTCCAACGTAGCACTCTTAATTCGTATTCTACACTGTATTCCGACATATCTATTAATCTGTCACAGCGTCTAAACAATATTAATTTGTCATGTTGACATGGTAATAATGACGAATGATACAAAAAACTAAATACACGGAGTAACCGAGATCATTATTTATGTTTGTGATGACACTTACGTGCCCGCCATACAAATTAGGTGAAAGGTAGAGAAGGTACTGTCGCCGAGAGTTCCAGTGTACAACTTTTCCACATTATCAATAGGGCAAAAAGGTTCAAAAGTGATACACCGGATATGTCGGCGACTGTACATCGATAAAGAGGGCGCCATATCGGCTAATACTACAATCGTAATACCATCATAATAGAATCAAGTTCAAGCATTCATTTCTGGCAGATAGATATTATAAAGACTGGCAATATTTGAAATCAGGGGAGCAATTCTCGCAATACAGTGCGACTGGCGACATCATGCGCGGACACTGGAACCATACTGCGTATTGAACATAATTACGTGAATTGGGCTTCTGAATGACAAATATTTTAAATGTCAGTCAGTAAAATGGCACCCAAAATAATTCTCTCTCTACTAAATGAAAGGAAAGGTTGAAAATATGAAATGTATTTTCAATGACTGAATGTTAAGCTTATAAATCATGGTATTGACTACGATAATTCGCTACGATTATAGACAAATCGTTCGATTTGTCTATAATCGTAGCGAATTATCGCAAATATTTGTTATACACACCATCGTTAAACCTATACAGTTCGGTTTACCGGCATCGTTAAATCGTTACGATAAAACGTAAAGTGTGTAGCGGACATAAGTAGGCCCGAGGCTACTAATGGCTGTAATTAGGTATAAGGATGTAAGCTCCAGTAGTCCGAGAGTCGAACGCATCAGCTATACATAAGTCCGTCCGTATTGAGGTATCATATCAAAGATGCGCTTGAATAACTCATTTCACAGGTTCACTTTCAAGATCCGTTCCCGCGCTGTGCATAAAACCACAAGGTACAGTCGTCGACATTAGCGTTACATATTATTATTCGTTTAGTAATTATTATGTTTGATTTTAACATTAGAGAACAATCCCACAATTATTATTGGTTATAACTGTTTTTAGTGAACATCAAAACAAGCAATAATCATCAATATCAAAACTTATTACACGCACTATAAGATAGATCTTGTTTTATACAGACAATATTTAGTACACGTTTCACTTGCTTAAACATATCTAGAATGTATAAAAAACATAAAAATAATTTTCCTATTATATTCTGTTTCATTTAACATTTTAATAAGCTAGTTTTTTCTTCTCGCGTCAGTATACAGCATACACATCATTATAGAGGAATTTGCTTGAAATATGGGATATGTTCTTAATTTCATGTTTGCACTTTTGATAATGTCTGTACTTAATAACTCGCTCTGTTGATTAGCAAAATCTAATGTAGCTACCGGCCGACATGAAAACAGAGGAGAAATTCTAGCGAATATTATAGTGAGATAGGAACAAATGAAATAATTAGAGAAAGGTACGAAATTACAAAAGGCACGGAGAGGCAGGTTTTGATAACTCGACTGAGATAAAATACCAATGTGCAATATGATAACCGAATATTCTAGATAAAATCAGTAAGACGTACGGTCGAGACAAAAAGTATCACATCTGCGATAAAGTAACGCGGTAGCAGGAACGTTTTCGAGACGCATGCTTATGAAAACACGGCAAATTATACTGTAATTACGATCAGCGAGAGTTTTTTTTTTATAATCAACTTAATAGCATGTCTAACATTACTCTATGGCATTCCGTTTGGAAAGTGGAGTCTGTTAATTTACGCTCACGTCAATGATTGACAGCACGCTAATTCGTATAATAATGATTTAAAATGACTTATAATGAAATTTGATTTACTAGCCATGACTATTTTCTACACAAGCGTACATTACTGTGTACGAGATTCTAACCATAGCATTTTTTTCTTATTTTTAATGTAAAAAACTCTAATGTGCATAGTAATATTACAAATTTACAATACAGTTATTGGAGCAGATTGGTGAGTGTGGTAAACCAAAATTAGCAGTATCAATGTTGATTTCATTTTTTCCACACTTAGTTCTTGGCAGAATAAAACGGTCTGGAAACTGATCTGCAAATATTATTAAGATAATGACATCATTATCTACATCAAATCTTAAATACTACTAAAATATTTTTGATATATGGATCTAGATCACAATAAATATACAATTTCATACTCTACATTATGTATAAACAGAGTCAACAAGAATTAAAACCTAAAACAAAATACGCTTTGAAAAAACAATCTAACAATTATACCTATTATGCTTACAGCGTCATAGACGTTGAAGATACAATAATATTTTATCTTAAGATGCCCGGATCGATCGAGCGAAGTATCGATGGATGTTTGTTACACTTTCACGTATAAACTACTGAATGTATTTTAATGAAACTTTACAATAATATAGCTTATACATCAGAATAACACATAGGCTACAATTTATAAAGATATTGTGTGAATTGTCCAAAATATGACGATAAGTGTCAAGTAAGTAGGAAAAAATCTACCATTTGCGAGCTATTCTGGCGTGCGCTGCCCAAGCCGCTAGAGTTACACATATGTAATGTATGATGGAAATGTTTATCTTAAATAATCCTACAAAAAATCCCGCCATAGTATATATCTATATATCTTATGTGTAAGCCATTATAGCCAAAATAGTGAACCATAACTACAATAAAAATTGTTAATTTATTTCAAACAAATGCACATTTGGTAGTAATAAATGGATTCCTAAATGAAAATAGATACTTTTATCGCTTCTGGTAGTAGATAAAATATGTCCTTCACGCTACATCATTTGGACAAATATTATTTGGTCCAGCGGCACGGCGCCGCCGGCGGGTGAGGTGGGTGAAGAAGTCGCTCATCGCTGAGTACGCGACCCGAACGCGGGCAGACGTCATTGACGGTTGTGTCCGTTTTGCGAATTTTCAAGACACTAGCAATTTGTTAAAAACGCATTGTACTTAAAGTAATATAGGCTCAAGGTTTGTTATTGGCAGGTTTATACTTCATTTTTCGAAGGAAAAAAAACGTTAAGTTTATAGGAGCATACTGCAGTTACCTATAGGCCTATGATTAGGGCTCTTTTTATTGTTACGTTATTATAGTGCGACTGTAACATCACAATAATATCAGGCTGTTATATTTTTCAAATGCGGCCCAAAAATTATTTATTTGATAATTTTAACGTCATAATGTTAGTTCTTTTCTACGCCACGCCAATATAAGCTACTCGAAATACTAATCCTGCGCAGACGAAGTCGCGGGCACCACCTAGTGTTTCATAAAGCGTCAATTCTATTTATAATTTCGCAGTTCATATTGAAAAGGGACAGTATGGAGAAATGCAAATGTTTTCGTCTCACGACTTGTTACGTGGACGACCTTTCCTTACCCGAAGGCAAATATGAACCTGACTAAATTAAAATGGAATAACGTTCAGAGAGCGGGTTCACCTTTACAATCGTGTCGGCCCTATCGCCCATCAGTGCACGAAGTTCGTAGCCTTCGTGCATCCCAAACTCATCTGTAACACTAAGACCTCATTTACACAAACGTAAAAAAATTAAACATAATAACCGTCATTTCTGTCGATCAAACTCATCTTCTCTTCTTCTTCTTCATCTTTCTCATTCGTTTCTTCTAAACAGGAAAGGAAGTTAAATTATTGACCCCACAAAAATATTATCTTTTATCAACTCTTAATTCATTTCATCTTAAACATTTGGGAAAATAAAATCCGGTTACTAAAATTCACAAGCACCTTTCCAGGAAACGAAACATCAAATCTAATCATAGGCGCAAGTGATTTATTCCGAGATAGATAGCGCGTTAAAAAAGTGTTTGTATAAATGAAGGGTTACTATTTAGCTTGAGCAATGCCCGGGGAACAGTACTTTCTATCTGATAACGGTAACAACATGATATTGTGGAACGGAAAACATTTCTTGTTTCAACTATTGATTGGATCTTACATAAGGTAATTAAACTGATAACATGCATCTTTTTGTCAGAAGCTTGTGCGCCAAACTTAGTTACAGTAAACTAAATTTACATTACGTTTTACATCTCCATTAAAATAAACCTTTTCATGATCACCACAACAGACATGGAATTCTTTATCACTTCCAGGGTCCAGAGCAATTTTCATTTCTTTGAAATATTTATCTACTAAGCCACTAGCAACAGCTACAACAACAAAGAATCTCGTTCGATTTTTCGTTTTTAGTTGGAAGTCCAAGTCGATAAACCTTGAAAACCTGTTTAGAGTTTTGTGTTCACAATATTATGCGCAAAAAGATAGCATCTGAACTTGTGGAATAAGAAATACATAGCGGTACTTATTTTCCGGGACTTCTTTGGTTGTTTCCAAACATCCCAATGAGAGCAGAATTAAAATTAAGCGATATTACTTGTTATTTCCACTAATGTATGTCTAAAATATTTCCAAACGTTTATGGTCCATTAAAGGAACATCTAACAAAATGAGGTTAATTAACTTATGTCAAACTAAACGAAACAGACATGATACTTTTAATAGGTAAGAAAATAATGGTATATAGTAAAATAAAAGGTAATAATTATTATTTACCAAATAGCTAGAAAAAATTCTAAGGATATAAAGGAGAATCGATTTCTAAACATGCCCTTACTTGCTTTGAAGGTGAATTCCATTATCGAACACATTATCCCGCGAACGGCGGACTTCGTCATAGCCATTATTTTATTTATTTTTTGTTTTTTTTTTCTGATGCTTATTTCAAATTGATCATAGCTGGACTGGCGGGTGAACGTGTCCAGTAATAGGTAGGTACTGGAGATTCATTAGAGCGCATAACACGGGGTCGGCTAGTGCTATTGTTGGCTGGCCCTCCGGAGGGTTGCTATATCGACCTATATACTGAACTCATAATGACACAGATTATTTATATTACTAACCCTTCATTAACCCAATGGATTTTACATTCAAATAATTGTTATCAAAATAACTGAACTTGAGTTACTTTTGATAAAGTTCAATTCCACGAACTCTATCTCGAACGAAGGTCTAGTAAACTGCCACTTAATTCTCGGTTGCAGTTTACTGGACCTTCATTTACAAACGCATACAATAACAATGATTCGACGTAGATTTATGTGCTAATCCTTTTCATACTCTTCTCGTGAAAATTGCGCACAATAGAAATTACCGTATTCAAATTACAAATATCAAGATCTGTAGGTACCTGCTGGGGTCTTACACTCTATAGTTGCAACATTGGAACAATCGCAGCAACAATAAGTCATTTGCGACTAGATGCTGGTTATAAATCATAGACATATTGTACAGTTCGTAGCTGAAAGTAGATAATTTATAGGTCATAACTAAGTAAATATACATTGTAAGTCGTAAACGAGATTAGTTTCCATTCAAAGTAACTTTCTAGACTATGTATCAGCAATGCTGATTTTATATTTCCCATCGATTTATCGAAACTATAATGCATGTGATTGAAATTCAAGAGCTTCAAATAATAAAAAGCTTCATGCATCTTTTCTCAAAATGGCAAAAGGCCGAATGATCAACGTAAAGTTCCTACGTAATATTTAGATTTGCCGTATGCCGACAATTGAAAAACTACATGACTTAAAATCACAAAAAACTTAAACAATGAAATTGGACCATTTGATCTCAACAATTCCCACTGACTAGATAGAGTTAACTAATTGTTAGGTAAAACGTCAGAAGTGGTAAAATAACATACCATATCCAAAGACAGTAGGTCGTTCACTAATTCGGACGCGTCTTAATGAAGATCTTCCTGGCATAGAATTGCTGCCCGTATTCGGAATATTCCCCTCATATGCATATCGTCCAGCTCGTGGCAATGTGCCATACACTTGATTTTCGGGGTCAATATACACTGGTTGATAACGAGGTTGAAACGGATATGGACGAGATTGTCCTAAGGGCTGCGTAAATTCAATTTCTCTTGACCCTAAGCCGTAAATTTTGTTCCTGGGTTGTTCATATTGATTCAACGCTTGAAGGCTTTGCGCCGGATATCCTTCTAGTTGTGGTTGTCTTCTATACTTGTCGAGTACAGCGAATGCCCTGTTTTGCGGCGGGGCATATCGGTCTATAGCGAATATCTCACTCACTGACAGTGCAGAACTACTGTTACTCTGGTTACTGCGGTTACTTCTTGTACTACCTCTTGTACTGTTTCTAGTTAGGGACCCATCTCCTCGCACACTCAATTTTACCTCTAGTCTTTTATCTTTCATTATTCTAACACTTTGTACTTTTAAAATTCGAGATAATTCATGGTTTCTAGAAATATAAAATCATATTTCTAGAAACTATGTGCTACTAGGTGTAAACTAGGTGCTACAAAATTCGTTAATTTTGGTACACCTTTACATATTATTTTATTGATTTCGATAAGTAATTATAATAGGCCAACAATATAATATCGTCTTAATCAATTTCTTTGACAACATCTATTTGATTTATTATTGTATTTGTGTACATGTCTTAATCTGCATATTTATCGCAAGATCAAGATATTTTAGTGATCATTTTGAGTATTTTAATTGCTTCCACTTCTATTAACGTTTGAATCAAGTGAAAACAGTTAAATCGCAATTCATTACAATTTATAGAGAAATCAAAATTTGCAAGATAAATGTCATTAATTAGAGAACAGACTGGCCACAGTGGTATTCAATTTAATCTATTAGTTCAATTCAAATACCAATACGTTTTAGAGAATGTATAATTAAATAATGAGGTAATATACTCGATGGAAGAGAAAATGGACATGGGGCTTGCAAATTAATTGGAACAAGTACTAGAGAAATAGACAGGTGAACAATGGACAATTAATCGATGATAAAATCTTATCGATAACACGGCCGCATTCTCTAAAAATAAATGAATAGTGAAATTGAAGCTACTGGTTAAATATTAAAGGGAATAAAAATATATAAGAATTGTTGGACGATAGAAAACGGCATGAATTTTATTAAAATCCTTACATACATTTTTAGCTTTAAATCCATCGTAACCTATAATAACAGTCGGCCTTAAATTACCATGAACGTGTACTTACATGTAGCTAAAAGCAATATTTACGTACGATAAGATATGACCAGTTCAATAACATGAGTAAAACAAGTTGCACACATAATTTATGTCCATTATATGTGCTAGAATAGGGCGTGTAAACAATTTGTGCGCCTTATCATCTAAGGAAATGTACGATCATGACATTTGATAGTGTAGTTCAACTTTGGAACATTGAATAATGGCTGTAATAAAAGAAAGTTATTTTAGAGAAAGATCGAGGAAAGAAACAAGCATTTGTAAAATATATAGGATGTCAAAATGGGATAACCATCTTAACAAGAGAATGATAAGACTAAAATGCAGACACAAAGAATCTACTCATGAATGAACGATAATGACTCACAAAAAACGTTATGTTACGGTTCCGTGCGACCGACCGGTCTATTTTATTTATCAATCGATTCAAATTTGTCAAGGATAGACCGGAGGAATGTGACATTACGGTTTGTTACCGCTATTTTGTTAAAAAATTTAAAGTTACAACTTATAAATAAGATTGAAAAGGAAATTTCTATCAATATTGATGGAGATTGGTCATTGTGTGAGACACAAATCGGAATAATTTGGGAAAGCACATAATCTTTATTTATGGCATTGCAACGAAGACGTGTTGATTGTTTAGGACTTAAACAATCATCATTATTGAGAGAAAAATAACTTTTAATGGCTAAATTTCTATTTTCGTTAATACAGATGACGTAACCGTTGTACATGTAAGGTATCACGATGTGTATACAAATGATGGTGATAACTCAACAATAGCTAAGACGACCTTCAAACACAATACTTAAGCAAGCGATACAAATAGACAATTATCTATTGAACCGGTAAATAGTTTCTGTGAAGTCACATATGTTCATGATAATGGTGACAGTAAAAATAATTGACAATCAAAGCAGAGTAAACAGACATAACTCATTCCAAACAACTATTTACAAGGACATTTGAAATAATAATTATTTATTTATTTATAAAGCACCGGCAAATTTTAATATGAAACATTTGACTTTGTTCCTGTGAATTTATTAAGTAGAACAAAGAACTTTACGATTCGAATGTTTTCGAAACACTTAATTTCAAACGTAATAATGGGAAGTAAACACAACCTAAATAGAAAATAGACCACGTTTAAGTGTGTAATCACTACAGCACACGCAACACGTAGAAACAGGTTGATATTTTAAAACTTTATATATCAAACTTAAACTATTGAAGCACAGTCAAAACAAAATCGTCCGCCTTGCATCGTAACTTGAACAGATAATGAGAATTTCTATCGTACAGGCAACAATGCGTCACGCGATATTAATACACCAATAAAACTGGCATTTTAAGATGCAAACCGAACAAAATCCACTCGAGCACTGAATATGTGGCAAAACGGCACGTCGAGTACAAGATAAACTGATAAGAGTGCGATACGATTGCGACCTTTTGCGCGATATAGGGCACCACCTAAATACAAAACCTGAAACCAAACAATTCTACATGTTTACCTGGAAACCAAAAAAGACAGTTTCGCAAGAGCACCCGGTCTCGACTTGCGAAACGAGTTAAAATGAAAGTGATTCTTAATTATACAAAATTACAGTACGACAAAGCTTTGTCTTAATGAATACATTAAATAACGTTTATAACGTTATTAAACTTTAAAATATATACACTATACAGTCATAATTTCCCTCTTAATCTCTACGCTTAACTGTACTTGTGATTCAATGACTCTTGACATATTAAGCAAAACTTATATGGAACTTTCTTAACATTTTCGAAGAAAAAGTATACGGCGAAAACGTGATAAAACTATTGCAGAGAAATTTAAATATGCGCCAAGGGTTTGAACAAATATGTAGGTACATTGTACACTAATGACACACGTTACTAGCAATTATGTTAATGTTTCTATTGGCAATCTCTAAAAAAGGTTATATTGATGTTACGTAATATTTTTGTAATAATAGATATTAGAGATAATGAAAAAACAATGGTGTTAGTAAAAGTACAGAAAGGACAAAATTCACCAATAAAAGCAATTCAAAATTTAAAAAACAAGCCAATCTGAAGTATCGAGGTCATTATTTTTATCACAGAACGCACTAGAATCCTTAAACATGTACTTATTAAGTGTTGCATAACGCACCTATTTCCATATATGTAAAAGCAGATCTGGATTTTGACCAAGTGTTACACTTTTTTGATCCCCTTCCGGTTTGCGTAACATATTAAAGTTCAATAAAACTTGAATTATATGTAACATTAATGCCGAGTGCATTATAAATTATTGATACAGTCGATGCAATCAATTAAGCTTTCAAAAAAACTGGAGTATGCAATGTTTTACATTATACTCCTACACAACAGAGGCACTTTATTTTAACTTAGGTATCGTTATTGTAGGTGGAAGATTGTATTTAGAAGTTTTCAGTTCATTCAGTTATACTATATCATTTGCTACATGTCAAGGTTTAGACAGAAAAAAAAATGGAATTTGAAAAAAAAAACCAGTAGGTATCGCGTTTGAATGAGTCTACCGCGCTAATAAGGACATTGACCTCACACTGGGACACATAATATGATTTCAAAATGTATGGTTTAAGTAAAAAAAAATATTTCAAATCAGCCGTGTCACACTTCACACTGTCTTTTGCAGTCATAGGACTCATACTGTGTTCTAAATATCGAATATCTAAATTTCTTTTTCTGCCTAAACTTCTAAGCAGTAAATCATGTGTTTTTCATTTTTGTTTTTTTGTTTGTCATTTTGAAAACTCAATGAAATTGAGTTTTCAAAATGTTATTATGTTGTAGGTTGGTTAATTTAATATAAAACAAAGATCTAACAAAACGTTTACAAATTGATTTCAAGTGTAATGAACTTTAATGTGTTCAGGTTTTGTTGGTGGTAAAGTATTGCTAGATTTGTTAGAAGAGAAGTTAATGTCTCAATTACACCGATAGCTATTTCGAAATCGCGGTAAACTCGTGCATCACGCTTCTAGCAGTTGTGACTACGGCTTAACGAGAATACGGCTCAAATGAAAACAGTGGTGCTAGCACGAACATTTTACAAGTACGTATATTTTAGTAACGTTATCGAAGGAGAATTGTATCAAAATTATGACAGCGTCTATACAATTGACTTACTTGTCAATTGTTCGTGCTTACACCTCAGAACAAAACACGCCTCAGAACAAGTTGCAGAATAGCACTTTTTTATACTCTGTTTACGTCCAATTTAATCTTAACGTAAACAAAAAGACAATATCACCGTGTAATAAATAAATAAACTGACAAATTAATCTATATATTATTATACAATAATATATAATATATAATATATAATATATAATATATAATAATATATATTATTATATAATAATATATATTATAAAAGGCAAAGCTGATTGACTGATGTATCAACGCACAGGCCAAACCTAGAAATTTGAAAATTTGCACACGATGGATTTTTCAAAATTCAACCCCCAAGGGGTTAAATAGGTGATAAAAGTTTGTATGAAACTTTTTCATTATATTTCGTATGAATTGAGTACGGAAAAATGGGGGTGAGTAAAGTAGGGGACGAAAGTTTTAAAACCTAATTTTACGCGGGCGAATCCTCGGGGAATAAATGCTAGTTTTGTTTTCAAAATCAAATTGGATATGAACAGAATATAGATAGACCCCCTTACTAATAAAAATATTTATACAACGGACAGAGAGAGCAACGTTGTTTAAGTTATCCGTTGTGTAAATAGTTTTATTAGTAAGGGGGAGAGAATATAGATTTAGTTTAAAAATAGTTTGCACAATTTACAGCTTTTTATTCTACATTGTCAACTGTAATATAATGTATTTTAACGATCACACGAGTATCATTTTAATTGTCAGTAGTATTTAGTGCAGAGCCTACATTGAAATTGCTTGGTCATTTAGAAACTAACGTTCTTGTAATGCTTCAATATCTTATACCTATCAGTCACATCTCACTACACACTTGACCGCCTATAAAATTGGAAACTGAATTCATTGTACGTACTACCTAATTGTTATTTGTAACTAGTCGTAACCGGTTTCTTGTTTTGTTTTTAATCATTGCCATGGTAACCGTGAACTCAAAAATATTGATGTTACTTTAATACAGGGGACGGTGGCAGAGACGTGATATCCAGCGGATCAAGTCTCAATTATTTCACCATTATAATAGAAGTATAAGTAAGAAGTATAAGTAAGAAATACTATATGACACAGCTGTTGGTGTAATTGGAACTTAAGATTATATACATAATAATCATTTTAATATTAGGTCATTACATATGAAATTTGAAAAAAAAAAATTTAATCAAAGTATACAATTGCTTTCTATGCACTTTTGCCATCTCATAGGTAGATCATTGATTCCTTTACTAAAAAAAAACCATTCGGACAGGAATCAATAAAATCTGTGAAGGCGCTTTGGACTGCCCCATCGGAGTTGAATTTTTTCCCTCGCAAGAAGTTATCCAAATTTCGAAAAAAATGGTATTCCGTTGGAGCAAGGTCCGGGGAGTACGGTGGATGTCTTAGACATTCCAAATAAAACTCCTCTAATTTGGTAGGCGTCTGTTGTGCAGTGTGTGGTCTAGTGTTGTTCAGAAGCAGCAGTGGCCTAGAGCGAATGACCAACCTCGGTTGTTTAGCAGCTAGCTTTTCTTATTGCTGGCAATAGACATCTGCCATAATCGTCTGGCCAGAATTAAGAAAGCTGTAGTGAACGACACCGGCACTAGTCCACCAAACGCTCACAAGCAACAATTTTTTGAGTAAATTTTCGCTTGGGTCAAGCTTTGGCTAGTTGGCCAGTGTTCAGCCATTGCGATGAGCGTATCCATTTATCGTACAGGATCCACTTTTCATCACAGGTAATGATACGATTTAATATCCCTTCATTATTGTGCCGGTTGAGTAATGTAACGCAGCGGTCGACGCGCGTTTGTCGGTTTGCTGCACTCAATTCATGAGGAGACACCTTTCAAGCTTTTTCACCTTCCCAATGTGCTTCAAGTGGATTAAAACAGTTTTATCACTATCACCGCAGCCTGCAGCTAACTCGGACGTTGTTTACGATGGATCCGCTTCCATAATAGCCTTCAATTCTTCATTATCAACTTTGGTCTCCGGTCGTCCATGGGCTTGTTCTGCAGGTCGAAATTTCCAGAACGAAAACGTTTGAACCAAAAACGTACTGTGTTTTCTTTTGCGACACCGCCGCCATACACATCATTAATCCTTGGAGCCGTTTCTGCAGCACTGGTGCCACGGTGGAACTCGTACTCGAAAATAATACGATATTTCATGTTATCCATTTTGTAAATAGAGTGACGCAAAGAAAAGGCGAAAAGAGGAAAAAACAAATGAATTACGGTTTTCGAAACACAAATGCATGAGTAAATAGCGGTATAAATTTAATAAATTGGAATTCCTAACCAAAAAAGATATATTTGAGATCAAAGTGGCCAGTACGACAAAACGACAATTTCATATGTAAGGATCTAATATAATGTCTCCATTTTGCAAAATTTCAAGTATGAACATACAACGCCCTTTTCTCTATACCCATCACTCTCCTATCACTAATATCTTCTTCATACTCTACGCAAAACGATACTATCATCAATAATAATCAGATTCCAAGGGAAAGAGAAGAAAAAGTCAAATCCACAATATAAATTCGAAGGGCAGTTATAAAGTCTGGTTCACAATATAAATTCTAAGCTGGGTTCATACTTTTATGAACCGGGCTTTATCTCTCTTTAACGTTGTAAAACTGGGTTCAATAATATAAAGCCAGCTTTATACTGGTCTTTCGAATTTATATCGTGAACCAAGCTTTACGATAATACAAAGCCGGGTTCATAATATAAATTCGAGAGGCAACGTAAAGCTGTGCGCACAATGGGGCGGCTAAGTGACGGACGGTCGTGATCATTACACGATGCAGTCACGATGGTGTCGCAACTGTCGTTTATCTCGGTATATCGTGTCTCGTTGCTTACTATGATGCCCGAACCATATTTTATCTTTTTAACGATATCTTGTTTCATTTCATAGATTTTATTCGCTCTATTGTAGATTTTCTTAAATCTAATTCTATTCCTACTCTAAATATCTCCAAAAACGCTAGAAAAATTACTTGCTTTGCTTTAGTTTTCATAAATTTGTTGCTTTTTTAGTTGCTTAACACGCTTAAAGAGTTTCATTACTTAACCATAAGCAATTTTTCTACACTAAGTGTAAAGTCGAGGAAAATAGCTAAAGTCGTACGTATTATTAGCATATTCAAAATACTGTATAATATTTCGCAGTTTGATCTAACCAATTACATTAAAATATGTGTTAGTATAACACGACTTAGGCTCCCGTGCACCTAGGAAAATCTTTACCGTTAGCTCACTGTTCCGTAAAACAATATCCGTTGTGTGCAATAATGAAGGTGACACTTACCATCGGGTGCGTCGTCCGCCGCTTCTTCGTCGTCGGTTTTCGTTTCGTGTTGCTCTCGTTTCTTTATTGCCTGCAAATATTGTGATCATTAGTCATTGACACTACACGCTACGTATGAAATTCTCGCTACGGAATGTGGCATGAAAATCAAGATAATATCAACAAATATTTTAAATCGTAGGAATAGGCTTGAAATATATTAAAATTGTTATTTAACTCAGAAAAGAAAACAGCTTTAAAAGAATGCACATCTGACATATCTGAAAAAGAAGATACACTGTGGAAAGTTATTGTATGTGATTTTTTACATTACTAGAAAATGATGGAAAAACGAAAAGGTCCTGACTAAACTTTTAAAGTAATGAAAACGATTTAAACATGATCGAAATGAGAATCGATACCTAAACGTAATAAAATACAAAGTGAATAAGTGTGAAATGTATATAATAAAATATAAAAATTTTTACTTTGCAAACGATATTACAATATTTTAACACACAAAATAAAATAAATAGCTCCATACACAACAAATAAAGTACGAGAGAGTTTAGTTGAAAAGAACATAAGTAACAGTGCAGACGATAGGGTAGCATCAAGACCACAAGCCGGACAAGCCAAATAAAGTGCAACAATCTATATGGAAATCTCGCCCTGGTTTGTATATTCTATTCCAGTCCAATTGAATTCTAACGTAAACAGAAATAATAAATTCGACCAATTTAATGTGTTCTTGTGTTTCTTTAGTGCGCGGTGAATAAGTGCGACATTTAAATTACGTGTTCTAATCTTCTCTTTGAACGGACTATACAATTTCTTCTCACCCGAGCTAGCCATCCCCCCGCTGTTTTGAGACACCTCATTTTACGCACACACCACTAGATTTCGCAATATAGCACTTCGAAAACGGAACATCGTAAAGTATCGGTGCAAGGCCTTCGACTAGCACAGAGGGTCTGATGGTAGCGTCTTGCTCGAGGGCTCCTGCCCACCAGTCCGGAACCGTAAACCAACAATTACCCACGCTATCCTATTCGCAATTTAATTTAACGGGCATTGCATTGCAAACTCAGACTAACACTGAGTTTTCATACGCGTGATGCGTGAATCTATCTCACGAACAGACAATGGTCTTCGAGAGATTCCGTGACTATCGCCGGCTTTTCCTCGCTGCAACCGAGAACATTAGGTCGAGATACGATCGTGATGGATGGCGGCGATTCCGATCTCGTGCGCGTCACTGTACAATTAATTTACCTCGCCCAGGTATTGTTCTCTCTCTTACGTAAAGTTATTATAATTTAAATTACATTTGACGGAACAGTTGCAGCCGGGATTGTATTAACGTTCATTGTGAGCAAGTATTGGCTATCAACGGCTAACTTATTGGTAGACCACTTTAAAAGGTCAATGGTTGTCACTTTACTAATCCACGACGAAAACAGAGGGGTGTTATTAACTTGACGTGTCGTCTATCTGTGTGTCTGTGTGTGTCTGCCCGTGGCGTCGTAGCGTCTAAACGGATGAACCGATTTTGATCTAGTTTTTTTGTTTGAAAGCTGACATGATTCATGGCCCTTAGCTATAATTCATCATCATCATCTCGCTCACTGCTTGACATTTCGGGGGTGACTGAAGATTTTTAGTTTTGTTTTTCTGAAACTGCACGTATTCGAAATATTTTCTTTACAACATTGGCTACGCTGTGAACTCTACGTCATACTTTTTTTAATAAAAAGTTGGGGGAATTACAATGTCAATAGTACATGAAAAGAGCTCCGTGGCGTAGTGGGTAGACCATTTAATTCGCACTCAAGAGATTGCAGGTTCGATTCCCAGGTTGTGGCGTGTACCAATGAGACTTTTTCACATCTCAAGTACATTATAGGGACGCTCTAACGGCGAAGGAAAACATCGTGAGGAAACCCGCCAATGGTTGGCCCCAGACGTATTGACCAGTCATTCCTCTGGACTAGGATGACTATATTGTGAGAATGCAGTATGTGCTTGAGCAACCATACGACATTTAAAAACCAACTGTCCCAGGCACTACAGTATTTCAAGAGTGGATACTTCGCTCGGAGAATACTGTATAAATCATCTAATACCGGATGAAAAGACCTATGTAAGTAAATTTAAAAACATTATAAAGATTAAAATAACACTGATAACTAATATGTCTGACTCTGATAACGTACTAGGATGAGTCAAATGAGAATGAAAGTTTAATGACTGTATTAGTTTACCAGTGTATCCCAAGTACCTACAAACTTACCCAGTTTACATAATACAAGATACAAAGTTTGTGACGTACTTTGTAACACATCGTAACTATTTTAAAGTGGGTTAACCATCTAGCGCTCATAATTCATATTATGAATTTGAAGTGAATAAAAAACTTTCAACAGGCAGAGCGTAACAATAGAAAAACAAGTACAAATCAGAAACGCTAGCTTAGTTCTGTATTTTATGGGTCATGTGGTGATCTAAGAGTTGGTATCTGTTTCTATTGCATATTATTTGTCATTGTAATGAAATTCATAAATTCTAGTACTCTGATAATATGTTTTTGTTTTGGTTCTAAAGGGATATTTTTGTAGTGCCTATACCTAGTTAAGTGACACAAATGACCGCTGCTTTAAGCGTTGTACCTGTTATATTTATTAATGATATTACATATTATATTATTGCAAAAGTATTTTTTCGAATTCTAGTTAAACAAATTATCAAATGCTTCCTAAAAATTGTTTAGGGCATATTTTGTGCAAACGGCGATACCAAGTGAAATTTTTGGTATTATGGTGATAATATTAATTTGGTATTATGATTATGTCCGGTTTCTGAAATTATAGATAAACTATGTTTGTTTGGCGTAAAGTCCCAAAAGATACATCTAGTGGTCAAAATCAAGGATAAAGTTATTTAGTTTTGCTATAATAATTAGACAATGTACCTACTTAACTAGTTTTAAGAAAAAAAAATGTTACTCTGGGAGAGAAATAGAGGTTTAAACAATTTTTACTAGTAAAAATAATCATTTTCTGTAATGTTTATTTAATCCCTTTCTGTGTTAGCGACATCGATCAGTAGCAGTGTTAATTAGAAGTTAAGGAATCGATAAACGGACCTCATTGGTCAATTAAGTTAAACTCAGTTTATACACGTTAGTGTCACGCTAGTGAATAGATAAACTGCTGACAAATTCACCGCAGAGACCGGGCAGTGGTAGGTTATACTTTGACACAATGACAAAGCGTTATACTTATAATTCGATGCAATCACAGTTCGTTGCGTTCAAGACTCTGTCAAGTATGATAATTCTGCTTTGAACAAAATGATAAACAATTGCAATATTTTAAATTAGACGGTCAAACAGAGTAACGAAAAAATTTCTTTTATTTATATTCACAATTACAGAAGCTAGAAGCGCGGACAGACAGACAGACAGACAGACAGACGGACGGACGGACGGACAGATGAAACTATAAAGGTTCCTTATGTATTAAGGAAGCCTAAAAACGACACAAAAATAACTAAAAACAATTAAGAAACAAACGATAGGATATGTGAAAAAAAAAGATAGGCTAAGAAAAAACATGCAACCACACCACACAGGTCACAGGCTACGTCAATATTATTTCGATCTCTACTATCTTTATAATGATAACAGTGCGTATATAATACTTATGAATATACTATTATTTATACTTATGAATATACTATAATATACTATTATTTTTACTAAATAGATATCAAGTGTTTTTCAATTAATCAATGCTTTTTGTATAATAAGCAATCTCGACAAATCCTAATACTCCCAAGACAATGCTTTGAAGACAATATTTCAGCGTTTATAAGTTATCCCGCTAAAAGTGCTATCCTGTATTTTATAACCTCTTTATATAGCCCATTATCCCTCTATACAATCGCCTAAACTTCAACTTTTCGTAAACGCATCCTTAAATACCCTTAAGGATGCGTTTACTAAAAGTTGTTTGTCAGATACCCGAGTATGGTATGACATATCTTTAGAAATTTTTGGGCAATAAATCCAGACAGTGACTAAATAAAATAAACCTTATTGCAACAAATTAAGATTCATGCACAATAGTAAATCACGTGAAAATTTTGAGAAGATTATGATTTTTCCAAAACAATTTTTAATATTGTTGGATTATTTTTAAACAATTTTAAGGAGCAGAAAAATGATACTAAACACGACCTCTTTTTGGAAACTTTGGGTAAAGAGGTTCTGGAAAAATGTTTTTTCTATACTAAAAATCATAATTTTTTAAAATGTTTTCCAGATAAAGACGTAGGTACTCTATTTGTGACAGTTGTTAGTTTTGTACAATTTGGTTTCATTTGGTCGCAAAATGGACCAAAAAATAGCCAACATATTATGTCAAATTTGTAAACGCACCCATAACAAAATAATATTATCATATCCCACTAAGGGCCCTAAAACCCTATACAATACTTTCTATAGCATCAATATCTGTTATCTGAGCCTTTATTCAAGTTGATATCACTAATTACGACGACAAAGATCGAAAACAAAAATCTATGGGATTTGCCATAAGCATCGCTAAGTGACATAGCGATGCTTATGCCGGAATCAGCGATGGCAACTTTGCGAAAGGCTCGCACGACAGTAGAGATCGATATCGACACATCGAGCACCTGCGCTATGAGGTCTCTGGCGCGGCCCGCGTCGATCGGGTTGATGCGCTTGTTCTTTAGGTGGTGCGGCGTGTCGCGGCGGTGCAGGCGGCCGCCCGCGATCTTGCCGTCCCTGTCCCGCACGCCCTGCCACGCCACGCGCCGCCCTTCGCCGCGCTACCGCCACCGCAAGCATTAGTACAACCCCCATATGGGTGATGAATTCCCGTGTATATAAAATCTAAATATACGCTGTTAGTACTTTAGTAAAACACCTTATCGTTGCTCCTCTAGGCTCCAATACATTTGTCAGTAATTCAGTATGCTGACCAGTGGATATAGAAAATGACTGATGGATTGTCAGTATAGTCTAACGGTCACTGGCCTGTGTACTGGCAAGTTTTTTGAAAGACAAACAAGATATTCCCACACCCATATTTAGTGGGTATTTTACCTTAGCATCCTCTGTATGTTATACTATTGTACCTACTAGCTAAAGGGTTATACTATTCTACCATTGTTGTTCTACGTGAAAATTAACTTGGTTTTTATTATAGATTGGGTTTCTCAATATTTACCCCCTGTCTGGTAGGTCGGAAAACTAGCTTGACCGACAAGGACAAAACATTGTATAGCTTATCCATCTTGTAAATATTTTGATTAATTAGTTTACCCCCTGTTAATGTCTGACATGATAAGTCAGTCATCGTCAGATATCTAAGCAGTCATTACCTCAAGCTCCTCAGCATCATCGTTCTCCTCCTGCTCGCCCTCGGACGAGTCATGCGCCGCTCGGTTGTCGTACGAGTTATCTTCGTCCGGTATCACTTCGGTTACAACTTGAGACGGTACAGGCTGTTGAAAGAGATTTAAAATTAATAAATCAAACGCGGGAAAATGAAAAAGCATAGACACCAAAAAACTATGAGGACTTTCATATGTGCGTTTACAGACCCAATGGAGTAAGTAATGTGTTAAATTAAGTACTAAAAGGCTCTAAGGTTGAATTCACACCGAAACGAGACGATAACGCGACATGGCGCTACATTTTTAAGATGGCTATTCACAATTAAGCTTTATTTATTAAGAGTTCTGAAGCTGTGTATGACTGATGTGTGATGTCATATGAAATGTTTTTATTTTTGTGTAGTGAATAAAGTTCAATTTCGAATAGCTATCTTAATTATGCAATTAACGACCTCTGTGGCTCTGTGGTTCAGCGCGTTGGTGCTCAAGCCGGGGATCGCGGGTTCGAACCCGCCAAAGGAACAAAAAAGTTTTTCCGTGTTCCTGGGTCATGGATGTGTATTAAATATGTGTATAATATAATAAAAATCTTAAATATACGTATATTATAAAAGAATTAAATATACTTCCCGTTTTCTAGTATCTGTAACACAAGTTCTTCGGATACTTAGCACGGGGCCAGATTGACGTGGTGTGAAGCGTTCATATATATTATTAATATATTATTATTAATGCAGCGCCCCTCAGGGCCGCGTATCGTCGCGGCGTGAACTGAACCTAAAATGTAAAATGTTTACCAAAAAGTCGACATTGCTTAACATGACAGGTTCGCGCTTTTAATTACCTGTTTAGAACTGAACTAATCAACAAGGAGCCTGTATCTACATACCAAAAATAAACCAGACTGTAAATCCGATCAAAAACTTACTTTGACAACATCTGTAGCCTGCACGGGCTGGGGCGGGGGCTTGATAGTCCCGTTCACGGTGGGCGGGTCGACCGGCTTCTCGGCCTGGAGCTCGGGAGTTCGTGTGAACAGCTTGACCGCTTTAGCCTTTAGCTCCTTAGGATGAGGCGTGTTCTGCCTCACGAATGGTGTCTGCAACGTAAGTAACAAATTAGATATGTATTTTGACGTGTTTAACAGTATGAATTAAAAACATGCTCCCATGCGAGTCACGACCATTTGGAGTTTTTTTTTAAGGTGCCGAGCGAAGTTTCTTTTAAGTATTTCACTCATTCCTAGACGAAGTTTTGAAGGATTTTTTTAGAGAAATAGCTATACTTAAATTATCGGATATCTAGTAGGTAAACTATTAACATAATAACATATATAACATTACAATAAAACGTGGAAAGTGAATTTACGACTAATTTCTAGTGTTCGAAAGCAGATAAAAAATCTAAAAAATCCTAGTGATTTTTTCTACCAACTATCTCTAAATAAGCAGTATCTATTAAAATTTGACTTGCATCACATTGTGGGAGTATCAATTCAGGCGTCAAAATACTACTAATAAATAGACTTATATATAACCTACGACAAATGTCGCATAACTTGTTTAAATATGGCATCACATGATAATGTTCTAATGAACTAAATTCTAAATTACTTCATAAGGCGTGAAGTGACAAAAATTATAAAGCCACTTTACCTATCAAGCGTAATGAAGTGAATCAGGATGATATCACACAACAGTCCACTTCGGCGGCGTGACGACGTTTGTGCAGTGCAAAATAACGTGCAGTATCCTTTAAACATGCCACTTAAAATTGTCAAAAACTAGAATGCAATGCGGACTAAACGAAGGACCGAGAGGCATTTTGCATTTTTTAAATTGGAGTGCATTCATATTTGAACATTTGGATAACTAATTAATCTTCATTTTAGAATCTGATAATAGTGAAATTGTCCACGCAATATTTAAGGTGACCTATTTTGTTTTTGGAATGTTAAGTACGGATTTTATCGCGGTTTATTTTAATTTAGTTTATCCCGATGTTTCGGCTACTTTACAGCAGCCGTGATCGATAGGGGGCGATAGAATCCGTAAAAGTAGTTTTATTTGCAATAATTTCGTGAACATAAAAAATCATTACCAAAAATAGACTCCAAAAGTGTGTATACCAACTTTAATAGGTAAATGAATGCACTCCTATCGACAAGTACCTCAGCGAGGTTAGTTATAGAGGAGAGCCTCTGTAGGGAAGTCCTCCGTTGTGTGGTAACTAGCTTGCGGACCGCGTTTAGTGGCCGCTTCAGCCCTAGCATAGACTGTGCGCCGAAGAAGGAGTCGGAGGTTTCCTCATTATCCTCCTGTATCGACGTCACCTTTAAGACAAACGATTTATTCATCTAACCTTACTTATAATCCTTAACTAAAATGACCCCAAGGAAAAAAAACTACTTGTAACATTTGTAAGTAGAAAGTAAAAGAACTTAAAATATAAATTTTATATGAGTAAAATTGATATGTTTTTAATGATATATGCTTTAGGTAACCAAAGTTACGTTTTATAGGCAGGATTTTTATTACAGGTAAGGAATAGATCACCGGCAATGCAGTAAGTATTCCAGATTTAATAAAAATAATAATACGAAGAAATAAAAAAGCATTCTAAAAGTATGAGTTTCATTATTTTCCCACACTAGTCAATACAGTGGCACTGAATACTTAGTTATATCTAATCTTGTGCAAGAAATATTTGCAAATATTATCTTAAGAGCATTAATATTTATATATAGGCATCAGGATGCGATAAGAGTAACTGCAATATTGAGGCATCAAGGGAATCAATCACCAACTGTCTCATAATATTTGCCTCTCAAATAACTATTAGCTACCCAGAGTCCTTAAACAAAGTAACAACATGAAAACGATTTCGAAGTTCGAAAAGAATAAAATGTATGGAATTGACATCATCATCCACAAGTCACGTGACTACCCACACACGTTTTATTATTTACAAACTTCATTATCGTTACAATATTGTAGTTTGTCTAAGGCCCCAAGTTCTGTTAAAATAATTGTTATGTCAAACTTAAGCTACTCATTATTTTCTAGTAGCATTATTCTAGTAGTAGTATAGTATCTTTCTATTTCTTATAGTTTTATTGTGAAACTGTGGTCTACAAAAAATATATACTAGGGCGGGTCAATAAGTCCGTGACTTTTTGAATTTCTAACCTCCTTACTGAAAAAGCAACACTACTCCTGTCAACAGGCATCTGTCAGTTGACTCCTATCAAAATTTGAACTTGCTGCGTCAGTTAGTTTGTGTTTTACAGCTATCTTTATCAGACTATCCAGTAACTTAAGGAAACAATGGAAAAAAGCGAATTTCGTGTGCTTATTAAGCATTATTTTTTGCGAAAAAAAACCATTACCGAGACCAAGGCTAAGCTTGATAAATACTATGGGAATTCTGCACCATCGATTTCAATGGTAAAAAAGTGGTTTACTGAATTTCGTTGTGGCCCTTGTACGGCCACTGAAGATGCCGAACGTCCTGGACGCCCAGTTGAGGTCTCTACACCCGAAACAATCGAAAAAATTCACGATATGGTGTTGGCCGACCGAAGATTGAAAGTGCAAGAGATTGTGGAAGCCATAGGCATCTCGCATGGCTCAGTGGTTTCTATTTTGAATGATCACTTGGGCATGAGAAAGCTTTCCGCAAGTCGACCACAAACGCAATCGTGTAACAACTTCACAGGAAGGTTTGGCGTTGTTTAATCACAATATGGAGGGGTTTTTGCGCAGTTTTGTAACCGTGGACGAAACATGGATCCATCACAACACACCAGAGACCAAACAACAGCCAAAACAGTGGGTTTCTAAGGGTGAATCGGCGCCAAAGAAGGCCAAGGTGGGTTTGTCAGCCAATAAAGTTATGGCGACTGTTTTTTGGGATGCACGTGGGATAATCCACATTGACTATCTTCAAAAGGGAAGAACAATTAATGGGGAATATTATGCCAACTTATTGGACCGCTTCAATGAGGATTTGAAAAAAAAACCGACCTCATTTGGCCAAGAAAAAAGTTCTTTTTCACCAAGACAATGCAAGGGTGCACACATGTGCAGTTGCCATGGCAAAAATCCATGAATTGGGCTATGAATTGCTCCCACATCCACCCTATTCTCTAGATTTGGCTCCGAGTGACTACTTCTTGTTCCCAAACCTGAAAAAATGGCTCGGTGGAAAAAGATTTGACTCCAATGATGAAGTCATCTCGCAAACAAAGGCCTATTTTGAGGACCTCGACAAATCATATTTTTTGGAAGGGATAAAAAAATTGGAGAAGCGTTGGACAAAGTGTATAGAGCTCAAGGGGGACTACGTTGAAAAATAAAATGATTTATTTATCAAAAAATCTGTGTTTTATTCCAAAAGTCACGGACTTATTGACCCGCCCTCGTAAGTATTAAATTCTAAAACTGACTCCATAAACTACAGATTACATTCGACATTTTATACATTTTGTCAGGCCTGTCCCACTCCCCGTGTAGATATCGAAAATGTAAGTACGTGCGGCGGCCGACTCGAGCGGACCAATCAGTAGGGACTCACGCGCGAGCAGTGAGTGACGTATGCGCGAGATTTGTTCGTTGCATTGTTTTATGGACTGAATTGAATCATATATCGATTTGATGTCATTTGTTGACAAAAGTAATCAGAGTAATAGTAAGGCGGCGTGATTCAACATCTTTGAGTGATATCAGGCCGGTCTGACTTCCCGTGAAGGTATCGAAAACGTAACCTAATGCGCGAATTTATTAGAATTAAAGTACTATAAATAGAATTAAAGTACCTTAGGTTTACTTGGAAAGTAATTTGTTCAATAAAGTACAGTAGGTAGGTACTAGAAAAAAACGTTGTAATTAAATATTGATATTAAATTATTTTCTAAAAGGAGACAACCCCGATTTCGTCAGAAAAGATAAGAGTTACGCGATAGAAAGAGATGCAACTTCTAGGTAAGTACTTAGTCTGGCCATAAATACTGTTACAATTAAAAATAAACAAAATATTACATTTGAATTTGGAATGTCATTTTTATATGATTGTTCATCGATTTTTTTTCTCATTTTGGCGCCAATACATTGTACAATATTTTGCGATATTAAAATGGAGTGGGGTGATAAAGAGAACCGAATCGCTGTGATTGCATTACACAAAGTAGGTATGGAGCCAAATGCATTTTTTAAAACTCTCCATATCCTTGTTATTAGTAAAATGTTTGTGTACCGGGCTATTAATAGGTACAATGAGACCTCCTCTGTTTGTGACAGAAAATGATCTGGCCGTCCACGTAGTGTTCGTACGAAACAGGTGGTCAAAGCAGTAAGGGAAAGAATTCGAAGAAATCCTGTCCGAAAGCAAAAGATTTTATCTCGGGAGATGAAGATAGCACCTAGAACCATGTCGCGTATTTTAAAAGATGACTTACTACTTGCAGCCTACAAGAGACGTATTGGTCATTTCTTAACTGATAATTTAAAAATGAATAGGGTGGTAAAATCGAAACAACTACTGAAGCGGTACGCAATGGGAGATCACAGAAAATGTTTGCTTACGGATGAGAATTTTTTTACAATTGAGCAACATTTTAACACACAAAATGACCGTATTTATGCTCAAAAGCTCTAAGGAAGCGTGAAAAGTGCAACGTGGGCACTATCCGACTTCAGTGATGGTTTGGTAGGGTATTAGTTATGAAAGAGTGACTGAGCCATACTTTTGTGAAAAAGGTATCAAAACATCGGCACAAGTGTATCAAGATACCATTATTGAGAAGGTAGTGAAGCCCCTTAACAACACCATGTTCAAAAACCAAGAATGGTCCTTCCAGCAAGACTCGGCGCCGGGTCATAAAGCTCGGTCTACGCAGTCTTGGTTGGAAACGAACGTTTCGGACTTCATTAGATCTGAAGACTAGCCGTCGTCTAGTCCCGATCTTAATCCGCTGAATTATGATTTATGGTCAGTTTTAGAGAGTACGGCTTGCTCTAAGCGCCATGACAATTTGGAGTCCCTAAAACAATCCGTACGATTGGCAGTGAAGAATTTTCCCATGGAAAGAGTGCGTGCTTCTATTGATAACTGGCCTCAACGTTTAAAGGACTGTATTGCAGCCAATGGAGACCACTTCGAATAAGCTTTTTATATTTTAAATTGTTTTATATTTATGTATTAAACTAACACACTATAAAAGTAATAAATGTTATTTGCAATAGATTTTTCTTTTCCTTGTTTCAGTATTTATGGCAAGACTAGGTATAACCGTAGGCAATCAAGAGCTGCGCGATCTAAATTGAACTTAATTGTAGCAAAAGTCCATATTTCTTTAAATGTCTTTTTGGAGTGACTTTTCTGTACATGTACTATTATGTATTCTGTGATTTTTTTCGTAAAAAACAAAATTAACGTGGAAAATTTACTTTAATATTATGTCCTGCCAATAAGCATTCGTTAGAAAAAAATTAGCTGTCAAGTATCAATTTAAAAAAAGCGATTGGCTACTTGACTCGTAAATAATTTCATACATTGAATGAGTATTTCCGTTAGTACTTGGCTTAGGAAAACGTAATATAACGAAATCATGAAATATAAGAACAAGATGGATAAGCTTAATTTAAAAAAAAATATATTATTTATTTTTAATTTGAACTGACGAAAACACTGACAAACATCTGACATCTGTGCATTGTGCGATCGGCCATGATTTGACGTCAGTCATAGTCATAGTAAAAACATAAACGTCACTTGTCATAGTTGTCAACCGTGCATAGTGCACTAAGCTGTCAAGTGATTGTTTACTATTAGTATGAACGTCAGGGCACAGATTATTATCTATCGACAAACACGACGGGAGGCATTTTCGGCCATTTTTAAAGTGTATTTTTAAATTAAAGTTTTGTGGGTTTTCGTGGTTTTAAAATAATATTCTATATTTTTTTTGTGGTAACGGAACAATTATTAATCGTTTCGGAAAAAATAAAAAAAAGGGTCAAGCAGCCTATTCTTTAATAGATCTACATTTTTGTGGTAACTGTCCAATACCTGTATTAAAACTAAATGTGCATACGCAGTAATATACAGTTTAAATCGCCTGAATACGGTGCGTTTACGATACGTGATCATATTACTTTGAAACTAGTTATTTTTACAGAAAATTGCCAATAATACATAGCAATATTATATGGTATGTCTAGTAGCTGGTGTTGATGTAAATTAAAAATGTAAGTAAAAACATAATACACATGCAAAAATAAAACATATAAAACACCATATAATACAACTTTATTAAAGAAATTTATTATTCTCCAATACCCAATGTATAAAATAGTTTAGTACATTATACATGAAACAATTTGAATATTAAATTATAACACGAACGAAGAACACATAATATTATCATTATCTAATATTTACACCGCTACGTTTTATACTGTATTTCATCATACGTTTTTCTAAATATAATACTGATACGTTTAAGGAAAATATTATTCCTTAATATGACAACATTATTCAAGAGTAACTAACAATGAGCTCATTGCCAAATAAGCACGCTGTCGAGTACATTTCTCGTACACATTCCTTCTAAACCACTTGCCCACTTTCCTAAATCTTGATTTAGTGTTTAAACTCATTTCGCTCATTGATCGACGACAATAAAACGCTTTACTCGATTTTCTATAGCAAGGTTTTCTAGTTTGAAAGAGACAACAGCATATCCTCACCTCTTTCGCCTCTGGCATGTCTTCGGTGAACTTGACAGATATGGTGCGAGACGCTTCTTTCTCCTCCCAATCGTCATCCGAGTCTCGGTCACGAGTTTCTGTTAAACAAATTTGGTTAGAAATGGGAAGGGGAAGAAACAATAAGTTAAAAAAGATAACAATAAGTAGTAAGTAATCAAAAAAGGACAACACAACATTACATTGCGACGACAAACAATAAAAACATCCAAGATAGTTTAATTTTATAATGTACTCTTTACCTTTGTGTGTGTTCAGCTAATATGTAGAGTTGTACAAATTACCAATTTCCCTATTTTCATAAAAATACACATTGTATTCAATATTATTATGAATTAGTATTATTATATAAAGAAACAGAAGTTTGGTAGTATTGAAACCGATTGATGACATTAATTGTATTTTCAACAGGTAGTTTTTTTGACGGGGATGTAATTTCCTTCTTTTACGTTTTATTTATAAATAGTTTCTGCTTCTTATAATAAAATAACTTATATACAGCTAAACTTAAAGGTGCAATATGACCAAAACATCAATGGAAGTGACTTACTTCGTAAACGTCAATATGCGTGCGCTTACGCATAACAGTGCGTACGTGCACACGTACACGTACACGAAAATATTTTTTACAATTTGAGATATTTTGGGCAGATTACACCGCGGTGTAGGACTAGATCGATCATACGACTTACCTCTAATTCTATCAAGCTCTTGTGACTGTGAATTAAATCTGTGTTCCCTGAACCATGTGCCACTGCCGACCTCTGACGTATGATCCAATTCTATTCGTGGTGTGACAATTGTCAAATAATTTTAGTTTATTTACACAGCAAAAACATATCAAACACCAGTCAATAGCTTTTTACTTTGAAAACTAGGAAACGTAAAGTAACTCTCAAAATATTCATAAAATAACTTTATTTTATTCTTATACGAAACTTATCTTCATATTCTCTTTGTTTTTGTCCAAACAGCAAGTCCAATAAAGTTTTATTGAAATATCTCAATTTACATGGAAAAATTAACTTTCAAAGTATCTTAATTATCTATGATTTACAATTTTTATTATTTAATCACAAGCCTATTGTTTATAATATACTCAAGAATATCTAATAATTGACAGATAATTATTTAATTTCAATAATTTTTAAAAGTAAATAGCTATTGACATATGCATAATTAAACAAAAGCACAAGAAGCAAATGCAAAAGACAACATTTATAGCAAAAATGTCGTAGAAAAGATCACCAACGGATATAAAAAATCTTAATCAATTATCAAGTAAGGTTTCATGACATCTGAATATGAGCAGCCGTTGTACAAAATGTTTTGTTAAATGAATGGAAACTGGCCACTACTTAGAAAAAGTTTTAGCTAAGTATGTGACTGTTATAAAAATATAAAACCTCAATTGAAAAATAAATTAAAGTATATAGGCAGTAAAGTCACCGCACGGTGAGAAGATAAACTACTACTTGTTTGTGCATAAAGTACAGTTTGAAGAACAGAAAAAGAAATACATATCGAGTATGTTATTGTCGACATGTCGACCATACAGATACATATTATAATTTTCAATTTTCTGTTCTTCTCTGTTTGAAAATTGTGAAATCTAACATTTGCTGCCTACAAAGCTTTGATTAACAATTGTATTTGATTTTAATAGAAGCCGGAATGATACAAAATAATTTATATTGATTTTTTAATCTTCATTATATTTTCTTGAAGTATATAAGTAGATCCAAAACACTATTCATGCTCCAGTATTTTATGTTACGAAAATAACACAGTACACAGTTACATTACCTTTTTTCATTTCATAGATCAACCAATCAAATACAATTTTCAGTACACTTAAAGCAGCAAGCTCTAAGTATATTCCTGTACACTTGCCTGGTTGCTGCGTGTAACTCAGTTGGGGTAGTAGAAAGCATGTGAGTACATTTTCGCCTGTCGCCTCGTCCCTGTCGGTTTGAAAAGTAAGTAGTGGTTGCGCCTGGTTCTCTGATAACCATACCGCTTTCAGTTCTAAGTTCACTAGCGTGTAGGGTAAGTAGTTAAGCCTGGAATGAGAATAACATTTTATTACAGATAAAAAAAAACTTCGATTGACTGTTCAAAATGAACATCACCAGCACTTGCACTTTTTCCACTAAATAAAGTGCACTTTTTCCATTTAATTAAGTACACTTTTTCCACTTAATGGCATGAAAAAGTACAAGAAGTTCTATGTATTATTACTGTTTTAAATCTCAATCGAAATATTTCATACCTGTTGCCACTAACATCCAATACATGTAGAGACTTGCAGTTGCCCAACTCATTGGGCAATTTCGTCAACTTGTTATCCCTCAAACTGAGCACTCCCAACAATGTCATATTGCCCATGTCCGAAGGAATTTCGGCTAAGGAATTTCTGTCTACGTTCAGTACTGTCAACTCTTTGAGATTCCCTATCGATTTGGGCAGCTCTATTAAGAAATTCTCCGTCAATATCAACTCTTGTAAACTCGTACACCTAAAAAATGAAACAATGTGTTATTATTAAAGACATATAGAAAAATAAAACATGATAACCAGCATAATTTACTGTGGTAATTAAATTGCTAACTAATGATCCAAGTTATATATATAGATATAACAAAAATATTTTTGTTGACATTATACATAGCGTCGGGAATTTCAAAATTAATGAAACCTCACGTACATTACGTGGATAAAAACGATTGATTTACATGAGTAATTCTTATAGCGTTTTTGATCCTCCTTTCCGCCAGAACCGTGTTTAAGTAACCTAACCAAGAGCATGTCAGGACATGTCTAAGGAGGGTTCCCTAACTATCAACGCGCAAAAGGTTTTATTTTAATTACTTCAAAGTTTTTGTCCGATTTCGCTCAAAAAGAGTTTTTAGCATGATCTATCAGCATGGAAACTTACAAGTTTCTATCTCCTATAGTTTAGAAATGCCAGGGACCAACTTATAAACCACTTTGGAGGCCGATTATTAAAAAATGATCGACTTTATTGTATTTCATGTATGAAATTTAAAATACCTATTTTACGATCCCACATGATGGGTAGAATGAAATAATATTTTTCATCCCATGTAAACATGTATTGATCCACCTTTAAAATAAAAGTAACAATAATATATTTTTTGATGCCAAAACCGAGATCTATACACAATTTATAACTATACCAAATTTCATCCATTTATATTAATAATTACAGAAGCTAGAAGCGCGCAGACAGACAGACAGACGGACGGACAGATCGAAACTTTAAGGGTTCCTTAATATGTATTACGGAACCCTAAAAAGTGCTTTGCATAACCGTGAGTGTTTCTCACGATAGACAATACAGAAGGCATTTGAAATAATAAAACGCGGCACACACAATACTTATAAATACACGCATTACAAGCAGTTTTTGGTCAATAAGCTTTGAATATCATATTATAAAGTGAATGTTAAAATGGTCAGTCAGTCAGTTTGCTTAGTATTAAATGAACCCTGAGATTAGCATCATATACTAGAACTTACTAAACAATTTTAAAGAAGCAGCTGCGTAGAAGCGCCAGGTAAATTATGTAAACTTTAACGACTTTGTTCGACAAAGCTTCAACTGTTTGCAAATTAAACTTTAATTACTGAACATTGCAATTTCCTTTGAGACGTCCGTCAACAACCAACAGAACCGAGATTAGACTAATTGAGCCATTGTCAAACTATGCTGGCACAACTATTGCAAGTTAGGGGCGTTATACTTTCGATGTACATAGGTACGCCAACTCGTCATGGAAGAGACTTGCTGTAGCAATTTTTGGCTGTAGCCAATGACTTCATAAATAAGGATGCCGGCTATGACGTACATTTGACAGAAAAAAAATTCATACAAGAAAAAGTTACGGAATCTTCATTTCAGAATATTTGGTCAATTAAATGCAGACTGTGGAAAGGGAATGTCAAAATATCAAGATGATAAATATCGAACCTCGACTTCCCCAAACAACTCTAAAAGTAGGGCAGTTTAAGTGTGGACACTTTTTTCCTCGACATGCCTCGTCTATAATATATAATATAATATAGGTCTATCTCTATGGCTGCAGCACAAAATATGGGTCGGCTCGACAATCCCACGGCGTTATAGAAAACCGGCGTTCAATAATGCTTGCGCTGTATTTCGCCGAGTGTGGGTACAGGGTTGTGGCCCACAAGTCTCCTTTTGGGCTTAGTAGTTGTTTAAATGACCACCAACTCACTCGTGGATATTTCAGTGTTATTCGGGTGTCCACAGGCGGCGGGAATCACCTACCATAAGGTAAAGATCTTATTCAAACATAAAAGGATGCATACCTGCCAGTATTTTCATTCAACGTGTGCAACCTGTTTTGGTCCAATTTCAATATAGCTAACATGGATAAATCTCCGATACCGTTCGGTACAGTTTCTAGCATATTCTGTGATAAATGTAAATCAGTCAACGAGCTGAGCCCTCCGATTTCTTCTGGAATTTTCTCTAATTTATTCTCACTGACGTCTAGACACACTAGGGCCTTTAGGTTGCCGATCTCGCTGGGCAAATACTGTAGCTTGTTGTGGTCGAGCCATAACTCTTGAAGCGCAGGTAACTCGCCAACGAACCCGGGCTGGAATTATAAGAACATTCTCATTATTAACACATTAAATTATATACATTTCACTATTTGTGCGGTAACACTATTATGCCCGTACTGGCTACTGGATAGTCCACTAACATTGATGACATGAGGGTAACTTCTTTTGAAGTTGTAGCTGCTAAAGTGCGGTCGCGGAGCACGTAGAATTTCGTAACGATATGCCAATGTACGAACTCTACGTGCTCCTCGACCGTATTTTACTAGCACTAGTACCTACAACTACCTAGTTTTCTACGCCTCAAGTAGAAATTATGTTCTTCAACTCAGTATAAAATTAAACTAAGTTAGAATATTACTCCTCCAATTGTAGATTGTGCAAAAGAAACAAAAAAGTTTTATTTCCATATAAGTTACAAAGCAACGCTTATGGAACTGTCCCTACGTGATGCCTACCACCGGGTCGGGAACTAACCCGGCGAGAAGAACCGACAGTAATTAGTGTTCAGCCATTGGCTATCATATAACGTTATAATATAAAGTTCTTACCAGTTCTTCGATTTCATTGTCGCCAAGATCTAGCCTTTCTAATTTCGTGAGGTTCTTCAGTGACTCTGGCAATGATCTAAGTAAATTTTCTCTCAGCTCCAATGACTGCAGTGACACCAAGCTGAAATAGCAAAAAATTTATATTAAACGATGTACTTATAATAAAAAATATTGGCAGTTATAGGGACTGCCGATAGAAGTGAAAAATAAAAATGATGAAAGATAAATAAATAAGAAGAATAAAAATATTTCGCCTGACCGAGATTCGAACCCGAGACCGATTGGTCAACAACGCAAAATACAAGCGCCTACGAATTCTAATGTCAGATACGCGTAGCGCTAACTGCGTTACTATTTTATTAGATTATGCTTACTAGATAGATTATACTAATAGACTATATTAGAATTCGAAATTACTCATATCTTACTTGTATTACACGACGAAAGAAAAAATACGACAAATTAGGATCCTTGGCATAAACGTCAAGTTGGATGTAAAAAAAAGTGCCCAACGCGGTTAAGAAGTTTTCACTTCAAAAAATACGAACACGCGTTTACTCAAAATTTTACAACGTACGAATACTAAAACCTTTGGGAGATATCAGTTCTCCGTAGACCGTACCTATAAAAAGCATTATTCTCGCATTTATGTCGGTAGCATTGACTTTATCAAGAAACAATCTTCAAACGTTTGTTATAGTTAGACAAAATTGAATTTCCGATCACATTTATTACATCAAATAAATGAATCTTGCTTTATGTAACATCCGACCATGAATAGCTAAATAAAGCAATTTCTCTACTTGTGTCGCAAATCATTAAATCGTTATCGCAACAAACGTGTTTTGACGAGGTCGTATGTGGTTGTTTATACAGAATCAGTATATCTACTAACTGCTTAGCTTTACCGGCTTGACATGACATGGCCTTAGTTAAGAAAACTTTGCAAACTGATAACAACAGGTATGTACGTGAAGTAAACCGAACGGTAGCTAAACCTAACGCTGATTTAGCCGAAATTTCACCAAGGCGTTAAACCATCGATGAACCGACGGTTAGGACTAAGCTACGGTTTTCGATCTGTCCTGTTCTAACATTAAATGAGAGAGGGAAAAAGAATCCGGGTTTAGCGTTAAGTGCATTTAAAGAAGTTCGGTCAAATTGGGGCTTAGAGCGCAAGATACTCTCCCATTATTATTAAAATATTTACACCTAACTTTTGTGTACGGAGGACACTACACCCCATAATAATAAAAAACTTGAGAGGTGTCAAGGGACACCCGGATGGAACGAAGTTCCTTTCGATTAATTAGTGAAGGAATTGTAATAATTTTTTTTTTGTTTTAAGTTATAATAATATTTTTTTATTATTATTAACAAATATAATGTAATATAAGCTGAATCAGTAGGCTCAATTTTAGAAATAATTGAGAGAGAGAGAGAGAGAGAGAGAGAGAGAGAGAGAGAAAATCACGCGCACGCCGCACGGCTTACAACTACTATAGCAAAAAGTGTCGTTACAACTTTTAGTCTTAATTTTTTCCGTCTAGCCCCCTTTCGCAACGCGCGATAAGGAACTTCGTTCCAAAAATATTTATACCACGGATACGCAAATCCATGTTGCTGTCTAGTGTATTTGTCTAATACGTTGGAAAAGCCATCCAAGGAAAAGAATCATGGATTAGCGTATCCGTGGTATAAATATTTTTATTATTAAGGGCTGTAGTGTCTTGTGTAAAACATGAAATCTTAATTGACTAAAACTGGTTTTAGTGACTGCTGAAAGAAGAGCGTTAATTTCACTTGGTTAGTGTGTGAAGTGATCAGATGCCAGCCAATTGAATATGTACCTATGGCAACTGAAACCGAGACATAAATCAAAATATATAAAAAAAACTTTCTTCAACTTTAAATAAAACTATGACGCCTGGGATCAATGACATGATGAATTTAGGTGTGATCACGTTAACACAGAATGAATAGACAATAATGCTCATTGCCGTATAATGGGTTACGTTTTTGTTAGTGCGCAGAACACGCTCCACGGTATAACCTTGGAGATCACATTCCTAAGCTAACGTCAAAGTACTTAACGCTTCGCTCCGTACAAAACCACAGGTATTACGCAGATGAATCACAACGGCTGATATACATATTGCCCTATAGCTTGTTAAGGTGGCTAAATCACGAAAAACTAGTACGAACTGCGAATTGTTATTGCTTTATTTTGTTAAGTTTAATGTATATGATTTGACATAAAATAAGGACGGATAAAAGGTAGACCTAAGTAGCGAATGAAGCCTACAAAAGCGGCTTATGCTCTATGAGCATAATCAGTAAGTGTGTAGTATCACTCGCTCAAGGAAAGTCTGGTTCACAAGTGCCATTTCCCTCGGTTCTTGACCACCACCACCGAAAATTATGATTTTGGGCTCATTCGATTCGGAATGGCATCTAGAACATCCTATCAAAGTGCCAAGAGGGGCCGATAAAAATGCAAAAGTTATAAACAATAAAGTAAAATAAAAAATAAGGGTTTGGTTTTTTGAAATATTTCAAACACTATTTGAGATAATCGAAATTTGAAAAAAAAAAAAAGAAAAAAAGATCCTTAAAGAACAGAAAATTTCTTTAAAAAAAGTACTACCTCTCGGAACTGTAACGACAATCCTTATATTTTTAATTTAGCGGCGAAAATAACGGTAAAAACGCGTGGTTCAGCTGCCGCGTGCATCGCCCCAATATGACACATGAACTAAAAAAAATATTTTAACTGATTAAATATTAATATTAAGGAATAAAAAAATTTGGGTACTATGTGGACATATCAATTAACAATAATCCGTCAACAAAAAAAATTTTTCACAATTTTTTTATTAATTATGCTTTTGTTAATTAGTTAATTTTCACCATTTTAATGTTAACATAAAAACGCTTATTATTTCAAAACAAGAAATCTAGAATTTTTTTTGATTTCTTGGAGATAATCTTCAAAGGGTTTAGAAGAGATCCCCATTGGAAAAATTCAAAAATTTTGATTTTTCACTTTTTTATTAACAATCCAAGGCATTAAAAAATTATTTATGTAAATAAAGCCATTAGGATTTTTTTTTCCAATTATTGTTAATATTTTGTTTTCTTATTGATGAAAGCCATAAAATATAATAGGATAGGATACTGAAACTTAGAGATGCTGATTAAAATATACATGCTACATATTATAATTCAAAGAAGGTAGCAAATGCTGTCATAATTTTAACGATCTCAGTAAAACAACAAGTCTGTGAAATGGTATGCAATTAGCACTTGTGTTGAAGGTACGCTCCCAAGTCCCAAGTGAAACATCCCGCTTCGCTGAACGACAGCTATGAATAAGTAATACACGTCGCATTTCAGCGCAGCAGTGCTCAAGGTATGCCAGGATAAAAACCTTACTAGCACTCCGCCAGTTATTGGCAACTTTGAGATAAATTGAATTCTAAGTTTGAACGTAGGTGTGAAAAAATATGTGCAAATTATTAGAAACTTTATCGGTGCAAGATAAGTTGCTGGACGTTTTCAGGCTTTTAGAAAAATTATTATAAAACTCACGAATTTTATTCCGGGCATGAAATCTTGGTTTATGTACTCGTAAGTATTGCAAAACTGCAATCGTCTTTAACAAACAAACTCAAACAAAGCAGCTTCTTGGAATCCAAATCATAATTCAAATTCACACACGTACTTTGAATTACCAATGAATCTACGCAATCATTTTATGGTAACTGCAAACTATACACTGTATTATTGTTTACAGTGTCCCTTTATAAGTTATGCCTTTACCGTGAGATTTAGGCCAGCGCTGGCTTAAGGCGTTTAATCTGCGGAGCTGGCTGCGGCATTATACCTACTGTTCTGCTTCAGAAATTGTCCGATTAAATGTAAACATTGACTCTACTACTTTACGAGTAGGAACATAAAGAGGAGCGCATTCAAAGAGTATTTTTGATATTGACCCGGGGATTCCTGGTAAATTAAATTCTCTCAAAGCTTTCGCAAAAGGAAGCTGCGATTGCGACACATGAAAATGTTTTAGGGTGGATTTTTCATGAAATATTCAAACATCTTGGTTATTTGCTGGAAACGAGAGCTGTGGCTGGCTGCACTAAGTTTATATATTGTACTATATCAAAAATGATCACGAGCTAAGCCTACCTAATGCCTATTTCCATGTACGGTGTAATACCGTGTAACAGCCTCCGTGGTCTAGTGGTTAGGTTAGGTTAGGTTAGGTCGTAGGTTCGATTCCCGCATTGGAACAACAAAAAATGTTGTTTCCAAGTTTGGTTAGGACAATGCAGGCTGATCACCTGATTTTCTGACAAGAAAGATGATCCATGCGTCGGATGGGCATGTAAAAAGTCGGACCTGCGCCTGATCTCTCGCCTGTCCTGTCGGTTATCCGACCCACTGGGTTATGAGAGTAAAGGAAGAGAGAGTGCCCTTGTGTACTGCGCACACACTTGGGCACTATAAAATTACTCCTGCGTAAGTGGCCTGGTTTTAATGAAACCATCCCATCCCAAGCCATCGTCACCGAAATCGGTGTGGGGAGTTAAACTTTTTATACGGTAATATATAGCGTGTAACACCGTTACGTAAGCCAAAGTAGGTCGGGCAATTAAATTAAACAAGTCAGCTCTAATTAAAAGCAGCAATAAGGTCTGAAATATTAATGGCGTACCGAGCCTCACACCTCAATCGCGGCGTATCACACACGACAAAGACAGAGATATGAGTATGAAAGGAAACTTATGAAAAACAGTTATAGAATTATCTACCTACTAACTAATTACACTATAGATTATTATATGCTGTAATCAAATGTTTTTCATGCAGCAAAGTATTTTACAATTCCCTAGTTCCCTACAATAGGGATGATGACTACGAGGGCGGGTCAATAAGTCCGTGACTTTTGGAATAAAACACAGATTTTTTGATAAATAAATCATTTTATTTTTCAACGTAGTCCCCCTTGAGCTCTATACACTTTGTCCAACGCTTCTCCAATTTTTTTATCCCTTCCAAAAAATATGATTTGTCGAGGTCCTCAAAATAGGCCTTTGTTTGCGAGATGACTTCATCATTGGAGTCAAATCTTTTTCCACCGAGCCATTTTTTCAGGTTTGGGAACAAGAAGTAGTCACTCGGAGCCAAATCTTGAGAATAGGGTGGATGTGGAAGCAATTCATAGCCCAATTCATGGATTTTTGCCATGGCAACTGCACATGTGTGCACCCTTGCATTGTCTTAGTGAAAAAGAACTTTTTTCTTGGCCAAATGAGGTCGGTTTTTTTCAAATCCTCATTTAAGCGGTCCAATAAGTTGGCATAATATTCCCCATTAATTGTTCTTCCCTTTTGAAGATAGTCAATGTGGATTATCCCACGTGCATCCCAAAAAACAGTCGCCATAACTTTATTGGCTGACAAACCCACCTTGGCCTTCTTTGGCGCCGATTCACCCTTAGAAACACACTGTTTTGACTGTTGTTTGGTCTCTGATGTATTGTGATGGATCCATGTTTCGTCCACGGTTAAAAAACTCCTCCATATTGTGATTAAACAACGCCAAACCTTCCTGTGAAGTTGTTACACGATTGCGTTTGTGGTCGACTGTGAGCAAACGCGGCACCCATCTTGCGGAAAGCTTTCTCATGCCCAAGTGATCATTCAAAATTGAAACCACTGAGCCATGCGAGATGCTTATGGCTTCCACAATCTCTTGCACTTTCAATCTTCGGTCGGCCAGCACCATATCGTGAATTTTTTCGATTGTTTCGGGTGTAGAGACCTCAACTGGGCGTCCAGGACGTTCGGCATCTTCAGTGCTTGTAAGGCCACATCGAAATTCAGTAAACCACTTTTTTACCATTGAAATCGATGGTGCAGAGTCCCCATAGTATTTATCAAGCTTAGCCTTGGTCTCGGTAATGGTTTTTTTTCGCAAAAAATAAAGCTTAATAAGCACACGAAATTCACTTTTTTCCATTGTTTCCTTAAGTTACTGGATAGTCTGATAAAGATAAAACACAAACTAACTGACGCAGCAAGTTCAAATTCTGATAGGAGTCAACTGATAGATGCCTGTTGACAGGAGTAGTGTTGCTTTTTCAGTAAGGAGGTTAGAAATTCAAAAAGTCACGGACTTATTGACCCGCCTTAGTACATCTAAACTATTTAGTTTCGTTATTATACTGAGATATATTGAGGCAATAATACTTGGTAAATGTAAAAAAAATAATATTTTATGAATAGTTTAGTAATCAGATACATCTAAAAATTAGAATAAGTTTAATTTTTTTTTTGCTAAATTAGTAAACTAAACCTACATGATTAGTTTACTTACATCATATTATACAAAAACATTAATTATGGTAAGTATGAACTTAAATGCACAAATATGGGAGATATTTACAAATATGTTCCTGCGGCCGTATACTTCATACACTTTAACATAGGCGTGACGACACAGCTAGGTACGACTTTAGTGTGGAGTGTTTTCACGAGACTTGCGAAATTTTGTATACAAATCGCTGTACCTTTGAAAATATTGACTTTTGATATACTGTTTCTTCTGAAAAGTTACTCACATTTAAGACTACTATTAATTTATGCAATAAAAAAAATTGACATCTAGCCTATTGCATTCGTTGAACCCAGTCCAGTAACCAGTTACGCAGGAGGAATTTTTTACACACCAGCACTCTCTCTTCCGTTACTCTTGTAGCCCAGTGGGACGGATGGTTGACACGACCGGTAGGTCATCCGTCCCACTGTGCGGTCGGAGAGAGATCAGACGCAGGACCGACTTTTTACATGCCCATCCGATGCATGGACTCTCTTATCAGACAATCAGGTGATCACCCTGCATTGTCCTAACCAGACTTGAAAACAATATTTTTTGTTGTTCCAACGCGGGAATCGAACCCACGACCTCCGTAATCGAGAGCCAAGCTCCAAACCAGTGGACCACGAAAGCGTACTCTAGGTATTAGGTTTACGTATACAGCCAACAAATACTTGGAATTTTTTTCCGAAAAATAAGATTGTATGTGAGTACTAGCTGTTGCCCGCGGCTCCGCCTGCGTCAATACAGTATCCCACGGGATCACTCTACTTTTTCGGGATAAAAGTATACTATGTTTAATCCAGAGCATAAACTACTACCATACCAAATTCAATCGAAATCCGTTCAGAAGTTTTTGCGTGAAAGAGAAACAAACAAACATCCATCCATCCATCCATCCATCCTTACAATCTTTCATATTTATAATAGTAGTAGGAAGAATTCAAGTAACGCGGTTCATAGATTTAGCACAAACTAGGCGAAAAATAGTAGATAAATTGAGGAAGTATGCTGTGGCATTAAACGGCGCGGCGTAGGCTCGCATTCTAGAGCATTTTTATAGCAGTTATGCAATAACTTTTGATGACTATTCGGCGCTGTAATAATGCTTTATAGTACGTCTATGTAACACAGCCTCATACGGTAGTATTTATACCTACAGTAGGAACTATATATCTATGATATATATAAACAAAATTAAAAAATTATGTAACCCTTGAATTGTCAAGTAGTGAGCGAGCTGATAACTATAGCTAAGAACACTCTCGATCATGTCATCTCTCAAACAAAAAAAACGGTTCATCCGTTTGGGAGCAACTATGCCACGGACAGACACACACACAGGCAGACACGTCAAACTTAAAGTTAAACCTCTGCTTTCGTCGGGATTCAAAAAAGAATCTACTTGACTAATAATTGAAACTTTACAGACATTCGGTAAACCATGCAAAATTTTTGAATAACGCGCAACGTGATCACACATTGCACTTAAACCCATTTCACTATTTGTCCCAATTTCTCCAGTCTTCAAGGGTCCCGTGTGCTCAACAACTATATCAAGGCTTCTATCTCAGTCATTATCATTGTCAACATTAGAACACTCAGCTGAATCGTTGTTAAAAGGTGGAGCATAGTGCACTTATCGGTCTTCAAACGGGTCATTCGATCGTAGCTGGACAATGAAAGTGATAAAAGGTTTATTCCAGGGGACGCGCTCCGTGAGGAATTGGAGGTATTTTATCTCTTGTTTACTTTATGTATCTATAGTTTAATGGATCAGGTAAATTGCTATAGCAACTACTTACATGAGCATCAATGAATACATATTTTTTATAAAATCGTAACTGGTCGCTGGCTACACATGGAAGAAACTATGTAAGAAAGACTATAATATAGGCTTTATGAACAAAATAGAGCTCAAAACAATGTTTACCTATTAGAATTTTTGTCTGTTTGTCTGTATGTTTGTGCGCCCTTATCTCGGAAAAAGTGGCGGAAAATTTCTAGTTCTTAATATAGCGTTTTCAAACTTTACTTTACTATAACGTAGATATTTAGATTATTTCAAATATTATTTTAGAATTTATTCAAATTTTATTTAATTTGTGTTACAAAAAATTGCAAAACAGAGAAAATAATGTTATGTGTTAAAATTATACGTATTTAATGAGGCAGATACGCCATAAAATCGCAAACATTTTCGCAAACATGTACGTTTATTTTATACAAAAAAATACTATGTCAGGTAAGTAACGATAAAAATAATAAAAATTCATTTACTACGTAACCAAATAACCATGCATACAGTACAAAAAGTTGGGCGGATTATTGAAGAGCGATGACCTGAACGAATTTTATCATGGTAATTTAGTAACGCTTTGAGTTAACGCTACCGTAAAGACGAAAAATAGTAGGTACCGTGTTGATTGCGGTTTAACCGGTACACTTACTTTCAATTGTATCAAGTAATTACACGATTGTGAATGAGAAGTTGGTTATTAGGACGATAGCGGCGTGCGAAAACAATGGGTCCCTGGCCAGCCCGTGCAAAACCTAAAAGCCCTGTGTGCGAGTTTTTGTCACTACTCACCGAGAAGTTAACTTCAATTCTTTGTATGGCATCGAATTAGTTACTAGTGTTTGCCACTAGGGGCGCTGTTTCGATGCCATACAAATTATAATTAACTTCCTGACGGTGAGTAGTGACAAAAACTCGCACACAGCACACTGATAAGCCAGTTACAGATATTGCAATAATACTAAATCAGGTGAAATTGTTTAGCTTGCTAAATTTACAGATACAATCTGTAAATTTAGCAGAGTTAGTAAAAACTCTCCCAAGGTCACATGATAAATAGCGTAAAGACAGCTGGAACAAATTGTGCATGCCTTTTAAAACTATTCGGACTTGAAGACTCTTTACATCCCGCAAAACTCAAGATGGTGCCTTTTCTTTGTGCTCTATTGTATTCTACCCTAACTTCCGAGTTCCGACAATGCACGTTTTGACTCCATTCAAGAAGCATAATAATACCCAACTTTAATACATTTTAGCGCGGATATACTTCTTGTAAGTTTGTGTGTGACCTCGCAATCAGATTTCTCAATACCCATCTTAGGCCATAAAATTCCAACAGATATTTCGTTAAAACTCATTTAACGAGTAAGCCGAGCGATTGCGGTAACTTCTCACGTATAACAATGCCACCCATTAACAACCTGTTCCGAATCTATTGTTTATTACCATTTGCCAGTTTCCACACATATACCTCTAACAGAGTAGGGCAAACTTGAAATGGATCATCAAATTTATATTTGGTACTATCGAGTGTGTATTTAGGAGCCACTCATATAAATCTCCTAAGCAAGGCATATAGGCTCTATAGTTATATGCCTATGCACTGTCCTCAGAACGGATTTAGATTTGAAATGGCATTGCCGTAATCCTCATTTTTCGAAGACCATAAAGTCTATTAAAAAAAATTGGAATAAACAAATCTGATAACACTTTTAATTGAGTTCATGTTTTGTTTGCTTTAGCGTTCAGCTATTAGAAACACCAATAATTTCGTTAACAACTTTTTCCAGCATCTGACTAACTCACTCAGAAATCTGTTTGCAGTTAGACGGGTCCTGCAAAAACTTGAAAAAGCTTTCAAGTAAACAGTATCTAGAATTGCAATAGATGGATTTGCTTTGTCGAAGATAATAATACTGTAATATTTATGTTTGTTTTGTGTTGTTCTAATGCATTGTGATTTTGTACGATCAGTCGATCACCATTATAAGGTTTTACCACTGTTATCGATATATTTAGTGACATTCTGAAACCCACTTACATATTCTATCATGTAATAAATGTAATAGTGAATGAGAACATTCCTGTAGCAACTTTCCTATAAATTTAGCACCAACATATTAAAGCTCTTAGGTCTTACAGGCATCTAACGGTACAAATATCATGCACATAATTGCCCTACTTCAAGGCAATACAAGAACACAATATTATGAAACGTTAAAGCAAATGCGTAACAGCTTTTTCATGTACCAGCACAAGTACATAATGTTTCTGAACGTTTGTGGTAGTGCTTTTTACAACAAACGTTCCTTTTTCTCTCCATAAACTTTTATGTCCTAGATTTATTTCTTTAGGTTTGAAATACTTAACTACAGTCTTAAGCACTAAATAACGCTCTTTTATGATTTCCTTTAAAATTGTTAATAGTTTTTGTACTAGCTCTTAATAAATGAGATAAAAATAGTTTTTCGACGCATAACATTACTTATTCTTGGTAAGAGGAATACTTTCAATCATTTTGTTCAATTTTTGACCTAGCAAAAGACGATCGCCGCAAGTAAGCCGCATAGCAATCAGCAAACACGTCATCAGCAGTGAACAAACGAATGTCTTGGACTGCCTCGGAAGTCTAAGCCCGACATTGACAATGGGCACTAAAAATGTCGTCCATAGAACATGCCAAATCCAAGCTATGCAGTCATGCTACTGTGTCAACTGTACCTATATTTAGACTGACGATACATTCTGTTGCTTCGATAAATGTGTGTCTGTTTATGCTGATCTCACCTGCCGAAGTCGCTGGGCAGGCTGGTGAGCGACATGTCGTTGAGGCCGAGAACGGTGAGCGCGCGCAGCTGGCTGAAGCCGGCCGGCAGCCGCGGGATCGGGTTGCTGCTGAAGTCCGCGATCTGCAGCGCGCGGAGCTTCTTGATATCCTCGGGGATGTCGGGAATGTCTGCAAACAAAATCAAATTATTGACATAAAGGTAACCCACACTAAGCGGCAGCGTAGCGACTCGACGCGACCCTACTAGTAATACCGCAATAGAGTGCTGCTTCGCCTAGTTCCGCTGCCGCGTAGTGCGTTATAACTTATATATCTCATACAATTTTGTACAAAGAATATTTGGCCGTGTCACGTGAAGTTGTAGTTCCGCTGCCGCGTAGATACGCCTAGTGCGGTCTCAACTTTAGTAATTTGATTTTAATAGGAACTAGTAATCTATGTGATCTAGGTATCAACTAGGTATTCTGATTGCACCATAATTTGCGTACAATAAAGACATGATTACGTCGAATAGCATCTCACCGTTTATAAGAATTAACATACTAAGATTAAGCTAGTTGCATTGGTTTAATACCTTTAAAACATTTACTGTTTTTTCTAGCCTCTACAATGATAAGCGAAATTATTACTGGACCACATTTTAAGACCACTTCACTCTAAAGGATATTTTCATTATAAGAGCTTGCTAAGAAAGTATTTTAGCATAAATTATTATGCAGTATCATTTTTTTAGCAAAGTCTTATTAAGTAGAAAAGTCTGAGAAGCAATACATATTCAATTTAATTTATTCCATAACATCACTTAATTAACTGGGCTCCTTAGTTCATAAATTATTTTCCTCAATAATTATATTCTCTACAATAACAACGTTTTCTCTATAAATTCATCATCCCTTTTTGTCCTAGTTCAGTTCAGAGTAACGTGGACTTAATGCTAAACAATATACTATGTTACATATGCAATAATAATCGATTCCTATTATATTGGATAACCAAGCTTCTGCGGTCAACAACAAAGTCAGTATCCAATGTTGACAGTGTAATTCGAAACAATGTTGTTTACTGTCATGTTTTGGCTATAATTACTACCGTACGAGCGTAGTAAGGAGTATTATATTATTAGGAAGTATTATTAATTCTCAGCTCAGTAGACTTCTGAGTCACAGGTATCTCCTCGATGTGGGGAAGGTTATGCGGGATTTACTGCATGGGTGACAAATTTTTTTGTAGAACGAAAATCGTCCGTCTGGAAATTAAGTCTCGTTGCGACCTCGCCTATTGTGACGGTCGATTTTCACGGTGCGGCAAAAATTTTAGTCACTTGTGTAAATTCCGCATAACCTTCCCCACTTTGAGGAGATTTTTGGCTTTAGTCACCCTTGTATTTACTTATTATCCTAATGGGGTATTTCTCCCAATAGGATACTAGTCTACTAGTGACCACGTTATTCTACTTAGCGTTAGTTGTGGAATTACATTAATACAAAAGCTTGTTAAGGAATTTTTTTTTACTAAGGTAACCACGCCTATGTCGGCAGGACGTCATCTTGTAGGCCCTATTAAAGACCTAACAAACAAGATTAAAGGTTTTTATGTAGTTGACATTAAACACCATCTTCTGTTGACGCAACAACTTCAGCAATTTACTTAAGTATGTACTGTCATGTCCACGTAGCTTAGGTATTACCAATAGGTATTTACTTATCTGCATATAAATACTTCGTCGTATATTTACAGGGACTGAACGATACTGGTCGGCAGTTTATAAAACACTACACGTTGCCCGCGAATTCGTGCGCGCATTAGGAAATCCCGCGGGAACCATACATTTTGCCGCGATATAAAGTATCCTTTGTCCTTTCCCGTGGTCCAATCTATATATGTGCCCAATTTCATTAAAATCGGTCCAGTATTTAGTTAGTCCAGTAGTTTCGGAGCCTATTTCAATGCAAAGGAACAGACTTAAAAAGAAACAAATCCTTCCTCTTTATTATCCTAGTGTATTCTATCTATTTTTCGAAAATTATTCATTTTTTTTTAGCATAAAGAGAATAATATTTCAGGCCGCTTTGGCAAGCTAGTCCGTAGAAGAGTATGTCACTAGTTAATTCCAGCGAAGCATACGAAGAAAAACATTTGTGTGGTAAAAAAGTGTAATATATTCAAAACATGTCATTTATCGATGACTTACTAACGTGTACCCGGGGCTTCTTGAAGTCAAACTAACTTCGCCTTTAATAACAAACTGAGTTCACCGATCGATGTACCTAATAAACAGCCACCGTGAATAATTAGCGAGGGAAATTTAAAAAATCACTGGATTTTGAAACAAATTTCTGTATTATTATCACTTGAACTTAAAATGAAAAGGTCCGCATTAGTCCAGACGACCTCTAGTCTGTTTATAAATCTATAATTTCGCTCCGCTGACCTTTCATTTGATTTAATGTTGAAAGTTCAAGTTGATACGCAATGCAGCTTCGATGCAGTTAAAAACCGCTTGTTTTCTTACTATAATTAGTGTAGCCCTTAATGACATAACTTGTTTAAAGAAAGACAATTTATACCTACATATACGATAACTCAACTTATCGTATTATAAGCGAGTTATCATAATATGATAATATATATAATATAATATAATATAATATATTATATTATACACACTATATATATATATATATTTAGCGGAATATAAAATAAAGGTTTGATATCAGTATCATATAAGGTTGCTGGCTGGTTTATACGTCATTTAGTTTAAAAAGAAATATTTTCAAATTAAGAAAACCCCTGAACATCACATTTTATGCAATTGTTTTAATTTTATTCAAATATAATACACCTTATCTGGAGCGAATTTCGAGTATTTCTTCCTCCTGAGTTTGATTTAAAATTTCATTGAAATACTGTTTTTTGTTAGTTTTTTTTTAATCGCGTATCTTTTTGGAGTTGAGGACTGAATTATGCCTGACTTAGCCCCAACGGAGATTGCCAGGGCACTCGAAATGCGACCATTTCGGTCAAACCTACAGAGTGATATCCAGAGATCTTCGTCGACCAGTTTCAACAATCCATCGCAGTATCCAACGGTTAAGGGAGACCGGTACTTATGTGAGAAGAGCAGGACAAGGCAGAAAAAGACGCACTTCGAGTAGGGATGACCGTTTCATTCGACTTCGTGTACGTAGGAATCCCCGTTTGACGGCCGTCCAAGCCCGACATGCGTTAGAAGCAGTGCGGGGTGTAACCGTAAGTGAGCGTACGGTACGAAGAAGGTTCGAAGAAGCTGGTTTGGGTTCATTTGTGCCCGCCAAGGCTCCAAGGCTCGAGGTAAATCATCGTAGAAACAGGTTAATTTTTGCTCAGGAACATCGACTTTGAAACGCGGACCAATGGAGTGAGGTATTGTTTAGTGATGAGTGCAGAATTCTCTTAAATCAAATTGACGGCAGGCAAAGAATATACAGACGCAAGGGAGAACGGTACATTCAGACAAATTTTCAAACTACAGTTGCATACGGTGGTGGATCAATAATGGTTTGGGCGGGCATTAGTTTGGGAGCTCGCACAGACTTGGTAGTGATTGACAGAGGGAGTCTGACTGCAGAACGCTATATCAGAGAAGTTTTAGAAGAAAATGTCGTACCGTTTACCCCATATATCGGTGACGATTTCGTTTTTATGCAGGATAATGCTCGGCCGCATACCGCTCGTGTAACTCAAGCTTATCTTAATGATATGAATATCACTGTTATGGAGTGGCCGGCGAGATCACCGGATATGAACGCAATAGAGCACGTTTGGGACTTGCTGAAAAGAAAAGTTAAGTCCAGAATTCCAGCTCCTGCCAACGTGGGTGAACTGCGAATAGCCGTAGTTGAGGAATGGCGGAGGCTATCCCAGGAGACCATCGATAACATCATTCTCAGTATGCCTAGGCGGGTAGAAACTTTAATAAGAGCACGTGGAGGAAATACGCGATATTAATCACCAACTTTCTAATTTAATTAATTGTTATTTTTATATTAATTTTCACTTTTCCCGGTTACATGAAAAGTTCAAAAATGTAACATTTTTCACAAATAGCATTTACTCGCAAAATCTGTTCTTAATGTGATCTCATTTTAAGTAAAACAAATAAAACTTTAAATAACAAAAGAAGTGTAGTAAGTAGATTTTAAAATAAAACCATATTTTTTTAATTATGGACCATTTTTTTGTGTTCCGCTAAATATGCCGGTGTGTTTATTATATTATATTATAATATAATATTATATTATATTATGTTATTATAATACATTCTATAAATAATTCTCGTACAACTGTACTGAAAGTTTGTGCGTATTATAATAATTATAATACGCACAAACTTTCAGTACAGTTGTACGAGAATTGTGCGAAAGGAGGAGTATGATATTTGGCACAGTTAAAGTGTATGTGAAGAAATGTGTGCAGAAAGCTAATATTTTTTTAATACATAAACTTAATAAAAATTCACATTATTAGTACACACTACCGTGCGTTTGATGGATAGTCCTACACTTTTGCGACACGTTGACTTTTGTCAATCTGTCACAACATTTACATGTATAATCTTATTTTATCTAAGGGATTAAAGAACCCTTGTAAAGTTCAAACTCAAAAATTATACATTTATAATGAGTTATTTTGGGTCAATTTCGACTACAGGGCGACCTCTAGTAGGTACTTAATATGTAGCACGGGTGTTTACATTTTCCTGTTTGTACTAGGTAGTATTAATATAGCATTGACACCGTATTATCACGCAATTGGCGGTAATGAGTCAAGTCTACGACTTATGTACACATTGAAAAACTAGGACAGGACTAGCACGCGTGATTTTTTCTAATAAACCGAATTATTACCTACATGCTACATAGTCTATCAAATGTGATAGGAACATTATTTGATGAGGTTTTACGAGAAACATTCTTGGGCATTTCGTAACTGTCCTCACTTAAAATATTTTAACCGTCTCTTGTAATATTTTTGACTTTATTAGCAGTTTTTGTTTGGTCCCTAAAAATAAAGTTAATACATATGCATGAATTGATGGTAAATGATATTAGCAAGTCATCAAAGTATTAAGACATGAGGCATTTTTGACCCGCTGTTTAAAAAAAGACTATTAGATTGTTCAATTCTCATTTTCATTCATTTAACTTCCCGTAATTATTCTAATACGATCCATGGATAATAATCAATAAATTATTAATCATAATATTTTAGGTATATGAATATTCGTTGAAATGAGTCAAAAATATCACAAATATCACATTATCTAAACAATGGATGCTAAATCTTTGTGCCAAACAGCTATGAATGTGTAATGTAGAAAGTTCAGCGCTTTAAGTCTCATATGGCTGTAGAGTGTAGATAGGTATAGAAAAAATTCTTTACCGTACGCACTCACAATGTAGGTAAGGTTGTATGATGTAATGCAAGTAGGTACCTAGTACATGGCATTGTAGCCAAGTATGGGAATGACGCTTTTGAAATTCGTAATGCGACCTTTTTCCAACTTGAACTGCTATTGAGACATGCCACGATTTAAACTCACGTAGCGGAAAAGTTTGCGAAAAAAACTGACGTAAGTTAGCTTAATGCTGGTGCTAAATCTCTAAGGGCCTGTTTCACAATCTTCGAATACCTAAGTGTCGGATAGCTCACTCGGAAGTTTGGTCACTGCTTACTTTATACTGAGCGACAGAGACAACATGCAAATAAGCAATCTAACACTTTAATCAGTAGATTGTGAAGCAGGCCCTAAGAAGTATGATTTAGTATCTATTTAATGAATGAAAGTTCAATGATTCTAAGAAATTTCTGCAGCTTTCAATTTCAACATGTCTATGTAAATATTTTTCTAAAAATCATTTGTCTTGCAGACTCTAAATTATTAGCTTTTTATCGCGGCTCCGCGTAAATATAATATCTCACGGGAATACTGTACTTTTTCGGGATAAAAAGTAGCCTATGTTTTATCCAGAACCTAAACTACTACCATACCAAATTTCAAAACCAAACAAGAGTAACAAACATCCATCCGTCCATCTTCACAAACTTTTACATATTTTATAATAATAGGAGGAATTTGGCGACCTGTTATTGTAGACGCTAGTCTAGATATACGAACTAAAGCACTAACGTAGGTCATAAATCAGCTGCGAAACAAGGACCGAAGGTCGGGTGGATTAATTGGCACATGGACACACAAACAGCCGCGAAATTATTTATAATTGTACTATGTTAAGACGTAAAACATTGTAAACTTAGCGCGGCTGCGAGGTCGACCGCAGTTTTCTATAAACAAAACCCAGAACTCTTATAGACGCTACTGTACGTTCTTAAGCTGGCACTATATGCTCCGGAACTTCTGAGAAAATTCAGACCATTAAAAATAGAACTCTACGCTAATACACAAGTACAGTTGAAAATCGACGTGTCATGTGTCGAGCTGTCATTTATGACATTGACATTTGACTCGATACTTTTTCTTTCATTTAAATATATGGCGTCGGCTTAAAACCATTTGCCAGTGTCAAGTTAAAAAGGCGGGAAATAGAATTTACGTTTCAATTTTCAACACCGTATTCCTAAATCGTCAAGTCTAAAGTCTAGTCAAAGTCCAAATAAATAGTCAGTGCAGTCAATCAGTCAAGTTAGTCGATTCAGTAAAGTAGTAGAAGCTTTACTGAAAGTTCGTAGGGAGTTTTGAACACAAAATAGCACGGTTTTTTTGAAGTTGTGCCACTTGCCTACACTTGTACACGTTAACGAATATTTAATGGTTAATATTCTACCAACATTAAGAACCGAAATAACACAAATTTATGAAAGAAATACATAAACCACAACTTCACCCATTGAATTCCCCGGCAAAACTCCCGACTCGATACTTGTTTGATTCGGATCGGACGAAACTGCGAAACCGCTCTTAATATTACAGCTATAGCTATACACCATACAGTCTATCGACAATCGAATTGATCACTTCGGTTGGATCAGTTCCATATTGACATAAACGGTATCTAGGGTCTAAAGTCTAGACCGTCATGCCAATCCACGCTCATACACGGTCAGTTCTAACTGATCCAATAGAACTGATGACTGATCAAATCAATTGGACGATAGGCAGTATGGTGGTTGGCCATCAATGATCGACGAGCCAATTCGTAAGTTCAAATTTTAAGTTTGTGTAGGTAACAATTGTGTTTGACGTCAGACGGGCATGGAAATGAAACTTACTTCTTGTTTTCGTTTAGACGAATATAGCTCCATGTTTCAAAATATTCAACTACTATTATAAATGTGAAACTTTGTGAGGATGGATGGATGGAAGTTCGTTACTCTTTCACGCAAAAACTACCTACTGAACGGGTTCCGATGAAAATTTGGTATAGTAGTAGTATAGGCACTGGATTAAAATATTTTTTTAATACCGAAAAAGTACAGTATTTCCGTGGGATACCCGATATTATATTTACGCGAGCGGAGCCACGGGAAAAGCTAGTAGACAGTAGTAGAGTTTGTTTTAGAAATTGGAAAGTTTCTTTAACATGTGTCACCGAGTGTCACCACAAAAGATTCACTTAAACATCACAAACATACAAACATCGTACAGTCCAAGTATACTTGTGCTAGGTACCTACTCTGCGGAATTTCGGATATTTAACAAAACAGATATAGATAGAGTTGAGAAAATCGTACCGTGTAAATAATGTAGCCTGTATAGTGTATAAAATATACTAGTATTTGACTATTGTAAAAATAATTGTGAAAAGCTCTGTCTTTTCCCATAATATCAACCACCACACCACCAACGTACCACATAAAATAGGTTTAAATATTATAACTTTTGTGCATTACAAAACATCGTCGCAGACAGTAATAATTATGTTTTATCTTCGTATTTCGACAATTTTCATATTTCGTTCGAACAAGTCGCCCATAACTCCACGTAATTATGGCTCGGTACGAATCGTATCACTCAAAACAAACAAAGTCTACACGCATATTGAATCAATATTTCGGAATCAACCGCTATTAACTTCAATTGGAAGCGCGTGAACAAAAATATAAAACACCACAAACAACTCTTGCGCATATCGTTTTAATAAAGCCATTTAAAACGTCCAATAACCATTGTCTAGTAATATTATGCTCTACAATTTAATTTAGACACTAACACTCAAATAACTAAGTTAAAAGTTGCATAAGACGGTTCTGGTCACAAAAACTTATTAAGTGAAATTAAATAAATTATAACTATCTACATTGTAGCTGCAGATGATGATGAATAATAGCCAAGAACACTCTCAATCAAAAAAACTAGATCAAAATCGGTTCATCCGTTTGGGAGCTATGCTTATGCCACGGACAGAAATGTTTTATTCATTAATTATTTCGTCATCTATATATCAATACGTGAAGCGAAAATTTCAGGTACAGTTTTACGAGAATTGTGAGTACGGATGAGAGTGAAATTTGGCACAGTTAATGTTTATGCTGAGGAAGGCGTGCGAAAAGCTTAAATTTTTTAAATTAATGCTTAGAAATACATTCAATTATTGAAAATATCAGCAACACATACCACCATGGATTTGGTTATACGTACACACGCACACGTATTCATTATTGTCCATGCCAATGAGTTTTGACATTCGGTTTCATCGTGAAAAACATTATTTTTCGTAATTATAATGGAACTGGACTGATATTCTTATATAATTATTACATTAATAGGGATGTAGCGTAATGTGGAATATCACATTTTTATAAAATTTTAAAATTGTTGATTAAAGATACATAAATCTATAAGAGACTGACGCGATTAAAAAATATAATCTAATAAAAAATAATACCCACCTCTTTCTCGCAAAAGATTTGTTACGTCACAAGTTGCTACCGCCATACATACATGTACAAATGTATGGCGGGTGCAACTCGTGACGTCACAGGCCGATATATTGCTCTATTGTAAATTTAAATTGTATCTTCGTTATTTTTCAAGATATACGAAAATAGGTTCTAGATTGTTTATTAACATGTTGTATAACATCGAATATACGAAAAAAAATAATAGTCATATGCCAGAAATTAAATTATTAGAATTAGGATCGTTTAAGAGGTTCTCAAAGACTATTTAGCAGAAAAATATTTCTACTCGGTTAAAGCCTTTCTAAATAATTCGAAGTTTTAGATATTATTGGATAGGTTAGTTTTAAGATTTTAATGGTTTTTTTAGTAAAGGAATCAATGAACTATACATGAGATGTCAAAAGTGCATAGATAGCAATGGTTATACACTTTGATTAAATAAATGTATTATGTTTAAAACAAATCGACTTTTTGTTCCTCGTTTACAAAACGCCAATTTCATAAATGACCTAAAACAAAACCTTTATTCGTTCTTTATATTCTCTGTCTTTTTCTTTGTAATTATATACATCTCTCACGAAAAGTACAATCGCGTCGTTCTCGCAGAAAATCTATCAGGAACGTCTCGAATATTCTACTGAGGTACCGTTTATTAAAATCACTCAGACGCATATTTAACGGTTGTCATTTATTAATAATGAAACATGGACAAATGTCAGCGCGTATTCCTTCAATTCATCAGCTGCTTGTAATATTTAGACAATACAAATGACTAGTAGTAAACCTAATGGACGTCGTATATTGAATGGCGATTGTTTGCATGTACAGTCACCGGCAAGCCAGGTGTATCACATTTCAACCTTATTACTAAGGCAATAAGGTTCAGAAGTGGTACTCTGGGTTTGTCACTAACTGTGCAATATAGGTATTTGCCCCACAAATACCGTAGCTGCCAGATACAACAAGCACTGGATTTAATTACAGGTTTAATACGAAACAGTCACTTTAGCGAGCAATTTAAATAGTAAATAGCTTGTAAATGTTTCAAAATGTTTATTAAAATGATCTCTACACAATTATACGTGATAGTTACTTATTATTAGACCGGATAGACCTTTCTAGCCATGGACATGTATATTAGGTACGTGGCGGACATGCCATGACAGGTTAAGTGCCCGCACTTTGAGTGCTTTATTGGGGCACTAGAGATTCACATTTGACAACTTAGATGTCAGTGAAGCAGTGTAAAAGGCCTCAAAATTATGACAAACGAGTAAAAAGGATAGACGAGATAATATTCTAGGTAAAATAAATGTTTGCTATGGCGGTCATTACGGACCTATTAGGTATATCGCGTAAATCGATCGTTTACATCATAGATCGATCGACGTTCAACGGATGGCGGTTCAAATTTCTTGTATGAAAATTTTTTGGCTAAATATATGTAGCCTTATGTATAAATTTATGTTGCAAGCCAATGGACCCTCATTGGCTAGAAACATAGATTCATAAGGTGGAATAAACAACTAGTAGTGTTCACACGTTGGGCGCAAATAAGTGAGCTTACCAGTGAAAGCGCCCAAATTGTACCACCTCAACCTTCAAAGTTCTAAGCCTCGTTTGCGTTTCGTTTAAACAAGAGGTGTAATGTTTCCAATTTCCATAAATACTAATATTTTCTCATGTTAACCCATATTTGTAAATGTATCAATGAGACGGTATTACAAATTGTTTTGTGGTCCAATTAGCCTCACACGCAAGCCTTAAGTGACATAGATATGTCAAACTTGCAAGTTGTGATAATGTTAGTATAAACCAACTGCCAAGGACCGTTCTTACTTATTTCAATAACTTTATAGCTGTGGCGAAGGGTGGTTTTACTTCAGAGGGAAGCCCCAGTCGCTAGACGTGAGCTGTGCAAGTTATTTTGAAAAAAAAATTTAGCACCATATTATGTATGATGGTCAAGGTCGCTACAAGCGTGTAGAGTCGTATCGTGTCGTGTCCGAGAAAAATTGTAAATACTTAGGTAACTATTCTTATAGTCATACCTACGGTTCCTATTCCTATATTTATATATACGGTATTCTTATACCTACAATTAGATATATTTCAATATACAAAATAGGTACTTAATAATAATAAGTTTTTCTGTGTATAAAATTGACTATTGTAAGATAATCATAATATTAAAATACTTCCACGGTACTACAGCCTATTAAATAATAATATATAATACTATGATCGTCTATTATTATGATAACTACAAATCACAATTGATAGTTATAGGTACGCATCCAACTTTCCGCTCACCGTAAAAGGCAATTTATTCAAACTATTTATCACCAACAATAAACAACACAAATACTAAGTATAATATCTCATATTCCATATTCACATATAAGTACATTAACACGTATTAGTTTTAACTTTAAGACGAATTATATTTATCACTTCTCACTGCTAAATATAATTTCAAAAATAATAGTTGAACAATAATTTTGATTGAACGTAATGTAATAAAAATAATTTTACACCCAAGGCTGCCAAGATACTTTTTCATTCATTCATTCAAAAATTCATTCGTCTCATGATGCACGTGATATTATATAATTACGGCTCCTCATTGGTGAAAGCTACAAAATAGCGGGTTAATGTCACAGAAAAATAGCCCTTAATTACTTCGAACTGTCATTGGACAAATCATATTAATAAATTTTGTACTTTAGTTAGCCAGCCGGCTATTTAAAACAAGCTTGAATTACAAATTTATTTCTAACGAGAAAAGGTTCATATGATCCTAACCATAACTTTTTAAAGAGATCTGTGAGATTACAATATTCGTGTCAAAGTTGCAGCAACGTGCAGCGCATATATGTCGCTTGAGTCGGTCTTCATCGCGCTATCGCTTGTCCGACCTGACATGTATAAGATATTATTGTTTTCCATATATTTGATTCGGCTTGAGGTCTTCATGAGGTAATCTGAAAGGGAAGCCGATAAGAATGTAGTTCTTTAGACCCTCGACCGCTGCTATATAGCAGTAATAGCATATCCAAACCATTTGTAAGTTCGGTCGATTATAGCTTTACTTCAAAAAATTTATACGCCGATTTTTTTTACGCTAACGCTTCTTTAATTATGGTGCATGGCACATACTGTTTTATCATCTTGCCAAGCAGGACAGTGGGAGCCTGTGATTTAGGACCTCCCAACTTTAAGCAGGGTTTGAGTACCTACTTCTAATTCCCATTATAGCTACATAGCCATAATAGAGAACATTTGTTTTAAATTAGCAAAATTCTTATATTTTCGAAATGCAAAATAGTAATCAGTTGCTAAATTAAAAAGTTCCAGGACTTAAAAAAAGACGATTTTTTGCTATGATTGAAACGAGAAAATTACTGTTCAAATCCATATGTTAATGCGACGATCTCCAACGATATCACTTTTGTGATGACTGTATTAATTCGTCAACGGTTGATCGTATCTAAAGTATTATAGTCTGGGCATTTGTGTCCACGAGATGGAATTTCATACTCCGTGTTGTAGCGGTAAACCGGCCGATTATCTACGGTCAAACAAGTCGCACGATACCTTGTCAGCTGCTTAATCCTATCTAGTCGATATTTTGCTTGTATACATAGTATTTTAATAAAAATACTGTTTATCCAAGCGTGTAAATGCATGATTGTTTGTTAGTCCATACTCATTGCTCTATCATGTTTGGCCTTAGCAACACACGGACACCTGTAGATAATATAAAATGGGTTTGTTTTTGGTTATCGCTGTCAATCCTTACTTTACAGGAGTTAAAAATTCTCAATTACCCCAGGAAGGCTGAACTAGTTAAACTTAGAAATGCCAACATTTTTTTCATTTCTCTCGCAGGGGAAAGAACTTTACGCTTTCCCCGAGATGAATGGTCCACGGGGATACATAGGACTCTCGAGTCCCGACGCTATTCGCCGGCTTACCAATTAAAACCACCTGTGGACTGCCTTCAACCGCTATGAAGGGAAGTGTCCGGGATCAGTCTAACACAGGACACCCACCGCGACCGGCCTGTCTACCTCAAAAGGGACCGGACCTCCAATTACTTCTCCCACACCAATAAAATAAAGCTTCAGAAACCCTAGATAAACTACAGCCTAGACTGCCTGACATGAGTTACAGTGCCTGACAACAAAATACAGTAACGGCACCGCGCTCCGGTTTCCGGTTTTACAAACGAGCATTCCAACGGGTGTGTCATCAATTGTTCGTCAGCTAGCGACCGTAAACTACGGTAAGGTGAGCAGAACAATACCACTTTCAAGCACAATTTGTTGCAGCAAAGCTTGCTCCGAAATAGTGTTGTATAAAGCGGATATATCACTTGTATGTATTATACCTAATTTATTAAGATTTATGAATCCTACTTCCTACTACTATTATAAATGTGAAAGTTTGTGAGGATGGATGTTTGATACTCCTTCAGCAGCTTAAGCTTAGGATAAATACGTGAGTTACTTTTTATTCCGAAAAAGTACAGTGTTCTCTTAGGATACCGTATTTATGTGGGCGGAGCCGCATGCAATAGCTGATATTAAATGATTCTAAAATTGAGTGATATTATAATTTAAGAACTATTCAAAATCAAAATAATGGTATAGCTGTAATAAATGGCCAAAAACTCAATCGCTTCTAAAACTTAAGTTTAGTTAAAACTTAACTTAAAATCTTGAGTCACACTTATCATTAGGTATGCCAGTTGCCAAGTAGAGATAGTGTCTAGTCAGTTTGTGATATTAAAAGTCACTCCGAAAGCTTGTTTTGATATTTAAATTACTTTAGTTGGAACATAGTGTCGTATATTTTGCTGACTCTACTTAAGCATAGCGTTTGTTACACATAGCTTTAAACACTGGCCGCATAAATGCGCTTCCGTTTAGGATGTCCTCCCTTGGCAAATGCAACGCATAATGATATTATTGACCTAGTAATGATGAGAAAATAGAATAGCAGAGTATGCTCAACGTTTATTAGTTCTATGTAACTTTAACCAGCTGGTTTATTTATAACAATACGTCATGTACAGCTCTCATATTACATATGGTAAATTATTTATTATATTGTCAAGAATTCCTCATTAAACTTAGAGTCTAGGAAAAAATGTACAGTTTATTACATGAACAAAACCTAACAAATTTTGGGTTAACGAAGAAAATTCTAAACGGAATTTACATTGTTTAATTTGGATAGCGTGCCTGTGGTCTATTTTCGATTGTATATTATTGGTTAGGGGAAGATTCTTAAGTGCATTGCTTTGTTTATGTTACGGTTGGATGGTTCTAAGATATGTTAAGCTTGTGTTAAACATCAGAGGAAGAATCTTGTTGTTATGTCCAGATCAAACGTATGTTATCAGCTGAAATTGTAAATGGTTTACTTTTAAGTACATAATATTTTATAGCACACTATTATTTACACTTTTGAATATTTACATTATTAGTTTTTTTTCACATTTCTAAAAATTAAGACCTACAATCCAGCTTGGATTCTGGATCTAGCAATATTTTCAACTTTGTACTTGATAAGTAAAATAAGGCAGTCGTTAATTTTGTTATTTTAGGTACTTGTAGTATTTATTATATAGGTATTCTGTGTTTTAGGTAACAAGAAATTTCTGCAAGAAATTCACGTAAACGTAAAAGGCCTGTTTCTCAACTACGCATTCCAGTAGCGCTATTACATTAATAATTATCGACATAAAAATACACATATCCAGTTTGACTAGACGATTGACAACCTCAAGTATTAGAGCCCCTTTACACTAGGGTGGTTGCAGCTGCGGCACTTCCATACAATCGACAGCCTCTGCAGCCTCGACAGCGGCTGCAGCCACAGGCTGCAGCGCTGCTGCCGTTAAGACGTGAAATGAAGCTGTACAATACATTTCAAACCGAAAGCCCCGTTGCGTGCATGATCTCCAAACAACTGACCTCGAATTGTTGTTCACGGGCTGGACGACTAGGTTCACCAACAGCAAGTTCGACGTAGGTTATAACTTATACCTATTGTTATAGCTATTACTATCTAAGTCCTTTCGCATCGCTCGCGGCTGTCTAATGTAGGTACGTCAGCAACACGACTGTCGCGCGACAATTGCGTTATGTGAAGGGGCTTTTACAAATGTCGGAGTAATATCCGCCGCAGCACACGACCAGAAATAGCGTCAAGTTCGTGAAGTGCAGGAAATTACTTAATATCCATCCTCAATGCCTCTTACGCCTATTTATGTTTCGCATTAGCGTTCCTATTAGTATCAGGTTAATGTCTGCATTATTGATTGATGATATCACAAATTCGGGTAGTGCAACTGAATTGCAATTAGCAGACTAAATATAGAACTGCAATCACGATTATAAATTTACTGCTTATGGAACCTACAATTTGTAGGTTCATAATTGTAAAATTAAAATGTAAAGAAATAAATATCAATTTAATAAAGGTGCAATATTTAAACATTATCATCGCTGTATTTGAGTCAAGTTTTTTTTGTACGTTTTGGATTTCAAATGTAATAATACCAGATTACTTTAGACCATAAGAGGCATATTACATCTCGACTGTGATTTTTGCGTAAAATGGCCAATTATGGCTTTTTTTTATCTCAGAAACAAAAATACATTAACAATTTTGACATATTGAATAGTGCAGAATAGCTATTGGCCTAGTTCGTAGCGGCCTCTTTTTTTTGTAAATTTTGCTCAACTTTTTAATTAAACCCAAAATTGCAGAGAAAGATTTTCATAAAATGCGCGAAGGCACTTTTTTGAGCTCCTGGATTGAACTACTGTTCTAAGCAATTGAAATAATAAAATGAGAATGTTATCTCTTATATAGTTCGTAGCGGCCTTAGAATTTAGAAATATCTTTGATTTAATATAGAAAAAAAACTTATTCTAAGCTAAAAATCTTCGAAAATCGCTTTAAGTTAACTGTGAATTACTCCTATCTACGATAATATTATTAAACAAAATTTATACCAGAACAATTGCTACTTCATGAGGAATAAAGATTTTATAATTTTAAAGCATGAATTTATTAACCTATTTCAATAAAAACAATAAATACAACGGCAAAATTACTACAAAATGCGAAATGTCGGCAACGCTTTAAATACCTAATCTCGCAGAGTGCAGATTTGTAATAGAGCATTTAAGGGAGTTAATACCTAACTCAATCGAAATCAGCCGACGTCTTACATTTAAGAAGCCACTTTAATGTAGAGGCGGCAGTTAAAGTCATGTTAAGGCCCATCAATCAAAAGGCAATTCAGGGATTAAAAATGTCAAAGTGAACAAGAGGGCGTATCAAAAGAAGTATCAAATCCAACTCGGATTCAAATTTCTGTTATCTCAGGCTTCCGGAAAAGATAAATGCTTTGTAATGATCTTTCGAAACGAAATATCGCAAATTGCGATTATGAAATCGGGCTCTGGGAGTCAACGAAACGTTTGAAATTAAAAATACAGTCCCCAACTCAGAAAGCAATTAACAAAAATATGCCCACAAAACTCGTTAAAAAAAGAAAAAATGTTTAACGCAATCGTCAATTTCTATGAGAGCTCTTAGCTCTCAGAGCTTTGAACATTAAACATTTAAGACTTCATAAACAAGATAATGATCTTGTTTATGAAGTCTTAAAATGAAAAATTTATAAAATCCACAACTTTTCTCCTTTGTTTATAGGACTGGTAGAAGTGATGATTAAATTCTAATTTAATTTGAAAAAAAAAAAAAAATTTCATTTATATAAATTAGAAAAGCCAATGTGGATCAGTCATGTTTTTTTGGGGTATGCAGACTTATGGCGACAAACAAACCAGTAAATACTGTGAATAAATTATTTAAATCGGATTAAAAATGACGAAGATACAGCAATTTTAGTGCATTAGTTCTAAAAATGCGCCCGAGAATGAAGCGAGTCGCTGTGACGTCATCTGTCGTCGTCACCTCCCCTCTAAACACAACTAAAATATTTAACGCAAACAAAAACAATGCACGCGAGGCACAAGCGTCAGGAATCGAAGAATGAATACTTATGCAATACCTACTAAGTATGACTACAATTCAGCGGAAGCGCGCGTTTCAAACTAGCCGTTCTGAAAAACTTTAATAAATCCACAATTTCTTGACGGATTTAAATAATTTAAAAAATAAAATGCACGGTAAGTTAATACACATACGACTTACTTAGTAAAAATCACATTTACTACCAAGTGATTGATCCTCAGTATCTCAAGTTATATTTTATATCTGAGATATTATTTATACTTTAGTAAACACTTTTATGTGGTTTCATGGAACCAGAACAATTACCTAGGTAGTACTGGGGCCGTATTACAAGCTCTTAATTCCAGTCAGTTTACGCCATAAAACAAACTGGCTGGAATTTTCGTATTATAGTCACATGTTACCAGCCAGTCAGCAGTCACGTGACTCTTGACTTACTTCTGCATTGAAACTTGAGTGGTATTTTCGTATTATGACAGTACTTCTGACATTAGCTGGCTTGTAGTTACGTCAAAAACTGTTTAAACGAAGCCGTTCAGTTTACGCTCAACTTCATTAGCTTTTATTGAATAGTTTATATTTTAGTGTTTTCTTTTAATAATATATAGGTTAGGTTAGTAACGTCAAATATTGCTAAAGTGATTAGCAATTTTTTTACGTTATTTTAAGACATAGGTATTATTCATAGGTTCATAGAAATTATACAATATGTGTGACGAATTAGAACTACTTGAATTTCTGGAAAATGGTTCTTCTCAAGAGAATAACAATGCAAAACTTCAAAGAAGACACCTTAGGGACCTTAATGATCCATTTAGTGTAGATGAAGTCAACTTTACAAAACGATACAGGTTGAATCAACAATTAGTTCACAATTTGTGCGACGAACTAAGACCGCATTATGTAGGTGGGAGCACAAGGGCCTCGCATCTGTCACATGAGAGAAAGGTAGTACCTATTTACTATTTCTCTATTAACCCGTAAAATAAAATGTAACTTTTACTATATAATATGATTGTTGTACCTAAGTACATGTTAAACATTTAAATTAAAAAACATTACACTTTCTAATCATCTAACAGTCCGGTCAGATCAGTGTTGCCAAACTCAGATTATTTAAATTTGCCGCCTTTTTTCAGTTTCATTAATCGCTGGCCGAATGACCAAATCGAGCTGTAAAGTAGTTAAATTGGCAACACTGATTTCACTCCTGACAGGACCTCTATGCCGACGATCACTCACCATTCACTATTTAGAAACTCCCGAGGTTATTGAGCTGTGAATTCCGTTTTCCAAAATCTTCGTAACCCTAATTGCGCCTTAAACAGCATACTCACGCACGGTCCGATCCAGCACCGTGGCCGTGGACCCTGAGTATGCCGCTTATTTTACCGATAAATTTTTTAGAAAGGTTTTTGGTAGAAAATAAGCACATTTTTTTCTTGAAATAGGTGTATACAAAAACGACGGCTATTTTACCAACTTAAACCATTTATTTTTTGCAGTCCATAAAATTTGCTTTAACTTTAACAATAATTGCACATATTTTATGTATAGTTAAAAATATTTAGTACAAGTTTTCTGTTCGTTGTTGGCTATTCACTTCATAAGTGCATGGCAAGAAAAAAACATACTGTAATACGTCAAATTTGACGTATCCGAATGTCACCTTCATGCTCCATTAAACCAGTCATAGACAATCAAATCAGGATGAATCCAGTCAGCATGAAATATCGTTGTAATACGAAAAAAGAACAAGGCACTTTAAGGCCGTATATTGAATTGCCTGGAAACAAGCTGGTTTTTTAAAAGATCATAATACGGCCCCTGTATACATATATACAAAACTTTTTGCTCCGTACTTATCATTGTGGGAATATGGTGGCAAGCCCCAAAGGGAGATCTCCGACCGAGCCAGGTGGTATGCTCGGTCAGGCCGGAGCCCACTTATATGAATTTCAGTTTTTTTTTTTCGAATGGGTATACGCTAATGGCTTTTGGCCGTCTTAGCTTAATTGGTCTGGTGACTGCCATTTAGCAGTCGTTTTGGTGGGGCGTCGTTTTGGTGGGTTTTCCTATATGAATTTCAGATATCGTATATTTATATATATAGTGCCGATCTTAGAAAACTTCGATAGCGCGATTCAGGATTGTGGCGCTAATTGGTCCGCCACATCACGATTGCGTTTTAAAACAGTTTAAAGTATATCATACCCAATACATAAAATATAAATTGAGTTTATTGACACAGCGGTAAAGACGGACAACCTTAAACCGAACAAAGGCAATGAAAACAAACGGCACAAATTACCTATTCCATATTAAACAAGGTGTGATCTAAAAAGAGTTGATTGGTCTGCGGTTCACTCTCGAGTGGGTTTGAGGCGCTATTGAACTGTTAGTGAAACAAAACAAGTGGACTGTGCGGCCCAGCGCGCACCGTAATGGAGTGAGGAACAATGGCCGTCCGGATTCGCGAACCTCATGTCACTACATATAGTAAAAACAAAGTCGCTTTTTCTGTGTGTCCCTATGTATGCTTAGATCTTTAAAACTACGCATTGGATTTTCATGCGGGTTTTTTTTAATAGATAGAATGATTCGATTGGTTTCTATGTATATAACATGCATAATATAGTAGAGAAACACTGATAATTTTAGCGGTTTCTAATGTGATGTAAATAAACACATTTTTTTGTGCTTACATTGCAAATGCTGGCTGAACCCAACGAGATAGATCAAAATAATGTACTACAGTATTGTACACCTTAAAAAGGTGTACAAAAAATTTCGCGATGGTATATATCTATTTCTTAAGGATAACCCACAATAACCATTTTTTATCCTTTACTTTTTACGATAAATAATGGCTTATTTATAATGGCGTATTTGATTTGATAAGCATCATACCGTGTAGCCACCGGCCCTCCCGGCCGGTCCAACCGCCATGTCCCTGCATTTTAAATTAATATATATGTATATATATATATATATATATATATATATATATATATATATATATATATATATATATATATATATATATATATATATATATATATATATATATATATATATATATATATATATATATATATATATATATATATATATATATATAATATATATATATATATATATATTTCTCAGCATTTGTTTTTCACTTCACCTGCACCTATATAACTTTGCTCCTGTAACGCCCAAAGATTGACTGGTAGATAATGCCTTAAGGCATTAAGTCCGCCTTTGTACATGTTTGTGCATTAAGTTTCAATAAATAACCCGTTTTTACCCATTGGATACGAAGCCCTAAAAACATTTTCAATATTGTATACAGAAGTATATTGCAGTGAGTAGAGTTATTTGCTGAAGAAGTTTTTTCTCCAAGAACACTATTCCACGCGGGCAAAGCCGCGGGCAAAAGCTAATATTATAATATTATCTAATAGATCATTGATGACCCTAATACGATGCCACTGGAATTCAGTGGGCCTAGCAGAAACATTTGACAGTGGCATAAACGTAACGTTATCGAATGATGTTTGTATGGGCGCGACTACGTATATTTCATACAATATATTTCATATTTCATTTCATATATTATATTTCACTAGCCGTTACCCGCCCGCTTCGCGTGGCATAAAATACATGCCAAGTGAAAGAAATATTAAATTTTGTTATCTAGCTGCCTAATTATTTATCATGAACGGATTTTACGAAATTAACACACCCTTAACTACTCAGCGTCTTATCTATTTATATGAGTTAAAATAATAAATAACACAGCTTTCCACATAAATAACACACTTTTCCTAGAATCTCATGTAAGAGAAGACGCATTTGATAACATTCAGTATTAGTAGTAGCTGACCTCTACTCTGTGAAAAGAATATTCCTACCAAATTTCAAGTCTTTAGCTCTAATGTTTCCAGAGATATCGTGATGAGTGACTATATACGTGGAAATCTCTTATATATATTATTATATATATATATATATATATATATATATATAATATAGAATATAGATTTTAGATGACTACATCTAAAATATTTAGTTTCATTAATATACTCAGAAATATTGAGGCATTACTACTTGGTAAATGTAAAAAATAAAATATTTTACATACATATACATCTTATACAGATACATCTAATTAATAAAGTAAATAAAAGTACAAAAAAATTTTTTTTTGCTTAATAAGTAAACAAAACCTATAATATTATTAGTTTGTTTACATCATTTACAAAAACATTAATTATGGTAAGTATGAACTTAAACGCACAAATATCGGAGATATTTACAAAATATATGTTCCTGCGCTATACTTCACACTTTTACCTAGGCGTGACGTCACAGCTAGGTACGATTTTATGGAGCGTTCTTGCGAGACCTGCGAAATTTTGTATACAAACCGACTTTTGATATACTGTTTCTTCTGAGAAGTTACTCATATTTAAGGGTGCTATTCATATTTTATGCAAAAAAAAATTCAGTCATCTAGCCTATACTTATTCGAGATTGTTACGTTTACGCCGCCGTCAAATGTTCCTGCCAGGCCCCCATATGGCTAGCGATATGTATAACGTTATCACCGAATAATCGTCGAATATTATGTTACTTGCTTAGGTTAATTGTGCTGGTACATTGCCGGGCCATAATGAAAGCACAGCAAGCTTCACAATCTCTTTCAAACACCCTTACGTATTATGGAGGGTGGGGGAAGGAGAACTATCTTTGTATGTAAAAAGTGTCCGCTGCAAATATGAGTTAGATTAGGTTGGCGCCACAGTAGCAACAGTCTGTTACTACTACTAACTACTTAAGTCACGAAAAGATCAAATTCTTTAACTCGGGACTAGGGTTACCATCTGACCGGATAAATCCGGTCTAGACCGGATTTTAAGGATATGGACCGGACTCCGCCCGAGTTCCATCATCGGATTTTTAATGTTGTCAATAAATAGTCAATAGTGAAATTTCTACACAAAAAATATTTTTTGAAAGCTGCAGTTGCTAGTGGACAGATATATAAGTACAAGTCAAATGTTTGAAATTATATGATTGTGTGACTATTTTGTACAAATAATATTGTAATAAACGATAGTAAAACGTAGTTATAATCTAATGAGTTTTATTTACGACCAAAGGCCGGACATTTTATCAGAAATCAGAATTTTTTAACACTTGCAACCGGCTTTTCGATTTCAAGTCCTGGTACACTCAAACCAAATCCTACTCGGGACAAACTTCAATTTGTCACTAACTGCTGCAAACATTCCCTTTTGCCTTTGCCGCTGCTAGCACCACTCATGGAGGATTTTTCATTACCTATTTAGTGCATAGGTACAGCTGGATACTTTTTCATGTTGCCCCCATATGAGACGGTTCTCCTTCCTCTACCCTCCATAACCTCTTTATGCTGTCAGTGTTTGACGGAGATGAAGCTCTAGAAAATTTACTTTGACACGACACTAACCGAATAGGTTACATCTTTTTTTAAAGTGAATGAAAAAAACCGGCCAAGTGGGAGTCGGACTCGCGCACGTAGGATTCCGTACCATTATTTTTCATGATTACTTAATATTTCGTCGTCATGACTAAACCATAAGGGTTCCGTGACGTAAACTACGGAACCCTAAAGAGATGTGCATATTTTTGGCCGAGTTCTGTAATTACCGTGGTGATATGGCACTGCTTTAGCTAGGGACAGTTTGCGCAAAGAGAAACAAGCGAATGCGATATTATTTCGCATCTTGCCCGTTGTCGTGGCAGTGCTTCTAAATCTGCACGGACAGAAATCAGAGTGTAATATATAGTTATATATAAAAATATAAAGATAAAAAGTAGCCTGTTTTAATCCAGAGCCTAAACTACTACCATACCAAATTTCATCGCAATCCGTTCAGTAGTTATTGCGTGAAAGAGGAACAAACATACCTCCTACCTCCCTCTACCTCCTCTTCCTCCTTCCTCACAAACCTTCACATTTATAATAGTATTAGAATATTGTGAAGCAAGCCCTTTTGTTAATAACATTTTAAACATATTTACCAGGTATTTCAAATAAAACTAAAGACCTAATTGTCTAGTAGAAAGTTAGCTAGAATTCTGCCAGTAGGTACCTAATATAAATTATTACGTCGTCGAAAGTTAAAAAACATTTTTCCCTTTCAAAAGAACGACACTGAAATATTTTTTACGGGAAAACTGGCACAAGCTAAATCCATTATTTTAATCAAAACTCATCTTTAAAGTGCACTCCATGACTGTACAATTAAAAAAAAAACTCTAGTTTGGAATAATTTTTCATAAAATTATTCATTCTCAATTAGAATGAGTATCTACTTAAACGTTTCGCAGGCAATTCATGAATATTTTACTCGGTGGGAATTTGTACTATCGGGAATTCGTTATTCAACGTTATGTTTGTTTTGTTACGAAAAGGCAGAACAATATCCGGGTTCTGGCCATAAAATATAAGTAGCAGTGGCGTGGGGTTCTTATAACTTTCCTTACGCCTTACCTTTTGGAGACCCTCATCCAAATCCATACCTATTATACAGGCTAGGGGTATGAAGGAGAACCAGCCTTCGCCGCTGATAAGTGGGTACGTAAGGGGAGAGAAATCTCAATTGCACCGTTTGTGAAATTGTGACCGATACGTGTACGATGTGCTTATAAAATGTGAGAGGGACGAAGGTTTAAGGCGTGAATTTTGTTCAACACACTTACAGCCGAGTAATGAAATGCTAATCAAAATTAAGTTCCCTCCTATTTACAGCTGTCGCTGTCCCTGCTAGCCCAAATGACAAGGACACCATGGGACTTGAGTGTCACTTAATTCAACACTCGATCCAGTATTCGGCCATAAATGTACCAACTTGTAAATACTTTTTCGTGCATAGCGTTGCATTGTAAAATTTTAAAATATATAATTAATGATAGACTTCTAAATTATGCAATTCATTCGTTACATTTAATGGAATTTAATTGTAGTTAATTGTTAATATAATTGTTATGATATATTAACTTAAGAGCCTTTAAATTAAATAAAAAATATACAAGCCCAATGGAAATTTTCCGTAATATTGTCCCGTAAGCTCCACACACCAGATTATACAGTGAAAATATCCACACAATAAACTTTGCTTGGCTACTCATGGGCGATAGTATAAACGCAGAGGAAGATATGATTTAGAATAAAGAAACAAACGAACGAATTGATAACATGTATCCTCCTATTAGCATTTAGTAAGTCAATAGCCGGCCAATGCAGACGGTGTAGAAAATATTTGTTCGGTAAATAAAAACTACGTTTGTTTACTAAGGCATTTCTACTATGTGTACCTATCATTAAGCTATAACTGTTTACTATTTTATCAGGATCTTATCGCGAGACCAATCGTATTTTATTCACACCCTCGCTTACGTAGTACCTATTTATCAATCTGTGCCCTCGCGACGTTCAGTCTTGTATCATGAATTTTGGTTTAACTCTACAATCCTACTATTATTATAAATATGAAAGTTTGTGAGGATGAATGGATGGATGTTTGTTACTCTTTTACGCAAAAACTACTGAACGGATTTAGATGAAATTTGGTGTGGTAGTAGTTTAGGCTCTGGATTAAACATAGGCTACTTTTTATCCCGAAAAAGTACAGTGCCTATTCCCGTGGGATAACGATACTATATTTACGCCAGCGGAGACGCGGTAAAAGGCTAGTGGAGAATAAATACAGTGAAAATCTGATGTAACGACATTAACACTTGAGCGCACGCTTTTATAGTTTTATTTATTTTTAATTTTATCATTCTACTAAAACTACCATCAAAGCTCGGTCTCCCAGGTACTCTATTACATATAACTTATAATACCCTTATTTATTTATACTAAACACGAAACTTGTCTCCTGTTCTTGAATTATTAAGAATCGTAATTGAATCAACGTTGTACTCATTATTCTCTGAGTATTGTTGATAGTAACTTTATTTTTAAACAAAAATTATATTATAAACATGAGAAATTTATAGCTCATTAAACCGGTTTGAGGGTGATCTCATGGTGTGAGATTCAATGACCTATTGCGTACGTTATAATATATAACATTTTAGTTATAAAATATTCTTTATAATGCCTATTAAACAACAAGTTGATATTTTAAATGTAGGTCGCATTACGCATATTTTAATCTCATTTCACAAATGAAAATATCTTGGCCCTACGAATTCAATTCAGGCTTAGAATTAATAGCATTTTTTTTATAACCACGGACCCGTGCATATCACGACTAGAGCATAGCACGAGCTCTAGAAAAATAGTGGGAAGTATGTACCTATGTAAGTACCTACCTACTAGGTTTCGTACAAGGCACAGTCAAAAATAGCTCTAGAGACTTAATTCTTTTAACGTAAAAATAAAGCCAGTATCAAACAAACTAATCCGCCTAGTAGGTACATTGAGAAGAGAACCGCGTCCCAGTCCGTAGGTGATGATGATGATGTTATCTGATGAATGCATCAGTAATAGTTTCCCGATGGCAAGGAGTCATGGGAGATGTGTTCACAATGGCGTGGGAGCGCGACAATGCGGTCAGGTTCAACTTCCGACGCGACAGACCGTACTTACATATCTGCAGTTGCGGATAACTTGCATTATGTTGATGAATACAAAATACTTTGTGTTATGGTCTTATCGTATCAGGATAGTATCGGGATACTGCATAGAAAGAGGACAACCACCAACATCGATATTTGATTATATTTATAACGTACGAGCAGCGAGAGATCATAAATTTTCAAGTCTTGAAGACGACAGATTCTGTGTACTGCACACGTTTGCATACTTCTTAACGAAATATTGAAATGTAATAAATTGGGTACGGCTATCTCGTGTAGCAATTATCTCATGACTGATAGTGCGCTGATCGTTAAAATGATAGCTGCAAGGTAAGGTAAGAGGCGTTCCTACTAGTACCTTAAGGTGGGATCGCACTAAGCGTAACTACGCAGCAGCGAAAGTATGCGACGCGACACGGGCAAATGTTACATAATTCCGATGTTCAAATTGTACTATTTTCAGAGACGTTGAACCCTTTTTGCAATACACGAACAGTTAATAAATAAATTATTGATGCTATTAAAGAAAAGGCAGATGCGTAGATAGATACTCCATTATTTACTCACCGAGCTCACTAAAGCACCATACAAATAATAATCGTCTCTAAGTTACCTTTAATACGGTTAATTGATAAATGCTCAAATCAGTACAACAAAAAATGATATTGAAAACTTTGACGGTTTAAAATTATAATAGTTTTGTTCATCGTAGGTAACTATTATAGTGACATAAAAAGTGACATGTTGGAAAATTAAAAAGTAACATACATAAATTGGAATTTTTGGAATGGAGTAAGTATAGGTATATACGAAATACGTTCACATGCTAGCTAGACCGGTCAAGTGCGAGGTTCACTCCCGCACGAATGGTTCCGTACAAAACGGGAAAAAAATCACGTTTGTTGTGTGGGAATTGAATATTTATTTTTATATTACTTTTATTTGTCGTATTAGCGGTAACAGAAATACATCATCCATTTCAACTGTCTGGATATCACGGTTCATGAGTGACAGTTTCAGACAGTGGGAGTCTTAGTCCCTACTAAGACGGAACTCTTTCCGTTTTTATCCTTTGGGTACGGAACCCTAAAAATCGACAAGTGATTCAATGACCGTTTAGCAGTTATTAATACATTACTACATTATTTTAATCATTTAAAAAATTGAAATTTCTTTGGTGGCCTATTTCGTTATCGTGGTATGCGGCTTCTTGCAGGTAATTTATCGCCTATGCCTTATCTGTTTCGTAACCATTCCGGAAAGCACTCACCGCACACTTTCGGAAGGCTTACTGTGGTAGACATACCGAACTAGAAACATAACCTAATTTTCCTTTTGGCAATACGAGTTACTTGAAACGTTGTAGGCACATGCGTCATTTAACCTCTACATAACTATTACGTATCTATGCGTAATAAAAATAATTAATATCAAAAACATTTAAACTTTCATTACGGTCATAATTAAAAGTGCATTCATTTATTACTTCGTAATCAGTCGGGTCGCATTATGAGTTACTTGTCATATTACTGTAATTATATGTTGTCATTTATATCTCGTAATATTTAAGAGAAAATTATAAGAAATGATCGTAAATAACTTTACAACACCTGTATTATTTATGGGGAGCGTAACGAAAACCATAAAATTAGAATTGGGCGTCTGTGTAGAGTTTAAATATAGAGCGGTAAGCCGCGGTATACATACTGTATATTGAACCATATTATGTGTTACATATTTAGGGACAAGGCCTTTGACATGTACATAACATTGTTATACTTCATCGAGTCCCACACTTGATAGAAGTTATAGGGCTGAACGAGATAGCAGGAGTATTTTCTATAGGGATCGGGCACGACATTAACGCCATTCCGCAAATGAAACTTTAGGGGCTTATGTTAAATAGCGAATGAAAAGTGCGTTTTATTTTATTTAAATTATAGTAAATAAAAGGTTTGAAGAAAGAAAATAATGGTACTTTTATAGACATTTGTCAATATCTATATAAACACACCGGCATATTTAGCGGAACACAAAAAAAAGGTCCATAATTAAAAAAAATATGGTTTTATTTTAAAATCTACTTACTACACTTCTTTTGTTATTTAAAATTTCATTTGTTTTACTTAAAATGAGATCACATTAAGAACAGATTTTGCGAGTAAAGGCTATTTGTGAAAAATGGTACATTTTTGAACTTTTCATGTAACCGGGAAAAGTGAAAATTAATATTAAAATAACAATTAATTAAATTAGAAAAATGGTGATTAATATCGCGTATTTCCTCCACGTGCTCTTATTAAAGTTTCTACCCGTCTAGGCATACTGAGAATGATGTTATCGATGGTTTCCTGGGATAATCTCCGTCATTCCTCAACTACGGCGATTCGCAGTTCACCCACGTTGGCAGGAGCTGGAATTCTGGACTTACCTAACTTTTCTTTTCAGAAAGTCCCAAACGTGCTATATTGGGTTCATATCCGGTGATCTCGCCGGCCACTCCATAACAGTGATATTCATATCATTAAGATAAGCTTGAGTTACCCGAGCGGTATGCGGCCGAGCATTATCCTGCATAAAAACAAAATCGTCACCGACATATGGGGCAAACGGTACGACATTTTCTTCTAAAACTTCTCTGATATAGCGGTCTGCAGTCAGACTCCCTCTGTCAATCACTACCAAGTCTGTGCGAGCTCCCAAACAAATGCCCGCCCAAACCATTATTGATCCACCACCGTATGCAACTGTAGTTTCAAAATTTGTCTGAATGTATCGTTCTCCTTTGCGTCTGTATATTCTTTGCCTGCCGTCAATTTGATTTAAGAGAATTCTGCACTCATCACTAAACAATACCTTACTCCATTGGTCCGCGTTCCAAAGTCGATGTTCCTGAGCAAAAGTTAACCTGTTTCTACGATGATTTACCTCGAGCCTTGGAGCCTTGGAGCCTTGGCGGGCACAAATGAACCCAAACCAGCTTCTTCGAACCTTCTTCGTACCGTACGCTCACTTACGGTTACACTCCGCACTGCTTCTAACGCATGTCGGGCTTGGACGGCCGTCAAACGGGGATTCCTACGTACACGAAGTCGAATGAAACGGTCATCCCTACTCGAAGTGCGTCTTTTTCTGCCTTGTCCTGCTCTTCTCACATAAGTACCGGTCTCCCTTAACCGTTGGATACTGCGATGGATCGTTGAAACTGGTCGACGAAGATCTCTGGATATCACTCTGTAGGTTTGACCATTTCTTCGCATTTCGAGTGCCCTGGCAATCTCCGTTGGGGCTAAGTCAGGCATAATTCAGTCCTCAACTCCAAAAAGATACGCGATTAAAAAAAAACTAACAAAAAACAGTATTTCAATGAAATTTTAAATCAAACTCAGAAGGAAGAAATACTCGAAGTTCGCTCCAGATAAGGTGTATTTGAATAAAATTAAAACAATTGCATAAAATGTGATGTTCAGTTGTTTTCTTAATTTTAAAATATTTCTTTTTAAATTAAATTACGTATCAACCAGCCAGCAACCTTATATGATACTGATATCAAACCTTTATTTTATGTTCCGCTAAATATGCCGGTGTGTGTACTACATACAATAATCTATACTTTTATATCTATAATTATCTAATAATATTATAAAGATGGAAGATTTTATATTTGTGTATGTTTATTTACGATTTACGCAAAAACTACTGGATCGTAAAAAAACATCATTAGAATGCGGGCTAAGAACTCATGAAGCGAGTTTTAGTCGCGCCCGCCGCGATTGCGGGCCCGCAGCAATCTGTAGAATGCATATTTAAGTAAAAATTTGAGCAATACTCGCAATGCGATTTACGCCCGCGGCGCGCGCGATTGTTTGCGGGTGTCGCTGCACCGACGGGCGACTAGTAGAATAGCGCGGGCCGCGATCACCCGCAGCCTCGGCGATTTACGCCCGCGCGCTCTGCGATCGATTGGCGGGCGAAATTCTATGTTTAGATTTGCAGTCGGCCCGTCTTGCGTCTTGTAATCGTGCAAATAAGCGGTCTCGTGAGTTTTGAAATAAAATCGCATTTCCATGATCGCGGCAGGCGCGACTGAAAATCGCTCCGTGAGTTCTTAGCCTAAAGAGGCCCATACATGGTCCGGTCTGCCTTCAGTTCGGCCTGAACGGATGCAAAATCGTGTCGTGTGTGTGCTCGAATCCGTTCAGGCCGAACTGACGTCAGTTGGGTCGGATGCGATTTTTTCCGTGTATGGGCTCGAATCCGTTCAGGCGTCAGTTCTAACTGAAACGATCGGCCTCTCGTCTGTGGCTGCCTTTACATATTATATATTGTTTTCGGGCTATATTTATACTGGAAAAAATTGGGATACCTACCTGCTAAATCGTCAATAATGTGACCCAAGGTGTAAAAAAAATTGCCATACCTTTCAGCGCATACGCTGCGTAAACTATTAATGATATAACAAAATAATGTTTTACAACATTATAGAACATACTTATATCTACAAAAAAGTCCGCGACAGCATATAGCCAACTACTATAGTTAAGGTAGTAAAACAGCTTCTGTCTTCTAAAATTTAATCAAATTACAGGGACAACAAAACGTTGATTTCTTTAGTGATTTAATATTAATCCTTACCCAAATAAGTAGCATACTCATAAAACGTATTGTTTTAAAAATGAAATACTCTTTTTTTAATCGAAATCGGACATTTAGTTTGGAAGCTATCACGAGTTCCAAAAAAAAATCTGTTGGCAAAAGTGCCTAATGTTGAATTGGCCCAACCCGTGTCTCAGATTAGTTCGTAGTAATATAAGTGTAAGTGTATGTGTAGGTAGGTTGTAGAGTTATTCCAATATCAGTTACTTTTTCCTTTTTACAGCAGCATTTTTAATATTTAATAGAATTTACACTGACTATTTCTACTGTTATTTTTGAAGTTTACTATACAACACCAATAATGACCCAATAGTACCCAATAGTACCTGGGTAACCGAGCTTCGCTTTGGAGTTCTGATAAATTTATAAAAATAAAAAAATACGTGTGGCACTCGGGGACTGCCACGGTAAAGCTATTGCATAGTAAGTCTACACGATACGTCTAGTCGCACGCACACAAACACCGTGCCGAAATCTGCCGAACTGAAACGACGTTAGACGATGCACGGCTTTCAACGCCGTGTAACGTATTTACATTTTCTCTCCGTAAAATCAATTATTTCGGCGTTACTCGCGTCATCTATGATTTGTATACTTAATTATTTTAGTCATTCAGAGGCTAAAGCCTAAAATAAACTAAAAGCGCACGCACGCAGCGACTATCGGCGCACGTCCTTACTAAAACGGCGTTAGCCTTGCTTTAATATTTGGTTCAGAGATAGATTTTACTTCCGTCTTAAATCTTAAAAATAAAACGCCGTGTCGAAGACTGCCGAACTGAAACGACGTTAGACGATGCGGGAGCGTGAGGTTTTTTCGTTACGGAATTTCTGGATTCGGTCCCCGCGCTCAAGGCCCGCGATAGAAGCTATGCAATAGCTTAAAAATAATCGCAAAAATATTTATCATATCAGATAGGTCAGAATGTGGTGGGACATTACAAATTTTCGAACAAAGAAAAAATTACACAATATACTTTATGCGCAATACGCATACCAAACTGCCAATCGGACTGACTTAATAGAGTCGAAATTATTGATATAAGTATTGTTGCACGATGAAACAAAAAAACATATATACTTAATATAGCTTAAAAATGCGCAGTTTCCTAGATCGATTTTTCTACCCCAATACTCCTGCATACTAAATTTCATGGTAATACTTGTAGCTGTTTTCGAGAAAACGATTATAATGAGGGTGTTTGATATTTTTTTTGCCGCTAGGGGGCAGATCCAACGCACACAAAGCGTCATATGGTAGCGTAAGTGGTATCAAAAACATTCAATCAGAATTTTCGATTCCTTTTCTGTCACCAGGCGGCGCTTGGTAGCCCGACGGTCCTTGACCTGTCACGAATTTAAAAACCTTTAAACATGGTTGTCTCGTATATAATATAAGAATTTTAAAGCAATTCATTGACAAGTTCCGACTCAGCACTTCGAGTTTCTTTGAGTTCTTGCACATTTCTGCCACAGCATGCGCTGCAGTCGTTAGTATATCCCCGCCATACATTTGCACGGTCCCTCTATCAATGTGTACTCGACACAATGCTATAAATGGCAGTTGATAAAGAAATTCTCTATCGCTGAAAAAAGAAAATCTTTAATGGGTAGCCTAGCAAAGTGCAACATTTTCTGCTATTTGAATAAAATTGAAAACGTTAAACGGGGTCGGACGTTTAAACGAAATCGAAAGTGTAGTATGCATTTAAATACTTTAATCTAATAACAAAAAAATAGTATATATAATCAAAGTATTTGAACTACGACGGCGAATTCAATATAGCTTACATCGAAGCGAGTATGTGATACACCAGGGCTGGCAACTGTTTGAATTCTCTCGTACGTTCGCCCTACTAAATTCGAGGGAAGCAGATGAATCGTTGGCAACCCTGTGTCGTCGGTAACAGGAAATCTAGCCCATCTACACGGGTCAGTGGGATTGCAATCAGTTCACCAACCGTGAACTTGTTGCACTAGCATCATCGTGGTAAAATATGGCGCCTGCGCCCTGCGCTTTCATAGTTTATGCAGGTACCAAATTTTTGGTTTAAGCACCGTAAGAAGGTGAATTTCAAAATATTCCTATGTTATGCTATGTGTGAATGTTTTTTTCAATAACCTATGGTTAATAGTATATTTACAGTAAAATTTCCTCGAAAAAGACATTAGTTAGTCGATGTAATTAATAGCCGTGCGGGAGGTTACATTGAAGCTGGACTAGAGGATAAAGATTCCATTGCAAATATACTAATCATTCTCAGATATTTTATAGATCTACTGATGAAGCCGAAGGGAGGCAGATGTTATAGCTGAATTATTCAGATATTGATCGTCCTTAGACAATTTTTGCGAAAAGCAATGATAAAATCAGCGGGCCTAGCAGTAACATTTGACAGCGGCGTATACGTAACGTTATCGAATGAGAATTGTATGCAAAAACTGTCAAAATCATGACAGCGCACATACAAATTTAATTCGATGACGTTACTTTTACGCCGCTATCAAACGTTCCTGCTAGGCCCGCTGATACTTCTGGAAAGTTATAAAATGGTCTTAATTTTATTGTGGAAATTTATCGCCGATACTAATTTTAGTCACGTATTGATCGTTATGATTGTTCGATGTAAATCTACACCATTGAACCATAATTGGTAAACGGATGTGATTGCATTTGTGGAATCGCGTGACATTTATAAAGGCTAGATCCAACTGGCAGAACAATCCTAGGCATTAAATTTAGTGACGTACTCTATTGCGTCCAAGGCTTTCAGATGTTCTTATCTTACGTCTTTCAGCAGCATACAAAAACATACGTTTCTAAGATATTCATAATAAATAAGTCAAATACTATTGGATAATGATTGTTTTCGTAGCCCGTAGGTACTGTATCGATATACTTCGAAGCAGATCATGCCGTGAGTGTGCTGTTTAAATAATACCTATGTCATACAATACGAGTATGTGTTACTGCAAAGTGTTTTGGAATTTTGTTCCACTAGATCTGTACTAATTTATAGCATTGTTGGTTTCAAAGACAAAAATACGATATTGCATGTTTTTCCCCTGTGCCCTCCGTATGACACATACAAATGCTCACACCTTTCGCCAATTTCCCATGGGGGTAGACACAAACTACCTCCATTTAGAGCCATCCTGGAGTCTTTCACTCCATCCACATTCAGAAGCCTTTTCATACACGATCACCCATTCCACCGTTTGTCCCGTACTTTCAATAAAACTTTAACCATGTTTCGTACAATATTTAATGTAGGAATTACTTTTTAATAAAAATAGGGCAGCGTCCCTTAAAATGTACCGAAGCCCTATAAAGTACCCAAATGGCAAATAGATAGCCGATTCTGTAATTACTCCAGGGAAATCTGAACGGATCATAGGGACTTGGCATACCTATAGGTTATAATAAAGCCTTTGTGTTGAAAGTTGAAACGTTGATTGTACCATATATATAGCAATATTGAAATCACAAATGACGACACAGTTTCTTTACACTATTAAACCCTATTTTATATTAATTCATTTAAGCGCTATCTTAATAAGTGAGCGCCGCGTTGCGTTCACACCGACACGCAATCACTTTTTAAGATAGCGATTCAAATTTGTACTTTATCTACTACCTATTAAAATTGAAACTTTATCTACTATATTATTATATTATGATTTGCGTAGTCGGGTATAGTTTTTAACTTTTTCATTATGTACCTAATTACCTAGTTTTTAACTTTTTCTTTATATATTTACCCTATTACTAATAAAAAGATTTAAACAATGGATAACTTAAACAACGTTGCTGTCTTTGTCTATCAAGTTACTTTTCCAACGCATGAGACAAAGACAGCAACGTTGTTTAAGTTATCCGTTGTGTAAATCTTTTTATTAGTAAGGGGGTAAAACTATAACCATTATTACCAATTTATTACACCGGTCAACATTTTTTTTTTTTTGCGCATGGGTGTTACTTGATTTAAATTTTGATTATATAAGCATATATTTATAAAAAAGTCCGATTACAAATAGAAAATATTTGCTTTTTATGAAGTTATAGCGATTTGACCATTTTTGATTTTTGCGCCCATTTAAAGTCGGTCTTTGCGCGCTACGGCTGGCGAAAGAGAGGTAAGAGGGCATGCGGGTGTGTTTCTTGCATCGCTACTTGTTTGCATATTACAGAGAAATAACGTGTTTCATAATTTTTTTTCGCTGTATTAACTTGTACAAAATGGCTTCGAGAAGTTGTAAACGAGACTCTGCCTCCTTTTGCATGATTTAAGTACAAATTTAAAGATTTGCGAGGCATAAAAAGCTCACTCCCATCTATATGTTAAAAATCTGAAAAAAAAATGGGCTTATGTAATAAATGTATCAATAAAATAATAACATGATAACGAATTTTTCCATCAACGAATGTAGAATCTGTCTCAAGATGGACACGTTACATTCTCATTGTGATACATTTAAAGAAAATATGGGAGCTTATTCGGAAGAACAAGGGGACCGCTTCCATCAAGACATAGTTGCAATTTGAGAGATGTTACCAAAAGTAAAACTGTTAATTTTTAAACATTTTGACTCTATTTCAAAACTTCTATTGTAAGAATAAATAATAAATGGATGCTCAGTATCTTTTAATAAATAATTTTAATATCTCTATGACAACTTTTAATGTATTTTCATTAATTTGATTTTTTTCATTTCTTACACTTAAAAGCAAATTCAGAACTATTTTTTGTTGTTATCCTTATTTCTAGGAATAAAAGCAATAACAATAAAGTATGTAAACATAAGGTAAATAACTCGTACGCAAAAATGCTGTTGACCGGTGTTATCTATTGGCATCTCATTAATAAAAATCGGATTAGGACCTACTTAGTTTATGCGCTACGATGGAACAAACATACATGTCATATATACTTCGGATACTGCTAAAATCATTACACTCTCTTTTGGCTTCGCCGTAGTCGGGAAAAAAGGCACACGTTTCATTGGGCTCAAGACTCGCCGAACGGCGCGCCGCGTCGCGTCTCGGTCCTCGTTGTGATGTCAGATCACACCGAGACGCGACCTTAGTATTAAAAATATGTTTTGTCATTAGGTATATTTGTTGCCAAAGCCAAAGGCTGGCTTAGAAGTAATAGGACTAGAGGCGCTACTGGAGGAACTTGTTAGTATGTAGATGCCGAATGACTATGATAATACAGAATTCTCGAGTGATAACAATATCATATGAGAGCAATAAAAGCTATGAAATTCCAGACTCACAATTAATAATAAGGCATAAGGCTCTCTTTGATCTTATCAGCATAGAAACTAAAACCCATACACACATCTCTTTTACATAGAACATTGTAACCGATACTTTAATGAATGAAGCCGTAGTGGTGCCAACACTATTTTGACCTTATTTAATAATTTAATCTTATTCTATAAACTACGCTAGCGGTCTCACTAAAAACATAAAATATTAATGAATGAAAAAAGTAAAAGTGCATTGACTTTACGAAATGGAATGTTTTAAAATAAATTCTCGAGGAAGTAACTCGTAAATAAACACTTTTCCGTGTCGCTATATTAAGAAATTCTCTGTAACGACAAATTTTATTAAAAAACTGGAACTTACGAATCGCGCCAAGTTCCCTAGAAAAACTTTTTTTTTAAATATTAAGTAATAAATTTGAAATATTAAACAATTAAAAGGATGGGAAACGCAAAAAAGCCTTATCTTTTATCTATCTATATACCCTCTTACTAATAAAAAGATTTACACACCGATTAACTTAAACAACGTTGCTGTCTTTATCTGATGCGTTGGAAAAGTCACTTAACAGACAAAGACAGCAACGTTGTTTAAGTTATCCATTGTGTAAATATTTTTATTAGTAAGAGGGTAAATATATAAAAGGCAAAGCTGATCGACTGATGTATCAACGAACAGGCCAAACCCTTAAAGGCCTCCACAGACGAGAGGCCGATCGTTTCAACTGACGTCAGTTTGGCCTGAACGGATTCGAGCACATACACGGAAAAAAATCGCATCCGACCACACCGCAGTTTGCCGCGAGCTGCGGTCGTGTTTATTAATTGTAAACTCACTACGCTTGTATACGATAACTGAAGCGATTTGTCACACATGGTCCGTTCAGTCCAGAATTAATGTTGCCAACTTAGTTATTTTACAAAGTTTTTCCAGTAAATTAAGTATTTTATTCCCTCCTTAGTAGAAATTTAGTTGTTAGTAGTGTTTTAGTAGGAAAGAGCCAGACAGTAATCATATGCAAAATGGCCTTGCTTAGGCACAAAAAAAACATCATTTTTTTTATACCTTGTCATAATAATACATCGTAGCATTCGTCCTCAATTTACTTAAAACTACCCGTTTAATTACTGTATACGTAATATTTCCTAGTATATTTTAATTTAACGATAAAATTTATAATATAATTCAATAAATAATAAAATTTTAAAGTTGGGACTACATACATACGTTTGTATGCTTTTCCATACATTTTCCATACATTGCGTGGCCCTTCTGTTTCCTCTTAGGGGCCCCATATACGGTCGGGTTTTCCTTCAGTTCGGCCTGAACGGATGCAAAATCGTATCGTCTGTGCGCAATTTCGAGATCGCATCAGTCGGCCGGATGGACTGAAGCGATTCGTTCCAGTGTTGCCAGTCTGTTCTTGCGAAACTACTAAACTCGCGTCGATTTCTACTAAAAATACTAAAATAATACTGAAAACTATCAAAAAAGCTACTAACTTAGGAATCCCTAAAGCCCTTAAAAAACCACTACATTTTTGGTTTAAAAAAACTTTAAAATTTTATTATTTATTGAATTATATTATATAAATCGTCGAATACATTTCGAGATCGCATCAGTCGGCCGGATGGACTGAAGCGATTCGTATTTCTCATATGACGTAGGCATCCACTAAGGAAAGTTTTTTCAAAATTCAACGCCCAAGGGGGTAAAATAGGTGATAAAAGTTTCTATGAAACTTTGAATTCCTTGGACATATTTGCATGATCTTTCGTATGAATTGTGTACGGAAAAAATTATGAATTACGTATTTCAGCGTGTTCTAAAATTTAGCCCCTAGGTGGGTAAAATATGAATTTTAAACCTAATTCCACGCGGGCGAAGCCGCGGGCAATCAATGTTAGTTTATTTATAACGCGAAGTGTATTGAACTATTTAAATGTACCTAACAACTTGCAATTTTTTTGCCTTTTTTGGGGTTTTTATTTTTTTACGGAAAACATTAGAATACAGGGTAAAACGTTTAGCGGTAGCAAACTAGCAAGGAAAATTTAAAATTAGAGCATTATAAAGTCGAATTCATTTTTTTGAGAAGCGTTAAGTGGGGGGTTTGCAGCCGTGAAAGAAATAAGGAGATAATATGTTCCCGGGCCACCTGGCACAATTTTCCGCGATAAGAACAAAGAGCTCGACACACCACAGTCTACACAGTCCCTGTACTGGTGTCTCGTCCGTCTTACTTTTAAAAAACCGGCCAATTGCGAGTCGGACTCGCGCACGAAGGGCTCCGTACAAAACGGCAAAAAATCAAGTTCGTTGTATGGGAGCCCCTCTTAAATATATACATTTTATTCAGTTTTTAGTATTTGTTCTTATAGCGGCAACAGAAATATATCATCTAAGAAAATTTCTACTGTCTAGCTATCTCGGTTAAGGAGATAAAGCCTGGTGACAGAGAGACAGCGAAATTTCAATAATAGGGTGCAGTATGCACTAATTACAATCAGTAGTTTTGCTCAACGGAAGTAAGACGAGGACCTTAAACCGCAGAAGCCTTGTTGGAAGATAAAGGACTAAGAACGTGAGATTAAAGTTGCGATCAACCCTCGAGCACGGAGCTGTGCTCATAAGATCTCGTCTCCGTTGGTCGGCTGCCAAAGGATCTCAACCTAATATCGTCAAGCGGAACTTAGATGAGTTACTTTAAAACTTAAACAACAGATCTTAGAAATAATACATTATAATATTAGCGAAAATAAATTTCGAGATTATTAACAAATGTGAATAATATTTTCCACTTTTAATGCTTTTTGTATAATCTAAGGTTAGATTATACAAAATGTCTTAAATCATCTACATCAGTGTTATTTAATACTTACATTGACTTTTGTTTTGAGTAACCGTTATATTAATATATTCTATGGACGGGTCGCCGGTTAGCCGTTTCGCACCGCGAGGATTCGAACCGCGGTGTGAATCGCCTTATCACTGTTTCTGAATGGGTCGATTCGCACCGCTTAACAATTTTGGTGTGAATCGTACCAGACATTTTTTGGAAATGTCGATTCGGACCACAGATTGAAATATTCGTTTCAGAATATTCAAGACTTAGTTTTTTAACAGATGAGTAGAAAAGTGTGTCGTGAAAAAAAATACAAACAATTATTTTATTTAAAAAAATACAATTTAAGCGTGATATAACGCCACATAATGTATCTACTATCCATCTTACAATAAAGATAAGATCAGTAAAGAAAAATTCATAGCATTAATACACACTTTTAACACTTATCTAAAACATCTGTTTTAGTTAAGTATTAAAACAAGATTGTGTTTTGTTCAACTTTTTTTCGTAAGAGATTGGTAATCACAGGTTATAATTTATTTACAACTACTCTAACTAAAAAAAGAACGGGCGACAAAGCAAATTACTAATTCTCGCCTTGCCCTTATTTTTCTGATAGTTATGGGTTATTTTTGATCTTCTGAACTTTGTAAATTGATTAGTAAGGAATGTTTTGAGTCCATTTCATCATAACATTTTGAGTACATTATTATTGAAAAATAATGATAATTTCATAAAGCTTGAATTTTACCTGTGCATTAAGTAAAAATGTAAGGTGTACTTTATTATTTTTCTTCGTTTATATTTTCTTCGATACTCGTGTATTCAAATTACAACCTGAATTAGTCTCGGCACTTGTCGTGTGAATTTTTGGACATTTTATGTGGAAAATGATGGAAATCACAGAAGATTGCGACCAATGTTTTGTCGCTTAAATTCTTAAAATGAGTGTTCTAACATTTCAATGGTCCTGGTAGCGATGTCGAAAGACCGGTTTCATCAAACACACCTCTGGTTCCCAAAGACAACCATGTACCGAACCACGGCGATATCGTTTTATTGGGAGTCAATCGTTACCGAAATCACAGTGTTTCGAAATGAAGTAACTTATAACTTATTTTGTACTTTTCTATTATTTTATGCATGATTGTACTAAGCATATTTAACCGTTTAAATTAATTCATCCAAAAAAAAAAGAAATTACTGCGGTTCGAATCGACCCATTCAAAAACAGTGCTGGGGCGTAACGACTAACGACCCTCTATGGACGCTTCCATACCACGTCAATTTGGGCCTGTACTAAGTATTCGATGAACTTGTATCACAGTTACCAGACAACGGACATATTTAATTCTGTTATACAGTATACCATACATATATTTAATACACATCCAAGACCCAGGAACACAGAAAATTTTTTGTCCGTTCGGCGGGATTCGAACCTCCAGCTTAAGCGACGCGCTAACCACTGAGCCACAGATGTTGTTATGGGCGTTATGCATGGTTATGCCCACAAACCACAGCCTATTGCTACCCGTGAGAAAAATGGAAAGCACAAATCAATGGGTCTTCAAGTTTTTGAACCGAATCGAATCTAAATTTAAAGCCCCCACGACTGACCTCACGTAGCCGTGGCAAATTGTCCCTACTTCTTTTGGCATAGCCTCCCCTGTAATAGGAGTTGCCAACGTCAGAGTGATGGAGCAGATGGTTAGTGAAAAGCTGATGGCGTACAGTGCAGGGAATGACTAATGCAATGACTTCATGCGTACCTCATGCAGATACGAGTTGTAATCGTCCCTAAACGTCGTAAACATTTATTGTTCTTTTGAAATACCTACTTATAAGTGGTCAGTATGGCCTTTAAGGACCATACTGACCATCCAGCATGCAATCCCAAGGCCGCGGACTTGTAGGCAAAAATGTTATATGATTGACACTATTGACACTAATGGCGGCTATTAGTACCGGTGCTGGATTTGCTGGATGGGCCGTGAGTATGGCGCTTAACATATTGTAACGATACGACTGAGCTACGATTCGATCTGTCTGTCCCGTTCTAACATTGACTGAGATAAGAGAGAGATCGAATCGGGGTTTAGCGTTAAGCGCGTTTCTAGAAGTCCGGCGAAATCGGTGCTTAGATCGAGCGTCTATAATATCTTGTAGAGTTTGAAAGGGTGCTGCTAGGTTCGAATCTGGATATGATGGGTATCCATGACATATTCCTCAAGTGCATTAAATATGGACACTAAAGTAGTCAAGGACTACATCACAAAAAAACCTCATCTGACAAGCCAAGTAATCTGCCAACATAGTGGAAAGGTCCTGAGCCCAAGTAGAGGCACCGATAGTGATAATGATCAGTGAATGATGATGAATGACTCTTTTAGAAAGATGCGCGCGCTATTCCATTATAATTGATATCAATTAACCGTTTTACACACTTTGTTTGATTGTAACTACATTTACGTGTCAGCGGGTCAGTAATGTGTAGTTGTTGTAAATATTTTCTAAATAAATTGTTGAATTACTTGCGTTTTATAAATGTAGTTTAGTAAAATATTATTAGAAAACATTATTATTTAATTGGTCATAATCAGATGTTTTGGCTTTTTTGTTAATTTTTTCTAAAAGGGCATTTCAACATTTACTCCATCTGTCTTTACATCTGGCTTCTAATGCTGCTCATTTAATTGTAATATTTGTCATCATTTAAGTCTGCTTATCTCCTTGTCAGGATGTATTAAATATATAGCCAGTTTGTTCATGTGGTTTTATAATTTCTCCTTGTATTAAACTTTGTTTATTTATCCATTACTTTTGGATGTGTAACATCTTTCCTCTCACTTTCTTGCAATTTGTGGGAGTGATTTCGTGAAATGGGACGGAAGTGTATAACAGGGAATCGCGGAAGCGCGCGCTATTTGATTTGACGAATGAGCGCGCGTTGGTAGAGTTGAACAAAATATTTCAGTATTTAGTTTTTTTTTAAATCTTGATGTTGATTTCTATCACTGCTTTATGGAAAAGTTGCCGTATTTTTATCATATTTAATATGAAAATGTATGTTTTTTTTTCAATATTTTCATAAAATGGGTGGCACAAGGAATTTTGTTTATGAGCTTGATAGATGATGGCAGGCTTTATCATATCAAAACAAATTATAATGCTGTACTCACCATTTCTGGATACATCTAATTCAACTAAATTTTCAAAGTTCTGTATATCGGGTGGAAGTTTGTGGATTTCATTATCACTAAGTCCTAGTCTTCTTAGCCGATGTAGTCTGAAGAAGTTCTGAAACGATGAAACAAATAATGTGAACATTCTGCCTTTTAGTACAGTTTAAAATCTTTGAACTGAACAATGTAAATGAAATCTTAAAGTATAATGATTTAATCAAATAATTATTATTATTAAATTCAGTATCACTGTATGTTATTTAAAGAGTAAAAAATTATATTCAATTAAAAATTCAGTTAGCATTAATGGTTTTACTATTATTATTTACAAAAAGTTTTTAGCTACTAATGCAAATGCTTAAACCAGATTTAAGTTTAGCTTGTTTTTTATGTCCAGATTTAATATTTAAGGACTGGTTTATAGTTTAATAACCGGTTTACCAAAATTTTGCCACAAACATTCTTATGTATTCGGTAACAGTACAATATATGAATATTGTATGCTCTATGCAAAAACTTTTAAGTCTCACACATCTAAACTGTTTCCTCCTATAGTGTATTCAAAAGCTAGAGCAATTTTAGACAGATTGAAATTTTCTTACACCACATACTTACTGCTAATAAAAAATTGATTTTATCTTACTCTAAATATTGACTTATCACATAATGTAATGTTGCAATTGTTATTGTACATTGTTATTTACAATAATTAATCTCAGTGTTGGAGTTTGAATGAGTAAGTAATGGCAGGCAACACTTGTCACATGTGAAGTGACAGTTCATGTTATTGATTGTACTGTAGGTTCTTGGTGGAAATTCATGTGTCACAGTAATAACACACAGGACTTCTTGCACTATTTCCACTTTAATAAGTATTTTTTATTATTTTTTATACATTACACGACCGGTTTCGACAAAGTCATCATCACACCTGATGATGACTTTGTCGAAACCGAAAAAATACTTATTAAAGTGGAAATAGTGCAAGAAGTCCTGTGTGTTATTACTGTGAAGTGACAGTTTTTCGAATATTAGAATGTTTATTTAAATGTTTTAACAGATGATTGTTTTCTGTTATGACTATTCACTTCTCTTCTAGACACGGGCAGTGAAATAACCTAGGGTTATATAAACATAAAAAATTTAAATGTGTACTAGTGAAGTGTTTGTAATATATATTTTTATAAGTTAGTGTTTTAAAATAGAGCCTAAAATCACCTCCAGAGCCCAGTCCCCTCAAATAGAACCATCTAAGATTCTGAATAAGACGAAATGAGAATATCAGTCCAGCTATTTATTAATTTTTTAATTACGAAAAATATATTTAAATTCATGTATATCACAGCAAAACGGAACATCAAAACTCATAGTTATTGACACTAATGAATCAACCATAAAGGGTGTCACAGACGGCGAAAATACTAAAGTATTTTATATTATGATGCCTGGATATATTTCAAATGTCATCCCCTTAATCGATATAGTTATGACAATTCAAAAGTCGATTTGGTTTTTAACCAATAGCTTTCTCAACACAATTTTAGTTAAACCTATTAGTTATTAAGACTACAGTTTATACTTCAAATACAATTAGTCTGAGATCCCAGACCCACCAACCAGACTACCCTTATATTCTTACTAATAAAATGTATACCATATTGTAGTGTTATTGTGTACAATGAATGCCCGCTTGTTTGTGTGGTGTTTCTTGTTGGTGGCCAATTATCAGGTACAGGGCGCTGAAGATATATAAAACAATACGAACTTTCCTTACAGCCTTTGAAATGATTCTAATGTATGGTATAGTAGTGATGTATGGTATAGTAGTGATGTATGGTATGGTATAGTATAATGACAAATAAATATTATAAAGTGAAATTTACACCAATTACTTATTTTTATGTTTAAGTAAATGGAAAATCATCAATGTAGAAATAAAAATCATTAAACTTCTAACCTATATATTACTGTTCATACCAAGTTTAGAGAAAATTAATATAATAATTTTTGTTCATTACGTTATTCTAAAACCAGAAAATAAGATTGAAACTTTATCACAATGTAAGTAAAGTGAGTACAATTTTCTGCAACTTTAGCAAAATCTGTTCAGTTGTTTTTATGTGACGGCCGGAGTCACAAACATCCATCTATGCATCCATCTGTCCATCCTCACACACATTTATAAATTATAATAGAAATTTGCAAATCTAGTTTTAGCCTTTTATTTATTACATTTTTATTTTTATGTAATTTAAGTAATTAATCTAAATTTTTTGTTGATTTGTTTGCTATACTCTGCATCTAAATATTATAATCTTATTTTAAAATAAAGCTTAAGTCATGAGCTCATATCAGATGACCAAAAATACAATTATTTATCAATGGCAAGGTTGCATTTTGCCTGAGTTTCGAGAGATCAGGAGATCTTATCTTTATTAAGAGTCATATTTTACTACCATCACTACAAGTAAGGACTATTGTTCTTATAAAAATGAGTGGCAGTTTACAAACAACGGCAAGTCTTCAATACTATTTACATCTTTCGTTAAGGTAAACGCCCACGGTTTAGAAACTCAAAAAGTTTGATTGTATACTAACTTTAGGGAGATCACGTATATGATTGGCATCTAGGAAAAGCTCCTCTAAGCTCCTAGAATATCGTAAAATGTCTTCAGGTACAGTGGGCAACGAACAGTGCCGCTTGTCTACACATTCCACTTGGCGATTACATTTAAACAAAGGTATACATCGAAACATGTTGGACACTACACTTCAGAGCTGTAAGTGGATAAATCACTATCACGACACATATTTGAGCACTTGCACGGTTTTAGCACTTTGGCAGCATTTTTATAGATCATCGACATCAAAATACAACGTAACTTTCAAAGAACACCTCACTCACGAAAATGAAGCCACAAACTGAAAGTGTTACTAGATTCATAAAACAGGCCAATGACAAGACTTATGTTGCCAAGCAACAAAATACTTAATATAAAAATTAAAAATAATGTGGCGGTAAAGACTTATTTGAAGACATTGCTTTATGAAAAGTAGATTGGAGATCATGAAGAGATCTTAATTTGTATTATAATAAATTTGATTATATTAAATATGATGTCCAATAAAACCTTACAATATATACATAGAGCAAGACATTTATAATTTCGAGCGTGAATACTGAATACATTGGCTAGTCAAAAATGCTTACTTAATTTGTAGCCATTTTAAAATAAGACATTCTTGCTTTTGCCCATCCGCTTAAATTACAATAGGTAAAGTTTAAAACTGTATGTACTTGACACTTGTTCGGGAATAACAGTAGCATTAGTGATGTGTATAAATAGAGCCTTATCTACAAAATACTACTACAAGCCAACCTACTATTAACTACCATACCAAAATTCATCAAAATTCGTTCAGTAGTTTTTAAGTGACGGTGCGGAGTCACAAAGATCTATGCATCCATCCGTCCATCCATCAATCCTGTGAGGATTGATCCTTGGTCGAATCTATATCTGTGTCAAATTTCAATAATATTCAAATACCCAACATTTTAATCCTAAAGACGTCGCATTGTTCTGCCATAATATATAATATTCTTAGCTATAAACTGGAAAGTGTGGAATAAAAATATAACTAAATACATAGATACCTACCTACAGTTTCTACACCAACAACTACACATTACATAACCTACAGGTACTATGACTATTGACTGCATTGAATATTTATTTGGACTTTGGTTAGACTTGCCGATTTAGAAAAAAGTTGTTGAAAACAAATAGGTACAAAAATTCTTTTCCCGCATTTTATCTTGCACTGGCAAATGGCAATGATAAAATCTGCGTTTTGCCGGGAATGAGGGTTTTTAAATTCGTGACATCTGACAGCTTTTTGACACGTCGGGCTACCAAGCGTGCCTGGTGACAGAAAACTCCCCCCCTAACGGCAGAAAAGATATCAAACACTCTCATTCAATGTGTGACGTTGTTGTTTTTGTATGTCCTCCATAAATTTGTGTTATTTCGGTTCCATAAGTGTAATATTGGTAGCATTTTAACCATTAAATATTCGTTATCGTGCACAAGTGTGGGCAAGTGGTTCAACTTCAAAAAACGTACTATTTTGTGTTCTCACCAAAACTCCCTGACAAGTGACAGATCAGTGCACTCATACGTAGTATCCCCTTAGTAGTCTGTGGTGCACTATCAAGTGTCATTTCACAACTGTCAACTGTGCATTGTGCTGTGGGTTGTGCGCAGGGCGCACATAGATGATAGATTTATGAAAGGCAGAGTGCGCACCAAGGATATTTTAACACCGAAACAACCGAAAAGCTTAAATTAATGTTTTACATTAGCTAATTTGTTTTGACACGGAAGAAGGACAAAGAATATTAATTTGAGGGTTTTCTAAAAATAAAGGGTTGTTTGAGACGGGATTTTTATAAAAAATATACGGAAAAATGTCTTTGAAAATAGGTTTTATTGGAGGTGGAAATATGTCTACAGCTATTATGAGGGGTATCCTACGAAATGGTATGTAATTTTGGCATCGTGGCATAACAGTTTTTTAGTATTTTTTTTAATGTAGGCCTCTATAGGCTCTATCAGTGTGTAGGCAAAAGCTTTTGTTATATACCATTCGTTTCTGAGTAATAATAAGTAGTTGAGATTCTAATATAAAGATAAAAAATATTTTCAGAGGACCAAAAACCTTCTAACATATGGGTATCAGGACCACACTTAGAAAATCTCAAGCAGTGGCAGGATATCGGAACACATGTCACCACAAAGAATGGAGAAGTGCTGGAAAAATGTGATATTGTGTTTTTGGGTGTGAAGCCAGGAATTTTAGATGCAGCAGTAACTAGTTGTCTTGACAGCCTTCCTGATTTACCTGCTGGTAAAAGCTTGATATTAGTTTCTATGCTTGCAGGAATTACAATTGAGAGACTACACCAGGTTATTTTTTTTTTACATTCTAAAATTCTGTTGAGACTAAAGTATTATATAATCATTTAAACTTTTCGCTATCCTTTCAAGAAGATTAAGATATTATGATAAGCCTTTTTTACTATCATTGTCTGCAATCTATACTTATCTATTTAAACAGTATTGAAGAAATATTAGATTAAAATATAATAAATCTTTCAATAAGTAGATACAATAGAAGCATATTTCCAATGTGAGGGACACTAATGCTCAGTGGCATAGTGAGCCATATGGAAAAAAATTTGGGGGCCTCCCCGCCCAAGTGAAGAGTAAAAATTTGCCGGGGCCCCATATAATTGATACGGGTATAGCTACGCCCCTTGCTGTTGCTGCTTTTATCCCGATGTCCACAAGGACAGTGGACAAAAAGTGGGGGATATCGGGAATAGACATAAGACATTACTTTTATTAGGGTTCTGTAATATATACGACAATGGACAGACAGAGCAAAACAATAAGAAACCCTTATAGTATGTCTGTCTGTCTGTCTGTCTGTATGTGTGTGTGTGTGTCCGTCTGTCCGCTCTTCTAGCCTCTGTAGATAAAAATATTAATGGATGAAAGGCATACTTATAGAACTCGGTTTTAACATGAAATCAAACAAATCAAATTTTATTTCCATGAAATTTGACGTAGTGGTCATACAATTGGTTTTTGTACAATAGGTATCAAAATTTCTTACCTCTTGGGCGTGGATATATTAAATTATTATTTTATAATCTAATCTAGTTAAAATTGTTAAAAAAAATATTTTCTGATAGCATCTTTAGTACAACTTTAGTCATAGTTATAATAACAATTAAAGAATTAAAATTATCACTACAATAGTAATAAAAAATTCATTAGGGCTGTGCTATAACTAAAGTTAGATATATTAAATACAAATTAAATTAATTATTAAGAAAAAAAAATGTCATAATATGAAATTCGTTAAGGATTAATAATGCTAAAATAAAGTCAATTCATCAGTCAAATAATTAAATGACTTGTGTGTAAATACAAGTGATACTTCTTTATATAAGTGATGTCATTATACTTGACACGATGGGGAATATGGTCAGAATTCGTAGAGAAAGAAACTTGTAATTTTCCATGCTAGATCATGCTAAAACTCTTAAGGAAAATTATTTTAAACGAAATCGAACATTAACTTTTGAAGTAGTAAAAAAAAAACTTATTACGCGTTGATAGTTACAGAACCCTCCTTAACATGTCCCAACATGCTCTTAGTTAGATTATTAAATTATAACCATGATATTGTATCATTTTTTTTAGGTTTTGCAACAATTGCCATCAATTATAAATGTAAAGGTAATAAGGATTATGCCCAATACTCCTATGATGGTTGGGTTTGGGTCCTGTATTTATTCACCAGATCAATATATCACTCAAGAAGAATGCTTAATTTTTGAGAGGCTACTCAGCAAATCGGCAGTCATGGAACGAATATCGGAGCCAATGATAGACTCCTTAGGTGCTCTTACTGGATGTGGACCAGCTTTTGTAAGTGATTATTAAAATAAATAGTATAGTTAGCCAGTAAGCTGTATAAAGGCAATATGCCAAGTGACGAAACACATATACATGGAAACTTTATTAAAAACATACAAAATTAGTATAAAGAGTACCTTAAAAATTCTTAAAACCTGTAAAAACAAGAACATTTATATACTTTCAGGTTTATATCATCATAGAAGCTTTAGCAGATGGAGCAGTCAAGCAGGGTGTGCCAAGGGCTGTGGCGCTCCGACAGGCAGCACAAATGGTTGCAGGTAGTGGTCAAATGGTGCTGCAGAGTGGTAAACATCCAGGACAACTGAAGGATGAGGTGTGTTCGCCTGGTGGATCCACAATTTGTGGTGTGACAGCTCTTGAAACTGGAAAAATAAGGTACTATTTACATAATATTACTTTATATTGTGTATGCACACAATTTATTTTGAAACATGTATGATTTTCTGACAAAACAAGCATAAAATTAGTAGAAATAAAGATTTGTTATTTTATATAGGAACTGGGAAGTGATCATTTTACATTTTTTTTGACAATTACTTAGTTACAATTTTTTTTATTTCAGGGCGACATTAATAAACGCAATTGAGGCAGCAACACTAAGAACGCAAGAGATAGGTAAAAAATAAAAGGTAAAAAGTATCTCGGCGCTTATTCCCTAATATTACGTTTTGTTGTGCATATCATTTAGATGTGATCTAAAATACCATCTTTCAAATTATAAAAAATGCTTCCGTTTGTGAATAAAATTAGCATTCACGATTTGAGAATTCATGACTGTACAATTAGATTAGAGTGTTAACTCTATAACATCGCTCAAAGGACCTAGCATTTTTCAACGTTATAAAGAGTGTTTGCTATACGTAAAGAGATATAAAATATTATTTTACTAATAATATTTGGTACCTATGTACTTTTTTACTGAAACTTAGTAAAAAGTACGTAATATTATATATTAATATATTAACTAATAACAACATTAAAAATACAGTAACATAAAAGTCGAAGGTTAAAAAAAACTGCGATTTTCATAACGTTATCAACTTGAAAGGTCTTCTGATTTGTTTCATCATACAAAAACAAAAGACAACATTTTTTTAATTTTCCTGCATGTCAGTCGAAGTATACACGCCGTAGACAAACAACAAAACATAATAACCAGAATAGAGAGCTGCAGTTATCAATTTAGGCAACTCGGAAAATACTACATAGAGATGTTGTTCGTCGTTGTACGAGTGAGTGACCCTATGTAGAGTGTAATAAAATAATATATTATGTAGGTGAGGAGAGCCGATGCTAGAAATTATCTACCTCGATGTTTTATGTAGTAGGTCAAATTGCCGGGCGTGAGTAATCGGGCAAAGAGAATTAATAATGAACTATAGTAGAGTAGGACTATTATAATGGCAATAGCAATCAGAGTTAATCTCAAAGGAACAATATGTAGACATTCCACCGATAAAATAACGTAAATCCACCATTTCAGACACAAAAATTTATATAACACTAGCTGTTTCCCGCGGCTCCGCCCGCGTAAATATACTATCGAGTATCCCGCAGGAACACTATATTTTCCGGCATAAAAAGTAGCCTATATTAATCCAAAGTCTAAACTACTAAAAGCGTAACAAACAAACTTACATTCACATTTATAATATTAGTAGGGATATATCACGTCAATCTAATACCGTGCTAAGATGAACTTGTATTACGGGTTTCAGACAACGGATATATATTTTTATACTACACACACACACACACACACACACCATTTTATACTATACCTACAATACAATATACATTAATCTATATTTTATATATATATGTGAATGATAAATTATAATAGGGTGACGTGAAATTCGATACATTCCTTTGAAAGATAGAAAGTAGACCTCATTTACAGTAATATTTTTGGCATCCCCTATCCGAAAGTTGATATTTACAAAGTTATTGAAATTTCAAAAAAAATTTCTTTATTTTTGACTTTGACATGACGTATTTTTAAAAATATTTGTCTTTTTAGTGATTTTTTTATGTATTTTAACCGTCAATGAGTCAAATAATATTTTTAAGGAATAAATAGGGACAAACTAAGCGAGAATTTTTCATTATGAGACCTGAAACAGAATTTTCTTTTAAGAAAAATGCACATTTTTCTTAAAAACAGGTGATTTTCTTAAAAAAATGTATGATACAATGCGTACAAATATTCTAAATAACTTCCTTATCTCATTAGCTTTCCAAAAAGGTGCAAATGTCTACATAAAAATATGACGTTGTAGTAAACATATTAGAAGTAAAATGAAATAATGTCTAAATCTATTTATTTCCGATAAGGTTAAAATAAAAGGAAAAACTTGAATTTAATTACGTTTATTGTATTTAAAAAACATCAATGTTTAATGAAATTTAATAATAAATATTCTACTTTAGGTCTTGTTCAAAATGTGAACCTCTGTTTCTGATACAGGCCCGTAGTCTTCTCCGTACCTCTGTTTTGATTATTCTGGTAGTAAGACTAGTTTTGATTTCTTCTGCTGCATTTCTTATGCGGCTTCTGAGCTCCTCTACAGTAGTTATGGGTGTAGTATACACCAAAGCCTTCATATGACCCCAAAGATAAAAATCACACGGGGTCAAATCGGGACACCGTGCTGGCCAAGGAATTGGCCCGCCTCGACCTATCCAGCGATGTGGGTAAGTTTGGTCTAGCCACTGGCGTACGCCGAGGCGGAAGTGGGCCGGGCAACCATCATGCTGGAAAATCATATTACGACGAGTTGCTATTGGCACATCTTCCATTAAACCAGTAATCTCCTCTCTTAGGTAAGAAATCTCTTAGGAATGAGGTCCAACTAAATTATTATTAATTATACCCATCCAGACATTTAGACTGAATCTGGTTTGACTTGCCCTTTCCCTTCCCTTTGACACTGGCCCTTTCTTTTTTCATCCTGGGGTTTTCTCCTTTTGGTGCCCAGTAATGTGTGTTGTGGAAATTGTTTATCCCGTCACGGTCAAATTTCGATACATCCGTCCACAATATTCTTGAGAAGAAATTGCGATCCTCCATGTCTGCATTTATCATAAAACGGCAGAATCCCATTCTTCTAACCGGGTCTCCCTCTTCCAACGCTTGGACAGGTGTGTAGTGAAATGGATGTAGACGCGCTGTGTGTACTGTAAACCACACCTTCCATTGACTCAATCCAAGTCTTCTAGCTGCCGCTCTTGTAGAAATAGAAGGATCATTTTGAAAGTGTTAAAATTTCTTCTTCTGGAGCATACAAACGAGGTCTGCCTGAATCGCCACGTCTTCTATCAACACGGCCGCTTTCCCGAGTTCGTCGAAATGTTGTTGAAAACACTCTAACGTTTGGCACTCGTCGATTCGGAAAACGTTCAACGTATGTTCTTCGTGCAGCAGCAGCATTACCATTACAAAGTCCGTAACAAAACAAGATGTCAGCGTATTCATGGTACTCAAAAGCAGCCATCGCGATACAAAAAAATCACAAGTAGAAGTAAGGGTGTAGTTTAAAGCAACAATACGTCCGTACACGGCAATAGTTGACTTCAAACTAATATTAGCTACTAAATTTGCTCTCTAAGCCAGTCGGTAACTCATTGACAAAGGGCCGCGACGACAGTAGCCGAAACATCCCGAAGTTTCAACAAAGGAAACAATTGAAAAAAAAACGTCGCCTCAGGTAGAGTAATTCTTGAGATAACGTTACCTGATGATTGTTTTGTCTTTGTTTATTACATGTTCATATTTTTATGTACATATTTGTACCTTTTTTGGAAGCTTATGAGGTAAGAAAGTTATTTAAGGTATTTGTACGCATTGTATCATACAACTTTTTAAAGAAAATCACCTGTTTTTAAGAAAAATGTGCATTTTCTTAAAAGAAAATTCTGTTTCATGTCTCATAATGAAAAATTCTCGCTTAGTTTGTCCCTATTTATTCCTTAAAAATATTATTTGACTCATTGACGGTTAAAATACATAAAAAAAAATCACTAAAAAGACAAACATTTTTAAAAATACGTCATGTCAAAGTCGAAAATAAAGAAAAATTTATATATATATATATATATATATATATATATATATATATATATACCACAAATACCGGCACGTCTGCTGGATTTGTCCGCTTGAGCAGGGAGATGATGTCTTGCAAGGTTCCGTCGCTCCCATTTCTCCTTTGAGACGTTATCCGCGCGGTCTTACCGAGCGCTTCGTACAGCTTCTGCTTGCCCTTGCAGATCTCGCTGGTGTAAGTAGACTTGCAGAGCTGCAGATGCTTTTTTTTTTTTCATCCCCCTAACATAATCAGGGCTTGTTTTGTTAATTTTTAGTCTTTTTTCTGTTTTAATCTTTTTCTATTTTCGTTTTACAATTATCTTATACCTATTTTACACTTTTCTTTTCTTTTTCTGATTATTACTAACAATTTTGTCTATTTCTTATTCTAATTTTGTACATTTTCTTTTATTTAAACCTATTTTACAATTTTTCTTTTCTTTTTATGATTATTTCTAATGCTTTTATCTCCTTCTTATTCTATTTTGTACATTTCCTTTTTATATTACATAGCAGTACAGCTATGTACTTGTCAGTTGTTAAAGCTCGTAACAAGTCAGTGAAGATATGTATAAAGCAGTCATTTAAAACAATAATTCAATTGACACTTGTCAATAAAATCAATTTAAAATAATAATTCCAATAATTTTAAAATAACTCAATTAATAATAATCACAATAAAATTCAACAAAAATACAATTAAAACCATTTAAAATGTCAACAATAAAACGACGGCACAAAGTAAAAGTCTAACCTAATATCACAGCAACACATTATAAATAGAGCCTAACTAAAATCACACTAAAATATCACAGTTTTTCTTACAGACTACACCCACAATCTTCTTACAGTACTCGAGGAAGATATCCCTCTTTTTGCCCCCCAGGATGGAAGACAGGCTCTCACCCGTAATCGATATGCCCAATTTTTGCTCAGTATCATATCTACTGCTAGCAAAAATCGGGCACTCGAGTAACAGGTGAGGAACCGTCTTCTCAACTCCTGGCTGACATGAACACGACGGGTCCTCCTTCAACTTGAACCTATTCAAATAGAAGGAGAACCCGCCGTGTCCAGTCAGTATCTGTGTGGTGTGGTGTGTAATGTCTATTTTCTTGACAATCTTGTATGCAGCAGCAGCGCTTGGGAAAAAGAGCTTCGTGGTTCCGGCCGTCCCTCCCACTTCGTATCTCCTGTCCCATTCCTCAACCGTATCCTCTCTTAAGATACGCTTGACAAATGAAACAGGACACAGATCGTAGTCAGGCTTCCTTTTCAATCTCAGCGCGGCCTCCTTGGCTAATTCGTCGACCCTCTCATTCCCTCTCAACCCTGCGTGCGCCTTAATCCAAAACAGGAAGACCTCCCGCCTCTGCGATGCAGTTTTTCGGAGGGCCGCCCTTGTTTGCACTGCCAGGGGATGAGGGGAACTAAGGGTGACAGCCTGGAGGGCCGATCTGGAATCGCTAAGGATACCGACCTTCGCCATTCCGCTCTTGCAGGCTATGTCTACAGCTCTCTGGAGCGCTAGAAGCTCGGCTTGGTAGACGGTACAATACGGCGGCAACGCAAACTTGACGGCCTTCGTCTCGGCCTCACCCTCCCATACGGAGAGTGCGGCTCCGACTCGACCCTCAATCTTGCTGCCGTCTGTATAAATCCTATGGACGTGGCTATTAACCACGTCCGCATAAGAGTCCTCGTCTACCAACCCAAACCTCAGCTCTTCCTGCTCTGCCGGATGTGGGTCCTCGATCGCTGGAGCATTTCGCTCCACCTCCCTGTCCTTCAACACCGGGTGAGGTACCCCCTTCTTGATCTCATAGAGCCTCGAAGCTTCGAGTATCCTGAGATCAAGAGGGAGTATCCCCGCCAACAGCATTGCAGAGTTCAGGGAGACGGTCCGATATGCTTTGCAGATCTTCTGGGCAAAACCCCGTTGAACGGAGTTAGCATTTTCTGGACCCCCATCTTTTCCACGGTGGGTGCCCACGCTGCCGATGCATACAAAAATAGTCGGCTCTATCACGGCTGTATATATAATTTTCATTATCTGGGGTTTAAGCCCCCAACCTACTCTGGCAGCTTTGGCTAGCTGCTTGTACCTGCTTAAAGCCTTCTTACAGGCGTTGCCGACGTGGGCGTTAAAGGTGAGGTTGCTGTCTATGGTAAGACCCAATACCTTAATCTCGTCGTTATATTGTAAGTACACACCCCCCATGATAAGTCGGGGCACGTCATACTTGAGCTTCCGCGTGCTCAGTAAAGCGCAGGTTTTGTGGGGGGCGAATTTCAGCTTATTCATCTCCCCCCACTTGCTGATTTTGTCAAGGAACCCATTCGCCTTTCTCTCGATTTCGAGAGCCGTCTCTCCCTCAAAAACTATCACAACGTCGTCGGCGAAAGCCTGACTGAAAACATCCATCTCCTCTAACATCCATAGCAGGGGGGCAAGAGGTCCCACAGGATTGGTCCACCTATGGACCCCTGCACGCACCCCTTGTTGGTCTCCCTGCTCACTTCCATTCCTGCATACCTTACACTCACTCTTCTTTCACTCAGGTTCCCCGGACACCCAACCTCAGCTAACCTAACCTTTATGGCCGGCCACCAAGCACTATCGAAGGCCCTCTCTATGTCCAGCGACACCACGACAGAAATTTTCTTCTCTCTCTGCTTTCTGACGTGGTTCACCAACCTATAGAGGGCGTCTTCGGTGCTCCTTTGGGGCATGAAGCCATACTGGTTAGGGCTAATCTTGGGCAGCAGGTAGAACCTAAGTCGGGCGACCAGCATCTTTTCGAAGATTTTGCCGAGAACAGGCAGGAGGCCGATCGGTCGATAGGCTTTTGGTACCCGGTACGATTCCCTACCCGGCTTCCTTAGTACGGATCGCGGTTTCCTTTCTCTGCGGGTGTCCTCACCTTGGGCAGATGATGGTTACAAATCTCCCCCTTCCCCCCTTTTTTTTTGGTATCTACGGATGCTCCTCCCTTAGACCTTCCAAATGATGTGTCGCACGCGACTGTCCGATGAATGGTTCCGGAGCTGTCGGCCTTTGAATTTTTTCAATATGGCCGACAAAATGGCCGCTAAAATGTTTTTCCTGATCTCCGGAACCCTTTGTCGTAGAGAAGCGTGCGAGGCGTCTTTGGATTGGTCTTTTTGCTGGGTATCGCCTCGTCACTGTGGTGTTCCAGCTGTTCCAGCCGTTCCCTATTTATCCTGGATTTTTACCTTTTTTAGGTTTATTCCGGTCCTGGAGCAGCTGGAAAGTCGCGGTTTGCGGCGTTCGTTGGGGGGTGAGGGCGGGCAGCTCCTGGTGGGTTTTGGTGTCTCCAGCTGGTTTCTGGTCTGCGTGGTCTCCGGTTTTTTGGAAAAAAGGTTTTCCGGGTTTTTTCCGGGTTCTTGTTCCGGACCACCTACCTTTTTGCTGTGGGTCGTAAAGACCCTTATTTATCACAACTAACTCCGCTGTCAAAACCCACGCGTCTCTATGTGCTGCTCCGCTGTTAAAGTTTTAAAATCTTATTTTCTAATTAAAATAACTCGGCCCCTGTGTACTCTAAAATTTTTCTTTTTCCGGGTTTCGACTATCCGCTGTCCTTAAGAAATCACACTCACTTTTCCACTAGACCCCTTGTTTCCCTGACCTCGTGGGGACGCCAAAAACTTTAACACAAGGTCAAAGGTACTTCCCGGGGGTCTATAATTATGAAAATCACTATGCACTTAGAGGTCACTATCCTACACAACTTCTTATAACTAACACAAAAATCCGTTCACTATTGCGTCTATTATCGCACTTTTTAGTTTTAAATTTTTACTAACTTTTGTTTTCAACTATTTTCACTACTTTTTCGCACTTTTTAAGGTTGTTCACAATCACTCGCGTGTGGGGGGCACTGAGACGATTCCAACGACACCAAAATTTTGGAAATCGGGCCACTTTTACCCACTTTTTTGGATTTTTTAATGCGGAGCGTTTCGAAAAAGCAGCTTATCGGACCGCGGATGGGCTCAGACCTCGAGCTGCAGATGCTGTCCTCGTCCATGGCGTTGATGACGTGTTGTATGAACGCCAGCAGCTCGTTGGCTACGAGCGCCATGATGACGTGCAACGGCTGTGAGCCGTGCGACCTGCGAAATATTAATTGTTAATTAATATTTGCTACATGTGTCGTAAATCAGAGCAAGACTGTTCGCTAGCTCGCTTATCACACGACATAATCAATCGACAGCTGCTTGTATCAGCGTTAGTCCTTTCTCCATGAGTATATTATGTGTTCTGTGATTCCTCTTGACCCCAGTTTCCGGTGTTGCGTCAGAGTGAATGACAGTTGACGCTTTACTTTTTCACTGATATTCACTCTCAAACAGCCAACGCGCCGTCATATAGATAACAAGGCAATCCAACCAATTTCGACTTTATAAGGAGTTTGTCGTTATATGGAGCGATATTATAAGAGTTTACACTCTATTATGGCTATTAATCTCTATTAGAATTAAAATTTGCACCTCTAATTTTTACCTCATATTTGTGGTTAACATTTTGACGATAGTATTACTGTATTTGTTAAAAAGTGAAAAAATATATCTAAGCTGTAAGTGCTATTATTGCATTAAAAGTTGAAAACATTAACAATTTTATGTTACTCTGTATTTATTATATTTTTATTTATTTTGCTATCCAACATCCATGACAGATGTGATATTTTTTTTTTAATTTAGTACAATTAAGTACCTCAAGAGTTTATACTCAAGTATTGCAACTTAGTATTTTAAAATATTATTTGTGTTTTTTGTACTTGATACAATAGATCCGATATTGTTCTAGCTAAAATATTTTATTTATAATTTGTGGGTGTATCCCATCCATACCTCCAATACCCATAATTACCACAATACCTCCCGTATCCATAACCTCAACAGTTTTGTTGTAAAATTATTAGTCAAGAAATCATATTGACAATAATAATGTTTATAATAAGTATGTAATTTTTTAAATTGTTTTATGAATTAGGTAGGTATAATTTTGTTTAATTGTATTATGCATTGTTATATTTTGTTATTGTTTGATTGTAACAGAAAAAAATCTTTAAAATTTTATTCAAAGAATGTTGCAATAGTTACCTGCTTGATTATAATATGAGGAACTTAGGTCCTAGACTAGAGACATAAGTATTGAAAGAATAAAGATACAGGCAAATAGTGCCCATACGAAGCTTGTAAGATAAAAAAAAATATTGCTGTTTGTAAGTTCATATTAAAAAATACAATATTAATATTGAGAATAAAAATGTTTTATTAAGCTCGACATAAGTCCACATAGTATAAATAAAGTTTCACGTGAGGAAAAACACATTGTAATAGTAAAAAAGTTGAATCAATTACATTTCATGTCGAATGTTGATTCACTTAATTTTTGCGATATCGGCATTGTATATGTATATATCCCGATATCGTATTCGGGAATGTATAAAATACGCTGTTGAACTAAGAATCAGAGTCATCTATACTAATATTATAAAAAAGCAAGATTTGTATTTTTGTGTTTGTTTCGATGCACTAAAACTATTGGACAGATTTCAAAAAAATTTTCACTATTAGTATGCTACATTATTCCCAATACATATTGCACTTAGTACCATCGTATTTTAAAAAAATCTTTCCTCAAAGTAGAAAATGCCTTTATATTACGTAATAACGTACATTTATCATACTTATATTAATATCTAATAATATTTAATAGTCATGGTTCAACTATTTTGTTATAGGACGTAACTGTAATAGGCCGAAATAAATACACTATATACTCCTTTTCAAAAGCACACTACATCATTGATTGCTAAATAGTAACCAAAGCGTCAAGAACGAAACACTAAGTCAACCCATAAAATCCACAACTTGTTCAATTTCAATCATTTTGAAATAGTGTGCGGTGAGTGTTTCTTATCGTCGTGTAAAAAATATATTTTCCGAGACGATTGCGACGGTGTGAAGGGGTGGTATGGGTGCGTGCACACTGACTTCCTTGTGAAGATGAAGAGCGACATCCTTCGGGCGAGACCGACGCCAATATCTGTACTCTTATGCCTCGGCACTTCTGTTATAAGAACCTCTTCTTCTTCACTTCTAAAACAGTTGATACGTTGTAGACTCCTACGCAGCTTTCGCCAGTTTGGTCTCAGCTGGAATCGAGGCAGTCTGTGAAGTCTTTCTCCCAAGTTTCTTCGGATTGCAGTTCCATTTCTTTGCTCTTTCGTTTCATCGGCTGCTACTTGTGTGACGTATGGCCTGGTTGTTTCTATCAATGCAATCAAAGGATACTCCTCGGCACTCATCACTGTTTATGACATAATTGTTTTAATATATTGTGAGTTTTTTACGTGTTACGCGTTTTATGAGATCAGATTGTAACTAAATTATTTGGCATTGATTTAGAGTGACGTATGCCGTGATAAGATTATAAAGATTAAGAGCTGTGATTATATGTTGTATGTTTTTTATTACCTATGTTTGTTTCTTATGCAGCTGCCCGTTGAATCCAAATTATGCAATGTTTAGTCCTACTGCTTTTAAGTAAGTATATTCTAAAATATAATATAATGATTCTTGTCAATAAATACTTACTTAGTATATTATACTTACTTACTTAATTCGACCTCGATGTCTGCCGTAAGCGCGGAAGGTCCCGGATTGCTATCTCGGTCGGGCAAATTTGCGAAACGAACGTCGTCGTGACTTGTCTGGCGTTTTTATTAATTTTAAGAATTTATTAATACCTGGTAAATAAAAAAATCAAGCTACGAATTATTTACCTAAACCAGTGCCAGGGTTTTCCAGCGCGGGGCCCGTAGCAAATTCTGCCGCGGGGCAACTGAGCGAAAAGCGAGCGAGCGGAGAGTGCATAATATAATGCTCTTTATATGAAACGCGAGCGAGCGTAGCGAGTAAGCAATTTTTTTTTCTATTTTACTACCTAAAGTAAACATTACACCCTGAAAGACTGTTTACTTCAGAAAATATAGTTAAATGAATAGCCTAAAACCGACTGTCGGTACTAAATATTATAACATAGCTGTCCCGGCGAACTTCGTACCGCCTTAAAATTAAATTTGTTGACGTACTGACAGCAGCGCCACCTACCGGGTCTAATTACAAATCTAAACCATTCTCGAATCCACTTGAACACACAAAAAAAATCATAAAAATTTGTCCAATATGAATAATTTTCCCCGTTTTTGCAAACATTTTTCACTGATGCTTTGCTACTATTGGTCGCAGTGTAATGTTATATAGCTTAAAGCCTTCCTCGACAATCCAACACAAAAATAATTTTTCAATTCGATCCAGCAGTTCCTGAGATCAGCGCGTTCAAACAAACAACGGATGGGCATCCGTTGTCCGTCAAAGATGAATAATTTACCCCGTTTTTTCCACATTTTCCGCTGATTCTTCGCTTCTATTGGTCGCAGCGTGATGTTTTATAGCCAAAAGCCTTCCTCGATAAATGTACTATCCAACACAAAAAGAATTTTTCAATTCGAACCAGTAGTTCTTGAGATTAGCGCGTTCAAACAAACAAACAAACTCTTCAACTTTATAATATTAGTATAGATTTTGTATGTTAAACGCGAGCGAGCAAAATTTTTTTCCTACTTTCCAGATTAAAATCTGTTCATCTTTAAAACTTGAAAGACTATGAACTTCAGAAAAATTATATAAAATCGACAGATTAAAACGGAACAGATAAAAAAAAATCTACTTTCCAGATTAAAATATTTTCAACCTTGAAACTTGAAAGACTGTGAACTTCGGAAAAATACAAACAAATCGCCTAAAACAGTCAGTATAAAATAATATAATATTTTACTAACAAATTATGACTAATTTTATATTTAATTATAACTAATTTTATTAACAAATTAGAGCAAAATTTAGTTAATATTTTACTGATTTAAAGAACGCCGTTAAGAACGTAATGTAATTCTAATTCATTTTTTCTATCGAAATTTTTAAGTTATTTTTCTGCCTAAACTCTACTTAAGCAGTAGATCTTATTATGACCAAAATATCCGTAATTGATTTTACCAAACCTTATATTTTGTACACAGGATTATGAAAAGATTTAATTTTTTATTATTCACGATCTGTAACTTCGTGAAATATACGTAAGTTGACTATTAATTCTTATGTTTTCATTACAAGAAAAAACTTGTGGCGTATACTGGTGCTTTTCTGTATTGAGAACTATTTTCAGCTCTATTGGGTAAGGTACAATAGAGCTAAAAATCGAACTCAAGCTAGTTTTTTAATTGCTGTCGTGTGTTCGACTTTCAACATTATTGTATTAGCGCAGAGATACATTTTCAGCGCTGTTTTTACTATGTATGAAAATAATTTTTTTCCCTCCCCGCTCCGCTTCCGCGGTCGATGCGGTCGGACTGACGTTGGAGCATGGGGCCAGTAACTCTTGCTACCTCCGCCTATATGGCTAATCCGGTACTGACTTAAACACTGATATTTTCATCACGATCAGATTTTTTATATACTTAAAGTGAATTTAATGGCACTCTTGTAACTTAAAGTTAGATATAATTTGAAATAAATGAATTATTTGCAGAAATTATATAAAGTAAAAACTGAAATTATTAATTATTATTTAATTTAATTAACAGACTATATTTTAAAGTTGTTAATTTTGATTTACTTGTTGTTACAGCTTAAATGGCAAACTAAAAAATTACAGTCGTATCTTTCCAACTTCAATCAGAGATCATGTAGGTACATGTGTTGTTTGTAGGTGTAAGTTTTAGTCAGTCCCATACGTTAAATTTATCTTTTGTTATAAATTGATGCAAATTCATGTTGTAGGTAAGCAAAGATAATAGTTTTTATTGTGTAAGTAGGTGACAATCAGAGATCATGTACATGTGTTGTTTGTAGGTGTAAGTTTTAGTCAGTCCCATACGTTAAATTTATCTTTTGTTATAAATTGATGCAAATTCATGTTGTAGGTAAGCAAAGATAATAGTTTTTATTGTGTAAGTAGGTGACTTACTTACTGGCGCTATTACATTTATGCTATATTAGGTAGGTATATATTTTTCCTTATTTTACAACTCCGCCCGCGCGCCCCTAGGCATATGCCTATTTTGCCTTAGGGATAATCCGCGTCTAAGTAGGTATATTTCTTATAGAAGAAAAGACACATCAGTCACCACCGATTTTATACCTAGCCTATATAGCCCATAGCGCCTGTTCGTGGTCTTTATATATTTTCATAGTTTTATCTTTAGTGGATGCTTATTTAATAAACAAAAAATGAAAACCAACCTCCAAAGTAAAAATGCACAAAACAGTATGAAATAAAACTCATTTTCTAAATAATTCCTCTTTTAAATTCGACTAAAATTTTAACTATATCTCCGACTTCAAAATTATGAAGATTGAGTAAAGAAATAGTTTAAATTTAAGCCTAATTTAAAAGGGTAATTATTTAGAAAATGAGTTTTATTTCATTTTTTTTCTGCATTATTATTACTTTTTAGGTCGGTTTTAATTTTATGTTTAAAAAAATATTTTTCTCTTTTGTACAATGTAATACAAAATAATACAAAAAACCCACGGGTATTTTCACTCTTTACTTCACGTCAAAACAAACTCATTATTTTATGCCAGTTTTCTGAGAGGCCGTGGTATTTCCCGAAATAAGCATAACCGATTGCCGATTACGGATGGAGCTAGAACAATCACCAATGATGATAATGATTAGACACTGTGTTATTAAATAATAATTATTATCTATTGTAGTAGTCGGCGGAAAAAATGTAGCAGTAAGCATTAAATATGGGTGAATATACAAAAATTGGGTAACTCAATGTCATCAGTCAATATATGCAAAGTCTTATTATATTTTATTGAGATTACAATTTATTTTAAAACAATGAAAAGTCCTTTATTTGGTCACCCAATCACAGCTCTTCATTTTAAATACAAGTTAATAAAAAACCACAATAAATGCTTAAAACGTCAATCCTTTGGCATGTCACAATCCCGAAAACCAACAATCAAGTGACTATCTATTAAACATTATCATTGATTTAAGAAAACTTACTAATCTACTACAATCTGTGATGTACATAGTAATATATACTACAACTTTCATAATGCAATGTTCTCCACATTATTTAAAAAAAATTAAGAAACTTTGTGTTTGTTTCATTCGTCAGTCGTTGTGCGTTGTTTAAATTTGAAATTCGCGCCAAATCATCACCGACTCAAAGTCAAATCGCTGTTTGAATTTTAATGTTCGTAATGAAGTTAGTTGCGGACCGCACAATTTGATGGCCGCCATAACTGTACCAGTGCTTGGGTTGTATTTGTCGTCTATACACGTGCTGAGTCAGTCAAAATTTCAGTCCTGTGGTGAGTCGTTATTTTCTTGTTAATATCAGGTTTATTTTCATTTATACATAGTTAACTATGATTTGTTAAAATGTAGTTTGTTGATGCTCGGAATTACCAAAAAAAACATTAGTTCTGATTATAACCTCAAATTATGTCTTTTTCGTCAGTCCGTTGGCATCAGTCCTTTGTCAGGCATCGCGCCAGAGGACTGACGTGTTTCCATGGTACTGATGTTTTTTTTAATTTTGGAGCACTTTTATCTTAATTGCTACCGTGTATAAGCATTTCTATTTTATATTTCAGTTTAAAACATGCGGCACGCTAAAAGCAAATTGACTAGGGAAGAAATACTAAAAAAAAAGAGAGAAGCCGAAAAGGCTCGCTTAGCCAGAATTAAAAGGAATGGGGTCGCCATTAAATTAGCGGAATACAAAGAAAAACAAAAACTTCAGTACTTAAGGAAAAAAGAGAAAGGACAAAGAAAAAATGTTGAAGACATGACACCACGAGAGCAACGAATAACTAGAAAAAAATGGAAAAATTATTCATCAAACTACAGGCAAAGAAAACAGCTATTGAAACAAACCACTAATAATTTTATACGCCAGAATAGTCCTCCACTAACTGACGACGAAATACAACCCATAATTAATGAAGAAATCAGACCTGTTATTAACGAAGACCAAAGAGCAAAAGAAGCTAAAAAGAGAAGTGAAAGACAGAGAAAATCTAGAAACAAGGAAATAAAAAAGATGAAGGCTATAGTTTCAAAGCTTAAAACTAAACTAAATACTCAACGTCAAAAGTATAAACGAGTCAAAAAGCAGCTAAAAAAAGTAATAACATCTGTTGAAAAAACGCCAAAGACCAGAATTGAAGACATGAGTGAAGATATAACTAAAAAGAAAGAATTAGTGAAGAAGGCCCTTTTTGGGGAAGTTATTAAAACACAATTGGAAGAAAACTACACTAAACTAAAGACTCGTGAAGAAAGAAACAAATTTAAACAAGTTATATCTGGAAATTTAGTAGACAAATACAAACTATGGAGAATAAAAAACAAAGCAGTCACCTACAAAAAAACTGGACATAATCTGACAAATAAAAAAATAAATAAAAGCAAAATTAGAATACAAGGATTAGTGCAGAAATTTTTCGAGAGAACAGCCGTCAAGCTGCAGGAAAGAAAGAATTTGTGTCTCGTAAACAAGTCAAAAAACAGAAGAGATATTTACTTGATACCATGAAAAATCTTCATAAGAAATTTTTGAAAACCACTCCATGTGTAATCAGTTATTCCCTATTTACCCGACTTCGACCATTTTGGGTGGTACCCCCTACATTGTCAAACCGTGAAACTTGTAGTTGCACGATTCACGAAAACATGGTCCTTCAACTTGCTGCTCTAAAGAAGGCAAATATACTTACAACAGTGAGTAATCATCAAAATATGTTGGAACTGCTTTGTTGTGATCGATATTCTGAAAGATGTCTAGAGAGAACATGTGATAACTGTTGCTCAAAAACTCTGACTTATACAGAATTCGATAACTCAAAACCAATATTAATAAAACAGTGGGTGAGTAAGAAAGAATCCATAACAGATCTGAAAACGAAGAAAGAACGATTTGTGATGAAATGTAAAATAGAAACACAGGAAATGTCACCTAGAAATGCCATTACAAAACTAGAAAATGATATGGTTAAATTTTTCCGGCATTCTTTTAACATATTACATCAGTACAATGCCATTAAGCAATTGAAAGAGTCTTTATCTGAAACCGATGTCATTGTACATATGGATTTTTCCGAAAATTTTTGTACTAAATACAACCAAGAAATTCAATCCTTCCATTTCGGCGGTTCGCGAACCCAAATTTCATTACATACTGTTGTCGTTTATCTAAAAAACTCCGTTGTTTCACACTGCACTATCTCGACTAATTTGTCTCACAACGCTGGAGCAATTTGGGCCCATCTAAAACCTGTGCTGGCATCACGCCATCAAATATTGAAAACATTCACTTTCTCAGCGACGGTCCTGTAACGCAATACAGGAACAAATCTATGTTTTATGTATTAGGCTGTAAACTGCAAGATATTCTCCCTAATATTATAAAATATACCTGGAACTTTCATGAAGCTGGACATGGGAAGGGGGCACCCGATGGTGTAGGGGCCACTTGTAAACGAACAGCAGACCAAGTGATTGCTACAGGAGGAGATATAACTAACCTGAATGAGTTCGCTACTGTCATTCGTGAAAGATGCCCAGGTATAAAAATGGATGTGATCGAAGAGTGTGAAATTGAGCAGATGAACACCATCATTAATGATAAGTCGTCCGAAATGGTCGCTTTTAAGGGGACACTATTGGTGCATCAGGTGACTGGCACAGCTTATATTCCCAACAGTCTCACAATGAAGTCACTAAGTTGTTTTTGTCATTCCGGATGCAATCATTACAAGTTAGGATCTATTAATTATCAGACAGAATTATGTGCTATAAATAGTACACGTCTCAATACTTCTACCGTATTCTCAGACTCTGAAGATGATGTACCACTATCTACGTACGTTAAAGACAATGACGATCGCTCTAAATTGGATAGAGATCTATCGGCACCAGGAACTAGCGGTTATTCGCACCATCAAAGTCGTTATAGTAGTGGTGATTATGTTTTGGTCAAATATATCACAGAGAAAAGAGAATATCATTATGCAGCGGTCTGCTCTTCGGTTGATGATGAAGACGGTGAAGTAAGAGTAACTTTTCTCAAAATTTGTAACCAGAATGGCACTCTGTTTAAATTGGATGAAAGAGATGTGTCAGATGTTCCCGTGGATCAAATAATAAAAAAACTACCCGTACCAAACCTCATTACAAAAGGGAAAAGAGTTTATTACCAATTTCAGGAAAAAATTGATGTTTTCGAAAATTAATTTTTTATTTTTGCACTATTTTGATCCTTTATTTTTCGTTTTTTTGTGGAGAAAAAGATCTCATATTATTCTAATTACTACTATCTTTGTTGATGCTTTTAAGGCATAGCTTATTATATTTACTTGATTTATTAGAAAATACGTACTTTTAAGTGAAATTACCTCAAAATAATATTAAAGTTAAGTAATATAACATTATAAAAATCTCAAAAGGCTGTTATGAAGACTGGGATAGTTGACTTTCATAGTATTATATTGTTATTGTTCTTAATTTCATGATAATAGTACTTTTAAGATAAATATTGTTAGATTTTTGTTTCTATTGTTTGTTGATTACTTAGAAATGTTAAGTAAAACTAAGTCAAAGTAGTAAAAGTTAAGTGAATAACGTTACGTTAAATGTCAAAAGGCTGTTTTGAAAACTAAGATAGTATTTTCCCCAATATTGCATATTAATAATTATTTTTATTTGTTACTAAGTGATTTTAATACTTAAAAGACATGTGCCATTATTAAATCCTAAGAGATTTGTACCAATTTTTATTAAATTTTATTATAATTCTTACAAAATGGTGTATTTTGTCAGTACTATGTTACCCTCGTCAGTCCCTTGGCAGTCAAATTCTGAAAATTTGAAATATCTCACAATCTACTTAAAAAAGTGACTGGCCCGATTTGGAACAATATATTCATTAGATTAGCCATCTTATACACCCGAATTTGTAGAAATTTGATTTAATAACTATAGTAAACAAAATATCCTCAAGAGTTACCCAACTTTTGTATAATCACCCATATATTATAGTGTTGATGAAGATCACGAATATAATTTTAGCAATAGCAAAATTTCAATGACATTGATATCTGTGCACAGAACTCCGATGAATAGTCATCGTAATAATATGTCAGTGTTTCGTGTGAAGATGATAGCGATGATACCCTTTACAGAAACAAAAGAATTTTATCGGAAACTTTGAACATTACTCTGCCACTGAGAAGTACCTATTATATTGTCATAATATATAGTATGGTTTGATGATGGTGGTGATGATGATGATTAATGTAATTGACATAGTGGCATATGCTAGTAATTCTTTAAACAACGCCGAAATCCCCAACCATGTGTATATATATATATATATATATATATATATATATATATATATATATATATATATATATACGTAACGCTTAAATCGGTTGTTGGATCGGATAATGGGAATACGCGAAAACACCCAAGGCTTTAATAGAGTTAGCTGGTTGTTCCTAGACAGTTTTGTCGATGAGACATTTTGTTTCAAGTGTGCGCATTTCATTCGCATTCATAATACCTACTTATTTTGGGGTGTAATAAGTTTGACATGTCTATCTATGTGCCTGTCCGTGGCATCGTAGCTCCCAAACGGATGAAGTGATTTTGATACTACTTTTTTTACACACAATTTAACAATTTTATGTTAGGTTATTATAATATTAACACAGAGATAATAATATACTACGTACAACAGAGGGACAATCCCATAGGGCGATTTGACCCCACACTAAGTCGCGCGGCGCGGGCGCCCGTGGCGCGAGCTTGGTACTACAACGAGTTCTATGATTGTCAGTATAATGTTATTTACTAAGAAAACTCACTAGATGGCACTTTACGTGGAAATTATAAATGACACTATTTTCAGAGAACGAACATAACTAAACATAACTAAGTATATTATTATAAGTATTACTAACGTAGTATATTATTATCTCTGTGCTATAAAGATAAATTGTTAAATTAACACCCACGCCTGCGCGTTGTGTCGTCGTTTTAACTAGGCCATCTATCGTGAATTGACGACATTTAATTTGACGAGTCCCGTGCTGACGATGTACTTCATCAATTCAATTTTTAAAAAAGAGGGCGTATGAATTAAATATTGTTATAAATTCATATTTTATTCAGTAATCATTGAAAATTTTGAAGAATAAAACTAAATAAATCACTGACGTAAAACAAAACGAGTTACATGGCGGTTTAATTGTGCTTTTAATATGATTTACTTTTCCATGGTTCACAATGCTTACTCGTAGCGACATCTTTACGTACTGAGCATGTACTTCATTTTCCAATGTATGAAACTGACCAGACATGATATTAAGCATCATTCCCTTAATATTAATTTATACACACACATATTATACACGGCATATTTAGCGTAACATAAAATAAAGGTTTGATATCAGTATCATATAAGGTTGCTGGCTGGTTTATACATCATTTAATTTAAAAAGAAATATTTTCAAATTAAGAAAACAACTGAACATCACATTTTATGCAATTGTTTTAATTTTATTCAAATACACCTTATCTGGAGCGAACTTCGAGTATTTCTTCCTTCTGAGTTTGATTTAAAATTTCATTGAAATACTGTTTTTTGTTAGTTTTTTTAAATCGCGTATCTTTTTGGAGTTATGGACTGAATTATGCCTGACTTAGCCCCAACGGAGATTGCCAGGGCACTCGAAATGCGAAGAAATGGTCAAACCTACAGAGTGATATCCAGAGATCTTCGTCGACCAGTTTCAACGATCCATCGCAGTATCCAACGGTTCAGGGAGACCGGTACTTATGTGAGAAGAGCAGGACAAGGCAGAAAAAGACGCACTTCGAGTAGGGATGATCGTTTCATTCGGCTTCGTGTACGTAGGAACCCCCGTTTGACGGTCGTCCAAGCCCGACATGAGTTATAAGCAGTGCGGGGTGTAATCGTAAGTGAGCGTACGATACGAAGAAGGTTCGAAGAAGCTGGTTTGGGTTCATTTGTGCCCGCCAAGGCTCCAAGGCTCGAGGTAAATCATCGTAGAAACAGGTTAACATCGACTTTGGAACGCGGACCAATGGAGTAAGTAATGGATTGTTTAGTGATGAGTGCAGAATTCTCTTAAATCAAATTGACGGCAGGCAAAGAATATACAGACGCAAAGGAGAACGATACATTCAGACAAATTTTGAAACTACAGTTGCATACGGTGGTGGATCAATAGTGGTTTGGGCGGGCATTTGTTTAGGAGCTCGCAAAGACTTGGTAGTGATTGACAGAGGGAGTCTGACTGCAGACCGCTATATCAGAGAAGTTTTAGAAGAAAATGTCGTACCGTTTGCCCCATATATCGGTGACGATTTTGTTTTTATGCAGGATAATGCTCGGCCGCATACCGCTCGGGTAACTCAAGCTTATCTTAATGATATGAATATCACTGTTATGGAATGGCCGGCGAGATCACCGGATATGAACCCAAATATGAAAAGTCCCGTTTGGGACTTGCTGAAAAGAAAAGTTAAGTCCAGAATTCCAGCTCCTGCCAACGTGGGTGAACTGCGAATCGCCGTAGTTGAGGAATGAAGGAGACTATCCCAGGAGATCATCGATAACATCATTCTCAGTATGCCTAGACGGGTAGAAACTGTAATAAGAGCACGTGGAGGAAATACACGCTATTAATTACCATATTTATAATTTAATTAATTGTTATTTTAATATTAATTTTCACTTCTCCCGGTTACATGAAAAGTTCAAAAATGTTCAATTTTTCACAAATAGCCTTTACTCGCAAAATCTGTTCTTAATGTGATCTCATTTTAAGTAAAACAAATGAAACTTTAAATAACAAAAAAAGTGTAGTAAGTAGATTTTAAAATAAAACCATATTTTTTTAATTATGGACCTTTTTTTGTGTTCCGCTAAATATGCCGGTATGTTTATATATCAAATTCTGCAGGGACTTCATATTAAGTGTTATGTAGCACGAACATTTAGTAGGAGTGGAAGTACATTATTTTTAGTCTGTGTTTGTCTTTAGCATTATTAACACCTAGTAAATGTGTTCTAATAATCGCATATTTTAACTTTTTGATCAGCGTTAGATATACATACTAGGTAAGTTGCCGTAGTCATATTAAGTTGTTTAACCCGACTACGGCGAAACCGAAAGGAAGAGTTAATGATTTTGGCAGTCTAAATACTATGTATGTTTGTTCTACCGTAGCGCCTCAACTACTGATCCGATTTTAATGAATGAGATGTCAATATATTCCCAATATCGCCCGGGTAACATAGGATATATAATAATTTACGAAGTCGGGTAATAGTTTTCATTAAAAAAATATAGTTACTAACTGTGATTTTTGTTACTAACATAGCTGACTACCCACTTCGTTGGGCGTTAAATAGTTATACACACACACATATTATACACGGCATATTTAGCGTAACATAAAATAAAGGTTTGATATCAGTATCATATAAGGTTGCTGGCTGGTTTATACATCATTTAATTTAAAAAGAAATATTTTCAAATTAAGAAAACAACTGAACATCACATTTTATGCAATTGTTTTAATTTTATTCAAATACACCTTATCTGGAGCGAACTTCGAGTATTTCTTCCTTCTGAGTTTGATTTAAAATTTCATTGAAATACTGTTTTTTGTTAGTTTTTTTAAATCGCGTATCTTTTTGGAGTTATGGACTGAATTATGCCTGACTTAGCCCCAACGGAGATTGCTAGGGCACTCGAAATGCGAAGAAATGGTCAAACCTACAGAGTGATATCCAGAGATCTTCGTCGACCAGTTTCAACGATCCATCGCAGTATCCAACGGTTCAGGGAGACCGGTACTTATGTGAGAAGAGCAGGACAAGGCAGAAAAAGACGCACTTCGAGTAGGGATGATCGTTTCATTCGGCTTCGTGTACGTAGGAACCCCCGTTTGACGGTCGTCCAAGCCCGACATGAGTTATAAGCAGTGCGGGGTGTAATCGTAAGTGAGCGTACGATACGAAGAAGGTTCGAAGAAGCTGGTTTGGGTTCATTTGTGCCCGCCAAGGCTCCAAGGCTCGAGGTAAATCATCGTAGAAACAGGTTAACATCGACTTTGGAACGCGGACCAATGGAGTAAGTAATGGATTGTTTAGTGATGAGTGCAGAATTCTCTTAAATCAAATTGACGGCAGGCAAAGAATATACAGACGCAAAGGAGAACGATACATTCAGACAAATTTTGAAACTACAGTTGCATACGGTGGTGGATCAATAGTGGTTTGGGCGGGCATTTGTTTAGGAGCTCGCAAAGACTTGGTAGTGATTGACAGAGGGAGTCTGACTGCAGACCGCTATATCAGAGAAGTTTTAGAAGAAAATGTCGTACCGTTTGCCCCATATATCGGTGACGATTTTGTTTTTATGCAGGATAATGCTCGGCCGCATACCGCTCGGGTAACTCAAGCTTATCTTAATGATATGAATATCACTGTTATGGAATGGCCGGCGAGATCACCGGATATGAACCCAAATATGAAAAGTCCCGTTTGGGACTTGCTGAAAAGAAAAGTTAAGTCCAGAATTCCAGCTCCTGCCAACGTGGGTGAACTGCGAATCGCCGTAGTTGAGGAATGAAGGAGACTATCCCAGGAGATCATCGATAACATCATTCTCAGTATGCCTAGACGGGTAGAAACTGTAATAAGAGCACGTGGAGGAAATACACGCTATTAATTACCATATTTATAATTTAATTAATTGTTATTTTAATATTAATTTTCACTTCTCCCGGTTACATGAAAAGTTCAAAAATGTTCAATTTTTCACAAATAGCCTTTACTCGCAAAATCTGTTCTTAATGTGATCTCATTTTAAGTAAAACAAATGAAACTTTAAATAACAAAAAAAGTGTAGTAAGTAGATTTTAAAATAAAACCATATTTTTTTAATTATGGACCTTTTTTTGTGTTCCGCTAAATATGCCGGTATGTTTATATATCAAATTCTGCAGGGACTTCATATTAAGTGTTATGTAGCACGAACATTTAGTAGGAGTGGAAGTACATTATTTTTAGTCTGTGTTTGTCTTTAGCATTATTAACACCTAGTAAATGTGTTCTAATAATCGCATATTTTAACTTTTTGATCAGCGTTAGATATACATACTAGGTAAGTTGCCGTAGTCATATTAAGTTGTTTAACCCGACTACGGCGAAACCGAAAGGAAGAGTTAATGATTTTGGCAGTCTAAATACTATGTATGTTTGTTCTACCGTAGCGCCTCAACTACTGATCCGATTTTAATGAATGAGATGTCAATATATTCCCAATATCGCCCGGGTAACATAGGATATATAATAATTTACGAAGTCGGGTAATAGTTTTCATTAAAAAAATATAGTTACTAACTGTGATTTTTGTTACTAACATAGCTGACTACCCACTTCGTTGGGCGTTAAATAGTTTTTGATGATGGTGATGAGGATAAAAAGTATCCTTAGTTATTCCTTATAACATCAGCTTCTATCTTCCAGTAAAAGTTCCGTGAAAATCGCTCCAGCCATTTCAGTGATTAGCCGGATCAAACAGACAGACACACAAAAACTAAATATTATCTATGATTTTTAAAATTACAAACATACTCAGTTTTATTTATTTGTTAGTAGTTAGTAAATAATGAAGTAGTTTTCTATAAAAGTAGAGTAGTAACATAGTACATGAGTTGAGTTTTGTACCTGCGTACTACCTAGCACATACGTAGTAGGTACTTACATGTACGTAATACCTGCCAATCCACGAAATTAGTGCTACTTATACACAGAATCGTGAATAATTCCACAAATAATGGCTAAACCTCGATAAGATTAGATATACTTCCTAATGCCTAATTATGTTGTGAATTCAGGAAAGTAAATTTAAATAAAATATTTGTGTGCCAAAAATAAAATACGTACCTACCTACTTTAATTGTTATTTAAATCTACCTCTACAGCACGCCGCGAATCTAAACAGTTATAGTATAATAAACTATAATATATAATCTGTTACCATTCCATAAAAATTATCATTGTAATAATTATAATATGAAAGAGTGTAAATGTAGCGTCTGTATTAATATAGTGTTAGGGATGAACGAAAAGCAAGGACCGTCGCGTTGCCCTGGGACATTCGCAATACCACAACATGACGTGTTACTTTACAGTCACGACTTACGACTCACGAGCGTTACCTTCAGGTCTTAAGGTCCACACAGACGAGAGGCCGATCGAATCACGTTTTGATCGTTTTCATCAAAACGTGATTTTCTACGTTTTGTACGGAACCCCTCTTGCCGACTCGCACTTGGTCAAGTGTTTTATTTTACACTCGAATTTTATTACCGTTCAGTCCATCCGTACAGGTCAGTGTTCCCAACTTAGTTGTTTTACAAAGCTTTACTACAAATTTTTGTATTTTATTCCCTCTTTAGTAGGAATTTAGTTGTTAGCAGTGGTTTTGTAGAAAATAGCCTGACAGTAAACATAATATGTAAAATACTATGGTAGCATGCCATTTTGCATATGCTATTATGACACCTTATCATAATAGCACATAGTAGCACGCATCCGTAAGTCGCTTAAAACTACCGATTAAATTTCTATATTATGTAATATTTCCTACTATATTTTTATATTTTACGGTAAAATTATCATATTTTCAATATATTAAAACTAAATACGCAGTGGTTTTTTGTTGTTTTTTGGGATTTCTATGTTTAGTAGCTTTTTTATAGTTATCGGTACTATTTTATTAGTTTTTAGTAGAAAACGACGCGAGTTTAGTAGTTTCGCAAAAACAGAGTTGGCAACACTGGTCAGCGAATCGCTTCAGTCCATCCGGCCGACTGATGCGATCTCGAAATTGCACACAAAGGATACGATATTGCATTTTTTCAGGCCGAACTGGAGGAAAACCGGCCGTGTATGGGGCCCCTTAGTCTTTTAGTCCAATTTTGAATGTTGTTACGGGTGAAATTAAAAATAAAAGAAGAGATTCTCCGTGACAATATATATATATTTAAAAAAAAGAAAAAAATAGGGGTCGTGGGCAGAAGGCCGTATGGTCTGGACTAGCCTCTTGGTGTCAAGGTGGTGGTAAGGGGATTTAAACCACGTGTGAACTTAGCTCAGAATCCAGGTGTCTAGCACGTGGCGGATGCGAGATAGGGCTCCAACTTCTGGAAGCTTCTCCGTCACCGCTGCGTCCGTTCGTCGTAGATAGATCGTCTCAAAAAAAATAAATACCCGTCCAATGACTATCAGCACTCTGAACTCCAGCTAGATATAAGTCATTTTCGCCATCGTCCCACGCGAAAAACATACCATCCTCATCACCTTGATGAGTGGCAGTCTTCCACCGTGCGCTTTTCGCGTAACTTTCTGCCGCGCACTGTAAAACTCTGGAACGAACTGTCACCAGCAGTATTTCCGGACCTATACGACCTGCAAACCTTCAAGAAGAGAGCGTATTCCCTCTTAAAAGGCCGGCAACGCACCTGCAGCTCTTCTGATGTTGCGAGTGTCCATGGGCGACGGTAGTTGCTTACCATCAGGTGACCCGTTTGCTCGTTTGCCCCCTTATTTAATAAAAAAAAAGTCCTTTTGGTGCCTCGAATGCTGTAGTTGGCGGTGTTTCGTGCCCCAAACCAAGTTCCTGCAATAATCACGGTAATGTGTCGGTAGGAGTCCGGTCCCACAGCCAGCGCGATTTCAACCCCAAACGATCAAAAATCACGGGCTGTGTGACCATTACAAAGGTAGGCAAAAAAAATATAAAAAAAGATAAGATGATATTTAGGACAACCAATATGATACAAACATCGTAACATTTTAATAGTGCTAGGTTGGAAAGATAAAACTACAAATTGAGCACGTGGTATGGCCAATCAAATAATTGACAACTAATTTACCAAGATGATAGTTTACATGAAAGAATAATGCATTTTAATACAAGCGTAATTTTCCAAATATTCACAACACAGATACACTAAATTACTCACCGTGGAACACGGGATTAAAATATAATAAGTATAACGACTACATACATCTTGAGTCTTAGCGAAAATTTTCCTTTCCTTCCTCTTTTTTAAACTTTTGACAACTATAAACTAAAGCGTAAAGATAAGAAATCCAGAAATCATAATAAGAAGATATTATATCAATAATCAATATATTATGTAATATAATATTACAAATCCACTGTATTTTCATTATGATTCAAAATTAAATTAGTATTTTTAAGATTTAAGATGGAAAATCGATCTACGAATTTAAGTATTAAAGCAAGGCTGACGCCGTTTTAGTAAGGACGTGCGCCGATAGATGGCGCTTTAAGCCTCTAAAAATGAATAAATAATTAATTATACAAATCATAGATGACGCGAGTAACGCCAAAATAATCGATTTTATTGAAAGGGAATGTAACTACGTTACAATGTAAAATAGATTATTTTCATTTTGGAATGCAAAAATATTATAAGATAGTCATAGGCATCAGCATTCATATAAAACATGTTGATTTGCCCATTAACTCTACATATTTTTTAATGCATTTTGTTATGCCATTCAGCGGTCACAAGGTGAATCGTATTCAGTTCAATGTTAATGAAAATAGCCAGGTACTTAGTACCTATAGTTTCAACAATACAATGACGAATAAGTATCGAAATAAGGCGGTGTAAATGTGACTGAACATATAAGTAAGTAACGTTGTAAATAAGTGTTAATAGATTAACCCTGTTTATTATTCCAAATGTATGAAAATGTAACAGTTTTCACGATTAATATAATCTGTCTTTTTCTTACGTCTGGTTTCTTATACTTAAGAGAGAGATAAATAGTGTTTGAATGCGCAAGCGCAGACGTCATTCCTTTGCCGCGGCGCAGTCTGCTGGTGATTCATTTTACTTTATTGTCATTTGTCACTGAGTCGTTTATTAATGAAGTGCTGTAGTAATTAACGGAGATTATTGAAGTTAAAACTGCTGTAAATGACAACAAAATAGCAGGTAATATATTTAAATAATTAATATATTTTTGTTGTATCGACTTTAAAATAATAATTTTAGACGTTTTGCGTACTGAAACTAACAATAATAAAATATTTTTAATAATACATTTACAAATTCTTCATCATACAAAGAATATAATATACCAAGATGAAAATACTTCATACACATACTTATAATAGATTCGGTTGATTATAAATAGGACAAGAGAGTTTACATTTCGTAGCGCTCTACAAACTGTTTATAATTACGATTTACTGATATCCAAAATCCAATGGACTAAAATAATTGTATTTATTGTTGTTTAGTTGTCATATTCCATCATTATGTCATCTTTTTATGGGGAGGAAGTCATGTTAATGCGGGGTAAATAACATTTTACTTATTTATTCTAGATCTCCCACCAAGGTTTGCCCCACAAGAAACATAATATTTACCCCTATAAGGATGCAAACCTTGCCGAGGCTTACAATTTTTATCACATCATAATATAGAGTCTGTAGAGTACGACCTCAGTAATATACGGTTGAATGATTCACGTGGCGTAGGCTTTTCCACATCGAAGGTTAAACGTAAAAACGAATAAAATGTAACGCGACAAATATTACCTCAATATAGTCGTGAAAAGCAGTACCTTATCTCTTATCAATAGATAAAATATATACCGAAGATAAGGTGCATTAGTACCTACACAATTTATTATGGCTTTTATAACAATCGGCGTAAAGTCGTGAACCGTTCAAAACGGAGGTATCTCTCGCTAAGTGCAATAGCGAGTTCACTTGTAAATTCATTCGTTTTTTTGTAGTTGAAGGTGTGAGAAGGAAATGGGGCTTTGCTTGTCATTCGACTGCGGCGATTGTGATGTTTGCTGTAACCCGTGTTGTCTGGCCCTGAGCGCTTGCTGCCTAGTGCCGTGCCTGTGCCCCAACGCGTGCGGGCAACAGCAGCCCCCGCCGCACCAGACAGTGGTGGTCCAGCACCCGCCGCAAGCGGAAGGACCTGGATTCTACCCCCCTCCACCTGGACCACCGCCTGGAGGGTACCCCCATCCGCCACACCCCGGATACCCGCCACACCCCGGATACCCACCCCAACCCTACCACGACCCCTACGCGCCCCAGCCCATGTATAGATGAAAAGGATTTCATATTAATTAAAGGTACGGTTGACTTAGCTGATTACATACTCAAATTGGCCGGGGATTTTCATTGTTTTCTGTAGGTGCTTATCATTTGCAATGTGTTTGCTTATTTACCTACTTGATATATTGACTGATGAATTTTTTTATTGTCTACGTTAAATCATCATCAACATTAATTAATTTTGTAATGTTTCATTTTACCTAACCCATTTAGTACCTAACCCATTTAATACCTAACTGTTATTGATAATTACCAAAACAGAGTTTTAGAAGTCCTCGAAGTTGATAAATTTCGATTCTACACCAACAAATTAGTTAGATTCTACATCAAAATCATAATAGCGTGATTTATTCAGTCATTTCGTAGACTTTTGTGTTAAACCTTGGAATGGTGACGAAGGCTAGCATTGAGGTAACGTTTCGCTTGACCGATACCGATTTCCTATCCATTTTTATCATTGTTATTTTCCAACTGTGACTTGTGACGAATCATAACTATTATCATAGACATGCATCGACAATATTTTATGTTAGACAAGCCTGTGGCCGCAACTTAGTTTGTGTGGAACTATTAATGGATATAGAACCTTTTAAAGTGAACCTTTTTTTTACATCGTCTCAAACTTTTTCGTCTGTGTGTTGCATGTTGCGTGACGGTCGGCCGCGGAGTAGGGATAAAGTGAAAGGCGCTCGTCAGAGCAGCCGAGGCCAATATGGCGGCGCCTATAATTCGCATCAGCTGACCGTGCAGTGTATAGACTAGTACTCATTTGTGCCAGTGCTCCACGCTATTTTGTTATTAAGTTTCACTTTTACCGTGGTTTCATAAAACCACACAATCCTTTTTCTTAACGGAACCCTACGGTAAAAGTAGCTGAGTTACTCCTTGTAACATCAGCTATCTGAGATAAGCTGGAACAAACAGACAGACTGACGGATAGATAGACAAAAATGTTTAAAAAATGTTTTTTATTGTAAGTACTAGATGGTACTAAGTACCATATACTAAAACTATCATATGCATTTAGTGCAAAGCTGTTAATTTCAGTGTTTCTAAACAATATAATCGAATGGTGTTTTAATGTGTGTATTTTTTGTCAAAAATCTGTCGGTTCGATTCCTGGCTCCAGAAATTGATTTATCAAACTTACGATTTATCAAAAAAATTTGGCCTACCATGCCCACTTGAAAAATTCACTCTGTGTAGACGGTAATGAGGGTTTTTAAATTCGTGACATCTGTCAACATTTTAGCCAACTTCCAAGCGCCGCCTGGTGACAGAAAAAGAATCGAAAATTCTTATTGACCGTTTTTGATACCACTCACGCCATCAGATAATGCTTTGTGTGAGTTCGGTCTGTCACCTAACGGCAGAAAAAATATCAAAAACCCTCATTGACGTCAGACATAAATATCAACATAATGCTAGCCACACACGTAACGCTATAATCTGACAGGTTTCGCTGTACTATAACAACTGTATGAACATGCAAATGGCAGTATATCGTACCCTTAAACCTGTGTTATACTTTAACTATGTGGCTATCAACGAGCACGAAGTCAAATACAAAAGGACCTAACCCAAAAATCTCCATTTTCCAGGATGGGTTGTAACATATCTTGTCGTCCCTGCTGCTGCTGCTGCGTACCGTGTCTGTGCTGCGAGTGTTGCTCCGACCCTCCTTGGCCTCAGGTCGTGCACCACCACCACGTCGACGTCATCAATGTACCCCCGCGACCGCCACCCGCAGGCCATGGACCCCCTCCTCCATATAGATAGATCACATAGGCCATTCCAAATATGTACAACACGTTTAAATCGACATGCGCAAACAAATAAAGTCTACATACGATATGTCAATTGATTATGTAGATTCCATTTGTAGCAGTCCCACTTTTTATACGAGTTATATAGTATTTACAAGTGGTAATACTATATGACTCGTATAAAAGTTTATAAGTCGAATCGGCTATTTTCGTTTATGCAGCAGCCTGTAAATTTCAAACTAAACACTTTCTGAATAAATATTAACTTCAATAATTGTCTGTAAGACTGTAAAGCAAAACGTAAACTATGTTTGTTACTGTTGTCGTTAATTATAAATAATTACTGTTTAAATAATTTTATAATCATTCTTCATTACTTTTATAAATCATGTTTTATTATGTGTAATGGAAATGGAAATATACAAAATATAAAATGATACTTTATCATGTTTGCTTTTGGATGTTTATAGCTTTTATTTGAAATTTGAGTTGTGCTCTTGCTAAAGCTAGAGCATAATGCAAAAAGCAGCAAGTCAAAAAATGCTATAAGCGTAAAATATATTTTCTGTAAGTACAATTCAAGACTTTTTTTTAAACAATTTTAGGGACAAGAACATTTCATGTAAATATTTTACTATAGATAATTTAAATTTTTTATGTTTTAGTCACTACAAAATCATGCACATAGAGTTCTAAATAGATATAAATAGTGTTAAATATATAAATAGTAATATTATTAAATAATATTATCATTTAAGTAATCAATGTTGTTATCTAATTTATGAATAAATATCACATATTTAATTTCCGTACGCCGTGTTCTTTAATTTTCTTTTATCAGACACGTGAGCTAAAGAATTTATGCGTTTCATACCAATGTTGCATAATAATTGTTCTTATAGCCATACAGAATTCTTGTATTATTAGGAAAATCGATTCCATTTCCACAGCAAAATTATTTCGTTTATAGTTATAGTAGACTAGCTTTTCCCGCGGCTCCGCCCGCGCATATACAGTATCCCACGGGAATACTGTACTTTTTCGGGATAAAATGTAGGTTATGTTTTAATCCAGATGTACCCTCGACCGCCACCCGCAGGGGATGGACTCCCCTCCATATAAATTGATCAAATAGGCCATTCAAATAAATAAAGTCTTCCACGTGGACACTGTACTTTTTCGGGATGAAAAGTAACCTATGTGTTAATCCATAGCCAAACTACTACCGTACCAAATTTCATCAAAATCCGTTCAGTAGTTTTTATTTTATGTTTAAGAAACCTTTAATTTAAATCATGTAACTAGGTAGAGGCTAGAGAAAAAAGCAAAAAAGCAACAAGTCGAAATTGCTATAACTGAAAAAATATATTGATAAGTACAAAGCCAGACTTTTTTACATACTTAGTTTTGGTGCCAAGAACATTATGTAAAATATTTTACTAAAAATATATAATTTGTCTTTTAGTCACCAGAAAATCTTGTAGATATAGTTCTATAGATATGAATAGTATTTGTATTATCATATTATAAACTTCATATAATCAATTATCAATGTTGTCATCTAATTTACCAATAAATATAACGTATATCTATATTTTCATTTATGTACGCTGTGTTCTTTAACTTTCTCTTATCAGACACGTAAGCTAATGGATTTGTGTATTTCCTGAGTTCAGTCCTACCTTATACCTACCTATGTTGCATACCTAATAATTATTCTTATAGCCATACAGATACGTTCTTGTATTATTAGAAAAGTCGATTCCATTAATTCCACAACAAAATTATTTGATTTATTGTATAGGTACCTGGATCTGGATTCTACTGTCTCTACAGGAAAATCCCTAGTAAATTAGCTTAAACTTGAGACAACACCCGCGTTTTGTGGGTGAATTTCATCGCGTTTCAAAGTAAATTCAAAAATTCTTACTTAGCGCAGAACTACGTTATAGTAACGAATTGTGTACAAAATAAAGCACAACACAACAGGCGCCTAAAAGGTAGTTTAAAAAAAAATGTTTTCAGCTGTTAGATAATTTTATGTACTTAACTAGGTATTTTATTTCATTTTTTTCAAAAGCCCATAAGTTTCATTTCGGTACTAAATTAAATATTTAGATAGTTTAAGGATAAAATTCAACGTAAGTACACCGAGTAACTATTTCAATGATTTTAAGAATTATAATTGTTATAGATAGGTGTCCTTCCATATCTCATTTGTCCACAATTCCTATGTCATAATATTTCTAAGAATCAATTGAAATATTTAAGAATACATAAGAATAATTATAGAAATGGTTTTCTAGGATTCCAAAATTCTATTCGTCATTCAAATTACGATTCATTTATGCTTTAATGTATCTAATTATTATGTGATCATCACACATTACTTGAAACAACGAAGATTACAAATTAATCAATAGTTATCATTGATAAGATTCGTGAAACTAGATTAAATAATATCTTATCAACACAGCAATGGATATCAAAACTTTTTAAGTTTCAGCAGGGAATGGTCAATATTATCCTTAATGCTTGGTCGTAAAATAGAATAATAATAAAGGAAAAATAGGTACCAACTAGAGGATCGCCTCGTACACCTTAAAAGTCGGCTTCGAATTGTTTATTTGGTAAGTGACTTTTTTACACTTGAAATTTCAATACATTTTACCCGACCAAATGCGAAGCCAAAAGGATGGGTAATGATTTTGGCAGTCGATGTATGTACCTACTCGTATGTTCCAAAGTAACGCCTAAACTACTGATCCGATTTAAATGAATGAGGTGTCAACGATTCTGTTATAATAGCCCTGGTAAGAGGCTATATAATTTACGTAGTCGGGCTATAGTCATTATAAAAAATATAGTAATAGTGAATGAGGGTGTCAGTTAAACTATACTGTAATGTAGAGTTCAATACATCTGAACTCCCTTAGGATTAATTCTTAAGTAGAATATCCATGAATCCATCCATCCATAGAAAGTCCATAGCTAGATATGTGCAGCGTTTTAAGGACGCGTTTACAAATTTAACATAAATTGGCTGTTTTTCGGTTAATTTTGCAACGAAATGAAACCGAATTCTACCAAGCTAACAATTTTCACATATAGAGTTGGTACTTTATCTGTAAACTTGTTGAAAAACATTTGAAAAAATATGATTTTAAGTATGTACCTAGCAAAAACAATTTTCCAGAGCCTCTTCACCCAAATTTAGAAACATAGGTCGTGGTTAGGATCATTTTTCAGCTCTTATAGAGCTTATTTTGTTAGTATATTTTTGGAATCTGTAAAAAGCATTAGTCTCCTTAAATTTTTCACGTCTTTTGTTAAGTGTACTATGAAAGAATTTTAATGCGTGGCAATAAGGTTAACTTTATTTGGTCCGGATTTATTGCAACAAACATTTCTAAATAAATGTTGCGTTTTGTGCGTTGCGTTTTTGGATCCAACGTTTTCGTTCTAGAAATTTCGACCTGACCACATTTTGAATTTCTGCACAACGCAAAAATGAACCAAACTGCCAATCGGACTGAGATTATAGTCAAAATGATTGAAATATTGTTGCATCGTAAAAAAAGAAAAAACATGTATAACTTAAAAATGCGCAGTTTCCTAGGGATTAAACCTAGCTAGATCGATTTTTCTCGCCCAAAACTCCCTGCATACTAAAATTTATGTAAATACTTGCAGCCGTTATCGAGATTACGATATATATAGGATTGTCTCGTCTAAAGTATAAGATAAAAATGATGCTTCACACCACGTCAATCTGGCCCTGTTCTAAGTTTCCAAAGAACTTGTGTTACAGGTACCAGACAACTGGAAGTCTATTTAATACTTTTATTATACTATCCATATATTTAAGATTTTTATTATGTTATTCGCATATCAAATACTCAGGAACATACATCCATGGATGTATGTACCTAAAAAGGGAAGGTGAAAAGGGAACACAGAAAACTTTTTTGTTCCCTCGGCGTTATTTGAACCCGCGACCTCCGGCTTGAAACTCTTCACATCAAACAAAAATAATTAATCTTCTTTCAGATACAATGGGACTCTGCTGCAGCTCATGTGGTGACACCGGTGGCGGCGGCGGTGGTGGTGTGAACGTGGTAGACCAGACCTACGACAACGGTTTCCATCAAGGGCCACCCGGCGGCGTCATGGTGATCGAAGACGCCCCGGGACCCATGGGCAGATGACGATGACGATAACGATTCAATTAATAAATGACCATTTTTAAAGCCCTTTTTTATTTTTCATTTAGACAATAACATATATTTATTTAGATAATAATTTATTTATTTTAATACATTAATTATTATACAGTAATAAACATTTGTTAAAATAACAATAAAATAAATTAATTATATTTTAATGTTGTTTTTGTTAATGCAAATAAATATAAATAAGGATGATGCCATGTTTTTTATAACGCACCTTTTTTAAAAATAGACACAGCTATATTTTGTTTTTCCTAGGAAAATGCCATTTAGACTTGACTTGACGAACTTGACTAAGATCTTCGTCGACGGGTATATTATATCACGTCGCGTAGGGTATAATCGATTGTGGTAGGGGAACAGGGGAACAGATTAACTAATTCATATTCATGTAAAAAACATACTGACTGTCCCTGATGAGTTGGCCTTTGGGTTTTCAGGGTCAGGGTTTTGAGGTTTTCAGGTTGAAAGAAATAAACGTTTATTTTTATATATAATTATATAAAATATAAAATTTTATCACACATATACCCTCTACCGGAAATATTGCGTTTATCATAAAATACGTGCGTAACCGATTACCGACGTACCTGCCAATGGGCACACTCTAAGCACAAGGGCTTTTTTTGGTAATTTCACTTGTTTTTCCAGCTACAAACTTAGTAGGTATTCGTTTTACTTAAATGTTACACCGTATTCCTTTTGCCATAGTCAATATTCCTTTTGCCATAGTCAATATTCCTTTAGCTTTATATGCTCTTTCATAAAAGTTAGACACGACACAGGACTTCGTAATGCCTACAAGATATTTCGGATCCACTGAATGAAATATAGCAGCAATTGTGGCTGGGGTGAACCTGCAAAGAGAAGATATGAATTGAAATTATTTTTTTGCCCTTCTTCCAGCTTAATTTACAAAATTCAAAAGTTAAAAACTATAACCCAACTACACAAAATATAGCCTTAGATGTTACCCGGGCCATTGTTACGAATCTATGGACCCCTCATTCATTAAAATCAGATCAGTAGTTTAGGCGCTATGACGGAATAAACATACATATATACATTCATACATAGACTGACAAAATAATTACCCTTCCTTTTGGCTTCGCCGAAGTCGGGTAAAAAGCGATCGTAGAGTTTACGAGTCCGCAGCGGTACTACGAAGCGTCAGTGCTTAAATCAGGTTCAGCGATTTTTAACGGGACCCTGTCGCATTTGCCAAGATCGGAAAGCAATATTCAGCAGGCAAGACAATATTAATAATAATAGCTAGGGAGCTGCTGGAAATTTAGCTATAATATTACATCGTCGTTGATAATAAGTGCCGATTTCACCAAAGTTCTTTAAACGCGCATAACGCTAAACCCGGATTCGGTCTCTGTGTCATTCAATGTTAGAACGGGACAGACAGATCCAAAACTGTTGCTCAGCGTAAAACGTCGTTTAGAGTATATCTATATGCTTAAATAAAAAATGAATTACCGAAATGTTTGTAAGTTATGCAACTTCCAAACGACTGCACCAATTTTTGTATGAAAAAAAATATTTAAAAATTATAGTAAATAGACGGCAAAGAATATGGCGGTACGAAGTTCGCCGGGTCAGCTATTTTATAATAAAACAATATAATTTTGTACCTAAAATTTCGAACTTATACAAAAATCAGACTTCAGAGTTACCTGAGCTCGCCACTATTTTTCTCTAGTTCATATAGGTGCAGACTCCATTACGTCTCAGTATCGACGATGATGAAAATATCATATGTGTACCTAAATGGCCACCGCGACCGGCTCCCTAGCTATAACTGTAATATAGAGGATACTTACTTTGCCAGGTGTAACAGAGCCCCTATGTCTGACTCGGCCTACGTAAAGCGGTTCGGCGGAGTGCGTGTTACCGGCTATTATGGCTTCGGGCGGAACCGAACCGCTGTTGGCGGGAATCCATTGCACGGCGTTTGCAGGGGCACATAGAACCTGAAACCATGTGGAGATAAAGTTAGAAATTGTGCTCCCACCAAAACGACTAGCCAACTGGCAGTCATAGTCCGACGATGCTAAAACGGCCTTCCGACCATTAGCATAAACCCATTCGAATAAAAAAATTTAGAAATTCTCTTAGAAGTTCAGTGAAGATTGCTGTGAAAGGTATACGACCATGACCCTAGTTTTTAATACTCAATAATACTTTTGAAATGTTCAGGTCAACTTCGTAATTATGCGTGCTCGTTTGTGTTGCAATATTTCCAAATCCATGGATTTTTATTAAAAACTCGAAGTGAACTTAGGGTAACTCACACCGCCACGATACGCGACTCCACGAAATTGAACTTTATTCACTACATAAAAAGATACACGTTTCATATGACATCAGTCATACACGGCACGTGCGCCATTGCAGCGCGGTGAAACTTGACATTTGAACATTTACAATAAAACGTGTATCTAGTTAATAAAGTTATATATATCTAGAGTAATAACGTTCAATTTTGAATAGTTATCTTAAAAATACAGCGATATGTCGCGTATTGTTTCAATTCGGTGTGAATTGACCCTTAGATGAATATCCTTGAGTGTGCACTTCTACCAAATGTATGAGACTTACAGAGTCATATCTATTCATTGTTTGGTCATAGTAAAATTAAACTTATTCTTTAAACGAGACGATCTTGTGTATAATATATAATCGGTATCTCGACAACGGTTACAAGTTATACCATTAAATTTAGTATGCAGGGAGTTTTGGGAGAGAAAAATCGATCTTGCTAGGTCTTATCCCTTGAAACTGCGCATTTTAAGCAATATATGTTATTTTATTTCGCCCTGCAACAATATATCAATAATTTCAAATTTTTCACGTCACTCTCATTGGCAGCTTGGTATGCATACCTACTTATAAATTTTGCATTGTTTGTAAAGTACCGAATGTGGAGGGTTCGAATCCCGCTAAGATAATTATTTTTGTAATTCTTATTATTTCATTTTCTTTTATATTTTTTTATTTATTTTTAATTATTTTATCGTTCTACTAAAACACCGACCAAAGATCGGTCTCCCAGGTACTTCTTATTTAAACAAAAATCAGAACAAAAAAACATGTCTATATTTATTCAGCTCATTATAATTATTATTGTAGATATAATTATTATAAATCGCATTTACATGCTTCGCATTGTAGAGGTTATGGACTGAGATCCCAGGCCCGCCAGACTACCCTTATATTGTTACTGATAAAAAGTATTTTATATTGTAGTATTTGTGTGTACAATAAACGTATGCATACTCGCTAGTTTGTGCCGTGGGACAACTTTTAGGTACAAAGCGCTAAACTTGCGGAAATTTGTACTCATATTACTAATCTATACTAATATTATAAAGCTGAAGAGTTTGTTTGTTTGTTTGTTTGAACGCACTAATCTCAGGAACTACTGGTTCGAATTAAAAAAATATTTTTGTGTTGGATAGTACAATTATCGAGGAAGGCTTTAGGCTATAAAACATAACGCTGCGACCAATAGAAGCGAAGAATCAGCGGAAAATGTGAAAAAAATGGGGAAAATTATTCATCTTTGAGGGCTTCCGTTGTAAATTTGAACGCGCTGATCTCAGGAACTGCTAGATCGAATTGAAAAATTATTTTTGTGTTGAATAGTCCATTTGTCGAGGAAGGCTTTAAGCTATATAACATTACGCTGCCACCAATAGTAGCGAAGCATCTGTGAAAAATGTTTGCAAAAACGGGAAAAATTATTCATATTGGTCAATTTTTTATGAATTTTTTTATGTTCAAGTGGATTCGAGAATGGTTTAGATTTGCAATAAGACCCGGTAGGTGGCGCTGCTGTCAGTACGTCAACAAATTTAATTTTAAGGCGGTACGAAGTTCGCCGGGACAGCAGCTAGTATTCTCATAAAGTATCAATCCTAGTTTTTAGTTTTACAATTACGTAAGGAACAAAATTTATTGAATTCATTTTCCTCTAAACTTAGTATCAACAGATATATAAAGGTTATAAGTTTAATATTTTTTATATCTACATGGATGATTTTAATTTTTTTAATCAGAAGTAATCGGTGTGAATATCACTTTGTGATATTTACCTGTCTATATTCTACTTTAACATATGTTAGAATCATTTAAAAGGCTGTTAGAAAAGTTAGTAGGTAGATTTTGTGGTACCTTTTTCCCAGTAGGTACCTGAGAATTGGCCCGCCGTACAAACTAGCAAGTATGCATATACGTTCAATGTTCATTCATTCATTGTATACACTACTACTACAATATGATATACATTTTATTATTTAAAAATATTAGGGTAGTCTGGTGGGCCTGGGATCTCAGTCCATCAGTCAATTTTCAGAAAAAAAAATTACAATAACATAGTAATGGAGGTTCGTAATTAGCTCTATCACGTGGATTCCATTATAAACTAGGTAGGTAGGTATAACTTAATCACTTAAAATGAGTTAATTAACTGAATACAATAACACGCTAGCCAACTGGGAATTCGTTTTCTTAAACACGGAGATTTTTAGTTACAAATGCAGTAGGTAGGTATTTATGAAATGGACCAGGAAACGAGCAGACAGATTGCCTGATGGTAAGCGATTATCGCCGCCCATGGACACTCGCAACACCAGAGGAGTTGGATTTGTAACCTCCTCTGGTGTTGCGCACTTGCGTTCCTGGTCATTAAAATACCAACCACCATTGGGCCTCCGGTAACCTCACTCACACAATATGCAAGCGATATGTCACGCCGGTTTTCTGTGAGGCCATGGTTTTTATCCGGTCAAGCCGACGTATTCGTGCCGAAGCATGGCTCTCCCACATTAGATACTATAGTAGGATATTTAAAAATATTCGCAACCCGGAATCGAACCTCACACGTCACAGACCAGAGCCCTAGGAGTGGTGTCAAGTGTCTTTTTTAAACCTTTTCTTTTCTTAGGGTCAATCCACACCGAAACGCAAAGATTCTTCTTGACTTCAGACGTCTTCTTGTGTGATGAAGAAAATTCAATTTTGAATAGCTATCTTAAAAATTCAGTGCCGCGTAGAGTCGAGTATCGTCGCGGTGTGAGTTACCCTAAGTTTACTTTGAGTTTTTAATAAAAGTCCATGGCTTTGGAAATATTATAACACAAACGAGCACGCATAATTACGTTGTTTGACCTGGTAAGTTTGAATTGCCCACCTCGAAATTGTGCACCGGCACTTCTTTCCCAGCGAACGGTATGAAAGCACTACGGTGGCGTATTGCCAACTTCCCTGGTAAAAGGTTGCCGCTGTGATGGGCTCTGATCACCCACAGAGGGCTGCCGTCCCAGCCCTCCCGGCCGGCGTTATACGCGCGGGCCATGAGGGTCGCAGCGGTGGACGTGGTGGCGGGTGCCCAGTCGATCATCTCGTATGGGGAATCTGGAATCACAAGCAGTCGGCATAAATCAGTCGTTTACTATCTATACATTGTTCTTATGTCGCTAGTGATGGTTTTTAGGATTCCGTCGTTCACGTCTCGGAACCTGTTTAGTTTCATCACGTCCGTCCGTCGGTCCGTCGGCTTGCCTTCCAAACGGTAAATGCTACAAAAATGAAACTTTGTAAGCATATGTGTATTTACCACGCCGACAGTGTTAAAATGAAATCACGAAAAAAGAATAATAATAATAATAATAATGCTTTATTTTCCACACAACAGAATAAAGGTACAAACATTACAAAATCAATAGCGTGTGAACTGGAGCCTAAGCTAGGGTACCCTGTATTTCAGATCTCCAGGTTCCACCCGCGGATATAAGGAGAACATCATGATATATTATATTTAATATATTTTTTGAGGGTACCTCTCCTACACATAAGTGGGTATGATTTTCCCTCGCGTCTACCCCATAGTGTGGGCTTTCATTGAATAGGTTTTTTAAAACATTGAGAGATTGCTGAGACGATTATTGATTTAGATATCCGTTTGCGAGATGTTCAACTTTAAAGCACATTTTGTTGTTAAAATGTGGCGTCCATATGGATTACAAACATGATTTGAAAAAAATCATGTCGAAGCCTAACTTGTAAAATGCGCTTACTTAGAAAACTTCGTACAAAAATAACGAGATAATAAGTAAACTTGTAAAATATAATGGTACTTACGGGACGGACTCGCACTTGGCCAGTTTCATTAAACTCTCAGAGGGTCCGGTGTACCACTTTTGGTAAATTTTACCACAAATATAGTACACCGGATCTAAATCATAAATTAAATATAATGTATTATTAGGACGTCAAGCGTATTATTATTATTTATTGCGTATAGTTTTTAACATATTATTGTGTTCGAAAAATAGTAAATAGTCGCCATGTCATCCATGCAAAGATTTCCAGGAAAAACGACATCCGCCTAGCAGAAAGCCATTATACGTTTTGGCCTGAAGACAATAAGAGCATAGCTCTACTAATTGTTTTGTCTTCATCGTCATGAAATAGTTTTTTACTTACTCTCAACAACCATCACCGGCGTGGGCCCCACCTCCACCTGCACCGGCGGGTGGTATATGTGGTTGGTGACGTATGTCGGCTGGCTGGTGATGTCATGGGGGGGAGGGGGGTAGGCAGGCATCATGACAGGCGTCGGCACGTACGTGTAGCCCGGCGGCATGGAGGTTGGCGGGTAGCCGTAGTAGGGGTTCGGGGGATCTTAAAGTAGAGACATTTTTCGTTAATAGGCATGTTGCGTCAAATTTTTGTTTCGTCTATTAGATATTAGACAACATCTTATTAAACAATCTAGAATCCCTTTTCGTATATCTTTACAAATAACAAAGATACATACAGTTTAAATTTACAATAAGAAAGAGAGCGATATATCGGCCTGTGACGTCACGACTCACGAGTTGCTCCCGCTATTCATTTGTCATAAAATATATAATATGGCGGTAGCAGCTTGTGACGTAACAAATCGTTTTGCGAGACAGAGATGGCCAATCGTCTTTATTTGCTTATAATTTTAATCACGTCAACCTAAATACATATTTCTTTTAGATTTATGTATCTCTATTCAACAATTTTAAAATTTAATTTGCATAAATGTGATATTTCACACAATGCAACATCCCCATTATTATTTTGGTTATTTACTAGTAATGGTAAATACCGTAAATAAAAAACAAAATCTGTAAAATATCCTTTATGCTTCTAAACCACTGGTTTTTTCTCAAGGGCCGCTTAGGACAATGTGACGTATCACTGTCTATTTCACAATATTAAAGCGAACGAGCAAAATATTACCTTACGGCATCTTTAAGCCAGATTTACATTTTAACCCTTAAAGATTATGTTCTTCGCAATTTACGATGAGATCAACAGCCGAAACCAAAATATTTGTATTTAGTAAGTTTAGTAAGTTTTCAAATTTCAAAATGTAATTGAAAAAGATTTAAAATAAGTTTGAACTTTAAGACCTAAAAGACTTTGCACAATGTACAATGTACATTATTGAAATAAAACATTCGGGTACAAAGGTTTGTTCGGTTCAAATAAAAAATGGGCAGAGCAAACGAGAAAATTTTGCAGTTAAAATTAATGAAAATCCTTCTGAAAGTTTGTGCACTTGAAAAAAAACTACAAAATTTGACAACAAAATAGCACCAAGAGACATCCGCGAGGGCCGGCTTTGCCGCCTCTCGCAGTCTGCCGCTCGGGGCCATGGCTCTTTTGGCACTAGCACACTAGCACAGAGTACATAATAGTAGTAAGTAGCCCTAGCAGCGCGGGCCGCACCAATCACTGCGGTGGTCGTCACCACTGCTCTAAACACTCGGGATGTGGGATCATAGCAAGGCTCTACGAAAGGCATAAAATGTGAAGTGCTAACTGCCAAGAAATAATGTTATGTAAAGTTTTTATTGCTGTTTCAATACTAGGTGAAGAAGTAGATAAATTAATAACACAATGTAAATTAATACCAGAACCATACCTATAAATCATTTCCAAGTCCATTGAAATGGATTTTCTGTGAATATTACTACAACAAAGTACCTAGTGTCAGTTTAACAACATTACCTACACTTTCTAGAATAATAAACATAGTAGGTGATAGCAATACGGCCAAGGACAAAAGATAGAAACCAAAAGTACTTACTGTGAGACATAATTGAAATAAAGCACTGAAATTACAAACAAACACTATTTTTAACTATTGCAAGTTTGACGTGTGACTATCGTCCGCTTTGTTGTAATCAGCTTTATCTAGAAATGTCCAGGCTTTGATAAGATACATTGTTGTTCATTTCATATAAAATAATAAAGAAAATATTTCCAAGAATCTAAAAAAGTAAATGACTCACAAATCACGTGGCAAACTAAATCACAATAATTGAAAAAGGTAATAGTTTCAACCATGTCACCTACAAATTAAAAGTCGATTATGTTTTATCTTACATCACGTTAATTAATGTCCATGTTGTTACTTTTCAATGAATTGACAGTATGTATTCTGTAGTAGTCATATTAAAACTTTGTAACCCTCAACAATGTTCTACGAGTATTTTACTTTTTTCAATTGGATAAACACTGCGTTTGGAATAAGAAAACCATTTTTATCACCTTTAGACTGGAAAAGCAAGACTTTTTCATTCCTCACAGCTACGTTCTTTGTTGTGGAACATCTCTATGCTATACAATTCAATTTCAAAATACACTGGAAAGAACACATGGACAGAATTTCTTCCTTTAACAATATGATTGTCAATGTTATAATCATTATTCTAAATTCATTTCATGGGAAAACTTTAATTCTGCTTTACGAAAATTTTAATAAAATTCTATCGAAACTTAACATTTGCGAGAAAAGTATGAAAATGTTAGCAATAAAATTTCATTTTTGGATATCATTGCAAAGTGTTATTTTCATTCCTTTGATTGTTTTAGAGATAGTATTTGAAGAGCCTCCCTACATCTTATTGATAAGGATGCCAATATTTTTGACTCTCTTACATTTGATAATCCATCTCTGTTTAATTTTATCAGTTTTAAAAGTATTAAATCATCTCTTAGTGAATTCTTTTGAAGGCTTTAGAAAAGTTACTAACAATTTTATCATAGCGGAAAATGACCGTAAAACAAAAAGCTACGTTTATTATCTTAGCATTTACTTTAATTTTACGGGTGTACAGCATCGTAAGAACGTAGATTTAAAGTTTTTATGTAACATTTATGATGAGTTGTGTACTGGTCTTAATTTACTGGAAATATGTCATGGAGTTCAGGTAAGAATGACCTAACCATTGATACGTTCACCTACTCTATAGTTAACTATTGTCAGAAATTTTCTGTTGTCAGAAATTCTCTGTTGTTAGAAATTGAAAATTGATTTTATGCTCGAACACACTACTCTACTCTTACTCGAATACACTAGAACGAAGCGCAATAAGTTTTTAAGATAGCGGTTCAAAATTGAACTTTATCTACTACACAAGAAGATACACGTTTCATTGCAAGAGCGGTGTCGCGCTGCACAGCCCGACGGAGCTCAAAATTCGAACTCTTGCAATGAAACGCGTATCTTCTTGTATAGTAAATAAAATTTAATTTTGAATCGTTACCTTATAAACGCAGTGCCGCGTCCCGTCGTTGTGTAATCTGACGCTTACGTTAAATATATGCGCACTTCCTTTGACTTCATTTTAACCGACGCGACCAAAAGGCGGAGGTCATTAACTTATCGTATTTTTGCAGATGCTTCTCATAATTTGGTTGATGTTTTCCAGCGCGGTTCTAACCGTCACTATAGTAGCAAACAATCAGGCGAGTAAGTGTATTATTTATTTTAGATTTAAATCTGTGTTTTGCATAAAGTAAATATAGATAAGTTAATCTTATAAATACCTGCTGAAATATTAACCTGGTTCTATTAACCTAGACAGGGTAAGTGGCCTGTCTAGCCACGGGATGATACATCAACTACTGTTGCAATTGCTCATTAGTATTATCGTCCAACGTTCTACTCTAGACGAATGTCGAAACTACTAGTATCTTCGATTTAAAATGAAGACATTTATAAGATACTCTTTATTTGCTGAAGTCATCATCATATTCATAATAGAAAATAATATCAGAACTGTCTAGAAGAATAAAAAACTTGAAGACGTATTTTCAAATTTTGTCTTTTGAACGAAATACAAACGACGATTCTGTTGTGTATTCTTTAGATTTAATTTTATTTATTACAGTGATAATGATGAGTTTTGCCGGGGAGTTCAACGGGTGACGTTGTGTGATTTGGTATTTCTTCATAAATTTGTGTTATTTCGGTTCTTAATGTGTAATATTGGTAGAATATTAAACATTAAATATTCGTTAACGTGCACAAGTGTGGGCAAGTGGTACAACTTCTAAAAACGTGCTATTTTATGTCACGCCAAAACTCCCTAGGAACTTTCAGTAAAGCTTCTACCACTTTACTGAATCGACTGACATGACTCATGGACTGTACTGACTATTTATTTTGACTTTGACTAGACTTTAGACTTAATGATATAGGAATACAGTGTTGAAAATTGGAACGAAAGTTCTATTCCGTCCTTTTTTACTTGACACTGGCAAATGGCTATATATATATATATATATATATATATATATATATATATATATATATATATATATATATATATATATATATAGATATATATATATATATATATATATATATAAATATATATAAATATAAATGATAATGAAAAAAAAACAAACCAACAAACTGCTAATTTTTATTTTTTTATCATTCATAATCTAAGATCCCACAGCCGCCACAATTTGATTTCCTTCAATATAAAATGAGTAGAAAAAGTAGAACATTTGACGCTTAAATCTATGGGTCAATTCACGCCAAAACGAAACGATACGCGACGCGGCGCTGCATTTTTTAAGATAGCTATTCAAAATTGAAATTTATTTATTCATTATTACACAAGAAGATACACATTTCATTATAAAAGTTCGAATGTCAAGTTTCACCGCGCTGCACAGCGCATGTGCAGTGTATGACTGATGTCATATGAAACGGTGTGAATCAAAATCCGTCATTGAAAAGGTGACCATGAAAAGGTCGTCCCTAACCAGAAATTATAAATCACATACGACAAATTTTAGGATATTTAAAGAACGTAAAAACTACATAAACACAGTTCATAATACTACAAAAAAAACTGCGAATGTACAAACATAGAAATAGTAAATAATTATAGATATTTAGGCTTGATAGTAGACGATAAGCTTAGTTGGAAATTACAGGCGAATCAAGCGTGTTTAATAGATTACAGTCAGTACTGAATAAATTTTTTCAGCTTAGTAAGTTTGATATTCAAAAAGTGTTGTATGTAATATTACGCACTTGCAAACTCTTAGCTACTGCATATGCAGTTATGGCCTTACCTTCAAACACAACTAGACAGGATAAAACAATTGCAAGTGAGACTCATTAAATATCTGGTAAATGATAAAGTAAAAGTGAAATGTAAACATAACTACAGCGAATTATTTAAAGTATATGAGATACTACCGGTGCATGCAAAAGTTGATTACATTATAGCGCTAGAGCAGTAGTTATAGTATAAATAAATATAAAGAAAATATAGAGCATAAAATATATAATACAAGAAATATAAGGTGTTGTTTTTTTTTGATTTCTTATGTTTACGCGAATATTGTTCATTTTTTAAACATGTTACACTGACATAATATGACAACTTGTTATTTTATTATATTTTGTTTGACAAAAAATTGTTTAAAATAGAAGTGTAATTATATTTTGTTATTTAGAATACTCCAACCGCTAACAAACTGCTCCACAGTTTGGCGATTTATGTAATGGCTGTAAAATATGTATTTTTTATGTTAATAAATAAAAAGAAATCTAATTGCAGCAGGTAGCATATTTTTTCAAATTAACAAATCTACTGATTTAACTTAATAATATTATTTTAGGCGAACATTCCATGGTTGGAAGTGATAAGGGGCTCTCAAATATTTCTTTGGTTCATATTGGGATGCTACGTTGACGACAAAATTCAGCAACAAGTAGAGCGAACTGATTTGCTCATCATTAAATATTTAATTGATTTTCAGGCTGGTAAGTTTATTTTTTTCTGAAAACTAGTGTCCGACTGAAAATGGATTTTCAGCCGAAAACCCATTCCACCTCTGATAGTCGGCTTGGCCGAAGCTTCGGCAGGCTCATGACCGAAAACGAAAATATGGCCGTATATCCATATTATTTTAGCCGAAAATGAAAACGAAGCGGTCGATCAATACTTATCCTTAAATTTTTTATCATCGCATGATTTTAGTTTGTTGTGAGGTGGCATGTCTACTTTTCTTTAGATGTAAAAGTTAAGCAATATCATCTTATTACGAATAAGATGAGAAAAACAAGCAATATTGTAGATGATTTTTAACATGTTAGGGCAATTTATACTAAATTATATTGCCATCTAATTTCTTGAAAAAAAAAAAACCAGCTCTTCTATAAAAGCTGTATTTTTGTTTCGTACCTATTACCGGATAGAACTATTAACAATTTATAAATATTTTAAGATTGTATATAATCTATTTATTTTAATGCTATAAGAATGTTGCAAAATATTGCTATGGTTTGTTTTTTCTAGAACAATTTTTTAATATTTCTTATTTTTTGACCAATTTTTTTTTGTGTTTCTTTTCAGATCCAACCAAGAAGAGCGTTCTACAGACATTCCGCGTGCTGGTCACCACGAATCGTCTTCAGTTCAACGCCTGTAACTTGTACCACATGAATTTCACCACACTACTGGGGACAGTGGTCAGTGTGATAACTTATAGTATAATATCGATACAGTTACTTTAAAACTTACTGTTAACCATTGTAAGCATGAGGGTTGGAACAACAACATTTTTTATAAAAAACTATAACCAAACTACGTAAATTATATAGCCTATGTTACCTGGGCTATTATTACGAATCTATTGACAACTCATTTGTTAAAATCGAACCAGTAGTGTAAGCGCTACGGTGAAAAAAACATACATACATAGATTGCCATACATTTTTACCCTTCATTTTGCCTTCGCCGTAGTCGGCTAAAAAGAGATATAGTCTGCATTTCTATTAAAAACTTTCTATTAAAAATAATGCGATGGAATATCTCGAACTATCAAGGATCTGAGCGCACCAATGTATCATATTCGTTATAAAAAGTTTTCTGAAAAGTATGTAGGTAAGTAAAAATCTGCATTTTGCATTCAATATTTTTCTGCATTAAGTACATTAAATTCCTACGGCATTTGCCCATAGCCCATAGCTATAAATATTAATATACGTATGCTACGAAACTGCACACCTTCCTCCACATATAAACTTTAACTGTGTAAAATTTCGTACTCCTCCGTTCGCACAATGCTCGTAAAACTGTTATCAAAGTTTTTGCTTCACGTATTTATATGATGATGATGATTTAACGTAGCTTAGCTTCAAATTGTTTAGCGCTGTAAAAAAATCGACGTAATATTTTTTGTTCTTCCAAAACATGAACACATAAATTACAAATCATAATTTAGAAGGCAATAGAATATTATTAATTACATACCTCCATATTAATAGTAAAGGAATATTTAGGATGCTATCGAATAAAATAAAACATAATTATATTTAATGTTTGTTTTTATTATAATTATTATCTAATATTAGCCTAAACATAACTATAACCTAATTATTATAATTTTTATAAAGAAGAAAATAAACTTAGAAACAATTACTTTAATAGTATATTAGTTCGTAGCTTACATATACGTGATGAGTTTTTTTCTTTAAAATTGTAGCTTAAAATTTCGACGACTAACAATATTTCGAAAATTGATACGAGAGATCGTATAAGATTTGTATCTCTTATTACTGATAATAATCTGAGTCCCTAGCAGGAACATTTGACAGTGGCTTAAACGCAACGTTATCGAATGAAAATTATATGAAAATCTGTCAAAATCATGACAGCGCCCATACAAATTTCATTCGCTAACGTTACGGTTATGCCGCTGTCAACTATTCCTGCTAGGCCCCCCGAAATCTAATACTTTAAACAAGACAATCTTGTATATATATTATAATCGGTATATCGAAAATGGTTTCAAAGAAAATAGGAGTTTTGGGGGAGAAAAATTCATATAGCTAGGTCTTATCCCTGAGAAACTGCGCATTTTTACGTTACATATGTTTTTTCTTTCGTCGTGCAACAATATATCAATAATTTCGATACTATTGTGTCAGTCTGATTGGCAGTTCGGTTTGCATCTTTCGCTTTGTTCGGAAATTCGGAATGTGATGGGTTCGAATCTCGGTCGGATAAATATTTTTGTTTTTTTTTTTTAATTTATCAGAACACCCATTACCCAGGTACTGTGAATTAATCAACATCACAACTAGTGAGCCAATTTATAGAGTCAACCAATCCAATCGCATCGCTTTTTTTTTGAGATTCATCCAACCAAGTAGTTAACCCACATCACTTGAAGCAGGGGTCATACCGTGGACTTTGGAACTGTCTTTGAGGAGAGTGGGGCGCTCTCAGGCTCGCTGCTGATATGAAGCAGGAGCTGTACTGAGGAGGTTGCGGCGGCATGTACATCCCGAAGCATGGGCCGTGGTATTGTCTGCTTGGCTGGAAATCTGGAAGGTTGGCGGGAAATCTACCAGCCATGGTTGGGTTGCTTACTGGTCGCTGCATTCTGTAAAACATAAAAAACATAACAAAGATGAAATATTATGTACACTAGCTTTTGCCCGCGGCTCCATCCACGTAAATATCATATCCTACGGGATCACTGTACTTTTTCGGGATAAAATGTATCATATGTTTTATTCCAGAGCCTTGACTACTACCATGATACATTTTATCAAAATCCGTTCTGTAGTTTTTGCGTGAAAGAGTAACCAACGTCCATCTATCTATCTATCTATCCATCCATCCTCGCAGACTTTCACATTTATAATAGTAGTAGGATAATAATTATGGTGCTTCTGATTCAAAATTAAATGGTTTAATATAAAAAATGCAACAATTTTATCGTAATATTCGTAGCTTCCACGCTACGGGATAGCTACGGGCTTTTGCACACTTTGGCACGTGCGCTTTTTGGAAGCAAACGGCTCTAATGTAATTCGTATGAGACTGATTTTTTTTATTGCATAAATGTACATTACTCTTAAATATGAGTAAGTTATCAGAAGAAGCAGAAGATAAAAAACATTATTTTCAAAGGTACAGTGATTTGTTTACAGAATTTGTCAAGTCTCGTGAAAACGCTTTATATATAAGTCACAGAACCTATGATAACACTTGTTCCTAAAATCATCTATACACATAATCAATTCGTAACTGGTCGCTGTCTGTACATGGAACATATATAAGAAAAACTATTACACATTAGAATATCTATTAATTATGAACGACATAGAACCCAAAACTATGATTTTAGAATTTTTGTCCTTTTGAAGTATTACCATGAAATTTAGTATGTAGAGAGTTTTGGGGAAGAAAAATCGATCTAGCTAGGTCTTAACTATTCATAAGAAACTGCGTATTTTTAAGCAATATATGTTTTTTTCTTTCGTCGTGCAACAATATATCAATAGTTTCGCGAAAGTTTTATGTATGGATGTTCGTTACTCTTTCACGTAATAATAACCGAACGGATTTTGATTAATTTTGATATGGTTGTAGTTTATTTTATTTTTTATTTATTTAACACTTTCTGCACAATGTACAATAGCGGACTTAATGCTTAGTCTAGTAATAGTTTAGTCTCTGGATTAACACATAGGTATTAGACTTTTGTTCGCAGCAAAAAGTACGGTTCTCCGTGATTTCTTTTTCGCCTACGAAGTCGTGGCTGGACTATACTAATATTATAAAGTGGTAAAGTTTGTTTCTTTGTGAGTTTGTGACTTACCGAGATTGTACGGGGCTAATCTTTGGAACTACATCAACCAATTTTTTAAATTCTTTTACAAAGCCACATTATTTGCGAGTGTCATAGGCTATATATTAACACGAATCATGTTAAGTCTTTTACGTGGTAGTCGGATTTGCAAAATAAATTGAAAATAACCTAACCAAGAGCATGTCAGGACATATATATCTAAGGAGGGTTCCATAACTATCAACGCGCAATAGGTTTTCTTTGAATTTCTTCAAAAGTAATTGTCCGAATTCACTCAAAATAATATTCCTAAAGAGTTTTTAGCATGATCTATCAGCATGCAAACTTCTATCTCCTATTAGTAGTTTAGAAATGCCGGGGGGCAACTTATAAACCACTTTGGTGGCCGATAATATCCCACACGATGGGGTAGAATGAAAAAATATATTTTACCCCCCACGTGTATGGATAGCCACCCCTAAAATATTAAATTATTATTATTTTATGATGCCAAAACCGAGATATATAAGTACACAGTCTATAACTGTATCAAATTTCATATATTTATATTCATAATTACAGAAGCTAGAAACGCGGACAGACAGACTGACGGACGGACAGAGCGTAACTATAAGGGTTACTTAGTTATTACGAAACTCTTAAAAACGGGCGAACGAAATCGTGTTTGAGAAACGCTGCCATATCGATGAGAAATTTATTATTGAGTTCTAGAGAAAAGTTTTAGTTTTTGATACTTTTTGAAAAGTCAGCGACAGCATATTTAAGTCACAAGAAGATATTTAAAAAAATATATTTAAATCGTATGGTGATATTTAAGGTGATGTTTAAAAACATTTTAAACATATTATATTGTAGTCAACACTCTTGTTCTTCGATTATAACTTTTGAAAACGTGTTTTCTAATCTGGGTAATTAATATACTTTTACAATTTCAACAATTTGGCATAGAAAAAAAACCTATAATTAATGTGCTACGCCAAAACTAGAACTACTACTACACCATGAATTCGAAGCTTTGGAACCTTGACAAGTTTCGCACTCTGCGGGCTTAGCATGGCGATCCGAAGAAATAATTTTAAAGAAGAAATATTCTGTCCAAAACAGTTCGTTGCAAAATAGTTCTTAATCAACAAGGTCGTCAATAGAAGTCAACATTTCTAAATAGCCATATTATTAAAATGGCTGCCGGGAAATCTTCTGTCAAAAATCATCAAATTTTCAAGTAAACGAAACTGACTGAACGTAAAGAAATTATTTGTCGTGAACCGCCATGACGTGGAGTAGTTGACATTATTGTAAGACTATATGACATTTAAATAAGAAAACGTTTCTACTTTTAGCTGTCAAAAGAGGCTTGTGAGCTCATGCTCGGGAAGAATACAAATCTTGTTTCTCATAACGACAATGCATTGACCTTGCTGCCTTACAATAAGAACAATTTTCCTCCGAATGGTATTAATGTTTCGTCAATCTGTCATTTTGTCGATTCTACGGTGTTTCTAGGGTGCGCATGCTAAGCCTGCAATGGAATAGAAAAGTAAATATATGGGTACTACTTACGAAGGAAGTATTTAATTTAGTAACTATGGTATAGGTTTGACAAAGGCTAATGACCCGTTTCCATAACCTATCTACCAATAACTATTTGTTAGAAATGTCAAATTTGTATCGTAAAAACCGTCAAATGATTGAATGACGACGTTTTTAAAAAATAGTTATTGATATATAGGGTATTAAAACAGGCCATAAATCTACACATAGCGTGTAAAACTTGACTGTTAATGTTCTTGCAATATATTCTTACCTGAATATTTCACAATAATTAAACTTGCAAGAAATAAAGTACTGTTATCCACGGTGGTGTCCGAGATAATGTGCTAAGAAAATAAATCTGATTGTTTTTATACGTGGCTTTATCGGAAAAAATGCTATCGGCCGGATCACATCGATTGTAACCTATTTTAAGCATATCGCCAATAATAAAGATATTAGATAACAAATGATTTTAAAAATAGATCATCAGCAAAAGATGAAGTTTTGATTTGATATCAATACGCTTTTCACTAATTTTGTTGTATTTAACTGACAAAGAATCGAGGACACATGAATGAATATGATAAGATTTGCGTGCGAGTGAACCGCATTGCGAGTAATAAGACTTTGACTAATCTAGATCAAAAAAAGGCATTCAATTATATTCAAGAACGCAAAACTACTGCAGTGCTAGCCATACACGTAACAGTATACCTGACAGGTTTGCCTGTGCAGGTAAATCGGAGTGTGAAATGTAATGTTACTAAGGCGGGTCAATAAGTCCGTGACTTTTTGAATTTCTAACCTCCTTACTGAAAAAGCAACACTACTCCTGTCAACAGGCATCTGTCAGTTGACTCCTATCAAAATTTGAACTTGCTGCGTCAGTTAGTTTGTGTTTTACAGCTATCTTTATCAGACTATCCAGTAACTTAAGGAAACAATGGAAAAAAGTGAATTTCGTGTGCTTATTAAGCATTATTTTTGCGAAAAAAAACCATTACCGAGACCAAAGCTAAGCTTGATAAATACTATGGGGACTCTGCACCATCGATTTCAATGGTAAAAAAGTGGTTTACTGAATTTCGTTGTGGCCGTACAAGCACTGAAGATGCCGAACGTCCTGGACGCCCAGTTGAGGTCTCTACACCCGAAACAATCGAAAAAATTCACGATATGGTGTTGGCCGACCGAAGATTGAAAGTGCAAGAGATTGTGGAAGCCATAGGCATCTCGCATGGCTCAGTGGTTTTAATTTTGAATGATCACTTGGGCATGAGAAAGCTTTCCGCAAGATGGGTGCCGCGTTTGCTCACAGTCGACCACAAACGCAATCGTGTAACAACTTCACAGGAAGGTTTGGCGTTGTTTAATCACAATATGGAGGAGTTTTTGCGCCGTTTTGTAACCGTGGACGAAACATGGATCCATCACAACACACCAGAGCCCAAACAACAGTCAAAACAGTGGGTTTCTAAGGGTGAATCGGCGCCAAAGAAGGCCAAGGTGGGTTTGTCAGCCAATAAAGTTATGGCGACTGTTTTTTGGGATGCACGTGGGATAATCCACATTGACTATCTTCAAAAGGGAAGAACAATTAATGGGGAATATTATGCCAACTTATTGGACCGCTTCAATGAGGATTTGAAAAAAAACCGACCTCATTTGGCCAAGAAAAAAGTTCTTTTTCACCAAGACAATGCAAGGGTGCACACATGTGCAGTTGCCATGGCAAAAATCCATGAATTGGGCTATGAATTGCTCCCACATCCACCCTATTCTCCAGATTTGGCTCCGAGTGACTACTTCTTGTTCCCAAACCTGAAAAAATGGCTCGGTGGAAAAAGATTTGAATCCAATGATGAAGTCATCTCGCAAACAAAGGCCTATTTTGAGAACCTCGACAAATCATATTTTTTGGAAGGGATAAAAAAATTGGAGAAGCGTTGGACAAAGTGTATAGAGCTCAAGGGGGACTACGTTGAAAAATAAAATGATTTATTTATCAAAAAATCTGTGTTTTATTCCAAAAGTCACGGACTTATTGACCCGCCCTCGTATGTTTTTTTTCTTTATTTAAAGCCTTCATCATATGATTATGTCAGCCTTAATTTAACAATGGTAACAATTAACTTAAATCTATTATTATGTTTTATTGAACGCAATTTCTAGAAATATTTTAAAATTATATTGAAAAACTATAATATGCCAAAAATATAGAGTCCAGCATTATCTGAAACAATTATATAGTTTAGTTAGCGCTGTAACTGATATACAGAAGCTGTATGGCAAAGAATATTATATTAGTACATACGCACACTGGCAATAACATTGTCTCTGTCGCCCACCATTTCCAATTACTATAGCGTACGCAAAATAGAGTTAACTTTTCCGCAAAACATGATTGTTTTCCTATACTGTCATTAGGGTTTGGGAATTCCCAACAATTTGAAATTCCCGGGACACGAGACAGCCTACAATAAAATTCCCGGGAATCCCGAGACTTCGAGACTTATAAAAAAATAAATATTTTTTTGTGTTTTTTAAGAGGCCATGTAAGCCTTTTTTGATGAATTTTAATTGAGTTAATTTTTGGTGAAACGTAATAAAATAACCTAACCCAACCTAACCAAAAGCATGTCAGGACATGTCTACGGAGGGTTCCGTAACGATCAACGCGCGATAGGCGCGTAATTCTTTGAATTACTACATAAGTTACTGTCCGATTTCGCTAATATTTTATCGATAGAAAAAATCACAAATTTACGTCTCATTTTCAACTAAAATCACTTTTGGGTCAAAACTATGCATATAACCGAGTCAATATTGTAATACATAATGTAAAATTATATTATCTAGTGACTGTATTAGCGGCTTCAAAAAATATTGTATATTTTACGAGTTACTAAAATAAAAATATTACGGCGCTTACTACGTTCTTATTCCGCGTAGAACACTCTCGTTCTGTTACATCATCTGGCATGCGTGACGGGCATGTTTTGTTTCATCATTCAGTTGTGATCCCTACGTTACTCTCTGTACTGAGTGCTCCGGCTCGAGAAAATACTTCGACGAAATTATGGCAAACCAAAAAAATCAAAGGAAACGCTCTAAAAGAGAACATAAGTAATTAAAACTTCAAATTATGACTAATTGTAGGTTTGTATCTATAATTTTATTGTTTGTGTTGCCACTAGCGCTGGAGTAATAGCGGCGTGTGTGGTATATGTAAAATTAATCGATACTTTGACCATTCGCGTGTTGATGGCAGTATGAGTTTTTGTTTATAGTATTTAGTACATACTAACATAATTTGTAAGATGTTGCGAGTGTACCGTATTATATGTACGTATAATTTTATCTTACAGACCTTCCATTTACAATTATTTTGTATTTCAAAGCGGTTATAGCTCATAGTAACAAACAAGCTGATGAATGCAAAACGGTTGATGCACAGAAATCTTTCATTTCTTCATCAATTTTTGCACTTGTTACTTGCTACTTACTGCCTGAGTTAATGACCCACGTCACACCAGAACAATGCCACTGAGACATCCAACAGGGAGTAAAAAAATCAAAATGAAGTAGTAACAAATGCTGGACCCTTAAAGAAATCTCACCTGAGTTCTGAATTGATGAAAATTCATTCTTCTGAATCTACTGCTGGTCCTTTTAACGTAACAGTTTACAGTAATAACACACAGGACTTCTTGCTCTATTTCCACTTTAATAAGTATTAATTTTAATATATTACACGACCGGTTTCGACAAGTTCAGCATTTGTCGAAACCGGTTTTAATAATAAGAGAAATATTTTTAATTATATTATTATATTATTATTACCACATTTTAAGAAGGTATAACTACAAACAAGCCTCCGCTATTCTCGCTCTCTCGACAAAACGAACCCAAGCGTTATTTTATGCCAGTTTTCTGAGAGGCCGTGGTATGTTCCCAAGTAAGCATTACCGATTTGTAGACCTAATAAACAATCACCAGTGATGATAATGATTAAACACTATATTATTAGATTATTATTATTATCTATTGTAGTACTCGGCTGAAAAAATGTAGCAGTAATAATTAAATTTGCTATAGTGATTATGATGATCACGAATATAACTGACAATAGCTAAATTTCAAAGACATTAATATCGGTGCACAAAACCCTGATGAGTAGTCATCACAATAATATGTTGGTGTATCGTGTGAAGATGGTAGTGATAATGATGATGATGATTATTGTAAGTGGTGTGACATATGCTTGTAGTTCTTTAAACAATCCCGAAGTCCCCAAACATGTATAAATTTCTTCAGGTCACCACTTTGGTGACTAAGGGACAAATTTTGAATAATTATAACCTTTACAACAACAAAAAAATTTTGCAAATAGCAAAGTTATGTTCAAAGATATCCGTGTCGTTGTAAAATAATATGAGAAATTATCATAATGTGATGATGTATGGTGTAATGATGGTGGTGATTATGATTACTGTAAATGAAATAGTGGCATATGCTTGCAGTTCTTTAAACAACGCTGAAATTCCCAAACGTGTATCTATAAGAAGTCAGGAGTTCTGTTCAGTACTGTTGAATCCAGGGTATACCTTGGTGCAAAATCTTACTTTTTTATAGCATAAGCTTAGAAACTACTACTTCAGAAAAAGTCAACAATATGTGTCCATATAAATTTCGAGGAGTTCCCTCTAGTCCTCATGGATTCCATCATCAGGTCACCCTTTTGTGGTCAAAAGGACCAATTTAGGATTATACTCTAAAGGGTATACGTCAAACTATGTAGACATCAAAACAATAATTTTGAAAATCGGTCCTCAGAAGGCGGAGTAATCGTTGAACAAACAAAAATATTAAAAATATATGTTATATATACAGCCGAACGTATAACGGTCTCTTTTTTGGAAGTCGGTTAAAAAGTGTCCGTAAAAAGCGTTTAATAGAGGGTGGTGCTGAGGAGTGAGGAGAAAATTTAAACGGAGAATTAAATCTGAGACTCTTTGATTTTCAAAAGTAATGTCATTTTCCTAATTATTAGCCTAATAACCTTAGAAATTATACCCGATTCTTTGTACAAAAACATATTCGCCATCTTGACGTTGGCCTTCCCAAATTTTATACAATTTACACATTATAGTAGGTACATTTCCTCATACATTGCAAATAAACATAAGACATATAATATATTGTCATAAGTTTAGAATTTTATTATAAGCAAATAAGATAAGCAAAATATACTGTTTTAATTAATGATTTGAGGTTAGCAATTTTTTTCTCGTAAAATAAAATTATCAGTATAATAAATAAAGCTATTTGTTTATTATACTGTCAATTTTATTCTTCACTAGTAAAAGGACAGACGCATAATCCGACTCGTACTTAATCAAGTTTTATCTGACCTTTTTGCGTATGAAAAATACGCAACTATGTTCGTAGTTCGTACAAAGCACGACGACGCGGCCCGCGGAGACGTTTGCGTTGGATGAGTGCGGGGCGGTGTGCAGCACGCGGGTGAAATCAGAATTTTTTCTATCGTTGTGCGCCCTCTTCAGATAGCTATTCAAAATTGAACTTTATCTACTACATTATAATATACAAGTTTCATATTGTTACGGCGCTTCAATTCGTAGAGTGTTCTAGTATGTTACGGCCGCGGCGCTTGAATATGTAGTGTTCTAGAAGCTTTTAGTATGGAAAGTACTAGAACGTTCTCGAACGTGCACTGTACCATTCTCACCCCGACTCGAAAGTTCTAGATTGTTCTATGTAGAAAGATCTAGAAAGTTCTACACCGCGAACTTTCTAGTAACGTTCGCGGTGTCGGTAATCGGTATATAAAACGGCCGCCACCGAACGCCGGAGTTTAGCCCAGGCTAGTTATAGTCCGACGTAGCTACAGCGGTCTTAACCCGACCGTTAGCGTAGACCCTTTCGAAAAAAAAACGCCGGAGTTCAGTTAACTATTGTTACGGGTGTTGTTAAAAATAAAATAAAAGGTTCTCCGTGACAATATATATTTAAAAAAAAGAAAAAAGATAGGGGTCGTGGGCAGAAGGCCGTATGGTCTGGACTAGCCTCTTGGTGTCAAGGTAGGGTTAGGGGATTTAAACCACGTGGGAACTTAGCTGAGGATCCAGCTGTCTAGCACGTGGCGGATGCGAGCTAGGGCTACCACTCCTGGAAGCTTCTCCGTCACCGCTGCGTCCGTACGTCGTAGATAGATCCTCTCAATAAAAAAAAAAATCCCCGTCCAATGATCATCAGCACTCTGAACTCCAGCTAGTCCTTTTAATTGGTGCCTCGAATGCTGTAGTTGGCGGTGTTTCGTGCCCCAAACCAAGTTCCTGGAATAATCACGGTAATGTGTCGGTAGGAGTCCGGTCCTACAGCCAGCGTGATTTCAACCCCAAACGATCAAAAATCACGGGCTGTGTGACCATTACAAAGGTAGGCAAAATAAAAAGATAAGATGATATTAAGGGCAACCAATATGATACAAACATCGTAACATTTTAATAGTGCTAGATTGGAAAGACGAAACTACAATTGAGCACGTGGTATGGCCAATCAAATAATTGACAACTAATTTACCAAGATGATAGTTTACATGAAAGAATAATGCGTTTTAATACAAGCATGATTTTCTAAATATTCACAACACAGATACACTAAATTACTCACCGTGATACACGGGATTAAGAATTAAAAGAAACTGGAAAAACTTCAACAATAAAAATTCTACTTCGTCTTCTAGCAGGAGGAAAAAAAGGCCCTGTCATCTCGCGACAGCCCTTATATACTCCTACTGACAATGTTTTTTTTTTAACTGACAACTAGCGGTAATGCATAATCCAACCGCCACAATAAAGAAATATTGGAGATGAAGCTCTAGTTACAAAACCTTTGCCAATAGATGGCGTCGTCTAACATAATTTAGTTATTAAAGTTAGCAATAACAGTCAATAGATGACGCTAGGAGCGTCGTTATAAGTTATATTAATGCGTTAAAATGTAGCTATGCTACATATCCCCCCCTGTTACCGAAGGATTTTGACTGATCACAGGAAAAATCCAGAAACAGCTACAAAAGAAGTAAACTTGTTAAAAATAAATTTGAAAAAAGAAAAAAACTACGACGATTGAGGTTAAATGCTAGTCTTGTATCTAACGCGCAAACAACCGACAACCTTTCATACTACGGTTCACACTATAGTCATACATCCCATACATACATTCACTTTCATTATTGCATCCCGAACCAAATAATATGATCCGAGACGCCCTAACATGCGAGTATTGTTTTCCATAAAGAGGAAAACAACACAAGTCGAAGATAATAATGTACACAGCTATAACGTTATACGACAAGATAACGAACAGCGTCTGAATAAAGCGCGAAACTACTAGCCTTCCTACAATAGTTAACCAACTATTTTGATAAAATTGGTAGCTTAAGGTCTTTCAAATGCCAGGCACCAAGATCTTTGCCTTGCATGTCTTGCAGAACGTAAACTAACGGAGAACGTTTACCTACAATTTTACATTTTACAAACTTAGGAGCCAACTTTTTGCTAAAATGTTTCTCCTTGTCGCTGAGAAAATAAGTTCTCTTAAAAACTACATCACCAACGTTAAATTCAGCAGGCTTTCGTCTTAAATTATATTGAGCAGTGCTCTTAACATGAGCTTGCCAAAGACGCATCTGAACGCTGTCAAACAAAGATGACATACACCCCAAATTTTCGGCGTAGGCGTCACGAGGCGAAAACACGAGGTCTTTTATACTGTCGGTATCTAGGTAGTGAGTACCGCAAGACACTAGTTCCCTACCATAAACTAAGAAAGATGGTGTAAAACCGGTTGCCTCATTCACCGAGTTGTTGATGGCGAATTGTATTTCGGGTATATGTACATCCCATGACCTATGGTCTTCTTCCACGTAAGTCGAAATACAAGTGATAATAGTCCTATTGTAGCGTTCGACCGTATTTACCTGAGGGGTATAATGCGGTGTTAAGTAAACTTTAGGTATATTATATTTTTTAAAAAACCTATTAGTTTCGTTACTAACGAACTGAGGGCCATTATCCATTATAATAGTTTGTGGTACACCATGCACCAAGAAAACACTATCTTCTAAAATTTTAATTATGATATCGGATGTAGCACGTTTCATAGGAAAGATAAGGCAAAATTTTGAAAAGCAACAAGTTACAACTAAAATAAAATTATTACGTTTTCTAGTAGTAGGTAATGGTCCCATTATGTCAACAGAGATGACTTGAAATGGTCGTGAGCAGTCTTTAGGGCGACCCATTTCACCTAAAACTTTATGATTTTGAGACTTATACTGTAGACATTTAGAACACTTAGAAATGTAAGTGACGACATCGCGATACATATTAGGCCAAAAGTAGTTAAGTGCGAGCCGTCTATAAGTTTTAAAAATTCCCATGTGACCAGCAGTGGGCTCATCATGGTTAGCACGAATAATTTCTTCGCGAAAATCTTTAGGAACTACCTCTTTCCAAGAAAATTCAGAAGTTAAGTTATGTTTATTTTTAGAAAGCCTAAACAATCTATTATCTTTAATCGTAAAATTTGGAAAAGAAGATGGCGTGTTATTGCAACCGTTAAAAATATTAAGATACCAGGTATCAGCGCCGGTATAGTTTGTCCAAGTAGAAATTGCGTTGATGTTAACCGCTCGAGACAAAGCGTCTGGTATAACGTTATCACAGCCTTTCCTATGTTTAATTTCGAAATTAAATTCGGAAAGTCTGACACACCAGCGAGCTAGCCTACCAGTGGGGTTGGATAAAGACAAGAACCATTTAAGAGCACTGTGATCAGTATAAACTGTAAACTTTTTACCGTTCTCTAAATAACAACGCCAGTGTTCTAAAGCTACTAAAACTGCTAACGTCTCACGCTCAGTAATCCCATAAACTTTCTCCTGTTTAGTTAAGGAGCGACTCATGTACGCGACAGGGTGTTCTTTTCCTTCGAACTTCTGGGTGAGCATGGCCCCAATACCATAGCTACTGGCGTCCGTATGAACCTCAAAGGGTTCATTGTAATCGGGACAGCGCAGTACTGGCGCGGAGACCAAGCTCTCCTTAAGTTTATTGAACGCCAAGTCCGCCTCAGAAGTCCACTCGAAAGGAGGGGCATTCTTACGTGTAGACGTTAGTTTATTTAAGGGCCCTGCCAGAGTACTAAAATTAGGCACAAACCTTCTGTACCAAGTGGCAGTACCAAGAAAACGTTTTACACTTTTCCTACAAGTAGGTGTAGGAAAATTTATGATCGCGGCGACCTTATCAGGATCAGTACGAAGACCGTTGCCGTCGATTACATAACCTAAATACTTAAGTTGAGACCGAAAAAATTTACACTTTTCAAATTTTACAGTCAAATTAGCTTCCTTGAGGACTTGAAGAACCCTCAAAAGAGTAGCTACGTGTTCATTATAATCCTCACTAATAATAACTATATCGTCTAAATAACAAAATGTTTTATGACCAAAGTTACCAAATAAAGCATCTACTAAACGCTGCTGCGTAGCAGGTGCATTCGTCAAACCGAAAGCCATGCGTTTGAAACGAAACATTCCGCGACCCGGAACATAAAAAGCAGTCTTATCGCGATCAGACTCATTAATAGCAGTCTGCCAGAAGCTGTTAGAAAGGTCAATAGTACTTAGGTAACGAGCGTCGCGTAAGCTGTCTAAAATTTCCGAAATGTACGGTAAACTATAAGCGTCTTTTTTAGTGACAGAGTTTAACTTACGACTATCTAAACAAAATCTAAATTCGCCAGTATTTTTCTTAGGCACCACTAATACAGGAGAGCTCCAAGCAGATTGGCACGGCTCGATGACGTCCATAGCCAACATTTCGTCAACTTGTTCAACTAAAATACGTTGTTTTTCAGGCGACATCCTATAATAACGTTGACGGATAGGTAACGCATCGCCTGTATCAATTTTATGAGTGATAAGAGAAGTTAAACCTAAACCTTTCTCTTCAAAAGAAATAGAACGAAATTGTTTTATTATGTCGTCGGCTACCGAGCGCTCAGACGAACTCAAATTTTCATAGCCGTTAATGGCCGGCTGGGCCACCTGATGAGAAGTGATTTGTTCGGTAGCCGTACTAGAATTAATAGAATTTAAATATTTAGGACAAAGTTTAAAAATACGCCAGAAGTCAATACCTAAAATGAGGTTAGAAGTAACCTGAGGTACTACGTATAATTTTAAAATATGAAATTGATCTTCAAAACGAATAGGTAAATTTATATAACCTATAGACTTTAAGCATTGACCGCCCGCGGCGAAAATTGAAATATTATTATCATCATTATTGATAGGATAGCCTAGCTCAATAATGTTTAAATGAGAATTATTACCTAACAAAGAAATGCAAGAACCCGAGTCTAAAAGACCGCGCATGCTAAAAGCGTCTATGTGTATATTGACATAAGGTCGAGAATCTAAATTGTTGTTAATACATCGGACCGTATTAATGGTGTAATATTTAAAAAATGTGCCTACAGTTTTAACCCATTGTTTCCGATCATCAAGGTCGGTATGGTTAGGTATAACACGATCCGATAAAACTAGTTTTTTTGAACGATATTTACCAAGACAACGAGTACAATCGGGCCGGCGCACGCCAGGATTGCCACAGCCAAAACAAAAAATTTTCGACTTATCAGCTGTGCACTCATAATAGCTGTGCGAGTTAACCTTACAACGTAAACAAAATTTAGGGATATTCGAATGCAAACTATTAACATGATTATGTGAATGTTTAAAAGCAAAACTATTATTATTATTAGGTGGGTTATTAGAAAAATTATTATTCCGAAATGGTCTACTAAAAGTTTTATTAATAGTTTGTTTGTTCTCAGTTTTATTACTATTACAAGTATAAGCTAGGTCCGGTGCTAGGGTATCCGACGTTATCCTAGGCGGTTCATGATATAAAGTTAGTCGAGATTGTACATCCTCATAATTCTTACAAAGAGACTTTAGTTGTTCAATAGAGTTGACCGTAGGAGAAGAAGCCAAAATGTTTGCATAGCAAGGTTTAATGTTGTGTAATAAGATTTCCAACTTCTCACTCTCTGGGACAGGTTTAACAAGACGGTTGAACATTCCTTCCATTATAGCAATATAAATTGTAATGGTTTCTTTTTCGCCCTGAGTTCTATTACGGATTTCCGACATAAACCGATAATCAAAACTCGGTTTGTCAAAGTCACAATACAAAAGATTTAAAAGTTCTGACCAACTGTTAACGTTTTGATAAATACTTCTATACCAATGTAAGGCATCACCAGTAAAAAGATCAAAAGCGTGAGAGTGAATCTTTGAATCGCTAACGTTATGCTGTGTACAGTACTCATTCACTCTAGAAATAAACGCGCGGACACAAGACTTGCCATCAAATTTAAATTTTTGTAAATCAGCTAGATTATTTTTTCCACATTGAACTGTAATATTTAAAGGAGGCATAGGTGGTGCTACAGCAGGAGCTGGCATCACGGAACAACTACTTGACCCCTTAAGTTGATGTAATAAACCCAAATAATTTTGAAATTTTTGTAAGCAACTATTATATTGTACGGCAAACGGTTCTATATTATTAGTAGAAATTCTATTAATCCTATACTCAATGTGGTTTAAATTATTCTCAGCTCTAAGCAATGAGTTACCATCGGAGTGAGAATCTAATTGTAATTTTATTTTTGTTAGGGTTTCCTCAATACCCGACAAATCATCTTTTATAGAAAGACAAGAGTCTAAAATATCCTCAGACGGGTAAAGCTCAGCTAATTTAACTATTTGCTTTCTTAACTCCACAACGGTGGAAGCTGGTGTTTCATTTCTAACCAAAACTTCATACTCCAATTCTGATTTTTGAAGAGAAAAAAATTTAATTTTCTCCGGCATAATGAAAAGTTAAGTTAAGTTGTCAGAAGTAAAATTTATTAAGAAGTTAAGTAACTAAGTAAATTCTAAAGTTTAAAAACAAATTAAGTTTTTCCAAAATAAATCAATTAATGAATTTATCAGAAGTTAAATTCAATTTTAAAAGTTAAATTACCAAGTAAATTCAAGAAAAATATTCACAAGCCTGACGGTGAGTATATCTGTGTTGAGAAAATACAAAAATAATCAGATGTATTCTCTAAAAATACACAAAAAAAAAATAATTTGTAATCAGTTCTATATAAGGTATCTAACTACAAGACAAGTTCTACAGACTATATGGTACAGACCATATACACTAAGATGAAAAACAAACAGTATAAAGTTCATTAACAATTTTAAACTTTACACAACAACAATATGATTACTAGTTACTAATAAGTATATCCAACGCTCATAGTAAGTTAAGATTAATATAAAGTTAAGTTAAGTTAAAGTGATAAGTCAATAGCAAAATAATTTAGAATAAGAGTTAAAGGTTATATTATGTAAATATTTATGTTGAAGTAAAAAGTTAAAATAAAGTGAAACAAAGTTAAGGCCAAAAAGATCACATAAGCATCATTGAAGATGATGCTGATGTGTGTGCATGTATAGTGTGGGTATGTGTAAAATAAATATGTATATTAAAATAAATAATTTACAATATAAAACAAAATATTACTAATATCCTGCCAAAAAGACAGGACCAAAAAAATAGAATACTAATAAATATATTTAATAATAAAGAATAAATTTAATAGTTTTTATAAATTTAATATTATGTCCACTGTGAAAAAAAACACAGGGTTCCTTATGTATCACGGAACCCTAAAAAAAAAACAGTGGGTGTGTGCTGTAACGTTACCTGCCTCTTACACGTGTCCGTTACGTAACCTGAACCAATTCTACCCCGGGCCCAGACGGGTAAGAGTACTGAGAGAGTTGGATATGAAAGACGGCACAAAACAAACACCAAACACTGGACACACAGACCCAGGAAGAGACACCAGATGCCAGACCAGACAAAACCACGTTTATGGGCGCCAATTGTTACGGGTGTTGTTAAAAATAAAATAAAAGGTTCTCCGTGACAATATATATTTAAAAAAAAGAAAAAAGATAGGGGTCGTGGGCAGAAGGCCGTATGGTCTGGACTAGCCTCTTGGTGTCAAGGTAGGGTTAGGGGATTTAAACCACGTGGGAACTTAGCTGAGGATCCAGCTGTCTAGCACGTGGCGGATGCGAGCTAGGGCTACCACTCCTGGAAGCTTCTCCGTCACCGCTGCGTCCGTACGTCGTAGATAGATCCTCTCAATAAAAAAAAAAAATCCCCGTCCAATGATCATCAGCACTCTGAACTCCAGCTAGTCCTTTTAATTGGTGCCTCGAATGCTGTAGTTGGCGGTGTTTCGTGCCCCAAACCAAGTTCCTGGAATAATCACGGTAATGTGTCGGTAGGAGTCCGGTCCTACAGCCAGCGTGATTTCAACCCCAAACGATCAAAAATCACGGGCTGTGTGACCATTACAAAGGTAGGCAAAATAAAAAGATAAGATGATATTAAGGGCAACCAATATGATACAAACATCGTAACATTTTAATAGTGCTAGATTGGAAAGACGAAACTACAATTGAGCACGTGGTATGGCCAATCAAATAATTGACAACTAATTTACCAAGATGATAGTTTACATGAAAGAATAATGCGTTTTAATACAAGCATGATTTTCTAAATATTCACAACACAGATACACTAAATTACTCACCGTGATACACGGGATTAAGAATTAAAAGAAACTGGAAAAACTTCAACAATAAAAATTCTACTTCGTCTTCTAGCAGGAGGAAAAAAAGGCCCTGTCATCTCGCGACAGCCCTTATATACTCCTACTGACAATGTTTTTTTTTTAACTGACAACTAGCGGTAATGCATAATCCAACCGCCACAATAAAGAAATATTGGAGATGAAGCTCTAGTTACAAAACCTTTGCCAATAGATGGCGTCGTCTAACATAATTTAGTTATTAAAGTTAGCAATAACAGTCAATAGATGACGCTAGGAGCGTCGTTATAAGTTATATTAATGCGTTAAAATGTAGCTATGCTACACTATGAGTTAATTTCGAGCGATACCCAAAGTGATTAGTGCGATTATTCTCTGCGACTCCGGCTACGAATTACGATTACGAAGGCTTACGATTTGGACATTTTGACGTGTTGGAAGACCAGACCTGTGTTGGTGTGAAAATTCGTAGCAAATAAACTTCCTCAGAAGAGGCTGGCGTTTTTCTCCGAATATCGGACCATAATCCCGTAACAATATATCAGTCATATACTGCATGCACATGCGCTGAGCAGCGCAGTGCAACATGACATTCGAACTCTTAAAATGAAACGTACACTCTTCTTGTGTAATGTATACAGTTCAATTTTGAATAGCTATCTTCAAAATGCAGCGCTATGTCGCGTATCTTTTCGCTTCGGTGTGAATTGACCCTTAGTTTAGTATACTAAACTTTAATTAAATAAAATTTTCGTTTAGCAATATATTGCTAAACGAAAATTTTATTATATTGCTTATCGGAAATTCCTATAACTGATAAATATTTCATTACTTTATGATCACTTTATTGTTCTTAAAATTATTAAAATTCAGTGATAAATAAAACGGATATAAAGCTAGGTTATATAACGTACGAAAATAATATTATTAAAATGTAGGTACTCCTCATTTTGTTTCATAGTGTAGGCGAGCCATTACTGAAGATAACAAAAATAGAGCAATACGCAATAATTTCCGGCCTCGCAATAATAATGATAAATAGTATCAATAATAATGATAAATAGTTGACAGTGATTGTTACTATATTATCGTTTGTATCGATAAACTATCATTATCTATAGAATACTAGCTAGCTATGTTCCAGGAATAGCTATTTGAAAAAAAAAATACACAAAAAAGTATGAAATAAATCTTATTTTCTAAATAATTCCCCTTTCAAATTCGGCTGAAATTTTAACTATTTCTCTACTTAATCTTCAGTACCCAAGTCGGCACCAGCCCAAACAATATCCTACAATATTTGATAGAACTCACGTTCAAATTTGCTGGTACCGACTTCAAAATTAAGAAGATTGTGTAGAGAAATAGTTAAAATTTTAGCCGAATTTAAAAGGGGAATTATTTAGAAAATAAGATTTATGTTATACTTTTTTGTGTATTTTTACTTTGGAACTCGGTTTTTTGTTTTAAAGTAATGATTTTCCCTTTTTTAAATTAATATTAGTTATTATAGATATTTGTTAAATTAATATTGATACAGTTTAAGAAAGTTTAAAAAAACGATCGAATGTATAATTCGGCTGCCCAATATCAAAACCTAGCAAGTGTAGTTAAGCAAATTTTACAGAAGCAAAATAAACACTTTGGCTGGTTTTATCGTTAAGCGTTTCGGCAGCGCCGTTGGAGCGCGCGCGTTCGAAGATGTATGGGGGTAGTAGTATTACGCTTGAGCAGCGCCGTTCAATAAGCGCGCGAATTTGAAACGCAACTACTACCCCCATACATCTTCGAACGCGCGCGCTCCAACGGCGCTGCCGAAACGCTTAACGATAAAACCAGCCTTTCTTTGACTATTAAGAACACTGCATTTTTTTATAGTATTTTCGTAGTAAAACCAATAAATACAGCTTCCTTTACATGATACGTTAGTTTAATTCACTGTAAGTCAAATTGTACAAGCTTTATGTCACTTATTAAAGTTTGTTTTGGAAATTCAACATGCGTATCTACGATATGAAATCCAAAATAAAAACCTATTATGATAACTTACTAGCAGGCTTAGCATGCGCACTCTAGAAGCACCGAAGAATCGACAAAATTACAGATTGAAGAAACATTAATACCAATCGGAGCAAAATAGCTCTTATTGTAAGGCAGCAAGGTCGATGCATCGTCGTTATGAGAAACAAGATTTGTTTTCTTCCCGAGCATGAGCTCACAAGCCTCTTTTGACAGCTAAAAGTAGAAACGTTTTCTTATTTAAATGTCAAATAGTCTTACAATAATGTCAACTATTCCACATCATGGTGCTCCAAGACAAATAGTTTCTTTACGTTCAGTTATTTATTTGAAAATTTGATAATTTTTGACAGATTTACCGGCAGTCATTTTAACAATATGGCTCTTTAGAAATGTTGACTTCTATTGACGTCCTTGTTACCATGAATTTAGAACTATTTTGCAACGAACGAAATAATATTTCTTCTTTTAAATTATAACATTATTTCGTTCGCCCGTTTTTAAGGGTTCCGTAATACATAAGGAACCCTTGTAGTTTCGCTCTGTCTGTCCGTCGTTTGTCTGTCTGTCTGTCCACGCTTCTAGCTTTTAATTAAGAATATAAATAGATGAAAGGTCATTGGGAATATCTGACCCGCTTTGCGAAGAGTGGCGGACATTAACCAAAATAGTTTTAAACTAAGGGGAATAATATGACCTTTCATTGCATATAATTATTTTATTAAAAATCAATGGAGAAAAATGTACAGGATCGTTTAAATAAAACAAAAAACAAACAGTTTCAGAGGATTTTATTTCATCTTATAAAGGCAAGAAAAGATTTTTAATACCAAACAGCATTTTGCACGGATGAGCCAATGTTCAGAGGCATATATACGCTATCTCTTTCGCACATTAGACAAGTAGAACAAGTTTCGTTGCGTTCGCGTACGTACTGACTTCGTACTGACTCACCGCCCCCCGCGCAGTCCTTTGGTAGCTACCGTTGTGATCTGTACGTTTACCCGGTTTGTTTTATCTATTATTTTATCGACTACATTAGCGTGTTTCATGGACTCTGGTTATTTTCTTTTGGATTGGTATTTCGTTGATCAAGAATCGCAAGGTCTTATTGTCACGAGCACATACGACCAAACGGGGATTATATCATAGAATTGTATCGCCACCAACATTTAATTAATAATAAGATATTAATAATAAGAATATTGATCAGAGGGCGAATCCAGTCACGACATATTCGAATGAAACAGTACTATACATATATTTTGTTAAACCCAACACAACACGGAAGACAAAGAATAGAAGAAGAATACTACTGCTCATGTATACACGGCCGCCGCACTGTCGGGAGCTGCGCCCATATCGCTAGCGTAGTTTATTATCTATCTTGGGCCAGACATCAAGAAGCAACAGACGCACCCGCTGCCTTTTTAAATGATCTGATGCTTGATTTGGATCAAACAGAATAAAAATAAATGAATGAATTAGCGTTTTATTCATCTTCCCTATTTCAGTTTATAACGCTTGAATTTTTCAAGATTCCCGTGGATCACATTAATGTGACTAATTCCATAGTAAATCAGAGCCATAATATGTCAATACACTCTGATATATTTTGCTTGTGTCCGCCATGGGTATGGTTTCCATACTAAGGTGCAGTTATTGACTGTGTATAGATTTCGGTTTTGGCATCATAAAATAATAATAAAATTTGATTATTTTTGACAGAAGATTTCCCGACACCTATTTTAAAAATATAGCTATTTAGAGATGACTTCTATTGACGACTTTGTTACCATGGATTAAGGGGTTGTGCGCTGGATAGAACTGAAAATTGGAGTTCTTTGTAACCTTTTTTTTCGGTCATGGTTGTATTAAAAAATCCCAAAAAAATTATATGTTAATCTGCATTATATTTAGCCGAGGACTGTCTTTTTATAAATATATATTTTTAAAATATTGATTTAAAATATGCTAAGTCTACCCTTTTTTAAAAGTTAAAACCTTTTTTCTCTTCTTCTATAAGTCACTCGAGTGTGAAAATTATTTCAGTATTTTAAGTAAGACAAGACTCAGGGGAAGGTCGTTTTAATTTTTGCAAATTTTGTCTCAAATATTTATAGCGATTTTTTATCCGATTTCGATACTCTCCGGTCGACACGAAACTCCCTTGTCGCCTACAAAATTAGTATGACACTTGACGCTCAAGGTCACTGGCGTTATACAGAGACTTAAGAACTATTTTGTGTTTTTTTTTTAAATTATTTTTGTGCAATAAACAAACAATAAAAACCTAGCAACATAACTAGCAATGTTTTTGTATTAGGTTTTTGAATTGAAATAATCGTCGAGTGTCATGTTAATACTCTTTTACTCTACTTTACTCGTTTAATCTTTCTGTCTGTCTGTCACCAGGCTATCTTTCTATGTCTATACACCAGGTAAGTCATGACTCTTGATAGCTAGACAGTTAAAAATTTCACAGATGATATTTCTGTTGCTGATATATCAACAAAATATATATATTTTTTTTTTATTTAACCCATATAACAAACTTGAAATTTTTGCCGTTTTTTGCGTGATATAATAGACGTCAAGGTAGACGCTTGAAATAGGAATATTTGGTTGTATAATATATTCTCTGTATAAATGAATAATTAAAATACTATTTAAGTAATATTCATGGAGGGCTGTCATACAAGAAACGTGATTTTAATATGTCCTTTTTTGTTGATATTAGTACCTACTAAATATAGTATAGGTCGTACACTATTTTTTGTACCAATGAGTGATAGGTAATTTAATGGCAGAACGTTAGCTGTAATTAAGTAATAATAGGTAGGTAAATAATAAAAATTACTGTTCTGTATTGTCTAGTTACACAAAAAACTTATTATTCTTCAGGTTCTCAGTTTCCTAATTATTACTTGTCGACAAGCAGATTAATTGCATATTTAAATAAAGTATTGTATTGCATATTTAAATATGAACTCTGATCTCAAGAGAGATCAGAGTTCATACAGTCAAAGAGGCTTTGTTTCAATTGTTTTGCACCTACCCACAACGTTAAGAACTACCATCAGGCTACGTGCTGTCGCCCATGTGGCAGAAGGCATCACACATTGCTGCATTTAGAGAGAAGTCGACCTCAAGAGGTTACTAGAACGTCGACTATATCAACGGGTCTTGCATTTGACTCTGTGGTAGATGCAGTTCACAATCATGAAACTCCAAAATATGAGAAGAAAGTAGTAGCTCATTTTGCTAGAGATGATCATCAAAATCGCAACAAAGTGTTGTTAGCTACAGCATTAGTTAAGGTTAAATCATAAAATGGCTACTGTCAAACTGTACGTATTTTGATAGATCAAGGCTCAGAAGCCTCTTTTGTCTAAGAGCATTGTTAATTTTGAATTAGAGTCACTTCATAATCGTAACTTTTTTTTGTCAATTAATGCATTTGTTCTAACTTCATTAACATCATTTCTTCCATCTGGTAAGTCTTTCATCCTGAACTGACCAGATCTCGATAATTTACCTTTAGCAGATCCTTATTATGGTCCACCTGGAAAAATAGATATTATTCTTGGAGTAGAAGGCTAGTCAAATATTATTATGTGGTCTTCTCAAACAACCAGCACCCAGTGGTCCTGTTGCTCAGAATACCCAGCTGGGGTGGATTTTATCCGGCAAGATAGGTGACACAGAAGAATCAACACCAAGAGTTGTAAGTTTACATTTAAAGGTAAAAGAAGAGAATATCCTGAAACAATTTTAGGAGATTGAGAGAGAGCCAGACAACATTGAAAAGAAGTTTACAAAAGAAGAAAGAAGATGCGAAGAAATATGCGAGACTACAACTACAAGAACTAGTGAAGGTAGATATATTGTGCGAATACCATTTCGAGATCCTGATCCATGTATGATGCATGTACGGTAAGTCCAAGGATGTCGCTATGAAGAGATTCATGTTGTTAGAACGCAAACTTAGTAGAGATTCACATTTATGTCTTGAATACACAAAGGTTATGAATGATTATCTGAAACAAAATCATATGGAGGAGATTACCAATGAACATGACACAGAGAATCCTTATGCTGTTTATCTTCCACACCACACTGTAGTACGAGAGGACAAAGAGACAACAAAGGTCAGGGTTGTTTTTGATGCATCATGTAAAGGTGTCAACAACGTATCATTAAATGAGTCATTATTAGTAGGTCCGAAACTTCAGCAAGATTTGCGCCACATTTTAATGCGATGGAGAACACATCCGTATTGTATCGTAGCTGATATAACACAGATGTACAGACAAGTGGCAGTAAATCGAAGTGATGTGGATTTGCAACGTATCTTATGGCGTGATAATCCAAAAGAACCTATCCGTCATTTTCGACTTTTACGTCTTACCTTTGGCACAGCTTGCGCACAATATTTAGCGGTAAAGTCTCTCCAACAGCTGGCAAACGATGTGCAATTAAAATACCCTTTAGCTGCAAAATTAACGCGACAAGATTATTACGTCGATGACCTATTAACCGGCTGTGAAACAGATGAAGAAGCTATTGATATTTATAAAGAAATTAATAAACTAATGGGAGAAGGTGGATTTAGACTCCAAATATGGTGTAGCAACAGTCAAAAGTTGTTAAGTTATATAGAGAAGGAAAATCAAAATTCTAAGGATACATTTGTTTTTAAAATCAATGACACTATCAAGGTTTTGGGTATTTCATGGAATAAAATTCGGACATATTTGAATATACCTACAACTTACCAGAGATTACCCAGCCAGTATCGAAGCGAAGTCGCAAGGCTCTACGATCCAATGGGTTGGGTAGCGCCAGTGTTGATAACGGCCAAAATCTTGATACAAAAGCTGTGGAAATCTGGATTAAATTGGGATGATAATCTGACACCGGACCTTTTAAATGAATGGATTTGCTTTAGAGAAGAATTAAATTATGTAAAAATGATTTGCTTACCTCGATGGTTGTCGATCAGGAAGGGCGATCAGGAAGTTGCACGTCTTTGCTGACGCTTCTCAGGTGGCATATGCTGCAGTAGTGTATATCAAATCTAAAGATAAAATGGGTAATACTTACGTTTATATCGTTACTGCGAAAACAAAAGTCGCGCCGGTCGACACACAGATTACTATTCCAAGAATGGAGCTATGTGCAGCTTTGCTTGGTGCAAAATTGTTATTTGAAGTGTCACAAATATTGAAGACACCTAAAGAGAAGTGGTTTGCCTGGTCCAATTCAACTGTAGTTCTGGCGTGGCTTAGAGGAGAACCAAGTCGTTGGACGACATTTGTTAGTAACAGGGTTTTTGAAATATTAATTATTCTCGACTACTACCACTGGAATCATATTCCCACAGATCAAGACCCCGCTGACTGTGCCTCAAGAGGTACATCGGTAAGAGAATTGAGAGAGCACGAATTGTGGTGGCATGGTCCAAAGGTATTAAGAGCGAGTGATGTTTACTCTAATAAATTAAATGTCGGTACCGACATAGAAACGAGACCAATTAAGGCGCTGACAACTTTAATACACCCTAAAGAAAATTTCATATGGTTGAGATTTTCGAATTTGTCCAAAATGTTGAGAGTGTTATCATACTGCATGAAATTCTTGAAGACTCGGGAACCTGAAACAAAAAAGGATGATAATTTAATAACAGTTAAAGAAATGGATGAAGTATTAAATAGATGTCTAAAAGCTACGCAAGAATTTTATTTTGAACAGGATATTAAAATCTGAGAGCCACGGGAAGTGTTACTAAGAAAAATCAACTGCACACCCTTCCACCGATTCTGGATCAGAATGGATTGTTAAGGGTGGGCGGCCGAATTATGCATTCTTCATTATCATTCGATAAAAAACATCCTATAATTTTGCCATGTGAATCTCATGTAACTAAGTTAATAATTATGGACGCGCATCTTAGAACACTTCACGGGGGGCCTCAGATTATGCTGAATTTTTTGAGAAGTAAATATTGGATAATAAGAGCAAGAGAGAAAATTAAAAAATGCTATCGTGATTGTGTAATATGTGTTCGTTATTCGCGCCAGAACAACAATCAGTTTATGGGACAACTTCCAAAGACTAGATTAACACCTACGAAACCTTTCCTGTCCACAGGAGTAGATTTCACAGGCCATATAGACATAAGATTTTCACCTGGTAGAAGAGCACGATCTTATAAGGGCTACATATGCCTTTTCATTTGTATGTCTACGAAGGCTATACATTTGGAAGCAGTATCTGACTTGACTTCGTCCAGCTTCATATCTGCTTTTAAAAGATTTGTATCCCGTCGAGGACGCTGCCAGCAAATGTTTAGCGATAATGGCACAAATTTCGTGGGAGCTGATAAAGAACTCCGAGATATGTTTAAAAGAGCTAAATCCCAGCTTCCCGACGAAATCGCCCATCTACTAACCGAGGCAGGTACTACATGGCATTTTATACCTCCGCATGCGCCAAACTTTGGAGGCCTCTGGGATGCCGGTGTGCGGTCCACTAAAACACACCTCAAAAGAGTAATAGGTAACGGAACACTTACATTTTAGGAATTGACTACGGTTCTGACACAGGTGGAAGCTTGCCTGAATTCGCGTCCTCTATCCTTTTTGAGCGAGAATACAGATAATCCAATGCCTTTGACGCCCGGTCACTTTTTGATCGGCGAACCACTGGTTACAATTCCAGAACCAGATTATACTGAAATCCGTCTTAATTGCCTTCAGAGATGGAAGCTTACCCAAAAAATTGGTTAATGATTTTTGGCGTAAATGGTCAGATGAGTATCTAGTGACTTTAAATCATAGATATAAGTGGTTATTAGAGATCATAATATCCCACCAGCTAGTGGCTGTTAGGTAAAATAATCGAAAAACATCCAGGAAAAGATAATATCACTCGAGTAGTTAGTATTAAAACCAAAAATGGTATATGTAAACGTCCCTGTAATAAATTGAGTTTTTTGCCTAAAGCCGAATAATTCTTAATTTTTGTTTTTAATTCGCAAAATATTTGTGTTGAGAGGTAGTTACAGCTCAGTTAGATTAGTGCTAGTGTAATTTTTCCTCTTAACGTGTTATATAAATAAGTATTTAACGTGTTGTTATTTAACGTGTTGTTATTTAGATTGAAAGTACATTGTCATAAGTCGAGTATATATGAATGGAACATGTTACTTTGTAAAATTTAAATTTAGAAATGTTGAAAGTAGAGTAGAAAGTTTAAAAAATTGACAGGTGAAGGTATTGTTTACTTTTTGATATTTAGTAACTGTCAATAAGTTTGAAAAGGAACAAGTCCTTTTGGTGGGCGGGATGTTTAATACAGATTTAATCTTTAATACATAAAAGGAAAATAATATAAATACATAGTAAAATAATTAAATATATAAATCACATAAATATTCTTAAATATAATGATCTCACCCATCAAACTGAACATTTTAATGCAAACATTGATTTTCATATATATAGTTCCACCGTATGCCGATAGATGGCGTTCGTTCGATCCTAACCCGCGCTAGGGTGTCTTTTGTAAGATTGATATAGGCATGAGGTGATTTCTTAGCATAGCATAGCTTAGCATTTCGAAAAAAATAAAATAAAAAATAAAGTGAGTTCAACAGATGTGTGGTGTTTGATTTAGTAACGTGTTACGCAGCGACAGAGACTATGATACGGTTGTCATAGTAGCAACATTGTTAGTTTACAAATGTAAAATGAATAAAGATTACACATTCTAAATACTACATTTGTTACTTCAAATATCTGGCGACGAGGATGACTACGGATCTACACAAAATATGGAATAGGATTCACGCCTCTCTACGCGCTCAACTTACAAGGTTAGAAAATTACTTGAATACGAATAAAATTCTATCATATGCAGAAACTCAGACAAGACTACAATGCTTACGTGAAAACTTACAAACATTTCGAGAGTTACAACAAAACATAGAATTCGAAATAACAGATGAAGAATTAGAGAACGAAATAGATACAAGATACGACATGGAAGAATCTAAATATGCAAGACCAAACCGAACATAATTTTACATCAGCACAAATTTCAAAATCCCATCTACATACAGTTGATAAAATTAATTATACCTACACAGAGAGAGGACAGAAGTACATAGTACGATACAAGCGAGCAATACATACATACACTTCACAGAAAAGATGACAACAGAAAAATAGATTCAATGTACAGAACGGAGGAAACATACAAAAACGAACGGAATAGACATACTACACGAGATGTACACCATAGATAGCAATGGTATATAATTTGATTAAATAAATATATTATGTTTAAAAAAATCGACTTAATGTTCCTCCTTAACAAAACGCCAACTTCATATGTAATGACCTAATAGTAGGTATTTACTCTTTCATCCACATTCGTAACTGAAGTTTTGTAACCAGCTATGAACAAGGAATTTTCTTATCGTCTGATAACCAGCTACGAAAACAGAATTAAATTTCTGTTTTTGTAACTGGGTTTCATAACCAGCTACCAAAAAAGGATTATTTTTCTCTGTTCATAACTAGTTACCAAAACAGAATTCCATTTATTTATCGTAACTCATAAAACTTAAATTGATCTCTGCATTCCTTCCGAATAAAACAGAAAAAAGATACGAGACATTATTTGAAATGATTAAAAGACGTTTACCTACATGGAACCCCAAAAAAATTACGCTTGACTTCCAAAAAGCAGACTTTGGTCGACAATCACGAATTAAAGGCGATTGTGGAAGCTGATGATACACAATCTACGGCTGAATTAGCAGCAGCTTTCGACGTTAGCGTCAAAACAATATTGGTCCATTTGTGTCAAATTGGCAAGGTAAAAAATCTTGACAAATGGGTGCCCCACGAACTCAATGATCGCCAGCGCGAATTACGCGTCGAGACGTACCTTGCACTGCTCAACAGACACACAAATTAAGGAATTTTGAACCGCATTGTTACCTGCGATGAAAAATGGATTCTGTTTGATAACCACAAGCGCTCAGCAAGTTGGTTGGATACTGGTTCAGCACCTAAACAATGCCCGAAACAAAACGAAAACTTGCCCCTAGAAAAGTCATGGTCACTGTTTGGTGGTCTAGCGCCGGTGTGATTCATCACAGCTTCTTACCAAACGGGGTGAGCATTACTGTAGATGTGTACTGTTAAGAACTGAACACAATGATGGAGAAGCTGGCACATCTCCAACCAGCATTGGTCAATCGCTCGTCTCCGCTGCTCCTGCACGACAACACGCGACCTCATAATGCACAGAAGACGGTCTCCAAGTTACAAGAACTGGGGATGGAAGCTCTCCGTCATCCGCCCTACTCACCAGACCTTGCGCCTACAGACTACTACTTTTTCCAGAATTTGGATAACTTCTTGGCGGAAAAAAAATTCAATACTCGAGAGGCAGTACAAAATGCCTTTGAAGAATTTGTTGCCTCCCGTCCAGATGATTTCTTTAAGGGCATCAATAAACTGCCACTGCGTTGGCAAAGATGCATTGATTGCATGGTTGATTACTTCGATTAATAAAAATAAAAAATACATGAAAAAAATTAGTTTAAATTTTTTCATACAAAACGGCAATTTCATAGGTAAAGACCTAATATTAGTATATAAGTATATTTTCAGTAATAAAGGTCAGCAAGCATCTCTATTTATTTGCATGATTTAAAATTTTATTGAATTTCAAATTAATTGAAATTAGAATTCTTAGCCAAACAAAAATTATTTTGAATTGAAATACAGTACTGTTCCTGGTACTGGCCAGCAGGGACCGACAAGCGGCTTAATATGAATACCCTTTAAATAGATAATCCTTTAACAAAATATCCCAAAATTAAGGAAACACTGTTTATAAGATAACCCAGCTATTAGGGTTACCCTTTTAAAGGGGATATTTAAGCAATATCGAAAAACTAACCGCTAACCTTTTCTAGAAAGGGTTACCCCTTTAAAACAGGGTAAGCGCTTAACCCAGTTCGAGCAGTATTTGGCTTTCCGCTTTCCTTTGAAAGGGTTACCCCTTCAAGTAAGTTAAGCGCTTAATAAACCCTATGAACTGGGAAACCCTAAAGAAAACGTAAGCGCTTCCTGGTTTGGGTTTCCGCTATTCAAGGGATTTTATCACCACACACGTCCGATTTTTGGTTCTGATTTGTGATTGGTATTTCATATTAGTTGGCAATTTAGTTTCTTCGCGTCTCTCGCAGATCGCTCAACTCAGTGCTTGTTACTAGCGTAGCTAGTAGTAGCTAGTAGTAGCTTGAGTACTAGTTTAGTGATCGTGTGATGTATTGTGATTAAAGTGAGCATTTTTTAATGATGTAGGCAACTGAGGAGCTAAAGGAGTGTATTCGCCGTGCTCTTGAAAGTAAGTGATTACCTCACAGAACACTAATAATTACCTATCTACTTATTGCTAAGCAAGCCGTAAAACGAGCATACAAAGCATACATAAGTAGATATTTATCTACTTATGTATCTACTTATGTATCTACTTATGTATAAGTAGATATTTGTGTCATTATCAGCGTGAAGGGACCTTATTGTCGGTATTGAGTTATTTGTATCCCCATAATCTACATTTAATAAGCTATCCAACTATGTAAATAACATGCGTGTATGGCACTGCTATGCGCCAACACTATCCGCACGTCTAAAAAAACACAAGCTCGAGCACCAACTGACGCACTGACAAGTGACGAAAAAACGAATTAACAGGCGGGTACGCAGCGAGTGAGCGAGTGGGCAGAGCCGACGCCACGAATCAGAAAGAGTCGACAAATCCTTTGTTTGATACACGCCGCCACCGCGCACAGTGGTTCCAATTCCAAAATTCGTGGACATAGACCCCGAAGTCGGAATTTCGACTTGATTTTTTTTTCTGTGATAGAAAACAACATTTCAAACAACTTTTACTTTTGTACAATTCTTCGAAAAACTTATATTTTTCAAGATATAAAAAAAATTAAAAAAAATTGTATGGAGAAAAACACATTTTTTTTTTCTTCTTCAACTGCCGTAGTTTGCGGGGTGTTTTGAGGCATAGGCGTATTAGATAAGGTGACAAGGAATATAAAAATAATTTTATTTGGTCTCGCAGAGTGCGGCCGCGCAAGAAAATTAAGTTTAATTTTTTTTTTTGAAAACGCTTTTTTTACAAAGAATGAAATGTTTTTCGTAATGTTTTACTTCTTTTTTGTATTTTTACTTTTAATTATATCATCTAAGAGTGAAATATCCCATAAAATACTATAAAAATAGTTTTTGTTGAACATTTTAATTTTATTTTAATTCATTTTTTTACAAAGTTAAGACTTTTTTTAGGAATGATTTGTTACTTAGAGGATTTGTTGGCGGGATTAAACGTCTTGGGGGTCCAAGCAGGGTCTTTGGGGGCTCAAATGGAGTTGAGGTTGGTCTTAGCGGTCCACATTACGTTCTATTTAGAAATTCCTACTATTTGTAATAACTCCCGCAATAAAAATATTTTGAACAAACATCGACTATGACCGGATAGTGCAAAGTTTGTATACCCGGTCATAGATGATGAAGGGTTAAAAATGATATGAAAGTGGGGTCTTGACGGCTTCTCATCACAGAGTATCTATAAACAATGGTGGAATCTAGAGGCTTCCGAGTACAATATACGTCATGACCAGTGTCGTCCCACTTCGACTGGTAGATGGAAATGAGTTGATTGTTTGGGAGAATCCAGCTCCTTGTTCAACTTATTACTGTCGACCAGTCAAATTCACCTTCTCAACGGAAACTTCAGATTTCATAAAGGCTGAAGAGTCTGATATGAAGGTAGCGATTGCAGAATTGACTCCCACGCGTTATAATAATGCGGAGATATCCCACGAACTGCATATGACGATGATTGATGGGAAAGTGGTAAACACAATAGCAGATGTTCGCAAGCAACATGCCCCATTTGCTTGGCAACACCAAGTCAAATGAATAAACTAGATGTCTTGGCTCAAAAGTCACTTCGTGAAGAAATTTACGAGTATGGTCTATCCTCACTCCATATGAGAATTCGGTGTATGGAGTGTCTTCTTCACATATCGTATAATATGGACTTCAAGAAATGGAGTGCTCGTGCTGGAGACCAGACATTGAAAAAAGCCAAGAAAGAGTGTACACAACAAGAATATCGTGAGCAAACCGGATTACTAATCGATATTGTGATACAGGTACCTACCTCATTTGCGAATTGAATGCTTTTTTTACTTGATTAGCTTTTATTTTTATAATTTAAGCCTATGATTAACTATTTTTTTCTTCAATTGACAGGGTTTTGGAACTACAAACGATGGAAACACTGCAAGGCGATTTTTTGATGATGACTATAAAAGGTCATCTAGAATCACAGGAATTGACGAAAACTTAATATTCCGATTTTCCGTGATTCTACAAGCCATATCTTCAGGAAAGTCGATAAATATTGAGGCCTTCAGATTATACTGCAGAGAAACAGCAGAAAAGTACGTCCAGCTTTACCCTTGGTAATATATGCCAACAAGCGTCCACAAACTTCTGATACATGGTGCTGATATTTGCAAACATTATTCAGTTTTACCCATAGGTAAGCCAATATTACTTCATTTTTATTTAATATAATATAGTGATTTGTTATTCTTTGGCTTACTCTAATGAAATTAAATTCCTTTTCTAGGTACTAAGGCGGGTCAATAAGTCCGTGACTTTTTGAATTTCTAACCTCCTTACTGAAAAAGCAACACTACTCCTGTCAACAGGCATCTGTCAGTTGACTCCTATCAAAATTTGAACTTGCTGCGTCAGTTAGTTTGTGTTTTACAGCTATCTTTATCAGACTATCCAGTAACTTAAGGAAACAATGGAAAAAAGTGAATTTCGTGTGCTTATTAAGCATTATTTTTTGCGAAAAAAACCATTACCGAGACCAAGGCTAAGCTTGATAAATACTACGGGGACTCTGCACCATCGATTTCAATGGTAAAAAAGTGGTTTACTGAATTTCGTTGTGGCCGTACAAGCACTGAAGATGCCGAACGTCCTGGACGCCCAGTTGAGGTCTCTACACCCGAAACAATCGAAAAAATTCACGATATGGTGTTGGCCGACCGAAGATTGAAAGTGCAAGAGATTGTGGAAGCCATAGGCATCTCGCATAGCTCAGTGGTTTCAATTTTGAATGATCACTTGGGCATGAGAAAGCTTTCCGCAAGATGGGTGCCGCGTTTGCTCACAGTCGACCACAAACGCAATCGTGTAACAACTTCACAGGAAGGTTTGGCGTTGTTTAATCACAATATGGAGGAGTTTTTGCGCCGTTTTGTAACCGTGGACGAAACATGGATCCATCACAACACACCAGAGACCAAACAACAGTCAAAACAGTGGGTTTCGGTTTCGGTTTCGGTTTAGTGGGTTACAGGGTGAATCGGGGCCAAAGAAGGCCAAGGTGGGTTTGTCAGCCAATAAAGTTATGGCGACTGTTTTTTGGGATGCACGTGGGATAATCCACATTGACTATCTTCAAAAGGGAAGAACAATTAATGGGGAATATTATGCCAACTTATTGGACCGCTTCAATGAGAATTTGAAAAAAAACCGACCTCATTTGGCCAAGAAAAAAGTTCTTTTTCACCAAGACAATGCAAGGGTGCACACATGTGCAGTTGCCATGGCAAAAATCCATGAATTGGGCTATGAATTGCTCCCACATCCACCCTATTCTCCAGATTTGGCTCCGAGTGACTACTTCTTGTTCCCAAACCTGAAAAAATGGCTCGGTGGAAAAAGATTTGACTCCAATGATGAAGTCATCTCGCAAACAAAGGCCTATTTTGAGGACCTCGACAAATCATATTTTTTGGAAGGGATAAAAAAATTGGAGAAGCGTTGGACAAAGTGTATAGAGCTCAAGGGGGACTACGTTGAAAAATAAAATGATTTATTTATCAAAAAATCTGTGTTTTATTCCAAAAGTCACGGACTTATTGACCCGCCCTCGTATATTATCAGAAGAAGCATCAGAAGCTAGCAATAAGGATTTCAGAAAAGTAATAGAGGGACATACACAGAAAATAGGAAGGATCCAGACGAACGAAGATATTATTCAAGGTCTTTTGATTAGCTCTGATCCACACATTTCCAATATTAGACCTAAATTCTTCAAATTATCGCATCATAATTTACACCCTGAAGCAGTTCAATTACTTCACAACGATGATGTTGATGATGTTATAGAAGAAGAAGTAATGTTTATAGAGTCTCAAAACATTTCAGACCCTCTTGTTATGATATAGCATTTTCTTTAACTAAACAGACGTTTAATCCTGCTAACAAGTAACAAATCATTCCTAAAAAAGGTCTTAACTTTGTAAAAATAATGAATAAAATTAAATTAAATTTTTCAACAAAAACCATTTTTTATAGTATTTGATAGGATATTTCACTCTTAGATGATATAATTAAAAGTAAAAATACAAAACAGAAGAACAACATTACGAAAAACATTTCATTTTTTGTAAAAAAAGCGTTTTCATAAAAAAAAAATTAAACTTAATTTTCTTGCGCGGCCGCACTCTGCGAGACCAAATAAAATTATTTTTATATTCCTTGTCACCTTATCTAATACGCCTATGCCTCAAAACACCCCGCAAACTACGGCAGTTGAAGAAAAAAAATAAAATGTGTTTTTCTCCATACAATTTTTTTTAATTTATTTTATATCTTGAAAAATATAAGTTTTTCGAAGAATTGTGCAAAAGTAAAAGTTGTTTGAAATGTTGTTTTCTATCACAGAAAAAAAATCAAGTCGAAATTTCGACTTCGGGGCCTATGTCCACGAATTTTGGAATTGGAACCACTGTGCCGCGTCTCGCCGACTAGTACCGTCAAAGTCAGCTATCCCCAACCCGCAGCCTGCGGGCCGCATGCGGCCCGCCGGGACTTTATCTGTAGCCCGCGTGATGTTAAACTATTTTGAAATTCACACCCACCGGCAAAATAATGTAAAGTCGTCGTGAAAGTCGTGAAAATTTTTCGAAAAGTCGAAAATTTTTTCCACTTTTAAATCGTTAATTTTGAAGAACGTTATTTTTTAACCCTAAAAAATTTTTGTTGCGGCCCGCGACACCAAGACCAAAACATATTTGTGGCCCGTATGAAAAAAAGGTTGGGGACCACTGGTCAAAGTCTTTTAACCCGATAACGTGCCATACATATACAGCCTACAGGAAACAAAGTTAAACATTTTTAATTTTGGTCGAAACTACAGCCAGATTTGTGATGAAAAGTGGTAATTTCATAAAAAATTAGATTTAAAAACTTTTTTTCTGCAACCGTTGGACAAAATTGCTTAAAATAATTCTAGTATAGTATCGAATACTGCCTGGCGTGACCGAGGCGACCGGCGTGGCGAGTTCGACAGTACCTAAATAAGCACTACGTATATTTATTAGTAGTGGAATATGTACTTACCTTAATTTTCTTTTTACATAGCCGGCACTGGCTGTGATTATTACTATTAGTCTCTTCATAATCAAAATATCTATGAACTGCATCTTTTTTTGGTGGAGGCATAGTAAAATAAAATATGAATGAAAAACCACGAGAAATGGAAAATATTTTTTGGATTGCGCCCGCGCGGAATTAATCAAAGAATGATGCAACAAAAACAAACAACTAACAAGTGTCAACAAGTTCGCAACGTGCACAGCGAGCAGTGCACAGGGGGTGCGACGGCGGCGGGTGGCAGGCGGTTCGGCGAGCTTTCAAACAACAAAGATTGTACTACTATACTAATAAGGCGTACTTTCGAATGAATAGGCGGCGCGACGTTTGATGTGCTGTGTACCACGCGCCGACGCCGCGCCTTCGTGTACAGCAAAAAGGAGTTACCGTAGTACACATAAATACGAAACTCGCTTGAGATGTGAGGCAGGAAAGCGCTTTATATGTGTAACCTCTTTGTAAAGGGTTACCCCTTCATAAGGGTTTTTTTGTGAATTGGTAACAATTTGAATTGTTTGTGGGTTACCCCTTAAAAAGGTTACCATTTTAAATGGTAAGTGGAACGAATGGGACATCAAATCATAGGGTTTTTAATCAACTTAAAATATTCAGCCGTTCCAAAAACCCTGATAAAACCCTTAAAAGGGAAAGCGGTTCCGGTCCCTGCTGGCCAGTACTGCAGAACGGAAATTTCATAGGTCAAATATATCTTCCTTGGTTAGGAATTTCATTTTCAAATTTATACCGCTATTTAGTCATGCATTTGTGTTTCGAAAACCGTAATTCATTTGTTTTTCCTCTTTTGGTTTTTTCTTTGCGTCACTCTGTTTACAAAATGGAAAACTTGAAATATCGTATTATTTTCGAGTACGAGTTCCACTGTGGCACCAGTGCTCCAGAAACGGCTCGAAGGAGTAATAATCCTGACCTAAATGAAGTGAACTATTCATTTATGTGACATCAAAGCCTGCTTTGAGTTTATTCATGTAGTGCACTTTTTAGAGATCAGACCAAAATATTACAATAAATTCGGAATGAAAGAAACCTAAAAAGAAAACGGTCTTTTAAAAAAAAGTGTTGGTATTATACCTAAGATAGGACCTTTTCTTAAAAAACCTGAAATTTTTATAAAAATTATGCACCAGATTTATTATTATTATCATATTAACAAAGGATAAATATATAAATATATAAAGGATGAATGAATATATAAAGGATGATATATAACAATCAAATAATTAATGTTTTCATACAAAACAATTTAACTAATTCAGGTCAAAGTTGAAAGCTTGCTATTCTAAAATCTTGATTCATGATTTTTCAAAAACTTGAATTTTTGAGTTACGTCACTACTGTTCTGAAGATGCGTTATTATGATGACATAGGTACTCACAACTCATCAGTTTTGTGCACCGATATCAATGTGTTCATAATAATATAGATAGTTAATTTAACTAAAAAGAGAAAAATTGTTATTTTAAACAAAAAATTAAAACCGACTTCCAAAGTATAAATGCACAAAAAAGTATGATATAAAACTTTAACTTAACTTAATTCTAAATAATTCCCCTTTTTTGTTATTACTAATTATTAAGTATTAATTCATACTTTTTACTATTCCAAGTACATAGAGTTAGCTTCTTTGCATAAGAATTACACTGTCGATAATGTTGTTAAAAACCTCAAATCCCTCTTTGCTCGACATGGGATACCAAAAGCATTGGTGTCTGACAATGGTCCACCATTTAACTCCTGCAAATTCAAGTCTTTTCTTGTTAATTGGGATGTGGAACACATTACCACCAGTCCTTATTGGTCAAGGTCTAATGGCCAGGCTGAAAGCTGAGTTAAAATTATCAAAAACATATTAAGAAAATGCAAGGAAGATGGCTCGGATAAACATTTGGCGTTATTACAGTATCGCAACGCTGCTAAGGGAGATTTTCCCAGTCCGGCCGCATTATTAATGTCTAGATTCTAGAATCATTGCGAGTAAATTTACCAATTCTAAACACAAAACTTAAACCTAAACTTGTAAAATTTTCGACATTTGAAAAATGTCATAGACAAAATGTCTCTTTATTTTGACAGGAAAGCATTCATCTTATGAGTTTCAGCCGGGAGATGACATTTATTTAAAAAAAATCCTAAATCCTTTTGGTCTCCGGGAATAATTAAAGAGAAATTAGGATGTGGTAGATCGTATTATGTTGTGGATCCAAATGGTGTTGTGTATAGGAGGAATAGGGGACACATTAGACCTAGAAAAAAGAATTTAAAAGAAACAAATCCTCCACCTTCTTTTTATGGCAACGGCAGCACTGACAATATGCCTCCCATGCAGGAGAGTATAGATCCCATGAGTTCGGCACAACTCGGAAAATTGCATTATCGATGATAACTGTGTTCCTATGGAGAGTCTAGAAAATACCGGTTACGTAACCAGGTCTGGTAGAAGTGTGAGACGTCCTAAATTATACATACATAAGAAATTTGAGTAGATAAGTAATGTATTGTTATTAATTATGTACTTATAATATTACTTTGCTTTTTTCTCGAAAAGGGAGATGTTACATAATGACAAAAGTGTCAATGTCATTTTTGACATTGACAGATGTCATGAAGTAAAGCATATTTAGCTAGATATCTAGTTAGTTTATTTTAGATATGTAAAAAGGCTATTCTCAGTGTGTGTAGACTGCAGACGTATTTGTGTTAGACATATCTCATTTGTAATACGTATCACATATGTAATGTTAAGCACCAATAAAGGATAATATAAGAATTGTTGCTGTATTATTATTATCACCACTCAAACGTAAGAAGGACTTACATACCAAGAGTTCGCAGCCCGCTAAAATCAGGTCGTTTACAAAGGGAACTCGTGCTACCGACGGACGGGTTTAATATCATTCAGCTGTATAAGCTACTAAGAGTTGCTGCGAGAGTCACGGATAAATTTCTTATTGCTGGAGTAAAGGTTCCTATATTAAACAATTAAATTTTTGAACTTGAAAAGATCATAAGCATACCTCAGAAGAAAAATTAGAAATATTATCAGTTAATTTAGAAACCTTATATTGGATTTAATATCAACAAGGATTCGCTCGTATTTTTATCAGATTTAGATCTTCAGTCGTGTCGTCATTTATCACAAGAGAAAGTTTTATGCTTTCTTAATAGCCCTGTTTACACTACGAACATTAAACAATCAATTTGTGATGTGAACATAGTGGACGGCGGTACTGACCTACCGCTATGCAAGTCGGAGCTATCCAGTTGCAAAGAGAGCTGGATAAAGTTACTTACAGATAACGATTGGCTACATAACTGTTGCGGACGATGCAGTGTCCGGCTGATATGCTCAGCTGGGATTACGTCACAGGTACTTATAGGCAGCGGAGTCATTCGCTTAAATTAAGGAACAATCTAGTAACGAGTGCGAGTGTATGATGTTCATCATTATGATCTGGGATACGTCATAGTCAGCTTATTTGTTATCATCGGCGGTGTCGTCTTGTTTCGATGGCGTCGTCGGAGGCGCCTGCTGGCGGGCGGGGAGGCGTCCCGCGGCACGCGCGACACTGCCGCCGCTGGCTCAGGGGTCCAGCGCAGTGTTAGTGATGCATGCATGTACCGGATAAAAACGCAATTAGGGAAGTGTTTTCAAGTGTCCCCAATATCCAAAAAGTGTCTAGTGAAATCAGGCAATCAGAGTTGAGTCTCGATAAAAGCACTTCCCCCATGTTTAGTCGTTCCGTTCGATTGACTAATTGAATTATATATTTACATTGAATGGCTAATTGTATAAACGTCATTATAAAAATTAGTTCATAAGATAATTTCAGGTTATATTTTTTTGTTGTTATATACATTTTTAGCGATTTTTTACCTTTCACTTTTTGATATCACTTATTGTGTATTTTTACATTTTATATTTTTGTATCAAATCTTTTTTGCTTTATATCAATTGATTTAACTATCCTCATCATTGTATCAACTAAATCAATCTCGCCGCTCTTTTGGGGGGCGCAGGATGTACGAGTTGTTGCCAACCGTACATGAATAATTTTAGCACAGTAAGCATGTTCTTTGTTAGTCAACGCGTGTCATATGCGCGCTTACAAATTGTTTTTTTTTTCATTTAAAATAAAGTAGTTATCATTCAGCATTCAACCGGAACGGTTTTATTTAACATCCCCGATCGTTCTGACTTATCAAATATTTATCATACATCTTTTATATTATTAATGTACTGGAGGCTGCAGCAGTAGCCCGTACAATAAGTAAAGATAAAATAACTATACGTATATCTGTTTGACCTGAAAATGATTCAATGCAATACCATCTTAATAATTCTAAACCTTATGCATTAGATAATTGTTTGTTAAACTATAGTTTATAAAATAAAACTATAGAATACTTGAAGATGTATATTTGGCAACAAATCACAAGTAAGTTTTTTGTATTTTTTTTGTAAGTTAACTACAAAATATATTAAAATATTTGTAATATTCCATATTTTAAAGGCTTAAATAAAAAAACCTTGTTGAAATATTTGTTATTTTTTATTAAATACTGTAAATTAAGGTGTCATGTAAATGAAGGTTTTATTACTTTAGTGAAATCAAGCGATACAATATACAATTCGGTGATTTTTTTAATTCAATGCATAATATTATAATATGCATTAGGTAATACAGTTGTCTATGGTAATATCGTATTACGTATATACATTATATGTACGACTTATGCACGAGATAGGTCTAGAAACCACCAATCCCTCAAAAAACATTAAATGAAAAAAGGCAAGTCTTGCCTTTGCAAAAAGTTTTGCGACTTTCAAATTTCACTCTCAACGCTGCTAACAAGATTTCATTTCAAAAAATCTTGAAACACTTCAACTGTTGCCATGAGTTAAACTGAACGGAACACACAAATGTACAAAATATTTGTTTTATATGAGTAAAAAATAATTGCAGCATTCAAGCTGTAATTTTTATTACTGTCTGCCGTAAAAACATAACATTAAAAATAATAATAAATATTCTCTTATTCTTTTATTACCCATATTAAGTGTCGTACATGGTACTCGTTATGGATTTATGTTTAAAACTTCATCAGGCGCGGACTAGCAAGGGCCTGTAGCTTTTAAGCGTACATAAATAATATTATTAGCTACAATAATATAAGCAATAAGGTAACAAGGGTAAAGGGTAAACCTTGCCAGTCTCAACCGAGCCCTCGAAGCTTGCAGTCATGGAGACAATTCCTAAAAACGAAGTGTTGCAGTCGCGCACAGATACTTTAGACTTCCTCAGAAAACAGTATAATTTGGACAAGAAGAGAATAAATGAATCAATCAACCTTTTGGAGGAGTGGTTGAAAAAGCAACAACATTTCGTCGACAAAGACTTGGGTAAGTGTACAATTAATTCAGAGTTTTCAGGAATAATGTAATGTTTTGACTTTTAACTTTATTGCCTTCTGAAAGAATATCATTGGCATAAGAATCACTCTTAGGGCCTGTTTCACAATCGCATAATAAGTGACAAATAGCTTATCCGGATGTCTCTCTGTCGCTCACTACAAAGTAAGCAGCGACAAAACTTCCGGATAAGCGTCACTTATTAGGCCATTGTGAACCATTTGGTGATTGGGCTTAGACTGTTCCACAGTGTGTTTTTTGCCCCAAATAAGTGGCATCCATATTTTAATGACCTAAATAAAGATATTTTGAATGTGAGAGTAGAACACCGGTGTGCCGTTTTCGAATAGTTTTTTTTTTACCATAAAAGTTTCGTGGCAAAAATATTTTTTTTTTTCAATAAAAAGTTAATTCTAAGACAACTAAGCAAGCTGGAGGGATTATTTTGTGCAAGTGCAAGATATATAGCAAAGCACAAATAATTGCTATTTAATTAAACTGAAACTGTTAATGCAATCGAAATTTTGTGTTTATAGATTTTGCCATTTTACTCCGGCTAAACGGAAAAGTCTGTGGAAAACAGCACACCACTTCTGCTATCACATTCAAAATATATTTCTCTTTGGATTAGGCCAATAAAATAAGGATGTGACTTTTTGAGGTAAAAACACATTGTGTGTTGGTATCATCTTCCATGACGCGCATCTCTTTAAAGCGCATTTTCAATATGTATGCCGTATCTATTAGATCTATTAGTATTTGCAAGTTTGACATTTAATTCCTTCATAATATAATTTTCCCTATGATTCCAACCTTGTTCTGACCCTTGACTGACAAAGGTCAGGGTAGAACTTCGGAACTGGTCCAGTTAATAATTACCGTCTAAACACAGACGCAATCGTTAAATGCAATCAGGTCGCAAAATATGTTTGTTTACAATCAAATAAATTAAACTTTGATGTTGGTGAAAAATTGACCCAGAGTCGACAGCAACGAAATGGTTGACAAAATCTTCACATTAAATTATATTTTATGTCACAAAAAGGGTAACCGCGAAAAACTCCGGGTATAGTGTTGAGTTATGAGTAATAATAATGTCAGTTTTTATGAAAATTACAGACGTGAGACGATGTATGAAAAGTGATGATCCCCGAAAGATGTGGTATGGAAGCGTCCATAGATATATTATATTATTAAAAAACGTCATTGTAATGTATTGGCCGGTATATATGTAGTCTACTACTGCAGTGTAGTTTTTGGTGTTGAAATTGTAGGTATACCCGTGTAAACCAAATTTCAAAGTAAAAGCAATAACATTATGAGTATGAAATAATTCCTAATAAAGGTCGCCCTGTGGTCGAAATTCGTCTATAATTATTCATATAATTTTTACATAAGTTTGATCTTAGTGAGAGTTATTTTGCCACTTGGATAGAAAAAATAAAACTTAAATGTTCAAAAAACATCCTGTATTATTGCACCACTCAATAGTGTAGCTAGTGAGAAACAATTTCTGGAAAGTACCTAACTAATTGTATGCGAAAAAATTGATGCGAAAAAATTGAGAAAAGAGCTTATTTTAGCATTTTATTATTTTCTCATACATTTATTTACAATATAAGACAAATTATGAAAATAAAACACTTTCCTTATGTTTGTAGTATAAAATTACTTTCGAGAAATTGTTTTTTACTAGTATGATTGTCAGATGGTGCTTTAATACAGAATCGTTTTTTTTACTTTTAACCGCCATTAATTTTTTCCCCATCGCTTAGAGATTTTTTGTGATACATAATACAGTAAAATTATACACTATTCAAGCCCTTTCATTTGATATAGGGTAAAACCAGGATAGTTCCCCCAGGAGTATAGTTGCCCCGATTTTAACGACTCTAGTTTTGCGAATAAATTGTATACTGTTTCAATTAATAAATTGAAAGACTTTTCAGCTACCACTAAGTTGACTCTGTCGTAAGTCTCTATGTAACTGCATGGGAAGGCAAAATGCGATCGAAGTTTTGCAGGGATACTTGCCTCGTTTCGAGAGAGGGCATCTATTCTATACAGTATACGGGATTTATATGAATCAGGCTACTATCCCATACGTGGTATAGATGTCACAATATTAAGAGGTCTGCTAAAATCGCTAATACTCCGAAAATATTCAAGGAAATGTTTTTTATTTTCTATAAATTGGTCAATGAAAATCCGAAGTACCGGCTGGTTAAATAAATAAAGCATTTAACTTATACTTTATAAGAGATATGGAGTGATTTCATAAAGTGGGGCATCTATCCTGGTTTCCCCTATATGTCATAGTGCTACAGTGCTGGGGACATTTCGCCCCTTCTTCTTTAACTATTTCTCTATTCAATCTTTTTATTTTTTATGGTGCCAAAAATTAAATCCTAAGCCTAAACAATATTCCGATAAATCATTATTTTATAGAGCTCACGTTTAAGTTGGCTGGTACCGACTTCAAAATTACGAAGATTGTGTAGAGAAATAGTTAAAATATTAGCCGCATTTTTAAGGGCAATTATTTAGAAAATAAGATTTATTTCATCTTTTTTTGTGTATTTTTACTTTGGAAGTCAGTTTAATTTTTTGTTTAAAAATATTAGGGTTTACCTATGAAATTGCCGTTTTGTATAAAAAAATTTAAACGAATTTTTTTCATGTATTTTTTATTTGCATTAATAGAAGTAATCATCCATGTAATCAATGTATCTTTACCAACGCTGTGGCAGTTTATTGATGCCCTTCTTAAAGAAATCAGCTGGACGAAAGGCAACACATTCTTCAAAGGAATTTTGTACTGCCTCTCGGGTATTGAATTTTTTTCCCGCTAAGAAGTTATCCAAATTCTGGAAAAAGTAGTAGTCTGTAGGCGCAAGGTCTGGTGAGTAGGGCGGATGACGGAGAGCTTCCAACCCCAGTTCTTGCAACTTGGAGACCGTCTGCTGTGCAGTATGAGGTCGCGCGTTGTCGTGCAGGAGCAGCTGAGACGAACGATTGACCAATGCTGGTTGGAGATGTGCCAGCTTCTCCATCATTGTGTTCAGTTCTTCACAGTACACATCTGCAGTAATGCTCACCCCGTTTGGTAAGAAGCTGTGATCAATCACACCGGCGCTAGACCACCAAACAGTGAACATCTCATTTCTAGGGGTAAGTTTTCGTTTAGGGCATTGTCTGAACCAGGATCCAACCAACTTGCTGAGCGCTTGCGGGGTTATCAAACAGAATCCATTTTTAGCTTTAATTAGCATTAGCTATAAGCAATGCAATTTTATGAAAAAAAATGTATATATATATATATATATATATATATATATATATATTCATCATCATCTTATATACAATACCTAATGGTATTTAATTATCGAATGTATTCAATTATACATTCGATAGTTTATTTTAAAAGTTCTTAAAATGTGTTAATAATAACATAACAAATATGACTAAAACGGGAAAAAATAATAATAGATCATTACCTATGAAATTGCCGTTCTGCAGTACTGGCCATTTCAAATCAAAATAATTTTTGTTTGGCTAAGAATTCAAATTTCAAATTAATTATATTTTAAAAACATGGAATTCTTTTTCCAAAATTAGTCATTTGTTTATTGATTAGTGTTACATTTTCATCGTATTTCAATCTTTTTCGTCATCATGGATACGTTAAAAATTCGAGTAATTATGGAATATGAGTACCGTCGTGGCAGCAACGCGGCACAAGCGGCACGCAACATCAACGACGTTCACGGAGCTAACACTACAAACCAACGCACCACCTGTTATTGGTTTCCTCGCTTCAGTTCTGGAAATTTCGACCTGAAAAATGAGCCTCGCGGTCGTCCGAAGACTTTGATCGACAATGACGAATTAAAGGCGATTGTGGAAGCTGATGATACACAATCTACGGCTGAATTAGCAGCAGCTTTCGACGTTAGCGTCAAAGCAATTTTGGTCCATTTGAGTAAATAATTGGCAAGGTAAAAAAGCTTGACAAATGGGTGCCCCACGAACTCAATGATCGCCAGCGCGAAGTATGCGTCGAGACGTGCCTCGCACTGCTCAACAGACACACAAATGAAGGAATTTTGAACCGCATTGTTACCTGCGATGAAAAATGGATTCTGTTTGATAACCGCAAGCGCTCAGCAAGTTGGTTGGATCCTCGTTCAGACAATGCCCTAAACGAAAACTTACCCCTAGAAAAGTGATGTTCACTGTTTGGTGGTCTAGCGCTGGTGTGATTGATCACAGCTTCTTACCAAACGGGGTGAGCATTACTGCAGATGTGTACTATGAAGAACTGAACACAATGATGGAGAAGCTGGCACATCTCCAACCACATATTTGTTGGTCAATCTATATATATATATATATATATGACTTTATATATGATATTTGATTGATTATATATATGACTTTTTGAATTTCTAACCTCCTTACTGAAAAAGCAACACTACTCCTGTCAACAGGCATTTGTCAGTTGACTCCTATCAAAATTTGAACTTGCTGCGTCAGTTAGTTTGTGTTTTACAGCTATCTTTATAAGACTATTCAGTAACTTAAGGAAACAATGGAAAAAAGTGAATTTCGTGTGCTTATTAAGCATTATTTTTTGCGAAAAAAAACCATTACCGAGACCAAGGCTAAGCTTGATAAATACTATGAGGACTCTGCACCATCGATTTCAATGGTAAAAAAGTAGTTTACTGAATTTCGTTGTGGCCGTACAAGCACTGAAGATGCCGAACGTCCTGGACGCCCAGTTGAGGTCTCTACACCCGAAACAATCGAAAAAATTCACGATATGGTGTTGGCCGACCGAAGATTGAAAGTGCAAGAGATTGTGGAAGCCATAGGCATCTCGCATGGCTCAGTGGTTTCAATTTTGAATGATCACTTGGGCATGAGAAAGCTTTCCGCAAGTCGACCACAAACGCAATCGTGTAACAACTTCACAGGAAGGTTTGTCGTTGTTTAATCACAATATGGAGGAGTTTTTGCGCCGTTTTGTAACCGTGGACGAAACATGGATCCATCACAACACACCAGAGACCAAACAACAGTCAAAACAGTGGGTTTCTAAGGGTGAATCGGCGCCAAAGAAGGCGAAGGTGGGTTTGTCAGCCAATAAAGTTATGGCGACCTTTTTTTTGGGATACACGTGGGATAATCCACATTGACTATCTTCAAAAGGGAAGAACAATTAATGGGGAATATTATGCCAACTTATTGGACCGCATCAATGAGGATTTGAAAAAAAACCGACCTCATTTGGCCAAGAAAAAAGTTCTTTTTCACCAAGACAATGCAAGGGTGCACACATGTGCAGTTGCCATGGCAAAAATCCATGAATTGGGCTATGAATTGCTCCCACATCCACTCTATTCTCCAGATTTGGCTCCGAGTGACTACTTCTTATTCCCAAACCTGAAAAAATGGCTCGGTGGAAAAAGATTTGACTCCAATAATGAAGTCATCTCGCAAACAAAGGCCTATTTTGAGGACCTCGACAAATCATATTTTTTGGAAGGGATAAAAAAATTGGAGAAGCATTGGACAAAGTGTATAGAGCTCAAGGGGAACTACGTTGAAAAATAAAATGATTTATTTATCAAAAAATCTGTGTTTTATTCCAAAAGTCACGGACTTATTGACCCGCCCTCGTAGCTGTAAACTGCAATGCAACTTAATGCAAAACTGTTTTTGGTCCATAAATAAATAAATAAATAAGCGTAGGTTGTAAGTGTAGTTATATATTTAATTTCATAGTTAATTCGGAACGTGTGTCGGGACTAGTAGACTAGTATTTATTAATATTTTATTTTATTCTGCAGGAAGTGAATATTTAGAAAGGGCTCTGATATTGGCAAAAGGATCAGTGGAAAAGGTGAAGAAAAAATTAGACAAATTATGCACATACAGAACTCTGAACTCTGAATACTTTGAACTGTTCGACGCTGATATCTGTCGGAATTCCAAAGCCCTGTAAGATAATGTTACATGCATATCATTAACTTATCATTTAGAAGTAATAAATAACTAAGTATCTCACATGCATATTGCATACCTATTATCACATTTCTTACTTAATTAAATATCACCTCCTTTTTTTCCGTCACACACGTTCAAATAGTTAGATCAAACTGTTGGACGAAGCTTATACAATGCAGCAAAACAAAATTAAATATATTCTACATATTCTTTTTAGACTTATGTTTTATTTTTAATTTTAACATTATACATATTATAATATATCATAATAATCTAGACATTATATACGTTTATGTCAGATTCAAAAATTGTTTGAAATATGTATTTCTAATTTTTCTACCTTCTCCGTGGTGACATTGAAGTCCGATATTTTTTTTTATTTTTAACGAGCTGTAGTCAGTTCTTATAAAAATATTTAAAGTTTGTATTTAAATAACAATTAAGCATTATTTCAGGATTGACGGGCTACTACCAAAATTGACAAGTGATCATTACAGAATCTACTATTTGAAAATGGTAGGTGGAAAGCCCGACGAATTGTTAAACTACTACAGATGGTGCACAGCAGTAAGATAAATCCAGTTGAATTATTAGATACTAACAAGTAACAAACTAATTAAATTTATTTTAAAAAAGTATTTTATAAGGCTCGCTATACACGCAACGTTTTTTCGTAGCTATTAATGCAAACCGGGTTGTGCAGATTTATGTATCGACGATGAACGATAATTTGCAATGATCTGTACAGGATCAATAAATCAGCACAACTCGATTGGCACAATTTAATCGCTACAATAAAACGTTACGATTGTAACATTCATTGAATAAATTATTGTTTTCAGATATTCGAGTACCTTCACACTTACGATTACTGTAATGGCCTGATAATAATTTTTGATTACACTGAAGCCGATGCTTTAGATATTGTTAAAAGAATTGACATAGTTGACGTTCATAATGTAATAAGGATACTGGTGGTAAGTTTCGATTAGTGTATAAATAAATTCAGTTGAATATATTTTGCTGTTGCACCGTGAAAGGTATTTTTTGCAGTTAATAATTTTTATTACTTAACCTTATTCTAATTTTTCTGCGCTGTTATTCGAGCCAGATTTTATGCCTACAAGATTGACCTCCTGCGAAATTCGACAAGATTCATCGCAAAATGAAAGTTGTGTAAATTCAGTTTATTAAAATATACAAACATGTATAATATATATTATATATATTCCCCTCCGGACAGCTAACTGAGTGCACGCGTTTAACTGTCCCGTATTTTAATAATCCGTTTTCGGTTAATAATTAGAAGAGAAATAATAGGAGTGCATAGCCCTGCAGGAGTAAAGTGTGTGACGACTGAAGACAGCGGCAAGTATCAGTGCTACGACAGTGCTACGACCAGCAGCGAACGCTACTAATCGCGACCACGGCTACGTACACGCATTGCAAGACTCCTTAGCATTCCGGTGAGCCTAGTACTTTTACGATGCCACTTAAGCGTACTCCACCGCCCACGATTCATGCCCCGTCGGCAACCCCCTCCGCCTCGAGCTCCTCGCTCGCCCAGCCGACTATATCGCTACAACATGCGGGCCCGAACTCCGCGCTAAATAATATCACGCGAAAGAAGCGCAAGTTTATTAGTGACGAAAGAAAGAAAAAAATGTTTGAATATTTTACAGAAATGCAAGATAAAAAGCTATCGATAATTCAAAGTTCTATAACAGAAATTGAACAACAAAATGAAGAAATGATATATGGGCAAAAATATGACGAAATGCGCGAAGAATTAGACAACTACAAGAGTGAAAACAAAGAAATTAAAAAGTACGTAAATTTTCTAGAAAGCAAAATAGATCAATTAGAAAGGAACACAAAGTCGTGTGAGGTGGAAATAAGATACATACAAAAAACCGCAGAATTAGAAACAAAACAAGATTTACATAAATATTTTAAAATAATATGAACAACGATAGGCGTTAACATTAATCAGGATAAAATTAAAAATATACACAGAATAAATACAAAAAAGCAATGTCACATGCCGATTATTGTTGATTTCGTGAGCACCGGATTTAAACAAGATTTACTGGCAGGACATAAAAAATATAATAACCAATATCCGGCTAACCTATTAAACACCAAACATCTGCAAATAAATGGACCTGAGAATCGTATATTCATCTTGGAATCGTTAACCCCTAAAGCTAGAAAACTATTTCGAATGGCACGTGATTTCGCAACCAAAAATAAATACAAATTTTGCTGGACATCAAATAGAATTGTCTACATAAGAGAAAAAGAAAAAGAATCTTCTCTGAAACAGATCTTAAATTAAACAACACACCCATAAAATGCTTGGCCAGGTTTGCATGCATAAATTATAGTCAGTGTGTTAAAATTTTCAGTTTAAACATTATGATAACATTATAATTAATTAGACATTACATTGTTATTAGCTACACATTAAATTTACTTTTAATATCAAATATAAACAATAAATTACACACTGGGAAATTTTTAAAAGTACTCTACTGATCTAGAGATAATTTAGTAATGTTTTATAAAATGAATAATAAAGAAAAATTGGCGATTATAAGCGTAATAAATATTTATATAATTAAAATTCAACAACGTTGATAATATTAACTTACAAAATGAAATAGATAGTGTTGAAGTTTCTGACTCTAATACATGTGCGATAGAAGACTGCAAAGATCTGCAAACTAAATACCTAAAATCAATGTCTATAATAACCCAAAACATAAGAAGTATTAAAGCTAATTTCAATGATTTACAAATCCTTTTTTTAAAATCCAATATCACATGGGATTTTGTCGTGCTTACTGAATGTAGCTTGTCTCAATGTCCGTGTTTGTACTCTCACTCGAAGGATACAGATGTGTCACAACCACTCAACATTACTTACAAAATGATGGTGTTACGGTCTTTTACAATAAAAACATACCTGTGGCAATACATGAACCCATCTTAACAAATGCAAACTGCCTTGTTCTAACTACAGATGAAACAGCTATTGTGGCTGTATATCGATCACCGTCCATGGATAACATCCAAGATTTTCTGAGTTCCTTAAATCAAATCCTTCAAAACTTAAAATCATATAAAACATGGGGCGACATAAACATTAACATTGCAGAATCATCTACAGATCCTCGCATGGATGAATACTTTGATATGTTTGAAGTCATGGTAGCCCATACGCTACCCACAAGAGGGGGCACTTCTTGTCTTGACCATATCATTTTAAAAACTAAGAGACCTGCTTTTGTTATGTAGCTGATACTTCGATTACGGATCATGACAGTGTTATTATACTTATTCAAAACCCTGCACATAACACCAAAGATCGCAAAAAAGTTTATTACGAATTTCGAAAATCTAGAATCAGACCTTAAACTCCAAAGCTTTGACCCAATATTTGAAGCGCAAGACGTTAATCGAGCATTATCGAATTTTGAGGAAAGTATGAAAACTGCAATTGCTTCCAACACAATCATTAAAATAACATCTAATCGTAACTATCTCTTAAAACCCTGGATGACGCCTGGGCTTTTACGATGCATGAAAACTAGAGATGGCCTACATAAGAAACTTAAGAAAGAACCAAATAATGAAATATCAAAAATATCATGTATGAGGTACAGGGACTTTTGTAATAGAATTTTAAAAAAAGGAAAAAAAGAATATGATAAAGGACAGATTTATAAGGCAGGAAAAAATAGTAGATTAGTATGGAAAGCACTCCGAAAGACTACTTTTACTGAGAAAGACAAGAGCGTACCCATATAACTTTTAAAAAGTAACAGTAAGGAAGACATTAATAAAATTAATTTATATTTCGCTCAGGTTGGCGTCAATATAGCTCAAAAAATTAAACCCCAACCTCAAACTGGAGGTGACGATAGTGTTTCAACCTTAAATTCCCTCTGTTTGCTACCAATTTCTGAACAAGAAGTAAAATCAATTTTGTCGACCCTGCGCCCAGATTGTGCTACAGGTCATGATGAAATATCAAGTTCTCTACTCAAGAGCTTCGCATATATTCTCATTTCTCCCTTAGTTCATATTTATAATCTGTCACTCACAACCGGTATCTTTCCTGATTCATTTAAACTAGCACAAATTATTCCAATCCATAAAAGTGGGTCTAGAGATCGTGTCGAGAACTACAGGCCAATAGCCATCCTACCTGTCCTTTCTAAAATTTTAGAAATAATTTTAAACAAAAGACTTATTAGTTTCATAAACAGAAATAATTTTTTCTCTAAATCACAATACGGTTTTAGAACAGGTGTATCAACTACTGATGCTGTACAGGATTTAACAGATTATATAGTGAAGAGGTTGGATAAGAAATGCAAAGTTATTGGCATTTTTTTGGATCTGACTAACGCATTCGACACGGTCTCTATACCCATACTGATTTCGAAATTAGAAAAAATTGGTGTAAGAGGCCTACAGCTCTCTCTTTTTCAAAGCTACTTTTAACTAACTAACAGACGTCAACAAGTCAGAATCAGAGAAACCATAAGTGACAAACTCCCTATTGAATATAGCGTCCCACAAGGTAGTATTTTGGGCCCTACGCTCTTCTTGATATATATTAACAACCTGTGTGAGCTAGATCTACCTTGGGGAAGAATCTTCACCTACATAGGCTGCACTAAAAGTATCGGGAATGGAATATTTCCACTGTTCCTGTCATATTAAAATCTTTTTAATTTAAATCTCCTTGGTTTTAAAAATCGTTTTAAAAAAGATTCTCGGTCTTGTCACAAGGTCTTGTCAAACTTGTTTAGTCGTTGAGAAAATGGAATTGACTCGAGAAAATTCTAGAGCGATGATTTATTATGACTTTTGAAGTGGTTTATCACAAAAAAGTGTGTTGACCGAATGATTTCTGCATTTGGTGATGAAGCCCCATCCAAAACCACAATTTATCGCTGATTTGCTGAATTTCAACGTGGACGTGTCAAGCTCAGTGATGATCCCCGTCAAGGTCGTCCAAAAAACGCAGTCTTCCAAGAAAACGTTGATGCTGTGAGTAAGCTGATTGAGGAAGATCGACATGTGACATACCGCGAAATTCAGGCAACTTTAGACATTGGCATGAGTCAAATACAAATAATCTTGCATGAACAATTAGGTGTAAAAAAGTTGTTTTCCCGATGGATACTGCATTTGCTCTGTGAAGAGCAAAAAGCGGCTCGCGTTACTTGGTGCGTCAGAAGTCTCGAAAGATTCCACGCAGGATCCTCAAATGCTGTATACAACATCGTATCAGGTGACGAATCCTGGATATACGCGTACGAACCCGAAACAAAAAACCAGTCACGAGTGTGGGTGTTCGAAAATGAGTTAAAGCCAACAAAAATTGTTCGTTCACGGAGTGTTGCAAAAAAAATGGTGGCCACGTTTGTCTCCAAAACCGGCCATGTTGCGACTATTCCTCTTGAGGGACAAAGAACGGTTAATGCAGAATGGTATGCTAACATTTGTTTGCCACAGGTCGTTTCTGAACTCCGTAAAGAGAACTGCAACCGCCGCATCAAACCTCCATCACGACAATGCGAGTTCTCACACCGCGCACAGAACAAAAGAGTTTTTAGAGCAAGAAATCATAGAATTATTAGACCATCCGCCGTACAGCCCCGACCTAATCCCTAATGATTTCTATACTTTCCCTAAAATAAAGAATAAATTGCGTGGTCAGAGATTTTCATCACCTGAAGAAGCTGTGGACGCCTGCAAAACGGCCATTTTGGAGACCCCAACTTCCGAATGGAATGGTTGCTTTAATGATTGGTTCCATCGTATGGAAAAATGTGTCAAATTTCGCGGAGAATACTTCGAAAAGCAATAAATACATTTTTAAATAGAAATGTTGTGTCACTTCCTTGATTCCCGAAATTTTCAGTGCCGCCCTCGTATGCCGATGACACAGCACTTCTGTTTCAAACCGAATCCTGGCATAAAACGTTTCGTGCTGCTAAGTTAGGGCTTAATAAAGTCACAAAATGGCTTAACAATAACTACCTCACCCTAAATGTTGACAAGACGAACAATATTACCTTTTCCCTCACTGAAGCATCACAACCCACATCCAGTCTGAGTTACTTAAAAGCCCATTCATGTCTTGACCACACTTCTAGTAACTGTCTATGTAAACCCCTGTCTCGTACCGGATGCGTTAAATATCTGGGAGTCTTTATCGACAGTAGAAATACATTTGATTACCACATTGGCATAACTATCAAATAATCGGAAACTTACATTTTTATTTTATAGACTAAGACATATTATTTGCGATGATAAACTCATTAAAAAAATATACTTTGCACTCGTACAACCACTCATTTCATATTGTATAATTATATGGGGTGGCGCTCCTAGAACTAAATTGTTGCGTCAAGAAAGATCCCAGAGATGCATACTTAAAGTTGGCTGGAAATTACCAACCCTCTACCCCACAGCTGAATTATACCAAAAATGTAGAGTATTAACTGTACGTCAGTTGTACATCCTAGTCACTATCATTAAAAAACATACTACTCTGAACTATGATAAACATTTAAAACTTAACTGTTGCAGAAAATCTCAGATTTGCACTACCATTGACATATTTAAAACTAGTTTTGCACAAAGATTCTTTTGCTTCCTTGGTAGTTTTTATACAATAAAGTCAACGAAATTTTATCAATATATCATGAAAACAAAATAAAATGTAAAACAAAAGTCATACGCTGGCTCGCCGATTTAAGTTATGATGATACGGAATGATACCTTAATCAATAGAGATACTTTGCCCTCCCCTCACATATGAAAGTGGTATCTCCATCAGTGTGTTGTTGATTTATAATAAATATTATATATATATTATATATATATATATACATATATATACAATTGATTGTACTGTAGGTTATTGGTAGAAATACATCAATCAGAAACCGGTGTCAATAAAGTCATCATCACCTAATGATGACTTTGTCGAAATCGACCGTGTACCTAAATACAAACACTTACATAATGAATCCTGCTATTCTCACTTACATTTTTTGGCTCATTCAAGAAGTTTCTAGGATTTTACTAAATCGACTGACTTGACTCATTGACTGCACTGACGATTTATTTGGACTTTGACTAGACTTTGGACTTGACGATTTAGAAAAACGGTGTTGAAACCTTAAACGAAATTTCTATTTTCCCGCCTTGTTAACTTGGCACTGTATATAACTGTATAGCACATACGTCATACAAGTATTGTCATAATTTTAGGAAGGCTTCGGGGTAAGACTGAAGGGCTTCCACATTGTTTCTGCTTCGAAAGTGATGAATATAGTACTTAGCTTCTTCAAGAAAGCCGCCAGCGCCAAGATCGCACAACGCATCGTGTGGCACAAAGACTTCGAAGCGTTATTTGATGCCGTGCCCAAAGAGATGTTGCCCTTCGAATGCGGTGGAAATGAAAAATCGATTCAGGAACTTCATCGTAAGTTTCAATTTGATAGGCAAAAATGTTATATCCTTGTACCAGTCATTATTTTTGTACTTTTTCCTCAAAATTAATGTGTGTGGGTTATAAAAGACTTCTATGTTATATAGTATGCTGCAGTTATAGTTGGCAGGTGTATACCATAGAATAGATATTGGATAAAATATTTTGTCGTGTGTATCAGATATAAACTATAAAGTGGGTGGGTGACTTTAATACTATCACAAACTTTTTTTGCAGTTAATTGGGTAAATGTTTTAAGCTCACCGAAGTTCTCGGCACATTTGCAGAAAATGAAGTCCATGTGCACAAATGAAAATTTAAGACAAAATGATACAGTCAATAACGAATGTATAGGAATGCCTGGCACTTTCAGAACACTATGTTTGGATTAAATGAATACTAATACTATTTTTATGTAATATTAAGCTTACTACGTGATGTAGGTAATTATCAGTAAGTATATAAATAATTTGGTAAAATATGTTGGACTTCGTATGGGCTATATCGGCTATCTACGTCTTTCTACTTAATTATATTTTTTATTATTTTTACTAATATCATAGGAGTATAAGTCGGTATAAGTATAAGTATAAGTCTGTCGGTATAGATGACATAAATATGAAATACTTAAGCTTTCAGCTCAATGCATATGTCAACCGTTGAGCTTTATTATAAACCTATCTTTTCAAGAAGGAACGTTTCCCTAAAAACTCAAAAATCTATTGTAAAACCAATATTTAAAAAAGGTGACGTGACGGACATGAATAATTATCATCCAATAACACTAATACCGGTTATTTCAAAAATATTTGAGAGAGCAATACTAGATAGACTTACTAATTACGTATCAACACAAAACATTCTTACGCAAGCTCAGTTTGGCTTTAGAAAAAAATGTAACACTACTGTAGCTTGTTTTGACTTAATCAAATCAATCACTGAGTCCCTTAATAATAGAATTCCAGTTATTGCTATATTTTCTAGATATATTTATTTCTAGATATGTCAAAATCTTTTGATTATGTATATCACGCCCTACTTCTTTACAAGCTACAAAAATATGGGATAAGGGGAGTGTTAATGACTGGATAAATAGCTATTTATCTGACCGGTATCATTGTATAGAAATAAGTAAAATCTATAATGGTAAGAAAATAACGAACCGGTCAAACTTCAAGCTTAACGAATGTGGTATACCACAAGGTAGTGTCTGGGGCCCCTATCTTTTTCTGCTCTACATTAATGGTCTACCACATGTAACTACACAAAAAACGATTTTATTTGTAGATGACACGACACTTACAATTAAATGTGAAGATCTAAAAATTTTTGAGAATAGTATTAACGAAAATCTTGACAAAGTATTGACCTGGCTAACTAATAATAATTTAAAGATAAATAAAAGTAAAACTCAATGAATACAATTTTAAAACTACAAAAGACAAAAGATTAACCTAAATATTTATTATAAGGACATAAAAATCAAAGAAGCGAATTCTACAAAATTTCTAGGCATTATTTTAGACAAACAAATATCTTATTAGTCAAAATATTAACTTAACATTGAAGATGTGCTACGTTTAAATAAATTGAAAGTGGTGGTTTTTTTCGCGCAAGTTCCTAAAATATTGTGTTTCATTTGAATATTAAGACTAACAGTAACAATCAGTGTAAAAAGTTTAGAGTTTGCATAAGAAATTACTGAAATATTTAACAAAAAGAAGACAAATTAAGCAGTGATAATCTTAAAGTGCGGGTAGTGCAACAAACATTCAAAAACGTAATACATAAAATCACGCCGAAGAAGACGAAGGGCAGCGCCATCTGTCTTTGGGTCGTTGAACTAAACATCACAGGAGTGTTATCAGAACAGCGCCATCTATCTTTGGGTCGCTGAACTAAACTAATAATACATATAAAAATACCATTAAAAATAATTTATTTTTGGGGTACCTAAAAGAAATGGCGTCCGTCCATAAAGTATGTTCGGGCTGTAAAAATAATATACCAAAAAAAGAGTTTATGTCATGTTCTACATGCAACAAATTATACGACTTGTTTTGTGCAAATATGTCAATGAAAAATTTTTCTACTATGAAATCCGAGTATAAGAAGAGTTGGAAGTGTTTTGAGTGTCAAAGTCAATTGCTAAAGTCTGATAACTCAAACACTCCTATACGAATGCAGAACCGTATTATTTTTCGACATCAGACGATGATACTGGTCGTGAGGTAGTGAATATAACAATGCGACCAAAGAACAAACCGAGTTCAATTAATAGGAAGGTTTACGCGATATGATTAAACAGGAGATGACAAGCACTATACAAAACCTGGTCTCGGAACAACTTGTGAATATTGCACATCAAATTACAGGATTTCATGAGTCACTAACATTTCTTAGTAAGCAGTATGATGATCTTCTCCAATCTGTAAATGAAAGAAATAAAATTATTGCAGGACTGGTGACCAAAAATGAAGACTTATCTCAGCAGGTTAAAACCTTGACAGAAAAGGTGAACAACATTGAACAAATCATGCGATCACCGAATCTCGAAATAAATGGGATGCCGGAACATCATTCAGAAAATCTAGTCAAGACGATAGAGCAATTGGGCAGAATTATAGAATCTCCTGTTGAAGACAAAGACATTCTCCATGTGACTCGTATAGCTAAACACAATAAAAACTCTGACCGTCCACGCTCCGTTATTGTCAAACTCTCCAGTCAACGACGACGCGACGAAATATTGGCTGCAGTCATGAAATTTAATAAAAAAACGTGGACAAGTTAAACTCTAAACATTTGGGAATAGGTGGACGCAAGATCCCTGTTTTTGTATCGGAGCATTTCACTCCCTCAAATAAACACTTGCATGCAGCTGCTCGACTGAAAACAAAAGAAGCAGGCTTTAAATTTATCTGGGTTAGAGATGGTAGGATTTTTACAAGAAAAAACGAACAGAGTAAAGTTTTATTCATAAGAGACGAAGATAGTTTAAAATTAATTGTTTAACCTATATTACTTAACCTATATTACCAATTTTTTTCAATGTTAAGGTACACTTATTTATCATTAAAATGTCTCTAAATATGTACTACCAGAATACTAGAGGTCTGCGTACCAAAACTGATGATGTATTAAGAAATATTTCGATTAGTAATTATGACTTGATTGTATTCACCGAAACCTGGCTAAGCTGTAATGTATCTAGTACAGAACTTATAAGCGAAAGGTACTTTGTTTATAGAAAAGATCGTTCATGCACAACCAGTTCCAAAAAAGACGGCGGGGGTGTTTTAATCGCGGTATCCAGGGATATTCCTTCTGTTAGACAAATTAATTGGGAGAGTACTGCTGAAGATCTATGGATAACAGTTACTGTCAAATCTCATAATGTAGCAAAGAAAATATATATTAAATAATGTTGGTCCATGTACTCCATCAAACTATGATTCTATGCTAGGTTTATCACTTATCGATTTTATGTCCATGAATAATGTTTCTCAATTCAATGACGTGGTAAATGTGGATAACAGAACTTTGGATCTTATTTTAGCAAATTGTCATGGTATAAATGTATGTAAATCCCTTAATTCACTTAGGGCGGATTCGACAAAACTGGAGTAAAATTTTACTCGAGTGTAAATTTTTCCTAATCTAAGAGTAAGCTGGTTTTGCGTTTTTCCAACTTCTAATCCAAGAATAAGGTAATTACACGGGAGTAAATATTTACATGGGCGATTTTGACGGAGTAAAGTATTAAACTGAGAATAGTGGATAGTCGCACAGCTGGCTGGCAATTGTCACGATCAATGTCATTGTGAAGTGTTATAATTTGATATTGACATTTTACTGTATTACTCTACGAAATTAAATTATTATGGCGTACAAGTCATTCTAATACAAACAATAGTACATGATTTTTTTGTCGGTTTATACATTCGTTCATTATTCATTGAATAATAATACCGAGCATAGTATACTTTTCGAGTAACTTGGTAAAACGCAAACGAAGATATCCTAGAGTAAATTGAAGGAGTAAAATTATTCTCATTATAGTTACACTCGTGTAACTTCAAGTTTGGTCGAATCGGGCCTTAGTAAAATTTATCCTAAGCATCCCCCTATTTGCGTTTCCCTATCAAATCATTCTCCTCAATTCCTAAAACCTATTTTTACTCGTCGCCATAACTTGTTTAGAGCGGATTACAGTGAGATTATTGCATACTTAAAGAACATTGATTGGAATGTTTCATTTGGTAACTGTCCGAATGTTAATGCAATGACCGATTTTCATTACCAACATGTACAAAGTGCTATTGATTCATTCGTACCATTACTAAAACCCAAACCTAGAAAATTTCCTGCCTGGTTCAGTAGTTCTCTTATAAAATTGCTCTATGAAAAAAATAAAATAAGAAATAGATTTCGTAAATACAACAATCCGCGTGACGGTCTTGAATATGAAATACTGCGCGAGCGTGCCCACAAGTTAAGTGAACAGTGTCTTCTAAGCTGTAAAAATAAAATAGAATGCAACATTTCTACCAACCCGAAAAGCTTTTAGGGATTCATTAAAGATAGCAACACAGCAACAAATGGTACAGAAATTGCCCAAATGTTTGCTGATAAATTTTCATCCGTTTTTTCTAATACTGTTTTAGACAATGATACAGATTTAACTTTTGATGGTGCATCGTCATTAAACAACATTTATATTACCGAGAATCGGGTTTCACGCGCAATTAAGAAACTTGACATACGAAAAGGTGCTGGCGCAGATGGAATTCCCCCTGTCTTTGTAAAGCGTTGTAGTTCTGCCCTATCACTTCCTCTAACAATTATTTTTAACATATCATTGCGGGACGGAATATTCCCGGAGATTTGGAAAAAAAATAAATCCCATTTTTAAAAAAGGCCATAGCAATGATGTTAGTAATTATAGGCCTATTGCAATTATTTCGTGTATCATCCCCAAATTATTTGAGTCTCTAATTTGCCCTCTAATCACACATCAGTTAGGAAAAAATCTTTCTATCCACCAACATGGGTTTAGAAAAGGCTACTCTGTGGAAACTAACTTGGTGACCTTTAAAACTTACTTGTGTAATGAAATAGTTAGTGGTCGTGAAATAGACACAATTTATATGGATTTTTCTAGCGCCTTCGACAAGGTTTGTCATGCCCGATTGTTAAGAAATTTAAAAAGATATGGCATTGGAGGATCTCTTTTAGAATGGTTTCGTTCATACCTAGCAAAAAGACTTTTATATGTTTTTGTTAATGGTTTTACGTCAGACGATTACACAGCAATTTCTGGTGTACCACAGGGCTCCCATCTTGGTCCAATACTTTTTTTTTGCTTTTATAAATGATCTCTCAGATGTCATACATAATAGTGAGTTCGGTCCATTTGATGATGATCTTAAAATATACAGAAGGGACCTGCGCATTGGATGCTAATCTTATTCAGCAAGATTTAAAAAGGATATGTAACTGGTGGCGTGCTAACGGTATGGTTCTAAATGGGAAAAAGTCATTTCATCTTAAATTTACACGAAAACGTGTACAAAATAATACGACCGCAACTTATGTTATAAACTCTGCCATGCTGGAACAGGTTACAGAGATTCGAGACCTGGGCGTGGTATTTGACTCCAAGCTCAATTTCAAGTCACACATAGATATGTGTGTCAAAAAAGCGTATAGAATGTTAGGATTTCTTAAAAGAAACACTACAGGATTTTCAAGTATTAAGCCTAAAATTATTCTATATAACTCATTGGTTCGTAGCCATTTGGAGTTTTCATCAGTAGTTTGGGGCTCCAGATATATTTCCCACTCCATGCGCATAGAAAGTGTCCAACGAGCATTCACGAGACATCTCGCGTTCCACTCTCCTGGTATTTCTCAATGATTTACGCTTAAAGCAATTTAAAATGATGACACTCCACAATCGCCGAATGATGATTAATATAATTTTGCTAAAAAAGATATTATCCGGAATTTTTTACTGCGACAAACTGCTTCGTTATATAAAATTAAATGTCCCGTATCACTATCCTAGTTATCCAATTACCTACGACCAAAATATTACCAAAATATTCTACACTCCTAAAAGTAAAACAAACATCCTAAAATACTCTCCCTTATCTAATATCTGTGCTGATTACAACCTAGCTTGCACATCTGTAAAGGACCTAGATATTTTTAATGATTCCTGTAAGAGTATAAAAAGCAAATTAACTAAATACAATATTCAAACTACTGTTTTCGGAAATTAAAACTACATTGTAATTATTATTAGACATTCAATTCATATGGGGTTTAATTGATTATATATAAGGAATAATATCTACTGTTCTCAATGAATACTGTACACGACTATAATTGGCTTACACATAAGTGCATGTTTTAGTTTAAGTATATTTTTAATGTATTTCTGTTTTGCTGTTGGCGAGTCTAATAAAGAAATAATAATAACATTGAAACTGGAAGGACCAAATAGAATATATATGTACAAAATTAGATCGACTCGTCTACGCTATTAAGAGAATACGTCAAACAGCACGGAAGCCGCACTGAGTGTTTACCACGAATACGTGTCATCCGTGTTATCATATGGGCTGATACTGTGGGGAAATTCTACAGATATCGATAAGAAGTTTCGTTTGCAAAAAAGGTGTGTTAGAGCTATAGCTGGAGCATGGTTCCTAGACAGTTGTAAACCATTGTTTAAAAATTTAAGATACTGCCCCTCACTTGCGTGTATATAAAAGAAGCCTGTACTTTTGTAAAATTACACCCCGAATACTTTCGACTTAAATTAGATTTAGGACGGAAAAATGAAAGGCATAAATATAAAATCTATTCCCCGCTTTGTAATCTAAATATTTATAAAGACAATGCATTTGTACAAATTATAAAAATATATAATGTTTTACCGGATGAGTTTAAAGATGTACCCTATAACGTATTTGAAAGGAATTTGACAGTATGGCTTACAGAAAAATGTTTTTATAATATAAATGAATACTTTACGCACAAAAATAGTTATTAAGGTGTAAAATTTAATTATTTAATTATAATATTATGCAGGTGCGATGGATAAATAATTTTTTTAATGTGTAATGTGTTATTGATTTTAAACCTATTGATTATAATATTAGGTATTTACCTATGAAATTGCCCTTTTGTATGAAAAAATTTAAACGAATTTTTTTCATGTATTTTTTATATGTATTAATCGAAGTAATCACCCATGCAATCAATCATCTTTGCCAACGCAGTGGCGTTTATTGATGCCCTTCTTAAAGAAATCAGCTAAGCGGGAGGCAACACATTCTTCAAAGGCATTTTGTACTGCCTCTCGGGTATTGAATTTTTTTCCCGTCAAGAAGTTATCCAAATTCTGGAAAAAGTAGTAGTCTGTAGGCGCAAGGTCTGGTGAGTAGGGCGGATGACGGAGAGCTTCCAACCCCAGTTCTTGCAACTTGGAGACCGTCTGCTGTGCAGTATGAGGTCGCACGTTGTCGTGCAGGAGCAGCGGAGACGAGCGATTGACCAATGCTGGTTGGAGATGTGCCAGCTTCTCCATCATTGTGTTCAGTTCTTCACAGTACACATCTGCAGTAATGCTCACCCCGTTTGGTAAGAAGCTGTGATGAATCACACCGGCGCTAGACCACCAAACAGTGACCATCACATTTGTAGGGGTAAGTTTTCGTTTAGGGCATTGTTTAGGTGCTGAACCAAGATCCAACCAACTTGCTGAGCGCTTGCGGTTATCAAACAGAATCCATTTTTCATCGCAGGTAACAATGCGGTTCAAAATTCCTTCATTTATGTGTTTTTCATTTAGTTTCTGTTAAGCAGTGCAAGGCACGTCTCGACACGTACTTCGCGCTGGCGATCATTGAGTTCGTGGGGCACCCATTTGTCAAGCGTTTTTACCTTGCCAAAAATTTTGACGCAAATGGACCAATATTGTTTTGACGCTAACGTCGAAAGCTGCTGCTAATTCAGCCGAAGATAGTGTATCATCAGCTTCCACAATTGCCTTTAATTAGTCATTGTCGACCAAAGTCTTCGGACGACCGCGAGGTTCATTTTTCAGGTCGAAATTTACAGAACGGAAGCGAGCAAACCAGCAGGCAGTGCGTTGGTTTGTAGTGTTAGCTCCGTAAACGTCGTTGATGTTGCGTGCCGCTTGTGCCGCGTTGCTACCACGACGGTACTCATATTCCATAATTACTCGAATTTTTAACTTATCCATGATGACGAAAAATATTGAAATGCGATGAAAGTGTAACAATAATCAATAAGCAAATGACTACTTTTGGAAAAAGAATTCCATGTTTTTAAAATAAAATTATTTGAAATTAGAATTCTTAGCCAAACAAAAATTATTTTGATTTGAAATGGCCAGTACTCCAGAACGGCAATTTCATACGTAAAGACCTATTATTATGTTATGATTATTATTTGACTGAAACGTCGACATTGAAAACAATAATGATGAATTTGTAAATCTAATCTTCAATGGTTTATTGAGACTGATTCACAATACAATTGGTTACATATATATATTTTATAAATCTAGGTTAAACATGTCATTGGGGATCAAAGACTAATATAAATAAATGTGCAAATGGCACAATACTTCCCCCTTAATCAAAAAATTCTATATTTTGACAAAATTCAAAATCTCAAAAAAAAACATTACACATGAACGACACGAAAGTTATATGTACTTACTTACAATAGGTCAATTAGGTTCCCTGAAATAATAATAATGTTTACGATTAATACAGTCTACACATAGGGCTAGCTAAATGGTTATACGTTAAATAATTACCCTAGCGTATTATAACTTATTTACGATACGTTTTCACTACCATTGCACTTTTCACTGCACTTTACACAATAACTTGTTGCTGGTGAGGCGAGAAGCTGTTCACACCTGGCTCTCCTCTGGGTATTGTTGCAATGGACAGTTGTATTTCTCTCCTTACGAAACGTCCATAATTCTTTTTGGCGATCTTCCAATAAAAATACGCAATGAGCATAATTATGAATATAGTTATAAATATTAGGTAGAATTCCATTTGCTCCTTTCTGTCAGCCTGCGTGGTACTGCTGGTGGCGCCGTTGCTGGCTCCAGTTTGTGTGATTATAATTTCATCTTTCGACATTTTGCTTTGCTGTTTTCCCATAGTGATAGTTATAAATTTATCCACTGTATGTTCGTAATTGATCTGCAAAACGTACGACCGCAGTATGCAAAACTATCATCGTTACTATATAACGATAACCTTCACAATATGTTAAAGGACCCACAACATATATGTGAAGATGTTCAAATCTTCACTGTCACTCAATCAATCATTACTGTTTACAAATTTTCCAAAAGGTGAAATAGTGTGCCTCTGAACTTTGGACTTTTGACAATCCATACATAATTTAGTCCAATTAGTAATGTCTCTGTTCATTCCTTTCCAAAAGTATCGATCGGCGATCATTTTACGTGTTGTACGTGTACTTGGATGGCTGATTCCATGTATGGCTTTGAAAGCAGAAACACGAAACGCATCCGTCAAATATGGTCGTGCCACTTCCTTTGACACTTCGCAACAAATCGGTATGACGCAATTGGGTATGAATATTTGTTTCAATTTAATTGTTTTAGATTGCATCATATTTTCTAATTCGGTGTCCTTTCTTTGTTCTTCTGCCAAATGTTGGTAGTCGATGGGTGATGGCATATCAATTGATGCTATGTGGGATAGTGTGTCGGCCACAATATTTTCCTTGCCCGTCACATGCTGAATATTTGTACAGAATTGCATAATAAAATCTAGATGTCTTATCCTTCTGGGCGTATCGTTTTTTCCAACTGTATTTTTCATTAACGAATATACTATCGGTTTATGATCAGTATAAACTGTTAAAGATCTGCCTTCGATGAGATGTCTGAATTGTTGAATAGCCATATAAATTGCCAATAATTCTCTGTCGTACGTACTGTAGCGCTGTTGAGTGTCACTAAGCTTTTTAGAGAAAAATCCTAAGGGTTTCCATGTGTCTCCTTCTGTTTGTTGCAATACAGCGCCTGCACAAGTGTTTGAGCAATCTGTCATTAATGTCGAAGGGGCGTCCGCCGCCGGAAATGTTAACGTTACAGCTTGTAAAAGGTTTTGCTTACTTTGTTTAAATGCCTTTATACTTTATTCCGTCCAAGAAATCACACTCCTGTCTTTTTTCTTCGAATTATGTAAAAACTCATTCAATTTAGCGTGGATCTCGGATGCCTTAGGAAGGTGCTTCTTGTAAAAATTAATCATGCCAAGGTAACGTCGCAATTCTTCGACAGTTTTTGGTCTTGGAAATTCAGAAATAACCTTGACTTTCTCTGGCATAGGCTGCATACCATCTTTTGTGACACGATATCCCAGGAAATCTAATTCTGTTTTACTAAAATCACATTTTGCGATATTAATTGTGATACCATATTTATCAAATTGCTTAAAAACTTCTCTAAGATGCTGTTTCTGCAAAATCTCTGAAGATGACGCAATAATCACGTCATCTAAATATATAAATATATAGTCTAAACCTCGCAAAACTTCGTCATTTAGAAATCTTTGAAAAGTTTGTGCGGCATTTCGAAGTCCGAAGCTCATTCTAGTAAATTCATATAAACCGAAGGGTGTTGTGATGGCTGTTTTTTCTATGTCTTGGTCAGCAATTTCGATATTGTGATAAGCTCTCTGAAGGTCAACCCACGAAAATATCTGTTTTCCGGATAATAAATAAGTACAATCTTGGATACGTGGTATGGGGTAGCTATCTGGCTTAGTAATCGCGTTAAGTTGCCTATAATCACCGCAGGGTCGAATATCTCCGTTCCTTTTGTTCACAACATGCAGTGGGCTTGCCCAACAACTTTTTGATGGTCTGCATATACCCATCTACTGCATTCTTTTAAATTCTTCCTTGACTTTCTTGTATTTATCGGGTGGCAAAGGTCGCGGTCGCGCGTAAACAGGTGTTCCCGTAGTCTCGATATGGTGGACTACGGATTGGCGTGGAGAGTCTTTAAAACACATAGGTTTTGTTATGTTTGGAAACTCCGATAACAGATCACTGTATTCGCTACTGTAGTCTATTGTTCTTACTGAATATATATTGTTTGCAGTGACCGAAGCAATGGAACACAAATTGGTAACTGAGTCAATGAGTTTTCGTTTATGAATGTCCACTAATAACTTATGATAACTTAAAAAGTTTGCACCAAGGATTGGTCGTTTCACATCCGCTACCACAAATGTCCAGCGAAACGGCCGTCGAAGGTTAAAATCTAATTCCAAAGTCTTCACACCGAAAGTTTTTATTTCAGAACCATTTGCTGCGTAAAGTTTATAGTTTTCGTCATATGAACCGAAGTAATGTTGCTTTTTGGTCACAGGTAAAACCGAAATATTAGCGCCGGTGTCCACTAAAAATTTTAATCCACTGTTACTGTCCAAAACACATAGGCGGTATACTGGGCTGATGGCGCAAATCTCCGCCTCCGACTGCACCACACTTAGTTTTCCTTATGATCTGGTTTTTTCCAAGCGCACGGCTCCACACATTTCATTGCTCTTTGTCTGAATTTATGCAGATAATAGCATAGATAATATCGGGCGTGCGGCAACTCATATTACGCCCTCGTGACACAGAGCGAGAGTTCGAGCGGTGATTACGATGAAATTTTTTCCGATATTGATTTCTGCCTCTCTCCATGTCTCTTATTTTCATGCTCAATTTAGCAATTTCGGCCAAAATGAACGAAGTATCACAGCTGGTGCTTGTTGACGCCTGTACTTCTGCCACTTGTAATGGTCGCGACGTTTCTAAAATTTTATCCGCGATTGCTGCCAAGTTTTCTAAGTCCTGCCCTTCGCCGACGGCCAATATAGCGCGAACCGAGGAAGGTAGATGTCCTTGTCACATGATTCGGAGGGTCTGGTATCTTCTCTCGAGCAAGATCTTTCATTCGGCGCAGAAGCTGTGAAGGCATCTGGTCCCCCAATTCCAAGCAACTAAGTAATTTTTGAATTTTTGAAGTTTCACTTCTGACTCTTCATACATTTTTAATAAGCGGTCTCTTAATGCGTCAAATTTCTTTGTTTCTGGTGGTCTCAATAATATGTCGCTTACTTGCTGTATTACTTCCTTTCCTAATTTTTTCACAACGAGGTTAAATCTTGATTCATCGCTTAGTTTCTGTGGGCCTAATATAGCTTCACACTGCACGAACTACAGCCTGGGTTGGTCACACCAAAAACCGGAATTCTTGAGGAAACTGTCACTGTAGCTATTTCTGCTGTACCCGTGAAGCTGGTCGGATTTGGAGCCATTGACGAATTCGAAATCGTTGGCGGATTCATCACGTCGGGGTCACCACTATTGCTGCTGTCGTTATGACGAGATGGAGATGGAGGAAACAAATGTACACTTCAGAATAATGTGTCATGTGCAGATGGCACAAATCAATTGCATGTTTTAAAAATTTCACACACCATTTTACTATGGTAGAATGTACAGATCCTTTGTAATGTTTCAATATTATCCTTTGTACTGCATTCTTGTGAATAAATAAATAATAATAATAATAATAATAATAATAATAATTATAATAATAATAATAATAATTATTATTATTATTATTATTATTTTATTATTTTTTTGTCCTCTTTTCTCCCTTGCGGGGTATACTGAAGTTGCGGGCTTGTGGCCAAACAACTTCAGGTAACGTGATTGCTAATTATTAATTTATAAAAACTTCCGGACGATGCGGCATGTGTTGAGGATAACTGCTTTTTGTAGAGTGATGAATGTGAGTGGATGTATGCTGAGTGTTTTGAGAGATGTATGGAGTGTTTTAGGAATGACGCCAGTTGAAATTATTATGGGTATAGTTTTGACTGTGGTAACTTTCTATTGTGATTTTATCTCTATTGTCAAGTCAGTGTATTTTGCGAGTTTGGTTGTGTGCGTGGATGTGAGGTTGTGTGTATTAGGTATGGCAACGTCTATCAGGTAAACAGTTCTATTTATTTTGTCATGGAGCGTTATGTCAGGTCTGTTATGATGTACCGACTTGTCTGTAAGTATTGTCCTGTCCCAGTAAAGTTTATAATCAGGTGAGTCTAGTATGATTTGTGGTGTGTATTTGTAGTATGGGGACTTCTCTGTGATGAGGTTGTGTTTGTGTGCAAGTATCTGATGTATGATTGATGCTACCTGGTCATGTCTGTGTTTGTAGTTTGTTTGTGTGATGGATGAGCAGGCGCCTGTGATGTGCTGTATAGTTTCCGGTTGCTTGTGGCAGTGACGACAATGGTCACTACCAAGGTTACGATCTCTTATTATATGTTTCCCATAATTTTCGGTGTCTATTACTTGGTCTTGAATTGCCAGCATAAACCCTTCCGTTTCAGGGAACAATTCTCCGTGTTTTAGCCATGCGTTTGACGCTATTTTGTCTACGGCGTTATTATTTAGATCCAGGCGGTGCCTGCCATGTAAGGTTTTATTTGTCCATGCTTCAATTTTTTGTTGATTTGTTGATTTATTATTCTTATTATTATTATTTAACATATATTTGTTTCGGCTTAACCGGTAGAATGCAGCAGGTACGGGCGATTGCCAAGTATCCTGTTCATGTAGCGTGAAAGAAGTTTAATTGGTGTGAGTTGTAGGGAAGGATGAAGATGAATTAAGGAAGCGGCGGACTATAGAGCAGGTATCTATAACGATTGACTTTTGTAACTGTTTATACGTGTTTTTGTGAAGGTTAAGGGATTTAAGTGCAACTGCAAGCGTTTTTGGAATAACGCCCGTTGAGGAGATGACTATCGGGATTATTTTTACTGTGTTTTGATGCCACATTTGTTTGATCTCATCTGCAAGCGGTATGTATTTTTGGATTTTTTCTGTGTGTTTCTGTTTCAGGTTGTTGGTGTTTGGAACGGCGATGTCTATAAGGTAAGTGGTTTTTTCAGATTTAATTGTGAGGGTTATGTCTGGTCTATTGCTTAGGATGGTACGGTCTGTGACGATATCGCGATCCCAGTAGAGTTTTACGGAGTCATTTTCTAGAACGTTAGATGGTTTGTATTTGTAGTACGGTGTATGTGTATCTATAAGGTTAAACTTGATTGCTATTAATTGATGTATATGTTTGGCTACGTTATCGTGACGGTGAGTATATTCTTTATTTGCTAGTGCACTGCATCCTCCGGTAATATGGTCTATTGTCTCAGTGGTTTGGTGGCATAATCTACACTTATCAGTTTCTATGGCTTCTTTGAGGATAAATTTTGAGTAATTGCGAGTTTTGATAATTAGGTCCTGTATAGCTATTAAGAAACCTTCTGTTTCACTATAAATGTTGCCCTTAGTTAACCAACTGAATGACGCGGCTTGATCGATATGGTCCTGACTTAACTGGTACGGAAATTTACCATGTAGAGCCTTACTTTTCCATTTTTCTATTTTGTTTTCATCATTAATTATTTTATTTTTAGGGTTAAATTCGTCATTATTTAACTGTAGCGGTGTTCCTGAATGAGATAAATTTACAATGGATTTATGAAGTGGGCTTGTGTTAGCTTTTGTCTTGAAATAATTTCGGAGGTTATCTATTTGGGTGTAATGTAGATTTTTTATGTCTATAAAAGGAAGGAAAGGAAGCAGGGAGGGCGTGCCTCCCTGCTTCCTCTTTATTGTAAATCTTTCAACTGCTGAATGGATGTGGTGAATATTGTGTTTGTAACAAGCGGTTCTGGTTGCGGTGTTGAGGGTTTCCAAATCAGTGTCAGACCACCTGATAATTCCAAATGAATACGTTAATATAGGGATCGCATAGGTATATACAGCTTTAATTTTGTTTTGGCCTGACAATTGCATTTTTAAAATTTTATTAAGTCTCTGTTTGTATTTATTTTTTAATGTATTTTTTATTTCTTTATGATCTATAGCTGTATTTTGTATATAACCTAGGTACTTATATGTGTCTTTCTCTTGCATGCTGTCTATTGTTCCTTCTTGTAGTTCTAAGTTGAGTGGTTCTGTATGTGTATGTTTGCCCTTAAGAATGCAATTAATTTTACATTTATCAGTTCCGAATGTCATGTAAATATCAGCGCTAAATTTTTCCGTTAATTTTAATAGTTGTTCCAGTTGTTGCCTGTCAGGTGCGAAGAGTTTTATGTCGTCCATGTAAAGAAGGTGAGTGATTTTGATTTTATTCACTTTATCTATAATATATCCTAAGTTTAACCTATTAAGAGTTTTAGATAGAGGGTTTAAAGCTAAGCAAAACCATAAGGGGCTAAGTGAGTCGCCTTGGAAAATGCCACGCTTAATTTTGATTGGTGAGGTACTGACGGTGGTACTGACTGTTCTTAGATTGAGTTTAGTAGACCAGTTATGCATTATATATTGTAGAAAGTGAATTAAAGTATTATGAAACTTATATATTTTTAGTACATGTATCAACCAAGAATGCGGGACACTATCAAAGGCTTTTTGGTAATCTATGTATGCGTAATAAAGGTTCTTATGATCTTTTTTAGTTTGATTATGTATTTGGGCGTCGATGATAAGTTGTTCTTTACAGCCCATTGATCCTTTAGCGCAGCCTTTTTGTTCTTCAGGGATTATTTTATTATCAGTAATGTGAGTATTTAGTTTTTGTGTGATTATTGACGTAAGTAGTTTGTAAAGAGTTGGAAGGCAGGTGATTGGACGGTATTTAGTCGGATTTTTAGTATCGTTTTTATCTTTAGGCTTTAGATATGTTATTCCTTGCATCATAAATAGCGGCACTAATTTGGGATCCGTAAGGGCTGACTTGAATGCTTTGGCGATGTAGTGATGTGTTGAAGTAAAATATTTTATCCAATAATTTTGAATTTTATCTGGCCCTGGTGCCTTCCAGTTCAAAGTCTTCTTTATGGCGTATGTGACAGCGTTATCATCTATTATAACTTCAGGCATTGGATTAATATTGTGACATTCACTTATTTCGGTATCAAGCCATGAAGCGTGTACGTTGTGATGGGCTGGTTTGGACCATAGGTTTTCCCAATAGTCCTTAATTGTATCTGTACTAGGCGGTTGTATGATTTTAATATTTTCGGAGTTTAAATTTTGATAAAAGAGCTTTTGATTGTTAGTAAAAAATAAATTATTCGTTCTTCTAGAGTTACTGATTTTAAGTCGGCGGAGTCTTTTTGATTGTGCTTGTAGTTTTTGTTTCAGAGTATCTAATAATTCTACTATTTGATTTTCAGTGAGATTGTTGGGGTTTAATTTTCGTTGTTTTGTGTGGCTAAGATTTCCTTTAAGGTACTGTGTTAGTTGTCCAATTTCTTTTCGTAGTTTCTTGACTCTATTTTTCAATTCGTAGTTGCCATTTTGGCATTTTCGGGTCTCCTGTTTTATTTGATATATCTTTTTCAGGGGGGTTATTTAGTTTAGTGTGTAGAGTTGTAGTTGATATTGCAGCGCAATAAATAGCACTGTGGATTTCCGTTAAATCTGGCGTTTCTTTCGCTTCTAGATGTTCTCCTATTAACTTGTTAAGTGAATTTACCGTCTTTATTATGTTGCGTGTAATCTGGAGTTTTGGTATTACCGGTCTAAGTGTTGGATCTGTATCGGCGAATTTGATTAACATTTCTGTAAATACTTGTCTAATTTTGTGATTCTGTGTTTGATCGGCATCAGTTGTGAGTATTTCAGCGTTGTTTGTCTCTAGTTCTATTAGATTTTCTACAGTTTCAGAAGAGTTTGATAGAGTTATGGGTTGATTATTATTTGTGGGATGAATTGTAGAATGTTGTAGATTCGGGTCGTTATGCATTATGTGGGATGGTAAGAATATCGCAGGGGCTAAGCTGTGTGTCTATGCTACATATTCTATTGTTCTGGTCATTGGAATAATCGAACGTATGCGCTACTGTATTTTTTATCTTGTCTCTTTCATGACTTGGTATTCTGTTATTGCGATGTATAACTCGGATTTGATCTGCTAATCGTTGCTCAGATATGTGGCTTAGTTCAGGGTAGGACTCTGTGAATTTTTTATGGAGTGATGGTCTGAATGCTGTGAGGTTAGATTCGCATGATGTTATAATGTAGTAGCAACGAAGAAGTTCTCTGTTTATTTGATCAGTCCATTTCATCCGTTGTCTACTTTTTCCAGAGAGAGTGGTTGGAGGAAGCATTTCCTGCAAAACACTTCTTACTGGAGTGTTTGTGAGATGAGGCTGCGTATGAGTATTATGATCTACGATATTCGGATTAATGTATTCAGAATTTCTCGTAGACGGACTGGTGTCAGGAATGGGCACCGGATTAGTAGCTATTGCTTCCTGTGTAACATCGTCTGACAATGGTGATAATGTGGTGGATCGTAATGAGAATGAGTTATTGAGGATGAATGACTGCGGTGAAGAGTGAAGCGATGGAAACAAGCTGACGGATGAGGTAGGTGATAAAGGATATGAGTATGTGTTGCTTATTGTTTGGATATTAGTATTCTCTGCAGCAGTACTAGACTGGGCAGTAGGATGCGATACGGTGCCCCCCCCAGAATACGAGGGACAGCCCGGGCCCGAAAGCCCGGGGCGGGATTCTCCATTGCTTTTCGCGCCGGTACCCGCCTAGGGTAGTATATTTCTATTACGTAGTCGCATTTTTCTTTTAATATATTAGAACAAAAATAGGAAGAGTTAACGAAAAAGGAAATATAGGAAGAGAAGAAATAAAGGTGGAGAAAATTAGACAAACCAAAACCAAACCAAACCAGACCAAAAAAAAGATGCAAAAACAAGGGGTAATTAATAAAAAGGTGATGAAAAGGTAGTGACGAGAAAGAAAGAAAGAGCCGATGATCAGCCACGTGAGTACCTCACCCCGAAGAGAGTTGGGTGGCGCACCCAAGTGTTGCCCGGGGACACCAACTAGGAGGGACCGGCTTCACCCCTTATTATTATTATTATTATTATTATTATTATTATTATTATTATTATTGTTGTTATTATTATTATTATTATTATTATTATTATTATTATTATTATTATTATTATTATTATTATTATTATTATTATTATTATTATTATTATTATTATTATTATAAAACCAAATGATAATTTAATTAAACAATACTAGATGGGTGTCTATTATTACATAGTTTTACTAATTTACATATTTTTATTATACCTACCTACATATACCCCCCTACTAATATAAATATTTACATAACTAATTAGCTTTTCATTGTTGATGTCTCTGTCTGAAACGTTGGAAAGTCACATGATAGACAAAGACATTGAATAGCTAATCATTTGTGTAAAGTAAAGAAATACCCAAATTACACCTACAAAAATAACCGAGGGTTTGTTCTGTTCTGACTATGACTATATAACATTTTCGTATATACGAATATGTTATATAGTTAATTATAGTAATTTTTGTATGTAATTAAAATTTGTAAATTACATACAAAAATTTGGGCAACCAACCCATGTTGCCCAGCTTAGAGGTTTTCCCCCTTAAATTTGTGGAAAACAATCTCTTCATCATCAATCATCCCTCTACCCTCTAGAGGGATGATTGAATTGAGGAATTTTTTTGGGTTATTTTTACAGGTTTTTATGTTCTTGTTTTTAATTTAACTAAGCTTGAAAAGTCAACCTGTAGATAATAAACTTTTGGAAGTAGTAAAGCGTATATTTTAATAAAGGACAGAATATTAGCTATTATGTACAGAACATACTTTTTTATTATTTTTTTTATCATTGATAATTGATTTTTGTAGTATTTATAATATTCTTTATAGTAGGTACAAAAATTTACGGGGATTTTAAATTTTCGAGAAGGTACCTAGTTGTTGCGATTATAGGACTTGCACGATTTCAATGGCTCGGAAAAAAAACACTGTAAAGTGTTAATAGAATTCTGCGTCTGTGTTCTGAAGTTGTCAAAATGGTCTGCTTCGTAGTCCGTACTGAAACCGGTCGATTGTGCTAGCTTTATTATAAGTTACAAAATTGACGAATAGAAACTTTATACAGAATGGTTCTTTTACAAAAATAGATATTCAAGGAGCGTTATCTGTATTCAATTCTCGTTCCGAAAATATTTAAAAAATTTAAGGTTTCTTTTTCTATGATGGTCATATAGAAATTGTTATATATTTTAGGAAGGTTTTTATGCATTTTAAGATGACCTGAAGGTTTCCACTTGCCGCATACCAATACACATTGGCATCTTACGAGTATTTGCAGAATTATTCAGATAATTAATTGAGTACTAGATGCGAGTGGTACTTATCTAGTAGGTAGCATTGGCATGTGACAATCTTCAGGTCATCTTAGGGCCGTATTAATAAACCGTTCTCAAACTCGTTCTCAAGACCTTTCTTGGCTGAGACAGTCTCAGGTAACGATAAGCTTCTCAGGATGGTCTTTAATTCATAGTATGATCTCAAAACCGTCTCAGTTGATAACGTTATTGAGATCACTTACTCAACTTTTATGCGTCATCTACATCATACAAAGAACGGATTTATTAATTATATATTCCTTCAATATTTATTTTTAAAAATGTAATATTTAATAATATAAATACCAAAAAAGTTTAGTCTGTATTTTTTATATTGAAAAAACTGATTTTCATTAATTTTTAAGTATATATTAATATTTATTATTGTCTAGCATAATAATATCCATTTTTTTTTTGGAAACTACGTAAAACGGAATGCAATGATCCCATGAATAAACAAGGGCACGGTGTACCCGAAGTCTGGTGAATAATCTAAAACCTAGAACAGACACAAACATTTAGGGCCAGTACCACAGTATGTACATAAAGTTTTAGTAAAAGAAGTATTTACAAAACACAAAACAGATTTAAGGTTGATAGGTCGAGGAATTGTAGGAGGGAGGGATCATCATATAATGAAGATTGTTTTTTGGGCAGCGAAAAAAAGTTCTGCTGTCAAGTGTCAAATCAAGTTATTTAATATAAATCAAATAGGTAATTCGTTTAATATAAATATATAAATAAAATTTGAAAATATTTCTACAAATACTCGACGGTAGAATGGTGCAAAACCTTTGCAACCGCGATTACAAAAAAAAAGAAGAATAACTATCAATATGCGTCTTTTTTTATAACTTTATTTTGTGTTGAGTATGTAGTGTAAATTCTGAGTTTGTTTAATCATAAGTATTTCGATTTTAATTTACATAATTGTAACACACAATAATGTACTGTATCCCAATTCCCAAGCAAGCCGTTCTAAAGTCAAGGTTTGACTGTACCCACGAAACCGCGTCTCAAGTAACAGTTTGACAGCAATGACAGCGTACTTGAGTAACGAGTCTCGTTTATTAATAAGTTCGCACTCACTTGATACGCCGTACCTACAGCTGTACTTAAGTACGGTCTATTAATTAAAAGAACATCTTAAGTACTTTCTTGAGAATTGTCGAGATAAGAACGCTTTATTAATACGGGCCTTAGAATGCATTAAAGCCTTCCAATTAAATAGCAATTTCGATATGACCATAGCATTTATAGCATCTTATAAAAAAAATTACAATAATAATAATAATCATCTTATTTAAAATTATCTAATCTCAAAGTGACGGTTGCGTTCATAGAACCAAGGTATTGGACGATTGTCGGCCTCCTACCAGGTTGACAGATAACCTGAAAAAGGTTACTGTGGATACAAATTTTTAAACAATACGAATGACCATTCGAGAAGAAAAATAATAAAACTCAAAGGGGCTTACTAATATAATAATAAAAAACTATTAAAGAAAAAATTAAACAAATAAACAAATAAAAAATATTAAAGATTAAAAAAAATATTTAAAAATATTAAATTTTGCTTAGCTTAATCTAAACAGAGAGATCTGAAGGTTCCCGGGGTTCCCATGAACTCGTTGTTGAATTTATCCTTCTGCCTCAAGTCTTCGTTGGTACAGGCTCCTCTCATCTTATCCAGATGAGCCGTAAACTCTTTCGAGCTCAAAGCATTTATCATGTCGACTGTAAGGAAGTAGTTTTCATGGTAAAATCTTGTATAGTTAATGTTAGATATTATTCACTACTTGCTCTAGGCTGTAGCCCGTGACGTCGTCCGTGTGAAACATAAATATTTGTAAAGTAATTTAAACCAGAGCCTCCTCAATAAATAATAAAGTATCTGGGTAACCAAGCTTTTCTTGGGAGATAAGTAAGTTCTATTAAATTTAAAAAATAAAAAGAATCACAAAATTATTTATCTGACCGAAATTCAAACCCACCATATTCCGAATTTGATAATACCTAGCTAGATAGGTTTTTTCCCCCCATAACTCCCTGCATACTAAATTTCATGGACAGAAACCGATTATATTATATATACAAGATTGTCTCGTTTAAAGTAACAGAAAACATACGCCGAGAGGTATCATTATATTCGTCAGTCGTGATAGTCACACTGAGGACATAAAAAATATTTGACACTGTCGGGTTTTTTTTTAAATAATTACGGTTATTTACTAATGGAATGATAGGAATGCATTATGCAAGGTAAATAACGTACCTAAGGCTGCATTTCAGATTGCATTGCAATAGGATTATAAACTATGGAGCTATTAAATGACCCTGTAGGCCTGTACCAATATTATCTGACCTTTTTTGTGTCACGTTTATGATCACACCAATAAAAAACATATCCGCAAATGCAGTTTTCGATTATTATTTTTCATTGCAAAGTGGCAATAAATTACTACCTACCTTACCTACAAATAAATTAATACCTATAATAATTTTGACATAGTTAAACATTTTTAACTGGTTCGTGTCCCACAACGACCATTATTTTTGTTGACAATGAGGGTTTTTAAATTCGTGACATCTGACAGCTTTTTGACACGACAAGGACAGTCGGGCTACCAAGCGCCGCCTGGTGGCAGAAAAATAATCGGAAATTCTTATTGACCATTTTCGATACCACTTACGCCACCAGACGACGCTTTGTGTGTGTTGGTTCTGCCCCCTAGCGGCAGAAAAAATATCAAACACCCTCATTGAAACAGCACTACTATTCTGTGAAAAATGTGTTATAATTGAAGGCTACAGTATTTCTTTCTTATAATGGATAGCTCTACAGTGTTTCCACTAATTACTAAATTAAATATTGCAATTACTTTTTTGCTCGACACTTTTTGTACTTTCAAATACAAAATATTTACTTACTATGCATTTGTTTTATAGATTTTTGATGTCCATTTAAGTCGGCAGGCAGAATATCTTTTGGAATAGTCTCGTGTAAAGTTTCGATTGTTTTATGTAGAAAAATGCGTTTGGCAATTTTCTCGCTTGTCGCCTGTTTGAAGAACGTTACTATTACGTTCGCAAATTTTGATGCAGTTATAATATGTATGCCTTTTAATCTTAATCCGTAGCCTTCCTGAAAAAATACGATACATTTTTTACAAATTGTCCTCGAAATTCTACCCAATACCCATAGACAATTAGTAGCTTCTTAGCTTTGTAACCAAACCAAACTTGAAACTAGCAGTTAAAAGGACTCCAAAAAAATTGGACTTTGGTTAACATCAGTAACATAACATTAGAAGCTATCATATAGAATATTTTATTGAATTAAACGTAAATAAGTAAATAAAATATTCATACAAATCTTAATTAACGATTAAGAACCCGTTAAAATTTAACTTTTGTATTTTCCAAAAGGATTCAAAACTAAGGATTGGATAGAATAAATCTTCATACAAGAAAAAGATACGCCATCTTGATTTCACTATACCTTAAATGTCAGCCATCTTTATTTCACCATACCTGAAATAACCAAGTGGCCGCAAAATCCCCAAAAGTAGGGCCATTCAAGTGGGGACAGATTTTGCATCGATATGCCTCCTCTATAGTATATACGTCTATATACTATAGAGGAGGCATGCATCGCACAAATGACGTCGTACAATCAGGATTACTAACACATGCAAATATTGCATTGAAACCTGCTTGACAGTAAAGTTTACATTACGCACGTTATATTTGTCTTCATTTCACGTAAATCTGTACAGTATTACGGAAATTATGACGGTAAGAAGTTTTGAGCACTTTTTAAATTTCCGCGATACCTCGCGAGTGCTGTGTGACGTTAGCGGTGCCCCGCAGCCCGACGCGCCATTATGCGCCATTATATTAGGTCATCACATACGAAATTGGCGTTTTGTAAAGGAGGAACATAAAGTCGATTTTTTTAAACATAAAATATTTATTTAATCACAGTATACCATTGATATCCATGCACTTTTGCCATCTCATAGGTAGTTCACTGATTCCTTTACTAAAAAAAACATTCGGACAGGAATCAATAAAATCTTTGAAGGCGCTTTGGACTGCCCCATCAGAGTTGAATTTTTTTCCTCGCAAGAAGTTATCCAAATTTCGAAAAAAATGGTGATCTGTCGGAGCAAGGTCCGGGGAGTACGGTTGATGTCTTAGACATTCCAATTGAAGCTCCACTAATTTGGTAGCCGTCTGTTGAGTAGTGTGTGGTCTAGCGTTTTCCTCAAGCAGCAATGGCCTAGAGCGAATGACTAACTTCGGTTGTTTAGCAGTTCTAGCTTTTCCATCATGATTTACAGTTGCTGGCAATAGACATCTGCCGTAATCGTCTGTCCAGATTTAAGAAAGCTGTAGTGAACGACACCGGCTATAGTCCACCAAACGCTCACAAGTAACTTTTTTTGAGTCAATTTTCGCTTGGGGCAGGCTTTGGCTGGTTCGTCAGGGTTCAGCCATTGCGATGAGCGTTTCCGATTATCGTACAGGATCCACTTTTCATTATAGGTAATGATTCAATTTAAAATCCCTTCGTTATTGTGCCGGTTGAGTAATGTAACGCAGCAGTCGACGCACGTTTGTCGGTTTGCTGCACTCAATTCATGAGGTACCCACCTTTCAAACTTTTTCACTAACACCGCAGCCTGCAGCTAACTCGGACGTGGCTTGCGATGGATCCGCTTCCACAATAGCCTTCAATTCTTCATTATTAACTTTGGTCTCCGGCCGTCCACGGGTCTTGTTATGCCGGTCGAAATTACCAAAACGAAAACGTTGGAACCAAAAACGCACTGTGTTTTCTTTTGCGACACCGCCGCTATACACATCATTAATCCTTCGAGCCGTTTCTGCAGCACTGCACTGGTGCCACGGTGGAACTTAATACGAAACGGAAAATAATACGATATTTCAAGTTTTCCATTTTGTAAACAGAGTGACGCAAAGAAAAAACCAAAAGAGGAAAAAACAAATGAATTAGCGTTTTCAAAACACAAATGCATGAGTAAATAGCGGTATAACTATTCCTAACCAAAGAAGATATATTTGAGATCAAAGTGGACAACACGACAAAACGTCAATTTCATGTGTAAGGGCCTAATATTTGCTAGTAAAAAAAGTAAAAATGCTATCTCCATTTTTTTTTCTTCTAGATCACTTAAGCGTGACTAGAAAAAAATATTGGTTAGCCTTATTCTTGTAAATTGTATTGTAATGCGACGTCGTTTTTGAAGATGCAGTCTTGTGGCCTCGCCCTTCGATATTATTTTCTAATACTGAAGATTACTTACCACTAGTATTTTAAAAACCTCATGTACTTGCAGGACATCGAATGCTTTTGCGACATCTATTACATTTGCTTCCGTGTAATCCAAGATTATAACAACACCATTGCAGTAGTCGTATGTGTGTATGTATTCACAAAGCTGGAAAATAACATAAGCTTTACTATTCTAACTTTGTAGAACCAGCCTAATGTCACAATTCACTGCGATAATTGCTATAGAATCGAAAAAAGTTAAAAACCGGCCAAGTGCGGGTCCGACTCGGAACGAACGGTTCCTTACAAAAACCGACTTCCAAAGTCTTATTTTTTAAATAATTACACTTTTAATTTCGGATAAAATTTTAACTATTTCTCAATCTGAATTATTGAAGTCGTTACCAGCCAACTTGAACGTGAGTTCTATAAAATATTGTTTTATCAGAGACAACGACACCCTGTGAATAGGAGAGCATCTTAATTTTGATTAGCATTTCTGTATTCGGCCGTCAGACTGTGGAGTAGCCTGAATTTTTTTTTACTTCGGCCGATGGTTTATAAGTTATAACTTTAACTAGTTACGTTTATGAAATGAGTTTTGCTAGTTTTGGTAAGGTCCTGCTAAGACCAGGCTTGCTTTAATATTTGACAAAAACATAACTAAGTAATGTCGTAACAGCTAAAAGTGAATAACTAAATATTGCAAATATTCTATAAACCCACCGATATAAAACATCTGTAAAAGTTCATGTTTTCAGAAGGTATTTTCTCTCCATCTTTTTGTGCAACTTTTAAAATATAAACCCTGTAGTGGTCCGGAGTCATCTTTGGTAATAATGTGTCCAGCCTGGGTAAATACGTAAAATTAAATTCCTAATAATAATAATATCTATGGACGCTTCACACCATGTCAAAATGCTAAGTATCCGAAGAACTTGTGTTACAGGTGCCAGAGAACGGCAAGTATATTTAATAATAGGTCTTTACGTATGAAATTGCCGTCCTGCAGTACTGGCCATTTCAAATCAAAATAATTTTTGTTTGGCTAAGAATTCTAATTTCAAATTAATTTTATTTTAAAAACATGGAATTCTTTTTCCAAAAGTAGTCATTTGTTTATTGATTAGTGTTACATTTTCATCGCATTTCAATCTTTTTCGTCATCATGGATACGTTAAAATTCGAGTAATTATGGAATATGAGTACCGTCGTGACAGCAACGCGGCACAAGCGGCACGCAACATCAACGACGTTTACGGAGCTAACACTACAAACCAACGCACCATCTGTTATTGGTTTGCTCGCTTCCGTTCTGGAAATTTCGACCTGAAAAATGAACCTCGCGGTCGTCTGAAGACTTTGGTCGACAATGACGAACTAAAGGCGATTGTGGAAGCTGATGATACACAATCTACGGCTGAATTAGCAGCAGCTTTCGACGTTAGCGTCAAAACAACATTGGTCCATTTGCGTCAAATTGGCAAGGTAAAAAAGCTTGACAAATGGGTGGCCCACGATCTCAATGATCGCCAGCGCGAAGTACGCGTCGAGACGTGCCTTGCACTGCTCAACAGAGACACAAATGAAGGAATTTTGAACCGCATTGTTATCTGCGATGAAAAATGGTTTCTGTTTGATAACCGCAAGCGCTCAGCAAGTTGGTTGGATCCTAGTTCAGCACCTAAACAATGCCCTAAACGAAAACTTACCCCTACAAATGTGATGGTCACTGTTTGGTGGTCTAGCGCCGGTGTGATTCATCACAGCTTCTTACCAAACGGGGTGGTCATTACTGCAGATGTGTACTGTGAAGAACTGAACACAATGATGGAGAATCTGGCACATCTCCAACCAGCATTGGTCACGCTCGTCTCCGCTGCTCCTGCACGACAACGCGCGACCTCATACTGCACAGCAGACGGTCTCCAAGTTGCAAGAACTGGGTTTGGATGCTCTCCGTCATCCGCCCTACTCACCAGACCTTGCGCCTACAGACTATTACTTTTTCCAGAATTTGGATAACTTCTTGGCGGGAAAAAAATTCAATACCCGAGAGGCAGTACAAAATGCCTTTGAAGAATTTGTTGCCTTCCGTCCAGCTGATTTATTTAAGAAGGGCATCAATAAACTGCTACTGCGTTGGCAAAGATGCATTGATTGCATAGGTGATTACTTCGATTAATACAAATAAAAAATTCATGAAAAAAATTTGTTTAATTTTTTTCATACAAAACGGCAATTTCATAGGTAAAGACCTCTAGAAATACTTTTATACCTATAAATATATTTAAGATTTTTACTATATCATATTAAATACACATCCATGACCCAGGAACACAGAAAAACTTTATGTTCCTTCGGTGGGTGATTCGAACCCGCGACCTCCGGCTTGAGCACCAACGCGCTGAACCACTGAGTCACAGAGGTCATTAAATCACTCTTTAGTTTTGAGTTTTATTTCAGTTTGTTTTTTTTTTACTCTGTTACGGAATATCTTCATAAAATAGCTCTAGATATCTATACATATTATAATACAATCGTAACTGGTCGCTGTTTGTCCATAGAAGGATATAAGAAAAACTATGATTTTTAGAATTTTTGTTTGTTCATCTGTTTGTCTGTACGTTTGTACGCGCTAATCTCAGAATCTACGGAACGGATTTTGTTAAAATTTGGTATGGTAGTAGTTAAGACTCTGGATATTAATCCAGAGTCTAAACTACAACTACATAGGATACTTTTTATTGCGGAAAAATGTACAGTTCTCGCTATTTATTATTTTGCGCGTACGAAGTCAACGGCTTAACCGATTTGAATGCGGTTTTCACTAATGAGTTTTGGTTACTCCACTCCACTTAAAATTTAATTAACCGACTACCTAAAAAGGAGGCGGTTATACATTCGGCTGTTTATATTTTATTATTTTTTTGTATGTTAAACGATTAGTCCACCGACTGTTTTAACACAGCTTTTTAACACAGCTTTCCACATAAATAACACACTTTTCCTCGAATCTCATGTAAGAGAAGACGCATTTGATAACATTCAGTATTTCCGGGATGCACGGTATAAACTCTACTGAAACTTGATTTTTCTTAACTCCTAAATAACCTGAAACAACCTTACCTTTTTTTCTTCTATCAAAGCGGTTATTTTTCCATACTTAATAAGCTGTAACTTCAACATACAAAAGAGTTTTTGCAAAGTCATCAACTTGGCAAAGCTCAAAAAAAGCCATTGGTGTTGTTTTTTTTGGATTAATTACTTTGTCAACCACATCTTTTCGATCATTCTTTGACCATTATCAAGATGTATAGCAAAATTCATCACATCAGAAACTTGTCATGAATAGGAAAACGAAATATTCGCCAGACTGCTTCAGAGCTACTGATGTAACGCCCCGCCTGGTACTTCGTCACCTCATCAAAATTCAAGTTTCTAAGTTTTAAATCTACAGATTAAAAGATACAAAATTTTTTGATTTTTAACGCCCCGCACAACTCTTTTGGAGTTGAATATCATAAAATTAGTTCTTGATAAACTCAAACATGCCAAAAAAAATATTTTGGCCAAGTTTCAAAGTTCTAAAGGCAATAGATTGGAAGATACAAATTTTTAATATGTTTAACGCCCGCACAACCCTCTTAGGCTTGAATATCATAAAATTAGTTCTTAATAAATTCAAACATGGTAAAAGAAATATTCTGGCCAGGTTTCAGAGTTTCAAAAGCTATAGATTGGAAAAAACATTTTTTTTTTAATTTTTAACGCCCCCCACCACAACCCTCTGGGGTGAAACATCATAAAATTGGTTCCAGAGATAAGTATGTAGTGTATCGTATGAGTGACTATATACGTGGAAAACGCCCCCCCCCCCCCCACAACCCTCTGGGGGTGAAACATCATAAAATTAGTTACAGCTCTTATAGGTATGAAACTTAGTCAGGATATTCTTTTTGGCATGTTTGAATTTACTAAAAAATAATTTTATGATATTCCACCCCCAGAGGGCTGTGCGGGGACGTTGAAAATAAAAAAAAATATCTTCCAATCTATAGCTTTTGAAACTCTGAAACTTGGCCAGAATATTTCTTTTGCCATGTTTGAATTTATTAAGAACTAATTTTATGATATTCAACCCTAAGAGGGTTGTGCGGGGGCGTTAAAAATATAAAAAAATTGTATCTTCCAATCTATTGCTTTTAGAACTTTGAAACTTGAACAAAATATATTTTTTGGCATGTTTGAGTTTATCAAGAACTAATTTTATGATATTCAACTCCAAGAGGGTTGTGCGGGGCGTTAAAAATAAAAAAAAATTGTCTCTTTTAATCTGTAGATTTAAAACTTAGAAACTTTTTTTGAAAATTTTGATGAGGTGACGAAGTACTAGGCGGGGCGTTACATCAGTAGCTCTGAAGCAGTCTGGCGAATATTTCGTTTTCCTATTCATGACAGGTTTCTGATGTGATGCATTTTGCTGTACTTCTTGAAAATGGTCAAAGAATTTATTTTACTGAGCAAGATGTGGTTGACAAAGTAATTAATCCAAAAAAAACAACACTAATGGCTTTTTTTGAGCTTTGCCAAGTTAATGACAATGCAAAAACTCTTTTGTATTTTGAAGTTACAGCTTAATACGTATGGAAAAATAACCGCTTTGATAGAATAAAAAAAGGTAAGGTTATTTAGGAGTCAAGAAAGATCAAGTTTTAGGTAGAGTTTATACCGTGCATCCCGGAAATACTGAATGTTATCAAATACGACTTCTCTTACGAGTACATGAGATTCGAGGAAAAGTGTGTTATTTATGTGGAAAGCTGTGTTATTTATTATTTTAACTCATATAAATCGATAAGACGCTAAGTAGTTAAGGGTGTGTTAATTTCGTAAAATCCGTTCATGATAAATAATTAGGCAGCTAGATAACACAATTTAATATTTCTTTCACTTGGCATGTATTTTATGCCACGCGAAGCGGGCGAGTAACGGCTAGTATAATATAAACATTATTTTCAGGGTATCGTAATACACAAGAAACCCTTATAGTTTCGCTCTGTCCGTCCGTCAGTCTGTATGTCTGTCTGACTGTATGTCCGCGCTTCTAGCTTCTGTAATTATGAAATATGTAAATGGATGAAATTTGGTATAGTTATATATTGTGTATACGAGTAGATCTCGGTTTTGGCATAATAAAACAATAATAATTATATATTAAAGGGGTGACTCTCCATACATGTGAAATGGGGATGAAAAAAATTTTTCATCGGCCTCCAAAGTGGTTTTTAAGTTGGCATTTCTAAACGATATGAAATAGAAACTTATAAGTTTCCATGCTGATAGATCATGCTAAAAACTCTTGAGGATTTTTTTTTGAGCGAAATCGGACTATAACTTTAGAAGTAATTCGAAGAAGACCTATTGCGCGTTTATAGTTACGGAACCCTCCCTAGACATGTCCTGACATGCTCTTGGTAAGGACTTAGGTTATTATTTTCGTATCCTCACCCTAATGGGAAAGAGAGTTCAAGAAGAAAGTTACTTACTGTCTATGACCTCTAGCTTCATATATTACTTCCTGTAAATGTTTTTTTTATGAAATTAACCAGGAAACAAGCAGACGGATCGCCTGATGGTAAGCGATTACCGCCGCCCATGTACATCCAATGTTGCGACTTGGGTTCCCAGTCCTTAAAATCCCCAACCCCCCTTGGGCCTCCCGGTAACCTCAGTCACTCGGCGATACACAACGGTATTAAAGGTATATAATTTTATTATATACCTTTAATGCGTTAAACCATGCCATAGGAGTTGTGTACATGCTCTCATATATATATATATATATATATATATATATATATATATATATATATATATATATATATATATATATATATATATATATATATATATATATATATATATATATATATATATATATATATATATATATTAATTATCCACTTACAATTAAAATAATATTAATTAGTTTTTCTCAATTACTCAACAAAATAATTATGCTCATGCACTTAAACTGAAATAATTACTTTCAATATATTATCCTACTCATAGACCAATCATTGGTCTCGCTGGGCGCTCTACCGAGCGAGACCAATCAAATATCTTTGATCCTGCTCTTATGTAAAGGAGAAACAATATTTTTGTCTTATGGAAGTCACATCACTTTATAAGACTAATATATTATTATAAGGAATAAATAATATGAACTAAAACCGAATAATGACTATATTGTATTTATATAAAGGAACTAAAATTGTTAGGGTAAGTTGGCCTAATAAAGAATTTAGGAGATTGTGATAACGGTGTTTCACAAGCATCCATTGAACCCAAGGGTTAAAAACTCAAGATAGGCTATGCCGTACATTGGACAGAACAAATCTTCATACAGTAAAAAGTTACGCCATCTTGGTTTTCACCATTCTGCAAATGTCAGCCATCTTGTTTTCACCATACCTACTTCGAATGTCAAAATGGCCCAAAATCTCAAAAGTGGGGCCATTTAACTGGAGACACATTTTGCCTCAACATGCGTCGTCTATAACATATACGTCTATGACACTCTATTTTCTTTTGCTCTGGCACAACTTTAAAGTTCCATAAAGTACTTTTTAAAATAGCGACTTAATTGGTCTGAAGGAATGTAAGGAAATTAAGGCTGTTAAGTTTTTTTTAATTTTTAATCTTTGTCTGTATTTCTAGTAGTTAAAACTAGGATTTGTGTCGACTTATAAAGTAAATTTATTAAATTTCATTTACTTATGTGCAGGACATAATTCAGGTTCACTAAGAATGTTTTTGTTTTCGATACTTGTGAATTGTTACTACTTGTGAAAGTGAATTTTTAATAACGGAGAGTTAAGTTATATTATTGTTATTGAGACAAAACATTACTGTGTTATATAATATATGATGATACAATTAACAACAAGATATCATCAAGATAAGTTATATTTTTATAACTTTTTTTATGTATATTGCTGCTAGTAAAATTTAATAATAGGTTTAATATTTAATATTAAATATTTAATACTCATCTATGACCCAGGAACACAGAAAACTTGTTGTTCCCTGGCGGGATTCGAACCCGTAGCTTCCGGCTTGAGCACCATCGCGCTAGCCACTGAGCCACACAGGTCGTCGTGGTATGTATTTCTAAGCATATTTATTAAAAAAATATATATATTTGCTTCCTACCTTACACCTTCCACCACATAAACTTTAATTTTGGTAAATTAAAGTTTATGTCGTGGAAGTTTATATTATATTTACTATGAAATTGCCGTTCTGCAGTACTGGCCATTTCAAATCAAAATAATTTTTGTTTGGCGAAGAATTCTAATTTCAAATTAATTTTGTTTAAAAAAAAAATGGAATTCTTTTTCCAAAAGTAGTCATTTGTTTATTGATTTGTGTTACATTCTCATCGCATTTCAATCTTTTTCGTCATCATGGATACGTTAAAAATTCGAGTAATTATGGAATATGAGTACCGTCGTGGCAGCAACGCGGCAAAAGCGGCACGCAACATCAACGACGTTTACGGAGCTAACACTACAAACCAACACACCACCTGTTATTGGTTTGCTCGCTTCCGTTCTGGAAATTTCGACCTGAAAAATGAACCTCGCGGTCGTCCGAAGACTTTGGTCGACAATGACGAATAAAAGGCGATTGTGGAAGCTGATGATACACAATCTACGGCTGAATTAGCAGCAGCTTTCGACGTTAGCGTCAAAACAATATTGCTCCATTTACGTCAAATTGGTAAGGTAAAAAAGCTTGACAAATGGGTGCCCCACGAACTCAATGATCGCCAGCGCGAAGTACGCGTCGAGACGTGCCTTGCACTGCTCAACAGACACACAAATGAAGGAATTTTGAACCGCATTGTTACCTGCGATGAAAAATGGATTCTGTTTGATAACCGCAAGCGCTCAGCAAGTTGGTTGGATCCTGGTTCAGCACCTAAACAATGCTCTAAACGAAAACTTACCCCTAGAAAAGTGATGGTCACCGTTTAGTGGTCTAGCGCCGGTGTGATTTATCACAGCTTCTTCGCTCTCAATAGGTTCAAATAGGTTCACAAAAATGTTGTAACTCCTAATACAAGATATTTTATAACTTCAGACTTAATGTTATGCCTGTCGTGCTTTGATTTTTTGGGTTTGCTTTGCTTGTGGAGAGCAAGCTTGAAAAAAATGAAGAGTGTAAATTCAAACCGACAGTGTAAATTTGTAACGGATTATGCCAGCCTTTTAAGAGAATATTAAGTTTTAAGAAATTAATTACTTGTATTAATAGAATGATTTCTGCACTTGGTCCCTTGATTCTGGATTATTAAAGCTTAACTTTTTTTTTTTTAATTCACTGTTATATAATTGTATTCAATGTGTTCTACATCCTTGATCCAAAAATTTTTCAAATTTCAAATTATTATATTTTTCATAGTAAGGGCAAAGTTGGTGATAAAAAAATGAAACTATATATTCAGGGGCGTAGATCACCGAGTAACAGTGATGCTTCACTAAGCATGTTTATAATTTATACATCTCTCTTCAGTTTTAGTTGGTAAGAGAAATAGAGGTCTATTCAAAAACGTGTATAAACCCTGCCTCAGCTGTTAATGATCATTTATTTATTTCTATTTTTAAAAGTATCGGTCTTACTAAGTAATTTAGAAAAAACGTTAACTGATGTACTTTGAAGGAATCACATTGACTTATTTAAAATAAGTTTTGCTAGATCTCCATGGTATATTGGGTCCTTCATTACGTTTTTCCTTTTTAGTGCTAAACTGTTTTAGACTGTATCTGTAGAATCTTTGCCCTGTTCTTGTTTCCTCTCTAGGTCTTTTGGTAGTTAGTTACTTATTTAATTTTAAATTTGATCGATTTTTGGGTCATAGAGATTAGGTGTACATTATATATGACATGAACTACTTTTGCAATGCACACAATGTGCTGTGGAAACTAAATACGGGTGGTATTTACTTTCCACGCCACAGCAAGTATGAAGTTTTATTGCTTAATATTTTATTATGGGATGTAATTAATCTTGCGAACAAAAATAAGTTGACGACTGCACATGAGTATACTGTATTACTGAATTTGCTAGTGAATTAATATGTTGGCGACTAAGTTACCAAACGAGGCGAAAGCACTCAGGTGACAAAAATACAAAAATCGGTAGATGGCGAAATTAAATCGGCGAAAGTTGGCACCGAAATTTATAAGTTGGCAACGAAATTTCCGAGTTGGTGACTATTATAATATAATAGTCACCAACTAATATTATGATGAAAGCAGCTATAAAACCACTATGATTGGGTTGATAAATTAATGACTGCTGTTGGAGTTTGTTTTCCTTTGGTATGGGTGTTCTTTTCCAAGTTTCTGGGGGTGCTGATTATCAAATTGTCTTCCAATTTCAATTTCCAAAATGGAGAATTTTCATTATTCGTAAAAATGACATAAGTACCAATTTAAAAGTTGTTGTGGATTCTGATTAGGATTGATGATTATTAACACAGTATATTATGTAGTACAAGCTATGTAAGCTATCAAACATTTTGGAAATTCAGGATTTGAAAAAACAAAACTCTTATCATAAAGAAAACACGTGGTTACGTGGCTACTTGGGGGGAGGAAATTTTAATTATTTTTTCAGCAGGATTACCTGGTCTCGAGATAGAAGCGATATTAGAAGAAAAATATAGCTTGAACCTATAGATTGTGAAAAAAATACATTCTGCATTATTGCACCATTCGATCGTCGCAAGTAAGAAATAATTTCTGGAAAGTAATTGTGAGCGAAAAACTTGAAATAGAGCTTATGGTTAGCATTTTATTATTTTCCCATATATCATCGATGTCATGGATGTGTAATAAATTTGTGTATAATAGTAAAAGATATAAAACTTTAAATATATGTATAATATAAAAAGTATGTATTAAATATATTTCCGTGTAATTATGTGCGAAAAAATTGAGGAAAGAGCTTATTTTTAGCATTTTATTATTCTTCCATACATTTCTTGAATATATGGCAGTTTAAATTATTTGAAACTGAACACTAAATATTTTTTACTTTTTGGAACAAAGTAAGCGTCCTTTGCCGCGCAAACGTTAACAATAACATTTACAGGACATAATTTATGAAGCCAGAGGTCAAAGACAATAAGTAACTTTTTTCTTGAATTCTAGATATAAAAATTACGTCTGATCTCAAGTAGATCTGAAGAAACTACATGGTAAATAATATCAAAGAAGCAAAGCACTGGAGTATAATACACATTTATTTGGAACATGTATTCCATGCCAATAAGAATTTTAAAGAAAAATATATGTACTCACAACATATCGGTTTCCTTTAATAGTTTTGGGTCGAACATCTCAAAGTAGCTCGGAAGTAATGTTCTGTAGGTACTTAGAACATCCAACTTATTTTTTACTTTTTCGATAGAGCCTTTTCCCAATATTATGCCTCGCTCTAAATAATCTCGTGCTGGAAAATTATATTGTTTTATTACTTTTCAATAAATCAATTTCGAATTAAATATAAAACCAAATCAGTTCACAACACATAAAACATTTATTTACACTTCGCCAACAATAGAAAAAATGTAGAGCAGGAAAATTATTATACATATAACTATTCATGTATTACCTAAAGCAATAAATGAAATTGAATTGAATTAATGTTTAATAGTAATACGAAGAAAACCGGCTAAGTGCGAGTCGGACTCGCGCGCACGTAGGGTTCCGTTCCAATATACCAATATTTTTCATGTTTACTTATTTAGTTATTTTTGTACGAAGTTTTTCAGGTAAGCGCAGTGTCTATAACTCCTAAATTAACAAAGTTGTACAATCCATTAATTTTACTTTAAAGTTCATGACATGTTCTACCATTAGCTTTTAGAGGGGGGACGCCCTATTTTTATAAAAAAATGCGCTTTCAAGTTGAATATCTCGCAAACGGATATCTAAACCAAAAATCGTTTTAGGCAACCTCATATTTTTTTTTAAAAGACCTATCTAATGTTACCTATGGGGTATGGCTGAGAAAAAAAACTTCTCCCCACTTTACATGTAGGTTACCCCTGAAACATATTTTTCACGATTCTATTACGTAAAAACATATATCCATGCAAAGTTTTACCTTTTAGCACTAACCGTTCGGACGATAAGCTGAAGAGGGACAGACATGACGAAACCTTATGGGTTCCGAGGCGTAAACTAAGGAACTCAAAATTAAATTAAATGATATATCTAATTTATAATTACGATTTATTGATTTTGATATTATTATCAAACAAACATCGATGTAAATAAACACAAAGTGATCGACTTACGATATTGCTTCTTGACAAAATGCTCCTGTTTTTTTAACCATTCCTCTAAAATATTAATTGCGTCTTTCATTCTCAACGGATTGTGGAGATTATACAATTCCCGTAGGTATTGCAGAGAATTAGGATTAAACTCTAAAAAGACATTTCGCGGTATGCTCTCCATGACCGTGATCTTCGATATCCAGTAACTGACTGAACACTGGACCGATTCTCTTGCTGTAAGGCAGTTGTGAAGGCGGTTCACTAATTTATATATCCGAAACGTGTTGCTTATTTTTAATTTTAATTATATTTACATATAATTGCTATCTGTTTGAAATACATATAGGAAATTTTGGAACTTGAGAGAATTTACTCGGAATAAATAATGTAAATTCCATTAAAATATGTATAACATACATTTTATTATATTAATAAAATGTAATACATGCTTACGTAGTAGGTATCACGGGTTCGAATCCCGCTCGGTGACTTACTTTTGTTTTTTTTTTATATGTTCAAGTTTATATATAATTTTTTAATTTTTATTATTTTTAGACAAGTTTAAAAAAATGTAGTAAATGTTTGAGATAACAATATATATTTCTCATAAATATGACTAACATTTACCTATACTGATTACGTGAAAAAGATTTATGCTTTCGAGTTTCACCATATTACAATAAATAGTAATAACCGAGCAAAGCTCGGTCGCCCTGGTACTTATATAATATATAAATGACCTTCCAAGTTCAATTGACTATCCTTTAATATTATTCGTACATAACAGTACAGCACTAATTAAATGTAATAATATATTGACATACGAAAATGAAATTAATAGAGCAATGACTAGTCTTAAAATATGGTTAGAGAATAATTATTTAATACTCAATCCGAAAAAAACCAAAATTATGCACTTTCGGCAGAATACTTCTATGCCGAAAGTAACTCTTAAGTATAAAGAAGAAATAATTGAATCTGTTGCTGTTACAAAATTTCTAGGATTATTAATTGACTACCATCTCAACTGGAAGCCTCATACTGAAAATTTCTGTAGTAGAATCAGCAGTTTTATTTTTGCTTTAAGTAGACTGTCTAAAGTAGCCAGCACAGAAACTGTGATAACAGCTTATAGAGGTTATGTTGAGTCTGTATTTTGGTACGGAATCATCTTCTGTGGCAACTCAACAAATAAGATATGGTATCAGAGCTATGAAAGGACTTAAGTCAACTGATAGCTGCAAGCCAATCTTCAAACAAATGAATATCTTAACCATGCCATGTTTATACATCTACGAAGTAGCACTGTACGTATTTCTAAATAAGCATCGATTTATTTCTCTTTCTTTTTTGGAATGGCACATAGAATATTTAATAAAATTCCGAATGATTTGAAGTCTTTGCCAGTTAAGTCTTTTAAAAAACGTTTGACATTGTTGCATAATGAAAAGTCATATTACTCGGTTACTGTATTTCTAATGACAAGGCCCTGAAATAGTTGGACATGTTTAATATTTTACACACTTAATGGTTTTGTTTTTATTTTTTTGACATGTGTATATCTGCGTAACATTTGTACATTATTAAATATTTGTATACCTTGACGAAGGTGGAAATGTAATAGAACTATTTATTATTGGGTTTTAACACCTGTAACATTGTATATATCTGCGTTTCACAAATAAATATTATTTCTATTTCTATTTCTATTACTCTGTGCGATTACTATAATGCAAATGCCTGCTAATATTTGCTAAAGTAGATTTTTGCCACGAACACTCTCCCACGCGGGCGAAGCTGCGGGCTAAAGTTAGTAATATTATAAACGTGAAAGTATTATGTATGGATGTTCGTTACTCTTTCACGTAATAACAACTGAACGGGTTTTGATGAAATTTTATATGTTAGTAGTTTAGTCTCTGTATTAACACATAGGCTATTTTTATTCCCAGCAAAAAGTACGGTTCTCCAGGTTTTCTTTTTCGCGTACAAAGTCGCGGCTAACATCTGGACTATACTAATATTATAAACAGTAAAGTTTGTTTGTTTGTGACTTACCGAGATTGTAAGGGGTTATTCTCTGGATCTACTTCAACCGATTTTTTATTTTTAACTTTTTAATTTTAATTTTTTTGATTTAACTGATTAAATGATATAATTGAATACTTTTCATCAATCTTATCAAAATATCTTTAAAGCTAAATATAAAATAAAATAAGGGAACAGTCTGTAATTCTGTACAACTAACGACAATTACACATATACAAGATTGTCTCGTTTAAAGTATAAGATAAATTGCACCGGGTCGCTAGTTCATTATAATTCTATAATTTTTCCTGAGGATAAATAAAAGAAAATAACGCTCACTATTTACTTATTTATTTTGTATCACTATTTATTTCAATCGCATTACATTTTTCATCTTTTTCTTTGGCGCAGTCTTTGGTACTTATTATGGGGAGTGATATATTTTTCTGTGCAGTTTTTGCGTTGAGTTTTCTTGTCATCATGTATGAGACTAATTGTACTATGGCTAGACAGATGCCAGGTATTAGCCAGGCATCAGGCATTACTGACACCGTTTTAGTGTACAAAAGAGAGTAGAGAGGGGACGAAAAAGTCTGCGTCGCCGATTCTAAAGCCCCCAGCACGCTGTATATTTTGCCTGAAAAAAAAAGTAATAGATACGTAAAAGGAAAAAATTAATTACACGACAAGTTAATTAAAAGTTATTTCTACTGTAAAAAATAACATAATTAATCAGAATTATAATAAATGGCGTCATTTTATGATAATGAAAAATTAAAAATACACAAAAAATATGAAATAAAACAGAAATAAATTAGGGAAAAAACTTATTTCATAAATAATTCCCCTTTTAAATTCGGCTAAAATAAACCCGTTCTCGTCTCATTTTTTATAATTTTGAAGTCTGTACCAGCCCGAACAACATATTAATAAACAACATAATATTTTTACAATAATATTTTTTCTCTTTTTAGTTATATTTATTAAAATCAAATATTAAGAAAGTTATAAATACAAAAAAGCCTTCGCTATTCTTACTCTCTCGGCAAAACAAACTCAAGCGTTATTTTATGCCAGTTTTCTGAGAGGCCGCGGTATTTCCCCAAATAAGCATTACCGATCTGTGGGCCTACTAAACAATCTCCAGTGATAAGAACGATTAAATACTATATTATTATATAATTATTATTATCTATTGTAGTGGTCAGCGGAAAAAATTTAGTAAGCATTAAATATATTATAGTGATGATGATTATCACGAATATAATTTTGGAAACAGCTAAATTTCAAAGTTATTGATATAGGTGTACAAAACTCTGATCCGTAGTGAGTATCTATGTCATCATAATAATATGTTGGTGATTCGTGTGAAAATGGTGGTGATGATGATGATGATTACTGAAGTAGTATGCTGGCATATTATGCTTGCATTTCTTCAAACAACGCCGGATTCCCCTAACATATTATACTCCTTTAAGGACATAGGAATTCTGTTCAGTACTTTTGGATCCAGGGTATACCTTGGTACAAAGGCTTACGTTTTGGTAGCATACGCTTGCACTACTTCAGAAAAAGGTGAAATCACTATATGTATCCATATAAATTTCGAAGAGTTCCCTCGATTCATTATGGACCTCATCATCAGGTGGTGACTAAAATACCAATTTCGATTTTGTAAGGGGGGGTATAAACCCTTTACAAAATGTTTAAAGATATTCGCGTCGGTGTAAAATACTATGATAAGTGCCTATTATATCATCATAATGTGATGATATATGGTGTGATGATGGTGGTGATGATGATTTTTTGATTTTTGATGATTGATTTGAGTCCGGTTTCGTGTCACTGACTCCCGTTCGTGCGACTGGGAATCCATATGTGCAGGATATTTTCGTTCTCATCCTGCTTGATGATGCATTTGGGAATTCTGCCGTGGATCACCCAACCAAGATTCATCTTCGAGGCAGCGCGCTGATTCCTCTTCCCGATTCTCAGTTCTCTGGATCAGCTGACAGTTGTCCGTGCCGAAGATAAGTTGGGGTTTTTAGTCCTCGTAGCACATCTCCTCGTTCTTGAGATCGTGCATTGCAGGCAGTTGCAGTAGGGATTCCGGGACAGATTGAGTGAGTAAGTTCAATCCAACCACGGTTCTCGCAGTGATGTCATACTTGGTACGGTCGTGACCCCGTACGCCAAGTTGCTCGTGTCAGCTTCTTTCTTCTCTCATTATCCCGTGCATTCGCAACGTCTTCGATGGACCGTCTGCGCTGATTACCTTCGTGACGTCTTCATACAGTAGAGTCACCGTCAAGCCCTCGTCGATCAGCGCCAAGATATTAACTTCGCCCCATGGAACCACGACTTGAATTATATTAATCTTTCGCTTCACCACACGGTTGGAGGCGACCGATGCAGTGATTACGGCGTCCTCGGTCTGTGGAGCGCCGACTTCTTCTTCTCTTCGTGCAGCAGTAGGTGATGGGGCCGCTTGCAGCCTGTGATGCTGCATGGCTTCGCTCTGCAGTTGTATCTTCTGTGTCTGCTCGAGATGACCGACCTGATGATGGCATCTATGATCACATGATCCATGATAAATGCAGATGATGATGAATCGAGGGAACTCCTCAAAATTTATAGAGACATCTATAAAAAGTAAAATTTTGTTCGTAGGGTATGTGTCTGGATCCAAAAGCACTGACAACAAAACTGAAAACAAATTTCGGCGTTGTTTAAAGAACTGCAAGCATATGCCATTATATAATTTACAATAATCATCATCATTATCTTATGTACAATAACTAATGGAAGCTTGGCGAGTATTCAATTAGTCATTCGAACACTTATTTTTAATTTTCTTAAAATGTGTTAATAAAAATATAATAATTATGACTAAAAAGGTAAAAATTATTATTTTTAAACAAAAAATTAAACCGACTTCCAAAGTAAAAATGTACAAAAAAGTATGAAATAAATGTTATTTTCCAAATAATTCACCTTTTAAATTTGGTAAAAATTTTAACTATTTCTCTACTCAATCTTCACAATTTTCAAGTCGGTAATAGCCAACTTAAATGTGAGTTCTATAAAATATTGTTTTATCAGGATATTGTTTGGGCTGGTACCGACTTCAAAATAATGAAGATTGAGTAGATATTAGTTAAAACTTTCGCCGAATTTAAAAGGGGAATTATTTAGAAAATAGCATTTATTTAAGGCACATATTTAAACTTACGACAAAACAATCAAATTTTGGGTGTGAAAAAACCGAATATTGAACTACCAAGTTGGCAAAAGAATATAAGAAACCAAAAATTTCAAATCTGGTGACTAATTAATACTTGTTTTTTTACTGAATATTCCAAATTGGCAGACTGATAGTATTTTAGCGAACAAATAACCATCTTGGCGACAATTTGAGAGCACATATATTTTCCCTGGTGTAGGTGATTCAAAAAACATAATAAGCAGCAAAACGAGCGCACATAAATAAAACATAAAGGAGAATTGAATACGCGCCATAAGATTTATTTCATACTTTTTTTTTTACTTTGGAAGTCGGTTTATTTATAAAATTCGTGTCAATTAAAATAGTTTTTTTTTTTTTAACTTAATCCTGAACCACTCCGTAACAGATCCCATCATCAGGTCACCACTTTTATGAAAACGGGACCAACTTCGGATTATACCCTTTACATAAAAAAAATGTTGAAAATCGGTCAACAGACGGCGGAGTTATCGTTGAACATATAAAAAAAATATACAGACGAACGTATAACCGCCTCCTTTTTCTGGAAGTCTATAATATTCTATAATATAAGTCTATAGTCTATAATATTCTATAATATAAGTCTATAGTCTATAATATTATAAATAAAAACGACCCCATCTTAAAAACGGTGAGATTTGGACATAAGGTTCGTTGAGTTCATGTCGCACATGACCTGACCAATCTTTCAGGAAAAGTACGTGCACACTATGGAAAACTCTGTCCGCGTAAATACAATTTTTCGGGATAAAAGTATCCTACGTATTAATCTCTCAAACTACTGTCATACCAAATTTGATCGAAATCTGTTCAGTAGATTTTGCGTGAAAGAGTAACAAACATGCATCCATTCATCCGTATATCCATCCATCCATGAATCCTCACAATATTTCACATTTATAATAGTATAGTAGGATAGTGTTTAAGAACTTGCTAGTACTCGTTATGATGAATTGGGGTCGAGAAATTTTTGAGGTATATATTATGATGAGGTCACAGGTAATGCACAATATCACAACTTGATATTGTCACAGAGATAATAATATACTACAAATATTGTGCATCACTTGATTTGTTTTTGCGAAAAGGCGAAATAGGGTAACCCTTGCCGCGCTTGTAGGCCAAAACTTTACAAAAACATTGCAAGAACATATCATTTTGGGGAATTTTCGCTAGTTTGTTTTTGTAATGTTAGGTCATTACATATGAAATTAGGTACTTACATATGAAATTGGCGTTTTGTCGTACTGGCCACTTTGATCTCAAATATAGACATATTTGAGATCAAAGTGGCATCATTACATCTTTGGTTACGAATTTGAAATTTATACCGCTATTTACTCATGCATTTATATTTATAAAACCGTAATTCATTTGTTTTTTGAGACCTGTACCTGAGATCCCTGGGATATTATGCCAAGAATTGGCACTGAAAAGAAAATACCGTCTAGTAAGTAATGCCAAAAACATTACAGAATATTTTTTCTTAATACAAAATAATAAAGGGAAAGACATAAATTACAACTTTATGACCTTGCTACTGGACTCCTGGAGTAAGGCCTTGTTACTGGACTCCATTACGAAATACTGAATGTTCCACTGATCTTTGAATTTTCTGCACTCACTATCAATTTTTCGTTTCTTTTCTATACTACTAAATCACACACAAAAGCAACAATTCAAATCAAAATACTGTTACAAAAATGTCTTAAACTTAAACACGCACAAACACGTTTTAAGGAGGTAGGCACTATTTTATTTCACAACAGTGTCATAGGACCTGACTTGTGGTTGCGCCACTAGCCTTCTTATATATTCCAATTACTGCCATCTAGAAGTGAGTGGAAGACACCAGAACTTTCTCGAACCAACGAGATTATTCTGAACGTGCTATTAGCGCCATCTGTTAGCGATAGAAGGTACTACCTATTTCGCTTGTGTCCACCAGATATCGTGTCACGTTACTCCTCATGGCTCGTACTCTACGACTAATCTAGAAATTACAGATAATGACAGGAAATTTAATAATATGCAGTGTTGCCGTTTTGCGGACTTTAGTGCGATTTGAAGCCTTTTTTAAACGTTGCGTACTTTTTCGGACTTTTTTTTCATCAGTGGACTATTTAACTTTTTACCACCGGCAACAATGATAATATGGTTTTGGCCCTCGGAACTTACTGGAGTAATCAGTATGGCCCTAAGGCTGGAAAGTTTGGAGATCCCTGCTCTATTGTACTATGTTGTAATTTTTTTTTAATAATTCACAATTCCTTGAGTTTTAATTTCATTTTTAGTTTTATTTTGTAGTTTAATTGCAAATTGCACGCCATTGTGATGGCAGAATGTTAGAACAATAAGTAATTTTGTACCTACAACATTCTTACAATAAAAGGATATGATTTAATTTGATTTACAACATTAGTGTAAAATCCGGCCAAGTGCGAGTTGGACTCGCGCGCGTAGGGCGTACTCATACCATTAGGTATACCAATAATTTACATGTTTACTTATTATTTCGTTATTTTAGTACGAAGTTTTCCAAGTAAGCGCATTTTACAAGTTAGGCATCGTTAACGCTAAACTAACAAAGTTTTAAAAGCCTTCATAGTTTTTCTTTAAATTCATCACATGGGCTACCATCATGAAGTTCAAACTATTCGAGCCAGCCGTTTAGCTTTTAGATGGGGGGACGGACTATTTTAACAAAAAAAATGCGGTTATAAGTTGAATATCTCCCAAACGGACACCTAAACCAAAAAATTGTCTTAACAAACCTCTCAATGTTTTTAAAATACCTATATAAACATCCCACACTATGTGGTGGACGCGAGAAACAAAAATCATCTCCACTTTACGTGTAGCGGAGGTACCCCAAAAAAAAACATTTTTCGTCATTTTATTTTAGCACTTTGTCGACGTGATAAATACAAGTCATATCCATGCCAAGTTTCATCTTTCTAGCACTAACCGTTTGGACGGTAAGCCGAAGACGGAGGGACGGACATGACGAAACCATAAGGGTTCCGAGACGTGAACTACGGAATCCTAAAACCCTACATATTATGACATCATTAGTTTACTTACATCAAATACAAAAAGATTTACTTCGGGTATATCAGACATTTTGTGCATACATCCATACATTTCGTAGCAACTTACAGGCGTTTGACGTCACCTGTTTGTACGACTTTTGGATGGGGCGTTTTCACAAGACTCACAAAAGTGCTTCAAGCAATCCGCAGTTTATTCCTTTCCTTTTGTAAACTGGCTTATTTTTATTAGAGCACTATTCATTTGTGTTATAAAAAAAAATACAGAAAAAAAACCGACTATAATTCAACTTCCTAGAGGTAGAAGGTAGAGGTTCGATAAATTCGGCTTCATTTCAGTTACTGAAAACTATAAGTAGGTAATGATGGTCTCATGGTCAGCCATGTGCCTTACTTCGACATCTCGATAATTGTGTAAAATTATGACTACCATGAACTATCAGCTTAATTTTTATGAGTGTGAATTGCGAGATACTAACATTTACACCTACGGAGTAAGGAGTTACGTCATTTTCTCATAGGAACATACATAGATACCTAGATTTAGTGCGATCCTGAGTGACCTGACATACTTTCCCATCGTTTACATTCATAGGTGACCCTATTTATCGTTTATGGTTTGCGGGTGATAACTATAACTACAGTTATTGCATTTCACATATTAGTACCTGGGTAACCGAGCTTTGCTAGGAATTCTGATAAATTAAAAATAGATAAAAGAATCACAAAGTACTTATCCGTCCGGGATTCGAACCCATTATTATTAATCCATATTCCGATTTGTCGAACAAAGCTAAAATTATACATACGCATATCAAACTGCCATTATAGAGTCGAAATTAGTGATATATTGCACGAAGAAAGAAAGAACATATTGTAGCTTAAAAATGCGTAGTTTCTAAGGGATAAGACCTAGCTAGATCGATTTTTCTCCCCCAAAACTGTCTGCATAATAAATTACCATGAAGGTAATACTAGTAGCCGTGTCCAAAAAACCGATTATACATATGTACAAGATTGTCACGTTAAAAGTATAAGATAAGATAATGCAAGAACTATACCTACCTGGAGTAAGAGAACAAGTGGGAAGACCCCGTAGAAGCCGAGGTGTCTGTACAGCAGCGGCCCACTAACCGCGCCCACCACGTGTGAGATCTGTATGGCCGCGCGGTGCGTGCCCATGGAGTGACATAGTCACGTCTCGGCCCGTGGAGTGACATAGCTGGAAAATGAGGGAAATATTGATTGTGTTGTAGAGGGCTACGACCTCTTGGTTTTACATGTACTTCTTACGCTTGAGTGGTGATAATAATAATACAGCAACGATTCTTATATTCTCCTTTATTGGTGCTTAACACAGATAAGTATTACAAATGAGATATGTCTAACACAAATACGTCTGCAGTCTACACTAAGTATATCCTTCTAGCTAACCGAAATAAACCTAACTAAATAGGCTGTACCTGTGACATCTGTCAATATGACATTGACAATTATATTTCTTATAACTACTGTTGACATTATGCAACATGTGTAACCTACGATAAATACCTATGTAACTGTAGTAAGTCTCTACTAAAAAAACGTTGGCCTTTTCATCCGTTATTAGATGAATACCTACAGGGCCTTTACCAGGCGGTGCAAGGGGTGCGGGGCGCCTGTCGAGCGCTGAATTTTTGGATATTTTTTTGAACTTAACGCCATTGCACAGTCTTATATGTACTTTCGACAAATATGTATGCGCAAGCAAAAACAAATTGTCATCAACAATAATATTTTTTTTACTTTTATTACGCTTTCGGCGCTTGTCGTGTAACCGCATTACTACACTAGGTACACAAATAACAATTTTATTTAATACAACACGCGCGCGGCAAAATCTTTAATCCAAAGAGAGTGTATGTATATGTACATTTGACACGTTGCCGCCTGGTCACTGGCACTTGATGCAAAATGATCTCCAAGTCAATAGAGTATAATATGTATAAATTCATTTGAAATGGGCCCGCTGCGCGGCACCTGTGCGTCTGTCATAAGCGAGTAATGGCGCCCTTTGACATTGCCGCCCGGTCGCCCGCACTTGAAGTAAAATGATCTCTAAGTTAAATAGACCGCGAAAGAAAGAGATGGACGGTAGTTTTGGAAAGGATAATCGAAATTATAAAATTTTTGTCAGATCAAAATATAGCATTTAGCCCCTAAATGCTATATTTTGATCTGCCAAAAATTACAATAACAACCGAGAAGTTATCTCAAGTCAAGAGAAGTAACTCAAATAATGGTAATTTTTTTAAAGTTGGCGTATAATTGCTGAAAAAATTAAAACGACTATAATTAGTCTTCTGAAGCAATGTATATACTACTCTGTAATTCTAGATTGCACACCTGATATTTCACACCAAGAACAACTTACTGTTATTGTGAGGTTTATTTATTTAAATCCATCGACAAAACGCGCTGAGGTACGAAAACATTTTTTGGATTTTTTACCTGTAACTGATACTACCGGACAAGGGTTGGCGACATATTTGTTAGATTCCTTAAAATCATGTGACATTGAATTAGATGATTTGCGAGGCCAAGGATATGATAATGGGGCCAATGAGGGAGAAAAATATAGGCCTCCAAAAAAAATATTGGACATGAATCCTCGTGCTTTTTTCGTACCGTGTGCTGCTCACTCCCTTAATTTAGTAGTAAATGATGCCGCTAAAGGCTCATTGGAAATTACAAACTTTTTCTGTATTGTCCAAGAAATCTATGCATTTTTTTCAGCATCCACATCACGCTGGGATGTAATTATGAAACAGATTCCTACTTTGACATTAAAAACTCTTTCAAATACCCGTTGGGAAAGTAGATTTGATTCTCTTAGAGCACTCCGTTTTAACATGGATAAAATTTACGATACATTGTAATATATTTTTACAAATAACAAGGATGACAGCGACACAGAAAACATTGCGAGTTCATTAATAGCCAAATTAATGTCTTATAGATTGATATGTTCAGTAGTTATATGGTACAATATTTTACTAAAGATTAATATTGTAAGCAAAAATTTGCAAAAATCGGACGTAATTATTTCAGAAGCTACTAAAATGATTAAAAAAGATTTGGTGAAATACCGCACCGATAGCGCGTTTGAACAGTTGTTATCTGATGCAAAATTAATTGCTGAAGAATTAGAATGCGAAATAGAATTCAAAGAAACTGCTCGTCCTAGTCCCCGAAAAAGACATTTTGTTTACGAGGCTGCAGATGAGCCCATTTTAGACCCAACCAACAAATTTAAAGTATGTTTTTATTTTTTTCTACTGGACACTGCTATCTCGAAATTAAATGAGAGATTCGATTTGCTGACTGAACACAATTCAGTTTTTTCACTCTTCCAAAACATTGAATGCTGGAATAAATTAGAGATGCATGAAAAAAATCTCAGTGTAATCGGCTCCAAGAAAAACTAACATTTAAAAATAGATTTGATATTAACGGGGAGGATTTATATAATGAGTAAGAATTGTTTCCAATATTTTGTCCCAATGAATCAACAAGTACTCCCACTGATATTTTAAGCTATATATATTCTAATAATTTAATTTCCTCATATCCTAATATCTCAACAGCTCTTCGTATATATTTAACACTGCCTGTTACGTAGCACGTGTCTTAACACGTTTTGAAAAGGATCTTTCACCTTCTGCTACTTATAGCAGAAGGTGAAAGATCCTTTTCAAAATTAAAATTAATAAAAAATTATCTTCGTTCAACCATGACCCAAGACAGACTGACAAACAAAACAAAACAAAAAAACAAAATTGATGTAAAAATAAATGATTTAATTAAAATATTTGCCAATTCAAAAGCAATAAAAATTGAGTTTGTTTGATGTATGCGTATGTATATTGTACATGTAATAAATAGATATTTAGTAATCGAAGTTTTAAGTTTAATTTTGTTTTTTAGAGTAATAAATAAATAAATTATCAAAATTACGTGTATTGTGTTTTCTTGGTTGACTAGGACCCTTAACATACTGCAGTGTGTCGTCGTTCGCGTCACGCTGCAGTGTAAAAAAAACGAGGGTGCAGGCTGAGTCCCGCACCCCGGCGCAGAATAGACTTAAGACGGCCCTGATTACCTAGTAGGTTTGCAACAGATTTTCGGGTCGGCGGACTTTGCCGGCTAAAAAAAAAGTTTGGTGTCAAATTGGGGCATTTCGCCCGTGCCCGTATAATTATAATCGAGTATCGTTAAAGTAAGTAGATAATTATTTTTAAGCAAAAATTCACAGATTTCGTGCCTCACACGACTATCGAGCACTTCACTTCTTGTTCCTAGTTATGTTAGGTTAGGCTAGTCTGTTTAGTCAAAGACAAAAAGCATGATCGTTAGCTGCTAATGGTTAATAATATCTACGAACGCTTCACGCCACGTCAATCTGGCCACGTGGTAAATATCAGAAAAACATGTGTTACGGGGACCAGACAACAGGAAGTGTATTAAATACTCTTACACTATACATAATACATATTAAAATATTAATTATAATACTAATTAACATTTCATACACTCCTGACTATGTATATAGCCTTAGTTGAAAGCATCGTGTCATATGGTCTCGGTACCTACGGCCGAACTTATAAAACGTATCTTGATAAAATATACAACGTCCAATTCAGATTTCTAAAAATAATAACACCATTTAAAATTAAAAAGAAACTTGATAATCCTACTGGCTTATTTAAATATAGTGCACCTGTGCACAAAAAAGTCCAGTACCAACTTCTATTACAACAGTACTTCCGCAATGACATACAAATACTTAAAAAGAAACCATATTATTACAACAAGAAGTGTATGAAGAAGTGTAAATAATTAAATAATCTCAAAATCTCTAAAATCAAAAAATTTAATAATCAGTATGGCAAGAGAACTTTTAGTATCTAATACCTAATTTAATTAACAACTTGCCCGCTGATGTTATAGAAAAAATAACTAAAACAAATATAAAAAGTCACTTAAAATTTACTTTTCAGATAAAACGTTTCATAGAAAATGAAGATCTAACATACAAATCCATACAGCTGTAGTTGAAGCGTGAAGGACAGTCAAACAATACATACATAATATATCTACCAATTTCGCATAATATAAAATATTAGTAACAAGATTATATAAAAAATCCTTTTCTTCAATTAATTATAATATTATAATATGGAGCATCCAATCAGTGTTGCCAGGTGCACTGCACAATTTATCTGTATATCAAACTGTTAAAATCTGTATAAAATCTGTATGACCATTTTGCAAGAAATCTGTAAGTATAAAATCTGTATGATCAATGAAAAAAATAAGATTTTAAAGGACAACGAATTTTTGTGATTGTGAATTTACAGTAGGTATACGTGCAGTAGGTTTAAATCATATAAAAAAACAAACATTTAATTCAAACTAATTTTGTATAATATTTTCCCCCTTTTTAATAAAAATATTTACACATGGATAAGCTATACAATGTTTGTCACAGTCTGAGAAGCGACTTTTTCAACGTATGTTTTAACTATTGTTTAATTTTACCCAACGATTTCATACTACACCTACACTTTAGTGTCTAATATGATTTTCAGGCTGTCCTGCTGGTGCTGTAATGAGTCAGCGCGTGGACCGAAACGGGATCATTGTCGAACAAAGTTAAGAGAAAAAGAACATAGTTCTGTTAAAATTCCGTATAAAAATCTGTATCCGCGTTTAATCTGTATCGCAGAAAATCGAAAATCCATATAAATACGGACGAGCGAGGCGGCGCGCGGCGGACGGTTCGTACAGCCGCTTGATAGTTGATACTACTGAACGTTTAACGTAGTTATAGTGTACCTAAAAATGAGCGAATGCAGGTATCCTGTGGTCGCGCGCGCAGCTAGCTTAACTATTTTTGTGTTTTGTTTTTTTTGTTTATGTATTTATGTCTTTATATTATGATTGTCTTCCTTTTGTAAAATAGTTAGAAAGTAAGTGAACTCAATGTATGTTGTCTACAGAACTCTGTTAAGGGTTAGAGGCAGTAAATGTCAGATTGTATTATACAGATTTATATAAATAAATAAATAAAAGGTAAATTTAACACCCGCATCATTAGTTGTTTCCTCGAGATTTCCTCCACTCGTCTCAACCTCAATCCACGAAAATTGTATCATTAGTTCAACAAAATGTCCTTGACTTCAGGAATTTCCTTACAAGAGTTGAGGAATCAACTGTCAATATTAAGGTACCTCAGGACGTACCTTGAGGCTTGAGGGTACCCTGAGGAGAAGCATGGGGGATTTTTTGGAGTTTTTCGATTACCTTTACGCAAAATCCGTATAATTCTGCAGAACCCCTCAGAGCGGAATTGTGTCGAGGAATTTAAAAAACTATTTAGATTTAGAAAAGACACTGTGATAGAAGAAATTTTACCACTTTTGAACCTACTAATTAGGAAATAACAGGGGACTACCAATCCCACCCATTATACAATTACATAAATCGTTGCGAACACGGCAATACAAGTTTAACGAAGGGTTATAACATCAGTCTGCCAAATTCGGATCGATTTTTAATGGTAACTGTCGGGTGTTAACATAAAAAGTATATTTTTCTATGATTATCTATGACCTCATACCTCCTATACCTCCTACCGACCTATACCTCCACTCAACCTTACCGGAGGAACAAACAGCTGAGGTAGAAATAACGTTTAAGAATACCAAATTCGAGGAACTTTTTAAGGATACCTCAGTCGAGGTTGAGTCGAGGCGGTTGAGGCGAGGCGAATCTTACGGGTGTAAGATTTTTACTATAGTCGCATTATAATTTATAACATGTTTAATACACATCCATGACCTAGAAATATTGAAAACTTTTTGTTCCCTCTGCGGGATTCGAACCCGCGACCTCAGGTTTGAGCGCCGACGCGCTAACCTCTGAGCTGTGGCTGAGGCTGTCAAAATGGTGCTAATGGTCTCAAATATGATCGTACCTATGAGAATGGATCTTGACTGTGAGATATCGAGAGATAGCGCTCACTTTGCGAAGATATAAATAGAAGGCTACATACAATCAAACATCTGTTCTCTGGCCCCTGGCACTACGACAAGTGTTATTAACAGTTACCTACTGTTACCAAGAGTCAACTCACTGATGGATGAGTCATGACATAATATAGGGCTGCTAAAAAACTAGGATTTTTGGCTAGGAAAGTTGGATAAAACAGGACGTAGTAATAGAGTCGCAAGTTTGTACCACTTAAATTAATATGTAGCGAAAATAGGTTAAATGAAATAGGTACATGTAATCATAATTATTTTATTTTTTCATACAAGTATTTGAATAAAATTAAGTTACAAAGAAAAATCGTAAAAGTGGCGCACAAATTCTAAAATATATGACCATAACAGGGTGTTTTAAAAATCCAGGACGCTACTTTAAAACTATCCAGGACAACCCAGGATACTTCAAAAACTAGTACATGTCCTGGGAAAACAGTACGGTTGGCAACCCTAACATAATATACGAGGGCTGCACTAAAAGTATCGGGAATGGAATATTTCCACTGTTCCTGTCATATTAAAATCTTTTTAATTTAAAACTCCTTGGTTTTAAAAATCGAATACCGTTTATTTATTTAAAAAAAGATTCTCGGTCTTGTCACAAGGTCTTGTCAAACTTGTTTAGTCGTCGAGAAAATGAAATTGACTCGAGAAAATTCTAGAGCGATGATTTATTATGACTTTCGAAGTGGTTTAACACAAAAACAGTGTGTTGACCGGATGATTTCTGCATTTGGTGATGAAGCCCCATCCTAAACCACAATTTATCGCTGGTTTGCTGAATTTCAACGTGGACGTGTCAAGCTCAGTGATGATCCCCGTCAAGGTCGTCCAAAAACTGCAGTCACCCAAGAAAACGTTGATGCTGTGCGTAAGCTGATTGAGGAAGATCGACATGTGACATACCGCGAAATTCAGGCAACTTTAGACATTGGCATGAGTCAAATACAAATAATCTTGCATGGACAATTAGATGTAAAAAAGTTATTTTCCCGATGGATACCGCATTTGCTCTGTGAAGAGCAAAAAGCGGCTCGCGTTACTTGGTGCGTCAGAACTCTCGAAAGATTCCACGCAGGATCCTCAAATGCTGTATACAACATCGTATCAGGTGACGAATCCTGAATATATGCGTACGAACCCGAAACAAAAAACCAGTCACGAGTTTGGGTGTTCGAAAATGAGTTAAAGCCAACAAAAAATTGTTCGTTCACGGAGTGTTGCAAAAAAAATGGTAGCCACGTTTGTCTCCAAAACCGGCCATGTTGCCACTATTCCTCTTGAGGGACAAATAACGGTTAATGCAGAATGGTATGCTAACATTTGTTTGCCACAGGTCGTTTCTGAACTCCGTAAGAGAACTGAAACCGCCGCATCATCCTCCATCACGACAATGCGAGTTCTCACACCGCGCACAGAACAAAAGAGTTTTTAGAGCAAGAAATCATAGAATTATTAGACCATCCGCCGTACAGCCCCGACCTAAGCCCTAATGATTTCTATACTTTCCCTAAAATAAAGAATAAATTGCGTGGTCAGAGATTTTCATCACCTGAAGAAGCTGTGGACGCCTACAAAACGGCCATTTTGGAGACCCCAACTTCCGAATGGAATGGTTGCTTCAATGATTGGTTCCATCGTATGGAAAAATGTGTCAAATTTCGCGGAGAATACTTCGAAAAGCAATATATACATTTTTAAATAGTAATGTTGTGTCACTTCCTTGATTCCCGAAATTTTCAGTGCCGCCCTCGTAGTATGCCTGTTTTATGATTTATCTCATAATACAGAAGGTTATTTATTGCTATAGGCTTAAACGGGCACGGGCTTAAAGGCACGGTCTCCGGTGCACTCGTTATATGTTTACATTTTGTTTACATTTATACTGAAATTAATAATCATGTTTAAGATACAGACAACAATATCAATTTAATTATTTTTCATCGTTATAAAAGTGGGCGTGAATGAGGCGAATTTTTTCATTTTATCTTAATTATCTACAATTCCATAATATGCTCTTAAAATATTTCCTCTAGATCAGGGGTCTCCAAACTACGGCCCGAGGGCCACATCCGGCCCGCGGACAGATTTTGTCCGGCCCGCGGAGAGCTAGCATACTTGAAAACTCCTTTTAGAGAACATATTTTTTATAGCAAATTAAATTTAGTTTACTGAAGTATTCTAATTTTATGTTGAATAATTATTAATATGACATCTACATTGTAGATATGTGCGCCGATCGGCGTGGCGCACGCCGCCGGCCGTTTTAGTCACGCCGACGCCGCCGGCGTTTTTCGGTGTCATCGGCGTCTATAGTTTAAATAAAGCACTCTATCTTACACAATTACTTACTTAGTATTTTTTATTTACAAAAATAGTAATTTTTTAGATCGCTATTTGGCAACACTGGTTGACGCTATTTTTTTCGACGCCATTTCATTTCTTTGTCACTTGTCAGTCTACGCTGCGCAAAATAACTGAGAATTGGATATTTTCGTTCTTTTCAGCTTTTAAATGATAAACTGTGAGAAAATGACTGACAACTTAGATCGGAATTCGATACAAAAGATCAAAATAAATCATTTTTCCGTAAAAACACTCTATTCGACCTCGAAAAATAGTCACAATTGAAAGTATTTTGGTAGGTACATTACTTATTGAAAAAGATGGCAAGAAGAGGTCCATCTTACCAGACAATGTATTCTGCTCCCAGTGCATTTCAGAGGCCCAAGAAAAAAATGAAGACGATCCTATGGGATGGTAAGATAACTTGTTTTTATTGTGTAGCTCTCAGAAAATAAATTAATTTTGAGGTTAGTTTGTGTGCGTTTTGTTTGCAGTCTGCATTTTGTAATAAGCTGGCATGGCTGGCATGCTATGAGTTGGGTGGTGTTGACTATCGTTTTTTTTTTTGCCACAGTCAATCATTGTAGTCCTATCATTAAAGGGCTCACCATAAGGTGATGTAAATAAATTTTTACCTACCTTACCTGCTTACATAGAATCTTTGTTTTTTCGTTTAATACCTAATTTAACCATTTTATTTCAACTAATACACCTGTTTTGCTTATCGCTTTTTTAATTTTTATTTCAGCTGTAAAATAAAATCTTACAGTGCAAAAGTAAGCACAGGAAATCTTTCTCTTCATCCAAGGGACGACCATAATTTAAGAGAACCCGAAAAAGCTGGTGGAAGTAGTCAAAGAATAACTAAATTTTTCGACAAAACTCGTCCTCAAAAGTCAGATACCAGTCAATCGATGGATTCAAATAAAAAATGGCTTTTTGCGCGAGATCTGACTTTGTGGGTATGTAGATCATTACTACCATTTGATATGGTATCTGATCAGGCAATGATTGACTTTTTCTTAAAGTATAATGAGATTCTTAAAAAAGAAGATTTGCCTAGCCGAACTATTATTTCCAGGACGGCTTTAGAAGACGCATACGATAGTATGAAGGCGCATATTAAAGATTTGATAAAAAACACTAGTCCTCGATGTGTAGCGTTAACGACGGACTTGTGGAGCGATGCTTTCCAAAGAAATAATTATATAACGCTGACATTACATTTTCTAAGTTCTTTCCTTGATTTTGAAAGTGTGACTCTGGCTACTCAAATTATAGAAGGAAAAAAGACAGGAGAAAAAATTTAAGAACATATACAAGAGTTACTAATTGAATACGAACTTGAAGAGAAGAAAACGGTCATGGTAACTGATTGTGGTTCGAATGTTAAAAGAGCAGTGTCATTATCGGATAATATGGACTCACATTTTTGCCTTGGTCACGGTCTACATAACCTTGTAGTATAGGATGGCGTAAAAAGTACACCAGAAATAAACAATATCGTTACAAAGTGCAAGAAAATTGTGAAGTCTTAGGTACAAACTTCCTGAACTTAAAAAAGATGCAGATGAAGAACAGAGACGCTTATTGACTGATATTGATGAAGCTGGAGATGTAGTTGATTTAGACGAGATCATCCCTGTCAATGAAGAATCTGAGGAACCTGATGAAAATACAAATACCTTTTCTGTAACTTCAATAAAAACGGCTACTCCAACTCGATGGCATAGCATACCTGTGATGTTGGAAAGTTTATATAACAAATGCAACCGAAACCCTGTTCACAAACTCTTCGTCAGACTGAACAAATCTGATTTAAAAATTGATGACTCCGAGTGGAAACTACTGGGCGATTTAATAATTGATATTATTAATTATTAAATCGCCCAGTATTGAATTGAAGCATTGAAACAAACGGGGGACGACGAAGTTCTTGTAATGCCCCGCATGAAGAGAAATATGCTGGCGAAATTAAAGCACCGCTTTTCTATTGATAAATTGAAAATCGCGGCAGCTCTTCTTGATGGCCGTTTCCAAGGAATGTCGGTAATTGACAAATACCTTGAGGAAAAAGGGGAAACGAGAGTTTCCTTTATGTCTGCATTTGTGACATAACACGTCAGGGAATCTGATATTTTACAAGAAACGAAGGCGAATGAGCACAGTGAGATAGTTTCTTCTGCTCTAATCACTCAACCGTCCACATCACCTTAATCAAACTTTCTTTTAGCTTTGTCCCAGAAGTATATAACTGGTACTGGTAGTAGTAACGATGATCCTATAGTGGCCGAATGCTGGAAATATTTTAGTGGATGTGACCCCAAGGATATGCTCGACGGAAACATACTTCGTTATTGGAAGGAAAAGAAGAATAGTTATCCTTGGCTGTTTAACTGCGTTTGGGCGATAATGAGCGTTCCCGCCACGAGCACACCAAGCGAGCGAGTTTTTTCAGTCGTTTCAGGATTAACCATTACGGCTAAAAGGTCACGGTTAAGTCCTACCTCAGTCGACAGAATCATATTTATACATGACAACTATGACATGTGTAAGAAACAAGTACAAAAGCTAAAATAATTTGCATATTATTTGTAATTGTTATTTATATTTTGCTTGTACTTCCTTATTTTATAATTCCTTGTTCTTTTTCTGTTTTTGATTGTCGCCATAAAGGTTTTTTTTATTGATATTTAGATTTTATACAATTGTAATTGTATTATGTGATCTCAAATAAACGTGCCATAATGATATTGATTATATGGAAATAAATAAGAAATTTAATGGAGATTGAGGCGTATTTTACTCATTTTCACCATCTACGCCGATTACGCCGATGACGCCGCCGCTGCCGGTAAATTAATGCCAGACGCCGCTGCCGGTCAAATGAGCATCGGAGCACATGTCTACTACATTGATATGGTCATGGGCTAACTACTCATAACATTGTTGTAGGCTAATTGTTATTGTTTTTGTGATAAATTGGATAAAGAAACACAGAATTGTAATCAGTAAAGACATGTATTATATGCAGAAAATTTAACTTCAGTATATAATAACTAACAAATTATTGAAATGAATCCAACTAATATTTTATACATTTTAAATAAAAACATAACTTATAACAAGCATAATGACATATGAAATACTAATGAGATTTATGTAATTGAGATTTTCCACTGACAATAGTTTGTAGTTGTTTACTTGTACCAATTATTAAAAGAGATTTAAGATGCTCATCAGTTAATTTAGATCTGTAAACATTTTTTGTGTACTTCATTTTCGAGAAGGTCTTCTCACATAAATAAGTAGTACCAAAAATAGAAAACAGCATAAAATGTGTCAGTAGAAGACGCTTATAAAATTCCAACAAAGATGAGTTTTGATATTTGTTCTTAATTATATCACTGCACTGTAGATCAATCATTTCCATTTGAAGTTCCGGGGCTAGGGTTTCAATGTCAGTATCAAAAGGATTCTGAAAAATCTTAATTTGATTCGCAAAGGCATCAAAGTCCGAGAAACGAGTATCAAAATTTATTTTCAAAGCACTCAAAGTTTCGATTGCAAAATCGATAGGAAACTCAGTCTCAGTGGTGTGGCTGAATATTTCACATGTTTTAAAATGTGAAAAACATTTACTTCGTAGTTGTGATTGAAACAGTCTCAATTTCTTCCGGAATGATTTGATATTAGTGTATAAATCAGGAAGATGCTGGTTTTCTCCTTGCAATCTCAAATTCAATTCGTTCACATGTTTTGTCAAATCAACATAGAGTGCTAACTTTTACAGCCATGCGTTGTTTTATAAATCAGTAAGAGAGCGAAGCTTTTCATTCAAAAAAATTTAGATCACTGCTCGAAGTACAAAAAAGCGCTGAAGGACTTTCCCACAACTAAGCCAACGTACGGCAGTATGATAAGGTAAGTCATTTTCTCCAATCTCTTCAATAAATTGTCGGAATTGTCGGTGATTCAGCCCAAAAGATCTGATAAAATTAACAGTTGATATAACTGGTTTCAGAACTTCAGACATATCCAAACATTTTCCGCACAAAGACTGTTGATGAATGATTCAATGTAAGACTAATGGTTTTGAACCACCGTCATTTTCTACAGCCTTTGACACAAGAGCGACCACTACTTTATCTTTCCCACTGATGTTTTTGCCTCCATCAGTTGTAATACATTTCAAGTTTTTCCATCGAAGGTTGAGATGATATATTTTCAGCGATGTTTTCTACCCTTTGAGCCACAGTGTTTGCTGACATACTGACAGTTTTTAATAAATTTACATTTTCAGGGCTCATTTCTTCGGCTACTGCAATTATGCATTCTTTGATCATTACTCCGTCGGTGAATGGTTTTCCACGTTTTGCAATTTCAAGAGCCACATGAAAGCTGGCAGTTGCAGCCTCTTGTTCAGTTTTGAGTTTTGTAAATGAAGATTGCTGCGATTTCAATCCGCGCTTCATAGCTTCGAATTTTTCTGTCCGCAAACTTCCTGTATATTTTGAGTAATTTTGAAAATGTTTTGTTTCATAATGACGTTTAATGTTATATTCCTTGAGAACGGCTATGCTTTCATTGCAAATCAAACATAGCGCCTTGTTACTGGACTCCATTACGAAATACTGAATGTTCCACTGACCTTTGAATTTTCTGAATTCACTGTCAATTTTTCGCTTCTTTTCCATACTACTAAATCACACACAAAAGCAACAATTCAAATCAAAATACTGTTACAAAGATGTCTTAAACTTAAACACGCACAAACACGTTTTAAGGAGGTACGCACTATTTTATTTCACAACAGTCTCATAGGAACTGACTTGTGGTTGCGCCACTAGCCTTCTTATATATTCCAATTACTGCCATCTAGAAGTGAGTGGAAGACACCAGAACTTTCTCGAACCAACGAGATTATTCTGTACGTGCTATTAACGCCATCTGTTAGCGATAGAAGGTACTACCTATTTCCGCTTGTGTCCACCAGATGTCGTGTCACGTTACTCCTCATGGCTCGTACTCTACGACTAATCTAGAAATTACAGATAATGACAGGAAAATTAATAATATCAGTGTTGCCGTTTTGCGGACTTTAGTCCAATTTGCAGCCTTTTTTAAACGTTGCGTACTTTTTCAGACTTTTTTTTCCTCAGTGGACTATTTCACTTTTTACCACCGGCAACAATGATAATATGGTTTTGGCCCTCGGAACTTACTGGAGTAATCAGTATGGCCCTAATGCTGGAAAGTTTGGAGACCCCTGCTCTAGATGGTCATTGCATTGTTTATGTACCAACCAAAGAATATAAATATGCTAGGAATAAACAAATTACAATCATTTATAAATAATGCATCAAAGCTTAAAGACGCACAAGGATTTGCTACGTGTACTACATACATTAAAACCAAAATATATTAAAGCTCTTTTGAAATCTTGTGATGACGAAGAAATAAATTGCATTTGTGAGTGTATTCATAACGTTCTACAAGGTAAAGTACCACTCGAAGAAAATGAGAAAAAAAATTAAACAAGTATAAGGATATTCTTCGAAAATTAGTACGAAAAGGGAAAAGTAAAATAATAAGAAAAAAAATTATAATTCAAAAAAGGGGTGCATTTTTACCCATAATTCTTAGTTCTATTTTGAGTGGATTGATAAATTACCTTGTTTAAGATGGAAAATGCTAAAAAATTTTTATTAATTGAACCAAGTCTTATTGAAAAGTTAAAACAACCTAGTAGTGTGGAAAATTCCTTATCTCGGCTAGATACTGAAATGAAAAACATTTTTAAAAGTAACGTAGAAGATCGTAAAAATGCATTTTATACTTACAAACGTTGCAGAGATATTTGTATTTTACAGAAGAAGAACGTCAACCATATGAATTACCTATACATTCTAATATTCAGAGTGAACCTACAACTATTAATAAAAATCATGATACGAACCGTAAAGAATCAGTTACTCCTTGGGCGTCAACTGAAGATGTAAGTGAACAGGATATAATTGTTAATAATAATCCTATATACATATCAAAGCAAATATTAAGTTTAATACCCAAATCATATTCAAGAAAGGGTGAGTTATTATTAAACTTAACTTCTATGAGTCAAAATAAAATTAATTGGAACGGTACAGTAACTATAGATAATAAACAAATTCCTGGGAGTAACATTATTGACTTGATAAACGATTCTCTAAGACCTTTAAAAAGAAGTGATCCTATAGGATGGGAAACATTTGCTAAGGCACTAAAAGAAATTAAAATACCTCTTACTCACATTGGAAACCCAAAAAGAAGTGAATACATAAATAACCTTCATATAAAAAATATTGGAGAGTGTGCATCAACTGAAGCAGTATTACCAACAACAACTGGTGGAAAAAAGTATAGCGGGAAAGTTAGAAAAAAGTTAGACTGGGAAAAATGGACCCCTTATTAGAAATGCATAACATTTATTATGACCCATCACACCCTGCTGGTTGAAGTGGCATTGATAAACTTGCAAATGCAGTGAAGGGTAAAATTAAAAAAAAAGATGTAAAGAAGTGGTTACAGTCACAAGAAACATATACATTACATAGACCAGTTCAAAAAAGGTTTTCTAGAAACAAGTATATTTTATCAAACTTCAATGATTTGTGGCAGGTAGATTTAAGTGATATGAGAACTCATTCTAAATAAAACGATGGTTTTAATTACATATTGTGTGTTATTGATGTTTTTTCTAAATATGCGTATGCGAGACCCATGAAACATAAAAACTCTGAAACCACTAAACTATGTTTTGAATGTGTATTTAATGAAGCTAAAGTTACCCCAACACATATACAATCTGACAAAGGGACTGAGTTCATTTCGAAAGATGTGCAACGGTTTTTCAAAAGTAAAAATATTAACTATTATACAACAAATAACCCTGATATTAAAGCAAGTATTGTTGAAAGGTTTCAGTGAACACTTAAAATGAAAATGTGGCGTTATTTTACTCATAACAATTGCTACAGATATATAGATATTTTACAAGACTTGATTTACTCTTATAACCATAGTAAACACTCAATTATCAAGATGGCTCCATGTGATGTGAATTCCAACAATATTATGACTGTTTGGAATAACCTATATGGTAGTGTTATAGTCACATCATCATCAAATTGTCAAACATCTAAATTTCATGTGGGTGATTACGTTAGAATAACTAAATACAAACACATATTTCAAAAAGGCTATGAATCGAACTGGAGTGATGAAATATTTTTTATATCTTCAATTATAGATCGATCACCTTGGGTTGTGTATACGTTAAAATACTTGCAAAATGAAGATATAACTGGTACTTTCTACGAAAAGGAGTTGAAAAGTGTTTTATGACCCCTCTTCTAGTTATAAGATAAACAAAATAATTGGTACTCGATATTCAGGTAACAGAAAGCAAGTGTTAGTGAAGTGGAAAAGTTATCCAGACAAATTTAATAGTTGGGTTTTATTTTCTGATTTGAAAAAAATATGACTAAAGAAAGTTTTTATTTAACACTACTAAGTAATAGTTCCATGGAATATTTTCCTGATAATTTAACAAAATTATTTTTAACAAAGTTATCAAAACCCATCAAACTGGAAGGAGAATGGTGTGTGGGGGTTGTTGAATTTCAGTATCCCCGTATAATGTTCACAGTACAAGAACATGAAAATGTTGCTTACATTGCAAAACATATAGAAATGCAGAACGAAGAGAAACCTTCTTTGGTTTATTATAAAACACATATACCAGCAACAAGCTATGATGACATTAATCAAATCTTAAGCACTGAATAGTATTAGAGAAAAAATAAAGTTTCGTTATGATGAAATATCAAAGTTCATAACGGTTACAGTGTTGGACAAAGCACTTATATCAGTGAGATTATCAACCAGGTTATGTCTTCATCTGGGCTTCGAACCAAATCGAAATTTAGTGGAAAAGGGTATTGGTAAATGTCCTGCAAACTTACACATGGGGTTACCATCTCAGTTATTTGTTTATTGTGATACAGATAGTTGGTGATGTTATGACATCATTATTAAGAATTATTTCACTTGATCCGTCAAAATATATTTATGGTGCTAATAAAATGCATACATTCTCACCGCCTCACTACTTACCTGTAATGCGCAGGGAGTTTGATACTATCGATATAGATATAAGATCAAGCACCGGACAAAAAATACCATTCCAGTTTGGTACCGTGTGCATTAAACTTCACTTCCAAAAATTATAATCAGCTCTCGTAGTAGTCATAAAATGATTTGTCCTTATTAACATTATTATTCCCATCAGGCTGGGTCAGGAATCGGTGTTATATATAAAGGAGCACCATATCAACGTGGACATAGCATCGGTAGCTTTTTGGGTGGGTTATTTAGATCAGTCTTACTGATTTTGAGATTACAGAGAGTAAAGACTCTCTAGTGGTGCACGAGCCATTGGTAAAGAAGCGTTGAGTGCAGGTGTCGGCCTTCTATTGGACATGGTTAGTCCACGCCTCCTGGAAGACTCCATTAAAACCCGCCTCAGAGAAGCAAGTGCGAACTTGAAAAGAAAAGCTGATTCTAAAATCGATAAAATTAATATGTCTGGTTCAGGGTATATAAAAAACGCAAACTTCAATCAACACTCAGTCCAGCTGTTGCTTCAAAAGTGAGAGCACTGAAAAAAACTAAAATCACTCTGAATAAAATAAAATACATTTTTTCATAAATATACAATGTCTTTTCTACATAATCATTCCTGTGAGTGTATTAAGTCGGAGCTAGATCTATTTGCTTTACCATCAACACAAACAAGCATAGAAAATTAAATGTGGGTTCATTATAAACCAATCTCATCTTTGCTGATGATGGACCCATTGAGTTTCAAGTGTCAGGAACAGGTGATGACTAGATAGACCTATCACATACATTGATACATGTAAAAGCTAAAATACTAAATGAAGATTCAACAAAATTGAGTGCATCTACAGTAGTGGCGCCGATTAATAATTGGTTACATTCACTATTCAACCAGCTTGATGTTTATTTAAATTAAAAATTAGTGTCACCACCAAATAATACATATGCCTATCGTGCATATGTGGAAAACCTGTTGAACTACGCCTCAGCAGCTAAAAAGTCTCATCTTACTTGTGGGCTTTGGTATGAAGATACTGCTAAGGAAATGAATTCCACTGATGAGAAAAATGAGGGGTTCATTAAGCGTAAAGAAATAGCGAGTGAGGGTAAAGAAATAGAAATGATTGGTCACTTACATGGTGATATATTTAATCAAGAAAAATTTCTTATCAATGGTGTTGAGATGTCCGTTAAATTAGTCCGTTCTAGAGAATCTTTTAATTTGATAGGTTCAACGGATTTAAAATTTAAAATATGCATTACAGACGCTACCTTAATTGTTCGTAGGGCGAAAATTAATCCTTCAGTGTTACTCGCACATCAAAAAGTGTTGGCTTCTACTACAGCCAAATATCCGATCACTAGAGCTGAGGTTAAAGTGTTAACAATACCATCGGGGGTACAGGGTAAAACGCTTGATAGTATATTCCTGGGGCAAGTACCCAAAAGATATATTATAGGATTTGTAAATAACGCAGCATTTAATGGTAGCATTAGTAAGAATCCTTTCAATTTTGAAAATTATGGTATGAATTCATTTTGCTTATACATAGATGGACAACAAGTGCCTTCAAAAACCCTACAACCATCGTTCAATGGTAATATGTTCACTTCAGCCTATCATACATTATTTTCCGGCACTGTATACATTTCCTTAATGAAGGAAATGGGATATCAAGAGAAAAATATGCAAATGGTTATTGTCTATTAGCATTTGATTTAACCCCTGATTTATCATCAAACACGAACAGTCATTGGAATCCGATAAGACATGGTAGTGTGAGGTTAGAGGTTCGATTTGATTCTAGTCTCCCTCAAACGATTAACTGTATTGTATATGCAGAGTTTGATAATGTAATAGAAATGGATAAAAACCGTAATATAACTGTAGACTATAGTAGAAGATAATGTATACACCGCGAATTGTCTACCTATATATGTCCAAGCCCCTACATACATTATTAGCAACTTGGACCCTGATAGTAAACCTGGATCCCACTGGATAGCCATACACATCAATGAAAATGGCTTCGGACAATACTTTGATTCCTTTGGACGAGCCCCCATGCGATATTACAAGGCTTTTATGTGGCGAAACTGCAGGAGATGGGATTTTAACACGTGTAGATTACAAAATGATTTCACATCAGTTTGTGGAGAGTATAGTTTAATGTATTTGTATTATAAGTTCAATGGGAAAAGTCTATTAGAGTATCAAAAGTTATTTAGTAGCAACACTTTATGTACGAGGGCGGCACTGAAAATTTCGGGAATCAAGGAAGTGACACAACATTACTGTTTAAAAATGTATTTATTGCTTTTCGAGGTATCCTCCGCGAAATTTGACACATTTTTCCATACGATGGAACCAATCATTAAAGCAACCATTCCATTCGGAAGTTGGGGTCTCCAAAATGGCCGTTTTTTAGGCGTCCACAGCTTCTTCAGGTGATGAAAATCTCTGACCACGCAATTTATTCTTTATTTTAGGGAAAGTATAAAAATCATTAGGGCTTAGGTCGGGGCTGTACGGCGGATGGTCTAATAATTCTATGATTTTTTGCTCTAAAAACTCTTTTTTTCTGTGCGCGGTGTGAGAACTCGCATTTGGAGGATGATGCGGCGGTTGCAGTTATCTTTACGGAGTTCAGAAACGACCTGTGGCAAACAAATGTTAGCATACCATTCTGCATTAACCGTTCTTTGTCCCTCAAGAGGAATAGTCGCAACATGGCTGGTTTTGGAGACAAACGTGGCCACCATTTTTTTTGCAACACCGTCAACGAACAATTTTTGTTGGCTTTAACTCATTTTCGAACACCCAAACTCGTGACTGGTTTTTTGTTTCGGGTTCGTACGCGTATATCCAGGATTCGTCACCTGATACGATGTTGTATACAGCATTTGAGGTTCCTGCGTGGAATCTTTCGAGAGTTCTGACGCACCAAGTAACGCGAGCCGCTTTTTGCTCTTCACAGAGCAAATGCGGTATCCGTCGGGAAAACAACTTTTTTACACCTAATAGTTCATGCAAGATTATTTGTATTTGACTCATGCCAATGTCTAAAGTTGTCTGAATTTCGCGGTATGTCACATGTCGATCTTCCTCAATCAGCTTACGTACAGCATCAACGTTTTCTTGGGTGACTGCAGTTTTTGGACGACCTTGACGGGGATCATCACTGAGCTTGACACGTCCACGTTGAAATTCAGCAAACCAGCGATAAATTGTGGTTTTGGATGGGGCTTCATCACCAAATGCAGAAATCATCCTGTCAACACACTGTTTTTGTGTTAAACCACTTCGAAAGTCATAATAAATCATCGCTCTAGAATTTTCTCGAGTCAATTTCATTTTCTCAACGACTAAACAAGTTTGACAAGACCTTGTGACAAGACCGAGGATCTTTTTTTAAATAAATAAGCGGCATTCGATTTTTAAAACCAAGGAGCATTAAATTAAAAAGATTTAAATATGACAGGAACAGTGGAAATATTCCATTCCCGATACTTTTAGTGCAGCCTATGTAATGATATAATATTACACAGTATGTTTAATACATGTTTAAATGAGTGAAATAAAAGAAATGTAATGAAAACTTGTTGTTTTACTCATGTCGTGATAAAGCGAGGTGACGTAGATAGGACGCCGAGGCGAGCATTAGATAGCGAACAATAGAGCCCGGAAATAGCAGATAAGGGGTAAATACAAAACGTAACTTTGGAACCGCAAGAGAAACGGATAAGCGCAATCGATCGGGCATGGTCGAAAACCCCCATATTGACACCAAACTTTTTTTTTTTAGCCGGTGATGCCCATCGAAATGGTCATCGAAATATTCATTTCCACACAGAGGCCGAGGCGATGAGGCAGAAACAGCGAATCCCTAACTACTGACGTCTTAAAAAGTTATTTATGTCAAAACGTCAAACTATAAACCAGATTACAAATAGTACTATTATTACGTCACAACATAGATAATCTATCAACCAACATTGCGAATAGTGTTTTCAGCGGTTTTTTCAAAACTATATATATATATATATATATATATATATATATATATATATATATATATATATATATATATATATATATATATTATTAATTAACATTATAATTCGCGAGGAGCATAGGCATAGTTCAGAATATGCGCCCGCTCGCCCGCAGGATAAACTTATTGCTTACCTATTGTATATAAAAATTGTTTTTTTTTTCAATTGTACACACAGGCGCGTCGACTACTGCGTTACATTACCTAACCGGCACAATAATGAAGGGATTTTAAATCGAATCATTACCTGTGATGAAATGTGGATCCTGTAACATAATCGAAAACGCTCATCGCAATGGTGAACCCTGGCGAACCAGCCAAAGCCTTGGGGCTTTGGCTGGTTCGCCAGGGTAAATTTTTTTTTTACCAGGGTCAAAAGGGTAAAAATATAACAAGGGTAAAAAAAAAACAAGGCGAAAATAGACTCAAAAAAGTTACTTGTGAGCGTTTGGTGTCGTTCACTACAGCTTTCTTAAGTCTGGCCAGACGATTACGGCAGATATCTATTGCCAGCAACTGCAAATCATGATGGAAAAGCTAGGTGCTAAACAACCGAGGTTATTCTCTCTAGGCCACTGCTGCTTCAGGACAACGCTCGACCCCATACTGCACAACAGACGGCTACCAAATTAGACGAGCTTCAATTGAAATGTCTTGGAAATCCACCGTACTCCCCGGACCTTGCTCCAACAGATTACCAATTTTTTTCGAAATTTGGATAACTTCTTGCAAGGGAAAAAATTCAACTCCGATGGGGCAGTCCAAAGCGCCTTCAAAGATTTCATTGATTCCTCTCCGAATTGTTTTTTTAGTAAAGGAATCAATGAACTACCAGCCACGCCCTTATCTACTAATAAAATTTAGTAGATGTGGGCTTTCCTAATCTAATCGGTCCTACTTACTTGTAAAAGTTAGCTGTTATCGAATACTACTGAGATAGCCCCTGTAAAATTAAATAATGTCCATACAGGCGAGTGTACCTTGTCTCCCATAAGGATCATGGACAAATCTCCTCCCGCACTTAAAACCTATATATTTTTAATATTATGAAGGTATGCTATTTTGCATAATTATTTATTCAACAACGGATATGAACACATAATAAACGTTAAACTCCCGCACTTAAAACCTATATATTTTTAATATTATGAAGGTATGCTATTTTGCATAATTATTTATTCAACAACGGATATGAACACATAATAAACGTTAAATCATTTATTTTAATTATGTTATATTTATATTTACCTATAATTTTTTTATTTTCTAAAATGTCCGTCATGACGTCATGTTGATTTTAAAAGCTTGTCGTGAATTTAAAGCAATGATTTTATGTCGACGTGCGATGTTGTGACGCGACGTCACCATTAAAATATTCCTAATACCTATCTAGGAACATACTATATCCAGCTTACGTAGTACCTAACTATTACGTTATGAATTTATTGAAATAAAATATTCTGTTTTATCTTATCGAACCTCGACCTTATCTTTAGTTAGGTACTACGTAAATATTTTAGGAATTTGCATTATTTACGTCGGGTAAATTCTCTCGTGTTCCTAAATTTCGTGTATTTCAAACAGTTGGAAATTTTATGTAAATATAGCAACATATTTCGCATATATAAATTAGTGAATAAATTATGACTGGAGTTCCCGCCTTCACAAACGTGCTTACAGCAAGAGAACCGGTCCAGTGTTCAGTCAGTTACTGGATATCGAAGATCACGGTCATGGAGAGCATACCGCGAAATGTCTTTTTAGAGTTTAATCCTAATTCTCTGCAATACCTACGGGAATTGTATAATCTCCACAATCCGTTGAGAATGAAAGACGCAATTAATATCTTAGAGGAATGGATAAAAAAACAGGAGCATTTTGTCAAAAAGCAATATCGTAAGTCGATCACTTTGCGTTTATTTACATCGATGTTTGATAATTATATCAAAATCTATAAATCGTAATTATAAATTAGATATATTATCTAATTTCATTTTTAAGTTGTTTACGTAGTTTACGCCTCGGAACCCTTATGGGTTTCGTCATGTCTGTCCGTCTTCGGCTTACCGTCCAAACGGTTAGTGCTAGAAAGATGAAACTTTGCATGGATATGTGTTTTTACGAAATAGAATCGTGAAAAATATTTTTCTGGGGTAACCTACATGTAAAGGGGAGCAAGTTTTTTTTCTCGCCCATACCCCATACGTCATTAGATAGGTCTTTTAAAAAAAAATGAGGTTCCCAAAAATGATTTTTGGTTTAGATATCCGTTTGCGAGATATTCAACTTGAAAGCGCATTTTTTTGCAAAAATAGGGCGTCCCCCCTAATGGTAGTCCATGTTATGAACTTAAAAGGAAAACTAATGGATTATATAACTTTGTTAATTTAGGAGCTATAGACACTGCGTTTACCTGGAAAACTTCGTATAGAAATAACTAAATAATAAGTAAACATGAAAAATATTGGTATATTGGAACGGAATCCTACGTGCGCGAGTCCGACTCGCATTTAGCTGGTTTTCTTCGTATTACTATTAAATATTAATTCAATTCAATTTCATTTATTGCTTTAGGTAATACATATGTATGGTATTTTTCCTGCTCTACATTTTTTCTATTGTTGGCGAAGTGTAAATAAATGTTTTATGTGTTGTGAACTGAGTAGCTATATTTATTCTTTTAATGACTATTAAATTATGTTTAGATTTGGTTTTATATTTAATTCGAAATTGATTTATTGAAAAGTAATAAAACATTTATAATTTTCCAGCGCGAGATTATTTAGAGCGAGGCATTATATTGGGAAAAGGCTCTATCGAAAAAGTCAAAAATAAGTTGGATGTTCTATGTACCTACAGAACGTTACTTCCGAGCTACTTTGAGATGTTCGACCCAAAACTCTTAAAGGAAACCGATATGTTGTGAGTACATATTTTTTTTCTTTAAAATTCTTATTGGCATGGAATACATGTTCCATATAAATGTGTATTATGCTCCAGTGCTTTGCTTCTTTGATATTATTTACCATGTAGTTTCATCAGATCTACTTGAGATCAGACGCAATTTTTTTAGCTGGAATTCAAGAAAAAAATTACTTGTTGTCTTTGACCTCTAGCTTCATAAATTATGTCCTGTAAATGTTATTATTAACGTTGCGCGGCAAAGGACGCTTACTTTGTTCCAAAAAGTAAAAAATATTTAGTGTTTCAAATCAAGTGTTTCAATTTCAGTTTAAAATCATTAAAAATGCCTCATATTCTGAAGAAATGTATGGAAGAATAATAAACTGCTAAAAATAAGCTCTTTCCTCATTTTTTTTTGATTGTTTTTACTATAAATTTTGTTTTTATTAATTAATTACTTTCTGGAAATTGTTTCTTACTTGCGACGCTATCGAATGGTGCAATAATACAGAATGTATTTTTTTCCTAATCTGCGGGTTCGAATCCTTGCCTGGAAAATTGGTATTTGTGAAATATAATGATACAGATAAAACAAGTACATTAAAATACATACAATTAAATAGCACATATAATTTTAAAACGATTATATATAGAAAAAAGTAAAGAAGATAAAATACATGGTGAATTATTCATCTCGGCGTTGTAAGAGAAGTCTAAAACAAATTGGGAATAGCAATTTAGCCCAACGGAATGTCGAGTCCGACTTGATGAAAACTTAAAATGTATCATTAGATTTTTGATAACTCAATTTTCCTAGCCAGGATTTGAACCTATAGATTGTGAAAAAAATACATCCAATACAAATACATCATTACAATTATTGCACCATTCGATAGTATCGCTAGTGAGAAACAATTTCTGGAAAGTAATTGTGAGCGAAAAACTTGAAATAGAGCTTATGGTTAGCATTTTATTATTTTACCATACATCATCGATGTCATGAATGTGTATTAAATTTGTGTATAATAATAAATAATAAAAATTTAAATATATGTTTAATAAAAAAAGTATTAAATATATTTCCATTGTTTGGTAACACCCGTAACACAAGTTATTCGAGAACTTACCACGAGACTAGATTGCCATATTTTTCTTTTATAATCGCTTCTATCTCGAGACCAGGTAATCCTGCTGAAAAAATAATTTAAATTACCTCCCCCCAAGTAGCCCCGTAACCACGTGTTTTCTTTATGATAAGAGTTTTTTTTTAAATCCTGAATTTCCAAAATGTTTGATAGCTTACATAGCTTGTACTACATAATATACTGTGTTAATAATCATCAATCCTAATCAGAATCCACAACAACTTTTAAATTAGTACTTATGTCATTTTTACGAAGAATGAAAATTCTCCATTTTGGAAATTGAAATTGGAAGACAATTTGATAATCAGCACCTCCCAGAAACCTGGAAAAGGACACCTATACCAAAGGAAAACAAACTCCAACAGTATCCAAAAATGCTATTTTCCGTAGAATGCAAATTGAATTTTTAGCAGCCATTAATTTATCAACCCAATCATAGTGGTTTTATAGCTGCTTTCATCGTATAATAGTCACCAACTCGGAAATTTAGTCGCCAACTTATAAATTTCGGTGCCAATTTGGATTAAATTTCGCCATCTACCGATTTTTGTATTTTTGTCACCTGAGTGCTTTCGCCTCGTTTGGTAACTTAGTCGCCAACATATTAATTCACTAGCAAATTCAGTAATACAGTATGCTCATGTGCAGTCGTCAACTTATTTTTTGTTCGCAAGATTAATTATATCCCAACATAAAATATAAGCAATAAAACTTCATACTTGATGTGTATTTAAATATAGTTGATGTGGCGTGGAAACTAAATACCACCCGTATTTAGTTTCTACGGCACATCAAGTATGTCAAGTATGTCACATCAAGTATGTCATATTATTTATAATTTTTTTAGAAATATAATTAACTGACAATTATACAGTGTGGGAATTAAGTAATAAAAAAAACAATTTATAAAAATAAAATCTAATTATTTCGCATCACAAGTGTTATATTTCGAAATGGATAATTTTATTTACCTTTCTTTTACTTTGCTATAAAAGGTACTCGTGTCTGAACCCATCATCCACAAACAGAAGTGGTGCATTGCAAAAGTAGTTTATGTCATATATAATGTACGCCTAATCTCTATGACCCAAAAAATCGATCAAATTTCAAATTAAATGAGTAACTAATTACCAAAAGACCTAGAGAGGAATCCAAACAAGAACAGGGCAAAGATTCTACAGATATAGTCTAAAACAGTGTAGCACTAAAAAGGAAAGACGTAATGAAGGACCCAATATAACATGGAGATCATATCATATATCAATGTGATACCTTCAAAGTACATCAGTTAACGTTTTTTTTAAATTACTTAGTGTGACCGACACTTTTAAAAACAGAAATAAATAAATGATCATTACCAGCTGGGGCAGGGTTTATACACGTTTTTGAATAGACCTCTATTTCTCTTACCAACTAAAACTGAAGAGAGATGTATAAATTATAAACATGCTTAGTGAAGCATCACAGTTACTCGGTGATCTACGCCCCTGAATATATAGTTTCTTTTTTTATCACTTACTTTGCCCTTACTATGAAAAATATGATAATTTGAAAGTGAAAAAATTCTTGGACCAAGGATGTAGAACAAAATGAATACAATTATATGACAGTGAATTTAAAAAAATATAAAGTCAAGCTTTAATAATCCAGAATCAAGGGACCAAGTGCAGAAATCATTCTATTAATACAAGTTATTAATTTCTTAAAACTTAATATTCTCCTAAAAGGCTGGCATAATCCGTTACAAATTTACTGTTGGTTTAAATTTACACTCTTCATTTTTTTCAAGATTGCTCTCCACAAGCAAAGCAAAACCAAAAAATCTAAGCGCGACAGGCGAAACATTGAGTCTGAAGGTATAAAATATCTTGAATTAGGAGTTACAAAATTTTTGTGAACCTATTTCTTATCAGTTTGTATCGTGAATTTTGGTCATGGCAAAATCTAATGGTAACAAAGGTTTAGTTTGAATTTAAGTAATATTGTACCTATTCATCTAGAATCTAGATAATAGAAAATATCTAAGCTTGCAATAGTGTAGTCGATCATATGAATTTGAAGCATTACGGAGATTTCTGTAGCACCATACATTTACCATATACCAAAATATTAAATTTTACTTGCAGCAATATACAAAAAAAAAGTAATAAACATATAACTTATCTTGATGATATCTTGTTGTTAAGTGTATCATCATAGATTATATAACACAGTAATGTTTAGTCTCAATAACAATAATATAACTTAACTCTCCGTTATTAAAAATTCACATAAGGTACCTATCGAAAACAAAAACATTCTTAGTGAACCTGAATTATGTCCTGCACATAAGTAAATGAAATTTAATAAATTAACTTTGTAAGTTGACACATATCCTAGTTAAAACTACTTGAAATATAGACAAAGATTAAAAAAAAAAAAACTTAACAGCCTTAATTTCCTTCCATTCCTTCAGCAATTAAGTCGCTGTTTTAAGAAGTACTTTATGGAACTTTAAAGTTGTTCCAGAGCAAAACAAAATAGAGTGTCATAGACGTATATGTTATAGACGACGCATGTTGAGGCAAAATGTGTCTCCAGTTAAATGGCCCCACTTTTGAGATTTTGGACCATTTTGACATTCGAAGTATGGTGAAAACAAGATGGCTGACATTTGCAGAATAGTGAAAACCAAGATGGCGTAACTTTTTACTGTATAAAGATTTGTTCTGTCTAATGTACGGCATAGCCTATATTGAGTTTTGAACCCTTTGGTTCAATGGATGCTTGTGAAACACAGTTATCACAATCTTATTTACGAAATTCTTTATTAGGCCAACTTACCCTAACAATTTGGGTTCCTTTATATTAATACAATATAGTCATTATTCGGCTTAAGTTCATATTATTTATTCCTTATAATAATATATTAGTCTATTATAAAATAATATATTAGTCTTATAAAGTGATGTGACTTCCATAAGACAAAAATATTGTTTCTCCTTTACATAAGAGCAGGATCAAAGATATTTGATTAGTCTCGCTCGGTAGAGCGCCCAGCGATAAGATTGAGGCTCTATGAGCCTCAATCTTATCTTCTCCTAATCTATAGTAGAAGAAGGTCCATGGCTCGGTTAGTGGCCGTGATACCCGCACCAAGCCTTTGTTGCTGGGTGCACATAGTGTTCTTATCTCTGTTACGCACCATGTCGGAAATGGCGGCCGCTATTTCTGTATTTAGCTTCGGGGCTTGTAATAATCTACAATTATCGGGAATTAGGTATTGTTTCAATAAGTTGTCTTTAGGCTCCTTAGGCAAACCTTTTCTTAAAATCGGCAACCATAATTTAGCTTGGCTCTCTAATATTTTTAGGCCATAATCCGGCGTATCCGACGAGGGTTCGCCTAATGCCTGTAATAACTCCGGGTCCAGGACAGGGTCTGTTGCTACTGGTGGGTCATGATCAATAGTATATGCTTTTAGATCTGTGACAGCATCTGGTCCACTCGTTATGACCTTATCAATCTGAATATAATTCTCCTCGGTAGGTATATCTTCGATTATCTGGTCCTGTCTACCTAAAATAATCACTGGATATAATTTATTTTGCGTATTATAAACGACCAATTTGTCGATAAAATAAAAAAAATTGAGGGTAGTAACTTTTTTGTTACGTACTGAATAAGTATCGTTAAACACTCGCACTGTATCCCAATACTGGTATGTAATTAATGTTATTAATAATTATTGTAGTTATTAACTCGCAGTTAATCCCCACAAACCGGCAAACACAATAATTCTATTTATAGGAGTTATGCATACGCGGTACGCCTAATTGCTAACTGATAAGTGATAAGGCATCGTCGGAGACTCGCAGTCAACTCCGATGCTTATAACATTGATAAAATGATTGAAGTATTTATTGACTCGCAGTCAATCCATGCCGGTTAATTGAAAAATTAATATGTATTAAAAATTTTAACACTTACTTTCTTCTATATCCTGTTCGTCATCTGATAAAATCACACCTTTGTGTCTTTTCTTTTTAGACTCCAGTCGTCTAATTTTCTTTTGATAATTATAAACTTTTTCTTGAGCGCTGCGTTTCGGCATGGTTACAACGTATACGTGCTCGCGTTGCCTCGCGCAAATAAAGAATGAGCAGCTGTGACGAGTTACCGAAGAGGCCGGTATTTTTTTTGTCAACTACCCACATGTTGACTTTAAAAATTTGCGCGATGTTGCCTAGCGAACGTAGGGGATGACCTGGTTAAATATATCGAAGAATGAAGCGAAGAAATATAATTAATATTATTTTAATTGTAAGTGGATAATTAAAGATTGGTTACTTAACTAATTTAGGCTTACCTATACATTCAAGAAGGCATGATAATTTAGTAATGCTCGTTATTGTAAAATATATTATAATATATAAAATTTTATTATATACGAGTACCTCACATGCTTTAAACCATGCCATAGGAGTTGTGTACAAGCTCTAAGCACAATGACATTAAATGTGGGAGAGCCACGCTTCGGCATGAATAGGCCGGCTCAACCGGGTAAATACCACGGCCTCTCAGAAAACACTTGCGTTGTGTTTCGCCGAGTGACTAAGGTTACCGGGAGGCCCAAGGGGGGTTGGGGATTTTAAGGACTGGGAACCCAAGTCGCAACACCAGCGGAGTTACAAGTGTAACTCCTCTGATGTTGCATGTTGGATGTACATGGGCGGCGGTAATCGCTTACCATCAGGCGATCCGTCTGCTTGTTTCCTGGTTCATTTGATAAAAAAAAAAACATTTACAGGAAGTAATATATGAAGCTAGAGGTCATAGACAGTAGGTATTTTTCTTCTTGAACTCTCTTTCCCATTAGGGTGAGGATACGAAAATAATAACCTAAGTCCTAACCAAGAGCATGTCAGGACATGTCTAGGGAGGGTTCCGTAACTATAAACGCGTAATAGGTCTTCTTCGAATTACTTCTAAAGTTATGGTCCGATTTCGCTCAAAAAAAAATTCCTAAAGAATTTTTAGCATGATCTATCAGCATGGAAACTTATAAGTTTCTATCTCATATAGTTTATAAATGCCAACTTTCAAACCACTTTGGAGGCCGATGAAAAAGTATTTTTTCATCCCCATTTCACATGTATGGAGAGTCACCCCTAAAATATATAATTATTATTGTTTTATTATGCCAAAACGGAGATCTATACACAATATATAACTATACCAAACTTCATCCATTTACATATATTCATAATTACAGAAGCTAGAAGCGCGGACATACAGACAGACAGACAGACAGACTGACGGACGGACAGAGCGAAACTACAAGGGTTTCTTGTGTATTACGAAACCCTAAAAATAATGTTTATATTATACCTATTGGACAAAACCGGCCGAGGGCGAGTCTGTCTCGCGCACGAAGATTTCCGTACATATCAGCAAAAAAACAACACGTTTGCTGTATGGGATTATTATTATTTATTTTATTTTATTCGTTTTATTCTGTTTTAGTATTTGTTGTTACAGTACACAGTAGTACACAGTATAGTATTGGTTGTTATAGTTGGTAGTGTTAGAGACAGGCAGACAGTGAAGTCACAGTATATTGTCCCGTTTTTACCCTTTGGGTACGGAGCCCTAAAAATGATTTTCATGTTTAGCGATTCGCAAAAAAAACGTTTACGTAAATTGTACCTTTTTTTACCTACTTTTATTAATTACTAGCTTTTGCCCTCGTGGGAGAGTGTTCGTGGCAAAAAAGTTTATTTAGCAGATATAGGTACCTACTGCAATATAGTAAAAGCACAGAGTAAAAATATATAGGTACTTATAATAAATTTTCACACGTAGATACTTTTTAATTTTAATATATCTCCTAGATAAGAATTAGGTAATATTGTATGCGTCTATAGCTTCTGAAAATTCCACATTATTTGTAATATTTTTTTAAGCTTAGTATGAGTATAGTAACATATCCTTAAAATATAGACCTATCTGTGTAGACACTATTGTAGTAGTCGGCGTTAAAAATGTAGCAGCCAGCATTAAATATAATATTATAGTGATGATGATGATCATGAATATAATTTTGGCAATAGCAATATTTCTAATACCTACATTGATATCGGTGTACAAAACTATGAGGGGAAGGTAACTATGTCACCATAAAAATATGTTCTTGTATCGTAAGAAGATTGTAGTGATGATGATGATTACTGTAAGTGGCACATGCTTGCAGTTCTTTAAACAATGCCGAAATTTCTAAACGTGTATCTTTAAAGACTGAGGAGTTCTGTTCAGTGCTTTTGGATCTAGGGTACCTACACCTTGGCACAAAATTTTACTTACTAGTAAAAGCGAAATCACTATAAATGTCCTCATAATTTTATGGAGTTCTCTCGATTCCTCATGGATGCAATCATCAGGTCTCCTTGGTGACTAATGGACCAACTTCGAATTATATTCTTTACAACAACAAAATAATTTTGAAAATACTTCGACAAACGGCACAATAATGTTCAAAGATATACGTGTCGGTGTAAAAGACTATGAATGAGAAGTAGCTATTATCATCATAATGTGATGGTGTATGGCGTGATGAAGGCGGTGATTGATGATGATTACTTTAATTGACATAGTGGCATATGCATTCAGTTCTTTAAACAAAGCCAAAATCCCCAAACGTGTATCTTTAACGACTCGGGAGTTCTGTTCAGTACTTTTGGATCCCAGGTATACCTTGGTGCAAAATCTTTATTTTTGGTAGTATATGCCTGCACTACTTCAGAAAAAGCCAACATCACTGTATGTGTCTTTATAAATTTCTAGGAGTTCCCTCGATTCCTTATGGATCCCATCATCAGGTCACCTCTTTGGTGTCAAAATACCAATTAGGAATATAGGGATTTTCAAAATTTCATACATGAAGATTCAAATCGGTCAAGCCGTTGACTTCGTACGCGCAAAAAAAAATAGCGGGAACCGTACATTTTTCCGGGATAAAAGTTACCTATGTATTAATTCAGAGTCAAAATCCGTTCAGTAGATTCTGAGATTAGCGCGTACAAACGTGCAGACAAACAGATAGACAAAAATTCTAAAAATCATTGTTATTCTTATATACCTTCCATGTACAGACAGCGACCAGTTACGATTTTATTATATGTATAGATGTCTAGACATATTTTATGAAGATATTCCGTAGCAAAGTAAAAAAAAAAACTGAAACAAAACTCAAAACTAAGAGTGATTTGACGACCTCTGTGGCTCAGTGGTTCAGCGCGATGGTGCTCAAGCTGGGGGTCGCGGGTTCGAATCACCCACCGAAGGAACAAAAAGTTTCTCTGTGTTTCTGGGTCATGGATGTGTATTAAATATGTGTATAATATAATAAAAATATGAAATATATGTATAAGTATAAAAGTTTTAAATATACTTCCCGTTTTCTAGCACCTGTAACACAAGTTCTTCGGATATTTAGCACGGGGCTAGATTGACGTGGTGTGAAGCGTCCATAGATATTATTATTATTAGGAATTTAATTTTACGTATTTTTCTCAGGCTGGACACATTATTACCAAAGATGACTCCGGACTACTACAGGGTTTATATTTTAAAAGTCACACAAAAAGATGGAGAGAAAATACCTTCTGAAAACATGAACTTTTTCAGATGTTTTATATCGGTGGGTTTATAGAATATTTGCAATATTTAGTTAATCATTTTTAGCTGTTACGACATTAGGTAGTTATGTTTTTGTTGAATATTAAAGCAAGCGTGATATTACCAGTACCTAGCCAAAACTAGCAAAACTCGTTTCATAAACGTAACTAGTTAAAGTTATAACTTATAAGGCATCGGCCGCAGCAAAAAAAATCTAAGGCTACTCAACAGTCTGACGGCCGAATACAGAAACGCTAATCAAAATTAAGAGGCCCTCCTATTCACAGGGTGTCGTTGTCTCTGATAAAACAATATTTTATAGAACTCACGTTCAAGTTGGCTGGTACCGACTACAATAATTAAGATTGAGAAATAGTTAAAATTTTATCCGAAATTAAAAGTCGGTTTTTGTAAGGAACCGTTCGTTCCGAGTCGGACCCGCACTTGGCCGGTTTTTAACTCATTTTCGATTCTATAGCAATTATCGCAGTGAATTGTGACATTAGGCTGGTTCTACAAAGTTAGAATAGTAAAGCTTATGTTATTTTCCAGCTTTGTGAATACATACACACATACGACTACTGCAATGGTGTTGTTATAATCTTGGATTACACGGAAGCAAATGTAATAGATGTCGCAAAAACACTCGATATCCTGCAAGTACATCAAGTTTTAAAAATACTAGTGGTAAGTAATCTCCAGATTTCCAGATCCAGATTAGAAAATAATATCGTAGGGCGAGGCCACAAAATTGCATCGTCAAAAACGACGTCGCATTGCAATACAATTTACAAGAATAAGGCTGACCAATATTTTTTTCTAGACACGCTTATGGGATCTAGAAGAAAAAATGCAGATAGCATTTTTACTTTTTTTACTAGCAAATATTAGGGCCTTACATATGAAATTGACGTTTTGTCGTAATGGCCACTTTGATCTCAAATATATATTCATTGGTTAGGAATTCCAATTTTAAATTTATACCGCTATTTACTCATGCATTTGTGTTTCGAAAACCCTAATTCATTTGCTTTTTCCTCTTTTGGTTTTTTCTTTGCGTCACTCTGTTTACAAAATGGAAAACTTGAAATATCGTATTATTTTCGAGTACGGGTTCCACCGTGGCACCAGGGCTGCAGAAACGGCTCGAAGGATTAAGATATGTATGGCGGCGGTGTCGCAAAAGAAAACACAGTGCGTTTTTGGTTCCAACGTTTTCGTTTTGGTAATTTTTCAGGGCTTGTTATGGCCGTTTGGGCATAACAAGCCCTGACGGCCGGACGACGAAGGACGGCCGGAGACCAAAGTTAATAATGAAGAATTGAAGGCTATTGTGGAAGCGGATCCATCGCAAACCACGTGCGAGCTAGCTGCAGGCTACGGTGTTAGTGATAAAACTGTTTTAATCTACTTGAAGCAAATTGGGAAGGTGAAAAAGCTTGAAAAGCAGCAAACCGACAAACGCGCGTCGACTGCTGCGTTATATTACTCAACCGGCACAATAATGAAGGGATTTTAAATCGAAAACCTGTGATGAAAAGTGGATCTTGCACGATAATCGGAAACGCTCATCGCAATGGCTGAACCCTGACAAAGCAGCCAAAGCCTGCCCCAAGCGAAATTGACTCAAAAAAAGTTACTTCTGAGCGTTTGGTGGACTATTGCCGGTGTCGTTCACTACAGCTTTCTTAAATCTGGCCAGACGATTACGGCAGATGTCTATTGCCAGCAACTGAAAATCATGATGGAAAAGCTAGCTAAACAACCGAAGTTGGTCATTCGCTCTAGGCCACTGCTGCTTCAGGACAGCGCTAGACCACACACTGCTCAACAGACGGCTACCAAATTAGAGGAGCTTCAATTGGAATCTCTAAGACATCTACCGTACTCCTTGGACCCTGTTCCGACAGATTACCATTTTTTTACATCTAACTTCTTGCAAGGGAAAAAATTCAACTCCGATGGGGCAGTCCAAAGCACTTTCAAAGATTTTATTGATTCCTATCCGATTGTTTTTTGTAGTAAAGGAAACAATGAACTAGGTACCTATGAGATGGCAAAAGTGCATGGATAGCAATGGTATACATTGATTAAATAAATATATTATGTTTAAAAAAATCAACCCTGTTCCACCTTTACAAAACGACAATTTCGTATGTAACGAGTTAATGACCTAATATAATATAATGGCGCGTCGGGCTGCGGGGCACCGCTAACGTCACACAGCACTCGCGAGGTATCGCGGAAGTTTAAAAAGTGCTTCTTACCGTCATAACTTCCGTAATACTATACAGATTTACGTGAAATGAAGACAAATATAACGTACGTAATGTAAACTTTACTGTCAAGCCGGTTTCAATGCAATATTTGCATGTGTTAGTAATCCTGATTGTACGACTTCATTTCATTGTGATATATGCCTCCTCTATAGTATATAGACGTATATACTACTAGCTGTTGCTCGCGGCTCCGCCCGCGTAAGTATAGTATCCCTCGGGAACACTACTTTTTCGGGATAAAAATTAGCCTATGTTTTAATCCAGAGTCTAAACTACTACCATACCGAATTTCATCGAAATTCGTTCAGTAGTTTTTGCGTGAAAGCGTAACAAACATCCACGCTTTCACATTTATAATATTAAGTATAGTATAGTATATAGTAAGGATAGAGGAGGCATGTCGATGCAAAATCTGTCCCCACTTAAATGGCCCTACTTTTGGGGATTTTAGGGCCACTTTGTTATTTGAGGTATGGTGAAATAAAAATGGCTGACATATGAGTTATAGTGAAATCAAGATGGCGTATCTTTTTCTTGTATGAAGATATGTTCTGTCCAATCCTTATTTTTGAATGCCTTTCGAAAGTACAAAAGTTAAATTTTAACGGGTTCTTAATCGTTAATTTAGATTTGTATGAATATTTAATTTACTTATTAACGTTTAATTCAATAAAATATTCTATATGATAGCTTCTAATGTTATGTTACTGATGTTATCCAAATTCTTATTTTTTTGGAGTCCTTACTCCTTATAACTGCTAGTCCACTAGTTTCAAGTTTGATTTGGTTACGAAGCTAACAAGCTACTAATTGTCTATGGGTATTGGGTAGAATTTCGAGGACAGTTTGTTAAAAATGTATCGTATTTTTTTCAGGAAGGCTACGGATTAAGATTAAAAGGAATACATATTATAACTGCATCAAAATTTGCGAACGTAATAGTAACGTTCTTCAAACAGGCGACAAGCGAGAAAATTGGCAAACGCATTTTTCTACATAAAACAATCGAAACTTTACACGAGACTATTCCAAAAGATATTCTGCCAGCCGACTTAAATGGAAATCAAAAATCTATAAAACAAATGCATAGTAAGTAAATATTTTGTATTTGAAAGTACAAAAAGTGTCAAGCAAAAAAGTAATTGCAATATTTAATTTAGTAATTAGTGGAAACACTGTAGAGCTATCTATTGTAAGAAAGAAATACTGTAGCCTTCAATTATAACACATTTTTCACAGAATAGTTGTGCTGTTTCATTAGGGTGTTTGATATTTTTTCTGCCGCTAGGGGGCAGAACCAACTCACACAAAGCGTCATCTGGTGGCGTAAGTGGTATCAAAAATGGTCAATAAGAATAATTTTTAGATTATTTTTCTGCCACTAGACGGCGCTTGGTAGCCCGACGGTCCTTGTCGTGTCAAAAAGCTGTCAGATGTCACGAATTTAAAAATCCTCATTGTCAACAAAAATTAGCCTTTATTGGTTAAGGGTCCCAAAAGGGTCGTTGTGGGACACGAGTCAGTTAAAAATGTTTAACTATGTCAAAATTATTATAGGTATTAATTTATTGGTAGGTAAGGTAGGTAGTTATTTATTGCCACTTGGCAATGAAAAATAACAATCGGAAACTGCATTTGCGGATATATTTTTTATTGGTGTGATATTATAAACGTGAGACAAAAAAAAAGGTCAGATAATATTGGTACAGGCCTGCAGGGTCATTTATTAACTCCATAATTCATAATCCTATTGCAATGCAATTTGAAATGCAGCCTTCGGTACGTGATTTACCTTGCATAATGCATTCCTATAATTCCAAGGTTCTCAAGCTCAAATGCCGTTTAGGCTCTAGTGTGTAACACAGAAATTTACATACATACATACACTCGTTAAGATAACCCTCCTTCTGGCACAGTTGGGTAAAAAAAGTATTTCTATTTTATATTTTAGCGATGTATATTTATGTCTAAGCTGTTCAAGATTACTAATAAAGCAAAAAAATCACAGGACTCAAAAAATACCCTTTTTTGCTAGTTTTAATCTTTGTTAGTAACATATTATATTACATTGCTGAAGTTTGTTAAATTGTATGTAGCTTGGACTGAACAATGTTTTCTATCTTTTATGTTTTCTGTTACTTTAAACGAGACAATCTTGTATCTTATATATTAATATAATCGGTTTTTCGAAAATGGCTTCAAGTATTACCATGAAATTTAGTATGCAGGGAGTTATGGGGGGAAAAATCTATCTAGCTAGGTCTTATCAAATGCGGAATGTGGTGGGTTTGAATTTCGGTCAGATGAATAATTTTATAATTGTTTTTATTTTTTAAATTTAATAGAACTTACTTATCTCCCGAGAAAATCCTGGTTATCCAGATACTTTAATATTTATTGAGGAGGCTCTGGTTTAAATTACTTTACAAATATTTATGTTTCACAAGGATAACGTCACGGGCTACAGCCTAGAGCAAGTAGTGAATAATATCTAACATTAACTATACAAGATTTTACCATGAAAACTTCTTCCTTACAGTTGACATGATAAATGCTTTGAGCTCGAAAGAGTTTACGGCTCATCTGGACAAGATGAGAGGAGCCTGTACCAACGAAGACTTGAGGCAGAAGGATAAATTCAACAACGAATTCATGGGAACCCCGGGAACCTTCAGATCTCTCTGTTTAGATTAAGCTAAGCAAAATTTAATATTTTTTAAATATTTTTTTAAATCTTTAATTTTTTTTTATTTGTTTATTTGTTTAATTTTTTCTTCAATTGTTTTTTATTATTATATTAGTAAGACCCTTTGAGTTTTATTATTTTTCTTCTCGAATGGTCATTCGTATTGTTTAAAAATTTGTATCTACAGTAAACTTTTTCAGGTTGTCTGTCTAACCTCATTTATCTTATCCATGGTCTACCTGGTAGGAGGCCGATAATCGTCCAATGCCTTGGTTCTATGAACGCAACCGTCACTTTGAGATAAGATAATTTTTAAGAAGGTATCTTTTTCTAAGATGCTATAAATGCAATGGTCATATCGAAATTGCTATTTAATTTAGGAAGGCTTTAATGCATTCTAAGATGACCTGAAGATTGTCACATGCCAATGCTACTTACTAGATTAGAATTCTATTTACACTTTACAGTGTTTTTTTTCCGAGCCATTGAGATCGTGCAAGTCCTATAATCGCAACAACTAGGTACCTTGTCGAAAATTTAAAATCCTCGTAAATTTTTGTACCTACTATAAAGAATAATAGAAATAAATACTACAAAAATCAATTATTAATGTTAAAAAAATAATTAAAATGTATGTTCTGTACATAATACACATTATTCTGTCCTTTATTAAAATATACGCTTTACCTAATTCCAAAAGTTTATTTTCTACAGGTTGACTTTTCAATAATTTAATTAAATTAAAAACAAGAACATAAAAACCTGTAAAAATAACCCAAAAAAATTCCTCGCCTCTAGAGGGATGATTGATGAAGAGATTGTTTTCCACAAATTTAAGGGGGAAAACCTCTAAGCTGGCAACCAACCCAACACAAATTTTTGTATGTAATTTACAAATTTTAATTAAAATATAACATTTTCGTAAATAGTCATAGTCAGAACAGAACAAACCCTCGGTTATTTTTGTAGGTGTAATTTGGGTATTTCTTTACTTTACACAAATGATTAGCTATTCAATGTCTTTGTCTATCATGTGACTTTCCAACGTTTCAGACAGAGACAGCAACATTGAAAGTCTAATTAGTTATGTAAATATTTATATTAGTAGGGGGGTATATGTAGGTAGGTATAATAAAAATATGTAAATTAGTAAAATTATGTAATAATAGACACCCATCTAGTATAGTTTAATTAAATTATCATTTGGTTTTATATTCCTATTATATTAGTAAAAATAATAAAAAATTATAATTAAGTAGAAAAACGTAGATAGCCGATATAAACCATACGAAGTCCAACATATTTTACCAAATGATTTATATACTTACTGATAATTACCTACATCACGTAGTAAGCTTAATATTACATAAAAATAGTATTAGTATTCATTTAATAAGTATGTCCCATAATAATTAATCCAAACATAGTGTTCTGAATGTGCCAGGCATTCCTATATATTCGTTATTGAATATATCCTTTTGTCTTAAATTTTCATTTGTGCACATGGACTTCATTTTCTGCAAATGTGCCGAAAACTTCGGTGAGCTTAAAACATTTACCCAATCAACTGCAAAAAAAGTTTGTGATAGTATTAAAGTCACCCACTTTATAGCCATACACACGATAAAATACTTTTATCCAACATGTATTCTATGGGATACACCTGCCAACTATATCTGCAGCATACTATATGACATAGAAATCTTTTATGACCCACACACGTTAATTTTGAGGAAAAAATACAAAAATAATGACTGGTACAAGGATATAAAATTTTTGCCTATCAAATTGAAACTTACGATGAAGTTCCTGAATCGATTTTTCATTTCCACCGCATTCGGAGGGCAAAATCTCTTTGGGCACGGCATCGAATAACGTTTCGAAGTCTTTGTGCGACACCACGCGTTGTGCGATCTTGGCGCTGGCGGCTTGCTTGAAGAAGCTAAGTACTATATTCATCACCTTCGAAGCGGAAACAATGTGGAAGCCTTTCAGTCTTACCCCGAAGCCTTCCTAAAATTATGACAATACTTGTATGACGTATGTGCTATACAGTTATATACAGTGCCAAGTTAACAAGGCGGGAAAATAGAATTTTCGTTTATGTTTTCAACACCGTTTTTCTAAATCGTCAAGTCCAAAGTCTAGTCAAAGTCCAAATAAATCGTCAGTGCAGTCAATGAGTCAAGTCAGTCGATTCAGTAAAATCCTAGAAACTTCTTGAATGAGCAAAAAATTTAAGTGAGAATAGCAGGATTCGTTATGTAAGTGTTTGTATTTAGGTATATTACAGTAATAATACATAGAACTTCTTGTATATTACACGGCCGATTTCGACAAAGTCATCATTAGGTGATGATGACCTGATGATGACTTTGTTGAAACCGGTTTCTGATTGATGTATTTCTACCAATAACCTACAGTACAATCAATTACATTGTATTTATATGTTTGTATATTTTAATAAACTGAATTTACACAATTTTTCATTTTGTGATGAATGTTGTTGAATTTCGCTGGAGGTCAATCTTGTAGGCATAAAATCTGGCTCGAATAACAGCGCAGAAAAATTAGAATAAAGTTAAGTAATAAAAATTATTAACTGCAAAAAAATAATGCAACAGCAAAATATATTCAATAGAATTTATTTATACACTAATCGAAACTTACCACCAGTATCCTCATTACATTATGGACGTCAATAATGTCAGTTCTTTTAACAATATCTAAAACATCGGCTTCAGTGTAATCAAAAATTATTATCAGGCCATTACAGTAATCGTAAGTGTGAAGGTACTCGAATATCTGAAAACAATAGTTTATTCAATAAATGTTACAATCGTAACGTTTTATTGTAGCGATTAAATTGTGCCAATCGAGTTGTGCTGATTTATTGATCTTGTACAGATCATTGCAAATTATCGTTCATCGTCGATACATAAATCTGCACAACCCGGTTTTCATTAATAGCTACGAAAAAACGTTGCGTGTATAGCGAGCCTTATAAAAAACTTTTTTTTAAAAAATTTAATTAGTTTGTTACTTGTTAGTATCTAATAATTCAACTGGATTTATCTTACTGCTGTGCACCATCTGTAGTAGTTTAACAATTCGTCGGGCTTTCCACCTACCACTTTCAGATAGTAGATTCTGTAATGATCACTTGTCAATTTTGGTAGTAGCCCGTCAGTCCTGAAATAATGCTTATTTGTTATTTAAATGCAAACTTTAAATATTTTTATAAGAACTGACTACAGCTCGTTAAATAATATCGGACTTCAATGTCATCACGGAGAAGGTAGAAAAATTAGAAATACATATTTCAAACAGTTTTTGAATCTGGCATAAACGTGTATAATGTCTAGATTATTATGATATATTATAATATGTATAATGTTAAAATTTAAAATAAAACATAAGTCTAAAAAGAATATGTAAAATATTTATAAGTTTTGTTTTGCTGCATTGTTTAAGCTTCGTCCAACAGTTTAATCTAACTATTTGAACGTGTGTGAAAAAAAGGAGGTGATATTTAATTAAGTAAGGAAATATGTGATAATAGGTATGCAATGTGCATGTGAGATACTTAGTTATTTATTACTTCTAAATGATAAGTTAATGATATGCATGTAACATTATCTTACACAGCTTTGGAATTCCGACAGATATCAGCGTCGAACAGTTCAAAGTATTTTGGAAGCAGAGTTCTGTATGTGCATAATTTGTCTAATTTTTTCTTCACCTTTTCCACTGATCCTTTTGCCAATATCAGAGCCCTTTCTAAATATTCACTTCCTGCAGAATAAAATAAAATATTCATAAATACTAGTCTACTAGTCCCGACACACGTTGTTCCGTATTAACTATGAAATTAAATATATAACTACACTTACAACCTACACTTATTTATTTATTTATGGACCAAAAACAGTTTTGCATAAAAATAACGTAGAATATTAAAATACATTCAAATTACATTTGGCCTCAACATGTATTAAATTTTTTTTCACTAAAAATTAAATTACTTTATTACTAATTATAAAACAAGTATAAAACAAATAATCACAACCCCTAAAAATCGAATAACAATAAAGAAAATTTGTATTATAAAAAAAATATATACATACGAGGGCTGATTGATAAGTTTCCGAAACGACACAGAAAAACTTCAAAAATCTATTTAAAATAAATTTATTTCTCAACGTAGTATCCTTCTACCTCGATGCATTTAGTCCAGCGCTTCTCGAATGCCGTTACACCAGTTTGATAAAATGTTTTCTCCAACCCCTCAAAATACTCGTCCACGGCAACAATGATTTCTTCATTTGATAATCTCTGGCCACTTAACCATTTCTTCAGGTTTGGGAATAAGTGGAAGTCGCACGGGGCCAGATCCGGGGAATAGGGTGGATGCGGTAGCAATTCGACCGCAATTCATGGAGTTTGGCGACTGCAACCATTGACGTGTGTGCAGGTGCGTTGTCATGGTGGAACAAAATTTTTTTCTTGGCCAAATGTGGTCGTTTCTTCTGGATTTCTTCACTTAATTTTTGCATCAAGCTTGCGTAGTACTTTCCATTTATTGTTTTTCCTTTATGCATATAATCGACTAAAATAATCCCTCGAGCATCCCAAAAAACAGTCGCCATCACTTTGCCGGCCGACAAAACCGTTTTTGCTTTCTTCGGCGCAGGTTTTCCGCTCTCAGTCCACTGCTTAGATTGTTCTTTTGTCTCGGGAGTATAATGATGTATCCAGGTTTCATCGACTGTTACATAACGCCGCAAAAACTCATTAGGATCTCGGTTAAACAGCGCCAAACACTCCGATGAATCCTCCACTTGACGTTGCTTTTGGTCTACAGTGAGCAAACGTGGCACCCATCGCGCGCAAAGCTTTTTCATTCCCAAATGTTGGTGCAAAATATTAAAAACGCGTTCAGATGAAATGCTCACCATCTCTGCTATCTCTCGCAACTTTAAGCGCCGATCATTCAATACAATTTTGTGAATTTTTTTTAATCATGTCCGGATTTGTGACTTCATTTGGACGGCCAGACCTGTGGGCGTCTTCGCAGCTCTGTCTTCCACGTTTAAAATCAGTTACCCAGGTGTGAATTGTTCAACAGAACTACCTAAAACACTGTCTTTTTTCTAGCTTGGTTTTAATCTGGGTTGCTGTTTTCTCTTTTAAAACGTAAAACTTTATCAGCGCACGAATTTCGTTTCTTTCTATTGTTAAGAAAATTTACGACAGAGAAAGTTCTACGTCCTCTCAAACAAATTGCATCACTTCGATTAAATTCAAATTTGGCGTTCTATTTTCAAAAAGATGCCGGAATATAATGTAATATTCCTTTTTTGCGTATCATTTTTTTAAGTTCGTCGTTTCGGTCAGTTATCAATCAGCCCAGGTATATACATAATATATATAATAGGCATTTCATAAAATTGCATTGCTTATAGCTAAAGTACATAATATACTAAGGCGGGTCAATAAGTCCGTGACTTTTTGAATTTCTAACCTCCTTACTGAAAAAGCAACACTACTCCTGTCAACAGGCATCTGTCAGTTGACTCCTATCAAAATTTGAACTTGCTGCGTCAGTTAGTTTGTGTTTTACAGCTATCTTTATCAGACTATCCAGTAACTTAAGGAAACAATGGAAAAAAGTGAATTTCGTGTGCTTATTAAGCATTATTTTTTGCGAAAAAAAACCATTACCGAGACCAAAGCTAAGCTTGATAAATACTATGGGGACTCTGCACCATCGATTTCAATGGTAAAAAAGTGGTTTACTGAATTTCGTTGTGGCCTTACAAGCACTGAAAATGCCGAACGTCCTGGACGCCCAGTTGAGGTCTCTACACCCGAAACAATCGAAAAAATTCACGATATTGTGTTGGCCGCCCGAAGATTGAAAGTGCAAGAGATTGTGGAAGCCATAGGCATCTCGCATGGCTCAGTGGTTTCAATTTTGAATGATCACTTGGGCATGAGAAAGCTTTCCGCAAGATGGGTGCCGCGTTTGCTCACAGTCGACCACAAACGCAATCGTGTAACATCTTCACAGGAAGGTTTGGCGTTGTTTAATCACAATATGGAGGAGTTTTTTAACCGTGGACGAAACATGGATCCATCACAATACACCAGAGACCAAACAACAGTCAAAACAGTGTGTTTCTAAGGGTGAATCGGCGCCAAAGAATGCCAAGGTGGGTTTGTCAGCCAATAAAGTTATGGCGACTGTTTTTTGGGATGCACGTGGGATAATCCACATTGACTATCTTCAAAAGGGAAGAACAATTAATGGGGAATATTATGACAACTTATTGGACCGCTTCAATGAGGATTTGAAAAAAAAACCGACCTCATTTGGCCAAGAAAAAAGTTCTTTTTCACTAAGACAATGCAAGTGTGCACCACACATGTGCAGTTGCCATGGCAAAAATCCATGAATTGGGCTATGAATTGCTCCCACATCCACCCTATTCTCAAGATTTGGCTCCGAGTGACTACTTCTTGTTCCCAAACCTGAAAAAATGGCTTGGTGGAAAAAGATTTGACTCCAATGATGAAGTCATCTCGCAAACAAAGGCCTATTTTGAGGACCTCGACAAATCATATTTTTGGAAGGGATAAAAAAATTGGAGAAGCGTTGGACAAAGTGTATAGAGCTCAAGTTAAGTCAAGCTACGTTGAAAAATAAAATGATTTATTTATCAAAAAATCTGTGTTTTATTCCAAAAGTCACGGACTTATTGACCCGCCCTCGTACAAGATAAAGATACTTATTTATTAGAAATTAGATTAAAAGCTTATTATTAAAATAATCATAGTTGAAATTAGATTAGAATTTGAACTATGATAGAATTTAAATTGGTAATAAAATTATAATAATTTAAATAAAGTTATCTGGAACGTGATTAAATTTTTCTAAAACAAACTTTTTTATTTTTGTAAGACTATCAAAAAATACATCAACCTGACCTTACACTTACGCCTACACATACATCAACACCAACCTACCTACTTATTTACTCACATACTCCTTCTGGGGCTGGTCAATTTTTTCTGTAAGTATTTTGCAATCCAATGAAACGGTTAAAAAAGAAAAAATAAATATTTAATAGTCAAGTGACACTGGTGAAACTTTTACTTTTTCCGACCTTTATCCGACCCGACACCGATGAATCCAAGTAACCCAAGCTTAAGCTACTAAAAAGTAAGATTTTCCACCAAGGTATATCTTGAATCCAAAAGCACTGAATAGATATATATACTCCTTAGTCTTTAAAGCTAGGTACGCGTTTGGAAATTTCGACATTGTTTATAGAACTGCAAGCATATGCCGTTATGTTATTTACAGTATTCGTCATAATCATCTTATATACAATACCTAATGGAAGCTTGACGCGTATTCAATTATACATTCGATATTTTATTTTAAAAATTCTTAAAGTGTGTTAATAATATTTAATAATATAACAAATATGACTAAAACGGGAAAAAATAATAATAGGTCTTTACCTATGAAATTGCCGTTCTGCAGTACTGGCCATTTCAAATCAAAATAATTTTTGTTTGGCTAAGAATTCTAATTTCAAATTAATTTTATTTTAAAAACATGGAATTCTTTTTCCCAAAGTAGACATTTGTTTATTGATTAGTGTTACATTTTCATCGCATTTTAATCTTTTTCGTCATCATGGATACGTTAAACATTCGAGTAATTATGGAATATGAGTACCGTCGTGGCAGCAACGCGGCACAAGCGGCACGCAACATCAACGACGTTTACGGAGCTAACACTACAAACCAACGCACCACCTGTTATTGGTTTGCTCGCTTACGTTCTGGAAATTTCAACCTGATAAATGAATCTTGCGGTCGTCCGAAGACTTTGGTCGACAATGACGAATTAAAGGCGATTGTGGAAGCTGATGATACACAATCTACGGCTGAATTAGCAGCAGCTTTCGACGTTAGCGTCAAAACAATATTGGTCCATCTGCGTCAAATTGGTAAGGTAAAAAAGCTTGACAAATGCCCTATATTGCCTAATTGCCCCACAAAGTCTTGAACCTCTCAAACTCAAACCAAAATGCCTTTGAAGAATTTGTTGCCTCCCGTCCAGCTGATTTCTTTAAGAAAGGCATCAATAAACCACTGCGTTGGCAAAGATGCATGGGTGATTACTTCTATTAATGCAAATAAAAAATACATGAAAAAAATTCCTTTAAAATTTTTCATACAAAACGGCAATTTCATAGGTAAATACCTAATATTTTAACAAAAAATTAAACTGACTTCCAAAGTTAAAATACACAAAAAAGGTTGAAATAAATCTTATTTTCTAAATAATTCCGCTTTAAAATGCGGCTAAAATTTTAACTATTTCTCTACACAATCTTCGTAATTTTGAAGTCGGTACCAGCCAACTTAAACGTGAGCTCTATAAAATAATGATTTATCAGGATATTGTTTTGGCTTGGTATTTTATTTTTGGCACCATAAAAATAAAAAGATTGAATAGAGAAATAGTTAAAGAAGAAGGGGCGAAATGTCCCCAGCACTGTAGCACTATGACATATAGGGGAAACCAGGATAGATGCCCCACTTTTTGAAATCACTCCATATCTCTTATAAAATATAAGTTAAATGCTTTATTTATTTAACCAGCCGGTACTTCGGATTTTTATTGACCAATTTATAGAAAAAAAAATTCCTTGAATATTTTCGGAGTATTAGCGATTTTAGCAGAACTCTTAATATTGTGACATCTATACCATGTATGGGATAGTAGACTGATTCATATAAATCCCGTATAGCAGCTATACTCTAAGTGTGTTCCGCAAGAATTTAGAAAAATAACTTCAAAACATAAAGTCGAGATTGTTTACAACGCATTTTTTGTATTTCTATTTTTATTTCCGCTTTTTGTTTATCAAAGGCGCCACTCGAGTATTTTTGAGAATGTTCGAGATCGAGTCTAGGACTAAGTATAAAAAAGGAAATCGCGCGTCGCGCCTCGTCAGTCAGTTGACGATTAGCGTTCGGAGCGATAAGGTCCTACATACCTACCTACTTACAAGCTAGCGAATTGCGGAGTTTAAACGTGATATGTAACTAGTGTTTATTGTTCTACTGCCTGCTGTATTCTGATTGTATCAGATTTGTACATTTCTTCTTTGGACTAAACTGAGTCTCTTCTAAGCAGTAACGATTGTGCATTATTTTGACCCCACCATCCTGACGTGTAACATTATTAATAAAGAAGAATGGAACGTTGGCTTAAAGGCGTTAAACGTGTTGCAACAACATCTTCTAATGACTCTGAATGTTCAAAAGCAGTACGCGCGGAGAATGCAGCAATTACCGATCCAGACGATGATGCCACGATGTCAAGCTCCACGGTTTCAAAGACGAAAAAAAGGAAGTATGATGAATCATATATCAGTTTCGGATTTGTTGATTCCAACGGCTCACCTCTCTGCATGCTATGTAGTAAACTGCTACCTAATAGTTCCATGGCACCTGCCGAATTGCGCCGACATTTAGAAACTGTACACCCCGAGTCTAAAGACAAGAATAAAGAAATTTTTGTTTGCAGAAAAGAACAGTTATTAGAAAGTCAAAAAAATATGATGCATGTAACACAAACTATCAATGAAAAGGCCACGGACGCCTTTAGGATATATTTAGTTAGCTATCGCATTGCACAAGCAGGTGAGTGAGCAGGTCAGGTGAGCACAAGCAGGGGCACACTATCGCTGAAAATTTTATAAAGCCATGTGTGTTAGACATAACAAAATGTATGCTCGATGAAAAATCTGCAAAGCATCTTTCTACTGTGCCGCTATCAAACGATACTGTTTCACGGCGAATCCATGATCTGGCAAGCTACGTCAAACAAGAACTAGTTACACGTCTACAAAAAACACGATTCGCCTTGCAAATGGATGAGTCAACTGATGTCGCTCGTCTGGATATCTTGATGGTATCGTATAGATATCCATATAAAAGTTCTTTTGAAGAAGACATGCTTATGTGTTCACCGCTGCCCACAAACACTACCGGGGAAGAAATTTTTAATAAAATAAACATATTTTTTGAAGAAAATAATCTCAGTTGGAACGATTGCATTGACATTTGTACAGATGGGGCCAAGGCGATGACAGGTAATACAGAAGGAGCAGTGTCACGCATATAAAATAAAGCGCCTAATTGTAGTTCCAGCCATTGTATTCTGCATAGGCAAGCACTTGCGATGAAGCAAATGCCGTCAAATCTAAAATTAGTTATAGATGAAGCGGTAAAAATAATTAATTTTATCAAATCACGACCACTACAATCCCGATTGTTCTCATTATTGTGTGAAGATTATGGCAGCAAACATAAAACACTGCTGCTCCATACAGAAGTGCGATGGCTGTCTCGGGTTAAAACTTTAACAAGGCTATTTGAACTTAGAGCGGAGTTACAAATGTTTCTTTCAGCTGATACTTCTTTTAATTTGAAAGACCGTTTGTATGATAAAACTTGGTTGTTCCGATTGTCTTTTATGGCGGATATCTTTCAAAAACTAAACGAATTGAATTTATCATTGCAAGGTAAACAGACAACAGTGTTCCAGGCCTATAACAAAATAACTGCCTTCAAAAGAAAATTTGATTTTTGGATTGTTTGCGTTGATAAGAGAGAAATAGAAAGCTTTACGTCACTCAGTGAGTTTGTTAGCGATAACGACTCAGAAATGTTTCAAGATCATCTTCATCATCTTATCTTTTGAAAAGTATTTTCCCGAAGAACAGAATACAAAAATAAGACTGAATTCATGGGTTCATAATCCTTTTTTACCCAACTTGTAAAAGCCCGAAAGTATGTCAAACGAGACATGAATATCTTTTAGAAATGTCATCAGACACAAGTATGGAGTCACTGTTCGAAAACGATGCCTCTCAACAATTTTTGGTGCAGATTTCGTAATGAATATCCAATGCTTGGCAAAATGGCTCTGAATATTCTTCTCCCGTTCCCAACAACATATTTGTGCGAAACAGAATTCTCAACGTATGCAGCCACGAAAACAAAATATCGTAATAGACTGGACGCCGAACCTGATATGAGACTGCAACTGTCTTCTATCAAACCTGACATCAACCAATTAATGAAAAATAAAAAACAGTTTCATACCTCCCATTAGTTAGATTTTTTCTTTTTTAATATCTTGTAATAATGTACTTGCCATGTGGCATGTTAAAGTACCTAAGTAATAATCAGTAACTGTTACATTGTACTCTTATTATGTTTATTAATAAAGAATACACTTTTAAAAACTATTGTTTATTGTAGGGTTCCGTCAAGTATTTTGCTTTCCAAAAGGGTTCCGTCACCAAAAAAGTTTGAGAACCGCTGCCGTATAGGATAGATAAGCCCTCTCTCGAAACGAGACAAGTATCCCTGCAAAACTTTGATCGCATTTTGCCTTCCCATTAAATTACATAGAGACATACGACAGAGTCAACTTAGTGGTAGCTGAAAAGTCTTTCAATTTATTAATTGAAACAGTATACAATTTATTCGCAAAACTAGAGTCGTTAAAATCTAAAAACTATACTCCTGGGGCAACTATCCTGGTTTTACCCTATATCAAATGAAAGGGCTTGAATAGATTATAATTTTACTGTATTATGTATCACAAAAAATCTCTAAGCGATGGGGAAAAAATTAATGATCGTTAAAAGTAAAAAAAAAAACATTCTGTATTAAAACACCATCTGACAATCTCCTTAGTACGAAACAATTTCTCGAAAGTAATTTTATACTACAAACATAAGGAAAGTGTTTTATTTGCATTGAACGATTGCGTCTGTGTTAAGACGGTAATCATTAACCGGTTCCGAAGGTCTACCTTTGTTAGTCAAGGGTCAGAACAAGGTTGGAATCATAGGGAAAATGATATTATGAAGGAATTTAATGTCAAACTTGCATATACTAATAGATCTAATAGATACGGCATACATATTGAAAATGCGCCTTAAAGAGATGCGCGTCATGGAAGATGATACCAACACACAATGTGTTTTTACCTCAAAAAGTCACATCCATGTTTTATTAGCCTAGTCCAAAGAGAAAGATATTTCGAATGCGATAGTAGAACACCGGTGAGCTGTTTCCCACAGACTTTTCCGTTTAGGTTGAGTGAAATAGCAAAATCTATAAACACAAAATTGCCTATAATTTCGATTTCATTAACAATTTCAATTTAATTAAATAGCAATTATTTGCGCTTTGATATATATCTTGCACTTGCACAAAATAATCCCTCCAGCTTGCTTAGTTTTCTTAGAATTAACATTTTATTGAAAAAAATATTTTTCGCCACGAAACTTTTATGGTAAAAAAAAACTATTCGAAAACGGCGCACTGGTGTTCTACTCTCACATTCAAAATATCTATCTAATCTAAATAATTAGATCATTAAAATCATCAATTATTTAGATTATTAGATCATCAAAAAACACACTGTGCAACAGTCTAAGACCAATCACCAAATGGTTCACAATCGCCTAATAAGTGACGCTTATCTGGAAGTTTTGTCGCTGCTTACTTTGTACTGAGTGACAGAGAGACATCCGGATAAGCTTTTGTCATGTCAGCATTTGTCACTTATTATGCGATTGTGAAACAGGCCCTAAGAGTGATTCTTATGCCAATGATATTTTTTCAGAAGGCAATAAAGTTAAAGTCAAAACATTACATTATTCCTGAAAACTCTGAATTAATTGTACACTTACCCAAGTCTTTGTCGACGAAATGTTGTTGCTTTTTCAACCACTCCTCCAAAAGGTTGATTGATTCATTTATTCTCTTCTTGTCCAAATTATACTGTTTTCTGAGGAAGTCTAAAGTATCTGTGCGCGACTGCAACACTTCGTTTTTAGGAATTGTCTCCATGACTGCAAGCTTCGAGGGCTCGGTTGAGACTGGCAAGGTTTACCCTTTACCCTTGTTACCTTATTGCTTATATTATTGTAGCTAATAATATTATTTATGTACGCTTAAAAGCTACAGGACCTTGCTAGTCCGCGCCTGATGAAGTTATAAACATAAATCCATAACTAGTACCATGTACGACACTAAATATGAGTAATAAAAGAATATTTATTATTTTTTAAAATGTTATGTTTTTACGGCAGACAGTAATAAAAATTACAGCTTGAATTTTTTACTCATATAAAACAAATATTTTGTACATTTGTGCGTTCCGTTCACTCTAACTCATGGCAAAAGTTGAAGTGTTTCAAGATTTTTTGAAGTGAAACCTTGTTAGCAGCGTTGAGAGTGAAATTTAAAAGTTGCAAAACTTTTTGCAAAGGCAAGACTTGGCTTTTTTCATTTAATGTTCTTTGAGGGATTGGTGGTTTCTAGACCTATCTCGTGCGTAAGTCTTACATATAATGTATATACGTAATGATATTACCATAGACAACTGTATTACCTAATGCGTATTATAATATTATGCATTGAATTAAAAAAAACAGCGAATTGTATGTTGTATCGCTTGATTTCACTACAGTAATAAAACCTTCATTTACATGACACCTTAATTTACAGTACGTAATAAAAGATAACAAATATTTCAACAAGATTTTTTTTATTTGAGCCTTTTAAATATGGAATACTACAAATATTTTAATATATTTTGTAGTTAACTTACAAAAAAATTACAAAAAACTTACTTGTGAATTGTTGCCAAATATACATCTTCAAGTATTCGATAGTTTTATTTTATAAACTATAGTTAAACAAACAATTATCTTATGCATAAGGTTTAAAATTATTAAGATGGTATTGCATTGAATCATATTCAGGTCAAACAGAAATAGGTATAGTTATTTTATCTTTACATATAATATTAAACGTCTTTTTAGGGTTGCGTAGTTCACGTCTCGGAACCTTTATAGTTTTGTCATGTCCGTCAGTCTTCGTCACGTCCAAACGGTTGTGATAGAAAGATGAAAATATGAGTATTTATAACGCGGCACGCCAACATAGTGCAAAAATAAAATCACGAATAAAATGTGTTTGGTATACCTAAATAAAATTTGGTATACTTAAATAAATATATATGTGGTATATACACATACCGGCATATTTGGCGGAACATAAAATAAAGGTTTGATATCAGTATCATATAAGGTTGCTGGCTGGTTTATACGTCATTTAATTTAAAAAGAAATATTTTCAAATTAAGAAAACAACTGAACATCACATTTTATGCAATAGTTTTAATTTTATTCAAATACACCTTATCTGGAGCGAACTTCGAGTATTTCTTCCTTCTGAGTTTGATTTAAAATTTCATTGAAATACTATTTTTTGTTAGTTTTTTTTATCGCGTATCTTTTTGGAGTTGAGGACTGAATTATGCCTGACTTAGAGCAACGGAGATTGCCAGGGCACTCGAAATGCGAAGAAATGGTCAAACCTACAGAGATCTTCGTCGACCAGTTTCAACGATCCATCGCAGTATCCAACAGTTCAGGGAGACCGGTACTTATGTGAGAAGAGCAGGACAAGGCAGAAAGGCGGCTTCGTGTACGTAGGAACCCCCGTTTGACGGCCGTCCAAGCCCGACATGAGTTAGAAGCAGTGCGGGGTGTAAACGTAAGTGAGCGTACGGTACGAAGAAGGTTCGAAGAAGCTGGTTTGGGTTCATTTGTGCCCGCCAAGGCTCCAAGGCTCGAGGTAAATCATCGTAGAAACAGTTTAACTTTTGCTCAGGAACATCGACTTTGGAACGCGGACCAATGGAGTAAGGTATTGTTTAGTGATGAGTGCAGAATTCTCTTAAACCAAATTGACGGCAGGCAAAGAATATAAAGACGTAAAGGAGAACGATACATTCAGACAAATGAATGAAAAAAATTTGAAACTACAATTGCATACGGTGGTGGATCAATAATGGTTTGGGCGGGCATTTGTTTGGGAGCTCGCACAGTCTTGGTAGTGATTGACAAAGGGAGTCTGACTGCAGACCGCTATATCAGAGAAGTTTTAGAAGAAAATGTCGTACCGTGTGTCCCATATATCGGTTACGATTTTGTTTTTATGCAGTATAATGCTCGGCCGCATACCGCTCGGGTAACTCAAGCTTATCTTAATGATATGAATATCACTGTTATGGAGTGGCCGGCGAGATCACCGGATATCAACCCAATAGAGCACGTTTGGGACTTGCTGAAAAGAAAAGTTTAGTCCAGAATTCCAGCTCCTGCCAACGTGGGAGAACTGCGAATCGCCGTAGTTGAGGAATGACGGAGATTATCCCAGGAAACCATCGATAACATCATTCTCAGTATGCCTAGACGGGTAGAAACTTTAATAAGAGCACGTGGAGGAAATACGCGATATTAATCACAATTTTTCTAATTTAATGAATTGTTATTTTAATATTAATTTTCACTTTTCCCGGTTACATGAAAAGTTCAAAAATTTATCATTTTTCACAAATAGCAAAAAAAAAACTCGCAAAATCTGTTCTTAATGTGATCTCATTTTAAGTAAAACAAATGAAACTTTAAATAACAAAAGAAGTATAGTAAGTAGATTATAAAATAAAACTATATTTTTTTAATTATGGACCTTTTTTTTTGTGTTCCGCTAAATATGCCGGTGTGTTTATAAATAAAACGAAGAAAAAAAAATCCACTACCTTAAAATAAAGTAGATTTTTTTTCTCACTACACCATAGTGTGGGATATCATTAGATAGGTCTTTTAAAAACATTTAGACGTTGCTAAGACGATTTTTTATTTAGGTATACGAGGCGAGATATTCAGTGTTAAAGCGCAATTTTTTGTTAAAGTAATACCTCCATTCTAAAAGCTAAACTAAGCTGAAAGTTAAAGATTTTTCGACGTGATGAACTTTGAAAGAAAACTGTAACGGCTTAAATAACTTTGTTACTTCAGAAGTAATAGAGGTTTAACTTGTAAAATGCGCTTACTTGGAAAACCACTTACCAAAATAACGAAAATAAAGCGAAAATATGTAAAATATTGGTATAATGGAACCCTTCGTTAGCTAGTCCGACTCATGATTGACCGGTATTATTTGATTGTGTCTGCATCAAGTCTGCGTCGTTAAAATAAAAACAATTAGGTCATCATCTTATTATATATCTATTATTTTTTATTTCTATTAAGTAATTTAATCATAATTAATATTTAGACGACCTCTGTGGCTCAGTTTGTGAGAGTATAGTCACCACAGAACACTATTACTCCTACCGGAGATAGTCACAGAGTAAAAAAAATACCTACTTACGTACAGAGAAGCATCTTTCATAGAACGATCCAAATTTTGTCAGGGTTGTCACATAAGATGAGGGTAAATTAAAATAAACATGACGTTTGGGTAAATTAGCATTGTATTAATTAGGTCATTACATATGAAATTGGCGTTTTGTAACGGAGTACAATGAAGTTGATTTTTTTAAACATAATAATATTTATTTAATCAAAGCTATCTATTATCTATGAACTTTGGCCATATCATAGGTAGTTCTAGATATAAATTATTATAAACACATATTTAGTACAAAATAGTAATTTTTCCCTTTTTAGTTATATTTATCATTATTAACACTTTTCAGAAAGTTATTAATACAAATTAAACCGACTTCCAAAGTAAAATTTTACACAAAAAATTATGAAATAAATCTTATTTTCTAAATAATTCCCCTTTAAATTCGGGTAAAATTTCAACTATTTATCTACTCAATCTTCTCAATTTCGAAGTTGGTACCATCCCAAACAATATCTTACAATATTTTATAAAACTCACGTTCAAACTTGCTGGTACCGATTTCAAAATTAAGAAGATTGAATAGAGAAATAGTTAAAATTTCTGCTGAAATTAAAGGGGAATTATTTTGAAAGTAAGATTTATTTCATACTTTATTGTGCATTTTTACAAAATGGAGCAAACTACCTTGGAGCAAAATCGTATTTTCGGTAGCATAATATTATGCTTGGACTACTTCAGAGAAAGTCGAGATAACCATATGTGTCCATATAAATTTCAAGGAGTTCCCTCTATTCTATATGGATCCCATCATCAGGTCACCACTATGATGTCAAAAGGACCAATTTGGTATTATTACCCTATACATTAAAATAATAATTTTCAAAATCAGTCCACAGACGGCGGAGTAATCGTTGAACAAACAAATATAATATACAGCCGAACGTATAACCGTCGCCGTTTTTGAAAGTCGGTTAAAAAAGCCTCCGGTATTCTTACTCTATCGGCAAAACAAACCAAGTCGAAATCACTATAAATGTCCTTATAATTTTGTGGAGATCTCTCGATTTGTCATGAATGCCATCATCAGGTGACTAAGGGACCAATTTCAAATTATATTATTCACAACAACAAAAGAATTTTGAAAATGCTTCGACAAACGGCAGAGTAATGTTTAAAGAGTATATCTTTAGATCGTGTCGGTTTAAAAGACTGTGAGAAGTGCCTATTATCATCATAATGTGATGGTGTATGGTGTGATGAAGGCGGTGATTGATGATGACTACTTTAATTGACATAGTGGCATATGCTTTCAATTCTTTAATCAAAGCCGAAATCCCCAAACATGTATCCATAACGACTCGGGAGTTCTGTTCAGTACTTTTGAATCCTGGGTATACCTAGATGCAAAATCTTTATTTTTGGTAGTAGGTATATGCCTGGAATACTTCTGAATAAGTCAAAATCACTACATGTGTCGATATAATTTTTGAGGAGTTCCATCAATTCCTCATAGATGCCATCATCAGGTCACCACTTTGGTGTCAAAAAGACCAATAAGAGATTATACCCTTTACAGCAAAAAAACAATTTTGAAAATCGGTCCACAGGCGGTGGAGTAATCGTTCATACTAAAAAAATAAATATAAACAGCCGAATGTACAACCGCCTCCTTTTTTGGAAGTCGGTTAGTTAAATTTTAGTGGAGTGGAGTAACCAAAACGCTTTAGTGAAAACCGCATTCAAATCGGTTAAGCCGTTCACTTCGTACGTGCAAAAACACTTATCGCGGGAACCGTACATTTTTCCGCAATAAAAAGTGCCTATGTGTTATTCCAGAGTCTAAACTACTACCATACCAAATTGCATCAAAATCCGTTTAGTAGATTCTGAGATTAGCGCGAACAAACGTAGGTACAGACAAAGAGACAAAATTCTAAAAAATCATAGTTTTTCTTAAATTATATCTTCCATGCACAGACAGCGACCAGTTACGAATTTATTATATGTATAGATATAAATATTGATAATAAGGTTTTTATTAAAATACAAACACCATCATAAAATTTTTGTTTTCAGCTGTAAGTAATTATGCAAACATTTTTTTTTAATTTTACTATTTTGACGCGCGTAATTATATATATAAGCAACACAATAACATACCTAATAAGTCTTTGTTTTATGTCCGTAGTACGATATGTAGGTACGATATGTAAGTGTGTGTAATATGTAGGTCGTATGATACCATAAGGATGTTAATTAAAGAATGCAACTCCAACATTTGTATATAAGCACCATTAATTAGTATAACCTTGCTTATAACCTTCAGGTTTCTGTAGCAGACTTAACCACCATCATCACTGAATGGTCTAATCTTTACAAAGTTGATGAAGTTTTTCCTATTCGCTTACATACCTACTTCTTTGAAAGTACTCAACGGATTTTATTGCAGGTTTCATGTACTTATAGGGATTGAAGAGGAAGGTTTATTTGTAATAGAGGTCGCCCTGTGCTAGAAATTCATCCTTATTCTATATTTATCTATCTATATCTGTACATAGTAGGTATAATAAATTCGTAACTGGTCGCTGTCTGTACAATATGGAAGATATTATATAAGAAAAAGAAAAACTATTACATGCTTTATGAACGACATAGGACCCAAAACTGATTTTGAGAATTTTTGTCTGTTTGTATGTACGTTTGTATGCGCTAATCTCAGAATCTACTGGAGTGATTTTGATGAAATTCGGTATGGTAGTAGACACTGGATTAACACATAGGCTACTTTTTGTTGCGGGAAAATGTACGGTTTCCGCAATATTTGTTTTTGCACGTACGAAGTCAACGGCTTAACCGATTTGAATGCGGTTTTCACCAATGCGTTTTGGTTTGCTCCACTTAAATTTAATGTTTGTTTCATACTAGGAGGATATGAGAAGTTCTATTATGGTCGTAGCGCTAACAAATGTTAAGCAACGCCGGTCGTGGATTCAACCAAGATGGGTGACCACAATCCCAAATTAATAAAAAAAAACAAAATCTATACTCCTAATACCTACTATTCAAATAATATAAATATTTCCTATTCAAAAGATTTTGGAATTTTGAAAACACGACGACGAAGATATCTTTATTTATCTATATTATATTATATATACAGGTTGTATTCAGACCATAATAAGAGTGCCCGATATAAATTTGGAATTTCGCAGCTCTGAAACTTGACAGCTGTCATCTATGATTGTTCCGATTATTAAATATGGAGCGTTACACAAAAGAAAAACGCGTTATCATTGTGAAAACCCATTACAAAAATGGGGAAAGCTACGCTGAAACCACTCGCAAACTTAGCGTAATTTTCGGTCGTAAAAGTGCACCAAATGTGTCAAAAATTCGAAGAGTGATCAATAAATTTGAGGAAACTGGGTCGATTATGGAAGACAAGTCTCCTGTGCGTCGGCATACTGGTCGGTCTCTCGAAAACATTGCTGCTGTAAACGAGAGTGTCGCCGAAAACCCGGGAACATCAATTTGGCAATGGCATCGTTCACAACAACTCCAACTTTCGAGGAACACCACGCAGAGAATTCTAACAAAGGACCTTCACCTTCATCCTTACAAGATTCAGCTGACCCAGGAGATTAAACCAGCAGACCATGCACAGCGCCGACAATTCGTTGAATGGGTGTGGGAGCAAAATGAACTGGATGCCGATTTTTCGAAAAAAATCATCTTCACCGATGAGGCGCACTTTCATTTGAACGGGTTCGTTAACAAACAATATTGTCGAATTTGGGGCTTACAAAATCCGCACGTGATCCAGGAGAAACAAATGCATCCCCAGCGAGCCACTGTTTGGTGCGGATTCTTTGCAGGCGGCGTGATTGGGCCGTACTTCTTCGAAAATGAGACTGGAAATGCTGTATCTGTCAACGGTTTGCGTTACCGCACCATGATAACAGAGTTCTTGTGGCCCCAATTGGAAGGACTGGACTTGGACGACAAGTGGTTCCAACAGGATGGCGCGACCTGCTACACCACCCATGAAACAATTAATTTATTGGAGGAAAAATTTCCGGACCGAATAATCTCCCGAAATTCCGACGATCCGCCAACTGGCCTCCGAGATCTTGCAATTTAAAGCCTTGCGACTTTTTCCTTTGGGGTTTTGTTAAATCTCAGGTCTATGCGAATAAACCACGAACAATTCCCGAGCTAAAGGCCGAGATCCACCGCGTCATCGGTGAGATAGAGCTGCCACTCTGTGATAAAGTCATCGAAAATTTCATGAAAAGAGCAAGGGTCTGCTGCCAGAGCCGTGGGGTCCATATGCAGGATATTCTATTCCATACTTAACGGAACATGTGTACTTTATAACGCAATAAAATATCACCTCTCGCTCAAAAAAATGTGTTTTTTCTCAAAATTAAATCGGGCACTCTTATTGGGACACCCTTTATTAGGCCATGAAATAGATCCATTGGTAATAGTCATTTGCTTTTAATCGATTGTTTTTGTAAAAGTTAAAATTTTCAATATCCAATGTACAACGCTCATAGTACGAGTACATAACCACGGGCGGTCGGAGGCGGGCGCGCAGGGGTAGGCCGCGCAAACACGTGCCCCGCGCCCGCGCAGGTGCGAATAGAGAAAATCAGCTGATACTAGCATCTGTACCGTATGTAGTAAATAAATCACGAAAATTGCATAGATTAATAACAATCTTATTTAAAGTTAGCACCGTGGCCTATTGGGTAGACCGTTTGATTCGCACTCGAGAGAGTACAGGTTCGATTCCCAAGTTGTGGCGTGTACCAATGAGACTTTTTCAGATCTCAAGAACATTAATAAACGGACGCTCTAATGGTGAAGGAAAAGATCGTGAGGAAACCCGCACATGGTTGGCCCCAGACGTATTGACCAGTCATTCCTCTGGACTGACTGACTATGCTGTGAGAATGCCGTATGTGCAACCATACGACATTTAAAAACCAACTGTCCCAGGCACTACAGTATTTCAAGAGTGGTTACTTCGCTCGGAGAATACTGTATAAATCATCCAATAACGGATGGAAAGGCCTCAGCTTATTTAAAGTTCTAATAACATTCAAGTAGGTACCTATTTACTAACTTTTGTTAAGTAAACATTTAATTACTTTAAATTTTATTGTTCTGATAAAATAAACTAAATAAAATATGAATAAAAAATTAGAAAAATAAACGAAAATAAAATAAGATGAGGTACATACAGTTAAATCGAACAGCAAGTAGCAACTGGCCTACAGTGCCGACGTCTAAGCATTTTAGCCACACTGCGGGCTCCAAGACGAGGATTCCAGCGTACCATCTAAAATTTGCTCCTCGATATTTACGTCCAGTTGCCGCCTACCGCTGGAGGCTCAATGGACCTATTTTCTAACACTCGCATGCCTGTGTAATCGTACGGGAGTCTGAAAGATGGCGGGCATGACTATATCACCTCTGGTAAATCCTCAATGCCTCTGCGACATTCCCAAATGCTTCACATAAGCACATCATCATCATACCATAGTAACGCGTGGTATACGCGTATGGCGAGGGCATTTTAGGATAAAAAATCACACACAAGTCACACTAACAGCACGAAAAACAAGTCAAAACAAACAAAACAGTTAATACTTATTACAAATAAAACAGTTATTAAAACGAAACGAAAATTAAGACGAAGTTAAGAAGTAGATAATTAAAAATAACACAGGTAGTCACTCGAAAATGCGGGTTTACACTTACAGCCAACTGACCAAACTGAGAAAACTGAGAAAACATAGGCATGTGTCCAGAAATGTTTTTCATATCGATAAATTACTATTTAATTTGCATACGCATTGATTTGTATAAACTTATTACAAAATCTACTGGAGGCTCAAAGCGCGTAAAAGTGCGAAGAGAGAGGCGCGTGGGAAACCAGATTGCCGGTCATAAATCATAAAAACCCAGCTTGTTATAAAAACAGTAACTTATTTATTACAAAAACATTCTGCTCTCTGATTCCGATCTGGGTGGAAGCTTTTAGGAAGTAGAAGCGACTCGTAGCGATTCATTGCGAAGTAAATGTTTAGATTATTGTTGAGTGAAATGTTTATAATAATACACAACACAGTGCCGGTGTTTTCATCTCGAGACTTAAAATAGTAAAGTGACGCCGGGAATTTCGCGCGTTCCATCACCGCCGCGACCGTTATTTTTTCCGCGACCGTTTTTAACACTTTTCCACCGTCGCGATCGCTTCGCATAGCGATAGTGTAGTGTCGGTGCGTTCCTACGTCCGAGGAACAAATAAAAGTAAGTAAAGTGTAATTGTTCGATTAGGCCACACACCAGTGGACTCCTCCACGCATACCCACGGATGCCGGGAGGGGCTGTATCTCTAAATTAAAAATTTCAAATTGAGAGCAGACTCAAGAAGGTCAGGGGAAGCTGCTTTATTATGGAAAACTCCATAATAAAGCGGTTCCTGTCCTTTTTGGAAATTAATTTCCCTGATGCTTCCGAGGCATGGGGAAAATTCGTAGAAATAGAAAAATCCAAAATCCCCATCAGCTCGCCGGCTTCTCCGGCGACTACAGAGTCATCGCCAGAGAGCGATGACGACAATGATTATACTACCCAGTCGGAGATGTCCTGCTCCGAGCAGGAGGCCTCCGAGGGGAAGGACGGTTTTAAAACCGTAAAGGGAAAGAAGATCAAGAAGAGGAAACGCTCGGACGGCGCTTCCTCTGCGGTCTGCTCCTCACCGACGCCACCGGCTAAATCCGCGAAAAGCGGAAAGGGGAACGTTTTTAGGGGCTTTAAGCCAGGATCCCCGCCCCGTACCGAACCTATGCAGACTGACGACACGACAGTCGCGGCCCCGATCAGTCCCAAGGCCCCCAAATTGCCGCCTCCTGTTATAGTACAGGAGAAGGCAAAGTGGAACATAATTAGCTCAGCTATAAATGAGCAGAGTATTAACTACTCGTCAGCCAGCAGCACCCCAAATGGTATCATGGTGCAGGTCTCAACCCCAAGCGACCACAGGAAACTGACTGCTTTTCTCAGAGAAAAGCAGATCGGATTCCACACTTATGCCCTGGAGGACGAACGCCTTCTGCGTGTCGTCATCAAGGGTGTAGACAAAGAGCTCTCCACTGAATCCGTCCTCGAGGACCTCTGTAGACAGGGGATCCCCGCCAAAGAGGTACACAGGATGTACCATCCAGCCAAAAAGTACCAGTACAACATGGTACTTGTTGTGCTTCCCCCCACTCCGGAGGGGAAAGCCATTTTCAACATTAAAAGCGTGTGCCATATCACAGGCTTGTCCATCGAACCCCCCTACAAAAGGGGAATGCCGGGGCAGTGTCACCGCTGCCAACTGTACGGCCACTCAGCGCGGAACTGCTTCGCCAGACCGTGCTGCGTCAAGTGCCTGGGCGACCACGGCACGTCCGAATGTCCGCGTAGGAACCCAGCTGAGGAGACTACTCCCCCAAGCTGCGTCCTATGCAACTCTTCTGGCCATCCGGCCAATAACAAGGGGTGCAAGCGCGCACCCCAAGTAAAGAGGCGCAAGGTACCTCCATCGAGAGGTGCCCCTCCCAAGCAAAAGTACGTCCCTGCCCCTCCTCCCTCCAAACCTGCTTGGGGGTTATCTAAAAAGAGTCCACAAGGACCTCCTCCTCAAATGTCGACGGCCCTCCCAGCCAGTCCGACAAAGGTCCTCCCTCCCCCGGCCAATAGGGCCACAGAGACGGGACCTGCATAACCGTCCCCGACCTCCAATTTCGGCGCTGACATAGCGTTCGCAGCCAAATTTCTTAGCGAAATCGATTCGATGGAGCTAAACGTTTTCGTTACAAAACTGCGAGGTTCCTTCGAGGACCGCATGTCAGTATTAGCAAGTCATACGGACTTGATAAACAAAATTAAGGACTTCTCCTAGACACAAAACATGCACTCGCGTAATTAGAAAAGCACCGGGGCAGACGCCGGCGCCTGCCCCGTAGACTTACACCAGACACGAACACATGTAAGACATACGGACCGACTCTAACACGGGACACCGGACTCGAACCCGGATTCGAGTTCGACTCCCATTAGTGTAGCCACACATAATTATGACCGCGACCGCGATATTGCTATAGAAAAGCTCTATAAATACCGCGAAGCACTCGACATCAGGACATACGCGCGCGAGTCCACCCGACCGCACGCGGAAGGGGGAAGGGACGGCCCTCCCAGATCCATAAAACTGAGCTTCTCTATCCCTACAAATACGTCGTTAGTTAGTTTGTGCTACCGCGCGTGAGCAACCTCACTTGTCAGAGAGTGAGGAAGGGGTTGGACCCCTCAGTAGGAGGGACTATGGTCTCTCCAGACCTAAAAATAGTTTTCTACGGATATTTAGCTATTTTAAAAAACCGATTTAGGGTACTCCCTAAACCGGTATAGGGAGTAAAACTCCCTCTTGTTTTTCCCACCAAGCGACTGCTAAACGGCAGTCACCAGGCCGGCTTTAATGCCTAAAGCGTAGACCCATTCGAAAAAAAAAAAAAAAAAATTACAGAAAACTAATGAAAATCATATCAAACAATTAATTAATTTAAATATCGACTACGTACACGTAAATGTTTCAATTTTCATAGGTCACATCACTTAGCCTAGGTAGTTTTTGAAAGAGTCGAGCGGCACGCTTTTGATATTTGCCGCCAAAAAGCCGTGCTGTGGCCGCGCGCGCCGCATAGCGTCGACATTCTTTGAATTTTGCCAAAATTCGATAAAAGAACTACCTATGTTGTTTTGAAATAGATTTTCGAGTTTAGTTGCGGTTTTTCTCTCGAGGTAAAAGGTTGTCGTCTGATTTAAGTTTAACTATTAGGTCGTGTTTAAAAACGTAGTGTTGTGTTGTTAAGTTATAAGTGATACGTGTAATGATTTATGGTGCTAGCAACGATTTTCAAATTTCAAAATGCAACAATAACACTTTCTAACAACTTTAAGTTTTAACTTTTAACGTGACACCTTGCCGCGGTCACCTGATGGTCGATAGATTTCGTGAACTTAGTACTAGGATTAGACTTAATACCTACTACCTACTAGCAGTCATTCAGTACTTCTATGTATGCTTAATTATTTTAGTCATTCAGAGGCTTTAGCGCCATCTATCGGCGCACGCCCTTACTAAAACGGCGTTAGTTTTTCTTCAATATTTGGTTCATAGATCGATTTTACTTCAGTCTTAAATATTTTTAAAAAATATATCCTCGAATACTAACTAAAATACAGTAGAATTGCATTATTATATTCCATAATATATTGATTATTAATATAATATCTTTTTATTTTGATTTGTGGACTTTTTATCTTTACGCTTTAGTTTTTTTAATAATAGTTGTCAAATGTTAAAAAAAGAATTACGAAGAAGGGTATATAACGCACTTCGTTGAATGACGTTTCTCTTTTAGGATAAAATTTTTTCTAGACTCAAGATGTAGTCGTTATATTTCTTAATACCGTTTTTACGGTGAGTTTTTTTTTATATCTGTTGTGAAGTTATTGTATTAAAACACGCTTGTATTAAAACACATTTTTTTTTTCATGTAAATTATCACCTTGTAAAATTAGTTGTCAAAATTTGATTGGCCAAACCACGTGCTCATTCTTTCCGTTTTTGCATTGATACAATATTAGGATGTTTGTATCCATACTTTAATTATTCTTTTTATCATCTTTTATTTTGCTTACCCTTTTTTATTTTGTCATGGTCACACAGCCCGTGATTTTGATCGTTTGGTGTTCAAGATCATACCGGCTGTAAGACTCCAGCTCCACACATTTTATGGATTTTCCAGGGACCTATACTCCGGGTTCAAGGCACCGTTTCGCATGGACTTATGTTTCCACACATCCGGATTTCTGAGTGCCGCTAGTTATTCCGGACTGAACTGACTGGCTTTGGACCCAGTCTGCACCTTCCCTTGGACGATCTACGTTGCGGCGAACATACCGGCCTGAACAGCAGAGAAACGCCGAGTTGGGCTCCTCGCGCCACGTGCTGACTACACTCCTGGACCCAGCTAAGTGCCCGCGTGGCACTAAAGAGGCTAAACTTTCTTCTTTCTTTCGATCTTTACCTCCGGTAAATCCTCTGCGACAGGATTTGATATACTCATGCCCGCCATCTTTCAGACTCCCGTACGATTACACAGGCATGCGAGTGTTATAAAATAGGCCCATTGAGCCTCCAGCGGTGGGCGGCAACTAGACGTAAATATCGAGGAGCAAATTTTAGACGGTGCGCCGGGATCTTCGTCTTGGAGCCCGCAGAGTGGCTAAAATGCTTAAACGTCAACACGGTAGGCCAGTTGCTACTTGCTGTTCGATTTAACTGTATGTATCTCATCACATTTTATTTTCATTTAATTTTCTTAATCAGACCAAAAAATTTTAAGTAATTAAATATTTACTTAACAAAAGTTAGTAAATAGGTACCTACTTGAATGTTATTAGAACTTTAATTAAACTGAGGCCATTTCATCCGTTATTGGATGATTTATACAGTATTCTCCGAGCGAAGTAACCACTCTTGAAATACTGTATTGCCTGGGACAGTTGGTTGGTTAAATGTCGTATGATTGCCCAATCACTTACGGCATTCTCAAAGCATAGTCAGTCAGTCCAGAGGAATGACTGGTCAACACGTCTGGGGCCAACCATGTGCGGGTTTCCTCACGATGTTTTCCTTCACCGTTTTAGAGCGTCCGTATAATGTAGTTGAGATCTAAAAAAGTCTTATTGGTATACGCCATAATCTGAGAATCGAACCTGCACTCTCTTGAGTGCGAATCAAACGGTCTACCGGCAACTCAATCCGAAAAAAACCAAAATTATGCACTTTTGGCAGAATACTTCAATGCCGAAAGTAACTCTTAAGTGTAAAGAAGAAATAGTTGAATCTGTTGCTGTTACAAAATTTCTAGGATTATTAATTGACTACCATCTCAACTGGAAGCCTCATACTGAAAATTTGTGTAGTAGAATCAGCAGTTTTATTTTTGCTTTAAGTAGACTGTCTAAAGTGGCCAGCACAGAAACTGTGATAACAGCTTATAGAGGTTATGGTGAGTTTGTATTGCGGTACGGAATTATCTTCTGGGGCAACTCAACAAATAAGATACTGGTATTTAAAACCCAGAAGAGATGTATCAGAGCCATGAAAGGACTTAAGTCAACTAATAGCTGCAAGCCAATCTTCAAACAAATGAATATCTTAACCATGCCATGTCTATACATCTATGAAGTAGTACTGTACGTATTTCTAAATAAGCATCGATTTCCTTTTCTGAAAGAAACCCTAAAAGAAAGTACAGAAATGAACATAGAATATGTGCAATATCAAGCAAAACTAAACTATTAAATAGTAGCTTTTTTGGAATGGCACATAGAATATTTAATAAAATTCCAAATGGCTTGAAGTCTTTGCCAGTTAAGTCTTTTAAAAAACGTTTGACATTGTTGCATAATGAAAAGTCATATTACTCGGTTACTGAATTTCTAAATGACAAGGCCCTGAAATAGTTGGACATGTTTAAATTTTTTTACACACTTTTAATGGTTTTGATTTTATTTTTTGACATGTGTATATCTGCGTAACATTTGTACACTATTAAATATTTGTATACCTTGACGAAGGTGGAAAAGTAATGGAACTATTTATTATTAAGTTTTAACACCTGTTACATTGTATATATCTGCATTTCACAAATAAATATTATATCTATTTCTATTACTCTGTGCTATTACTATAATGCAAATGCATGCTAATGTTTGCTAAAGTAGATTTTTGTCACGAACACTCTCCCACGCGGGCGAAGCTGCGGGCAAAAGCTAGTAATATTATAAACGTGAAAGTTTATGTATGGATGTTTGTTACTCTTTCACGTAATAACAACTGGACGGGTTTTGATGAAATTTGATATGTTAGTAGATAAGTCTCTGTATGAACTATAATTGGCTATTTGCATAGGCTATTTTTATTCCCAGCAAAAAGTACGGTTCTTCAGGGATTTTGTTATCGCGTACGAAGTCGTGGCTAACATCTGGACTATACTAATATTATAAAGAGGTAAGGTTTGTTTCTTTGTGTGTTTTTGTGACTTACCGAGATTGTAAGGGGTTATTCTCTGGATCTACTTCAACCTATTTTAAAATTATTTTACCAATAGAAAGCCACATTATTTGTGAGTGGCATAGGCTATATTTTAACCCGAAAAATGGTAAGTCTTTTCCGTGATGGTCGGATTTGCAAAATAAATCGAAAAAAACACAGGTGAACGAAATCGTGAAATTTGAGAATCGCTGCACTATCGATGACTGATGAGATATTTACGAGGGCGGGTCAATAAGTCCGTGACTTTTGGAATAAAACACAGATTTTTTGATAAATAAATCATTTTATTTTTCAACGTAGTCCCCCTTGAGCTCTATACACTTTGTCCAACGCTTCTCCAATTTTTTTATCCCTTCCAAAAAATATGATTTGTCGAGGTCCTCAAAATAGGCCTTTGTTTGCGAGATGACTTCATCATTGGAGTCAAATCTTTTTCCACCGAGCCATTTTTTCAGGTTTGGGAACAAGAAGTAGTCACTCGGAGCCAAATCTTGAGAATAGGGTGGATGTGGGAGCAATTCATAGCCCAATTCATGGATTTTTGCCATGGCAACTGCACATGTGTGCACCCTTGCATTGTCTTGGTGAAAAAGAACTTTTTTCTTGGCCAAATGAGGTCGGTTTTTTTTCAAATCCTCATTGAAGCGGTCCAATAAGTTGGCATAATATTCCCCATTAATTGTTCTTCCCTTTTGAAGATAGTCAATGTGGATTATCCCACGTGCATCCCAAAAAACAGTCGCCATAACTTTATTGGCTGACAAACCCACCTTGGCCTTCTTTGGCGCCGATTCACCCTTAGAAACACATTATTTTGACTGTTGTTTGGTCTCTGGTGTGTTGTGATGGATCCATGTTTCGTCCACGGTTAAAAAACTCCTCCATATTGTGATTAAACAACGCCAAACCTTCCTGTGAAGTTGTTACACGATTGCGTTTGTGGTCGACTGTGAGCAAACGCGGCACCCATCTTGCGGAAAGCTTTCTCATGCCCAAGTGATCATTCAAAATTGAAACCACTGAGCCATGCGAGATGCCTATGGCTTCCACAATCTCTTGCACTTTTAATCTTCGGTCGGCCAACACCATATCGTGAATTTTTTCGATTGTTTCGGGTGTAGAGACCTCAACTGGGCGTCCAGGACGTTCGGCATCTTCAGTGCTTGTACGGCCACAACGAAATTCAGTAAACCACTTTTTTACCATTGAAATTGATGGTGCAGAGTCCCCATAGTATTTATCACGCTTAGCCTTGGTCTCGGTAATGGTTTTTTTTCGCAAAAAATAATGCTTAATAAGCACACGAAATTCACTTTTTTCCATTGTTTCCTTAAGTTACTGGATAGTCTGATAAAGATAGCTGTAAAACACAAACTAACTGACGCAGCAATTTCAAATTTTGATAGGATTCAACTGACAGATGCCTGTTGACAGGAGTAGTGTTGCTTTTTCAGTAAGGAGGTTAGAAATTCAAAAAGTCACGGACTTATTGACCCGCCTTAGTATTATTGAGTCCTAGAGAAAAGTTTTAGAGCTTGATAGTGCCAGAATATTTAAGTCACAAAAAGATGATTTTTATATTTTAAGTATATTTAAATCGTAAGGTGAAGTTTATTAGTGTCCTAGATGTATTACATCAAAAAGAGGTAGATATGGCTTGAGCGCGTAAAAATTTAAGACTCGAACTGCCCGAAGTCGGGTAGTTTATGGACTGTGGTTAGTATTCTCCATATGTATATACTGTAATTATTATCTATGGTTAGTATGCGACGAGCCGGTCTCCTTGTGTGCGCCTTGCACAAAATGCCATCGTGTGTCTATAAATGCTATAAAAACCATGACAAGAAAGTGAATAAAAGTCAATTATTTTCATTCCATGTAACTTTACAACATTTATTACTCTCAGTCAAGTATTTTTTTTTTAATATATTTTTTAACAATAAAAATTTGCATGAAAATACTTGACAGTTTATGAAGTAAGAAAAAGGAAAGCAATGTCAATATATACTTTTTTTGTGAACCTAATAAGGATGCATCCATGAAATGCTCCATTTCTGCCATAGAGTAAATAGTACAGAAGCGAATGTCGTTAGTTGTACAGAATTACAGACCGTTCCCTTATTTTATTTTATATTTAGCTTTAAAGATATTTTGACGAAAAAAAATTCAATTATATCATTCAATCAGTTAAATAAATATTCTTAAAATTAAAATATATAACTTCTTAAAATTGTTAAACTACAAAACCGTGAAATGTGAGATGTTAAAAAACTTAGAACAAACTGAGGGCCTAACAGTAACAGTAAAGTGTTACTTTTATTTTATTTAAATTTATCAATCTTAAATTTTTCTTTAAGGTTTCCAAGTAATGAAGTAGGTACGAATACAAGACTGGATCGCAATTGTTCACAAACAAAGAGGTGAAGCCGGATGGATGCCATCAAAAAATAGTAGAATTTGTAGCATATATTTTAAATCTACATACAAATATACTTCTAATAAAGGTTACACTCTCTAAAAGAGTTTCTTAATATTTATTTGTTTTTTTTTTATATTTTGATTTTGGGTTTGCAAATATTCGAAAATTTTGATATTCGAATATTCGATTTTTTATGTCCACTATTCGAATAATAGAAAAAAACTATGTTTTTAATAAAATCACTGTTTTTTCACATTTTAAAATATAACAAAATGTTGTGATTGGCAATTTATACGAAAATCAACAAATTCTTAAATAAAGGCGCGTAGGAATTTTAACAGTCACAATATAAAAAAAAAAAAAAAACAAATAATTATTAAGAAACTCTTTTTGAAACTTGTCGCTAGTTCATTATAATTCTATAATTTTTCCTGAGGATAAATAAAAGAAAATAACGCTCACTATTTACTAATTTATTTTGTATCACTATTTATTTCAATCGTGTTACATTTTTCATCTTTTTCTTTGGCGCAGTCTTTGGTACTTATTATGGGGAGTGATATATTTTTCTGTGCAGTTTTTGCGTTGAGTTTCCTTGTCATCATGTATGAGACTAACTGTACTATGGCTAGACAGATGCCAGGTATTAGCCAGGCATCAGGCATTACTGACACCGTTTTAGTGTACAAAAGAGAGTAGAGAGGGGACGAAAAAGTCTGCGTCGCCGATTCTAAAGCCCCCATCACGCTGTATATTTTGCCTGAAAAAAAAGTAATAGATACGTAAAAAGAAAAAATTAATTACACGACAAGTTAATTAAAAGTTATTTTTTCTGTAAATAATAACATAATTAGTCAGAATTATAATAGATGACGTCATTTAATGATGATGAAAAATTAAAAATACACTAAAAGTATGAAATAAAACAGAAATAAATTAGGAAAAAAAACTTATTTCATAAATAATTCCTTTTTTAAATTCGGCTAAAATAAACCCGTTCTCTACTCAATTTTTATAATTTTGAAGTCGGTACCAGCCCGAACAACATATTAATAAACAACATAATATTTTTTCTCTTTTTAGTTATATGTATTATATTATTAAAATCAAATTTTAAGAAAGTTATAAATACAAAAAAGCCTCCGCTATTCTTACTCTCTCGGCAAAAAAAACTCAAGCGTTATTTTATGCCAGTTTTCTGAGAGGCCACGGTATTTCCCCAAATAAGCATTACCAATCTGTGGGCCTACTAAACAATCACTAGTGATGATAATGATTAAATACTATATTATTATATAATTATTATTATCGATTGTAGTGGTCAGCGGAAAAAATGTAGTAAGCATTAAATATATCATAGTGATGATGATTATCACGAATATAATTTTGGAAACAGCTAAATTTCAAAGACATTGATATAGGTGTACAAAACTCTGATCTGTAGTGAGTATCTATGTCATCATAATAATATGTTGGTGATTCGTGTGAAAATGGTGGTGATGATGATGATGATTACTGAAGTAGTAATAATAGTAATAAAGAGTAAACTAACCTTGTTCAGTTGGAAATATCTGCTTGTTCAGTAGTGGGCGTTGCACCACCTGAGATCCCTGGGATATTATGCCAAGAATTGGCACTGAAAAGAAAATACCGTCTAAGTAAGTAATACCAAAAACATTACAGAATAATTTTTCTAAATACAAAAAAATAGAGAAAAACATAAAATACAACTTTACGACAAAAGTTCTCACTTTTAGGTAATGCTAGGTAACGGCTAATAAATTAGGTTTTGGAATAGCAATATTGAATTTTGGTAGTGCTTTAGAGTTGTGTTATACTATTTATTTACAGCAGGCACAACCATTTTTATTTCGTGTACAACTGCGAACACGACTGTTGCTCATACCTATAGGCTTATACTACGTGACCACACTTACCAATTCTTTACCCCGATTGGTGACCATCCGTAGTATATGCCGAGACCATTCAATTTCACAAAGTACTTGTCGTGTAGCGCGACATTTTCCTACATGTAGACTACGTGGCAAACCTAAGCCCTTTCCTCCCACCCGATGGCCAAGCGTGTAGTACTTTGAAGTCCCCTCTCCCCCATAAACAGGTCACGCAGTATGGATATGTTCCCTAACGGAATTGTGAAGAATTTACCTATAAACACAACAACAGTGTTAGTGATGAACATCAGCGACGACGTAGCGAGTAATAGCGACAAGCAACTGACCACGCCCACCGCCTCGTCTGACAGCCGCAGCCGCCGCTTCAGCAGGGACAAGATTAGAAGAGTTCCTGAAATTTAGAAGAGAATTGTTATTATTATATATGGTACGTGAGCAGTGGACACAGGAGCGACACTCTACAAATGACAGCTGGAGACCAGCGAATGTCAGGCATGTTGACGTAAGCCTAAGGTTGACACCATTGAGTCAATTATCTCAAAGTGCGAAACGACCGACGAAGTGACCAACCCCGTGAAAGAAAGTCCTGGCTTGAAAAAACCCCATGTACCGCGACCCCCTAATACGTCTCCACGTAAGCCACTCACATATAGCTGCGAGCTGTCATTCGAGTAAATGATGGAATGATTACGTTAGTAAATATATTATATTCTTTTGGCAGTGGGCCTTCCAACAGTAATTAGCGATTGCCATAATGAGGACATTCGCAAACACAAGTACGCTTAGTATGACTACCAAAGAACTTCGTTTTGTCTACACAAGAATAATCAATAGGTATGTCTATGACAGATAATGTTACGGACAAAATGACAGCTTTCCATTATATCAATCTGTCATTTTGTCTACTCTTCCGTAGAAATAAACCATATCTACAATCTACGGTGGTTATGCTATGCGTGCAAAGTTTACAAGTGCGTTGCTTTTGATCATCAAATCCGAAATATATTACATTCCACCTGTATTTTATTTTACGACTTCTATTGTGGGGTCGTACCTAATATTATTTGGGTCAGACCTCTAATTTTCCTTTTGCGCCCTTTCCCTTTCCAAATCGCCCTTTTGAAACTAAGCTTGATTCACTCACTGTTCATTCACTATCATTCATCAACTGGGGTTTGGATGTCGTACTTTATAATAGAGATTTTGCCTAGTGTCAAATGTCACATTTTTACAAATTAAATTTCAAAACAGTTGAATAGATATATATTTCAATCGATTGAAATAGTTATTTAGGTATGTTGACGCGATTAAAAGTTATAAACAAATAAAAATATTATTTGCGATCTCTTTCTCGCAAAACGATTTGTGACGTCACAAATTGTTATCGCTATTATAGGTTATTTTATGAAAAATTTGTGGCCGTAGCGATTGTTGTCACAGGTCCAATATATCGCTCACTTTCTTATTGGAAATTTTATCTGTTTGTATTTTATTTATTTTTAAGATTTACAAAAAAGGGGTTTCAGATTGTTTATAGTCATGTTGTCTAACATTGAATAGATAAAAAAAAGTGAAATAAAACTCATTATGTAAATAATTCCCCTTTTAAATTCGGCTAAAATTTTAACTATTTCTCTACTCATTCTTCATTATTTTGAAGTCGGATCCCATCATCAGGTCACCACTTTGATGTCGAAAGGACCAATTTGGGATTATACCCTATACATCAAAAAAATAATTTTGAAAAACGTTCCACGGACGGCGGAGTAATCGTTGAACATACAAAATATATATATATATATATATATATATATATATATATATATATATATATATATATATATATATATATATATATATATATATATATATATATATATATATACAGCCGAACTTATAACTGCTTAAAAATGTAGGTAGCACGCGTTTTATGATCATTATAAACTAAATAATACACGAGTACCGAAACATAAAACATACGTACCTAAAAAGCTAATAGTATTCTTATAAGCTAGATAAGATCCAAACAACACATCGTCGAAGTGAAACTTGCTTCTGAAGAACATGTAGGACAGGAGAACCTCCGCTGAAAAATGTAAAAAGTCAATTAAAAAAAAACTTTATGTTTTGTTTCTGCTTACTTTATATCGAGCGACAGAAACCAAACATGCAAAATTAGCTATGTGACAAGTATGTGACACGTATCAGTAGATTGTGAAATAGGCACTTAATAAAATATTATTCATAGATAAATGATTGGTCGCGGCGCTTGACAAGGTATCGCTGGCGTGCTTGAACAATGCGGCAAAAAATAGTACGCCGAAGTCGGCGTGCCCGAGCCCGTCGCATTGAAATCTTCGTGTCAAATGTACTTAACGAATTCACTCAAACCAGAAATTGCCTTACACACAATGATAGTATAAACTCACACTACATTAATGAGTTGCCGCATTCACGGAGCTACTGTTGTTAGACAGCGCGGTATCTTGTCGAGCGCCGAGACCAATCATGTATGTTAATATTATATATTTTTTAAATTAAACAACTTTAAAATTAATACAATATATAAGTTTTTATATTTCTTACAATAATTAATTACATAATAGTAAACAGTTATCACAATATTATGACTTACACAGCCATCAGTTAAACGTTACGAAATGGAACAAAAACTTTGAGAGTTCACAACACTACTTCTGAGTGGGTTTTACTTTCTTAAATTATGAGTTCAATTGCATCTTGTACCCACCTGATAACAGCATTCTATCTCCCAAAGCCACTATCATCATGAGGAGTATAATAAGCCGCTTGTGACCCTCCCTCGCCCGCAGTAGACAGTGGATGGCCTTTAGTGGCAGTTTCCAGTTGAATACAGAGACTTTGTTGTCTACGTTTATGTTCACATCGTTAATCATTACCACCACGTACACCAGGGATGATACCTGGAAAATACGTATAACAATACATTCATAGGTATTGAAAATTATTATTTTTAAAGAAAAAATTAAACCGACTTCCAAAGTAAAAATGCACACAAAAGTGTGAAATAAAACTTATTTCGTAAATAATTCCCCTTTTTAATTCGACTTAAATTTTAACCATTTCTCTACTCAATCTTTATACTTTTGAAGTCGGTACCAGCGCGAACATTATGATAGACAATTTTTTATAGAACTCACGTTCAAGTTGGCTGGTACCGACTTCAAAATTATGAAGATTGAGTAGACTTTGTTAAGTAAGAGGTTTACTTTGGAAGTCGGTTTTAATTTTTTGCTTAAAAATAATTTTAAAAAATTTTCTTTTTAGTTATATTTATTAAATTATTATTATTAACACATTTTAAGAAAGTTTCAAATACAAAAAAGCCTCCGCTATTCTCACTCTCTCGGCAAAACAAACTCAAGCGTTCTTTTATGCTAGTTTTCTGAGAGGCCGTGGTATTTCCCCAAATAAGCATTACCGATCTGTCAACCTTCTAAGCAATCACCAGTGATAATATTGATTAGATACAATATTGCTAAATAGTTATTATTATCTATTGTAATAGTCGACGGAAAAAATGTAGCAGTAAGCATTAAATAAATATATTATAGTGATGATGATGATCAAGAATATAATTTAAGCAATAGCAAAATTTCAAAGACATTGATATCGATGCACAAAACTCTGAAGACTAGTGAGTACCTATGTCATCATAATAATATGTTGGTGTTTCTTGTGAAGATGGTGGTGGTGGTGGTGACGATGATGATGATGATGATTACTGTAAGTGGTATGATGGCATATGCTTGCAGTTCTTTAAACAACGCCGGAATCCCCAATCATGTATTAAATTAAAGTGTTACGCTTGAAAGCCTCGACCGAAGCAGTACTATGCGCATACCACGGGATGTGTCGTCTGTACTCTCGTATAGGCTATTGCTGTGGAGGAACTCTATTTTCCTGTTGTGTGAAGGTTCATAAGAATTGTGTAAGAGCAATTTGGCCTTTGGATAGTTGCAAATCATTGTTTCTGAAATTGCGGATTCTACCCTTGATATGCTTATATTAGAGATATTTGTGTTATTGTAAAGCAACATCCGCACTTATTTCCAAAAATTGCTAATGTTAATTATAAGTGCTAAACCAAGACATTTGTATAATTTGTATCTGCCTCAGTGTCACTTTGATGTCTATAAGAAAAATGTGTACATCAACGCCATTATCATTTTGAATAAATTACCCGACTATTTTAAAACTTGAAATGGAAATAATTTTACAAGAAAAATAACAAAATGGCTCTTGAATAATTGCTTTTACACATTAAATGAATATATGACATTTAAATAATTTATTATAATGTAATTAATTAATTTAATTTTTCATATTCAAAAATCTGACATGACATTATTAATATAAAAATGATTAATCATAATAAATTCTCTGACATTAATAACGTTGATACTCTATTACGAGGGCGGGTCAATAAGTCCGTGACTTTTGGAATAAAACACAGATTTTTTGATAAATAAATCATTTTATTTTTCAACGTAGTCCCCCTTGAGCTCTATACACTTTGTCCAACGCTTCTCCAATTTTTTTATCCCTTCCAAAAAATATGATTTGTCGAGGTCCTCAAAATAGGCCTTTGTTTGCGAGATGACTTCATCATTGGAGTCAAATCTTTTTCCACCGAGCCATTTTTTCAGGTTTGGGAACAAGAAGTAGTCACTCGGAGCCAAATCTGAGAATAGGGTGGATGTGGGAGCAATTCATAGCCCAATTCATGGATTTTTGCCATGGCAATTGCACATGTGTGCACCCTTGCATTGTCTTAGTGAAAAAGAACTTTTTTCTTGGCCAAATGAGGTCGGTTTTTTTTCAAATCCTCATTGAAGCGGTCCAATAAGTTGGCATAATATTCCCCATTAATTGTTCTTCCCTGTTGAAGATAGTCAATGTGGATTATCCCACGTGCATCCCAAAAAACAGTCGCCATAACTTTATTGGCTGACAAACCCACCTTGGCCTTCTTTGGCGCCGATTCACCCTTAGAAACACACTGTTTTGACTGTTGTTTGGTCTCTGGTGTATTGTGATGGATCCATGTTTCGTCCACGGTTAAAAAACTCCTCCATATTGTGATTAAACAACGCCAAACCTTCCTGTGAAGTTGTTACACGATTGCGTTTGTGGTCGACTGTGAGCAAACGCGGCACCCATCTTGCGGAAAGCTTTCTCATGCCCAAGTGATCATTCAAAATTGAAACCACTGAGCCATGCGAGATGCCTATGGCTTCCACAATCTCTTGCACTTTCAATCTTCGGTCGGCCAGCACCATATCGTGAATTTTTTCGATTGTTTCGGGTGTAGAGACCTCAACTGGGCGTCCAGGACGTTCGGCATCTTCAGTGCTTGTAAGGCCACAACGAAATTCAGTAAACCACTTTTTTACCATTGAAATCGATGGTGCAGAGTCCCCATAGTATTTATCAAGCTTAGCCTTGGTCTCGGTAATGGTTTTTTTCGCAAAAAATAATGCTTAATAAGCACACGAAATTCACTTTTTTCCATTGTTTCCTTAAGTTACTGGATAGTCTGATAAAGATAGCTGTAAAACACAAACTAACTGACGCAGCAAGTTCAAATTTTGATAGGAGTCAACTGACAGATGCCTGTTGACAGGAGTAGTGTTGCTTTTTCAGTAAGGAGGTTAGCAATTCAAAAAGTCACGGACTTATTGACCCGCCTTAGTATACTATATTGTAATTTTTTTGACGTGACAACGTCTTATAATTCGATGGAGCCGGCTGCACGCACGAAAAACCATGACTCATGCGTTACCAGCGTTACCGGCGTTACCTCGCTAAACATGACTCATTTCTTATGAGGTTGTCACGTTCAACTATCGTCAGTAAACCGACTTTACAGACAACCGATTTTTTTTATTAATTCATAATTCCTTAGTTTTAATTTCATTTTTAGTTTTATTTTGTAGTTTAATTGCAAATTGCACGCCATTGTGATGGCAGAATGTTACAACAATAAGTAATTTTGTAAGACCACTGTACCTACAACATTCTTGCAATAAAAGGATATGATATGATTTGATTTGATTTACAACATTAGTGTAAAATCCGGCCAAGTGTGAGTTGGACTCGCGCGTGTAGGGTTTCGTTCCAGTATACCAATAATTTACATGTTTACTTATTATTACGTTATTTTAGTACGAAGTTTTCCAAGTAAGCGCAGTTTACAATTTAGGCATCGTTAACTTCTAACAAAAAAAAATGCGGTTTTAAGTTAAATATCTCCCAAACGGACATCTAAACCAAAAATTTGTCTTAGCAACCTCTCAATGTTTCTAAAAGACCTATCCAATGACATCCCACACTATATGGTGGACGCGAGAAACAAAAACCATCTCCACTTTACGTGTAGCGGAGTTACCCCAAAAAAAAAAAAACATTTTTCGTGATTTTATTTTAGCACTTTGTCGACGTGATAAATACAAGTCATATCCATGCCAAGTTTCATCTTTCTAGCACTAACCGTTTGGACGGTAAGCCGAAGACGGACGGACGGACGGACGAACATGACGAAACCATAATGGTTCCGAGACGTAAACTACAGAATCCTAAGACCTTACATATAACATCATTAGTTTACTTACATCAAATACAAAAAGATTTACTTCGGGTATATCAGACATTTTGTGCATATGGCCATACATTTCGTAGCAACTTACAGGCGTTTGACGTCACCTGTTTGTACGACTTCTGTACGTGGCGTTTTCACAAGGCTCACAAAAGTGCTTCAAGCAATCCGCAGTTTCTTTGAGAACATTGATTTTAGTATACTATTCCTTTTGTAAACTGGCTTATTTTTATTAGAGCACTATTCATTTGTATTATATAAAAAAATGCAAGAAAAAACCGACTATAACTCAACTTCCTAGAGGTAGAAGGTAGAGGTTCGATAAATTCGGCTTCATTTCACTTACTGAAAACTATATGTAGGTAATGATGGTCTCATGGTCAGCCATCTTCGACATCTCGATAATTGTGTAAAATTATGACTACCATGAACCATCAGCATAATTTTTATGAGTGTGAATTACGAGATGGAAATGAAATACGAGATGAAAAATGAAAATAAAAGAGAAATATTACATTTACACCTACGGAGTAAGGAGTTACGTCGTTTTCTCATAGGAACATACATTGATACCTAGATTTAGTGCGATCCTGAGTGACCTGACATATTTTCGCATCGTTTACATTCATAGGTGACCTATTTATCGTTTATGGTTTGCGGGTGATAACTATTATCTACGTTTATTGAATTTCACATATTAGTACCTGGGTAACCGAGCTTTGCTAGGATGTCTGATAAATTAAAACAAAAGAAAAGAATCACAAAAGTACTTATCCGTCCAGGATTCGAACCCACCATATTCCGAATTATCAAACTGCCAATCGGACAGCCAAAAAGCCAAGGAATTGCCAAACGTCTTTAGACGGACATGACTAGACTTAAATTAAATGCAAGAACTATACCTACCTGGAGTAAGAGAACAAGTGGGAAGACCCCGTAGAAGCCGAGGTGTCTGTACAGCAGCGGCCCACTAACCGCGCCCACCACGTGTGAGATCTGTATGGCCGCGCGGTGCGTGCCCATGGTGCGGGTCACGTCTCGGCCCGTGGAGTGACATAGCTGGAAAATGAGGGAAACATTGATTGTGTAACCTACGATAAATACCTATGCAACTGTAGTAAATCTCTACTTAAAAAAAACTTTGACCTTTTGGCTTGATACTACTGAACGTTTAACGTACTCGTAGGTACCTATAGTGTACCTACAAATGAGCGAATGCAGGTATTCTGTGGTCGCGCGCGCAGCTAGCTTAACTATTTTTGTTTTGATTTTTTCTTTATGTATTTATTAGGGGTGGGCCGAAATTCGTTTTACATTCGGTTTAACCGAACTTCGGCAGCTTGAACCGAACTTCGTCATTCGGCCGAATTTCGGTTAAAATGCCGAACATTCTGCACTAAATATACTTGCACTATCATAATAGAAATTAATGAAAAAAACATATATGTAGTAACAGTGAAATGAAATAAGTCTGATATACTCATTCATAGTCATTTATTTGAATTAGAAAAAGTAATCATACGTGATGAACAAAAAACTTAAATTGGCCTTTTTAACTACCAGTCTTAAAAATCTTTGGTTACTTAATCAAACAAAATACAAAATTAAACCGCTCTTCTTACTAACCAAACCAGCCTTAGAAATCTTTCTTACTTAATCAAAAAACAAAATTTTACTGCCCTTCTCAACAAGTCTTAGAAATCTCTCTTACTTAATCAAAAAACAAAAATTAAACTACTTTTCTTAACAATAATAACCAACCATTAGAAATTTCTCTTACCTAGTCAGAACACACAATGAAACTGGAAGATCTTTGAATCTCAAATCTCGAATCTCGAAGTTCGTATTCGGTTCAAACCACATTCAGCCCATCCTTAGTATTTATGTCTTTATAATAAGATTGTTTTCATTTTGTAGAATAGTTAGAAAGTAAGTGAACTCAATGTATATTGTCAACACAGCTCTGTTAAGCGTTAGAGGCAGTAAATGTCAGATTGTATTATACAGATTTATATAAATAAATAAATAAAAGGTAAATTTAACACCTGTATCATTAGTTGTTTCCTCGAGATTTCCTCCACTCGTCTCAACCTCAATCCACGAAAATTGTATCATTAGTTCAACAAAATGTCCTTGACTTCAGGAATTTCCTTACAGGAGTTGAGGAATCAACTCTCAATATTAAGGTACCTCAGGACGTACCTTGAGGCTCTCTCGAGCATCTATTTCCGATATTTATATCAATTCTATTTATAAACAGAGTGGAATTATTTGAAACAATTACGCAATTACAGATGGCTACTTATTTAAAGAGAAGCATGGGGGATTTTTTGGAGTTTCTGGATTACCTTTACGAAAATCCGTATAATTATGCAGCGCGTTGATATTCACGCGACGCTCAGAACCCCTTAGAGCGGAATTGTGTCGAGGAATTTAAAAAACTATTTAGATTTAGAAAAGACACTGTGATAGAAGAAATTTTACCACTTTTGAACCTACTAATTCGTGGAAATAACAGAGGACTACCAACCCCACCCATTATACAATTACATAAAGCGTTGCGAACACGGCAATACAAGTTAAACGAAGGGTTTTAACATCATTCTGCCAAATTCGGATAAAACTTTAATGGTAACTGTCGGGTGTAAACATAAAAAGTATATTTTTCTATGATTATCTATGACGTCATACCTCCACTCAACCTTGCTGGAGGAGCAAACAGCTGAGGTAGAAATTACGTTTAAGAATACCAAATTCGAGGAACTTCTTGAGGATAGCTCAGTTGAGTCGAGGCGGATCTGAGGAAACAACTAATGATACGGGTGTAAAATTTTTACAATACTCGTATTATAATTTATAACATGTTTAATACACATCCATGACCTAGAAACATTGAAAACTTTTTGTTCCCTCTGCGGGATTCGAACCCGCGACTTCGGGTTTGAGCGCCGACGCTCTAACCTCTGAGCTGTGGCTGAGGCTGTCAAAATGGTGCTAATGGTCTCAAATATGATCGTACCTATGAGAATGGATCTTGACTGTGAGATATCGAGAGATAGCGCTCACTTTGCGAAGATATAAATAGAAGGCTACATACAATCAAACATCTGTTCTCTGGCCCCTGGCACTACAACAAGTGTTATTAACAGTTATCTACTGTTACCAAGAGTCAACTGACTGATGGATGAGTCATGACATAATATAGGGCTGCCAACCCCAAATTTAAAAAACTAGGATTTGAAGTTGGGTAAAACAGGACGTAGTAATAGAGTCGCAAGTTTGCACCAGTTAAATTAATATGTAGTGAAAATAGGTTAAATGAAATAGGTACATGTAATGTTAATAATCTTATTTTTTCATAAAATTATTTGAATAAAATTAAGTTACAAAGAAAAATTGTAAAGGGGCGCGCGAATTCTAAAATATATGACCATAACATAATTTAAAAATCATGGACGCTACTTTAAAACTATCCAGGACAACCCAGAACAATGCAAAAACTAGGACATGTCTTGGGAAAACAGTACGGTTGGCAACCCTAACATAATATAGTATGCCTGTTTTATGATTTATCTCATAATACAGAAGCTTATTTATTGCTATAGGCTTGAACGCTTTAGGTAGGTACGCAAATATTTATTTGAAAACCTCAGATCAAATAAAAAAGTGAAGACAGATTTCTGCGAACGACAGCTGCCGTGAGGCCAGTCCCTCGCCCGCGCCGCGCCGTGTTATTATTACACGTGAGCTCTGTATTCACTTCGTGAATTTATTTTGATATTACTTACGGTTTCAGAATTATCATAATTATTATGCCATGTCGATAACTAAATTATCATTATATTTATCTAAATTAAATCATTTTCCTTTATTTTTGGAAACAACTCAGCCGATGACCAAGTTTTATCACGAACAGATAAATAGGGTGTGTCCAATAGAAAACGATAAAAAAGGGAAATAAGTAAAAATAAGTACCTACACACATTATAATTTGTGTAAGTTAAGTACCTATGTACTTTATGGACGCACGTAATAACACGAAGATAGGTAACTACTAATTACTTATAATGGGTCCAAAGAAACTCAATTTAACGTGGGCAAAGTCGCGTATAAAAGTAAGTAAACTTAATATTTTGACGACTGTACTTCTGTCCTTTTGAGAATACGTCTTTTTGAGAGTATGTCGTATTGCTACTATGGCGTTTTGCGCCAGAGCCAGTATAAGTAGCTTCCGACAAATGGCGTTATATCCAAAATTGTGTCCTGGCGCGACTTTAACTGAGTTTAACATCAGTAAAACTTACATCACCGATATGACTGAAAGCCGCAGCGAGTAGGAGTCCAAAGTTCCCGCCCAGTGAGATCGGAATCTGCACCATGTACAATACTTGCGCAGTGTTGGCTCCGGGGAAGGTGAGCATCAGGAGCACGCCGGTGGTCATCACACACATTCCTAGAAGCGGGAGAATCAGTAGCGGCTTCCGACGACCGCTGCAGTCACTCCACGGACCCACAAATAGTAGGACGACAGTGGCCAGCAAGGAGCCGACGAAGCTCCGGCTAACGTTCACACTGGAGACCACCATTTGACTCGCCGTCTGCAAAATTGTTACTGGCTCGAAAAAACAAACTATGAAGTAGATTCCCTGATAGTAGCCAATGGCTAGTTTATTACAAGTATTATCTATAAGTTATTTATTTAGCAGAATAGCAGTCTCCATTAATGATCAGGAAATCAAATTAATAAGCAGGTCGACTGTTGTTATAATTTGTGCGTATGTTATTAATAATTTATGAAATCAAACTGACATGTCATTGACAGTTATATTGGGACTACATGTCATTATAATACAAACACCTACTCAAGAGCATGTCAGGACATGTCTAAAGAGGGTTCCGTAACAACGCGAAATAGGTTTTTTTTACCAAATTACTTTTAAAAATACTATTTGATTTCGTTCAAAATAATTTTCGTAAAGAGTTTTTAGCATGATCTATCAACATGGAAAGTTACAACTTTTTATCTCCTATAGTTTAGAAATGCTAGGGGGGGAACAACTTACAAACCACTTTGGAGGCCGATTACTCGAAAATGGTCAACTTTGTTAAAAAAAGTCATGTATGAAACATTACCTTTATTTTAAAAGACCACTATATAAAATATTCAACAATATCCCACACGATGGGGTAGAATGAAAACAAAAATTTTATGCCTACTTGACATGTATGGAGAACTACCCCTAAAATATAAAATTATTATTATTTTATGACGCTAAAATCGAGATCTATACACAATCTATAACTATACCAAATTTCATCCATTTATATTCATAATTACAGAAGGTAGAAGCGCAGACAGATAGACAGACAGATAGATGGACAGAGCGAAACTATAAGGGTTCCTTGTGTATAACGGAACTCCAATAAATTATGAGAACACTCTACCTGCTTATAAATTTGATTCTCTGATAGTACCTAACTCATATAAAAGTTAAGATCTATTAAAGTTATAAAAACGAATAAAAAATTCTGCGCTTGATTGGTGACCCGGTTTTATCCTATTAATTAATATCTAACTTCTCGGCCAAACCAACATACTGGAAATGTTATATTTTGCAATAAATTTTTTAATGCCCACGACAGAAAATTGTGGGAGATCAACTGAAACACAGCTTCGTTATCTAGTGTAACGGAAAAATTAATGATGATAATTCCCGAAACTAGGTCGAGCGTTAAGATTTTAATGCAACAGTAATCTGACTTCGTTGGTTATATTCTAACCTACATTTTTTAATTTTAACAATTTGACGGTAGAAAAGTGAAATAAATGAATTATGTTTAAGGTTTTAGATAGACGTAAATCTTACTCAGATCCTTCATATTCTGTCCAAAGCAAGTAAATATGATAATCATAAAATAATATTTTTACTAAATTAAACGTTATCTTGGAGTGCCTTCTAACACCTTTATCTATACTAATATTATAAAGAGGAAAGTTTTGTTTGTTTGTTTGTTGTGCGACCACGGCTCTGCCTTGACCATTTTTGTACCTATGCATTTCTGGATTTGTATCTGAATTATTGTCTTGTTTCGGGTTTTTCGACCCCCATTTTGAAGTGATAACGTCTTATAAATCGATGGAGCTGGCTGCACGCACGAAAAAACATGACTCATGCATTACCTGTTACCTGTTACCGTTAACAAGTACCAGCGTTACCTATTACCTGTTGCCGTTACCAAGTACCAGCGTTAACTCGCATTGGCGTTACCACATTATTATTATTATTATTATTATTATTATTATTATTATTATTATTATTATTATTATTATTATTATTATTATTATTATTATTATTATTATTATTATTATTATTATTATTATTATTATTATTATTATTATTATTATTATTATTATTATTATTATTATTATTATTATTATTATTATTATTATTATTATTATTATTATTATTATTATTATTATTATTATTATTATTACTATTATTATTATTATTGTTGTTGTTGTTGTTGTTGTTGTTGTTGTTGAAGTTGTCACGTACAACTATCGTCAGTAAACCGACATTACAGACAACCGATATTTTTTTTTAAGGTTTTTATTTCACATTACGTTTCTCAATTTATAATGACCCCAACCAAAAGTATCTATATCATTAGACAAAATAAATCTTTTAGTATCATTGTATGATAAACATGTTTTATTTATTTTTTACGTAGTCGGGTTATAGTTTTGTTTGTTTGCATCGTATAGGCTCCGAAACTAATGCACCGATTTTGATGAAATTTGGCACACATATAGATAAGATCACAGAAAAGGACATAGGCTACTTTTTATCGCGGCAAAATGTACGGTTCCCGCGAGCTTTCCTTTAGCGCGCACGACGTTGCGGGCAACATCACTAGATGTTATTACTATGGATAACCAAATTAGAAAAAAGGAACAAAGATATGGTAAAATTAAAATACCTCGGCACTCCTAAATTCTTCTCCTACGCCTCTATCGCAGACCTCTGTGGATAGACCTAAATCTACAGTGCAGGCGGTGCGCAGATAGAAGTTCTGCAGCGAAGTTTGGCCAAGGTTGATGGCTATCATTGCTCCAACCAGAGCAGGTTCTAATACCATCTGCCATTTCTGGTCACTGGTCCCCTTCCGATCTTCTGTATTCGAGTTTGTAGACCTGAAAAAACATATGTAATGGGAATGTAGATATCTACAGAGTAGGTACAAGACATACCTGATATTTACTCGGATTCGATAAGTATCGTTTTTCACAGGGATTTTTAGCAATATATAGAGAACTTTAACTTTTATTAAAGATTGATATTGCAGTGGAACCATTTTTGAATTCAAACTCGCAGTCTTGCCAACGATATTTTTTTAGGCGAGGCGAAAAGGCGATTAAAACTTGAGAAGGTGTAATAAGGCTAAGACATATTTTTAATTACTTATATTAAATTTTTAATCGACATGCTTACGTCTTGTAAACTATCTTCCTAAGCTATGTCCGAGGTTTCTTAACCGACGTTAACAGATACAATATCTGATTAAATCGACATTCTGATAACAAGCTGGAGGGCAAAGTTAACGTGCCGGAACAAACTAACTATTTGAGTAAACATATTTTCTGTTCAATAAATGTATAAAGTTTTTTAACTAGAAGTCGAAAGTGTGGTCGAAATTAGACCTAATTTTAAACCTATGTATAACGCCAGTGATCTTGAGCGTCGAGTCCCGTACTAATTTTGTTGGCGACAAGGGTGTATCGCGCCGACCGGAGAGTATTGAAATATAATAAATCGCTATATATATTTGAGACAAAATTTGCAAAAACTAAAACGGCCTTCCCCTGAGTCTTGTCTTACTTCGAATACTGAAATAATTTTCACACTCGTGTGACTTTCAGAAGAGAAAAAAGGTTTGAATTAAAAAAAAAAGGGTGGACTTAGCATATTCTTAAATCAATATGATCAATATTCAAATAAAAAAATTAAATTTATAAGAATAATGCAGATTAACATATATTTTTTTCGGATTTTTCAATACGGCCATGGCTGAGAAAAAAGGTTTCAAAGAACTCTAATTTTCAATTCTATCGAGCGCACATCCCCTTAAGTTTCTACTTTTTTAGAATTCTTTTGCTCTTATATTATAAAAATATATAAATGCTGTCTATGGAATGTGAAAGAAAGATTGGCAATTGTGTCACACCAACACCTACTGTTATACAAACATACATACAATACAAACGCATGGTAGTGTGAGTAAGGTTGTGTGTGTAACTTTATTTTTATTAATTTTATGTATTTCTAAGCATTATAAATAAAAAACATATTAGCTTTCTGCACACCTTCCTTCACATAAACTTTATCTGTGCCAAATTTCTAACTCCTCCCATTGCAAAATTCTCGTAAAACTGTAGGTGCTCACTGTTTTTACTTCACCTCTTAATATATACGATATAATATGTATATATCTGCCTGCATTTATTTGTCTTTATTCTATGTTTATTTATCATACAATTACCTATAATAAATTTGAAAGTTTTTGAGGATGGGTGGATGGTGTATGTATGGATGGATAGATGAATTTTTGTTACTCTTTCATGCAAAAACTACGGAACGGATTTTGATGAGATTGGGTATAGTAGGAGTTTAAGCTCTGGACATAGGCTACTTTTATCCCGAAAAAGTGTTTCCTTGGGATAGTGTATTTACGCGGGCGAAGCCGCGGAAAAAAGCTAGTTTCTTCATAAAATTAAAATTTTGCTGTACAATGTTGTCAACAACCATTGTTATAATCAGATAATTGAAATCATTCCAAAGCATATCAACTTAAAGGGTTAGTATCATTACCTTAATTTATCTAGTTCCTGGATGTCAAGCGTGCTCTCAGTCATGTTTAACACACATAAAACATATCACGAAACAACACACACGGGTATTCACATTATCAAATAGGCGTGCAGTCTGCTACGCGTATCTCCCGTTAATGTTTGCGATAAGATATCATGTTTGCATACAGAAGACAAAGCTCAATATTTACGTAGTATTTATTAATAAATAGATGGAACGAAGTCGGTTGTTTTAGCAGTATTAGTCGCGATACTGGAGAGAGTCGATGGTTCTCCCTATTACACCAATTGGCGATACTTAACTGAGCGGAGTATTGTAACGAGGCTACTCGCACTGTTCCTGTTTTTATTTCAAAGTATTATCATAATAGCGGATGATCGGCGATTGTATTTTTTTTTTGTATCTAATCATAAACTTTAAACGACAAAATCTTTTATATATGTATATATATAATCGGTTTCTCGAAAACGGCTGCAAGTATTACCATGAAATTTAGTATGCACGGAGTTTTGGAGAGTAAAAACGAACTAGCTAGGTCTTAGGGATAAGCCCTGGGAAGCTGCGCATTATTAAGCTATATTTGTTTTTCTTTCATCGCGCAGTAATTTAGACTTTATTATGTCAGTCCGATTGGCAGTTTGATGTGCATGTGTATAATTTTTGTTGTGTTCGAAATTTTGGAATGTTGTGGGTTCGAATCTCGGTCAGATAAATATTTTTTGTGATTCTTAAGACATTAATTTCGTCTTAGAAGATTTACTTCGGATCCAGAGACCCCTCCGGCGCAATTGGACATAAACTCAAACGGACGTATTCGAAAGATATCACAATCGCATTGAATGCTTGCTTAAGGAGCTACTTAGTGGACATAAAAAGTCTATATATACTTATTTTCTATCAAAATCTCTCCTAAGTTTCTCCTTAAGTAAACTCATAAACTCACACTGAGTGCGGCCGTTAATGTCGTAAGATAAGGTAGTCAGTTATTACTATCGAACAATATTAACGATTTTAATTATCGTCCTTATCTCTCACCTCTGTTATCGTCCTTACGCAGGTACGGCTATACTACGTGTGGCGTGTCACATATTAAATGCGAAGTAAGAACTAAATATAATAGTATCATTAAAATTATCTAATAAGCCTACGATGGCAAATATTATTCATCCCCACTTCACATTTATGGGGAGCTACCCCTAAAATATAAAATTATTATTATTTTGTGATGCCAAAACTGAGATCTATACACATTCTTTAACTATACCAAATTTCATCCATTTATATTCATAATTACAGAAGCTAGCAGCGTGGACAGACAGACAAACAGACAGACGGATGGACAGAACGAAACTATAAGGGTTCCTTAAGTGTGACGGAAGCCTAATAAATGACTAGCTGTCCCGATACTCGTTGTTCTGTCTTGACTTTGAACTGGAATAAATTAATAAGTATATCTATAACCTACATCTAAACCTATGAATACATCCTACATGTACAAATACACGTGCTAGTTGCACGTGTATTTGTACATACCTGCAACCATACCCTCTCTTCCATCTACTACCTACACCTACCTACTAACTCTACGCCGGCATATTTTGAAATAAGCCAAACAGCTGGTAACATGACAAATTGAACACAGTGAACAGTCAGTATGGGAAAATTCAATCGTCATTTATATTTTCTCCGAAATTTTCACCGTTTAAATCTTTCCTGAACTTAACAATTACTTCAATACCAAAATTGACCAAATCGGTCGAGCCGTTCTCGAGTTTTAGCGAGTCATTCAAATTGCAATCCATTTTTATATATAACAAGAATATGCATTGTATCAACTATCAGTATACGATAATAATTGTAGTATCGCATGGCAAAGAATATTGTATAAAACATACATTGATACCCAAAGTACCCGAAGGAAATACTTCTTGTAGCAAGTTGCACTGTAACCGATTCCCGAAGAAAATTTAATTTAAAAATTTTTTCCTCGTAGCAGGAAGCCTTTATTTGAAATGTTCACTTTTAATCCATAGGTAGGTATAATTCATAACTACAATATGTCGTCTACATATCCTGCTTCCTGCAATATTTTGCAAGACTGTCATTTGACCGTCAGAAATAGGTTGCAGAAAGATGCCGCAAGCACACTCTGGAAAACTATTAGATGGATGAGGACTATCAGCAGACCTCAGCGACTAAAACGCGAAAGATGCTGGTATTATAATAAAAACGCATAGAGTATTCTATGTGTCAAAACATATGGCATGAGATTTTAAAATGGAACATTGATAGCGTTATTAAATTCATACAAGATTTTATACATGCGTACAACTTATATAATAGTTATAATTAATTCCAACATTTTAAATTAATTTTCAAGGCGTTGTTGATGCCTAATGTGTAACTCTATATCGATGTCGGTTACAGCCGTCCAGACAAGGCAATAAACGGTTACAAATAAACGGAATGGAATGATAAATGTTCCTATTATTATAAAGGATTGACGCGACGTAAATTAGTTTGGTGTACACTCCGCAGTCATTTATCATTGAGACATATTTTGTGGTTATACGGTGGGAGGGTAGAGTTTTGACTAGTGTCGTGGGTTCGATGTAAATATTATATGACCATAACTCTCGTGAAGCATTACCTAGTATCATTTTGAATTTTATTATTATTTTATATTATTAAAACGAAAGTTATTGTGAAGTTCGTTTTTTTTGGGGGTAGGCGTGCAAAAAGTAAATACATAGTTTTAACTGCTCCCCAGTATTATTTAATAATTATTTAATAGTGTTATAAATATTATCATGTAATAACTTTTACCTGTGCCTATCAGTGTCACTATTTCCTTTGTTGGCAATATTAAACAAGTATTTAAACATATTTCACTTTCACCATCACAATCTGTAAAAAGCACATCTCTTTTCTTGGTCATTTATACAAATTACAATGGAGTCCTCGAAGCAATCCATCAACCAAATGAACGAATTGTTCAACAACAAAATGACTGAGTTCCAGCAGGAGTTGAATTCTTGCCAAACATCAAGTACGATTTATCATATTACCAATCATCAGTATTAAGTCACTGCAGTCTCAAATAGAAACCCTGATGGATGCACATGACCAAGTTGAGATGAGACGAAGTAGACAAAGATAGTGCTGCTTCACGGAGTTCCTGAAGCCAAAAAGGCTGAGCCTGAATTTGTATCATCATTACTTTCAACACAATTAAGTTCCTAGTGTTGACATATCATCTATTAAATATTGTCATCGATTGGGACGTATAAATGAATGGATGACCAATCTTAATCAAATTCCATGATCTTGCTCTCCGTAACAAGGTTTGGACGGCTAAAACCAATCTGAAAAACTCTGGCAACACCCTATAAGAGTTTCTTATAAAGAAGAGGCATGACGTGTTTATGGCGGCCAGACAGCGTTTCGGTTTTTATATAGGTGTCTTATTTGAGTATATTATATATTTGTATTGTTATATATACATAATATCATGTTTTCGTCTAGTGACAGCGAGGATAGTTACCTTAGTGCATCATTCGTTCCTCTCAATGAAAATCTTGTTTCAATATTTGCAAATTTCAAGAAAAACTTTAACGTAGTACATATCAATGCCCAGAGCATTCCAGCACACTACTCTGATTTACTGGCTTCCTTTAGTGGAGCTCGTCATGCTGATGTAACCCTTGTATCGGAGTCGTGGCTCAAGCCATGTCTTCCGTCTTCAAGCTGCTGCTTGCCTGGGCTTAAGTTAATCCGTAGTGATCGCGTTGGTAGGGTTGGTGGTGGCGTCGTGATGTATCTTAGGTCTGATTTGACGTACACACTTGTTAGTTCGTCCGTACAACCTCAGCCTCCTAACTCCCCCGAATATTTATTTGTTGAGGTACAATTATCATTTAATAACAAAGTTCTCCTGGGCGTCTGTTACTGTCCCTCATCTCAAATGGATTACTTTTCAGTCCTTGAACATACTCTTGAATTGTATACACCTAATTACCCACACGCTATCATTATGGGTGACTTTAATACCTGCATGGTTAAAAACGATCTTAGTTCTGTTTTGGATGGTTGCAATTTGCACATGCTTCCACTTAATCCTACTCATACTTTTCCCGGTTGCTCGCCGTCTCTTTTAGACCTGATTATTGTGTCGTCCCCTAACCTTGTTGTCAAGCATGGACAGTGCTCAGCAGATTTATTTTCTTATCACGATATTATTTATACTTCATTTAGCTTGCGCCCCCCTAAGGTAAGAAAGAAGGTTGTGATGCAGCGGAATTTCGCAGCCTTAAATATTGATATTTTAAAATTAGATGCAAATAATATCGACTGGTCATTGGTTTCTATTGCTGACCATGTTGATACTAAGTTAAGTATTTTTAATTCTTTTATAACTCAACTCTTTCACACTCATGCACCAATTAGACCAGTTAAAATCAAACAGTTGCCAGCTCCTTGGCTTACTGATGATTTAAAATTATTAACTAAACAAAAACATTCCGCAAAAACCAAATATAAGCAATCTAATTGCCAAGTCCACCGAGAGAAATATATAAGAATTAGGAATCGCTGCAATAAAATATGTAGGGATGCCCAGCGTCGTTACATTCACTCTTCTGTGGAAAATGGCGATCCATGTAAAGTCTGGAAGTTTTTGAGGACACTTGGAGTAGGCAAAAGCTCGGATGATAATTCTTGTTTAATAAATGAAGATTTGTTAAATAAACATTTTACTTCCGTTTCTAACTCATTTGAACATTATATCAAATCTGAAACGCTTAATCACCTTTCTAGGTCACTAATCCCAGATTCCTCGCCTTTCGTTCTTAGCCAAGTTACGGGGGATGATGTCAAAAGATATGTCATGTCCATCTCCTCGAATGCCGTAGGTGATGATGGAAGATGATAATCGCGATAATTAAATAAATCGGAATTATCATCTTGCGATAATCGCAAGATGATAATTCCGATTCTTGACATCATTACGCTATACATTTTACATTGTATTGATACCTGTGTTTTCCCAAGTGCATGGAAGGATGCCAACGTAATTCCATTACCAAAGACATCGTGGTCTAGGCTGGTGTCTGACTTCCGCCCTATCTCAGTTTTACCTTTTCTCTCTAAAGTTTTAGAACGGCTGATCAGTCATCAGCTTACCAACTACGTAATAGACAATAACCTTCATAGCTCCTTTCAATCTGGCTTTCGTCGTGGACACAGTACTACTACCGCACTAATTAGGGCTACCAATGACATTCGTCTTGGTATGGACAATATGGTAATTACCATTCTAGCTTTGTTAGACTTTAGCAATGCATTTAACACTGTCGTTCATGATGTACTACTGAGTTTGCTAAGGTCTATCAATCTTTCTCTCCAACTGATTGGCTTAATACGCAGTTACCTTGTGGGTCGTCGTCAAAGAGTTAAAGTGGCTGATAGTTTTTCGTGCTGGACCTCTATCACTACTGGCGTCCCTCAGGCGTCTTGTCCCCACTTCTCTTTACGATTTTTATAAACTCCATTACTAAATCTACTACTTCATTGTTTCATTTGTACGCTGATTACTTCCAAGTCTATACTCAATCTTCCTTGATTAATCTGCGTAATGCTATTGACTCCCTTAACAGAGACTTGGAAACGATCTGTAATTGGAGCAAGCGTCACTGGCGCACAAGCGTTACTGGTGTAAAGCTGTGGAATTCGTTACTAAAACATATCAGACTTGCTAAAACGTTAAATGGCTTTAAAACTATGGTTAAGATGCATTATTTGACTATTTGTAGTCAGGTAAATCAATATTTTTTTTTTGTTTTTATTATTGTTTATTATTTTATTTCTTAAGACTGTAAAGTTTAATTAAAATTATTTGTGTATCCGTGTAATATATATTATGTATTTATTTATGTAATTAAGTACTTATTTAATAAAAGTAATTTATAAAAACTTATATATGTATGTATGTATACGTATATATATATTGTTTAAACGCATGTATTAATTGTTTTTGATGTGAAAACTTCTTTAGCGGCGCTGTGTACTTTTTTGGAATGGGTAAAAATTTCTAAACTCGCGTCTGGACACGTGACCTGATCGAAAATTCGTAAGACGGATGGAGCGAGGACAGGCGGCGCAGGGCGCTTGCGCGAATGTTCGTGTGTGTTAATGTTACAGCGTGCAACGCGCATCCATGGATGAGATTAATATTATTAATTTATTTTGTTTATTTTATTATTTATTATTATTATGTAAAATAATTGTAATAGTTCTGAAGTGTTAAATTTTTATTGTAATATAAATTGTCATGTTTGTGTACGATAGCGCAATAAATGAATATTGTTTTCCACCACATAAATAATAGTACTTTTATACTGATAATGAAAGCAATTCGTACAAAATTATTCTCTAACCATTCCAAAATATCAAAAATGCACAACGTTAATATTCAACTTTTCACTTCTGCCGGCACTCCCGGAGTGCAACCCGTCGATTTTTTGTATTTTATTGTGTTCTTTTTAACTGCTCATGCACGCCAAATTCTTTTCTATTATTTCCTTTACCCAAGGTTGCCTGGAAGAGATTGCTACCTAGTAATAAGGCCGCCATTGTGTTACCTGTGTATATTATTATTTTTTATCTCTTTTCTTTTATATATTTTTTTTATGTTGTGTGCACAATAAAGAATATTTCATTCATTCATTCAACTTTATTGTCGATTAAACAAACAAAAACAAAAACCCGACGCGTCATTTTCAATTACGATGTACTTTAATTTGAGAATGAGAAGTATCATTCTCACGACTAAGACGAATATTTATGATATTATATATATTATGCTCGAATGCAAAAGTCATTTAGGCTCTAGAGCGTGCCAAGGAAATATACATACATAAACTCGAAAAACATAACTCTAAATCCTTGCGCAGGGCAAAAAGGACATACTCGTAGGTAACTCCTAAATCCTAATACATAAACTATTCAAAAATTAAATTAAAGGCCTAGTAAATTAGAATACTCAAAAAAAGTTTTCCATGAAAAGAAAATAAACACATACATTTACTAACACGGCACACCTTGAAAGTTCATGACAATTCAAAACAATATATATCTACCGAAGAAAATAAATGTGTAGATTTTTATTTTTTTTCCTTGCCTTTTTTCTCTTTTATTAAGAAAAGAAATCACAGTAAACGCAAGCCCATTAAGCCCATTGTTTGAAAGAAAGGTTATAAAACGATAATTCCAGTGTAATGTAAGTCGTGGTAAGTCTCAGCGTAATAAAAGTATGCTAAGTATGATGTCATACTATAAATATAAAGTACATATTCAGTTACTATAAAGGTCAATGTACTATATAGGAAGTTCCTAAAAAAATGTTTTTTTTTTTTTTTAAAGAATTGGTGTCAAATTATTTTGAACATAGAGCACGGGAATATATTGCTTTAAATTCCTGTCCTATCTTTCAAGCAACAACAATAAGAAATCTTTGTGATTGCTTCCCGGTTACAACAGGAACTACGTATAAAGTTAAATACTTACCGATCTTATTTACAAAATTAGAAGAATTCACTAATGTTATATTTTGTACTATTTTTTGGCTATGTTCCCAACAATTCGACTCCTAACAGAATCTTGACAATTTTTAAAATACTACGGCAATAAATAAAATTTTGTTAAAAAGACATCAATGCTTCAATAGCTTATTCATGATTTTCATTTATCATATTTTGTTACACAAAAGTATCATTACAATGTACCGTGGAAAAGTGCAGTAATGACAGATGTAGAGTTGCTCATCGTTCACCTACGTGGTTTTCATGGCCGCAAGTGTACAGCTCGAAATAAACAGTCGGGGATCTTGGCCGGCGGTCCGCACGCGTCGCAAATTGTTCTATTACGAGAATTGTGTAACCTTCGGGTGTTTGTTTATTAGTGAAGAGTGAAAGTGCATAACAGAAATTTGTAATTAGTTTGATCTACACTTGTGGATTAATAAATTTCGTAAGTATTGGGCTGCTCTACATTTTTCTAAAAATTGGGCGTTAATTGCAATAATTAGTGTGCATTACAAAAGTATGTAACAAATACTATGTTTTAAGAGTTCATATACTATACCATATCAAATGCACACAGCTGATTATTATAATTGTAAAGAATAATAAAATTAGTAAGTGGCTGCTTCACATTTTTCTAATAATTTTGCGTTAAATGCAATGAAAATTTGTGTCCGTTGTAGATATTTTAAAAATAGTATTTTTTGTATGTTTATGATATAATAATTACACCTATGGACTCTTTTACACCACGTCAATCTGGTCCAGTACCTAGTGAATTCTCGAAGAACTTGTCTTACAGTTACCGGACAACGGAAATCTATATATTAATGCTTTTATACTTTACATGTATTTAAGATTTTTATTACATTATATACATATTTAATACACATCCATGATCCAGGAACACAGAAAACTTATTGTTTATACGGCGGGATTCGAACCCGCGACCTCCGGCTTGAGCGCCGACGCGTTAACCTCTGAGCCATAGAGGTCGTCAAATTTATAATAAATATCATACTATTATTTTCACAACTGTGGGTTATTAAAATTTATAAGTAGATTTTGTAATGCTCTACATTTTTCTAATATAACAATTGTGCATTAATTAGGTATGAAAATAAAATAAGTGTACAATACAAAAATATCAGCAATACTTTATTTTTTTGTGAGATTCAAAGACCATTAAATCATGTTTACATTTTGTTTAAATTTATACTGAAATTAATAATCATGTTTAAGATACAGAGAACAATACCAATTTAATTATTTTTCATCGTTATAAAAGTGGGCGTGAATGACGCAAGTTCTTGCATTTTATCTTAATTATCTACAGTTTCATAATATGCTCATTACAAATTACTGGAGGTCGTCCTGTGGTCGAAATCAAACTTTAAAATTCATATAATTTTAAGAGTTTAAACGAGGAAAGAAAAAAAAAAGGATTTAAAAATCGGTCTAATCGTTCCAGGCGGCTGATTAATCGTTGAACATACAAAAAAATATTTAAAAATACAGCCGCGTATATCCGCCTCCTTTTTCGGAGTCGGCTAAAAACAAATATATAACGTTATAGTTGTAACAGATTGACAAACGTCAACGCGTAAGAAAATTGTATCTATCAAACGCACGGTAGTGTGTGTGTGTGTGTGTGTGTGTGTGTGTGTTGTTATTTTATTTAAATCTATGTATCTCTAAGAATTATTTAAAAAAATAATATAAGCGGCATACCTTTCTCCACATAAACTTTAAACGTCTTTTGTTCCACTTATTAATATAATAATTATAAATTATCTGTTTAATGAATATAATAATTTTCTATAGATATATATACATATATATATATATATATATATATATATATATATATATATATATATATATATATATATATATATATATATATATATATATATATATATATATATATATATATATATATGTATATATCAAAATAATATGATAAGAAGCAAGAGTACTAAATTCTATTTGATGAAAGTCACAAAAAAGGTGCCCTTGAAATATGATCGTAATGCGTAATATGTCCTGTAAAATCAATAATTTAAAAGTATTAAATTGCCACTACTCGTACTAGGTAGAGTTGGTGGGTACCTACCCAGCAGTAGTAGTTAGGTACCAAACTCTACTCGGCTCTACCCCATAAGAAAAACCTCTAGACCGTAGCGAATTTATTACATAGTAGATATGTTTATTTCGGCATGTTTTAAATTAAATAATATAATTAATTCAACCAAAATACACGGAGCGCTTTTTACCTGCTGTTAAAAAAGTGGCGACCAAAAGTCAAAATACTACTAGATAGTACAATAAATAAAAAATATATATGTGATGAATGTTCAGTTCTATTTAGCACAGTGTAGTATTTGTGTGGGAGCCTCTATTTCAGGACACCGGGGCATTTAGCAGTGACGTGCACAGGATTATGAAACTGGGTATGCGGCGAAGTACTCGGTCACAAAAACTTTATCGTTTATAGATTTTTAGCATAGCTACAGCCAAGCGACGGATCTCTAAGTCGAAACCATGCCAACAGAGCAAGTCTTAGATGTACTACTATTCATGTACATCTTCTACGGCAACGCAGACAAAACAGCGATCCGTCGTCGCGGCGGAAGAAATTCTAATAAGTAAAATAAGCATATTTTAAAATATTATTACTACTCACCAGTCAGTCAGCTTCAATTTTCACATATTCAAGGTTCCGGTTACTTGAGATTACTATATCCCGATGTAAATAAACGCAAGATTTCGGCCACCTCAAATATCTTATCCAAGTGAGTGAGGCCGCGGAATAGAAATTATTTAAATCTGAATATCCCGAATCAGTCCACACTGTACTAGAATTACTTAATAATATGCAAGGAAAACAATATAATTTAATCGTGTGTACACAACCACACAGCCAGTTATACGTTTCATAACTTTTAACATGAAATTTTCGAGTTACATTATTTTTTTGCTGGTTTAATTGTTGTAACTCGGGTACACGCCTACCTTTAGACAGAATTTGAATCTTTTCACTGAATGACAATTGTGAGAACTTGTTATTTTTAATTTTTAATAAACACACATTATCAACGCAAACCCTTACAATCAAATAACATTTAAAAAAAATTAACATACACACTAGTAAAAGTAAATCACTACAATTATTATAGAAACTCAGTAAGAAACTGTTAAATGTACACACTTTCAAATGTTAGAATGAAAAATCTTTTAAGAAAACTATAAATAAACAGGAGCGATTAAATTGTAAACAATGCTTATCACATGAAATATGCAATATTGCCCCCGCGAAACACAAAATGTTTCTTCTATTTAAATAAATAAAACCTTACTCAACAAATGCATAATGTGCATACATGATTCATTAGATTCACGTCGTATTATTTTTAGTCGATTTATAGGCAACGAATAATTTCCGACAAGCCAGTTCGGCGGTTTTCGGAAGCGATCAGATAGCCGAACCTAGCTCCCAGCTCGGCTCGGCTCTCAGTTCGGCCATCGCCTGCCGCATGAGTTACCGCTATATAATCATGTCGATATTCATGGATGTGTGCGTTTGCGAAGTATGAAAATTACACACACATGCGATGATTTTTTGCAGAACTTACCGGCATTAGTTGCTATATAAAATATTAGGCGTTTTTAAGTTATTATATTTTTTTAATTAATTTATTTACTATTAATTAAAGTCACCTAAAACGTACAAACGTTTCATTAAAATATCTGTGAATGACAAGTAAAGCACCGCATTTCTGCCTACAAGGAGCGCACGCCCCTGGCATTTAGTCAAGACGCATTCGATAATTTCGACGGCGAAGTCCGAAATCAAAAATTTATGGGATTTGACATACGGCATCGCAAGCGACTAAAATCCCATACATTTATGGTTTCGAACTTCGCCATCGAAATTATCGAATGCATCTTGACTAAAGGCCCTGCCGCCGTCCCAGGTGACATCATTACATCACTATTATTTTTTTACAATAGAGCAGAAAACTTTATTATCATAAGTATATTTTTTTTGGTGATGTGATATTATTATATTCTTTAAACTAAATTTTAAATCTGTATTTTTTTTAAATATTGCAATGTAAACAAACCTTTTATGTTAATACCATTACCTTAACTGGCAGTATAATATTATTTTCTCTTTTTTATTAAAATTTAAATGAATATTTGGTGGAATATAAGTGACAAATATTTAGAGGGAAAACTGTTTACTATTCAACTTAGGTGAAAAACTGTAACGTAAGAATTTTAAATTATGTAGACTGGTACTTGGCAGAAGGTACTTAATTTAAATGATATACTATATATTTAAGGAGAAAATAACTTGTATCTAATCTGCCTGGTTTTCAGGTAATAAAGGATCTATTGCTTTTGTTTCAAGTAGGTACTTTTTTACGATTAAGAAAAAATAATATAATTAAGCGACTTACATGCAACTGCTCAACGCCACATACGAGACGTGAGGGTTAAACTTTATCAATACACGAAACAAAACAAATTAGAATTAATTACCGATTGTAATTTAACCAGTAGTGTGTCATAGAATAGTGGATTTTAAAAGCTACTATCTAAAATATAAATTCGCTCGCATCATAAATAATATGCGTTTAAAATCGAACATTACAGTGTTTTGTGGTTTCCTGCAGTTTTATAAAACCAGATATCATGTTTAGAATATACCTACCTTAAACTATTTTCATTAAATGTGAATAAACTGACGGTAAAAATGTGTACCTACTAGGTAAGTAGTAATTACATGTACCTAAAGAAATCTGAAGCCTAATTCTCGTATTTAATTAACACTTTGAACTTACTTTCAATTAATTATAAATGAACTGTATTGTTATCATATTATATTAAACTACTAACCCAAAGTTATTCTACTATTACAAGTTTGACGATTACGAGAATACCATTTTGCTGCTAGACGAGAATGAGATCGAAACTGTATCGAAACTGTATTATTGTAAGATTGAAATAGCAGAATCGAACTTTTGTTGTTTAAATATATATATAATGACCTCTAGTAGCAAAAATATTACTTTTACTGCCTCACATTTTGAAAATTTTATGAGCCAATTAGTGAATAATTTATTACTGATGTTACTATTTGCATCGTAAATGCAAGTGCAAAGTCAAATACTTTCATCAAGTTTACTGTGCTATTCATTGTTATTATTACTATTTGGCGTTGCTTCGCAAATAAACAACGGAAAGTTGGAAAGACACAGAGTCTTGGTTATTATTATTGAAGAAAAACATAGCAAAATTAAAAGACCCGGCTACTATATTTTTGCTTGCTCTTGCTCGGTTTACAATCTACTATTGATCGTGGACATATTTTGATTTTATGAAAGATTTGATTACGGTAAGTTAGTTTTAAATGATAAAAATTGATAATATTATACCAATATAAATTACAAAAGTGTAAAATGTTTTCATTTTTTAGTTTTAGTTGTCGATGGGCTGATGTCGATTCAGGGCGAAGTTCGAAAACAAAATGTATATGGTTTGACATAACGCATAGCAAGCGACATGACATATAACGATGACATATGTCAAATCCCATAGATTTTTGATTTCGAAGCTCGCCGTCGAAATTATCGAATGCATCTTGACTAAAGGCCCAGATTTTCTTAACTGCTTTTACAACCAGCCAGCAAACAATGTACCTACGTACATTGTTTGCTGACTGTCCACTTGAATACAAGTCCCAGACTACTGTTGGATGTAGGTTATTCTCGTTAATATTTTCTATTCCTTTCATAATACCTCAGGGATAGGTAAATGTGCCGCTTCACCTTTCCAATTCGGCCCTAAGGGCCCTGTTACACGAGGCGCGCGGTAATCGTACGGCGGTTATGTTATTGTTAAAAATCAGTACGTTTGAGGCCTATATGTCTTTACAGCTTAATTTTCTATGAATGAAAACAGAACCCAAAGTCTCGTACTTAAAATAGACTTTTAATTTAGTTTCCGATATGACCGCGGCTCCGGCCGCGTAAATACAGGCCCACGGGAACACTGTACTTTTTCAGGATATAATGTAGCCTATGTTTTTATCCAGAGCCTAAACTACTATCATACCGAATTTCATCAAAATCCGTTCAGTAGTTTTTGAGTGAGAGAGTATCAAACATCCACCTAACCATCGTCACAAACTTTCACAATTATAATATTACTAGGATAAATTAATCGTCTTGATAACATAAACTAATTTTGGAGTTTGGATCAATCAAAACGCGTTTGAAGTTGGTTTGACGTTTATGACCTTCTGTTTAAACATATCGAGACTACATCGATACTGTATTATTCTAAGATTTAATTAACAGAATTGACCTGCAAGTGTTCGGCCCTGAGCGAACTGTATGGAACACAATGACTTGCGCGTCACATTAGTGTAATAAATTCTAACTGCTCGTTTTTAAGTATAATATATTCTTATATGACGTGATTAATTAGAATACAATATAAAGGGCTCCTTTTTTGGGCTTGTAGTCAGCCTTGAGTGCTCATATAGTACGTTATTTATTAGTATAAATTATATTTTAATCATAATTATTTACAATCATAATTTACAGCTAACTTATGATCATTATTTTTAATTTCATTTCTACTTACGCTACTTTTGCTCAAAAAAAATACGCTTTCTTGTTTGGTTAAGCAAGTATTGATAAGTTCAATAATTTGCCACTCGGCATATGTATTTTTTTACGCATTTTTTGGCGTGGTAACGCGTTACTCGCTAACAGTCTTGCAAGTCATTGATATTGTCCTTTTAAACCTATTAAATAAAGCGATAAAATTACATTATAGAGCACTAATACTTCGCATTATGCGTGGTGCATTGCATTGGTCAAGAGAAAGAGTGAAATCATAGAGATTGCGGAAAACGAACGCCTGCTGTAATGATTGCACATTTCCGCGTCAGTTAGGAAGTGTATGCAGTCTTCCGTTAGGCTCAATGGTGTGACGTCATCATATCGATCTCTACGTCACTGCGCACGACTTAATGACACTGCGCCGAATTAATCCCGAATTATAACTGCACTTAATAATATTAATACGGAACTTACTACAATGATAACGATGTAAATGTAATGATAATAAGGCAACACTCGTGAAACTATAAAGACATTTTAGTGATTGCCCCGTGTAGGAAATTTGAGGCGCATGCGCGAAAAACATGGCGAGGAAACGACCTCACTGCAGGGTAAAGGAGGTACGGACTTCGACATTTCAAACATTGTTTTAATAAACAGTATTCATACACAAAACACGCATTGGTATATTATGATAGTCATTAGTCAATATGAAAAATTATTATGTCGATTTTTTAACTAGCTATTATATTAAGAAATTACAAAGAGAGAATAAAGACAGATACCTACATTACCTAAATTGTTTAATTTAAAAAAAACGTAAATCTGCTTTAATATTCTTTGGCGATTTAGTGGGCCTCTTAGTTCCTACCCTTAGTTTAGGTCTCTTCAAATTTAAATAACCAAGGATTGCTTACTTAGCTCGATAAGCTAGAGAGTTTAAAAATAGCTAGGCTAATCATAAAAATACATCGAATTAGATCAGTTACACCATTTTTTGCATTATTTATAACATTCGGTGCATAAAATAATAATACAAACACTAACTAAAATTCACTTGAAATCTAAAATAAGTTTTACCTATTAAAGAGAGGCTATTGTAATGAGGATTTTTAGTTTATTTTTCTTTTTCCTTTGTAAATGAAAAAGAGGTCAAGTTTTCACCGAATACGGCCCTGTGTAGTGACTGTGTTCGGTTTTCATCGGGCGTCCTCGTGAGTTTTCGCGAAGCGCTTTCCAACCCCAGTAGCTATGCCTCCACTACCCTAAAAATCTTTAAAATGTTTCTCCGCGAAAATTTCACTTAAAAATGTGAATAAATGTATATAAATACGTCTCTAAGTTTATATGTTGTTAAATTGTGTATGTTAAGTGTATGTGCAAGCCGTCAGTGTTTCGTTCAGTTCAAAATCTTTGCCACGGAGTAATAATAAGTAATAAGTTTTTACCAAATGAAAGGCATACTTTATTACAATGTTATACGCAATAAACAATTGAGTTAAGGTTATAAAACCTTAGCACTTAGTAGAATGTTTGAGGTTAGGTGTGCAGACTGTGTACTATGTATGTATAGTTTGTCGATACGTATAACGTAACTCTACAAAAACCTTTCCCATTTCAGACACTACGCCATGGAAGACATCGACGACGATGACTGAAAACGAAGTGAATAGGATGCTGGGTGAGTTAAACATTATCTTTAAAAAAAAAACAAGTGAGTTTTTCCCATGTTTTCCCACAAAAACTGCCATCGCTTACATATCAAAATTTCAACGATCAAATTGACAATATTAAAATTAGTCACATAATATATATTCAAATGTCTTGTATTTTGCATTGATATTAACAATTAGCGCATTTTTAATCCAATCAGTTATCGATAATATTTCTTTTTAAAAACTATAACGTCTCCGAAAATCAATTCTGGATACTTCGGGCACATGATTCACTGCTTATGTAAAGATGTTTGGGCAAAAAAATATTTGTCATACTCAAAGTAAAAACGCAAACTCTATCTTTATAAAGATATATATTATTTTTTTTTTGAGTAGGACAATTATTTTTTCCACCTGTTCGTCTTCACATATAAGCAGTAAAACCTGAAGTATCCATAATTATTTTAAACCTTATATATAATTTTATGCTTGAAACGTTTCACTTTGATGAAGCCAAAAGGAAGGGTAATGATTTTTGGCAGTCTATGTACATATGTATGCTAGTTATACCGTAACACCTAAACTACTGATCCGATTTTAACGAATGAGGTGTCAATAGACTCGTGCTTATAGCCCGGGTAACATATTAGGGTATATTATAATTTGCGTGGTCGGGATATAGTTTTTTTTAAACAAAATATAGTAATTATATACTGTTTTAATAACGACAACTTTTGTAGTGGAATAGTATGTTAAGCTTATTATACTATTCTACTACAATAATCACCGAAAGTAGGCTAAAATGGAATACGCTAGTTCTTATTATTGCCCATTTCCATTTTGAAGTCACGCGATTAAATTGTAACATGTACCTACGCGTAATTAATAGTCAACTCTATCAACAGCACTTACGAATACGTAGATAGTGGAGTTAAAGAAAGGTAAAAAAAAGGCGGTAAAATTGAGAAAAATCCTTCTGAGCGAAGGATTTTTCTCAATTTTACCGCTTCTTTTAACATTTGGTTTGATTTAATATTTTGTTGTTGTATTTTTTCAACATAATATCTTGTTTACTGCTATAACTAGTAATGACGGTTGGGTATTCATTAATATAGTGCGAATATTTTTTTTTTCGTAACGGTTACCTTATGTACCCAACATAAGGTAACCGTTACGAAAAAAAAAATATTTCGAATAAACGGAGTGCCTAAGTAAACGAAAGATATATAGATGAAGTACCTGGATAACCGAGCTTTGCTCGGAGTTCTTATAAATTAAAAAAAAAAAATAAACACAAAAATATTAATCTGACCGGGACACAAACCCACCAACATTCTGAATTTTCGAACATAGAAAACATTTATACATACAATTAATACCAAACCGCCAATAGAACTGACATTATAAGTCGCAATTATTGATATATTGTTGCACGACGTTGAAAAAAACATATTATATATGCTAAAACTGCGCAGTTTCCCAAGAATAAGACTAGATCGATTTTTCTCCCCCCAAAAACTCCCTGCATATATATATATATATATATATTTAAAGTATAAGATATGGTCATCAGGTACCTTTATTTGATATATATATATGTATGATGTGGTGTACAAACGATTGCTTGATTGTTTGTATTGCAGCAAAAGTTAAAGTAGAGCCTTAAAATAATCTTTGTTCTTTCGAATTACATTTTCGGTTTTAAACTTACTATTTTAATAACTTTTGTCAAGTGCTTAGAAATCCATTAGCAAATGCTTTTGAAGGGAGGAATAAACTCCAAAGTCACTCGGTGTGTAGAGTCACGTCGACCTTTTGAAAAAGTTAGCTAAGCAGAATGATTGCCATTGAAACGTTTGCATTTTCAATGAAATTATTTACCATTCTACATATTTATTTGAGGTTTTTTTTACAAAAAATATAGATAAGAACCAGTACCATTATAGAGCACTGAAACTTCACAAATCATAGGATTGTGAAGTGGTTCATAGCGGGGCTTCATCTAAATTATCGTGACTTTAACAGTGGTTATTTCTTAGTCAAGTCTATTTTTGTACGAAACTATAATTACGTTTAAAAACCTACGTATAAAAATTCTTATAATTATGAAGGTAATAAAAAGTAAAATATTATTTTTATGTCACAGACATTACAAAAAAATACAGCATCTAAACTGCACAGCCTGTAAGTATAATTATTTTAAATAAAACTTCGTTGATAATTATAAAATCAGTAAGAACTTCACTTTCCTAGGTAGTAGATACCTACTACCTACTACTACTACTACTTGGTAGTAGGTACCTACTACCTACGTACTATCTAGGTAGAGAATATTATAGGTGCGCTCAGTAGGCGGGCTTTACATATTAGATTAGATGCCTTCAATATTACATTATATATATTATATCACATTTCACAATTTATTATATTATATTATATAGTCATCCAATAATACTTCAGAGTTGAGCGCAAAGGTCTAGGTCTTTTATTGTTCAATGTAGGTAAAATTTTGGCGAACTTTAAAGGTCGACTCAATAATATTCGCAATAACGACTAATCATTCGGTGTTGGAAAAGCTACTTGTTAATAAATGTAAAATTTGTCTACTAAATATCTGATATCAATTGACTAACGGCTGGTTTTAATTACCTATCTAACTCGTCATTCAATCATTTGCCGGTTTTTTGAGATCCAAATGTGACGTTTTTAACAAATAGTTATTGGTAGATAGGTTATTGAAACGGGCCGTAAGTGGACAATGCTTATTCAAGATTTTGGATACAATCTAAACAGTTGTAACAAGGGTAAAGTCGTCTTTATTTAAGCATGAATTAATAATAATTAGTTAAGTGTATGTGTGTAAGTGTAGGTGCACTACGATATTGATAGATAATATTTCACCCTATTTAAATTTTTGAAAACGCTGAAATACGTAACTCATTATTTTTCCCTACTCAATTCATACGAAACTTTATGCAAATATGTCCAAGGAATAAAAAGTTTCATACAAATTGTACCCCTATTTTACCCCTTGGGGGTTGAATTTTGAAAAATCCTTCCTTAGTGGATGCCTACGTCATATGAGAAATACGTGTGCAAAATTTCAAATTTCTACCCTTATGGGTTTAGCCTGTGCGTTCATCAGTAAATTAGCTTTTATATATAAAGATAGATAGATAGATAGTTCACATTTTTGAAATACTCATTCTAAGAACTGCTATTCAAAAACCGATCATAGTTCTTTATAATTTAAGTAATAGTTAAAAATTAATTTATTTTTGTTTAAGTCTATATATGCGAAAACAATATAATTGTGTATATTTCGTTTTGTTTTCGTGTTAAATAAAATAAATAAAATCTCTCCTACGTAGCCACCACTTACGTCATTGAATTTTCTAAGAAAAATGCATAATCCTGCCTGGCTACAAGATAAAATAAATTATTTTATACATGCTATAGGTAAAGAAATACATACTTGGAATTCTCGACGCATAGCAAAGAAAGTCATATAGTAGCAACAATAATTGTCATGGTATCAACAGTCAGCACAAACAAATAATTAATTCGCTTTCTTAACGTAATAAAGTCACGTGTTTGCGTTATACATAAACATGCACTGCATCATTTAAGCACCTACTGCAGTTGTCCTAATTAAGTACCTAGGTAGTTGGTCGTCCAGTACTTAGGTAGTAAACTACCTGGACTACTAGTGTCTGTACCTACTTGCTATGTCATTCATAGTATGGCACGGTGAAGGACAATACGTTATGTAACTTCTTAGATTACACCGTGACGGCATCTTAAGTTAAAATGGCTTATCGCAATATATTTTTAGACGTAGAAGACTTAGTAGGACTAGTAAGTGAAGAGAGGTAACTCATGGACTTATCTCGCACGATAACCCTTTTGATACATTTGAATATCAATAAGTGCAGTTGACTATTTTCTTGTGATAGTGACGGTTATGTGCAATATTTCAAAAGTATTTGTAGAGAATAATAGTATATTCAATGAAAAGATAGTGTTTAAGATAAAAAAGAGGAAAAAGAGACCTTGATTGATATGATTGTAATCATATTGTGTGTGTTCGTGAAAATCATTAGCTTAGCGAAAAGTTTATCAGTGGATTTAAAACTAAAGAAAAAAGATCGCCATCTTTGCAATAAAGGTAAGTAATATTATACAAACTGTGAAATGGGTAAATAATACCTATAAATGTTGAATTTGCAATATTAAAGAGATGAGAAATTAGAATTGAGAAACGAAATACGTGATGAAGTTTATTCACTAACAATACCAGTCGTTTGAACTCTGACATAGCAATAAACTAATTTAACATTTAATTTAGTTAAGTATCAAGTATGGAAAAATAGAAGAAAAAAATTAGGTAAAAATAAAATAAATTTAGAAATAGGAATTTGGAAACCTCCATCTTAGATAAGTACTATTTTCCATAATCTAGATACAAATCATGATAAAAAAATCAAAGAATCTCATTTGTTTACAAACATTCCTGCATATTATCATATTGTGATCGAAAGGCGTATTATCCAGCTGTTACATACGTTTTATATTTGCATGTTTTACCTGCAGGCTGCAACAAGTCTTCAAATAAGTATGTTTAATATTATTATTTATGCCTATTTAATAGTGGTATTTAATAATTCCATAATTGTCAATATAATTCAAATAGCGATATCCCAAATTAGAAAGCAAGTATAGTAAATAATAAATAAAGCGCAGTTTCAGCACATAGATAATTTGCTGTAATAATAAGCGCATTGCATCAGAGACATCTATCGTTAAACTAAAGCAACTTGGTCCATTGATTGCCACAAGTTTCAATCATTTTGATAATAGATGTCACTTTTAATGGTTAAAATAATTTATTATTCTCACGTTGGCGGTGATGACTATCGGCCCGCTTCATTAACCTATCTACCAATAACTATATGTTCGAAACGAATATGTATCGCAAAAAACCGGCAAATGATTGAATGACGATGTTTTGATCAAATAGTTATTGGTAGATAGGTTATTGAAACCGGCCATTAATCGAATAGGAAAAGAGATCGATACGTCATAGAGATTAACGTAATCCACTTAATTTTAACATCGATGTAACTACCTATGTTTTTTCGTTTGCATGTTAGTTAATAGGTAGGTACAATAATTTGTTTTCATTATTTTATTGGTTTCCTTATTTTTACGCACTACGAATTCATGTATTTATAATTCTAACTCCCGGTTTCTGAAAAGCTAATCAAAGCCAAAATTAACTAATCAGCGATCAAATCTCATGTCAAGTGTAAATTGAGTTGCAAAAAGCTTGATCAGTCGTTTAATTTGATCAACATGTTAGTTAAGAAAACGAATGTCAAACCCATGGTCAAACCTCATGTAAAATACAGTTTTCAGTTCCTGAAAAGCTATATAAGGCATATCAAGATGATCAATAGGCATGATGCCTAAAAGAAATATTAGATATCATTTTATATTCTGTTTTATACTTTTTTTCGTTATTTAAAAATAAATTATTTGGATCAATATCAATTATTAGTTATTTTTTGGCCAAAATAGTGTTCAATAGATTTATCATATTAATCTGTTTTTATTTCAGTACGTTTCCTGCATATTTGCATACAAATATTTTAATCAAAACGGTGTCTACTTCAGGTCATTCACATAGCCTTGTAATGTTTATTATATCTTACTTGCTAAATGTACCGTTAAGATCTCAATACATAACTGCACATTCAAAAACATGTTGGCGAAAATGTACTGTCTGCTTTAAAATACTCGTATCACGTATGTACAGAAATAGAATAATGACCTTGTTACCTAAGTTGAAGATGTAAAATGATTACCTAATAGTTTAATACTGAAATTAATTAAAAATAAAAATAATAGGTAAGTACCTACTCAAGTATCAAGAAATACTGAGTACAAAATAAAGTGCAGTATTGGAACTCAACATGTTTGAGTTAAATCTATGTAGAAATCATAATTCTTTACTCGTATGAATAGAAAAAACATGAAATGTAGGCATAAATTGAATTTAATTTGTTAGATTTTAAATTTTGCCGCAACAACGTGCCTCACAATATGGGAGGTCGAGAGGCGTGAAGTTGGCGCGCACGCGTACGTCAGTAAGGCGCACTGCGCTTGCGCGTATGACGTTTACACGGCGGTGGTGTAGTCAAGATCCGATTAACAACGTCAGTTTTTTTTTATTATGTTATCGCCATAAAAATATCAAAATAATCTTTTAAAACTGTGTATTCGTCAGCTGCAACCAAATTTCACACGTTTCTATTTTGTCATTTTAATATTTTTATCATTTTCCTTTATTTAGAAATCTGCTATTAGCGATCATTATAAACATAATATGAATGTGTACATTATTTTTTGTGATGATTTCGAATGTTTTTCCTTTGTTGTGCAAGTATCAATGTGTTTTATGCGTCGATCGCGCTACATTTCATCCCGACCTATTATTTTCGCGCCCATTGGCCGTTCCTGTTGTTCCCTGTTGCGCCTCACTTCATCTCGCTCTGTCCCGCTCTGGCGCGACGTTCATTCAAGCGGGGGACCGAACCCGAATATGTGATTAGACGAGGGATTCTCGGGATCGGGGATACGGCTGCTATTCTGTTGTGAGCGGCATGCAGCTGTCAAATTACTCGGCGAATACACAGTTTTACTTTCATAACTATTATCATATTTTATTAATTGAGAACGTCTATTCCAGTTTCTTTGCTTGTGTTTGTTGAGTGCAAAACAATGTGAAAAGTGGTTGTTAAGTTATTTTTCTAAGTAACTTGTATCCTTTCCGACTCAAAATAAATAAAGACGCAAAATGTAAGGTCCCACCTTGGCTGTGAAGTGGAATGTAATGAAGGAAGATAGTGCGTCTAGTTCGAACAATTAAAGGATACATTGGGAAAAGAAAATGCGGATCAAGACATATACAGATTATCGCCCGAATGGTAAATATCTACATTAGGCATTTCATGGACTAATTGTTTATGATAATTTTGTAAAACATTACCAGCTTATTATATCTTAATTGTAAATTAATTGTGTACCGGAATTACAATACATTTTAATAGGATTATCGGATCTGTCACAACACTGTCAAAATGAATAATTTCATATAATATGGAAAGCAGACAAATCAAAATATATTTCGTAACTTTGAGTAGGAAGTTTGCCTTGCATATGCGTCATAACTTGTTTTACAATACCGAAGTAATAACTTTTTGATATTTTATTAATTACTTCATTCTGTACATTAACGTTTACGTCTAACCAATGTTACTGTAATGCTGAATTTCATAAAATGATACTGTTAACTTGTTTTGTTTGCTCATCAAATTAATTCTAATCTCGCATCAGGAAAACGAACGTCTCTTGAATTTTGCATAGTTCATGAACCAGAAAGTAAAATGAGTCTGCTTTTAAATATTTGTCTCATTTTGGATTTAGGTTAGGAACCCATCCTCGGGAAAAGCGTACTTAGGCCAAAATGTTTTAGTAATTAACTACCTTCTAATAATTTGGCTTGTAATTTCCCAGTAGAATACACGTAATAGTCAGTAGATTGTAATCAATATAACGATTACGACACTTTCTCCTTGATCAGGTACAATGTTCGTGGGTTGAATACTCATGCAATGTTTTAATACAAGGTTTGAACTATATACGATAGTCTTTAATATTACCCGCAGATCCAGGCATCATATCCCTTTAGAAAAGCTATGTTATGTTGCTACCTACTATTTAAGTTGTATTACTATGGGAATAAGGTTCAAAATTGATACACACCATGATGAGTGTCTTTGACTGTACCTAGAAAATTCGTTTATAATATCTCTGAGTTTCTGTGAAAGTGATTCACTTATGTCATCGGCATAGATGTCCTATCAGAGGTAGAATAACTCTGAATGGACTGTGCAATTATAGGCATACAATGTCCTCTCATACCGTTTATTGCCTTGTGACATTAGCCAAGTTTGATCCATTTCTGAATGACGAAAGCCAAGGTTTCAGCAAATAAATAGATCAATTCCAAAAAACTTTCGAAACGGTTTATATTTAAAGGTTTTTTGGTTATGATGATAAGTATAGTATATTAATAGGTACGTGAAGGAAAAATCCTTTTTACGTAAATTATACAAATGGAAGAATATGAAATTTGGCACAAATAAAGTTGATGGAGAAAGGTTTGCAGAAAGTATTTTTCAAATAATCTTTAGAAATGCGTAAAATTATTAAAAATAAATTTACACACACTATGTTCCATTTAAGTTCTTCGAGAACTTACCACGGGACCAGGAAGAACGTGGTGTGAAAGCGTTCATAGACATTATTATTATAACTCACACTAACATGCGTCTGTAAAATAACAGTAGGTGTTGGCGACCTCTAGCTCTGTATAAATGCTTACTCAAAGATATGCAAATTTTTCAATAAGGAGCCCAAAAATGCCACCTAGATCCTCCCACTGTTGTCGGTTGAAGTTTCGTCAGCTCCAAAACAATTCAACAGAACAGAGCAGTGTTTTAAATTGCGATGACTTGTCGGTTCGCTTATTGAGTCTAATTGAGGCAGGCGAGGTCGCGGTTTTATCATCCTCATGCAATAGAATAATGGCCGAGAATATATTGAAAACTTCATCAGACAGATTTATCCGAGAGATAGTTATACCACAGAGTAGAAAATATATAAACTTTAAACTAACGTACAGATAAACAGCTTTCATAGAACGAACCGAATCGATTCAAATTTGAAAATTATGACGTCCCCTTCAAGGGCCCTCAATTTTTCCACATAATCGTGGACACTATGTTGCTGTTTATCTGTTCCTCTTTCTTTAATCTGTAGTTACACTACAAAGTCTAAATGTATACAAACTTACGGTTACGCTATCTAACTGTAGTAAAATATTTAGGGTACAAGAAAATTGAGCTACATAATATGACTAACTATAATATTATAAAAGTCACCTTTCCGATTTAATATAAACAAAAATAATTAAGTTCTAACAAATCAATGTGTCACTGTTTTTCTATATTGCGCGATGAATACCTAAGTGACATTTAAATTAGTAGCATTATAAGCACCCTTAAAGCTTTACATTTATATTACATTGAATCGGAACGGAGCATATACTTATTGTAGTTTAGTAATATATATTCTTTTTTGTAGTTTCAAATTGCAATGTACTTCAATCTGTCATTTGACGTACATTACAAGGAATTAAGGGATTATTACGATCAATACTATATACATGGAACTCAATAGACAAGATGGTACTCAAAGTCTCTTAATTCTCTCGTTCTATGATCCACTTTTTAATATTTTCTGGCAACTAGATATTATATCCTAAAACCTTTCGCAAAAAATGTATTTAGTCTTACCTGCCTAATACAATTTAATTGATCGCGTTGCGTATGGCTTCACGCAAATATTGCTACAATTATCTTTTCCTTTTTTAAATAAAAAATGGATCATGCATGGAGAAAAATAAGACATTTTTGGTGATGGTGATCCTACCTACGTACCAAAAATCTCTTATTTCTCTCGTTTCATGATCCATTTTTTAGATTTTCTGGGATATGTTGCTCCGTTGTATGTGAAAACTACATAAGTCGTAAAGCCTTTCCCAAAAAATGTATTTAGTCTTGCTTGCCTAATACAATTTAATTGATCACGTTGCGTATGGCTTCACGCAAATATTGCCACAATTATCTTTTCCTGTTCTAATTTGTGGCCTCGCTTGTTTAAACTAAATCGATATGCAATGAGTATTGCTGATCTGTTATCATGCTATAGCTACATATAGAGTTACTTACTATTAGATACCCTTGCAGCTTATTATGCTCATCTATAAACTTAACGTTACTAAAAAGCTTCAAATTACCATAGTCTGGCCGTCAATGATATTAAAACGTTGTACCTACTATTAAACCACATGAAAACCAAATGAATGGTTTTCCTTTGTTAGAAATATTCAGGACAATTTTGCAATATTGACCTCCTAAAAGAGATGACTGAATGTTTTAAAAACTAAGAAAAAATTGAAGGCACCACATTGACCTACTGAAAGTGACGAGTAAAATATATTGGTATCTAGTAAAAATCAAAAATACCCAGGTCATTATTACGAATCTATTGACACCTCATCAATTAAAATTGGATCAGTAGTTTAGACGCTACGATGGAACAAACATACATACATAGAATGCCAACGTAGTCGGGTAAAAAAACCAGATCGAGGGGGCGTAATGCAAGGAGAACCCTGTTATATCTCTGCCAATTATTTTACTCTATTTAGGCTGAGGCATATACATACCCCTTATAGGGCTCAGTGGTCCTACATAATATCTACCTCTATTGGGAAAAAGTGAGAAATGAGTATGTATATTGTATAATATTATTTATTTAACACATACATTATGTCAGACTAATATGACGAAGTGTGATCAGTGATCACTGATAAATATATAACAATTCTCGTTAGTCTAATAGTAATATTGCTGCATTGTAAGTGGAAAATGAAGTAAATGCAAATTGTTTATTCAATTGGTTTGTGACAGAGCTGTCCAGACTGTATGAATCACCAGAATACACCGTGCACACAATGGAGTTGATATTCGAAATTATAAACTTCCTGGGCTTGACCTGAATCAGTTTAATTTTTATATACTTAACCCCTTGCAACCGACTCTGCCTGTGTTGATACATCCTCCTAGTCAAAAAGGATCATGAAAATGTATTACAGTTTACTGCAGGTGATATTTCTCTTTACTGGCACGCATGCAGTGAAATGCATAAAATATGAAAATTGAATGTTTCACGAAGGTTACGTTTATTGGAATTCTACTATGCAGTTATCATTTTTTGAACTGAAGTGAAAAAAAGAGGCAAATCTAATCAAGCTCTTTCATTTGATATAATATGTTTACAGTATTGGAGACGGTCTCCATACAAAAATATCCAGTGTTCTTTTGTATACGTTTGTTTGCGCACATCTATCGAATTTGATACAAAAGTATTGGCTTATATAGTCTGAAACACCATACACTTTGTAATTGTAGGTACAATACCATATTTTTACTTTCATTGTAGATACTAACTAAGATCTTAGAATATCTTATTATATAGCTTTATTATTCCATAAGACTTGTGTAAAAGAAAACTTATTTTCATAAAATAACAATCGGCTTCGTGTAGGTAATTACTTCCTTCAAGTAATTTGTTGTAATATGAACGGCTATATAGTACGTATCCAATATCTAGTATAGTATATTACAGTAAATAAAGGTTTATTAATTAATATGTAACATGTATTATATTATTGTAGATTATTAAACAAAACCTGTTTCATAATCTGAGGTAATCCTCCTGAGGTTAGGTTAGTGCAAAATTTCAAATTTGGAATTTGAAATTTTGCACACGTATTTCTCATTATGACGTAGGCATCCACTAAGGAAGGATTTTTCAAGATTCAACCCCCAAAGGGGTAAAATAAAAGGTATGAACCTTTTCATTCCTTGGACATATTTGCATGAAATTTCGTATGAATTGAGTATCTACGGAAAAAATAATGAGTTACGTATTTCAGCGTTGTCTAAAATTCACCCCCTATTTGACCCACCTAGGGATAAAATATGATGAAATGATGGGGATGAAAGTTTAAAAGCTAATTTCATGCGGGCGAAGCCGCGGGCAGTTAATGCTAGTTTAACAATATTTGTATTGTAACAACTATTAGCATTACACATGAGTTGATAAGAGTTGCGCATCACTAAGTTACATTATTACCAATGTGTGTCATTAGAAGAATATTGGAGTTTTATAAATATACTAAAATGCGGTCGTGGAGAACGTAGAATTACGTACATTGACTCATCGCTACTTTTCTCTCTCACGCAGGAACAATTATTACGCGTTTACACAGCGATAGGAGCGCGATAGCAATATATTCGTGCTCGAGTGAAAGAGAAAAGTAGCAATGAATCAATGTACGAAATTCTACGTGCTCCGCGACCGCACTTTAGCATAAAATTATTGTGTTATATGAAATGAATAGACATCTACTTCTGAGATACATTGATAGTACGTTCGGGCAGTTGTTCTGTTGTTCCGCTCCTATTGTTGCAAACTAGGTAGTCGGTTCGAACTTATGGAGTTGTATTGTTGAACAACACAATAGCATAAAACAATATACGTAACAAAAGTTTGTAGATTGTACGATGTGACATTTCAATCATGAGGTCAGAGTTAGTAAAAGGTGTTCCAATAAGAGTGCCCGATTTAATTTTAAGAAAAAACATATTTTTTTGAGCGAGAGGTGATATTTTTATTGCGTTATAAAGTACACATGTTCCGTTAAGTATGGAATAGAATATCCTGCATATGGCCCCCACGGTTTTGGCGGCAGACCCTTGCTCTTTTCATGACATTTTCGATGACTTTTTCACAGAGTGGCGGCTCTATCTCACCGATGACGCGTTGGATCTCGGCCTTTAGCTCGGGAATTGTTCGTGGTTTATTCGCATAGACCTGAGATTTAACAAAACCCCAAAGGAAAAAGTAGCAAGGCGTTAAATCGCAAGATCTCGGTGACCAGTTGACATCGGAATTTCGGGAGATTATTCGGTCCGGAAATTTTTCCTCCAATAAATGAATTGTTTCATGGGCGGTGTGGCAGGTCGCGCCATCCTGTTGGAACCACATGTCGTCCAGGTCCAGTCCTTCCAATTGGGGCCACAAGAACTCTGTTATCATGGCCGAATTGATGTTTCCGGGTTTTCGGCGACACTCTCGTTTACAGCAGCGATGTTTTCGAGAGAAGAGACTGACCGGTACGGTACTTATTGGGACACTCGTTAGGTATTAAATAGGGCTTAATGAAATAATAGTAGAACTACTGGTAGAAATTCGGCGATCATAATTGTGAATAAACATATTTTTTAACTTTGAACTTCGTAAAGGGTTCTTTTGCCTCTTAGATTCGTATCTATGAGGCTAAAGAACCCTTTGTAAAGTTAAATGTTGTCCATTGAATGTGTAACACTAACACAGATTGACAAATGTCAACGTGTGACAAAAGTGTATCAATGGCATGGTAGTGTGAATGATTAATCTGAGGTATGTGTAACGTTATTTTTATTAATTTAATATATATTTAAGCACTACTATAAAAAATATTACCAAAGTTCACTCCTCCTCCGTGTAAACTTTAACTGTGTCGAATTTTTTACTTTTCGTAAAAAGGAGTACAAAGTTTTTGCTTCACGTATAATTAAGTATGATATATATTTAAGTATTAAAATATTTTCAATTACTTTTTTCTTTCTTTTCCCGTGGCTACTTATATGCGTTGATTGCATTACAACTTCATAATTCAATGTTTACTCTTTTTTTAATTCTCAAATCTTAAATCTTTTAATAATTAAGTAACTCTAAAACGTCACTACCTACTAAAATAAAACTTTAACAACATAAAAGTTTCTAAATTTTAGTCGTATTATTATTCAAGATGATAATAATTACACTATAATTATTACCATCTTGCATAATAATACGACAGAAGTTTGGAAAATTAACCAAGTGTGACTATTTACGAATAAACTCGTACGAATGTCTGTATTTAAATTAAAAAAAAATTCAATCCTTACATCTATGTAGAAACTATATAAATATAATATTATTTGCAAACTAATATCATTATTATTATTACTGACCGCAACGTAATGAACACTAGTAGATATCTAAAACTATTATACTAAGTTTGAATGTTCTAACACAGTCAACAAGCACATTATTATTGTGTTCTCGATATTCTATTTCCCAGGGAATGCTCGAGTTTGTTGAACAATAATATTTTTACATCTTTAAATTACTTACATATCGGGTGACACTGACGCCCTCTGCAGCGGGGCCTTTGAGTATAATAATATAATGTTAATGACTCTTAAATTTTTATTATTTCCAAATTACAAAAAGTAATATTATTGTGTTGTATTTAGTGACTGTTGGTACCATAAATCAATTCATTAGTGGTGTGGTGTTTTTTATAACATTTTATTAACTTGAGTGAAAATGAGTCATACTATCCACAGTCGTGACTAGTGTAGGAGGGGAGGGTAGTGTAGGGATTATACCCCGTAGGGATAACGCTTAATCTTTAGCAATCGACCCTTGCGAGTTGCGATGTTGACTTTGGGTTCAAGTCTTAAGAAACCTTTGCGTGAATTACCTACTTAAAATACATTTTTGACTTGCTGTTCAAAAAAGTCGCGACCACAAACCAAAATACTATAGTCTGATTAGTGACACAGTAAGTAAATACTATAGTCTGATTAGTGACACAGTAAGTAAATACTATAGTCTGATTAGTGACACAGTAAGTAAACAATAGTTTGGTTTTTCGGAAATATTTCCAAACCTATTTGAAATAATCGAAATTTGAAAAAAGTCTTTGAAAAGCAGAAAATTTCTCAAAACAAGTCCCACGAAAATAAGGGTAAAAACGCGTGGTTCAGCTGGTCGTGGTGGTGACGAACTATTGCATATTTTTTTTCAGCCCCTTTTGTAATTTTGTTTTACATGTCATTCCGAATCGAATCAGATCAAAATCATAATTTTCGGTGGTCCAGGTTAGGTTTCGGACGAAATGGCACTTATGAATCAGATTACAGACTACTATAGATTGTGCAATTTTCATTAAAAAAATATTTTCTGTAATTATTTAAACTCAGGTCGATTGAGATGTGAGATTATCAATAAATTATCAATAATTTTTTATATGAATAAACGTTGAAATGAGTTTAAATATCACAATATTTACCCCACCTTCTACCGATATGCTACCTATGCCGTTGTTATCCAGACGTAACTACGCTTACATCTTATTCATTTTTTATCTTTTACATTCATTATCTTTGGTCGCTGTGGGTAGCACCGGATTAGCAATAGCTATGGGCCCCGCGCTCCAACGTCTCTCCGGCCGCATCGACCGCGGGAGCGTGAAAAATAAAAAATATAATTTTCATACACAGTAAAAACAGCGCTGAAAATAGATCTATGTGCTAATACAATAATGCTGAAAGTCGAACATACGACAGCAATTAAAAAACTCGCTTGTGAGTTCGATTTTCAGCTCTATTATACTAAGGTATATATACAGAAGTATATATTCAGAACTATTTTCAGCTCTATTGGATAAGTCCAATAGAGCTGAAAATAGTTCTGAATACAAAAAAGTACCTAACCAACTTTTTAACGTTGCTTATAAGTAGAAAAAAGTAAAAACTTATAAGTAGGTATGGAAAAGCGAAAAGTACACGCCACAAATTTTTTCTTGTAATGAAAACATAAGAATTAACTGTCAATAGATCGTCGAACACGAAACAATAAAAAATTAAAACTCTTCATAATCCTGTGTAAAAATAAGGTTTGGTAAAACCAATTACGGATTTTGGTCATATATTATCTACTGTTTATCTAAAGACTTTCAGGCAGAAAAATAATTAAAAAAATGCGAAAAAAAACTAAATAGAATTACATTTTGTTCCTAACGGCGTTCTTTAAACCATTAAAATATGAAACAACTTTCGATCCCTCGTTCCGCTCGCTCGCTTTTTACATAATCAACATATTATATTATTTTGTACTGACTTTCTGTTTTAGGCAATTGATTTGATTGTATTTTTCCGAAGTTCACAGTCTTTCAAGGCTGCAAATATATTAATCTGGAAAAGTAGAAAAAAAAAATATTATTTTGTACCGACGTTTGGTTTTAGGCTATTAGGTAATTTAATTGTATTTTCTGAAGAAAACAGTCTTTCAGGGTGTAAAGTTCTGGTAGTAAAAGTGAAACAAAAATTTGCTCGCTCGCGATTCATACAAAGAGCATAATATTATGCTCGCTCTCTCCGCTCACTCGCTTTTCGCTCAGGGGCCCCGCGGCAGAATTTGTTACGGGCCCCGCGCTGGCTTAATCCGGCACTGGCTGTAAGATCATACTGTTGTTGTCATCATCAACATGTTCCACAGTTAAATTCCCAACATAATTTTTGTTGTAACAGTAAGTACACTTTTACTATTGGCTAGATTTGAAGGCTTCTTTAGTGTGCAGCAGATTTTGAATTTTGAAAATGGTCAGCGCCAATAGCTTTTTCTGATATTGTGTCATGAGCGGTTGATATCTTTCTAAAATAACGCAGTGAGTTAAATCCTACTGTTTCATATTTTCACAACCAAAATATATCTTTTGTTTTTACTGCAAACAGTTATCCAAATATATCAAAAACTAAAAAACATAAGAACGTTAAATGTCAAAATGCAAATATCTATGCATATTAAAATCCCTATTGTCTTGAACTTATGTAACATGCAACTGTAGAAAGTGCTTTGACATTTACACTTTCACAAGATATTTTTACAAACATACAATATGAGCATACGACAGTAGAAAATCTTGTCTTGTTTCCTGTTTGGAACAGATGTCCTCGCCTGGATGAATTTATTAGATTAGTCAGAGTGTTTGTTGATTACGAATGTTCTTTTAGATTACTCAGTTGGAACTAGCTGGTATTAAATAGCCCGAAAGACTTTTATTGGTTTACCTACTCTTTAAGTAGATTTATTCTTAATATTTGGTTACTAATTTAGGGATGTTAAGGAGCTCCGTAACCGGAACCGAAACTATTTTTTTTAATGAAATGAACCAGGATCGCCTGATGATAAGTGATTACCGCCACCCATGGACACTCGCAACACCAGAGGAGTTACACTTGTAACTCGGGTGTTGCGACTTACGTTCCCAGTCCTTAAAATTCCCAACCCCCTTGGGCCTCCGGTAACCTCACTCACTCGGCCAAACACAACGCAAGCGTTATTTCACAGCGGTTTTCTGTGAGGCCGTGGTATTTACTCGGTCGAGCCGGCCCATTCATGCCGAAGCGTGGCTCTCCCACTATACCCCAAATAAGAATTATCCGTAACAGTAAAAGAATCCGATATAAAAGTTATATAGTGTAGGTACTAGTATCTAGGTGCAGTCTAAGTTTTGTATTTTATGTACTTACTTTTGAAATTCTTTAGAAAACGATAATCCTTATCTCATATTATCAGATATTAGTGGATAAATTAAAATATTAATATAATATCTGTAACCGGTAAAATATTATTTTCATATTCGTATCCGTATTCAGATCCGAAATTTTCAAATCCATACATCCCCCGTTATTAAGCAACGTTTACTGCTATACTAGTTTTTTTTGAGGTGCATCATATCATCATCATCAGATGGAAAAAAAAATAAAACATGAAGTTGATATATAAGAATTATTTAAACTATTACGTACGACTTTTACATTGCTAGGTAATCAAAATAGAAGACTTTTAAGTTTTCTCTTTATATTTAAACATGGCAATTACATAGCTTACCAGTAATAGAATTACATAACCTTATGTGGATACTAAAACTGTATTTTAACAAAAGCAAAAGGCAAGGGTCAAGATAAGGCTAACATGAAATGCTACTGTTCCCATATATGGCTGCGGAGCCAAACCACTCGGCTCGACAAGGTGTTTTAGGGACCAGCTGAAATGTATTCCTTACATCTGTCTTCCAATCATTATAATTTTTAGGGTCCCGTTAAACTATAAGGGTTCCTTATGTATTAACATAAGAAACCCTTATAGTTTCGCTCTGTCCGTCCGTCTGTCTGTCTGTCTGTCTGGCCGCGCTTCTAGCTTCTGTAATTATGAATATAAATTAATGAAATTTGGCGTAATTATAGATTGTAATAGATCTGCGTTTTGGCATCATAAAATAATAATAATTTTATATTTTAGGGGTGACGACATATCATCCCCATACATGTGAAGTGGGGATGAAAAATATGTTATCCCATCGTGTGGGATAACCCCACCGTTGAATAGGTATTTTAAAATAAATGCAAGGTTTCATACATGATATTTTTACAACGTCATCCATTTACGAGTAATCGGCCTTCAAAATGGTTTATAAGTTGCCCCCCCCCCCCCCCCCCCTGGCATTTCTAAACTATAAGACTTAGAAACTTGCAATTTTCCATGCTGATAGATCATGCTAATAACTCTTTTGAAAAATTATTCTGAACTAAATCCGACAGTAACTTTTGAAGTAATTTGAGTAAAACGTTTTACACGTTTATAGTTACGGAACCCTCCTTAGACATGTCCTGACATGTTTAGTCCTTTATTAGTTTTTATTTGCCTCTTAAATAGAAAAAAAATAAGTTTTGTAGATGTTCATAAACCTACGAAGTTGATTTTAAATTGTTGACCATAATATTTATAGCCTGTCTATATTGTATTAGTTATGCAATCAGCACATCTCACCTCAAAATCTCGTCTGTATAATCTGCAGGTAATTGTCACTTTTGATTAAAATATTTAAAAAAAAGTTAGATATCGTAACACTCGATTCAGGACAACTCGTATTGTAACAATAGTCTTAAGCTATTTATAAATGACTAAATATAAACCAATTAAACTACGCAGAGCTATTTCTACTTGTAAATAGTGTCTTAGTTGGCTATATTGTCCAATAAAATGTGGTTAATATGTGACAGAACCATATATTCTCGCAAATTACACTGTATTATCAGAATGAAAGTGTTTCTCAGGCTTGCAATGAGCTCTATCCTGTTTGAGTATTTTTACTTTTTCATCCTTAATATTATTAAAAGTTATATTGATATATTTATAGCACGATTAAAATAAAATTCATGATGAGATTTTAATCCTCTTAATGTCAAGTGTTCATGACACGCGTGTTGCTACTTATTTTTCATATTGTGATGACTAACCCGCTTACCATACAGTAGCGTTGAGTATTTATAGAATCTATAGTAAAATATGTTGGCAGTTGAAACTAAGCACTGAGCCCTCGTACCCACGAGAGCTTTTTTTGTGGTCGCGACAGAAAAACCTGCACTGTAAATAGAACTCTTAGCTTAGATATACAATAGGGCTGAAATACGAAGTGTCAAGTGTCAAATGTCAGATTTGACAACTCTAAGCGATTTTCAGCTCTATTGTATTAGCGCAGAGTTCTATTTACAGGGCTGTTTTTCTGGCTCAACCTCTAAAAAACGCTCGTGGGAACGTAGCATAAGAGTTACTTACAATACCTGTACAGTGTGACCGTTTTATTGGTTTTCGACAGTTCTGTTTTTTTTACACCGTCCCTCGATTTCTATAGAAAAACTAATTTCAAAACTACATATTAGCAAATTGGTTTAACTGTTGTTTAATTAATTAACACTTTTCAATTTAGTGAATCTTTTATTTTCCAAATGATTAGCAGCGATTTGTTAATTCCACCCAATTCTTTTGCGTACCTAAATAGCAATAATTGTATAACTTCTGTGTTTATGGTTTGTATTTGTTGTTATTTAAAAAAAAAAACGTCTAAAAAGCTTGTGGCACTTAATGTGAGTGCCAAAAACACAACAAAATTTTCGTATAACCTCAGTAGTAAAGTAAAACCTTTGAATTATTTGGCTATCGTGCGTGCTATTACCTGTTCCATTCCATGAATCATCGTGTACCTATATTCTCGGAAAAACTACTGTGCGAGCGAGATGGAGAGGTCGGAGGGGATTTTCACCCTCACATCATCAATCTTGAATATTTATTACACGGTTTTCTCATACAATATAGACGAGGAGAATTTTCAAATAAATTGACCGTGGTCAGATCCTATTCAGATGATTCAAATGCCTTCGGTTTTGGGCTTCTATTTAAAACAAATCTTGCAACTAGTATTTTATAACAATTAAGTAGGTAATTTAGTAACGTTTTACGCTTAAAGTATATTGTGGCGGAACAATAAGCGCCACAATCCTGAATCGCGCTATCGAAGTTTTCAAAGATCGGCACTATATTATATACGATATCTGAAATTCATACAAGTGGGCTTCGGCCTGACCGAGCATAGCACCTTCGCTCGCTCGGTCGGAGATCTCCCTTTGGGGCTTGCCACCACATTCCCACATTGGTGACCCTCGACAAAACACGCCTCCTTCTGGACATCATCATCATCATTCCCCATCTCTCCGCACCACGCCAGCCAGCTTCAGCCTCATCGGGTACCTCGACCACCAGCCTCAACGCACCGCGGCCTGGTCGAACCCTCATCGCCTTCAACGGGCACACTCACTACACAACGACCGGTCAGCAAGCAGAGCACATCTCTCCTGGTCAGCACGTAGCATCGGCCCGCACGGCAGCACTCCGACTCACTGGAGCCCGTGCAGCAGCAGCACAGGTTCCGACTCACTGGGACTCTCTGGCACTGGCGACTCAAGATTCGACCTCATGTCTTCGAGGGAGTGATGTGGCGTAATAATAAGCGTCACAATCCTGAATCGCGCTATAGAAGTTTTCAAAGATCGGCACTATATATACGATATCTGAAATTCATACAAGTGGGCTTCGGCCTGACCGAGCATCCTCGGTCGGTCGGAGATCTCCCATTTGGGGCTTGCCACCATATTCCCACAATATTAAAACATTATGTGTAGCGAGTAAAATTAGTTTGTTTTCGATTGTGACTTTCTAGATTTTTCCAACGCCGCCATGAATACTCTACAGTAGGCCAGTGTTTTGTCTGTGTATACCATACCTGTCATATTGTGTCAAGCCCTGTCGCTGTGAAGTTGTGGACGTAGAGGAGAATTGTTTTATTCTCTCTGAATCGATACTTTGTATTTGAACAACACTGTCAATGACTGTGACACTTCTCTAAGACAGATCCGAAGATTAGATTAAGGCTCGAGTTCACCAAAAGTAACTTCACCATTGATTTTGTAACCGGTCGTTTAAATTTTAAACATGACTTTAAACAAGGAGTAATTTTTTCCTGTTCACCATCGCTTCTCTTTCTCTGATTAGTAAATCGAGACAAAACTGGCCGTTTATAATAAATTAGAATAAATAATAAATTAGTGAGAAATGTAATACAACTAAATAAAAATGTAAGGATACAACATAAAATGACATTTATGTTTCTGACATTTTGATTTGGGTACGTAAAATTTAACGCTACAAAATTTGAAAGTTGTTGTTTATTGTTTCTTTTTTTAAAAGAGCAATTCATTTTAACTAGGACGTATATTTACGTATAACTTATGTCAATATAGTATCGTGTAGACAATTATAGTGAACCAAATTTTGTTGTTTTCTTGTAATAAATATGGATGAGAAGAAAAAGCGAACAACTAATTTTAGCAACAATGAACAGAGTGTGTTATCTGAACTTGTAATGAAATACAAGAATATAATTAAAAAAAAACGGACTGACGCCTCTACAAATTCTCAGAAAGTAGCAGGTTGGATACGACTCGCTGAAGAATTTAACTCAAATTCCAATTTATCTTCAATTAATCCAAAAATATGAATTGCACTCGATTTGGATAAGCAAAACCGCGTCTTGAATCAAACTTCATTGTATACTTTACAGAAATTACGGCGACTTTGAAAAATCCGAGGTCTTCTCGTCATCGCTTCGAACTCGTCCAAATACTCAAGCATGTTGAGATTGTAATCTCCTTCCATTATAACATAAAAAGGCAGCATTTTGTCTCAAATAAATAATATGTCTTTACTCTTTAATAAAACTATTAAATTTAAAGCTACAAAAATTCTGTCAAATCACTATAATCGACAGTTAAACAAGGGTCTCGGGCTTGGTTAAGATAATCGGCCGGTTAACTTCTATAACCAGTGTTCGGGACGTGGTGAACGGGATTTCTTACAAAAAACGGCCGATTATTTATTTAAACGGTTGATTAAATGTCGGTGAACACGAGCCTTAGTCCCAATCACCAGCGCCTGTTACTGTTATTCGTTTGTCAAAATATCATATCTTCTCTTTTATTAATACGTAAAACAACAGAGATAACATGATATTTAATCAACGATTAACTTTTACAGGCGTTGGTGAAATTGGCGCTAAGTATGTCTTCGCGAGGATTATGCAAATCACTTGTTCGGGTAAATATGTATGATGTGTAACATCTTTTCTCTTGCTTTCTTGAATCTGTGCGAGTGAATATGGGTCAGAAGTTTGTAACAGTTTATTACCAAGGAGATGTTAGACACATCATAACCAACTACTGTTAGTTCTCGTCTAGCTAAGTTCTTTTATTACTTTGTACTTTAATTTTTCACGCAACACACTTTCGTTTTCGGTACGTGATAAAATTTACATTGTAAAGTTCTTTGTTCCTTGTTTTGATCACTGTATCAAGTTTTCGCAATATATTTGTAGAAGGCAATTTTCGGGGTGATTTTCCGAGAATCGAAATGAGTTAGGGTGAAAAGCTGGATCCCCTCAATGTCTGCGTCGATACTGTCTTCAGATTTTCATTAACCGAATATGCACCTTATTTCAATAGCAGTAGGGCTTATGTCGTAAAGCCTGTAACGCTTTTAATGACCCCACCGAAATCGAATAATGTCCGTTAATTTATTCCTCTACGGTATAAAATTGGTGTAGCGAAATCTTTTTGAAAAGCTAAGTTAGCCAAAGCTTCATCCCTTATAGGTACTTTAAGGTTATAATTTTCCTCAGAAACTAACTAAAGTCTCATATGAGCTTAAATAAAATGTCAAGACTTCCCGACTGCGTAAAGAAATAAGTTTCCTTTCTGATTGAACTTTCATCGCCTTGCGCTTGGTGCGCTGCCAACTTTTCCTTGCGATTTTACTGCCGTCCGGTTCGATACTTGGACACATTGCAGACGATAGGATGGCAATAACCTATTAACGTCACTATATGATAAAATCTTGGCAAAATCAATGTCAAAATTGTATACTGACGTCATTTTGATTTATGAGAATAGGTTCTCGGAACTATGATAAATTAAAAATAATAAATAGAATCACAAAAATATTTATCTGTCCGGGATTAGGACCCACCATATTCCGAATTTTCGAAAGAAGCGAAAATTATACATACGCATACCAAACTGCCAATCGGACTGACTAAAATCGAAATTATCGATAGACTGTTGCACGACGTAAGAAAAAACATAATATATAGATTAAAATTGCGCAGTTTCCCAGTGATAAGACCTAGCTAGATCGTTATTTGTACCCCCCCCCCCCCAAAACTCCCTGCATACTTACTAGATTTCATGGTAATACTTGCAGCCGTTTTCGAGAAACCGATTGTATATAAAGAAGATTGTCTCGTTTAAAGTATAAGATTAATTACAGATCTTAGTACCGTTAATGATGGTGTTTAATCCTATTCGCATAAAAGTCAAGGTTTGGCTCTACCCGCTCTGGCATCAAATTTTTATTGCTCTAACAAAAACCGAATTTGAGCAAAGCAATACTGTCATTTGCGGTGGTTTGCTGATATTTATTTATTTTTTCCTAAAGGATATTCGTTTTTTTTTCTAATTCGAAATATATATTCTAGGTTATCACCTATATATTCTAGGTTATTACCTATCACCTAGATATATGTATTGAATGTATTGAATATTTCGGGATGTGAACAAAGCCTTGATTTTACAGATATATACCTTATTTTCAACTGTAAGCAGCTCTGGATAGTGCTTAGTAGCGATCGAATATCACACTATAATATATAGTCACAATGGAGGTTTTTCGATTTGAGTTAAATCACGACCTAGTTTCCGTCGAGGAATGGCGCAATGTAGCGCAAGGTTTTTATTTAACTTTTCTATTGTCCGACTCTAAGCAGTAAGCTGACATGTCTCTAGTGCCAGAATATTCAAGCGACTTATGCTAATAAGACATTGCAGATAAGTTCTTACTAAAACGTGACAAAAATACTTGCGAATTTGCCTACTGAAATTATTATGAAATTTTATTATGCATCTCGGGGTCAAGGATACACATTAGGTATATACAAAATTATAAACATAGGAATAATTTATTGAATTGGGAAAATTCATCGTTTTGATTTTCATACATTTCGTGTAGGTAAGTGGGTGTATAAATCAATCCAATCGCAGAGCTTTAAATAAACAAATGTCTGAAGAAAGTAAACATAACTTGTAATTAACAACTGGATAAAACTATTATTGTCCGGACAGTACTTATTAGACTAACTATAAAAATAGGTTTGTATGTATGTAACTAAAAGTAGTCAGGAATTTGTCGGTATATCAAGTGACGTGAAACAGATAGCGTTAAGCCCCGACGGATTAGTTCCAAGACGATCCCACTATGGCTTCTGACTCCGATTAATTGCTACATAAAATTAAATGTTTCATTACAGAAGTAAAGAACCGAAAGTCAAAACATGTCTATTACGAAACTAACTTTTGCCCGTGGCTCCGCGATCGTAAATACAGTATCCCATGGGAACCGTATATTTTACTGCGATACAAAGTAGCCTGCGTCCTTCCCCGTGGACTACTCTGTGCCGAATTTCATGATGATCGATTAAGTCATTTTTACGTGAAAGCGTAACAACCAATATTATGTAAAGATAAGGATTCTGTTAAAGGTGGTGGAATTTACAAAGAATGTCGCGACAACTAGAGGTGCAAATATATTTTCATCTGCGTTTGAAATTTTTAATTTAAAAGTAAATTTAATTCTTAACCTACCAAATTAATGATAATAATATTTAAATAATGTAATATTATTATGGCGACGTAAGACGTCATGTAATAGGATGTACCTATTTGAAATATTCATACAAATTTTAAATTTGTATTATTGCATCCATCATACGTAACAATCAAATATTTTGTTTAATGTTACCTCGGTACGTAATAAAAAACACAGTAAAAAGATTAATAAAAAACGACCATTAATGTAAACGCCTCAATAGGCACAAGGCCAAGATTCAAGAATAATTTGGACGAAGGCTAGAAGAAGAATGATGCACATAAAAATTTAATTTACAAAAATTCGATTTTATGCAAAAAAAAAACATACGGGTTGTCTGTAAAGTCGGTTTACTGACGATAGTAGAACGTGACAACGTCAACAATAACAACAACAACAACAATAACAACAAAAACAACAACAGTAATAAAAATAATGAGGTAAAGGCAATGCGAGCTAACGCTGGTACTTGGTAACGGTACTTGGTAACGATACCGGTTAACAGGTAACGCATGAGTCATGTTTTTTCGTGCGTGCAGCCGGCTCCATCGATTTATAAGACGTTATCACGTCAAAACAGAATACTTATTATATACTTACTGTAAATTATAAAAATAAACAAAGGCCATGGAAACATAACAAGCGTAATAGATACAAAAACGTCTTGATTGACAGACAACCGAGCCTACAAAGACTAGTTTATTCCTTTAGAACATCTATTATCATATAAATTAATACGTGAAATTTACAGTACAGTACAGTTTTACGAGAATTATGCGAACGTAGAAGTATGAAATTTGGCACATTTACAGTTTATATAGAGGAAAGTGTGCAAAAAGCTAACATTTCTAAATGATGCTTAGAAATTAAAAAAAATATCTAAAAATAAAGTTTCAAACACTACCTCACTCGCACTAACTTATATAATAACAGTAGGTGTTGGTTTGACACAATAATTGTCAGTCTTTCTTTCACATTCCATAGACAACATTTACATATTTTTATTGCGTATCTAAGAAACAGAAGAAGTCTAAAAAAGATGAAACTTAAAAATTTAAATATTAATTATGTTCGAATTTCAACCACTAGCCGACCTCTGGTTTAAATATTAAAGAAACCCAAATGAATCTTTACACCCGTGTAAATCTGTTACAAAGTTTACACCTGGCAATCTACACTGCCAAGTGTTCCTGCCAAGGTGCCAAGGTAGAGCGGTGGGCGCCAACATTGACTCTGTCTCTATATTTAGATTGTATTTTTGTGCTTTACTATCGTTTTTACGTACTAAATTAGCATGTTTTCAATTTCAAAGTCTTTATGTTTCCGGTGACGCCTAATTAAAGTATTTGCATCTATCTGCAATAAAATTATATTAGATATATTTGCGAAATTGACGACATTATGTAAATTTCTATATTTTTCAAAATTGCTGGATTGACGTTATCGTTAATTAATGTTATCGTTAATTAATATTTTATACGGTGAAATCAAATTATAGAAGCCGGTGACTAGTAAAAAGCAAGACTGTTTTTTTAATTTTTTAAACTGTTACGAAGAGAAGCTTAATATTTATCATTAAACTAAAATATGAGAACTGAGAAGGATATTTATATATAGGAATCTAGCAGTATAAGATTGTAAAAAGTTACAAGAAACGTAATGTAATATCATTCAACCATTTATACATATTCTCACCAAGGACATTTGGTAGACAAACAGTGACCTGTATTATATTAAGAATAATAGGTAAAGTGAGGTTGGTTATAAAATTCGAGATATTCATTGACCTATAAACCGGGGACCATGGGGTAACCCAGTTTCGTTCGACAAACAACATGACATTGTTATCTGAAATATAATTAGCTCACTGATGAAAACCTCTGTGATGAATGTAAATTATTATAATATTAATACGTGAAGTACAAACATTCAGTTTTACGAGAAATCTGCAACCGGACGAGTAAGAACTTTGGCCGGTAAATTGATGTTTATTATAATTCAAATGATTTAATTCAGATTAAAAATTCATAGTATGAACTGTCATACTATGGATTTTTAATCTGAATTAAATAATTCTGCACACCTTCCTCCACTGTTAATAAACAGTGGAGGAAGGTGTGCAGAAAATAAAATATAATAAAATAAAATACATAAAATTTATAAAAAAAGTTATAACATTAACAACACACTACCTCAGATTATTAACAAACACTACCGTACGCGTGATAGACAAATGTTAATTTCACACAAAACTTGTCAATATAACCCATGTTATATTGACAAGTTTTGTGATAAAATTATATAGATTATTATGGGCAAATTTAGACCACAGGGCGATCTCTAGTTCACAATATTATTATAGAAACAATAAAATAATTTCTTTCCAAATATACTACTGTAATGAAAAACGTCCGAAACGACTATACATTTGTTTTATCACAACAAAAACATAAATAGGTCTCAGCTAAATACAATAACGCTAATTACATTACAGAAAATCTTTAGTAAACAATTATACTTTTATTTATACTCCCACGGCCTTATTTGCAAAGGTTTAAGGTTACTTGGGGGCATTTTTATGGCAGTGAGAACGAATGGATAATTGCTAAGTACAGGGTCTATGTTCTCGGACCAAAAAAAATAAAATTAGGAGCATTAATATAAGCCTACCTGGTTATTGATTCAATTTCATACAGTTAAAATTGCAAGCGGCTATTTATGTTTTCTTTGCTCTCGCTGTTTGAATGAACTGTCTGTACTCTGCAATTATGTCTTTATTATTATTCGAATGTATTTAACAGCAAAATAAATGCACCAACGTATAAAAGAGACGCTTAGACCAAATCTAATATGGGAAGGTGATTCACGTATGAGATCAGAAAGCTTATTAATAATACTTCTAATATAGTAGAGAACAGTTGGGCGATGGTACTGAAATACAGTTAAAATAAAGCCAATAAATGAGAAGTCACTTCTAATTAAATGCAGTCATTAGCAACTATTTTAGTACCTATATTGCTTTGATTTCACATGGTAAATTAACTGGAAGGAAATTCTCCAATAAATTAATAATCATCTAACCAAGATCATGTCAGGACATGTCTAAGGAGGGTTCTGTAACTATGAACGCGTAATAGGTTTTTTTCAAATTACTTCAAAAGTTACTGTCCGATTTCGTTCAAAATAATTCTTAGCATGAAACTTACAAGTTTCTCTCTCCAATAGATTAGAAATGGGGTCCCCACCAACTTACAAACAACTTTTTAGGTCGATTACTCAAAAATGGTCAACTTTGTTAAAAGTAATGTATGAAACCTTGCAAAAATACATTCTATTTCCCGCGGCTCCGCCCGCGTAATAACACTATCGGGTATCCCGCGGGACACTGTACTTTTCCGGGATAAAAAGTAGCATATGTTTTAAACCAGAGCCTAATCTACTATCATACCAAATTTCATCAAAATCCGTTCAGTAGGTTTTGCGTGAAAGAGTAACAAACATCCATTCATCCTTACATACTTTCACATTTATAATATTAGTAGGATTATTCTTTTATGATGCCGAAACCGAGATTTATATACAATCTATAGCTATACCAAATTTCATGCATTTATATTTCTAGTTACTCTACTCTACTCTACTAGCTGATGCCCGCGGCTCCGCCCGCGTAAATATACTATCGAGTATCCCGCGGGAATACTGTACTTTTCCGGGATAAAAAGTAGCCTATATTTTAATCCAGTCTAAACTACTACCATACCAAATTTCATCAAAATCCGTTCAGTAGTTTTTGCATGAAAGCGTAACAAACAAACTAACATTCACATTTATAATATTAGTAGAGATTACAGACGTTAGAAGCGCGGACAGACAGACAGTCAGACAGACAGATAAACAGACAGACGGACAGAGCGAAACTATAAGGGTTCCTTGTGTATTATGGAACCCTAAAAACGCTAACGCAACAAACCTAGCATTACGAATTCAGAACCAACTCAGCAACCAGAATATGCTACTGAGGCAAGTTGCATCTTAAAATTTACTGGAAGACCACAATTAAATAGGTAGTGGAAGTTTGTATTATTTTCTTTATTACATAACACATCATCTACAAAAATAGGCTCTGGGCACATGGAATATCTCATCAACACAACAATTAATCGTGCAGACAGACGGGCATTGTTTGGGTATCCTTGAATCACTTGAAATATCGTCGGTCGATAGTGAAGGGTTCTCAGCCAAATTAGGCATGTCTTAATTAAGTTCTCAAAAATCCACAATCGGTAAATTGAGTAATTAAAAGAACTTGAATTGTATGAAAACTTCAACTTCGACCTACAAGCCTATTTCACACTTACATTTAAAGTAGATAAAAAAATAAATATGGAATTTAGTTGCTATGAAGTGACTATGTGCCATAAATGTACCGTAGACAAAACAAAAAAAAACATTGATTAACACTAATTAATTTACTGACAATAAAAAATTATATTGAATTGTTTATCTGCTTAGATAAAATGCACAGTTATCGATGTTATGCAAAAGCGATATGAGAAATCATAGATTTCGTTGCCATATGTGTTCAACAATCTGGTGTACTGGTAGTTATCATACCATATAAGGCGTTCCCTTTAAGGAATGTGAACTGTACCAAAGTATTTTATTAGGCCAAGAACATACTCGTTACAAGTATGATTGTGACACATGTTTTTTTGATTAAGCTTTAACTACGTTCCTTTGATCTGGCGTCATGTAAGAGGTTAATAAACTCAAATATCAAAGAGGATTAGCTTTCTCCCGCGGCTCTGCCCACGGAAATATATTCCACGGGAATACTGTACTTTTTCGGGCTAGAACGTAGCATACGTTTTAATCCAGAGCCTATACTACTCTACCATACCAAATTTCGTCGAAATCCGTTCAGTAGTTGTAGCGTGAAACAGTAACAAACATCCATCCATCCATCCTCACAAACTTTCATGCTTTCACATTTACAATATTAGTAGGAATCAATGATCTGTTCCACTCTACAGTCTACTCCCTTGTAAACATTGAAAAAAGGATATTAGGTAACTAGTTAAGGTACCTACATGTTTCAATTACGTTATTATATAGAAACCCATAATTTTCAGACATATATTTCTCCTACGCGACACAATAATTATAGTTCAAGATACAACATGTATTTAGGTTTTCATCAAGAAATTATTTCTTGATATCAAAGAAACTAGATGAGAAGGCCGTGGGCTGATTTCTTAAGCAAAAACATTATGGCCAGTAAGTAGTCTTTGCATAATGAATAATGGAGGCCGTTTTTATAGAGATTGGTCATTTGGGTCTATTCTCAAAGGCCGGAGGTACAGTTAAAATGTTATTTTCTATAATATTTTACTGTTTCTCAAGAATGTCTCCAATTTATCACAATTTTTATTTACAGTGACAGTAGTGAATACCTGTTTAAATATCTGTCTGAAATAAGTTCTTCATTTTAGACTTTGTTTTGATCTAAGTTTGAAGGCTCATTCTAACCCCGAACATATTGTACTATTGTATCGTTTAACCGGTGTATCTACTTTTGACATCATTATTAACAGTTACTAAATTTTCTGAATTGAAAAGCAGATCTTATGCTTAGTACACAAAATGTATTAACAACTGTGAAAAGGCCAAAATTGACCAAAACTATTGACTTAAAAATTTTGTTATGTAATTCCAATTTCGCAATGCTGATACCTAAGCAATGAGGTAAAAGCCAACGACCCTTGACGAAATTAATACGTGCACATGCGGGCTGACAATGTCGGATTGGTCAGACACGTAACCAATTCTATTCCAGATTATAAATATACATTAAAATAATTATAACAATCAATATTAATGAAATTCTATATGAAATCAACAATCTATTAAACAACGCAGAATCACAAGATATCGATGAAACTCATTAACTCTGCACATTGAACAACTAAGTCTTTCTAAGTTACCCGCAAGAATTATCCTCGACTTAATTACCAATAGCTCCAAGAGGTAATTACAAACACTTTAATTTAAAAATCTAAGGCTCATAATTAAATAATGTAGCAGCATTTCGTAGGAGCAGTAATTTTGCGGTCAAACAGTATAGTATGTGAAATTAAAATGCTTTGTGGCATTTCGTAGCAATGTATCAAGAGAGAGCTGTTCTAGGTAGGTGGTAAGTGACAGCTCCCATCAGTCTTATATGGCCATACAGGTTAAAGCCAAGATGTATGACAAGGAATTAAACTTTCTAACTTTATTGATCTTGTAATAGTTTTAAACTGTGAAAATCTTGACATGTAGCAAACACAGGCCTGAGAAACTTCCGTTTTTGTTGGCTAAGATATTATATGAAACACTTAGTAAGTACTTTATTATGAAATATTTATTAGCTAAGTGTAAATTTGCAAAGACATGACATTTAGCAATAAAATGAAGACTCTTCTTTGTGGTAAAGTAATATCTGTGTAAAAGTGATGTACTTATATTGAATAATCCACATAGTGTGTTTAATAAAACATAATTAAGTAAATTACATTCCGATATAATAATAATCATTATATCATGAAATTATAAAAGCGTGACTTAATAAAGTGGGCTTATGTAAGAAAAAAGGAAAAAAGATTCGCGGATACCACTTTTGAAGTCTGAATCGTTTGAAGAGGTTGAGGTCTCCACAATTTCTTCAACTAGCGGTGCTTAAAAGTTGTTAATTATACATGGTGCAAAAAGTGTGTCGCAAAGTAACAAGTTGTTTACGAAATGCTGAGGAATTGACGTGACTAACTGTATTTTAAGTCTTGTCCCGAATATCTAAATGAAATATTGAGTTACTCCTTTAATTACATGTGGCGCCAGCAAACTATCTAGATGTTTTGATAACGTACTGTGTTGCTAAATCAGACTTGATTTGCAAACATACTGTGTTGACCGTTTGTCATGTTTGTTAACAAAATAGTATGCGTCTACTTATAAGTCTGTACTTAACAGCTGTTAGTTCTTTGATTTCATTTCATATAATTACAGTAAACTCATCTTTGCTGTTTTCTGAACCTATACCAGAATTTATGATTTTGGAGTGACTTTGTGATACTTATTCGTTTTGCTAAATATTGCTTTCGCTGAAACAATGGTTGACACTAGCTTTGGAAAGCGATTAATGCTTACATATCTGTGACACTGGCGAAAGTTACTTTTTGCCAGCCGGAATCCGCGACTGGCCCCTTTGTTGTAAGTAAACGCTTTCCTGTATTGTTAGCATAACGTGCCGGACGTATAAATGCGACTTTTTAACGGTAAAGTATGGGTATGTATAGTCAATATACTTTCAGTTGGTCTACATTGTATAAGCATCATACAACTTTTTTTTCTATCATGTTCTGATCTGAGGTAACCCTAAAAATGCACACCAACTAATTTTTACGTTTTGTACTAAATTAAATCTACTACGGAGCCGCGGGAAACAGCTAGGTAATAATATTTGTTACTTTAATCTGATCCTATGATCACATTGCAATAGTAATTCCTATGATCGTTTAATTCTATTATTAAAACCCTTTTTTCCTGTCATGTCTTCTTTAAAAGTTTCCTTTTGTTGTCATTTCAATTTAGGCTAAATATATTGTTATGCAACTCTAATGCTATTGTTAATGTGCGATCAAAGACGCTTGGCCGTGGGAGGCGTATGAAAATAGAACAATATTTGTTTGTGTCAAGTATTAAAAAGAAGGAAAACGTTATGGCTTTGGTAGAAAAATATCAAAATACCCATTTATCTGTTTGAAAGTACAAGGTATGTAAAAGTTTAAACTCTTACTAAATGATTGGTTCAGCACAATATCAGATTTTTAAAAATTATCAAATTTTTGTTGTATACAAAAGTAATCAGTAAGTTCAAAGTTCGACAGTCATTACTTGGTTCAATAGAGCCCATTCAAACCAAATGCCCGCATCCTGGGTGTGTCTTTTAATTACCAAAGCTCTAAAATTTAATATTGCTCACGGACAAGAGACTCTTTGAACAATCAAGCATCACTCGACATGGTTGTATGTACTTTAGCTACTTTTTATTACAGTATTCAGCCTACAGCTGCAAAACTTCCCTGGTATAGTATAACTTCCTTTCAACATAGTATATGCGGTTATTAAAAAACGTTAAAACAATTTTATTGTTATTGCTGAATTTTTACTATATCTAAGATTACACATTCGATTGTGTAGATGATAAAAATATAGCGTCATTAAATGTTCTTATGACTTACCTGTAAGAGCATCTTTCATGGTTCACGCTTCGTTGAACTATATCTTTGTTCTTGAAAACTTCATCTAATTTCACCTCTATTACAATAGAGAAGAGTTGAAATTCAATCAAACGAGTAGCAGAACAGTGAGCAAGGAGATCATAATGTCTTTCAGTATCGTTCACGCTAAGGACATGCTTTGTAAATTTTTCATTACAGTCCTCATAGTCATTGTAGGAGGAATTAAAAGTAAATTAATTGTTAAGCATTTAAATTCCAAAAAGCTCTGTGATATTAGTCCTTTTTATTTTGTTGTTTCCACATTGTGATCATCTGGTTTGTTTGTTGTGATTTTTTTTGTAGTTCTTGTTCTGGATTTAAAAGGTGAGTTGCCTTATTGAAATTATGAAATTCATAGTTTTGCTTAATACTTATTTTGTAGAGGTATATAGGTATAATTTTTCAGTTCCTTGATATAAAACTTTGCATTTTCCTAAAAATATTTGTTTCATTGTTGGTACATCACGTCATCGAAAGGTACTAATTAATTAATATTTCTAAGTAAGATTTTTTTGTAATAGGTAGTTATGTAATACGATTGTTTATGTAATAATTGGAAATTCACAATATAATGTTAACTTGAAAGTTATCATCTTAATAGATAAGTTTAATGAAATAGCCATTTCATCGTTTATCAAATTGGTTAGCTCTATAAATTACCAGCAATAAATTACATGATGTCTATCTTATATAAGTTTAGTGGTTGTAACAATTTCTTCGAAAAAGTTCTCGGATATATTTACATAAGAAAATTTATAACTAATACAACAGCCAAACCTACAGTTGTTCCTATCATTTACAGACTTAGCCAAAATATTAAACAAGTATGTAATCTGCGAATAACTCTAAATATTGAATGGACAAAACTATTTCAGAGTTTATCAGAGTACTTAAAGTGTACCAATCGAATTATATTGGTATATCTATCTATCCAATATATCTATCGAATGTGTAATAGTAATGATTTTTGCCATAGTAGAGAAATGTACCTTATTATGAAAAATGTTATTTCATAATAAGTAAATTTGATGAATCGTGTTTTTATTTGAAATCCAAATTTTGTATATTTGTAATACTGGTCATATCTGGAATGTATTTCTAGACAATTTGCGCATTGAAACAATAGTATTGAAACATAGTGACAAATTTGTCAAAATGCAATAATTTTTACGCATAGCGTGCTATAAATGCGTTACTGAAATCAAAATTCAATTAAAATTTAGATTTCTAATAGTCTTAGCTACTTTCTTTTTTAACACTTAGATTTCTATCACAGTTTATATAACATTCAGGTATCAGGCACATGACTAGATAGATAAGCAACTACGACTATTTTATTTTTACCTATGCTTAAATAAATAATAAATACTTTATTGGCAAATAATTTTTACATTAGGTATTAAACCTGCCAAATAGCGTAGCAGTTTGTCGGCAGGTATTGCGCTCATTTTGTCTTCTATCGTCTTAAAAATTAAAACAAAATTCTTATCTTAACAATAACACGTTTAACAAAACTGACACTATTGCACTTAACAGGTAAGTACTGCTTTTACTAATTACCTATTATGCAGAACAACAATATTTATAGAACGTAAATATTATGTATTTGGTATTATTATTTATTAGGTATTTGGTAACATTAAATTTTTCAATTTATTTTTGACAATTACTCTTTTTACTTTATAACTACTATCGTCCGCTTGTGTCCTCAGCCAGGTGTATTTATTATACACTGTAGGGGTCAAATACTTAGTGGTTCTCATCCCGTAATAGTTTTAGAACGGTAGAACTTTACATACATTGAACAATGTCTCGTAGCCGTTTTTACATTATTTCTTTTAGATTCAGTAGTTATTCAGTAGTATCTATTAGATAACTGTTACTTTATGGCTTTTAGGCAACTGCTCTCATTCTCATTTTGATGTACGAAAAAGTAATTTAATAACCTTATAGTAGGTAGGTACTAGTAATTTTGGAATTATGTAGTAAAATATTTAAAAGTTTTGCAATCACTATTTTAGCTTAAATGTTTACGTAATAATACATCTTCTCGTTAATCCATCGAATCTGTCTTAAATCTTGCCAAGTTTAGGCTTTCCCACGTAGTGATTAACGTTGAATCGAACCGTTCGTTAGGTTATCAAGGTTGTGGTTCCAAATTCCTCGTGTCCAATTTTAGAACCCTTAGTATTTATGGCTATAGTCGATGTTGAAATATTTATGTGCCGATTGTAACAATAGCTTTGATACGCTCCAGATTACTGGTTTTTGTTGAGATTACATTCCTATTCTTACGAAGAGTAAAAATATCGATGTCTTCTTGGAACAGTAAAAGAGATTCATTGTATCTTTGTTGCGAGTTTAGTATTTTGAAATATCAAAGATTAATATGAATAAATAATTTTATCTGGTTTAGTAATAGCGCTGTTTTGTTCTTCTTGGTACGGTTCTGTATCCTAAAACTAATGATCTGTGTCTTCAGTCCCAATACTTTCTTTATCACTACGACAAAGTATTGATCGCGTTATGCGGTCATGTTTGCCCTTTGCCGGTTCATCCATATGGAACGCGTCTCGTCCACGGAATCCATTGTCCATGCGCGACTCGAACGCTGCCGAGCTATTTATATCCCAATCTAGTCTGAAACCTTTTTAAACGTGCGCATTGCTATCTATGGTACTAGCATCACTAGTATAGTATTCTTATCAGCTGCATGATCGTTTAATTAGTCCTGCCATAGCATTTTTATCAGCAACTTGAAGTGCACCTCTATTGTACGTCGTAGTCATTGTCTGATAAGAAATAATTAATTTGATCGATATATGGCTAAATTATTTATTTTCAACCATGAGAACTAAAAATTTGTCTCTTTGAAATAAGTGTTTAGAACTTTTTCTTTTGCGAAACCGTGTTTATTCTTTTTAAAATTCATCAAATATTATAGTTTCGTGTTTTTTACGATCGGTTTAAAGTTATAGATCAAGGATATCATTAGCCATATATAACATTATGATGATAACATAGTTTTTAGACCAGTTTTTGCACCTATGATTGACAGGGTCATGTTATATGATTCTGGTATCAGGTATTAAATATCAGGTAGAGGTATTAAGAAAATTATATACATATAATATATAAAAATAGAGCTAAAAACTTATAACTGTACTTAAAAAAACTTATCCCCTCATGTCAAACTTTAAAAAAAGCACAATTAGTCCTACCTCGTAATTTATAAAAAACAACTGAGAATCTTATGTGTGAAGCTATAAAAAAGTCACGGATCTCATTACAAATGTGCGATGAACGCAACCAGATTTATTTCATCCGTCGACATGTGTCGGGACAGAAATAAATGTAATTCCTTATTCAATGAACATTATTTCTCACACTGAACAATAATATTAGGCAAACTATCGGGATATGGTTAGATTAACGGGTATCTTGCACAGAAGTCGTACAATTGATTAACTGTTTTATGTGTTATCATAATATCGAAAATGAAATTAAGCAAATAAACATAAAATACTTAGTACCTTTGGCAATAGTAATAAAATAGTTTAAGGGCTTGTTTCTTAATAAGTGTCCAATAACTTATTCGGATGTTTTGTTTCAGCTTACTTTATATAGAGCGACAGAGACAAAACATGCAAATAATCTACCTGACAATAAGTAAATATTATGCTCAAAAATATTTATGCTCCTAGCAAAAAAATCAATTTCTACTAGTGATAATAATACTGGTTAAACTTTAAGGGGCTATTGATTTATTATTTAGGCATTAAGAAGTAACGACCAACTATTTTATTATATTTTACTAGATGTTGTTCGCGACGGCGTACGCGCAAAAGAAATTCCGCTGGAACCGGTCTACCATTCTGGTACGGAAAAAGTAGCCTATATGTTAAACCAGAGTCTAAACTACTTCCACAACAAATTTTGTCAAAATCCGTTCAATATTAATTGCGTGAAAGAGTAACGTGCATCCACCCATCCGCACATCCATGCAAACTTACGCGTTTGTAATATAAGTTATTTGTTATGTTATATGCCTTACATAAATTATGTAACGCTATCATCATGCATATTGGCCGTCTTGCCAAAGGAATTATGTGCTTACTACCATACTGCGATTTGTGAGTTTGGTTGATGTCCTTTAGATGAACAAGTTTTTAACAGTTCACTTAAGAGAAAAAAAAAAGGAAATAATAGTCGTGTAATTGTCAGAAAGCGCGTGACAAGTTCTGTCCCAGTGTCCTAAATTGGTAATGGCGTGTGTACGCTTCAGGTATAACGGTACCGTTTCTAGCTGTTACTGGCCAATGCCTTCCCCAGCTTATCCATTTTTTTATGTACAACCATTACACGACTACAACACTTTAAATCTCATTATTTTTATAGTTACCATGCTCGTTGTTTAAAGTTTACACCCGTTATAGTTTTAATTGGTGGCAATTGGTAATTAAAATTGAGGTTACGGTTTTGTTTAGTTTTAAACTATGTAGTTTAAATGAATTACTATCGTTTTACCAAACACGCGCTGCCGTCTTGGAAACTAAACTTCTCTTAGCTGGAGCAGAGAGTAATATTACCTAGGTAGTAGCTTTTGCGCGCGACTTCGTCCGCGTGGGCCCGTGGACATTGTGCCCCTGATCGTGGAATGAACTTCAAAAATCCTTTCATAACAAATGTCAACATCGTAAAAATTATCTGCTTGCCAAATTTAAGCGCAATTCGTCCAGTGGTTAATAAACATCCTAAACATACTTTGGACCACTGTTTCACCCTTTTTGGGGAAAATTTTCAAAAAAAGGGTTATACAATATACATGTGCTATCAATTGTATTAATTTAATTAGTCCGCATATGTAATTTCATGGAATTTTTACAGTTTTAAATTTTTACCGTACAAACTTTCAACTTTTAAATGTCACGTATCTAATGAAATGTTTTATTGAAAATCGTAATCGATACAGATTTAAAGTTTTTTCATACAAACTTTCAATCCCTTTTTCACCCCTTTAAGGGTGGAGTTTTTCAAAATCCCTTCTTGGCACGCATCATACATTGTAAATCAAACATTTGTACATTGTATAAATGTTAAATTTGGACAGTAGTTCAATCATTTCTACCATTAGCGGCTACGGCTGTGCGTGCGTCTGTATGTCTACTGATACTCGTTTGATTTTAAATATTATTACGTTAAGTAATTAAAAGGTATCGTAATATAAAAATAATTTATGTTAAGAAAATTGGATTTCCAAGAGGGCCAAGACACATAAATGATGATTGAGACCCGTTAATAATTGAAGGGAGAGCAAGTTGAAGGCAACTCGTTGGCGCCAGTAGGTGCCAGTAGGTGCCAGTAGGTGCCAGTAGGTGCCAGTAGTGTCAAGGATAACAATCGATAAGAATGCGCTGCGCTTAAAAAACAGTGCGCTGATAACTTTTTTTTTTATGTTTGTAATTGAAACCAGATAGTGTTGGTTCATGACAAATGATAGTAGTAGTAATCGGTAGTTTTACTCTACAATCACTCAATTTTTTAAACATTCTCGTTCTAATTTATGTTTAATTCAATAAATGTTATTGAGTTTAGGGTACAAAATTTTAAATTTGTCTTATTCTCTAGTGAGAAATGTATATATTTGTTTATATTAAATCCGTAGGTAATACGAAACGCAATTCGTAATATTCGTGCGAGAAGGACAAAACGTATGAAAATTGCTATCTCGTTTTCGCCCACAGCAAAGCATAGACAATCAATCTATTACTAAAATTTTCAATTCGTTCTTTAATATCCCTAGGCAGGAATAAAACAATATTGTTTTAATACAATATTATATGCTCATGGTACGAATTAGGGTAATATTATTGTAATATTATAACAAAGTGTTCTGGAAACATGGTAGTTTTAGGAAAGGTCGTGGTAGGCCGCCCTGTTAACGTTATATCGTGTAGCAAAGTTCATGTTAAAAAATTTAATCAATCCATAATAATTTAAACACGCCCCTGTGTCTATTATATACGGTTATATGGGGCATGAGCAATGCATACTTTATTTCCTTTATGGGTTTAGAAGAACGTATTTTTAAGGAACTGCCCAATGGCCATTGGCCATCTTTATATGCTTATTTTCTTCTATCTGGTTTTGGTATTTATATCTGGTCTTCTTTTCAATTATACAGGGCTAAATGTGAGTGGAACAATAGAATGTAGTGATTATGCATAGGTCGTACGGCGCGGCGCACGCGCACGCACAAAGAAACCAGCGCGATAGCGGTCTTTGTGCGCTAGCGCATGCAATTGATTCGTCCACTGACTTGATTTATCGAAAGTTACTTTTACCGATTTTTATTTAATAAGAAAACGAAGTTTTTAATAGTTTGTCTGCTTTGGATTTTAGTTATTTTCCTAATAAAAGGCAAAAGAGTTCTCGATATTCTAATGATAATCGTCAGCTTCGTGCACCTTTACAATATTTTTTTTTATAACGTAGAAAATTTAATTCATCATCATCAGATTATGACAAGCCATCAATTTGTAAAAGACATTCATTTCACGTATGACTGCTATGCAACCCTTTGAATACTGATCGACTCTGATTGCATGCTAACATTCATGCTACAAAGTAAGTCCCATCAGCAACGATTTCAAAACTAAAGATCCCCCGTATGACGTACATTTGACAGAACAAATCTTCACACAAGAAAAAGTTACGCCATTTTGGTTTTCACCATACCGCAAATGTCAGACATCTTGTATTCACCATACTTCAAATGTTAAAATGGCCCCAAAAACCCCCCTAAAGTGGGGCCATTTAAGTGGAAACAGTTTTTACCTCAACATGCCTCGTCTTCTATAATATATACGTCTATGCCCATCAGGGAATTGAGGAACAAATATAAGGTATACAAGACACGGTACTTATACCTTAACTTAGTTGAGCAAATATAGAAACACTAGAATTTTGACGTATTGTAATTAGTTTTTACGTCAATTTATTTATTGTAAGAAATTAAAATTTTGATAAACTCCCTCTTCACTTTCAATGTAGAAATTATCAAGTACACATAAATATCACTCATATTCACATTAAAACAATGTCTCAAAAAAGCAAAATATGCAATGGTAGATCTTTTCTCTCTGTTTCTCATCTCCTAGTTGATTGTTTAGAATTTATTAGCGAAAAAAGTTTGTGTAAATTACCTAGTGATTTGAAATTATGTTTAAATGGTGAACATTTTTAATGATAAATGCTTATAAACTAATTTAAGTTGTATGTACTATACTGTGTAAATCGATGGTGATTGTTGAAATGAAATGTATGTTAAAGCGACCTTAAGTAAATAAATTTAATAAAAACTAATTAGAATTGCTAATGGTTTACAAAGAAACATTGGCATACAAAGGACGAGGGTAAATCTTACCTCTCTTAAAAAATATTTATCGGTAAGCCTTAAAACAGATACGTGTATTAAATAATATATATCAATGGACTTAACAACACGTCACTGATTCCGTAGGCTTAAGTTCTCGAAAAGCAGAATATATTGCATCAAATAAAAAAAATATAAATATATACCTATATTGGTATAATGTATACCTGATAGATTCTGAAGACAAAAGTCTACGAGCAGTGTTGTTACGGGTGAAATTAAAAATAAAAGAAGAGATTTTCCGTGACAATATATATTAAACAAAAAATAGGGGTCGTGGGCAGAAGGCCGTACGGTCTGGTCTAGCCTCTTGGTGTCAAGGTGGTGGTAAGGGGATTTAAACCACGTGGTAACTTAGCTTAGAATCCAGGTGTCTAGCACGTGGCGGATGCGAGATAGGGCTCCAACTTCTGGAAGCTTCTCCGTCACCGCTGCGTCCGTTCGTCGTAGATAGATCGTCTCAAAAAAATAAATCCCCGTCCAATGTCTATCAGCACTCTGAACTCCAGCTGTAGTTGGCGGAGTTTTTGTGCCCGAAACCAAGTTCCTGCAAATATTCACGATGTGTCGGTAGGAGTCCGGTCCCACAGCCTGTGGTGATCTTAACCCCAAACGATCAAAATCACGGGCTGTGTGACCATTACAAAGAAGGTAGGCAAAATAAAAAAAGATAAGATGATATTAAGGACAACCAATATGATACAAACATCGTAACATTTTAATAGTGCTAGATTGGAAAGACGAAACTACAATTGAGCACGTGGTATGGCCAATCAAATAATTGGCAACTAATTTACCAAGATGATAGTTTACATGAAAGAATAATGCGTTTTAATACAAGCATGATTTTCTAAATATTCACAACACAGATATACTTAAAATACTCACCGTGGAACACGGGATTAAAATATAATTATTATAACGACTACATCTTGAGTATAGAAAATTTTATTCTAAAAGGAAATGTCATTCAAAGAAGTGCCATATATACCCTTCCTTCCTCTTTTTTAAACTTTTGACAACTATAAACTAAAGCGTAAAGACAAGAAATCCAGAAATCAAAATAAAAAGATATTATATCAATAATCAATATATTATGTAATATAATATTACAAATTTACTGTATTTTCATTACTAAAAACTAAATAATTATTTTTCAAAGATTTAAGACGAAAGTAAAATCGATCTATGAATCGAATATTAAAGAAAGGCTAACGCCGTTTTAGTAAGGACGTGCGCCGATAGATGGCGCTAAAGCCTATGAATGAACAGAGAAAATGTAACTACGTTACAGTGTGTGCTACAGGAGCTGAAACGTCATCATTCAGAATGGACCTTATCCAAAAGCTTCGTGTCGCTCAAAGAGCTATGCTCCAAGTCCTGCTATGTGATAGAATTAGAAATGAGTAAATCCATAACATAATTAAATTTACCGACATAACCCAGCGCATTATTAGCAATTGAAGTGGCTGGACATATTATAGCTCGTAGAACCTATGACCGTTGGTGACGAAAGTTTATCGAGTGGAGCCCACGGTTCAGACGTCGAAGCGTAGGATATAGGCAGTGAGCGACCGGTCGCACTGCAAATAACGGTGGAGGCCTATGTCCCGCAGTAGACGTCTCCAAGCTGAAACGCACGAATGATAGATTCTTATAAATTTCTGCTAACACAAACAATTCTAAGGCAGGTAGCAGTTAGCTTAAGCCCCGATCCTACTTATAAATCTTACTACTTATCTTTATTACAAGTAAAAGTGTCAAATAGCTACAATTACTTCACTATTATTAACAACAGGCCCCATAATTGAAGTTTGGAGAGACCTTTATAGTTTCACTTAGCTATCGCCACATGGTCAATGGTCATACCATTAGTTTCGCTTATCTCAAGCAATAGCTGTCAATTTGTGGTAAACAAGAGCTGTTTGCCACACAATTTAGCACAAGTAAGAATAGGCACCTAGTAATTCCTTTGTTAGATAAGTAATTAATAACAGGTAGTTTAGTACCAATGGCAATTCTACTAATTTACGAAGTGATTTGTAGGTAGTAATCAGTTTTTATTTAACCTAATTAAAAACCATTATTTAAAACGAAAAAATGTTTTGTCTGAGAAAGATTGGCATATTATTTATTATTTGATTTATATTATTGACTTCATGGTTTTGTCAATAAACAAAATTATACACCCACAAAAACCTCCATCATCCGATTTATATTCTAAAATATACATCTCTTAACCAATATTTTTTTTGTGACTAGGTTACTTACTTTATTTGGTATTTTAAAAGGGATTAAAAAATTATAACATAATATACAAAATTGTAACATTATTATTACACCTAGACTATTTTCATCATAGATTAATTACTAGTCCAAAACATAAAATAACTCTAAATTCCTAATTACTGTTTGGACTTGATTTCTTGAATGTCACCGAAGCAGCTATAAGTAGCTATAACAACAAATATTTCAAATTTAAATTTGTGTAAATTTAACAGACCTATTTTACATGAATTTTAATTTGTGCATTTATTTGGCATCACTCCAGTGGAATGTGAACTGTACGTAATTTCACGTTCATTAAATAACAAGCGTCCAAAAAATAAAGCGACGGACTTACATCTGGGGCTAATGCTAGTACCATTTTAGAGTTCTCCGGAGTAGCAATAGAAGAGAATATTTCTAAAAGTCAGGCAGTGAATAGTATTACATTTATTTTTTAATAAATAACTATGATTTTTATAAAACCTTTAACCTGACTACGTATGTTACATAGCCTATGTTACCCGAGCTATTGTTACGAATCTAGTAACACCTCATTCATAAAAATCGGATCAGTAGTTTAGGCGCTACGGTGGAACAAACATACATACATACATAGACTGTCAATATCATTCCTTCCCTCCCTTCCTTTTGGCTTTGGCGTAGTCGGGTAAAAATCATAAATTTAACTATAGGTATAAAATATATCGCAATTAGTTTTTGCTCAAAATGCATGGAATATTTAAGGTGTAAGTATTTAGATATAATGTAAACTTGTAAAGTAGGCACCTAAGATGATGTCAGGTCTTGTGGGATAGCCTTGTAACTTGGATATGATAATGCGGTTATAGGTTTCAGTTACAACGAATCTTGTAAAGTAAACGTCGATAAAGCTTTAAGCTATTGTAATTTAGGTTATAGCTATGCTATAAATAAGTAGCAGATCTAAGACGAAAATCATTATGAGGAAGTTAGTAAGTAAACAATGACGTCACAACATCTTGTTTTAATTTGGAATGACCATGCGTTATAACTTACAACATCTCGATATAGCAGCGCGTAGGTATAGCACAGCCATAATGTAACGTAATTTCTAAAACATTCGACCTACAATAAAATTGAAGTGACAAATGTTTTCGTCGATTTATAGAAACGCTATGACGTAACAAGTAACATATAAATCACATACATAAGGAAGTACATTGCCTCACAGTTTCAATAAAACGAGATCGTTTTGATGTGTTACATAAGCGGTAGATTATGTTTTTAGCAACACATAGGCTTACTTTGTTAGCAACAAAAATTGCACATACATCACAATAAAATGAGTGACGAAAACGGTTATGAGGTTTTGAGGTTGACTATTGTTTTGTTGTGAAAAATTGTAAAAACACGAAAATAAGGTGACCAATATTTAAAATTTAATGGATTGATATGCAAATAACATTTTAAAATTTGAAATTTAATGTTTAAAAACAAATTCATTTAAATAAAGTGCACCTGCTTAAATTGTTTACTTTAGCCTCGAGATAGCAGCTGAACGAAGGCAGCATTTAAGTGCAGGAATTTTTCAAAGTTTAATACGTCTTAACTGATTTGATTCCTCTGAAGCCTCCGGCAATGCACGTGTTACTAGTTATTTCTATTGGTTGTTGGTATCGTATTACAAAGTCGTTTCTAGCGCCTATCTATTTCATTGTAGTCTGTATCTTAACACCCACTTGCGACAGCTTATTGAGAAATAATTTCTATTGTTCAAAAACCCTTTTTGTGATTTATCAAATAATTTGTTTAATTTGTTAAACAGGTACGTAACTACCTACACCTGTGCTTCAGTTTAATAAAGGGGGATTGGCATTCCGGTCTTACTTCATCTACATCTACTTAAATAGATACACACAAGCTATATGTCATTAGAAAGGTCTCTTTGTACTCTTTATTTCTTTGTATGGCAATATGGGTATTTTTGTGTCGACGCCAAAAACTAAAAAAAAACTGTTTTAAGTCCTTAAATTATTTTAGCATACTTTATATAATTTGGATGTATGTATATAATATGTATGTATTGTATGCTTAATAAGCGTAGATTTATGTCTTGGCGTCATTGTAACTTTGAGTCAGCTCAATAATACCTATCCAACGATGCATCTCACGTAACTATATGGGAAAATAGCTTTTTCCGCGGCTCCGCCGGCGTAAATATAGTATCGGGAATACTATAATTGTTGGTGTTAAAAATTAGCCTATGTTTTAATCCAGAGCCTAAACTACTACTATACCAAATTTCATTAAAATCCGTTCAGTAGTTTTTGCGTGAAACAGCAACAAACATCCATCCATCCATCCTCACAAACTTTCACATGTATAATAGTAGTAAGATTTAATGTTACACCAAAACCCCAAGACTTACATATAATAATACATCTCTGCCCATCCTCCTTTGAACAAATAATAAAAAAAATCCAGGTGATATTAATTCACCATTCTTAGGGCCTGTTTCACAATCGTCTAATAAGTGTCGGATAGCTTATTCGGAAGCTTTGTCGCTGCTAACTCGACATCGAGCGACAGAGACAAAACATGCAAATAAGCTATCTGACACTAATCAAAATATTGTGGAACAGGCTCTTAGTCAACTATGCATGGCGATAGAATCTATAATGAATCTGCTGGTTATAATATGTTCAATGTTAATGCTACTCATGATTTATAATCTAAAACGATCAATAAAAACGAGCCCATAAAGTAAAATTAGACGATTGGTCACATAAGCCCTTGAAATGCCAGACTATTTATATAGCTGTTTATTCCATTTTGAGCTACAGTGAAATTATCTGGCGCCTTCTGTCTTTTCTCTTGTTGTCGTTTGCGTTTTCCATTATGACTCATTTACGACTAAAATAACGCAGGCGTATAAAGCATGTGCTCTGCGTTTTGTCTGTAAACATTAATCTACTAAAGTTTTATAGGGAAATTCTCGTTCTTTATTATTCCATGGATATTCGATATTATGATTGGAACTAAACTGTTCGTTTTAACAAAGTTCGTTTTGACTGTTCGTTTTTCGTTTTAACGTTTCTATTGAAAGATATGCACTTGTGTTTAATCCTACCATTGTCAAACAAAGATTATTTTTCTATATCTAATTATGTACATGCGTAGCTTACCTTCGAATAACTAATTAAGTCGGTAGGAGTAGGGTATTATAAACTTAATGATCTACCAGTTGACAGGCTGACTACCCTCATGTGTCAGAATAATATGGAAAATATTAAAAGCTGACTTAATACCTTCCGACTTAAACAGGCCGTAACCATAAATCCTTTTAGTATATTTGATGGGAATTCCTATGAGGATTTAATGTGATGAGACACCACGTGGAATTAATGGAATTTATTCTTTCAATCCCAAAAGGGATAATAAAAATATTATTCATATAAATTTCTCTTAGTGTCATCGTGTATTTAATAATAACTGCTTATTATAACAAAGTAACATAATACTCAATGCAGATAATAGATAATAGTCTTATGCTTATGTTTAACCAAGACCTTTTTGAAGAGTTACTTATTTAAAGCAAAATTATGTTTTTTTATTTCGCTTAGTGCCAATTTCACCAATGCCTGTTAAAGTTAATTGTTGATTAAATATCATATGTCATGAAGAGAAGGCATGATATTGTAACAAATGATTAACACCAGCTGCTGTTGTTCAAATTGGGACATAAGCCCACAACAATAAGCTCTGGTAAGAATCTTTACCGTTCATGCGTGTATGCTCACGATTTTACAAAAGTTTATTTATATTTATCCTTGATTTTATGAACCACATGTTGCACTGTGAACCCAAACTCCAAGTTAACTGCCACTTATTTGGATTCTTGATTCAATCCTTAGGAATGCATAGACTATTTTAGGTTAAAAATATTATTTTCTAATAAATTTCTTGTGCAGTTAAGAAATGCGACCTGTAAATGTTACAGATAATTCTAAGAAAAGTTCAGAAAACAGTTATGTAAAAAACACTTGTCATAAAATTCCTTGCCAAAATGCAGATGAAAATATCTACAATATTGCAAAAGCGAGTTCGCCGACGACACAAAATGTCGTTCTGGGCCATTTGACCGGGCTAAATATAATATAATTAAACCGTTATCCCGGGTCAAGCTCGACAAAACTAGAAAGGCAATATAAAACGTTGAATAAATGCCAAATGGAATATTTGCCCGTGAAAAGTTGACCTTCGTCAAGGCTTTAGTGTCGGTGATCAGGTAGGCCATTACAGCTGCAATTATGTGAGACCGGAAAAAAATTTACGACATTTCCTCGACATGACTTTTATTTTGCCTGATATTTTAGTATTATTAAATTAACACTGCATTATGCCCGTTATAAACTCATTTTCTTGCACTGTTACGTGCGATGCTTTATTTTAGGTGACATGGTCAAAAAAATTCTAACCCCTGATAGCTTGCATTAATATTATTCACATTTTACGACGTAACTACTAGATATTTATTATGTAGGTACCTGTACACCAAAATTTTTATTTTAGACATTCTTTGCAATCTGATACGGTCTGGTACGGACGGGAACCACATTACTGTCGTACAAACCGCGATTGCATTGTGGAGATAATTTACGATTCGCTACTGCGGTGAAATATTTTCGACATTACTGTCATCGTTCAAAGCCCAGAGCTCATCCATGTTTAGAATTCAATTATTCTTGTTTGGTACTTTTTAATGTCTTGATTAAAGGAAACTTTTTGGAACGAAGTTCCTTATGGCGCGTTGCGAATGGGGGTAGACGGAAAAAATAGGCACGACACTTTTTGCCACTCGAAATCACAATGTAATAACGACTATTAAGAATGATACAAAAAAACCTTATCACCTTGACAATAATGCAATTTACACATTAGAATTTTGCAATTACATAAATTGTTTATTATTTATAAATATTAATTGTTTATAAATATTTAATTGTGACTTTTATCGGCATTCCTTCGACGTGCTTTCGGCCATCTTTGACTACTTAGTTCAACTATTTGTTTTGTATAATATCTGGCTCAATAGCCAGATGTTGAACCATTGCCAAGGGATGTCCAAATAATTTTGACATCCCTTATAAATAACAATTTAAATACAGCATCTGTTGTTGTTCCATAAAGTTCATATTTTATTCGAAACACATTTTAGGTCGCTCGAGTAGAATCTAATCTACCATTTGTAAATTCTAAATAATGGATTCCATTATCCATCGTTTGAGGCAAACGAGAACGACATCCACCAAAATATCTTGACACGATTTTTCAACAAGAGAAGCGTTCAACCGGGTTTAGCTTTTTATTACGTTTTTCTCGGCGATTTGCTTATGAAATATTTTAATCTCGGTTATAGTGCTTTGTAATACCATCAAACGACTCATCACTTTTAAAGTTATGTAAGATTCTACTTAATACCTACTATCTTCTTTTTTCTAAAAAGTATCTACCGGCTTTGGGTTTAAAATTCTTATGCCGCTTTATTTTCTTCCACCATGTGAGTATGCCATAAATCAGTTTAATCCTTAATCATCGCTGATCCGCCTTTGCCTATGTCAATATTTATACTGCCTTAAATTATGATAGCTACGCTGCGTTCACGTTTTCGTCAGGCAATTTTATTTATGGCCAACGCTCTGCTTACCTTTTTGCTGTAGCATTTTTATGTACAGCATCTTAGTGTTAAGTAATATATAATTTTGTCAGACTGCAATACCGCATTATAATCTAAAATACGCTGTTGCTATAATATTTAAGGAAAATGCACATAATATGCTCATTGCCCTTATAAGACATTGAATCCAGTCTCCAGACTTGCATTCCTCGTTTAATCGCATAAATTGAAGAAATGGACTAACGCGGCCTGTCCGCCCACTACAGGCGTCTGCCGGCCCGACGCGTCGGAATGCTTTCGATTCACGTATATTCGCATCGCATAATACATTTTATTATGCGAACTGCGTCCTTATTACGATTATAAATAAAACGATTATACTCGTCTCGATCCTATCTAACTGGATATATTATTATAATGACAACGGCTTCCTCAATTTAACGGTCGTCTACTTGACCACAAGCAAAAAGTCTTGAGATTGAATCTAGTTATGAAGCTATTGCATGTCTCATGTCAGAAGCATATTCTATGATTACTAAATTTAAAGAGGTGGCATGTTATAAAAATAAAAATCCTTTTTTCGCACACGTTCGTTCGTTTATTTCTACTTACTGCTATACCTTAAATCGAAGATACCAACAATTGATGATGATAACGACGACGATGATGGTGACGATGATGATGTTTACATTTTACGTCACCTTGTCTACGTACAACATTTCCGAATCTTTAATAGCTAACACATAAATTCCAGTGATAAGTTATACGTTATGCAAAAACCTATTTAACTTTTAATGATGTTGGTTAGATTTTAATATGATAAATGAAGAAAGTCCTTTGAATGCATAATTAATAGGTTTTCTTATGTAATAATATATGCACATATCTTAAAATAAAATTACACTCACACCACTACAGGAAGGTAGTGTAGGATTATTAGGTGGGCGCGTCCGGTTTTCTATTGGAACATACATACTTATATAGTAGGTACGTAATTACTCTTGAAAGTTGTGGAACTTTTATTTTAAGTGCATATTATCTACTTTATATAGAAATAAGAAAAAAAGGTTCATGAATAGCATCAACATTTATACCGTCGTTAACTTGTAATGAAACTATGACCTGCCTCATGTGAGACTACTATGTAACGGAAGTCCTTTTCAGCGATTTGCTGCCGTATTCTGCTTCCTAAGCAATTCCGACAGATCTTCCAATTTTGGTAGCATAATACACAAGGAGCTAAGACAATTGCTAAAGCGCTTTAAGTTGTTCCCCGATGTGTCACTGATTGAGTCAGGCTTGCGTCACTTGGTTTCCAAACTGGCCTCGAAGTGTCTGTTCACCTCACACTATACGACGATTATTGACCCTAAATTTCATAAGTTCTAAGCAAATATTGAATGAAACACTTATAATATGTAGCTAGTATGATCAAGCTAAGAGAATTGGCTCAAAAGTACAGAAATTAATACTGCAGATTAAAAAATTTACTAATAAGTTATGGATCCTGAAGTCATCTTAAAATTAAACCATCTCTTAGATGGTAATCTGAACTGAATGAGTAATTGTCTGTTATATTCCTCAATATCCCTAGTAGGGATAATTTTATACTAGCCACACTAAAATCCGGGTTTTGCTCACCACACCGACTGTATTTTGGTATGAACAGTACATACACCGAGATATATTTTCTAACTTCACTTTATCCGTCAAATGACAGAAGAACTCCTTGACCTAGAGCGTCTAATTCTGAGCCAAGCGCCGGTGACTCATAACAAGATTCTGTTTGATTTTCTAAGCTCATCACCTCTATTGTCAAACAGTCGTATAATAATTTATGCTTATTTCTTGAGTTGTGAGGCCATTGCAAACCTTTCTAGTTTAATTATTTAGTTACATATAAGTTGGTCGAAAATTTAAAATGCAAAATCATACAAATTACTCGAAAAATTGCTCTAAATATTTAAGAAACCCAGTTCTAATTACAACGATGATCAATAAATGTTAATATATGAGTTTCCATAACCCTGGACTAATGTCAGCATTCCTTATAAGGAGCGACGCCACCCACCCACAGCCTTCTGCGTATGGGATGACTCCTACATAGTACACATGTACCGACTTACCGGCTGATCCGCACAAGAATCTGGTTCATTACCTCCTCATATTTCACATAGATTTAAATAATGTTACAGCGGTGAATTTATTTATATTAAAAATGGGGCATAATATTATTTTATTAGCAAACAAGAACTATTGTTTAAAAACAAAGATATGAATACAAAATATTATAGAAAAACAAGAAATCCAAAGAATTAAGCTGACTTATGAGCAGTTAAGGTTGAGCTATGAACGGCATTTTTTTAAAAATACTGCTTAGTTGCTTTTTCTTTTATATGCAAACAACCAACAAGGTTACGTCAGATATTAAACTGCAGAGTTTAGTTTGAATATTAATAAATAATGTTAATTTGTGAGTTAAAACATTTTATATAACAATAACGAAATTTAATTATGAGGTGACGTCACATTATACAAATTAGCTGGCTATAACAATAGGTATCTACTGGTCATGCCGGCGTAGGATGCGCATTCAGTTTTTTGGACAATAACCTTCAAAGTATCGCCAACAACAACAATTACGTTGTTTGTTGTTTGAACTGAATCAGATTCCGACCAGAAATTGTGTACAAACGTGCAAGTGTACAAACGTACATATTCGTAGTACATTAGGTATACATAATTGTATGTCGGTCTCCAAATTCGAGCTTGTTTTTGAACTCTTCCAGCTAGAAATACAGACATCCCAGAATCTAATACTTGCTAAGCTTCGAACTTCGACACAGACTGCAATGGAAAAACTAATTTTACAGACGGAAATTCCAGCCTTTCACCCGCAAAACTCTTTGTACTCCTTTATTCCATACCATACGATTGTCAAATGTGCATAATATGTCCTATTTTTTAGTTATTTTGTTTCCATACAAAAGTAGAATCCTTTAATTTTACTGCCGTCTTTTTAGCACTGTCGCAATTAATTTTTTTATTAAAATTTTATGGCAGCTACTTTTTTAACAGAACTATTTACCCTCACGTTAGATAGTAGTTTAAAATTACTTCTTGCATCTCAATCTTCTTCAATCAATCTTCAATTTCCATATGAAAAAGTAGAATACTCAAGCTTCAAATATGCGCAAATAAAAGCAGCTTAAGCCGATTCTGTTCTAACTTTATGTTGCCAATATGGTTAGTAAAACCTTTTATTATTAATTTGGCATTACTGACAGTTGGGCTTGCGTGTTCCAGGGCCACCGCCACGGCTGGGCCTGAAGGCGGCGAGCCCCGGCGTGGGCGTGGACGAGGACTGCAACAGCAACACCAGCCTCGCCGGCTCGCAGCACTCCACGCACGATGAACTCGACTCCCACTGCGACAACTCCGGTTACCTTTGGCTGCTTGACTATAAGTGAGTGTTGACTATTATTAATTAGTTACTCTTGGAAAATTGCTTCCAATATGTAAAACAATAGCCACCGAGTATATCCGTTTGTAAAACAAATTCGTTTGGTCAGAATACTTCTGTAAAAAATGATTACTCAATATTTCCTTTTTCCATTACGAATTTCTTTTCTGTGTGTTCTTTTAAAGACACTATTGTGAATTGTGTTATTATTTCTTTTTCATTCCTAAATATGATTTCCTATAACTTCGTTTTAGAAATTTGATAAGTTTACTAACTATATTTCTGATTCTTAACAAGTTTTTGAAGTAAAAAAGTAGTCAAAGAACGTTTGTGTACTAAAGCTTATTATAAAGTAAATGATTTTGTTGACGATTGCACACCTTGAGAATTAGATGCTTGCAGGGGGCAAGGCTGTCTCTATGTACTTGTGTACTTTTGACTTTTTTAAAATATTTAACAAAGCTTTAAGTTTACAATGTATAATATATATTTCTTTCAAAATAACAATTTTCCATCTTTTTCTAAAAGATAGCCCCGTGCGAGTTTCTAACGCCGGTTCTTCTCACCGGGTTAGGGTTGACCCGGTGGTAGGCTTTTTCTGTTGACCTTCCGAAAAAAGCTTGTTCAGTTTCATTTGGAAATAAAAAAGAATCATTTCATTTCATTTTCTTCTATCTCAGTGTAGTAATTTTTTGCCACTAGTCGTAAACTGTAACGCACGAGTTGCTTGTAACTTGTGTTCCGAATTAGGGAATCCAGAAAGCGTGACGTATATTTGTGTAGTGGTTTAAAACCATCTTAATCTTTTTTTGTGATCGTTGACCTTTCATAAGTTATAATTGTTACCTCATATCGCCATAAATTACCGCTACCCTCAAGTCCTTTTTACTATATATTTTATATTTATGACAGTCTCATGACTGATAAGTCATAAAATTTGTCTAAAATTGAATCATGAAATGTCCATCGTCCTAATCATCTTCAATTATAGGACAAGTAAATTAAATTATATTAAAGCATTTACAACTGGAACAAGTTATAGCAGTTTGAGATAAGACGTCTCCCAACATCAATCTAAAGATAGTGGTTTCTTGATTAGAATACCTGAGACTTGAGATCACTTACAATTCGCTGATAGAAGAAATTATAATTTATGAGTATCTTGTGAAATCACTTGTCAAAGGGATACAATGAGGATAAACAACAAATTTGATTATGTATAAAGTAGGCGCGGCGCATCTGTAAAAATTTACGTAGACATAAATTATATACAAATATCCGCTGTATATTTAATGCCTTGCAATTTTATACAAGAGTGATGAGCAATTTTCGACAGTCGCGTCTAAACATAGTGCTTTGTTAATATTAGACCTTTATCGTTTTATCATGTCACAATTTAAAATATTATTTTTAAAATTAAACTATCCTCGGAACTTCTCACCTAATTAATAGCTATAAAGAAAAATAAATGTTCTAACACATAAATATTTAGATAATAATATGTATGCTACATTTATATTCTACTTAAAACATAATTTCTCTTTTCAGTCCAATGTTTCGAGACGGCTCCTGTCACCACATTTCAGTGCTGTCCTCAGTATCGGCTTCATACAAAGGGCTAAGCGATCTAACATCCCGCTTCGAATTCGCCTCAAGATACAAAGACCTTGCAAGGGACCTCGATGCTAATCTTGCGGAAGCCGATATGGAGAGTTTCAAGACCGAAGACATCCACGCTCTCTTAATGACCGCCGACTTGCCACGCGACACCATTATTGATGATATAGCCCACGATGTAAGTTGCCCATCTCTATCAAGTTAACCAACCCCATTAACCATTCTTAAAAATCTTATGAGGAAACTATAGTTTGTATTTTAATCGGAAGTAAAATCTTTGATCACCCAGTTATTTGAAACGTACTTTAACTAATTAATACGGCTTAGGAATAATAGAAATCAAAATAAAAGCTGTAATAAAATGTAGAGAAACAATGCTTATAGTCCCAATTTCACCTACGACTGTTAGTTTTAATCGTTTGTCTAAATATCATCTCTTCTCTTTCATTAGTACGAAGAACTAGGGAGATAACAATATATTTAATCAGCTATTAACTTTAACAGGCGTGGTGAAATTGGCACTTAGCCTGTAAGCCGTTTAAAATGATAACAGTAGTCGTCTCACCATGATGAAAATTATCAAATCTGATATCAATGATCTTGGTAATTTTGACTATATAAATACATGAAAGACCACGGATATAATGTGACAATAAGTCTTAAATAATAAAAGAAGTTATATCAAATAAGGTAAAAATACACCTGACCTCGGATATTTATTACCCAAATATTTGTGCAAAGTGAAACATAAGACCCTCAGCCTTCAATATTAGGTCACTCTTATTTGCTTACAAAGATTACAAGAACGGGACAGAATTCCGAAAACAATGAAGCCCTATAAGTGTATACATACCTTTATTGACAGTAAGCTTTAATTTTCCATTGGATAGCTATAGCTTATCATAGATTAAAGCCTACTAGGAATAATATGATTAATAGGATAAGATAGGATAGATAATATATTAGCTAGGGAGCTGGTGGCAATTTAGTTGGTATATGATTTCGTCGTCGTTGATACTAAGACGTAATGTAGACAACTATGTGACTAGAGAAATATAGGTAGTGGCGAGCTGAGGTAGTTCTGATTTTAAAAAATAATAAGGTCAATTTGAGGTAAAAGAAACTTCCAGAAATTATATATACCTACTATAGTTTCTGCTATCAATTATAGCCTAGCTATAACTGTTTGCAAGATGTTCACGGCAGTATTGTTAATAATTTAGTTACATGCACTAAACGATTACTTTTTTTATTGTTTTATGATTCAACTGTAAAGTTACCAAATGAAGCAACGATGATGAAAGCCACGTAGGACGTAGGTGTAGAGTTGCTTCTATAAATTGTATTGTTACGTGCTAAATAATAATTTACGTGTGCTCTCACTTTCACCCACATATCGCGAGTGATTTTTGCGCAACGCTAATGCATTTCGAAATACTTTGTGCATATTTTCTAATTAAATAGTTTAGCCTGAATTGCTAACTGTGAAATAATATTTTACTTCAGAATATTTTGACTAACTTTTAGCCGTGGCTCCACCCGCGTAAATACTGTATTCCACGGGAACACTGTGCTTTTTCGGGATAATAAGTGGCCTATGTGTTAATCTGGAGCTCAATCTACTACTATAGCAAATTTCATCAAAATCCGTGCAGTGGCTTTTGCGTGAAAGAGTTACAAACATCTATCCATCCTCACAAACTGTCACATTTATAATAGTAAGTAGTAAACTTTGCTGACATTCTTCACTTTTAGGTTGAGGATATTGAGGAAGGATAACATAAATGATATGTTATCCTTTCTAAATAAATATAAGAGATGAATCAAAGATACCTAAAAAGATTAACAAAACATTTTGTAGTACATAATTTTCCTTAGTTTATCAGCACAGCGCCATCTATTGAGACCAGCAAGAAGAATTAAATTTAACAAAGAACTTTACATAAAGGCTTACTTAAATTATTCTTTAAGGTTGTCTTATCGATTACACGACACTAAGCACAAAATGTGTTGAACACGAAAAGAGCTTACAATTCGCGCGAAATCTTCACATAATGACTACTAAGACCATTAACGTGGCAGGAAGTAGGTACAGTGCCAATTAGCTGCCGAGACCAGCACTGATAACTCTAATTACCTGTGGTGTTTACAGTTAACGAGTTACATAATTATACAACCACCATGTTATGACCATTAAAGCTAGGGAATCATAAGTCATCATACATTAATTTTTTTTATTTCGGGTAGGCACATAAAATAATCTAAAGAGATCGACTTATTGTTACTGCAATGATGGAGTAAATAATAAAAACAAATAAGCCGTTTAGTTTCATAAAAAGATTGTCAAGGCGAATGGAGTAGGAAGAACAGTTTTCTTATCACCGAGCTTAGTTATTATAGGCTTATTCTAGACTTTCTGATTGATTTATCATGTTGTTGCACATATTTTATGTAAATAATACAAAAAATAGTACTTATGCTGAAAGAGAATGGGCCTACATTTTTTTAAGGTCTCCCTATACAAATGTAACTTACATAAACTTTACATCAGGCAAAGTTTAACCAATTAATTATGAACAAATATAAATTCAGTATAATAATAACGTTAAAAACCTTAATACACACATGTCTTAATATGAAGAAGCAGGTTTTTACCCGTTTCATAATGGGGACAAATTATAATCTCGACCTCTGGCTCGTTTGCACATTTATGTTAATTCGCATTGAGGATGTGACATAAGTAGCCTTAAAAGGAAAGGATCCATAAGACCTCGAGGTGTAAAAATTGTCAAGTCGGTAGTAAATTAACTGACCGTCTTTTGTTATTGTCATCATAACCTTAATCCTTGCTTTCGACTCCGGAGGTCGTGAGTGCCCGTGTGGGAAACAACAAAAATGTTGTTTTCAAGTCTGGTTTGGATAATGCACGCTGATCACCAGCTGATTGTCTGGCATGAGAGATGAATGATGATCCATGCGTCGGGTGGGCATGTAAAAAGTCGGTCCTGCGCCTGTCGTGACGGTCATCCGTCCCATTGGGTTTCGACAGTAAGGAAAGAGAGAGTGATTTTGTGCAGTGCATAGACCCTTGGCCCAGTTAAAATAACTCCAGAATAGCCGGAGTGGTTTCAACAAAACCAGCCACTGCCACCGAAATCGGTGTGTGAGATATTATTATTAATCCTTGAGTTGATTGAACATGACTTTTGATTCGATATCTTTATTTCATAAAATCTGTTGATTTTATGAATATCAGCGGTATGCAAAAGTTTTTTTGTCCTTCCTGCAATCATTTCAACTGCATAATTCATAAGTACATACCTACGTTACTGAGGATATGTTAAAACTATTAGATAGTACAATTATTTTATTTATGCCACTGTAATCTATCTTGAAGCCATTCGCTAGTCATTAAGCACTAATTACTAATTGCAATTGATATGCAAATGTAGGCTTACCTTGCCGACGTGACACTTGAGAGATATCTGACACAGTAAGTATAGTAACAGATACATTATTAATATTTACCATGCATGAATAGGACTAGGACTAAGACATCAAACTGATGATTTAATCAAGCTGTGTTTGTGTGGTTGATAATTTCAATCTCAATTCGTGATTATGGTCTAAAATTTTAAAAGAAATTATTTGCTTATTCATATTTTCATTCTAATATGTGCAGAACGAAAATCTGAACCCAAATTCTCGTATTTAACATAAGACTTTCAATTTACTTTCAATAAATTATAAATGAATCGTCTTGATATCATAAACAGATATTTGGAGTTTGAACCAACCAAAACGCGTTAAACGCTAGTTTATTATATCGAGACTGCTATACAGTACGTATAGTAACTCGTACGTAGTACGAGACTCGAAACAGTATTGTATGATTACACGCACGCACTGGATATTACATGCAGCTTTATTCGCGTTCTGTTCCTAAAATGTTGAAAATTGGTTTAACGCATGGAAATACCTTATATTCCTTTGAATGCCAAATAGGTACCAAGAGGTTACTTATTGCTCAATGTGTTATACTAACAAAAGTGATTAATGTAGCAACTATTGTTATTCATTGGAATATCAGTCCTGAGTCCTGACTCAGTTATGAATTCTGATTAATAGGAATCACTACTGTTAGTACCTTGCAGGTATTATTTAAGATAAAAGTTTTGGTGGGAACAGTCCCCAAATTAAGACCAGAGGTACAATTCTCGTGACTATTTGTGATCATAATCCTGTTTCGGTCCGCGTGCTGTCTTATTCGCTCACGCACGATGGACGCGAGTATGAATGGAACACCGCGAGGACCGAAACAGGATCATTATCACAAATAGTTACGAGAATTGGGTTTCAGGTATAACAGAATTGAATATAATCATCCTCTATTTAATGGCTTGGGAGCCTTTAATTGTTTTCAGTTATATAATGTTTTATGTTTCATTTATTTTATTCCATACAAAAATCGTGAAATGGTAAAATGGCTACATGATTATCATATTTCATCATATTAGAAGACAGCAATTTTGACAGTTTTCAATAGAAATGCGTAAAATGGCGTACATAATATGAGTTAAAAATATATATATGAAACATAATATGAAATACCTAAAGTAGCCTTTTTAGACCCCCTGATATTGTTATCACCAGAGCAATAACTTTTCTAAGTGACATAATAGTTACATTTTGAAAATATTATTTCCGCTCTAGTTATCATTATGCTATTAACATATTGTTAAGGTATTAGATATTTGAAGCGTTGCCGACATTTCGCATTTTGTAGAAATTTTGCACTTGTATTTATCGTTTTTATTGAAATAGGTTAATAAATTCATGCTTTAAAATTATAAAATCTTTATTCCTCATGAAGTAACAATTGTTTTGGTATAAATTTTGTTTAATAATATTATCGTAGATAGGAGTAATTCACAGTTAACTTAAAGCGATTTTCGAAGTGTTTTTGGCTTAGAATAAGATTTTTTTCTATATTAAATCAAAAATAATTCAAAATTCTAAGGCCTCTACGAACTATAGGCACGACTATATAGGAGATAGCATTCTCATTTTATTATTTCATTTGCTTAGAACAGTAGTTCAATTCAGGAGCTCAAAAAAGTGCCTTCGCGCATTTTATGAAAATATTTATCTGCAATTTTGGGTTTCATTAAAAATTTAAGCAAAATTTACAAAAAGCGAGGCCGCTACGAACTAGGACAATAGCTATTCTGCACTATTCAATATGTCAAAACTGTATCTTTGTTTCTGAGATCAAGAACGCCATAATTGGCCATTTTACGCAAAATCACAGGCGAGATGTAATATGCCTCTATTACATTTTTGGCATTCCTATTCTATGATTAGGACCAACATTTTCAATTTTAAGCGCGCGGCGTTTTAGATATGAATAATATGTTTATTAAAAATTTAGAAAAAATCTTTATTAGTTTTTACTTTATTTGTTATATTCATCGTGTATGTCCTTACTGTTATTTAGTACATTATTTTAATTGTTTATTTTGTGCATTGTGCAATTACTTATTACTAACAGCTGGGACTTAATGGTTTTAATTTTATTTCGATGTACTTGAATTGGGTTGAACTTTTACAAATTTTTAAAATTTTGTATTGTATTATATGCTTTATTTACGTATATCTATAAATTCCAATTAAAGTAAATTTTGCTCTTATGTACCTTCTTTGTTTATTTTATGTATAACTTATGTTTATTTTTCAGTTCTTATATCATTGGCTATGGTTTCATAATATGGTGTATTGCAGAGTAACCCCCAAGGCGAGATGTTTGCGAGTATCTCAAGTTCTCTGATGGAAAAGTTTCAGTTGGACAGTTCTATGAGCGCTGGCAGTAGTTTTCAGGTTCGCGCTTTGCTGTTCGATGTGCCAACACCACCACGCCTTGTTTTCATCATCACTAACACTTTCATAAGGCGTCGATAATTCACACACGCTTTCATAGAGGGCGCTTTCATTTTCAATCGATACATTTGATCATAACACTTCCTTACATTCTAAGGCTGGGACTATATGCTCCGCAATCCGGTACGACGATGAAAATTCAGAGCACTGAAAATAAAACTCTGCACTAATACAATAGAGTTGAAAATAGAATACATGAATGTCGTGTCAAATGTCAATGTCATATATGACAGCTCGACACTTGAAACTTCCATTTTCAACATTATTGTATACGCGCAGAATTCTATTTTCAGTACACTGAAATTTCACCGGTGTTCCGGATTCCGGAGCATATAGTCCCAGATTAAGCCTTACCAAACAACTTACTAAACAAACACAGAGTTCTATTTTCAGTGCTGTTTTTACTAACGCTGACGGAAAAAACTCTGGGAGCATAGGCTTAATGTGTATATCTTCAATTTTATTTTTATAAAATATAAAATAAATAAATTCGTTACCCATGCGCATAATAATGAAACATTACACTTTATCATTTAATGTATAACCTTATTTTATAAGTGGCGTCCCAGGTGTGCGAGAGTGAAGTCACTGTAGACTCATTTATACAAATAGATGGAAAGTACTTGGATCGAATTGACATCAAGACTTCCTATACGACTCCCCAGTAGTACGTTGGTCCCGCGGGATGTACCAGTAGTAAAGATAAAATAAGACCGATGCCTATGTGTGTATAATATCAACAATCACTTCAATAATGCTCCTTATTCCTTAGCCCATATCAGTCCCCCTCGCTTGTGGCTGCGTGCGTGCGCTATATTTATGTTCATCGTCAGACATACAGCGACCATGTGTGCGCTGCCAATGAAATTAAACCAATTGACACTTCATCTCAAACTGTTCTTACTATTACAGCACACGCTTCAGTGAATATCTTTTCAAAAGTTTAATATTGACTATTTTAAGCAACCATTACAAAAATTTTATCACCTACTTACATACAATTTGCGAAAATCTCAGACCTTTTATAAGATTTTAGTCAAAATTTATATTTAGGTAGAAATAATTTTAATAAATAGGTACAGGTTTTTGTAACAGGTTAATCGTCAAAAGTTTTAAGTAGTCAATTAATTGCATGAAAATTGCAGTAAAACAATATATAAAATTATTTAATATCATGTAATTGTCAAAGGAATGAGATCATCGTTCAAATTGTCCTAAATATAAATCAACAAATATTTAGTGTTCGGCATTCACAAAATTAAGCACACGCGGTAAATGGTAGCGGTATACGACTGTAAATGTAATTTTGAACTTCAAAACATCTCGGCCGTGAAATAACTATTTCACGCTAGTTTAATTAAAATGATGTTACAGTGAATACATGTAAATTGTGCAAGTCTAATAAAAATTTGGTAAATTGCAAGTTCATTAAAAGCTGTAAATAACCAAACTCTATTAAGCAGAAAAAATTTCGTGGAGGTCAATATAGTTAGTGATATTAACATTATTGAATTTAACTTTGATACAGTTTGAGAAACACTGGCGGTGGCTAATATTAAAAATAATATACCCACCGCTGCAGTAGCGTTCGGGGCTTTCAGGAGGACTGTGCTCCGTTATCTTGCGATGAAGTCGTTTACTAATTGTTGTAAAAATAATGTCATTTCGGGCACACTGCGTCTGATCGATTGTGTTTGTGTTAGATAGTTGACCAAACAGTGGACAAATACTTTAGTGACTTGGGTGAAGTGATAAAACTGTTGAGTTATTTTAAAATGGGTGTGACTGAATATGATTGGGACACATGCACCGGATATTATTCTGTAAGTTTTAGGCGATAGGTGTCATTATTAACTGGGATATATTCTTAGTCCGACATTTGGTACTTTATGAGTAGTTAGCAGCTTCCTCTCCTAGGGAACTGGCAATCATAACAACCACAGCAAAGTTTTCACCCTTTAAGAGTATTGTGTAACTCATAACTCCTATAATATATCGTAAGCAGCGATATAATTTTTCATTTATTATAATATGCTATTTGGTTTAGTTTTACAATTATATAAGGTTAATAAACTCATATTTCTTAAAAAAATTCCATTCACACCTAACTTTTTTGCTAGTTTAATGTATTTATTATTTAAATTATAAAGCCTAAAATTTAATGAGACGGATATCAAGACTAGGTATTTGTTTATAAGGATAAAGGATCTAATTAGTATGATGTAATCAACGAATGATCATAAAGTAACAATACAATTTAACTTTGCATTGTTTCGATTTAAATATTATTGGTCAAATGATTCTTCAGAAACTGGTAGGTACACTGGGTGCCGAGTCTTGTTAGCAAAACTTTAGACATTTATTTTAATCTTGTGAATTAATGTACCTACATCTAGGTACATTAACTTGTCTTTGACTTTAGTCATTTAGTTATGAGCATTTATTAGAATTATTTTAATATTAATATTATCTAAGTACTTACACACAATATACTAAACTAAAACGGACTACATAACTTTAATCATAGGGGTAAGTTAAAGTAATTTCATATTTTTAGGGTTACGTGATAAGTGCGGGCGAATCGCTAGTGTTCAAATGCAGTACATCACTTACCATCTATGTTATTGCTAGTTTCAATTGCTGTGACCTCATTGTAGCAGGAAAGGGAATTAAATTGATAACGCATGGTACAGACATTACTCATACCAATTTGTACGTCTAACGCCGACTGTACATACAGTCGGCGTTAGATACATCTTTCATCTATGTAACACACAGTATGACTGTACAGTGTACAGTCACGAGTACAAACTATATCATAATTATAACTATATCTTATCAAATATACATACAGCCGTAAATCATCAATACGAATGTCATAATGTCTTACTTTAATTGGATAATGTGAACACGGCTTATGCGTGATTGGTCAATTTTGACATTTGTACTGACGATTCACTGCATTGTTAACGCATGTTTAAGCCTAGTTTCCTAACTAGACTTAAATGACCTTCATAAAACTTCATCATCTACGAAAAAAGATCCATTCGCAGTAACCATGCGTTTCCTCAATATAGGTTGTAGGGCAATTTACCAAGTAACCTATTTTTGTAAAACACTTATTAGTGAAAACACTTTTGTACAAGTATACATACAATATTTAGAATGTATTCTTAAATCCGGAATAATTACTACTACCTGCGTAATCTAATATGCAGGTAATAAGTACGTAATCTTAAGGGTTGAGTATGTTGAATGAAATTTTGCATACTCAAACCATAACGTTTACACACATACTGCCATAAGCTGTCATTACATAGTATCTCAAGTTTTGTATATTCTCACAAACTGAAACATTTCAGACACATGTGTTTTGCTTGGGCGTCCAACCAACTGCGTTCTCCAGAATTAGGCCGTTCACTGTTTAGAGTTTAGGCAAAAAATCTTGCAACTAAAACAATTAACCCATATATTTTTTCTGTGTATGTTGTAGGTACAGACACGATCACTAACATGTATACACAGCAAGCATCAAAGCAAGTTGCACAACATATTATTGTGATAATAATATACGTATGTATATATATATACGTATATATACGTATATATACGTTTACGTTTCTGACACAATTTGATTTTACTTTTTGACATTGGGAATGTCTTTTCGTTCGCTCCAGTGTAGGCTCCGATTTCACGAAAAAGTGCGACCCCTTATATCTCGAAGAGTTGTGATTATATGATATTCAAACAAGGCTCAAAAGACGCGTATTTACAAGAGCTATAAGGTGCAAAAAGAATTATTCGAGAAAGTCAAAAAAGAAAAAAGTTGTGGCCGAAATAGTGAAAAATAATTTCCGAATTTTGATTTTGGCACTCGATATTTTGGAAACGAAGAATGATATAAAAAGTTTGAGTAAAACTCCACTGTAAAATTTAGTCAGCTACAATTTGAGCCTAAACCAAAGACGATCGGGTTAAGAGTTTGCCATGTAGCCTAACCTTTTTGCGACAATATTTCTTCGAATTCCATAGATTCATTTCCAATGTGCTCGATAGTCGTGTGAGGCACGAAATCTGTGAGTTTTTCAATTAATGTGCTTACAATATTAATGTTTATGAATTAAAAAAAAACAAGTTAGCAAATTAGTCTAAACATTAAAAAAATTTAATTAAATAAGGTTCGTTTATTTTTACTTTACTTGAGATTAATATATCTTCAATCAATCTACCGTCCTCATTATATAACAAATTATATAGGAAGACAATTTCATAGATCTTGTTCTGGAACACCATTCCTAAAATATCTCTGCCGGTACCAAATGTTTATGCGCTCACCAACGCGTTTACGTTTCGAAATCTTCCGGCAACCATTACAAATGCACATTATGTGTTAGAGTAATGGCCGTATACTGAAAAGAAAGTCTAATAAATGAAACTGAAGTCACATGCTGTCCTTGTCATTTAGAATAGCAGAGACAGCGGCAGCCTGTGAATAGGAGGGCGCTTAATTTTGATTAACGATTTAGTATTCGGTCGTTAGAAGCCAATCATGAAACATGAACCAATGAAACGCTTACAAAAATATTCTACAACACTTATGCTTTCGATGTTGGTTCCAATTCATTGATGTGTGAAGGAACATTTTGCAGTCCGATTTCATCTTTTTGATTTGAGTTGTTTATGAGAAGTAGATTAGATAATTATTATTATAATTAAGATTACATTTTTGCAAACATCTGCAACTTCAGATGGGTCAATTTAAATCATTTGCGCTATATTTCTAACATAGTAATAAATTAATTTCTTTAACAGGGTGAAGAATCAGTTGGCTCCATCAATACTATGTCAATATGCAAATCGGAGCTTCTATTCTCTCCGGTGAAGGAAGCAGTACATGGAGTCCACTTCAGTGTGGACAGTCTCGATTGCGAGCTGCCCACTGAACAGGACCTCATCCTCACGTGTCAAGCAAACAAGGATAACTATACCATCGCATTCGAGGGCAGCGTCACCATCTACTCTGAGGACAATGAGTGCATCGAGCCAGCCGTCATTCAAAAACATGGTGAGTTTTAGAGTAACTCACTCGGCAACTTTATGTTACCTTTATGTTAACAGAATGAACCTAACAAACAATAACAATACAAAATTTACTTACACTGACACTGGGCGTTTTTGACTCGCTACTTATAAAAGTGGCGACCACAAACCAAAATATTATAAGGTTGTACAATTTTCAGTCATATTTAATTATACTTACGTAAAATTCAGATCCATGGAGAAGTGGAGATATTCAATAAACTTTTAATCATATTTCATATGAATATTCGTTTCGATGAGTTAAAAAATCACAGTGTATTTACCCCACCTCCTGCAGAATATATGCCACCTATGGCGTTGTAATCCAGGTATAATTACGCTTACATCTAACCTAATTTTATCTTTGGTCGCCCTAGTTAATTTTGTAGGTAAAATGCATATGTGCTTTGATTTTTTAAACGTTCCTAGTTTTTTATGTACATACTTAACATAAGTTTGTAATGGAATTTGGTTACGTGGTATTTCTGACATGTTGTTGACTTGGCCATGATTAATTGCCTTCGCTTAGCTATTCTGATAAGCAGTCTAATTCTGGTAATCGTTTTCAGACAATCTAGGTAAGGAAAATATAAATTTAGGTCTAGATAGTGATGAAAGAACGCGCAGGAATTTAGAATTATTAGAAAGATGTAAGAAACTTACTCATAAATTAACAACGTCTATGGCTAGAAGCGAGTTAGGATTAACAACATGGAGTAAACTGAAGAAACAATCAAGTCAGTCGCCACTTCAAAGGTAAGATAAATTCAAAATTTTATTTAAAAATATATGAAGAATAATATTTTTCAAAGTAGGTAATCTTATACGGTTTTGTATATTCGTTTTCTTAAAATGTTTTGTAGGCATCCGTCTGGCAATAACAATGGAGATTCGAATGATTCGGCTGACGTAATTAACGAAATGAACAACTCAGTTATTAAAAGTCAAAGTTTACCAAATTTGTACAGGCGAAAACTAATGAGTAGTTCAATAAATTCTGCTGCTTTGAGCAACTCTACGGTATGTATCGCAAACGTAGTAATTATATTAATTAGTACTGGCAAACTAATCGTTATTAATGTTTAACGCCTTTTTTAGGTCGATTCCTTCACAGTTAATCAAAGACTAACAGGAACATCAACGTGTATGAAGGTGTACGATGTATCACAAAATCGTTCGTCACATGGAAGTCAGCTATCCGAACCAATGAGCACATCTTCTACAGAAAATCAAACGTCATCCGATAAAAGCCAAACAAAACAATCATTTAATTTAGTGAAACTCTTTATGAAGCAAAAAAGTAACAGTAACGAAGGTATTGTTAGTATGGATCAGTTAGATAGATCAGATTGTTGGCCTTCGAGTTCTGGTGGTGAAAGTGGTGAATCAATGGGTGAACAAAAACTTGGAGATTCTAGAACACTATGTTCTGAGAGACCGCAAATAGATTTACCTCAAGATGGGCAAGACGAATCCCTTGTATACGAAGAAATAAGATGTGTTAATCCGTTCAATAGAGTATATGATGAAGTTTTAGTAGAGGAGGATGAAGTTGAGGGTTGCAAGTCTAGTGATAATGAATCTCAAGTTTACGCAGTTGTTAATAAGTCTCACGCTAAACGAACAAATATTACAAACAGCCCATCAAAATTAAGAGCTAACAGAAAATCTTGTTCCTCGACATCTGTGACAAGCATTTCCAGCTGTTCTGAATTTGACGGTACTCAGATATCTCGATTAAATAGAGTACTTCAGAAAGAAAGTTGTGATACAAAATCTACTTCAACACATCTTGAAGCAGACACAATTGATAAAAGTATGCAAACATCAAATCTTCAAACTTCGGCGGTAAATCGAGATCGAGAAGTGATAAAACTTATGGAATCTTCATTTTTGGATAAATTGAAAGAAGGTGACTGTGAAAAACCTGTGTTCGTTCTCTATCCCAACTATACCTTACCTGATATTAGCTTTTTGAACGGAAGACCCAATATATATTTGAATCCCATCAAAGTAAACTTTAAGCCAAAAAATAATGAAAGCAAAAGAAACCGTATGCAAGTGAGAGGCAAACGACCATTCTCTTGCAATGATGTAGAAATGTTAAAGAAAAAAGGTATTGGTCATATTAAAGATTGGGATTCGTTGAACTTTTTATTACCACCTGAGTGTAAACAAATGCTGTCAGAAATGCCAGAAATAAGGCAGCATATTAAAGAGAAAGAGTGTAGATGTAGTGAAAAATATTGCAATCAGGCAATATCTAAGCAGAAAAATAGGCCGATGAGTTGTGACTGCCAGCACTTAGTAAACAATACAACGGTTTCCTCTTGTTCAAGCACAGCTACTCAACCGTCATCTGGTTACCGTGGATCTTCAACTATGTTGACTGATTCATCAGCACAAAACAGTCCTGCGCCTATAGGAAACTTCAACCCATTATTCGTTTATCGCTATGATAGCGCCACCAGTTCGGAGGCCAGTTGTACAAACAATGAAGCTCAAAGAATTAATCCAACAATATCAAAACGTTCTCTATCATTAGCTGAACAAAATCGGTTCGCCAAACAAGGTGAGTTAGCGCCTCCAAGGCCACCATTACCAAAGAGTATTTTACGCAAATCTGTAGATAAAAATAAGAAAGGAAGCGCACACACTAAGCGTTACAGCATGTTTGAAATTGATGAATATTTAAATGATACAGTTGTATGTAATACTATTGCTGGTGAACAAAAAACTAAAAGAAGATCGTTACAAGAACCTTACTATCTTCAAAATCAACCAAATTGTGACTATCGAAAAAATAACGATCTAGCTGCCAAAAGGCTTTCGCAGCAGTTTTTGGACGCCGCAGAAAAAGATGCAGACTACAATGAATATTTCCAAGATGAAGGCGTTGGTACAGAAAGTAGTTTGGATTCAGGGAAGTCCAACGAAATCCAATATCGTCGGCCACATACGCCCCCACTACCGAAACCCAGAACTAGAAAAATGGAATACATTGAATTTCCACCTCCGGATGCGCTAATCAGTAGTGCTGACTTACAACAACTGGAAGAGTTCCTTAAGTTAAGTGGTTTCAATTGCCAAAATATGGATGAATGGGACCAAAATCAGGTACAAAAGGTAAGAAATCAGGTAACCAAGTTTCTTCAGATGAAACGTTCTCAAGAAGAGAATCAGAGGTCGACAGATTCTAGTGGCAGTAGTTGTAATAGTAAAAAATCTGTGAGCTTCGCACAAAAACCTGATCCTAAAAGCGAGACACAGCATGTTTCGGTAAAAGCTGTTGAAGAGCTCAAGGTCCAAAGTCTTACGACTCCACCAAATTCTCCTAACTTATCTGCAATGCTAGCACAAAGGCCCTATCAGGTAACATTTTATATTTTACCTAATTTACTTGCATTACAACGCCGTTTAGTTTCTGTGAGTACCTTTGATTTTGTTTCTTATTTTAATTTTTCTTTGTGTACCTTTAAGTTGAAACACTTTCATCATCAGAAGTTATGTGCATTATGTATATTATTATTTATTTTCGAAAGTTAATTTAAACCACGCTTATGTGTATTGTCTGATGTAGTGCGTTAAGGCTTTTATGGCTTTGTCCTTCAAATCATTTCATAACATACGCAGAACTGTGACAGTTACGTTCTTCTAGGGGAAAAATTTGGCCGAAATACCGATATGTGAGGAAGGTGAAGTCACTCCAGATGATTTTACTAGTCCAACGCAACAAGATGGAAGACTTAAATATGATATTGATATTTCACAGAAAAGAGGTACCTTATAGAAATTCCTTGATCTTAAATTGATTAAAAATATGTCCACATATATACAACAATAATTACATACCTTTTTACTTAAGAATTTTGAATAATTTTAATCAACCTTAAGTTCGTATAAGTACCTTATAAGTTTTTACATTAAATATATAAATAAATTGTTTTAACATTGTTTTTAGCATTAGTATCAAACGTGACTGATGCTGTGGAGATGTTAATTCAACATTTTGCACCGGCAACGGACCAGGCTGAATTAGCTTACTTAGGTGATTCCAAACAATCCCCCGCTTGTGCTAAGATTGCCCTTAATGCACTCTGTCCAGCTTTATACGCAATATTTAGAGATGGTCTCAAAGAAAATATTGAAACTTCATTTGGAGCTGTTAATAACTCAGTTTGGCAAATGGTAGAAGCAACTGCCAGACAAGGTAAGAACTCTTTTACTAACTGTTATACTATATATTATGGAAAAATATATAAAACTAGCTGACCCGTGCCCACTTCGTTGGGCGTTAAACATTTTTTGATGATGATGAGGAGGATAAAAAGTATCCTAAGTTACGCCTTATAACATCAGATATCTGCCAGTGAAAGTCCCGTGAAAATCGCCCCAGCGGTTCCAGAAATAAGCCGGAATAAACAAACAAACAGACAAATAGACGCGCAGACAAAAATTAAAAACAACGTTTTTTTTATTGTTAATACCGTATATATACTTTCATATACATTGAGTGAAAAGCTATCAATTTGAAATTACAAACAAACACTTCAATTTTATATAATTGTATAGATATGTATATATAACAAACATTAAAAATGTTATAAATTTAATTTATTCCATAGGTCCAATAACCAAATCGCTCAATGAATTGGTATTGAGAATTAACAGCGAGGACGCGGTTATTGAAGGGCTAGTCAAATTCAACGCATTCATACTTGGCCTGCTTAAGTGAGTATTTTAAATAAAAATTACCTATTACAATAATTTGTAACAAAATATTGTTTAATCAAAAAATATGTATTCAGTTCGCAGTCCGTCGACGCATGGGTTTCATATGTCCGCACAAGGGAATCAATACTTGCAAAACACTACGACCAAGATTCTTTAATATTGGCCGGTTGCGTCGGCGACCCGCGATGTAGAGCTTTGTTGGATACGCTGTTGGCTAGCCTTGAACCTCTTAAATTATTGCCATTCAACTTGGACCTCATGTTTGAGATGCGCGAACTACACCGAAGTTTCAAGAAAATCGAGAGCGACATGCGAGCTGCTAGTCGGGTAAGATACACTCTTATATTGTATCACTATTATTGTGCTATTTAGTATTATGTATAAAAAACATATAAAAGCTCTGCCGCCTTGATAGTAAGCTGACAGCGCTTTATTTGCATTTTATTGTTTGCATGTGCTTTCAATTCACAAATCACAGCGATCTCAAAACTCGACATTCCTATCGTGCACATTTCACATAAAATGCAAATAAATGCTTATCGACGATATATTGCGACAGTGGTTTAAAAACATCCAATTAACATGAGATTGGTATGATGCATGATGCTAAAACATATTTAATAATTTAACAGCCCACAACGATTAATTCTCCACCACTAACACTAAATCAGAGAAACATACTAAAACTGGTCCGGTCCGTGCAATCGAGTGTATCGGTCGAAGACTGCCAAACCAGCGTGATAATGAGACACAAAGAACCGAAAAAAGAGCCATCGACACCGGACCTTCTCAATGACACGGCACAAGTTAAGACCGTAGTTGATAAGAATAGGCCAAGATCTTGTGTCAACCCTGCTCCGGTCGGATACGACATCTGTCCGAATAACAGTCGAATTGAGTTAGATACGAGAAGATGGTCGGGTGTGCACCTCGGCTCTAAGCTAATGCAGGCTTTCGACAGGCTAGTGTTTGACGACAGTGACGATTACACTGATAGCTTAGAGAATAACAAACCCTCAGCTAAAACGACCGGCAATGACCCGAAGGTAATTTGCTGGGAATATACATGTGTTTCGTTTGGTAGTTTATTTTTATGTTCCAACATCGTTTACGTCTCAGCTTCACGAATCAACGCTTTGTGGTTCATCTTTGTTTGAATTTTGTTTTTTAAACATTTTATTTACGTTTCCACAACTCGTGCCCATATAATTGAACGAGGAATTTTTCCATTTAAAAAAATCTGTAAAAAAATATATTTATCAGATCCGAAGTTTATTAACACATTAGTATTCTATCAAACAATATATAATGGAAAAATTGCCTTGTTTTTCGCTGTGCAATATTTTTGCTTCCATAGCATGTGACTAGTCAACAGGAAACTTGCACATTGATCACGCACAGGGTTTACCACATTTGTTGTGGTTTACCTACTAGTAGCCTCATGCTTCTATTTACTTATTAATTATGTAATGTTATTCCTTATATTTTGCTACAGCATGATGTTATAAATTGAATAGACATTTTAATTATACAAATTGCACTGTTTCTGATAATTATTTTGAATACAATACTTGCTTAATTGTTGTCAAAACGTAAAAAAAAAACTTTAATTTTATTAACAAAAGCATTAGCGGCTAATTATACAAAACTCACGAACGTATGCAATTGGTAAACCGCCAAATACTCTGCTCCGAAGGATTAACTTAATCTATTCAAATAGATCGAATAGATCGATTTTTTTGGGTTCTGCTTCTCGAGAAGCAGAATTCAAAAAATCTGTATTACTAGAACTTCATGTAATGAAACTCTTAAAGCTCCTTTCAAGTCATAATTTTACGCGACTTTTGCATATTTTAGCTGGAATGTAGCGGCGAGGAGCCATGGCGCCCAGGATCAGCCAACAGTAGCGCGAGTGCCAATACTGGCAGCAACAACTCTGGCGGCAAATTTCGGCGTCTACAGCTGAAGTGGGAGATGTTGAGTACCGCTGAGAGTCCCGTCACACCGTCCGGTAAGTTTAATACCCTGATTTATTAAAACACTAGCTTTTGCCCGCGGCCCAACCTGCGTAAATACAGTACTGTACTTTTTCCCATGGGAACACTGGACGCTCAGTAGTGAAAATGTAACAAAAAGCCATCCATCCACTGTCACAAACTTTTACATTATGCCAGTAGTAGGATAAGAACAATAATTTAAATGGATCTTTGAGTGTGAAGTTTATGGTACAAATCTTTTCATCAGATCAGCTCACAAAATTTTTTTATAAAGTCAGCCAATACCAAAAGCTCTTAATCGATTATTTTCCGTGACCGAATAATTTTCTTAACTACTGCATTTAAAATGTAGGTGCAAATTAAATTGGTCATTGATAGCGAAGTAGTTAAAAAGTTGATCATTCAAATGTTGTTTTTCTTTGTTTAAAATTGTTTGGGTACTAATGTATATCTGTAAATACAATGATGACTCTGTAACATGCAAGTTTGGCGTCATAAAATTATTTATAATATTCGGAGATAAGACTCAACAAGGTTAAATAAATCTTGAACGAACTCCAGACAAGTTCACGGCTACATTATCTCCTATCAAAGTTAAACATCTGATAAAATTAATACTCTATTTCTAAATTTTTATTTGCATGTATTGTCTCTGCCACTCGATATCAAGTAAGCAGCGACAAAACGAATAACCTATCCGACACTTATTAAATGATTGTGAAACAAGCCCTTAAGAAGAGTGGTCTTTGAAACTGACTTATTTTCAAACATGTAACTACAGCATAAGTGAAAAACATAATGACAAAAAGATATTAAATCCTAACTAATATTATAAACGTGAAAGTTTGTGTGTATGTATGTTTGTTACTCTTTCACGAAATAACTACCTACTCAACGGATTTTTATGAAATTTGGTACGATAGTAGCTTAGACTCTGTATTAACACACTATTATCGCAAAAAAATGTACGGTTCCGCGAGATATCTTTTTGCGCGTACGAACTCTACGAAGTCGCGGGCTACATCTAGTTAGAGCATATTTTCTTTTTAATGTATTCTTTATTATGTTTTAACTTGATATCTGGTGACAAATTTATGGTTCCGGTGTCCACACAAATTTTTGTAGCTATATAAAAATCGCCTTCACCTTGGATGTGTTCCAAATATATTCTAGAATCTCCAGATTTAAAACAGCGACGAGAATGAATAATTCGTCCATGCTCATGTATATTATGCTCGTAGATCTAAGACAATGGAGGCGTTGACCAATTTAGACACGTGCCAGAACACCACTTCCTGAAAGTACTGTTATGCGGTTATTACGAATTCCGATTTTATCTTTTCATCCGTTTTCTTTATCGTTTTTACAATCGTTATCCTCATCATCGACCTCAAAAGTTTTTTGCTCGCTTAGTAATTTGAATCATATTTTTTTTACTGCTATTTTTTATAGATTTAAGGGACAACTCTCGTAATCACTATTGGTTAAATCTTGTTTAGATTTTGAGGCTATTCCGCTCGCGCGGGAATTATTTTGAGCGAAATTGGACAATAACTTTTGAAGTAATTCAAAGAAAACCTATTGCGCGTTGATTACGCTTATTACGTTACGCAACCCTCCTTAGAGATGTCCTGACTTGCTTTTGTTTTTTTTTCTTTGGAGGTCGATTGATTACTCGAAAATGGTTTACTTTGTAAAATGTCATGTATAAAATAAAACCTTTATTTAAAAAGACATTTTCGACGATACACGATGGAGAGAATAAAAAATACTTTTCATCCCCACTTCCAATAGATGGAGAGCCGCCCCTTAAATATATATAAAAAATTGATTATCTTATACGAGATATATACCAGATTTCATACATTTTTATTACATACAGATAGATACACAGACAGACATACAGACGGACGGACTATACTAGAGTTCTTTGTAGTTACGAGAATTGGGCTTCTAATTTAGATCTGGGTCTTTAGTCAAGATGCATTCGATAATTTTGACGGCGAAGTTCGAAAACAAAATGTATGGGATTTGACATAAGACATCGCAAGCGACATGTCACTTATCGATGACTTATGTCATATCCAATACATTTTTGATTTCGAACTTCTTCGAAATTATCGAATGCATCTTGACTAAAGGCCCTGATATTTAGTTATAACCTGGTTTTCATTGGTATCATTACTCGCAAAACTCTTAACTTCTTGACATAAAAAAACTTATAAAAAAATATATTAAATTATCGACAACACATTCGATTATCACTAAAAGATGAAGATATACTTATTCTACATATTTTAGTGATAAAAAAAATGTAATTTACCTCAACGTACTAGGTACTTTACGTAAATATTACTACAGCATTGGTTTTAGAAAATAAAGTAATACTAACCTAACACTCTTATTGTATGTTTTATGGACATTTCTTAGGAAATTCTTAAAGCTGACGTTTATCTAATACTTATCTATCTAATTGTATCACGAGAATATCTGTTGGGCTTGGCAATAAAAGTATTTGTTACCTCGATCCCGGTCTTCTGGGAGATTGCCAACTGTTGAATGTTCTAATGTTTCAAATCTATTCATTCAAACTACTAGCTCACTAGACACTTTACTGAGAAAACCGAAGACTGATTCATCTTGAAGAGTTAAATTCTGTTCTGCTTTAAAATATTGTTATTGAGTTGTTTTCTGCAGAATAGACTTTAATTTATGTTCTGATAGTGATAGTTAAATATTGCTAGCACTTCTATATGCCAAAGCGCTTCTGAGTAATACTTGGTACTTTAGTGATTCATCGGTGTTTGTCGAATGATTGCTATCAGAAAAATAATAATCTGGTAGATAGTATTTAAATCTGTCAATAGTAAATAATTCTTGTGAATTATATATCTGGCGCCCTCCTTACTTTTTTATACTTGCGCTTCGTGTACAGGATTACTTCGAAAATATTTGCGCTACATTTTTCTTCCTCAAGGTTTGTACCAATGTATAACTTGACACTTGTTACAAATACATAAACATCACACAACCTGCAATTGCGATTTTAATAAAACAGTACGAATAAAAGTTTGGTTTAGTACAGTTTTAATGACTAATTAACCTCTCTTGTTCAGGTGAGACATCGCCAGCTGCGGCGCGTGGGTCCAAAATACCCAGACCCGTATCTTCCCCGGTGCGGCCACATGCGCCCACAATACAATCGCCGGCTAAAAACACGCACCGGTAAATATGCCCCTGAATAAATACCCCTAGCTGCCATACCAAACGTTCCTGACCAAGGCCATTATATCGGACTACGACTTTACAATAGGGGTGAATAGATCGATGAATAAAAGTCACGTATGCGGGTTAGGGCCGCCCAACATATGGTTTGATTTGTAAAGAAATTAATTTCCTTTATAGCATATAGTTAATTATGTTATCTCTACTAATATTTTTAAAAGCTCGTGAAGTTAATAATTGTTGGACTTTTGAACGGGGATTATTATAGTATTTATAGTATATTAGATTAATATAGTATAAATAGTATTTGAGGTCCTCATTTAGTGCCTTTGTACTACTTTCGATCTATTGATTCTTCATGACTTGAGGTAACTCATCTTCTGAAATATCGATATTATTATTTACAACATTGCAATACTCACGGAAGATTTATCAATCTTATTCCTGGTAATACTATTATTCAATATATATATTTTAAATATCTGTATTATTTATTATGACTTCTCTCCTATTTTCAGTGGTATCCCAGTGCCTGTCCGCAAAGGCGTGTCCCCCACATCGACGGCGCCGCGGGCCGCGGCTTCCCGGAACACCACACCAAAGAAACCACCGCATCCAGCGCACAGGTATGTTCATGTAGATAAGCTTAAAAATATAAGCACTTTTGCGCATAAATGTATATTGGATATTTTCAGATTTTTATTAAATTGGCCACTTATCCGACTTAAAAAAATGGTATTTCAAATTTCTGCCATAACTTAGGGTCACGGCAGCACCTACCTATAAGCTTTAAAATAAAAATATACCTAAGCTTATTAGTTCTAAATAGTCCCTTAACATTTTCAAAATTGTAAATAATGGTGACGGGTTCCTTGATATCTATAGCTTTTTAATTAGCTTTATATTTGCACGGGTATCTACAGAAATATTCCAGAAAAACCTACAAGAAAAGTTGCTGAAAAACGAGTGACGCAAACCAATGTAGCCGTCGCTAAAAAAACCGAGGGTGTTAAGAAAACCGCGTATGTATATTTGCTGGAAGAATATTCAAAATTAACATTCTAATATTGTGCTGTCAACATAATCCTAAAAGCATGATTGCACGAATGAATGTTACAAATATTTATCTCATACCAAAAATTTGCACATTGCAATGGTACATAATATAGAAGTCTCTACAAAAATTTTATGAATCAATTAATTATATTTTTAATCCTAACAATTAATGTTTGACTATGAAATAAGAATAATTAATAATATATAGCATGCTTAAAATGACAATATTTCCACGCCTAAGAGGCAGAAATTTTGATCGAAACTAAATTAATCCAAGATTAGAAACAAATTTCTTGGAAATAAACAAATTCTATTCTATTCTAATTCACTAAAGTTTTCGTAGAAGATACGTATTTTAAATCTTCAAATTATAACAGACATTCTCCATTCTAACCTACTATTTAACGATGATCAAAGTAACCATTAAACTGCAACCATGTCATTGGTTGCAGTTTAATGGTTACATGATGTTCTCTGCTGTTTTTTTATTCCCTTAAATATAATACATTAATCGAATTTCATTTTGCTTAAAGCAATGAATTTAGTGAACATAATAAATATTCACTAGGAAGAGGGATTTTCAATAAGGATTCTACGTCAGGTAATAATTAAACTAATGTTAAACATAAGTTCATCTGTAGGATTGCTTAATTAGGGGTTTCGATTCTATACTATAGCTGTCACTATTTGGACCTGATACTTTCGTGTCGCCGTCTGATGGTGGAACTTTTAATCGATACTTCTTCTGCAGCCAGACGGCGCATCGCATGCGTCAGGTCCAAACGGCTGTCAGACAGCACTGACTCGAAAACCCCCAATAGGCACATTTTATACAATGTCTGCCTGTGCTAGGACTTCGCGAGTGGACGGCGTGAGTGGCGTGGGTGCACCGCGACCGTCGTCGCTGCCGTACGGGCGCGCCGCCCCGCCGCCCGCACCCCGTCGAGCCGCCTCCTCTTCTGCCGCGCGCGCCTCCGCACAACATCACGCCAAACACAAGTAAGTAGCTCCAAAGTCCAGAAAAATATGCTCAGGCTCACGCCGATCATGGGTGATCCCACAGGGGTAGGCACTTAGGTAGACAACAGTGTCTCTGTAGCCCATTCCTGCATGCCAAAATATATACAGTCGCAAGCAAACCCGTTGTACCACATTTCGACTATTACTGTACCAAAAGTACACCTCAGGTGTCCGTGACGTGCATATCAGCATATTTTATAACTTACCTATTGGGAAGATGGCTATAAATTATTATTTCTTCTAACAATAATTTAATATAAGTGTGGCACTTAACTAGCTCTGATAAACGCATAGTTAGCTATCGTTACTAAAAACTCCCACAACTTTTCAGGTATGTCAGAACACTATGGCATCGACTACCTTCAGACTCCGGTCATCTAGCATTTAACGAGGGGGAGCGATTGCGGCTCATCCTGGAGGTAGACGATCAGCACCTCCTCTGCTGCAGAGGAGATCAGAAAGGTCTCGTGCCCCGCGACGCGGTGCTGCTAGAGGATTTCTGATATTGGCATGGATAGCACGACTGGCACCCGTACTGGAGGCCACTGCGTATATCCAGCGCAAGACATTAAATGAGGCTGAATGTGTAAATGGTGTGAGCGTGTGCAACTGTACAAAGTCGGTAGGAACTAGTGTGGTGTGGAAACGAACGGCCAAAAGACTGTATACCCGGTGTTTGTAAAGTCCTGTCCTGTTGGAGTTCTCTGTGAATAATTTATTATGATGTTACCCAAAACGATCATATTCGATGCGTAGTCTTTGATCAGGGATTCCTGTGATGTTTTAAGTTTATTTAATGACATTTCTACTTAACTCTATAGGTTCGTTAAATTATTCGTATTTTAGGTCTCTATTTGACAATTTCTGTAGGTTAATTATTATTTTGATGACTGAGTATCGCGGCGACCCCTGTTCATTGATCACTAAATTGTATCGCACATAATATTGCGTAGTAAAATCTAGTCTTACGTTAAGGCACGACGTCTCGGATTGTAAATAAATCGTTGTAAGTATACAACTTGTGGAAGTATTCAGGGCGGTATGATCGTATGAAGGCAACATTCGCGATGAGTAATTCCCCAACTGTATGTGATATTATAGAAAATGATATTTAAAGTTTTACTCTAAGGACAAATCTCTTATATTAAGTGAACTCTTATAAAAAAGACAGCATCGTTGACGCGAAAGGCGCCAAATGTTTAGGTAAATTGGAAATCGGTGTCTATAACGATAAATGTGTTATAATTGTACTTATTGGAGATTAGTGTGTGTCTGTATATACGTTCGTGGTCTCAATATCTTCTAGTAATAATCTAGGGCTAGCAAAACCGGTTTTTTTTTATTTTCCCAATCAGACTTTTACAATAATTGAGACCATCACAGGCTTATAATTCTTTGGAACAATTAACTGCATGCTTCCTCTCCTACACGCCGTCCTCTTAGGCTTGTGGTGCACCTAAGGGAAGCTTCTGGGAAGCTTAACATTTCTTCGTCACTTACAGCATGGCCTCAACCAACTTTCCTATCCTTCAGGTTTCCTGGTCATTTCATTGTGTTGGCGCCTAACTGTTCTGCCGTAGTAACTGCATGTGCCTCACCATCTTTCACTCCTTTAGCACCGGCACTAGGGAGGAAACATTCGATAAATCAACTGGAACCGAAATTTTTGACATCAATTCTTCATCATTATTAAAAACTTCGTCATTGTCGAGTTGACATCACATATTCTTTATTCTTAAATCCAGAACAGCCCTAGGTGTTATATTAAATATCACATAATGTCTGTAATGTGCTACTTTAATCGCTTTACGCTAGTTACGATATTGTGATATTAAACCATATCACCGCTTGGAGCCGGGAATGGATAGATGATATTTTTGGTATTCATATTGCTCAGGGGTATAGGGGTTAAATGTATTCGTGTAATCAACGTACTAGTAATCGTTTATCGTTGTTAATTAATGTATATATAATTACTAGAAGAATTATCAAAATTGTAAACAAAACAAATGCACGATACAGTTCCTTTCGTAGTCCGTCGTGCGTATCGCATTGGTTAGTGTGTGGCGCCTTTCCTCCGCAATGCTGTCTCTTGCCAGCGTCTACGTGGTATCAACATATAGGCAAATATATGATACAATAACTAGAATAATTTAGCTATGTTAAATATATACATTGGAAACCACTTTTGCGTTAAACCATTTCATACTTATTAGAGGGCACTCAATACATTGAAGTAGATCAATATTTGATTTTTATTGGATTTGTAGAATCAACTTTTTTGTCTAAAAAGTTTTGTTTTATGATTCGCTAGCCGAACCATTTTTTCTATTTAGTTACTTAAACGTAACATCTGATTTTGATTAACTATAATACGTACAATTAAGATATAATTTTTTTATCTTGCATCTCTACATGGACGATGTACTGAGTCCCATATTTTTCGCTTTGTGACTGAATGATGTGATGTGGCCTTTTGTATGTAATTAATGATAGTTAGTGTGAGAGCTTGTTGCATTGTCCTCATATGTTTAAACGACGCTTCCATGTGTACTCATGAGTGTATAGCGATGTAGGTCGAATATGCCTTTATCTGATCGCGAAACGGCGGTTCGCTTCTACGCTTGAATCGCTTGGGCGTTGCATGTGTTAATATTAGAATTAGAAGTAAGTTTTTATCGACAGTTTGTATTGAAAGATATTGAAATGTTAATTTTTATAATAATTCCTGCGCGCTCATGTTACGATGGTGGGTTGTCCTTGGGGAGAGTTTCGTGTGTTTATTTATTTATAATTGGGATCAAATGAGTTGATTTTTTTTGTATGAAATTTTATTTTTTTAAAGAAAATAACGTTAAATAATAAAAATAGACGTTCGCAAGGCGGACGTCAACGAACGACTGAGAAATGAATTCCGAATATTTATAAGTTAATTACGAGAGTTTCATTAGACATTCATCAATCATTGTATGTATTGTTTATTATTATTGTGTTAAGTGCCATAATTTTATGAATTAACAATCGAGAAATATATGCATAACCATGTACACAATTAAACAATAAATTTAAATAGATTGTTGTTTTAATGACTTATTTTGAACACCTACTGCTAATGTTTTAAACCATAATAATTTATATCTTATTCGAATAAAATAACTATTTTGATTGAAAATTGGGAAAATAAATTAAACTAATTGGTGAGACAATATATTTTGATAAAATAACAACACATGACACCGCTACTAATATTCAAGACACCAAAAGCTATCATTTTTACATTCAGTTATATATTTAACATAATTTTATGAATCCTGGAATGAATTGACGCGGTCTGTCACATTATTTGCGATATTCTGACTTTACAAATTCATTATAAACTGGCTTTAATAATATTTTTGTATGCCTTAAATTATATATGTAGACCCACGGAAGTTCGTCATCCAATTTCTCATTTTAACTAAATGTAATTAGAGACTTTGCAGAGCGTGAATACTAGACGTTTTGCACTACACCACACCACTAAATATCTATCTGCTTCAATGTGATAAAAAGTCTACATCTAAACTACAATTTTTCTTTGTATTTCTTAATAAATTACAATATGAACCCTGCCACATGAATAGATAGTATTATTTTAATTTCAGTAACTAAGTATTTCATGGAATTTTGAGCTTTAAGAATAGTTATAGTTTCATCATATTTCCACAAAATTTTGCAACGAAAATTAAAATTATGTCATCAGCAGTGTTCCTAATCATCTATGGTGCCCATAAATGTGTTACAATCACAAAAATTTTCGACTATGAACTTTATAGATATGAAATTATGTTAGGAATGATGATCATTGATCAACCGTTGATCTTTACAATATTATTTTCTCGACTGCTTGGTTATTTATGTTTTAAATAACTCAGCCTTGTCTGTAAGGTGTATGTTTCAAGATTTTTGCAGTTCCTGTTTGGACTTTTCAAAATTATTGGCAAATGACTCTGGACCTAGGTTACACGACGAATAAATTTAATCCGGACGGCTTAACGCAATATTCTGAGGAAGTTGCTGATATCAAATTATCTCACGTGCGATAAACGTACGAGTCACTAATAAACGGTGAAGGCTGGTCTCTGTGAGAGCGAAGGTCTTCGTGAGCAGGCTCGTCTTGGCTCCCGCGCTGTCGCGGGCCGGACGGACATGCGTCGTTCCGTGCCCGCTTCGCTCCGCTTCTGCGGCGAGCGCGCGCGTGGCGTGTGCGAGCGGAACGTGCGCGCGGAGCGGCTTCGCGTCAGTGGCATCTCCGCTTCGCTCCACTCGTGAAGTGACATGTAATCCTGTTTAAATTTTGAAATATGTAAATATTTTTGTAAGGTTGCGATTACTCCCAAACTTCGAACCTACCCTGGGCATAGAAGTCAAGATTACAATATTAATAAGTTATTAATTTTTATGCTTTTGAAACTAGTTATTAGTAGATAATACTACATCAATCTATGAAAGGGAAAAAAAAAAGAAATTTATGAAAATGTACAATTAGGTAAACCAAACAGTTATGACAAAATTAACTAGGTAAGGAATATTTAATAATACTACGTCGAAGTAATTTTAGGTGATCTGTGAGTGCGTTTATACGCCTAGAACTGTAAAAATCTACCTACTTACGTACCTAATTAGTGATAAATCGACCTACATACAAAATACTTAAAAGCGTTACTTACCAAATCCTGTAAATAAAATCCACCAACAAGAGTGCGTAGGTGCGATTGATTTGAAAACTAGGATGAAATGTGGATACTAAATCTAAACACTGATTAAATAAAACTAACATTAGGTAATTAATATGTTAATTTATAATAATAATATAGTATATCTTGGGTTTACAATAGTACAACTTCAAATATTAAATCATTACCTATTTTTCTACAAAATCTCGTAATATATTATGTAGGTATGAAACTATAATTATTATACGAATAAGTTATGAAAATTTTGAAAAAAAAAAGTTAAATCATTAAATAAAATAATCTATAATTAACTAAACAAATGCAGATAATCTTAAAATTAATTGGTAGGCAAATAATTGGGTCATACTAAAACTATAAAATATTCTTATCATAGTCATAAAAAATCATTTATAGCAAATAAGTTTTCAGTCAATTTTTTTAATTGGTTAGCTCTTTTGACATCAATTAATTAATTACTACACATAGAACCGAAGCAAACGACGACTTAGGCGATATTACACTTAGGTATGATTTTAAAAATGTCCAACAAACAAATGTCACAAATGAGTTTAAACTGGCTACCATGATTGCATAATTGTGGTCAAAACGGTGAATTTAGTAATACGTAAATCTCTAAGCCCAGAACAACTTCAGGTTGCATTAAACTGATAGGAGAAAAATTAGATAATGTCAACTTATCTAACTTATGAAACGTTATTTGAAATAAACCTACTCAGACTGTGCATTTGATACTTCTAATTATGTGAATCAACAAACAAATAACAACAAAGCCATCTACTTACATGTATATTTTGTTCAAATATATTAATACGAACATTTAATACTACGGTTTTATCCGCAGTAACAAAGAAAATACAGCGTGAAAATGAAAAATCTAAATCAAATAGCCTACCCGCAAAAAGGTATCGAGAAAAAATAGTGGATTATGCCTGCTACAGACCACAACAATAAAACTGCACAATTCGGTTACAGTAGACATTAATTTGGTATGCGCCTGCGCCGATTCGGACGGTCTAGTATGTAGCACTGTTTACGTCTACATACTGTGACCGAACTGTGTGTAGTTATTTTTGTGGTGTGTAGCGGGCATTATTGGCAATATTTCTGCAGATTTACGAGTAAGTATGGTCGGTGCCTGATGGAATTTGGAATGAGATGCGTTAATTACGACAACACTTATTTAATATCATACATATTTTACCCTCATTTCACTACCACGTATTTTAATTGCGTTAAAATGTTTAGGCTAATAGAGTAGAGTAGGTAATAAAACGATAGGTACTAAGATTTAAATTAATTTTAAATAGGTAACGTCGTTACAAATAAAGAGAATAATGGATAATAATAATAATTTGTGAATATAAGATAAATATTGGCACTGATGAACAATCTAAATTGTCAGTAAAGATTTTTTAACAGAGTAATACAAATTGTAGTGCAGTAAATAAAAAAACAACATTTGGTTAGACACATTCGTAGATTAGTAATGAAAGTAACATCACTTTAAATAAAAAACATTTTTAAAAATTGGACAATAATTAGTCCCGCTACACACGTAATGATAAAACTGCACAGTTCGGTTAAATTTAACGCTGTGAACCAGAGGTCAGCAACCTGTTGGCAGACAAGGGCCACATAGTGAAAAAAATTGATAAAGGCGCCGCACTTGATCAAAAAAAATTAGGGTGACGTTGCCGTCCACTGGTTTAACCAAACTATGCAGTTTGATCGTTACGTGTGTAACGGGTATTTAGTAAGGTATAGAGATTAAAAAAGATGCGTATTCCATCTGTGCTTAACACGACGCTTGGTTCAGATTCTCATCAGATTTAGGCGCGGACTGCGGCACTGGGCTCTGAAAAGTTACAGATTCAAACGTTAAACTTATAGCAGTAATACTCGGTTATTAAATAATACATTAAATATATAAAAAAGTCCAATAGCCACGATAAAAACAAAAAGGAAAACAAAAAACAGATAGTTAGTCAAAAACCAAATCCACCCGACTACAATGAATGTACCTTACTTCAGTAAAATGAGTACAAATACTCAGGCTGAAACAAAAATGATAAAATTTGTGATATCGCAAAACAAAGAAAAGGCAATGACAAACAAAACGATGAACTAGATGAAGCCGTCACCAAAACCAGGAAAGAAATGAACGCTAAGGACACACAGCCCTCACCTCTTGTCGCGAGTGGTCGTGGCTATTGGGGAGAGGCGACTGTCCACTGACTTGCTTCAAGTATTCTTTGTCGTCAAATATTTTCACTTCTCCCCCGCCGGGTTTGTGTTTCACGTTATCCATGGAACCAACTTTACTTTGGGCTTTGAATTCCAGTTTTTGATTTTCAATCTGTTCGAAAAGTGAGTGTGCAAGATATATCAAGCTGCTCAAATCACAATAATTCAGAGTTTTGCAATTTGTAGAGGAGAATATTACGAGACATGATATTACATATTATGCCAAGCATAAATAAAATACTGGAAAATATATGGTTTATAACAGCCATTATTCAATACTAAAATTGCAGAACTCTTATAAATTAAATAAATATACTTGTGCAGTTTCCACTTACGATAAGCATGAATTGAGTAGGTATAAACTGTCGAGTGAATTTTGCACAAAAACACGTACACAATATTATATAATATCAATAATGTGATAGTTTGGATGTGGATTAAGTGTTTAATAGCTTGTTGTACAGTATAACAATATTAAAATATTATATATACGTTAAATTGATTTGTGTGATGCATTTTTTTTAGTGCGTAGTAGTATTTACTTTCTGATACATGTAATATTAAGCAATTCGTTTGGCAAACTCAAAATAATTTGCATACTAAATAAACAACATAGTATTCTGAAAATATTAGCATCCCTTATCAAACAAGTCATTGGTGAAACAATCCTATATCTTAAAGCTTTATTGTGAACTAGGAATGTCTGGCATTCATTTCAATGCATAACCCTTCATTCGGCAGGCATCTATACGGCATTTTGGGCCTTGAAGACACTGGTAAAAACTGACCTTCCTGCGTCGCCTACGTAATAAATAGTTGTGAGACGGTCTATTTGATGCCCTCCATCTTGGTAGTGGCCACTTAATAAACTAAAAATGATGCAACCTTTAATCTATACTGTGTCTGAATAATATCAGACAAGTTTTATAGGTAGATATTTTTTCTGTTTCTTAAGAAGTGCATACAATAACGTGATTACAACAATAAGGCTTGAAAGCAATAACAATTATACTTTCTGTTCTACTCACAGCTCTTGTTCCAATGTTAGCAACGTTCTACGAAAAATCAAATTTGTTTATACATTGCAGATTATGAATTATGGATTTTGGGTCTATTCATCTAACTGGTGTCGTCACTTTGTAGTTAACTACCTATTACAGTGTTTAGCGGCGTGTTGTCTGCACTTAGCTACTGATACTGAACTTTATTACTTTAAACTAGATTTACTTTAGTGCTTAGAGAATCTTAATTACTAATTTAGTACTCACGGGCCCTTTTCTTCTTTTAAATCACATTTTTTAACATTAAGTAATAAAAAATGTTTTTCCATTAAATATAAAAGACACTCTACCTTTACATCGCCACCGCCTGGTTTGTGAGTGATATTGACCGTAGACGCCACCTTAGGTTTTGCTTTTTCTTTGAAATCAAGTTTCACTGTTTCAATCTTCTTGTCCCCACCACCTGGCTTGTATGAAGCATTTTGTAGGGATCCGATCTTGGATTTTGCATTCCATTCCAGTTTTGTTGTTGTGATCTAGAAATTATATTTGTAACACCTTAAAACATATTGTATCTATGTAAATAAAAGGCAAAGCTGATTGACTGATGTATCAACGCATAGTCCAAACCCTTAAGGCTAGAAATTGCATAAGTATTTCTCATAATATGACGTAGGCATCCCCTAAGGGAAGATTTTAAAAAATTCAACCCCCAGGGGGGTAATCTATCTATATATATAAAAGCTGATTGACTGATGTATCAACGCACAGTAAAAAATCAAAGGATCTACAGACGGTATTAGAATTTTGTACAAAGCTACATTTATTGACTGTATAAATTTATTTAAAGAGAGGTGCAGAATAGAATGGAAGGAATACTTCGATAGGACTTCTAAAGAGAAAGGAATATGGTATAAGACACTGCAAGCCGAGCCTCCTCGCATACCCTGGTGTGCGAATACAGATTTAAATAGACAAAACTGTGTACTGTTGTATCGACTACGTTCCGGACACATTCCGCTAAACAGATTTAAGTTCATGATGAGACTGAGAGACTCGCCGAACTGCTTGGCGTGCGGAGTGGCGGAGGACGCCCACCATTTGCTGGCGGAGTGTGTCCGGCACGAGCCGCGTCGCCGCCGGCTGCTGCTGGAGCTAAATCTCAACAGAACTGACTTAGGAATGTTTCACCACATATTATCACAAACTAGATCAAGCGAGCTTAAACTTTTGTTGGGTTTTGTATCCATCAGCATTACAATTAATAATAGTGGTTAATAATAGTTAGGTACGTGTATTTAGAATTTAAGTTATGTTCATTTTGGATAAGTTATGATGGGGTTGTCATATACTTTAGTGTAAAAACCTCTAAATAAATAAAGATTATAAAAAAAAAAAATCAACGCACAGGCCAAAGGCAAGAAATTTGAAATTTTGCACACGTATTTCTCATATTACTCAGGCATCCACTAAGGATGGATTTTTCTAAATTCAACCCCCAAGGGGGTAAAATATGTGATAAAAGTACATATTTGCATGATATTTCGTACGAATTGAGTAAAAAAATAATTAGTTACGTATTTCATTCTAAAATAGGGGATGAAAGTTTGAAATAAAAACCCTTACGGTTATTAACTTAAATTTTTGCACGTATTCCTCTTATGAAGTAGGCATCCACTAAGGAAGGATTTTTCAAAATTCAACCCAAAGGGGGTAAAATAGGTGATAAAAGTTTTTATGAAACTTTTTATTCCTTCGACATGTTTGCACGATATTTAGTATAGATTGAGTACAAAAAAAATAATGAGTTACGTATTTCAGCGGTTTCTAAAATTCAGCTCCTAGGAGGGTTAAATAAAGGATGAAAGTTTTAAATAAAAATCCTGAGGGCTAGAAACTTAAAATTTCGGACACTTATGCCTATTATGACGTAGGCATAGGTAGGAAGGATTTTTCAAAATTCTACCCCCAAGGGGGTGAAATAGGGGATAAAAGTTTGTATGAAACTTCTTATTCCTTGGGACATATTTTCATGATTTTTGTATGAATTATACGAAAAAAAATAATGAGTTACGTATTTCAGCGTTTTCTAAAATTCAGCCCCTAGGAGGATAAAATAGGGGATGAAAGTTTAAAACCTAATTTCACGCAGGCGAAGCCGCGGGCAATTTATGCTATTTCAGATAAAACGCTTTACCATATTATCTTTAAGTTGCAACAATATTACATGCAAATATTGGAAGTGTAAAAAGTGTTTATTTCTGTCAGAGTAATAATTTCAATATTCACTTGAAACGTAAACCTTGGATTGTCCAGTAAAATAATTACCTTCTTGGTTCCACCGCTAGGTGTGTATGCATCATTTTTGGCGGCAATCTTTGGCGTTACTTTATTGAAATCAAGTTTTCTGTTTTCTATTTTGACTCTTCCACCGCCAGGTTTGTATGTTGTGTTATCTAGCGAGCCGATCTTTGATTTCACTGCCTTGATGTTTGGCGACGGTGCTCCACCTACTTGGACTTTATTCATGGGAACTTCTGAAAAATATATTTTGTTATTTTGCTAATTGCTAATGCATAATATAATTAACAATTCTATTACATTCCATGTAAGTAATGAAGAATCATGTACGTTAGCTTTTGCTAACTAGCTAGCTAGCTTTACAAAATACAGGCTTACTCTTTTTCTCATTTGGTAGAGGATTTTCTGGCGTTTTTGCCGTAGCACTTTTGCTTGACGATCGTGATAAACTTTGTTTCAAGCTGCTACTTGATTTTTCTTTCTCTTTTGTTGGTAGTTTACTAGGCAATTTTTTAGTTGGTGAGCTCGGTGAACCGTTTATGTCCTGTAAATTTTAAATATCTTTTAATTAGTAAATACATAATTTAAAATATTTAATGGCGTTTATTTTAGGCAACTTACATTGCCTTGAGTAGACTCATCAACGCCACTATCGTTGTCACCATCTGAAAAAAGCATTTACTGTGAAAACAATGTACTTACACAGTACTTAGAAACAAAAACATACTATAAATAACAATAATAATAATATAAATTATAATATCATTGGTTCATCGCAAAATCGATTAAACTAATAATGCAAATAATACTATGTCCAATACCTTTAGCCCGGGTCTTAGCTGCTGAATGAATTTTACGTGGTGTAGATTTTTTTGAATCATTAGGGGTTGAAGCTGTTTTTATTTCAGTCGGAATATTCATATTAGCTGGAGGTAATGGTGAAGACATTGTTGGTGTTTTTTTCTCTGGCATAGGTGATTTTGGACTTAGCTTTGTTGGTGTTTCCACTCGCTTTATTTCGCTTGCCTGTAATTCATCTTTTAAATTGGTTTTGGGTGTTTTTTTTGGTCGTTGTGGTTCTGGTGTTGGAATTTGTGGTTTATTTGATATAATAGAACTCGCAGAAACATTTTTCGGTTCTGGTGATTCATCGCTTCGAGTTAATGATGGTGAACGGTCTGAAAGATTAGTTTTATTTTGAGATTCTTCTTGCTTTACAGACAATGAATTGTTTTGAAGTATAACATCGTCGTCGTCGTCTACTTTCTTTTTTGATAAGTTTGATAGCGATCCCATAAAGGATTCGGTCATTTTAGAACCTGACATTCGAGATTCTGGACGGTCTACATTGTCCTTATTTGTTTCATTAGATATTTCTGCTTTTATGCTCTCTTTTGAACTAAGAATGTTGTCACTACTATTCTTTACTTCTTGAATCAAATCAAGACCAGAACTGCGACCACTTAAGTCGTCGTATCTTCCACTAAGGGAACTAATAGATTTGCGCCTATCATCGTCCATTTTAAAGGGAATTGGCATACCGGGTGCGGCTGCAATACTATAACTTCTCCCTTTGACTGCTCCAGACATTTCGGTAATATCGTCCATTTTATTGGTCTTTTCGTTATCATTTGATACGTTTTGGTTATCCAGGTTGACTGGCTTATACTGAGATGAAGTTACAGAATCAGAAATTTTTGGTGAGGTCTGAGAAGGTTGCTTCGTAATTTGTACGTTTGCTGGACTAGAAACTGGACGTTGGTTTCCGTTCAAATGAAAATTGCCTTGAGGTCTCGCACCCTCGGGTGTGGAAGGGTTGCTCAGCTGTGGTGGTTGTCTGGGACCAAATTGAAGATTATTTGGAACGGGTGCCCTTTGCGGTGCTCCCACGCCTGGATTTATCGGTCTTGGACTCTGTGGGTTTTGACCGAGTTGAACTCCAGGACGAAATTGTGGAGATTGAGGACGAAGTTGAGGCGAGCCTGGTACACCACTTGATAAAGGCGCTCGTTGATTTTGTGGGCCTGGTGGTGCGGAACGAGGAACAAATGGCGGGTTGTTAACTGGACCACCGGGTTGGAACTGTGGTCTTTGTTGTTGTTGCGGCGGACCCGGTCTTTGCTGCTGCTGTTGCGGCGACAGCGACGACCTAGAGTCTGTCCTTATAAGCTGCGGCCGAACTTGTTGATTGTAAGGCCCAGGGTCACCGTTATTAAATCCACTAGTAGGTCGAGACTCCACGGATGCCTTTTAAATGGAAATTTAACAATTAATACTACAGCAATTTTGCATTGAAACTATTTAAACCAACAATATAATTATTACGTTATAACTTAAACATATTGTTTTGCGGACAAACCTACATGTTTCAACTTTAGTTTTCTAAAATATTAGCAAGAAACTCGATATTCATTTCATTTTCTTCAGTAACTTTATTTTCTACTTTATTACCTATAACTTAGCCTTTTGTGATGTTCATATGAGACAGTAAATCGATCAAGCTTTACTGCTTTCACTATATAATAAGGTTTAGGGTATCGCGTGACCATGTTTCAGAATGGATGTCTGTTTTAACGTCTAAGCGTATAACGCTTGAAATTTCATCACGATGTTCAATATCGGTTGAACCATAATTTTATATTATTGAACGAAAAGCCAAGTTTAAATCACAGTAACTTTTAATTGATTAAAAAAAATCGCCAGTAATTAAGTTACAAAAATAATAAAAATAAAGAAACATCAAAATAAATTATTTATTTAGTAAGGTCAAACTAAGCATGAATCACTGTTAGTGTTATATTAAAAACATTAAAAAAGTAACTTATCGTCGTCACAAAAATACTACTACCTATTGTAGCTAATCTAAAAGCGCGTTTATATGACCACAAGAATTACAATGCGTTATGTGTCCATCGCAAATTGAGCTATATTGACTAGGCCACAACGTACACATTTTTTACAATCACCCAACTACACGGCGACCGCGCGCCACGTCTAACTGGGCGCTAAAGCTACGTTTGACGTCAGAGTAACCCACATTATATAATTAGAAACTTTTAAAATGTATCAAAAGGTAAATAAATAACCACAACGCCAATCTTATTGCCCGCGACCAAATTTTAGGTAGGTAGATCATAATAGCCCAAAATCGAGAACAACCGATAGTTTACACTGAAAAGTGAAATAACATGTTAAAAACGAGCCTAGTATTTAAAATAACCTAATTATGAAATATTTTTTGTAATGTTTTATGACTTGCCTGAAAGTGTTAGAGGTATACCTCAATGTTTAGTTATCATCGCTCATGCTAGTTTATCTATACTAATATTATAAAAAGGAAAAGTTTGTATGTTTGTTTGCAATGTTTGCGATGAAATTTGGAACAGATATAGACCATGGAGAAGATAATTGGCTTTTTATAGCGGAGAAATGTACGGTTTCTGCGAAATTATCATTTGTGCGCACGATGTCCTGGGCAACGTCGAGTTACAAAATTCTGTTGATAATGAAGAGTAAATTTTAATAAGATTTCGTATTTAACATAACAAAACTCTACCTACATGCTAATTTCGTGTGTTCTACACAAGAGTAATCATTGCTTTTGTTATCTAGACAAATTTCAGGGTTATGTATTTTTTTTTATAACAATAAAAATAATAAGGACTTTGTACTACGTGCGTGATTTTATTTCATGAGTTAAGGCGCGTCTCCTGCGCGTGTTTTTTTTTCGAAACATTACAAAAAACATCGAAACATTGGGGCGTGGCTATACAAATTTGTGTAGGATTATACAATGTTTTTGTCTTCTGAGAGGAATGGAAAACACAGCGCGGGTAGAGAGGGGAAGGAATGACCATTAAACATAGAAATACGGAAGAAATTATTTATCAATCCCAAATCGGTATTCTATTCGTAACTGTACGTAAATACTAAAATTACGGGTCAGTAAATATGGCCTAACTTGAAATCTGGGGGTCTAAAAAAGCCACTTTAGATGTGTCATATATTTTTTTGCATACAAAAATCGTGAAATAGCTACATGATTCATCTGATTTTATCTTGTTAGAAAACATCAATTTTGACAGTTTTCAATAGAAATGCGTAAACAGGCGCATATAATAAGGGGGTAAAAAAATATAAAACACCTAAAGTGGCCTTCTTAGACCCCCTGTATTTTATCCTAGATTCTGAATCTGCAATCGCTAAAATTGCGAGTGCTTACGTCTTCCTCATCGGAACTCATGATCTTGTCTATACAAAATGCTTTGTTTCAATCAAAAATATTTTCTATAGCTGGAGACAGCTTGTGTATGGAAACAAATGTTTTTGTTTCATGTTTTCTGTGTAATGTTTCGAAAAAACATGAGCAGGAGACGCGCCTTTACAGGAATTAATTAGAACGGGAGACTTCTGTGTCAACGAGTCATTGCACCACGATATAAATACATTACAGGAGTTACAAATATCTTGAGGGTGAATGTACACCGAAAACGATACGTGACATGGCGCTGCGTTTTTAAGATAGCTATTCAAAATTTAACTTTATTATTTACAGAAGATGATACACGTTTCATTGTAAGAGTTTGAAAAGTGCACCGTGCTGCACAGCGCATATGCATTGTATGACTGATGTCATATGAAACATGTATCTTTTTGTGTAGCGAATAAAGTATAAATTTGAAGAGCTGTCTTATAAATGCAGCGCTGCGTATCATCGCGTGTCATCGCGGTGTGAACTGATCCTTATATTAATTGCTATGTCAAACTGTGCGTATTGTATACTCTGTGCCTCTTGGCTTACCCGGTTCACGTTGTTACTTTGTACGTTTGGCTCCATTTTTACTGGAAAAGTTCCGAAGCAATATCTTTATGTCATAATCGGCAGACGGCGTCGCCTAATCGCGATATCTCCTTGAAACTATAACACAATGAAGAATTTAGTCACGTGAAACACCACGCGTAACTCCTTGTGCTCAGCATATACCAATCTACGTGTACGTTTGCAGTAAACACCTGATAGTGACGTGAACGATTAAGCACAATTTGATAAAACTATAAGTAATGAGTTAATTCGATTGCGACGTTCGAAAATACAATATATTGACGCATGATGTGACGCACTTTTACGTGACTTTTATCTCGTGAAAATGTGAGGACTGAGGTAGAAGTGAAGGGAAAACCCGACGAAGTTGTGTTGTGCATATGACTCTAAATGTTAAAGTGCCCAATTGATTGATGATACTTAAAAAACACGACAGCTGAATGATTCCTCAGAAGTCCAAGTTGTATATTATGAGTGTATATTATGTGAGTCGATGTATATAGTATATGAGTTCATTATATAAAAGTAGTACTACGTTGACTAAAACGGAAAAGATATTAATCTAGGCGTAAAATTGGATTATCAAATTGTTATCTTTATATCCGTATGTATATTAAGGAAAATACTTGTAACTTTATCTACGTCACTTTATACGAACATGACTAATGGCTATACGCCTGTTGATTGTGCCTCATTAGACACAATTAAAAATTGCAGGCAAAACGAACATGCCACCGTCACGTGTTTTGGAGGATGACTTTCAGACAAGTGTCTCAGGACGTAACCTTCGATATAATTACAATTCACAATGATTAAAACAATAAAATATGTAACCGATGTACAATATGTGTTATTGTTAAGTGCAGTATCTTTTATATTCCAAATAAAATGCTCGTTTATTATTGTATGTACATTGAATGATGTAATAGATTATCTACTCAATTTTCAAACAACAATGTGTCAAAACATTTACAGATTATGTAAAGTAAGCTTTTCTTGGAGACAATACTTTCATACACAGTTTGACTGTTAATTGTATATAGTTTAAAAAACTATCAAAAACTTTTACATGTTAAGTTTAAAATAAAATTAAACTTTGTTAAACAACTAATACAGGGTTTATTTTTAACCGGATAAAATAGATTACCCAACAGTAGGCTTTAATATTAGTTAAGAAAAGGTAGTATGCATAAATAAAAAATTTCATTTTTCAGAGAAAAGTAACATGATCATTTCCTGACAACTCGCATTAATTATGGACAACCTCGCACTGCCGTACTCCGCGCAAGCTCTTAAGGTCAAGCGACCGCCGCGCAGTTATGAATCGATGTTAATTATTTTATAGAGTAATCTGGTCCAAATTTAAGATGTTATACATATTTTTGGAACAACAATCGAATGCATAACACGCTCCTTGTATATATATTTTCTTTTGAATGCAGCATATTGTATGTTTATCCAAATTAGCTTCATACACAATAGTTCAAAAATATAGCTCTAATAAGTTGAAGCTAGGCTAGCTCTCTATAAAACTATTTTGTTCGTGTTTATTGTTTTGTTATCGCGACTGTGTCTAGTTCCGATAATTCACCTTCAAGAAACTGGACCTAAGTGCTGTAATTGTGCTAGCGTCAGTCGCTGCTGGCGTCAGATCGGATGACGTCATGCGTCCCGCTTGCCAAATGCGAGTCAGATATAAAACAAAGTTACTGTAAATCTACGCGCATTTCTTGTCGCACCTCGATCGGGGCAATACGCTCAAATGTTTGTGAATAGTGTCGAAGCCATCAGTTCAAAGTTAAACAATATTAATTTGAATCAATTTAATATACCAAGTAAGTTTTAATTATTCATACCTTTATATCTCTTAATTTTTTGGTATTTTATCAGTATAAACTTTGTTATAAGAGTACAAAATAATTTTTCTTGTAATCGTTTTGAAATAATCATATCCATTTTTTTATTTTTTTCATTGCTTTTTGTTTAAGTATTTATATTAAAAAATCTTTCTATGTAGTTAATATTTTTTTATTTAAAATTCTTACTTAATTAAAAATAAAACATTGCACATAAAACTTACGATTACCTACGATATTATAATAAATATAATAATAATAAATATATATGGACGCTTCACACCACGTCAATCTGGCCCCGTGCTAAGTATCCGAAGAACTTGTGTTACAGGTACCAGAAAACGGGAAGTATATTTAATACTTTTATACTATACATATATTTAAGATTTTTATTATATTATACACGTCATATTTAATACACATCCAGGACCCAGGAACACAGAAAAACTTTTTTGTTCCTTCGGCGGGATTCGAACCCGCGACCCCCGGCTTGAGCACCAACGCGCTCAACCACTGAGCCACGGAGGTCGTCAGACCTCCTGTCATTACGTTTTTAAAATTGTCTGAAAATTATTCTACACACTACTACTTACTAAACAAAGTGTTGTCTACACTTTGTTTAGTAAGTAATTGTTTAGGAATACGGAATCCAATGACAAAATCAATTATAACATAGAAGATTTTTCTGCAAGATATCAATAACTAAATGTTCAACTCTTTTTCAGGCAACATGCATCCGAAGGATACGCACGTTTGTGGCAAAAATCAGCTGCCTTTACTAAATATTACGCCTACTAACTCGGGTCAAAAGGTGTCAGAGAGTGGTTCTTCGGTTAACAACCCATATTTATTGAAACCGAACCACGACATTCCCGCAACCCCGCCACCGCAGATAGAACGAAAATCTGACAACGTATTCCTTCAAAGGATTGGGTAGCTCGAACAGGAGATTTAAAAATGGAATATTGTCATGGTACGGAAGCCATCTTGAAATATGGATTTAAACCGTCCGATTTTTTACGTTTGTGAATTGCAAATGTAGATTAGCTCAGTGGAAAAGCGAGTGGTTGTCGAATTTTGAATACTTCAAAGTGTAAACAATGTTATCACCAGTATTAATTAGTATTTAATCTATATATTTTATTTGTGTTAATAAGTCGTTAAGTAAATAGAGTTTTAGTGTAATTAGACCATTGTTGTATATATATTGTATATATATCAACTGTGAACAGTAGTCATTAAGCCAGGCTTGTATTAAATATTACCTATTCCAATTTAACATAGTGATCTTATAATGTTCGATGATAGTAATTTTTTATTTTATTATCTAGCGACTAAGTATTATCGTATTTCATCTCCATAGTACCATTTACTATCAAGAGAATTTTGAATTTGTGAAAATTTTGCCATAAAACTTTCTTCATAATAATTGTTTTATAAAATAATTTGTTAAAAAAAATTTATGGAACAGGATAACATTTAATAGTTTTAAATTGCTCTTAAATTTTGGATTTTCCAAAGAGCAGTAAGGAAATAAGTCGATGTATTTAATGATAAGATATGTAATATGTATGGTTAAAATTGTCTACATGAATGATAAAGTCTGATGACAGACAAAGAGCCAACTTCAACAACGACTGTTATCTCTCTCGTTAATTGGATCAATAATGAAAGAGAAGGCATCAAAGTACCTATAAGCTATGGCTTAGGTTTTCTGTAGTTGTCTAGTGTTAAATTTTATACCTTCAAATTATATTTATAATGTAATTTATAAACCTATAAAAATCTGTGCTTTGCAGGTAATATATATACCTTAACATTTGATATGTGACGCTACGGATTCACCCCTATAATATTATGAATCCCAACAAGTTCGCGCAGTCTAGATACCTATATTTTAGATTTCATGTCAAGGTATTGTAAGGTATTATGAATTTATCAACAAATTATTATTGAACTAGATATTAATATGTTACAATGCATTTGTTGTTACAATACACTGATTGAATAAAGAATTGTAAAAACTAGAATTTATTTACTTAAATGTCTTCTACAACAATACTTTCATGAATTACAATGTATTTTTTTATATATTATATAAAAAAAAATGTATTGTGTATATATATAGACGCACGCGCGGCCGTAACCGCTCACGGTAGAAATGGGAAACTTGAACAGTAGTTTTAATATACAATGAAGACGACGACGATTAAGAAGAGATTTGGAAATATTCCACTCGTAAAGGGGTGAAATAGGGGTAGATAGTTTGTATGGACAATATTTAAATTTGCACCTATTTAGATGAAAATTAAGATTCATACCCTTAAATATATTGCATTAAATACGTATTTCAGGGTTTATTAGAATTCAACCTGTGAGGCTGTAAAATAAGTGTTGAAAGTTTGTATAAAAACATTTAAAATCTGTAAGTATCTGTATCTGTAGTGTTATAGGCGCAAAAGCTAGTAATATATTTAAGAAGGTTTGAAGGCGGGACCGCGTGGATACAATCCAATTTAAACAAATAAAGCACAATATTTTATTATAAACGTGCGTGACGTAGAAAAATACCTTTGTACGTTAAGATTTGTCATATTTACGCTTTATTCACGTAATAAATGGCCACTAGTCAGTAGTCACAGTGACTCACGATCTGACTCACCCCACAAAAGAATGGACCTTCTAACTTTGACTAATGTTCATGGTCTTCTTTGTTTCTACATAGTAACAATAGAATTAAAATGGAAGTTCTAATGCTGAATACAATTTTTCGAGATTTTTATTCGAGAGCTCTATAATTTTAGCAAGCAACTTAATTTTTCTTATTCTTTTATAAGTTAGGTATAATTTCTGGTGGACTGATCAAAGGTACGAAAAATTTTTAATTGCTTTTCTTAGATCCTTTGACTCACGATCTAACTCATCCTACAAAAGAATGGACCTTCTAACTTTGACTAATGTTCATGGTCTTCTTTGTTTCTATATAGTAACAATAGAATTAAAATGGAAGTTCTAATGCTGAATACAATTTTTCGAGATTTTTATTCGAGAGCTCTATAATTTTAGCAAGCAACTTAATTTTTCTTATTCTTATATAAGTTAGGTATAATTTCTGGTGGACTGATCAAAGGTACAAAAAAATTTTAATTGCATTTCTTAGATCCTTTGAACTGTCTTGCGTATGATCAAGTAGAGTAATGAAAATTAAATATTTTAATATCAAATTTACACCGACTCCTTATTTTTATGTTGTTGTTTTCATAAAAATTGCCAAAATGCCAAATAAATAAAATTTTAAGTTGAATCCATGTAGAAATAAAAATCATGAAACTTCTAACCTTTATATGTCTGTTCATACTACAATATGATATACATTTTATAAGTAAGGCTGCAAGTGTAGTCAGTAAGGATCTCAGTCCAAGGAGTTTGGACATAAAGACAGAGAAGATCCGTTGTTCACTCAATCACAATTCATATCATTTTGGCTTACTGCATGAAAATTTGTACTGAGATGAAATAATTTACAAAAATTCGAACTATATGCACTATTTTATCTATTAGCTTTAACTGAATGGAAATGAAAGTGGAAAATAAAATTAAGAAAATTAAAGATATTTATTAAAATTAAAAAGAGAATTAAAATTAAGAAAAATTAACTCAAGTATTAAATAATTACTAAAGACTGTGTTACATATAACGCAAATATTGCTTTATTATTTTGTGTACATCAATTAATGTATTATTTAATAAAACAATTGATATCTTAATATCTGTTATCATAACACCCTTTCCTTTAGTTGTAAAATCAATAAACAAAATGATAAGATATCAATATCCATAATGAACGTCACCAAGCGTGAAATCGAGTAGGTACCTACTACATGAAAATAGTTTAGTAGGTCATGCCAAACAAATTTTCCTAAAAAGTTTTACTTCTGACGAGCACACTGATTGCATTACGCTTTGCAGGGCAAACTGACAGTATGGCCGTTTTTCATGTCTTATGTTTCATGATTTTTTTTATAAAACAATATAAAAACATGAGTCCCTTGGTATTTTTATTGCATTATAAAATTTCATCCTAAGATATGTGACAAATATGTTGATATTAACTATGACATAGTCTGACACACGAACGAAACATTTGTGCGCCAATATTTTATCCACTCTGAGTATGTGAACATGTATTAAATGTGTTTATGAAATTGTCATTTCAGCTGCTTGCTGATGAACCATCATTTAAATTTAGATTTCTAGATAAGTCAAGTCTATTTACTAACATTGTAGGTATTGAAATATATACGTAGACTACAGACTATAGGCTTTTTATGAAATAGTTTGCAGACCGATTGGCGGTATACGTTTACTATAAATTATAGATTAATGAATAGATATCCTTGTATTATTAATTATCTTATCTACTTCATGTTAACGCTCAATTAATTTACATTGGTGCGTATCTGCATTTATATTTTAAAGAGGAAAGGTTTGTTTGTTTGTATGTTAGTTTATTTAATAGGCTCCGAAACTACTGGGTCGATTTTGATACAATTTGGCACATACAAGATGCAATCAGTAGACCACGGGAAAAGACATAGGCTACTTTTACGGCTATTTTATCGCGCGAAAATATACAGTTATACGAAATTTGCTTTTGCACGCACGAAGGCGAGGGCAACATCTAGTGATTGATAACAATAACGTTCGGCGGTTTGAGTTTCCAACTTCTCATTGAAAGGGGATGGTGTTAAGAGTAAATTAATCTGATATCTCTAAGATTAAACGAATCTGAGAAACGTCCTGTACGATCCATAATCTAATATCCGTATCTGCAAATATCATATGTTACACGAAATACCAAATAAAAACATGCAATTGATAAAACAAAATACCTTTTATTGATTACACTACATTAACTATGAATAACATTAAGAAATCGAACGTGCGAGACACAAATGTTTTTTTATAGGTTGTACATAGGGAAACGAAGATAACATTCACGATGCGGAAGATGAGTACCTACTTATCGTAGAAAATAAGATAACTTTTATTGAAGTTTGCCGAAGAAAATACATTAAAAGTAATTATTCTTGAAGAGTAATAAAGTACCTACTTTTATTAAATACCTTCTCTACCTATATCTAAAACCTAAAGCTTTGGGAATTGGGAATAGACTTATAACTTAAAATACAAAACTACATTTTACCAGTTAATACCAGACATAGATAAATAATTATCGATATATTTTGTTGTTGTTTCAGCCCCTAATTTTTACGTTCACCTTGATAAGAACTTTCTAGACCGCTCTTGGTCGTCAAACGGAGTGATACGAAAAAAAAAAAAAAATTAAGTACATGTTCACGCATTTACCTCCAAGTGCCGGTCGATAAGTTAGGTAATACGTAGTAATACGAAGCACTTCATTGTTGTGAAATGTACAAGCTACGATCTTCAGGCTACGATCTAAAAGCGGTAGATGACATAATTTTTATATGGGTGGGTAATCATGAAGATATTCGTCATTTGCGTTTGAAAATATTGTGTTTTGGAGAACATACTAGAATTATCTAGAATTATCTACTCTAGTAAGCGTGGTTGTGCTGTTTTGAATAATAATGCACTTACCAGAGATGCCGCAAAGACACAACTGAAAATCCTCTACCTTGAAATAACGGGAGTGTATCATAGAACTCAACCTGCGTAGAGTGCCGGCAAGACCTGATATGCCGTAATACGTTACTGCCTATATCGGGGCTGAATACCTACAGACCAGCAAATATTTTAGAAGTGGCGCAGGTTTGTTTTGTTCTATTGACCATAAAAAAGTCTATAAGTAAATTATGTTTTATTTACCGTTTCATTTTCTTAATATTATATACCTATTAAGAAAATGAAACGGAAAATTACGTAGATTTATCGCATAATATAGGTGTTATGGATGTATAAGTCACTATATGTTCTAGAAAATATTCTAGAACATATTATATGGACTTATACATACAGAACACATATGGAATAATAGCACATATTAATAGTTTCTACGTAAACAACAGTTCCATTCGAGGATTATGCGGGATTCTGTATATGTGAATAACATGGTTGTAAATAACTTTTTCGAATTAAAATAATTGTTATACTTTGATATAGGTATTGTAGGTATATCGTATTGTAGGTATGTTAGTTGTTTTTCTAACAACAAGGTCATCGTTTCAAAATTTTATTAATATTTAACACGCATTTCATAAAATATGAAATGAAAATTCGTGTGAAGGTCAAAAAAGGTCACACGAATCTTCGTTCATCAGCACTTAATATAAAATACTTGTTCATAAGGATGAACAAGTATTTTATAAAATTTATTGCTTACTTGCTTATAAGAAACTAAAATTAATCTCGCGAAAACCCTAAACTCAGCAATGAAAAGTAGCCTGTCCTTTCCTGTGTACTACTCTACTCAGTCTTTTGGAGCCTGTTTAATGCAATCAAACAAACAAACAAACCTTTCCCCATTATAATATTACTACAGTATAGATAAGTACACATAAGAATACAGTTCAATTTTGAAACGCTATCTTAAAAATGCCACGCCGCGACACGTCTAGGTATGAACTGACTTTTAATCTACACGCCTCTTACGAGGACGATATACATAGGCTCATTTGCTATATTTAGTGGATCATAATATAAAAAATCCTAATTTATAAGGTTTATTTCATGAATCACAATAAAAATATACAAACTGTATTTAATATAAGATAAACAGAAAAATAGTAAGCAAATCTCCTGGTTCAAATAATTATTATAATATTATATTTGCTGCCAACATTTATCACCATAATAAAACATCTGTAATAGGTATATACCTACTTCATGTAACCGCAAATTATAAGAGACAGATTAGTCATCGGAATAGTCCTCTAAAAACTAATCCAGTAAATAGTAATTACTCTTGGGAAATCCACACTTCTTAATATCTGTTACAATGAGATTTCAAGTGACTTGTATTGTGGGATTCTTCAGTTTTTTGCTTAGACAATCCATTATTTATAATATACCTATAGCATGACGCGGATAGAATAGTAATTTCATTAAATTCGAAACGTTTGAACCGAATTACTAACGTCAACTCTCTGTTATAGCAATTTTTGTCTGATTCTCAATTAACAAAAGAGTTCTCTACTTTAATATAATATGTGTATCAATGAAAATAAATTAGCAATTTGTATGACGATGAATTAAAAATTGACACGTTCAGTGTCAAACCAATTCAGATTAGATTCAGTCAGAACAGATCAAAGTGTTTAACGGGTTAATTGCTTTATTTAGTGGCGCATGTCTAAATGTTTATAGCACTACACGCGGGTCCTGCGCGCTGAAAACCTGCGCGCGCAAGCCTTCCTCCCCGCTACCAGATAGAGAGCATCGACATCAAAGCAATCCATCGACAGTAAACAGCCGTCCCTCTTTTATTTATTCAGTAGACAGGGATAGCATGATCGATATTAACTTTAATAAATAAAACAAATTATGGACATTGGACACTACAATCAAATAGAATTAGTAAAGTTTTTATGTAGAGCTGTACAAGTGAATGTTCCAAATGACAAAAGCACAATGATCTCATTCAAGACTCATTAAAGTCCTAAATATAACTCTCGTTTTGACACAAATATATATCTAAAATGTAGGTAGGTAGGCAGGAACATACGACAGTATACACCTTACATCAATACATATTCGTATCTACGTCATTAATTAAAACTCACAACAAACGATTTGTAATTATCATTCACTTGAAATTAAGAGTTAATCAATTTCCTTAAATACGTTTATAATATTCTTTTAAAAGATACAAAGATAGTTGTTACGTTGAATGTATTATTTAGTTCCTCAATTTTAATTCCAAACAAGACATGTGTATTAGCTCTTGGGTCCCGGGACGTCTCGTGTCGCGAAGTCCCGGGAACTTTCGTAATTTTAGTTGTCTCTAGTCCGGGGACTCTTGGGTCGAGACTCGGGACGTGACAAGAAACTGACGTGAAATTATTTTTAGGGTTAGGTACCCAAAAAGTAAAAACGGGACCCTATTACTGAGACTTCGCTGTCTGTCTGTTTGTCCGTCTGTCTGTCACAAGGCTATATCTCCTTAGCCGTAAAAGCTATACAGTTGAAATTTTCACAGAAGGTCCATTTCTGTTGCTTGTTTGACAACAAATACTAAAACCAGAATAAAATAAATATTTAAGGGGACAACGAACGTAATTTTTTCCCTTTTGTACAGAACCCTTCGTGACTCGTGACTTTAAAATTGTCGGGATTTCCCAAACCCTAATACGTATATATATAAGTTAAGCTAAACATATCTACATAAATTGTGTACAAGATAACTGTTTCATAAATACTTTAACAATACCAGAATAAAGTACATTCGCTCAAGAGCTACGCCACACACGCCACAGACAGACAAAAGGCTTCAAAAGGCTCCAACTTATAACATCTCTTCCCGCGGAACTCTTGTTGTAGAAGATACTTATGTGATAGAAAACTTTTTTCATTAAAAAACACACGGAAGTTATTTAAAATTATTATTCTTGCAATGTATATTTATACCAAAATTCTGAGATGAACCAATGACTTGCAACCAGAAGCCAAAAGTGTTTATTTATCCACATTGTATAACCTCTAATCCACTTTATAATTTGACGATATTATGTTTGGCTCTGCCTGCAAGGATATTATAAAATACACTTCCTACCTTTTACATGTCTGCACTAAGCATACCTGGAACAAAAATTAATAATTAGTTAAAAATTACCAATAAACGTATAGTATAACCACCATGTCAATATCCCTCGGCGATCTTCGTTTTTCTATAGAAATGACACAAAAATTTATGAAAAACGACGATTCCCGAAAGTCATTAGCCAATTTGTTTTACAGTATACTTTTCTGTGTTAACTAAAATTATGAACGTTAAATGTTTTCCTGGAAAAAGTTAATAGACTTTGGACGTAAATATCAACAACAACAGAAAAATAAGACTTTCCAGACCAGCTTGTTGGGTAGGCAGTGGACACTAGACACAGATAGGTAACTAGGTAGTAGTAAGTATATATATATATATATATATATATATATATATATATATATATATATATATATATATATATACTTATATGTTATATGATCGAGGAATATGTTTACTACAGATTGAAATAAAATTGGGTTCGCAAATTGCAGAACAGATTTGAAGAAGTCTTGGAATAAAAAGCATAAGAAGAATTATTAAATATAGAGGCGGTTGAACAGATAATTTCTATACTAAATGTTGCCCACAACTTCGTGCGCGCAAAAGGTTTTTCCGCGGAAACCACACATTTTGCCGCAATAGAAATTAGCTTCTGTCATTCTGCGTGGTCTAGTAGTTTCGGAGCTTATTCAATGCAAACAAGCAATCAAATCTTTATTTTATAATGAACGTATAGACGAGAACAATTACGTTAGTTGACGGTCTCTGTGGCTCATGGGTTGGCGCATCGGCGTTAAAGCCGGAGGTCGCGGGATCGAATCCCGCCGGAGGAACAAAAAGTTATTCTGTGTTCCTGGGTCGTGGACTCATGGATGTTTATTAAATATATGTATTATGTATGGTATAATAAAAATCTTAAATATGTGTATTGTGTGTAGTATAAAAGTATCAAATATATTTCCGTTGTTTGCCTGTGATGCCTGTGATACAAGTTTTTCGGATACTTAGTACAGGACCAGATTGACGTGGTGTGAAAGTGTCCATAGATATTATTATTATTGTTATTACATGCAAATGCATTATATTTAACTCCATTCGCCGCATTGTACCTACCAATCAAGCTATTGTAAAGCTCGCCAATTTACGTGTTTATAAATCGATACAAGAATCGAACTTAGCAAACTATAAACCAAAATATTAAAGCATTCTAACATAAATTCAATATTATTTGACGATTCGTTTATGTTACATCGCATGTTTCTTACGTCGACCTTTCGCTGGCGTAGAGCCAACTTCAGTAGTCAATAATCTAATGGAGTAACTACATGCAAAAACTAATCATTTGTTTTGTTAGTGAAAATTTTTGGACAGATAAGAAAATCGTTAGAAAACAAAAATATTTTGAGGTATTATTTTTTAGGTCTTTAAGCGTTGTTTGAAGTTGTGTATCCTAATAGTTTTTATAATGTTTATTTTATTTAGATTGCTATCAATAAATTGCAAAATAATGAAACGCTATCCCACCCAGTATCGGATTAGCGATGGAGGGAGGAGGAGGAGGAGGAGGAGGAAGACAGGAGGAGGCAGCAAGAGCTACGGGCCCCGCGCTCCATCTTCTGTCCGACCGCATCGACCGCGAATTTTTCATACATAATAATAACATCGCTAAAAATAGAACTCCGCGCTAATGCCTAATACAATAATGCTGAAAATCGAACACACGGCAGCAATTAAAAAACTTGACGCTTGTGAGTTCGATTTTCAGCTGCATCGTATTATCCAATATAGCTGAAAATCGTTCGGAATACAAAAAGAAAGTATCGTACTAACTTTTTAACACGGCCTCGCAGTCCATGGGGCCTCGCGGCTCAAAAAAATGTATAGAAAATCCAAAAGAATACACCACAAGGTTTTCCCTATAATGAAAATATAAGAATAAATTCTCAACTTAAATATATTTCATGAAGTCATAGATCGTGAATAATAAAAATTTAAACTTTCCATAATCCTTTTTAAATAAGGCTTGTCAAAATCAATTACAGATATTTTTGTCATATTATGAACTACTACTGGCTATGTAAAGTTTATGTAAATTCCTTAAGGCAGAAAAAAAAAAAATTTCGAAAAAAAAACTAAGTAGAATTACGTTGTGTGTTTTTTGCGGCGTTCTTTAAGCCAGTAAAATAAAAAAATAAACATTGCTCCTTCGCTCCAATCGCTCGCTTTTTACATAATAAACATATTTTTAATTATTTTGCACTAATGTTCTATTTTAGGCTATTGATTTTATTGTATTTTCCCAAGTGCAGTCTTTCAGGGTTTAAAGTTTAAGTAGATTTTGATTGATAAAATAGAAAAAAATTTGCTCGCTCGCTTTTAACATAAATAACATATTGATTATTAAATTATTTAGAACCAACGTTCTGTTGATTTTATTATATTTTCCGAAGTTAACAAACTATATATAATAAGTTCCGAAGTCTTTCGGGTTTATAAAGTTGAACAGCTTTAATCTGGAAAGTAAGAAAAAATTTTTGCTCGCTCGCTTCGCTCGCTCGCATTTATAATAACAAATATATTATATTATTTAGTACCGACGGTCGATTTAACGCTTTACATAATTGTAATTGTACTTTCTAAAGTACACAGTCTTACACAGTGTAAAGTTTAGTTCAGGTAGTAAAATATATTTAAAAAATTGACGTCACATAAAGAGACCCCGCGGCAGAATTTGCTACGGGCCCCTAGCTAACTTAATCCGGCACTGATCCCATCACGATTCCAACTTACAGAAAACATTCTCTGTTGTAAGAGCAAAAATTAAATGTCTTGTCTTGACATTGTATATTAAATATTAATACAATATATCGTGTCGTGTATAAAAATTTGGTACCTACTATTATAATTATTTGTTTCTAAGTAATTGTATGTTCTTAGCTACACGCCACAAAATAATTAAATCAACTTTTCATAACGCTCAATATAAAATGAAACAAATATTTTACTCACTTATAAACTAATTTATAGTTTGTAAAATAATATTTTTTTAGTGCGACCTATCCTACTAGATTAGGTCAACCTATCCTATTAGGTTAGGTCACGAGTCTTAATAAAACATACTTCTTTTAATTTTATTTAAATAATTGTAACTTCAATGAAAATATTAAATATTATATTTGTGATATACAAAAAGATATCAGCTGTCTATGTAGCGGGAAACATACATTTGTGTGCTTAATTCCATTAAAATCGGTTCTGCCGTTTGAGCGTGAAAATTATATAGAAACTTTATAAAGTAATATAAATATTGTATTAATATCTACAGATTAAATTATATATATCATTAAATCAAAATACTTTATAAACTTTATAAAGTACCAACATGGCGTGACTCCTCTTCGACTAGACGACAATTTCGTGATTTTTGTACTGCTGTCGTGATGAAAAAAGTATTTAAATAAATAAAAAAATATACAAACAATTTATATTAAATGTATGTAATTCAAAACACGCTCCATTCGACCTTTGACTTTGAGGTTAAGGTTGGTCAATATTGGTGATATTTCTGTACTGGGTAGGTATAGTAAATAGTTAAGAGCGCAAAAGAGCATTTTGTGTCCCTAACAATAAAATGGAAAAGGAACTACTTGCGTATCATGCGCTCGAAACTGTACCTGGCATTAAAAGTAATTATATACATCAAGTGTACATTAAAATTACTAACAAAATTACAGTGTAATTAAATTACAGTGGGGTCCGCATTTTGCTAATCTAGCAGATAGGCTCAGTTTTACAGCACTTGCAGTCAGAAAAATTCGGGAAATTTGTGACGAAGACACGGCGCGACTAGTTAATTTTAGTTATTTTCATAGTAGAATGTCTTACGGCATGCTTTTATGGGAAAGTGCTGCAGACATTAATACAATATTTGTGCTGCAGAAGCGAGCAACAACATGTCCATGACATTTTACAAAATGTCCCCTTTTGAATCTCTGAGAGAAAAGTTATAAGAAATAGGTATTCTGAGCGTTGCTTCTCAATACATTTTGAATAATGTAGGTATGTTAGAAAGAATGTGAATAATTTTAAAACGCACAGCGAAAATCACTGTAGAAACACAAGAAATAAACACAAGCTAAATACGGTGATCAGACAAAGTAAAGTAAGCAAATCGTTTGGAGGTCAATGTACGCCTATACAATAAGAGTCTTAGAAAACGTTCAAAATTTTTCCATCAATAAATTTAAAAAAGTAGTTAAAGAACGTTTGTGTGCTAAAGCTTATTACAGGGTCAATGATTTTATTGACGATTGCACACCTTGGATTTGAAGAATTGGATGGCCATCTGCAAGTATCCTGACTTTTGTTAATATTATATAGATTAAGTTAAGTATTACATTGTAAAAATATATAATTTTTTTAAGAACAATTTTCCATCTTTTTGCTAAAAAATGGCCCCGTGCGAGTTTCTTACGCCGGTTCTTCTCGCCGGGCTAGTTTCCGAACTGGTGGTAGGCATCATGTAGGACAATTCTATAAGAGTTATATTATAATCTATATGGATATAATTTATTTTGAGTTTTAGTTTAAAACTATATAAATTTTTAGTTCTATTCTTAAGAATAAAAAAATAAATATTTGTACATTCATGTAAGGTATTTCCTGACCGAAGCGGCGTTCTACGTCATGTATGTCACTTTTTCACTAACATTTCTTTTAGTAAATGTTTACGACTGCCAATATAAACAGACGCAAGACTTACATCCTTTCAGCATCGTATCGTTATCAGGAAAAATTCTTTGCACATGTCGACTCTCATCAACTCAATAATTCGTATTTACAATTGGAATTTACGAAAAACGAGCGCAGAACAACACTCGAGAAAGTTTCAGCCGCAAAAATGTACTGTTTCAAAAAATAAAGATAAACAATTATTCACGGCTACAAAATTAGGCTACACGTAAGCGTTATTGTGTCTGGATTACAGCGGTATAGGCCGCAAAATACCTGCATGAGGTGGGTTAAATACTGTGAGATATTATCTCATTTCAAAAAAGATACCGGTTGTCTGTAAAGTCGGTTTACTGACGATAGTTGAACGTGATAACGTCAACAACAACAACAACAACAATAATAATAATAATAATGAGGTAAAGGCAATGCGAGCTAACGCTGGTAATTGGTAACGGTACTTGGTAACGATAACGGGTAACAGGTAACGCATGAGTCATGTTTTTTCGTGCGTGCAGCCGGCTCCATTGATTTATAAGTCGTTATCACGTCAAAAAATATTCATATGTAATATTGTATTTACTAGGTATTTATTAATTATCTCCACATCTCCATGGATCTGAATAATTACGGTAAAATAAATGTGAATGAAAATTGTACAATCTAGTAGTGTTTTGCAGCGCGGGGTTCCTATAAGTAAGTTTTTGAAGACCCTTATCCAAATCCCTACCTATGTACAGGCTAGGGCTGCCCTATTAAGGAGAACCAGCCTTTACTTTTTCGGGTTAAAAAGTAGTATACGTTCTAGTCCAGAGCTTAATTTACTACCATACCAAACTTCATCGAAATCGGATCAATAGTTACAAACATATAAAGTAACAAACATCTATCCATCCATCATCCATTGATACATCCATCCTTACAAATCTTCAATGTTGTAGTGTTATATATATTATTATGGCTTGTAAATTTAAATAATAATTAAAATTGTGTGCCGATGTGAGATCTCAAACTGATAGGCGTCCACGGAAGATTAGGCGCCTCGACACTGCCGTGGTAGATGCCTGAGTGGATTCCCTTTGAATATGTGGAGTGGGGATTTGATTCTGTTTTTTGATTTGTTTATTTTCTTTTTAGCTGTGATTTTGTCCCTTGTGTGTTCAATAAAGTTTTTTTTACATTATTTCACATTTATAATAGTAGTAGGATTGTTCCACATTGATAGTAAAGTATAATAATTATTATATTCAAAGTTTCGAATGGCTGAATATGAGGCTCGCAATCGCAAAACCGTTGTTTTATCCGAACACTATGAACACATTCCGTAGAGCTTAATACGCTTTACCCAGTACTGTCGTAATGACTTACGTCAATAAGCGGTTGCTATTTACTTAGGGGCTCCATACACGGTCCTGATGGACTAAAGCGATTCGCTCCAGTGTTGCCAACTCTGTTTTTGCGAAACTACTTAACTCGCGTCGTTTTCTACTAAAAACTAAAAATTATGATAAGGTGTCATAATAGCACATAGTAGCACGCCATTTTGCATATTATGATTACTTTTGGCTATTTTCTACAAACCCACTATACTAACAACTAAATTCCTACTAAAGAGGGAATAAAATACAAAATTTAGTAGTTAAACTTTGTAAATCGACTAAGTTGGCAACATATAACACGTAAGTATTTTCAGTATTAAGATAATCCTTAATATATTCCTTGATAGCTGTTGCCCGCGGCTCCGCCCGCATAAATACAGTATCACAAACAAAGATTTCAAAACTAAAGATAGGCTATGACGTACATTTGACAGAACAAAACTTCATACGTTAACAAAAAGTTACGCCATCTAGGTTTTCTCTATACTTTAAATGTCAGCCATCTCGTTTTCACCATACATGAAATGCCTAAATGGCCCCGAAAATATGTTGGGGCCATTTAACTGGAGACACTTTTTGCCTCAACATGCTTCGTCTATAATATATACGTCTATGATCACAAAGGAACTGTACTTTTTCGGGATAAAGAGTAGCCTATGTTTTAATCCAGAGCCTAAACTACTACCATACCAAATTTAATCGAAATCCGTTCAGTAGTTTTTGCGTGAAAGAGTAAAAAACATCCATCCATCCTCACAAACTTTCACATTTATAATATTAGTAGGATACCAGTTTAATAAAAATGATGTTTACAAATAGTGTTTAGATAGTTTAAAATGAAATATAAGTTATATTATTAGATCTCAAGATATTAAGAAAAACAAATACAATAATTCTAATTTTATGAGCAATATTTTCCGTGGTAATTGTCCCTCAAAACTGTATACACTCAACATCATTGCTTCACTTTGTACGATGCATTTGTTTGAAGACTATCTAGGCGTTTTAATCTAAGGGCCGAACTGATGTCAGTTCAGTTGGATGCGATATTTTCCGTGTTCAGTTAGGCTGGAATTCGTTCAGGCCAAACGATCGGCCTCTCGTTTGTGGCGGCCTTTAGATTTGCATACGTCATACGTCATCACAAATCAATTACTGTGAAATTTTCATGACCGATGAGCCACCAGCTAATACAAGGTCAAATTAATAAACATGGTATATAAACCAATACAATATTAATCATATCAACGACCGACCTTAATTATAAACAGTATAATTATAATATGATAGTTACGTAAAGTTGTCTTTGAAACGTTAAGATTGTTTAGGCCTTAGGATCATCTTAATAGTAAATTAGTAATATTATTTTATGTTTATTTTTATGGTTTGTGATAACGTTAAAACACTGTAGAAATAGTACCAATGGAGTTTTCTCAAGTAAGAGCATATTCTTCAGTACGTTCAAACGGTGACGGAAAACACTAACACAAGGGTTTACCTGACAGGTTTGCCTGCACAGTTAGGCACAGTTATATCTGTCAGGTAAGCTTGAGCTGAGTAGTGGGGAAACCGTATCAGTTGTACAACATAATGTAGGCTCCAATTTACCTGTACAGGCAAACCTGTCGGGTATATCACTACGTGTATAGGCCAGCCGCTAGCTGTTTCAGCGACCGCGTGCAATACTGATAATGCCGCCTTACGGCTACAGTTGGCAGACGTGGCAGTTCATTATAGACACGTCTGCCCACCTGCAATAGGTTATCGTAGTGGACTAGTCTACTCCTTCTCACATTGAGAAGACCCGCGCCCCAATGCGCGTTAGTGGACGATGATGATTACGCTCACACATAGTACTTGCTTGCGTGATTTAGAAGCAATTTTCCACGATGCAAACTCGAAAGTCCTTGAACGTTATGAGGTTTCGTCAGGTTCAGTTCCGGGACGGGGACAATTGCGTATCATGTATAGGATGGGGCTGCGTGTTGCCTAGGGCTGTCTCTGTTTGTAGTTGTCCCAATTATAATTAGTAGATTTCAGGTTAATTATAAAGTTTAGACCTAAATACTCACAAAGTATAAAAAAGAAAAAAGTAACGAATGCACAACCTTCAATTGTAGTGTATTTTTAATTTTCTAGTGCAGAAGTTGAGAAAAATATAAAACAAGCTGAAGCGCATTCTGTTATTCTTATGTTTTTAAAACCAAAGAACTTTCAAAGAATTTGTCCTAAAATTATAGGGGAACATGCTGTGCCTCGGACATAGTTATACCTCAAGGTAGGCCAGTTGGTTTTTTTCTATGCATTCCTGACCTTTTAAATTCTCTGCCGACCATCACAGAGTTAGTCGCTTATCGCCAATTATAATAATCTCGACCATAGTCTTTTGTTTTGTCGACGTTTGAAATATTTTGGGTGACATAAGTTTTTTTTACCATTATAAATAATAAAATAAGTCTGTTAGTTTTAAAATGATATGCAGTAAGCCAAATTGGAATAAATAACAAATATACAACAGGTTCCCATAGAGAACGTAGGGATTACAGCTGATCATAATTTATGATTTAGAGAGTAACACTTACATTTTTACGTACTTATACATAAAAGAAGAAACTTATGAAAATACAAAGTCAGTAACAACCCTAGACTGGATGCGTGTCGCTTCCGAGGTGATTCTTTCCAAATATTTTTAAACCCCAGAAAATAAATTTATCATAGTGACATAAAATTAGTCATTATATTGATATGAAATAAAAAATCTTATTGTTTTTTCTGCCAACACCTAAATAGGCAATGTGTATATAAAATATTTAAGGCCTTATATATGTTTGTGTGTATCAACTTATCGTATACTGTTTTATAGAATCCGTCTTAATTAATAGAAATAAATAGAAGTAGATATAATCTGAACCTTAATTGGGATTTTTCTTAGAATTTTCCTTATAAGTTCTACGTATATAAAACAAAGTTATACGGGGGAAAACGCGCTTATCTTTTTGTAATCGTGGACGACCTTGCATGATGTGCATGACATTTGTTATGGGTGTGTGTCGTTATTGCCTATTTACACGTACAATCATAGCGAACAGCTATATGATTACTTCATTTAAAAAGACACTTTGACGCCAAATTCATTTGCTTGTTTGTCAGGTAACATAATTGGCCGGCAAAATTGTTTTCGCAAAACATGAATTAAACTTACTTACACAGTACACACCACTGTAATATATTAATACGTAAAGGTAAAATAATGAATTATTATTTTCTTGAAATAATTTATTGTGTTGCAAATGCGAACAAAAGCTGAGTAGTAAAAAAATATTTTTCATCCCTACTTTACGCGCTTTTATTATTTTATGATGTCAAATCCGAGATCTATAATTATACCAAATTTCATACATTTATATTCACTATTACAAAAGAAGGGTGAACAGACATTCAGACAGACAGGCGGACGGACGGACAGACAGACAGACGGCAAACAGAGCGAAACTATAAGGGCTCCTTGTAATACTAGGGAACCATAAAAAGTGTGCACAAAAGCCTGTACCTAAATATTTTATATAAAAGAAGAAATTTTCCCTTTCGTAGCACGAGAACCGCGTAGGCTCTACGCGCGTAGCGGAGTTGCTACAGCACCTACGAATACAATAATAATATTATAAAAAATATGTAACATTATTCGTATTTTATTTAACTAAATATTTGTTGAACTGTAAAATTTACGTAGGACCACAACGTCAATGTCTTTCGGCAATCGTCGTTTTTCATACATCGTCTGTCATTTCCATACAAAAACGAAAGATTTCCAAGGGCCAATAACAAAATTTGTTTTAATGTTAAAGCTCCCTGATGCGTTATTATATAGTATAAATTATGTATTTTATTTTTATATTAAATGGTCATCGTGCAACCAGGGCTCTACAGTCTACATAGGTAAAGTATAGTTAAAGATCTTTTATATAAAGTCCCTAGTCCCTGGTCTTACAAAATATATTCGAACAAGAATTTTTTTAGTCGAACAAGAAATTTTCTGCGAAAAGTAATACTCGTAATAAATTGTGCGAAATATAAACACTAGCGCCATCTGTTACTTATTTAATCAAATAAAAATGCTTAAAGCGCTTCATAAATTCTAATGCACAGCGCCCTCTTTTGTGTATATTTGGAATCAATTGTTAAGTGCTGCCATCTATGACGAAGGCGTGTAGTTATGTTGCTGCGCAACATGGAGGAATTTAATTGGTTTATGCCGCGCAGCAAAACAAAAACTACAAGCGTTCGCCAAAAGATGTCGTTTTTCAAAACTTATGCATTTGGTCTAATTTTTGGAGCCGTTCACATTATTTTTAAGATACATACCTAATATTAATATTATTAAAAAACAACTAATAATGTGAAGAGAAGTAAATTCGTAATTTATAACTTCATGCTTTTGCTTTTACAAACGATTTTTTTTTAAGTTTTAAATTCTTAACAGTAACATTTTTAAAGACTTTTCTAGTAAGACGAAAATCGAGACCAGAAAAACAAAGTGCTTTGTTCTCAAACAAGTAAGTACTTTTTTTTCGACGCAGAGTTTTATGGGGTGGTAATGTAAGGGGGCGAAAACAGGTTTTAACCGTTTCTCCACACCCCACCCATTGCTTTTATTCTACGTTTCAAGCTCACTGGTGGCTTTAAAGCGTTATAATCGAAATCTGAGATGAATTAACATTTTCGTGAGTGTATTTCTGTACATTTTTTTAAACAAGGTCCAGAAATTGTAATTACATTCCACATAACTTGTACTACTTAGGGTCTGTTTCTAAGTCGGATAGCTTATTCAGAAGTTAGGTTAGGTCACAACTGACTGCTTACTTTATATCGAACGATAGAGACAAAACATGCAAAGAAGCTATCTAACACTTATTCGTAGATTGTGAAACAGGCTCCTAATTTTATTTATTTACAAGACATCCTTTGCCTCGGTCTGACCTTCAAATGTCGCAATAACTAGTGTCGAGTTGTGACCTGCGAATGGTTGCGTCACCAATAGAATTACCTTAACGAACGAGCTGACTTAATACACAACCCAAACACACGCCACTGACACACCTTTTCCATTGAAACATAAAACTTTTAAAATTTCCTAAATGTTACTGAGTTCTACTCAATTTTCATATCAAGACAAGGTTAGGACAATGCAGGCTGATCCTGATCCTGATTATCTGACAATAAAGGTGATCCATGCGTCCGAGGGGCATGTAAAATGTCGGTCCTGCGCCTGATCTCTCGCCAGTCTTGTCGGTCCCACTGGTTTACGAGTAACGAGGGTAAAGGAAGAGAGAGTGGTCTTGTGTAATGCGCACACATTTAGGCACTATAAAATAACCCCTGCCATCGACACCGAAATCGGTGTGGGAGGTGTGGATTCTTTGTTTTACGAGAATAGGGTAGGTACGTAAATAAATAATTACTTATGGGTAGCTTACTTTAGCGGATTAGATGATATTTACTGACCCTTTTGCTTTTGGATCGATGAAAAGGGTCAACACCCACTCTCGTGGTCTGAAAGTTAAGTAACAGAAAATAATTTTACAATATTCTAGAATCTAAAAAGTGTTTGAGGGTAAATAACGACGATGTTTATCGAATGTTTTGTTGTAAATTCTTATGTCATGTGATATATTTTTGAACTAGCTTTTATTACACATATTGGCGAAATTTTACTATTATACTACTACTATTATAAATGTAAAAGTTTGTGAAGATGGATGGATTTTTGTAACTCTTTCACGCAAAAACTACTGAACTTTTTTTTGATGAAATACTCGTATGCTGTGGTAGTAACTTAGGCTCCAGATTTCCATATAGGCTACTTTTTAACGCGTAGAGTGTTCCCGTGGAATGATGCATTTACGCGAGGGAGCCGCGTGCAATACCTATTCTATATGTATAATATTCTAGGTACATGAACGCTTGGGTTTAACTCTCAGAGAGCAACTAGTCCATCAATGTTAAAACAATTTGTATGCGTCGTCACACTCGCTGTGATTGTGTAACATCGAGTATGTACATTGTATGTAATTGTATGTATGTGCTGAAACATCTCTGTGTCACTGGGCTTGAAATTTAAATGAAAGTTCAATGTTATAGATCTGTAACTTGTTTCTGGTATATCTTATACTTTAAACGAATTAATCTTGTATATATATATATGATCGGAATCTCGTCGGAATCTCTCGGAAATCGTTATGGGGGAGAAAAATTGGTCCAGCTAGGTCCTATCCCTGAGAAACTGCGCGTTTTTAAGCTATGTTTCTTTTCTTTCGTCGTGCAACAATGTATCAATTAATTCGACTTTATCATATTGTCAGTCCGATTGGCAGTTTGGTATTGGCGTATTTATAATTGTTGCTTTGTTTGGAATTTCAGAATGTGGTTCGAATCGATCAGATAATTAATATTATAGTAATTCTTTTTTGTTTTTTTTTTTTGTTCAGAACTCCGAGCAAAGCTCCGGTTACCCAGGTACTGTATAAATGTAAATATTTTAAGACTAAAAGTATCTCATTAGATATACAGAAGACACAGATGACAATGAAACATTCATAACAGGCGAATCTTAGTAAATACTAAATTTAAACTTCTATTATGTTCTATGTAGACTGTCACGAGCACTTCTTGGCACATATACGAGACAGAAAGTAGAGAGTGAGTAGGTATACAATAAATTTGAGTGCAAAATATCATACTCATTTTACCAGCTAGATAATTACCCGAAGCGGTTTGCTCCATTTTTGTTTCAGCGATGACAATTTTTAGTGGAAAGTATTTAAAAATAGATTAGCTAATTGAAAAAGTCACGCTACGATAGCAATAGACAACTTATTGTCGACGATTTATTTGTTTCTTTGATTGTATAATTACGGAACGAAACGAAAGCGTACCCAGAAAGATACAAAAGAAAAGACAGATAAAACTCACCTATGAATAAAGCCTTGTGCCTCCGGTAGTATAAATCGTTCGCCGAAACAAAACGCAAGCGTCTTTTTTTGCCGGTTTTCTGTGTGGCCGCAACATCTTCCTGTCCAAGTCAGCCCATTCATGTCGAAGTATGGGCCTCAAATAGTCTCGAGTTTCTAAATTCCTACCAAAAAATGTGGCTTAAATCTCAGAACAAAATGCAATATGTTAAGTTAAACTAAAAATGTAATAAAAGAACTATTACATATAAAACTATTAGTATTTCCATTGACTAACCGACCACGATTATTAAAGCCATTTTATTCCGATAAATAGGTACCTACAATTAGTACAATTTAATGAAGGTTTTTATTAGCAAGGCTAGGCTAAAAGGATTTTATATTTTAATTATAGTAATTAAAATTTAAATTAAGTAGGTAGGTACATAACATAATAATGTTATACATAAACTACAATGTTTCGTAAAACAGCCTTGCCCATTATGATATTTTGCGCACATTTAAAATGGTTAAAAATGTAAAAGTCACTCTGTAATAAACTAATTAGATTGTATATTTTTAAAACTCCATAAAAGCTTCTATACATTCTGTCAATTGACAAAACCGGCGCAGTGCGTGTCGGACTCGCACAGGAAGGGTTCCGTGCCATTATCTATACAACTAGTACTAATATCGAGTACTAGTATTAATATCAAGAGACAGCGAAAAAATTAATTTGTATCTCCCATACAAATATTTATTTATTTTCCCTTAAATATATATTTTATTTTAATTTTAACTAAAACTATTTATATTTCATAATTCAGTGAATATTTCAAGCGTCTTCCTGTTGCCGTTATTAATATCGAGCAAAAAAACAGCAAAAAAAAAAAAAAAATTCTTGTATGGGAGCCCCCTTAAATACTTGTTTTATTCTGTTTTTAGTATTTGTTGCTATAGCAGCAACAGAAATACATCATCTGTGAAAATTTAAACTGTCTAGCTTTCACGGTTCACGAGATGATGCCTGGTGACAGACAGACGAACAGACAGACAGCGGAGTCTCAATAATAGGGTTCGGTTTTTAACCTTTCGCTATGGAACCCTAAAAAAACAGAAATTTATCCTGATTACAAAATAAATATTTGCAAATATTTTTAATGTCTCTCAGTTCTATCATCAGAAATCCGACCAAAATTCACAATATGGGTGGGGCCGAAGATGATCTTATGAGATCTTAACAATACCTAACTAATGATCTGTGTAACAATGGGCCTATATTTAGTGACAAGTCAGAAGCTACAACGATCAAAGGAGTTCAAATGTCTTTGTTTTTTTCGTTGAGCAATTAAATATATCAATCAAAATATTTTTATTGTGAATATTTGCGTAACTTAGTTCTTTTTAATAATAATTGTAAAGATATAGAATAAAAACCACAAAAGTAAAATTATTTTAAAGAGGCTGATAATAAAAGCATACATATTAACCCCCTTACTAATAAAAATATTTACACAACGGATAACTTAAACTACGTTGCTATCTTTTTCTATCAAGTGACATTTCCAACGTATCAGACATATAAAGTTATATTTTTATTAGTAAGGGGGATCGAGTTTAACTTTAAAGTACCAGTGCTTAATTGTTCTAGGCTTTTAACTGGTAAATATATTTTTTATCTTTGTATGTTTACGAAAGGTGTGTACTATGTATGTAGATTGTACATAGAGTAAGAAATCAATGAGGCACGTAATAACACTAATTATTTCGCTGCGGATGGTTTCCCGCCAGTTTTTTAATCACTTATTACCTATGCGTAAAACTATCACTCATAGTTTCTATATTGTAAATAGTAAAATTGTTTTACGCACTCTTTGATGTTATAGTGCATATTTCTATTAAACCCAACAAAGGACACTGGGAATTTTTCTATGGAACAATTACCAACAGCGACCAAATATAAAATTAGGTTAGATGTAAGCGTAATTACACCTGGATTGGTGGCATAACTCCAGGACGTGTAGATATTGTGATATTTTGAGTCATTTGAACGAATATTCATATTATTTCCACTTCTGCATGGATCTGAATTAAAATAATTACGGGAAATTAAATGAAAATGGTACATTGTACAATCTAGTATTTTGATTTGTGGTCGCGGCCTTTTATAACGTGGCTAAGTTTCCCAATGTCTTTATGAAATTAAAACATATTTGACAAAACGGCTACAACATAACTAATAATGTCGCGATTGGGTGCGAATTGCGATCGTCTCATACTGAGTTTTCAAATCGTCCTACTCAGTTCTAAAGTCTACATCGTTATACCTTCATATTCTAACATCTTCCTAAGCGTGACATACAATTACCTCCTCTGCATCATCTGATTAATACTGGCTATCATCAGCAATTCGACAATCTGTGATGATTGTAAAATTGCCGGACGAGCGGCCACCTACGAGTGTCACTCAACTTCGGTTATAATTGGACAGGATAGAGCTCCTGTTAAAATTTTAATAGTACAGGATGTTACATCGCGCGTGAACTAGGAAATATTGACATAAGCTTGCTAACACATGACATCGCTTTCAAATATATTGCAATGAGAAAATGGAACTATGCTAAATTGGAAATTGTGTTGAGGACTTACAAGAGGAGTTCAGGATGTTACATGGCGGGTATGAACTAGGAAATATTGGCATGAGCTTGCTAACACAATATGACATCGTTTTCAAAGAATTTGCAATTGAAAAATGGACCTACGAGTATGCTTGCCTATGCTAAATTGTCAATTGCGTTGAGGACTTTCCTAACGTGATATTTTCCTTGAATGTATGGTAAATATGTACCTATGTATATTTTTACAACGACTGGAGTCTGGCATTTATAAAAAAATTTCATCTGCATTTTTTCATAACTAACGTATCCAACAGTCCCCTCGCTAGGTCGTTAGTGAAAGAGATAAATTGGTTTGTACTCCCTAGTAGGTCAAACCTACTATAACGACCGTGGGTTGCCATCAGCCAGCTATGCTCTGTTGTCAACTACATGATAACTAGTTAATTTTACTATTCTTAGTAATAGGCAAAGCATAAATAATATATTAAAACCTATGTATCCTGTAATGCGAACTTTAAATCTTCATAACATTTGATAGATTTGATTCAGTGGCATATGGATTGAATTTCAAAGCTCCGTAATCAGATATCATATTATACACTATCAATAATTCGATCTTACGCTGTGGATAAACCTAGATAGCCTAGTTAGGTTATCTATGACATAATCCATGTGAATTTTAATGGAATGTTCCAGATATCGCTTCTCGTTTCGACCTACATATTTATCTCTACATACATCCTTCATCGCTATTTCGTAGTACACTTTTGTTGGGAAATTGAGTGCCGTAAAAAGGCAACACAACTAGGGCCCTTTTTACCAGATGTTATGAAATCAGTCGATACCTTTAATACCTTTTAAAGTTATTTAATTGCACTAGTGATTTATTTTAGAGATATTGAAAATATTTATCTACTCACAAGATTTTATACTTAAATATTGTAGTTTTGAATGTACCTACGATGTTTAAGTCAGTTTTGTTCGAATCGATAGGTCGCGAGACCTAAAGGTCAATTCTGCTAATTAAATCCTGCAAAAATATATTTACGATCCAGTCCCGATATGTTACAATTGCAAAATGGTATTCTCATAAACGTCAAACCCGTTTTAATTTCATCCAAACTCCAAAAATCAGTTTATGATATCAAGACTTATATCAAGATCATTATTTAATGTAAGTAAAATGAAAGTGTAAGTTAATTACGAGAAATGGGATTCTGATTAACGTGGTGTAAACGCATATAGATTTAGTACTAAACACATAGGTTTCATCCAAGCAACAGCTCGGGAATAACCAATATTCTGATTGCAATAAATCAAAGTGCAATACAGATTGTGAGAATTTGACTTCACTTTTCTCAGTCAGCGTAAGTCGAAACAATGGGCCAACATGAACTCCAAGAACATGAGGGCAAAGACACCGTATATTATCACTTAACGAGAACAAGTGAGTTTAATTAATACTGTTATCAAATGCACTATATGGCATATGACTAGACTATCTTGGGTAGGTCTTGAAAAGAAGTTAGTGTTTTCAGCATTTCCTGAAGGCGTTTCGAAAGCACTCGAAAAATCTCGTCGTGAGTAAAGACGAAGACCTGTTTCACGGTCTTCAAATAAGTGTCGGATAGCTAATTCGAAATTTATGTCGCTGCTTTCTTCATATCGAGCGACAGAGGGAAAAGATGCAAATAAGCTATCTGACACGTATCAGTAGATTTTGAAATAAGCTCTTAATAAAGATTACTAGAGATCCCTCTGTGGTCAATATTCGCTCAAAATAATTCATATATCAGTTCTCTAGATGGCAATATTGTTAATTGCATAATTTTCTTTTAATAATGAGTCATCGTCCACTATTCACGAGATCAATTATGTTTTTATTATAATAGAATGTTATAGCATTCATGCATAACAAAACTTAGTTGCATTTTTTTATGCATGCTGTCTTAATGGGTGCGCATGTCTTTGCAAATAACGTGTTATTATGCAATGTTATTGTTAGAATAAAAGAGGCTGTCGTGTGAACAGGTTTATTTGCGAATGTTTACGTATTTTTATCCACTTCAAACAGGTTTATTTGTGAGAGAATTAGTCGATAATTAAATTTGATTACATTGTTATACGATTTTGTTCAAATTTGTATGCTACGTATCTTTCATAATATGACAAAATTGCCAAAAAAAGAACCTTACCCTTTAGTCTATGACTAACGAACTTTGTTCGCAGGTCCACCATCCTCAGATGCTCCAGGTTCGGGGCGAAACGCGCGTTGAGTTTTGCAACCTGCATAGTGGTGTGAGGCCTTGCACGATTTTGCTGACATTGTTGCTTGTGTGGTGGTGGTGTTTGCACAATTTTGTTTCTCAGTGTGCGCATAAGTAGTGTGGGAGGAGGGAGGTACTTTACGCATACTTATGTTTGCAGGTTGTAGGTATTTTTTCGCGGGATATCGCTAAATATAATATTAATTAAATTATATGCTATGGATTTCCGCAAAGTAACCCCTGATTCTAATAACTATTTAAAGTACTATTATTTGTGCTTAAAATATAAGTAAATTAATGATCATTTATTATTGTAAATTAAACTAGGTATACAAATAAAATTCATAGTTACCTTCACGTCGACGATACTCTTCAGATAGTATTTTCAGAAAGTCCAACGTTCTTTGTTTAACAATAGATAAAATAAGTATAATGAGAGTGGCTACATCCATATTTTATAAAGTAACGAATACTAATGAAGTTAGTAATAGCACGAGTTGGTCGGCGGCGGCTGGTACCGGGGGTCTCTGTGAAAGTGGTATTTGTCGTCACCTCACCACCGCCCCACTACCACTATGTCGCGGCTGATACCTTTTGTTACCAATTAGCGATGCTAATTACTTATTCACTGATCATTGCTAGTTGCTAGTAAATGGCTAGTCTATATTTCTAAAACATAGTTATTTTTCTGTGACTTATTGTATGCTTCATAAAGTCTGCCTTGTAAATATACTAACATATTATTCTACTCTGTATTTATCGATTGCTTAACTGCAAGTTGCCTACATTTGTTTCTAAAAATATTTGAATTACGGAAAATTTCTTAACCATTGTTAGCACTCGTTTTAAAATATTTCCTTAAGCATTAAATAAAGCAACACTAATGGCATACAGTCCATCATACAGATATTTACAAGAGTACCGATATTAATAGTTAGTACTGACCTAAGTAAAGGAATTTTTAAGCAATATAAAATTGACAATCTTATCTTATCTATCAATTTTTTGAAACTGTGTGTATCTGAATTGCATTAAAAAATTCGTAATCAGATTGTAAAGATATATAACAATATTATCGTAGTTTAAATATTAATTATTTATATTTAATATTTCTAGAATGTTGATAGGACACAAGGATATCTTTCACCCAGTTTAAACTATGTACATCATTATAGGGACTTAGTGCAGACTTCTAAAGCATATTTTACTGTAACAACAAATTAATACCAAATTATGAGTTCCAATAAGAATATAGGGATAAGATTTTGATTTTTTTATAATTACGTCATATAATATAATATGTAATAAATAATCATCCCAGATCTCAATTTTTCCTGACTTATTATACACTTTCCTGCCAAGTCGTTATTTTTGAGCGAAAGTGTTACCAAACTCTAATGCAAGAAAAACATTTAAGTTTAAAATAAAATGTATTTTTTTTCCCTAACTAGCAACATCAATCATCAGTGCTTAAGCGTTAAGATTGCGGGTTCGAATCCCGCCAAAGGAATAAAATTGTTTTCTATGTTTCTGAGTCATGAATGTGTAATATAATAAATTTATATGTAATGTGTAATATAATGAAAACATATATGGGCCGGCTAGAAACGGGTAAATACCACGGCCTCACAGAAAACGGGCGTGAAATAACGCTTGCGTTGTGTTTTGCCGAGTGACTGAGGTTACCGGAGGCCCAAGGGGGGGTTGGGGATTTTAAGGACTGGGAACGCAAGTCGCAACTCCTCTGGTGTTGCGAGTGTCCATAGGCGTCGGTAATCGCTTACCATCAGGCGGTCCGTCTGCTCGTTTCCTTGTTCATTTCATAAAAATAAAAAATATGTAGTATAAAAGTATTAAATACTAGATGTTGCCTGCGACTTCGTGCGCAAGAGGAAATCCCGCGAAACCGTACATTTCCCGCAATAAAAAGTAGCCTTTCACGTGGTCTACTCTACATCTGAGTTCATCATCTAATCTAAATCAGTCCAGTAGTTTCAGAGCCTATTCAATGCAAAAAACAAACATAGAAACAAACAAATCTTTCGTCTTTATTATAATATTAGTACATATATTTTCGTTGTCAAATTGGCGTGGTGTGGAAACTGGAAGCAAATATTATTATTATTAATTAATTTTAATAATTATAAGCATCCGTTTGAAAGTGTTTTTCTATTTATTCCTTTTTTTCTCGCGCCAACACGTGTTTATTTATAAAAACCCACTCAATATAAAAATAAACACCGATTAAGAACGTCGTTGCCACTTTAGCTCTTGGATTTCTGAAATTTATACCTCATGCGCTTTCTTTTGTCTCTACTACATGGTTTGATTAGATTCCAATAAATATTTTTAAAAAACTTTACCTCTCTTATTTTATAATTATTTTATAATTAATAAAATATTTTCACTACGAATACACAAATCCATGTTGCTGTCTTCGTCTGATACGTTGGAAAAGCCACTTGAGCTTGGCAGACAAAGATTGGTTAGCATATCCGTGGTGTGAATATTTTTATTAACAACCCCTTATTAATAAAAATACGTGTATGAATTAGAACTTTTCACAATACTTTTGTTTGCTGGTGGTTCTCCCTTTAATTATTTTTAATAACACTAGAAATGAACCATCATCTTTTTTCTATGTATTTTTTTGCGAAATCTATAAATAAGTATTTTGGTAGCTTTGTTCCCATTAGATTTAGCAATAGTACCGTTGACCGTGCTCGGGCGCAAATAGTTTATTTGTAGGTGGCAATCTAATTATATCGTACCTAGTTCCACTTGACAAATACTTGGTATCGATGGGCCAAATGGTTGTTTATTCTTATAACCCTCAAGTGTATGAGGAGAAAAACCTTTTCGGCGATTTTTGCCATTCCTTAAAAACGCAAAATCAAAATGATTTGTTTTCAACCTATTTTCTAGTAGATCAATGATAGGTGAAATGGTTATGCATTTTTATAACCCTAACTCCTATAACCCTGAATTACTCTATCGAAAAATAAAATTGTATTTTTACAACATCTGTAAAGGACGTTATGCAGTTTTCTGACTGCAGATAAGTATACAAAATATTGATCAAGTAAGAAAACAGGCCATTTTTCTTTTCAATCTATTATCATTTTTAGGGTGCCCTAATACTTAAGGAACCCTTATAGTTTCGCTCTGTCTGTCCGTCCGTCGCGTTTGCGCGTTGATAGTTTCGTTTTTTACAACTTATATTATCTACAAATATCTTAGTGCTTGAAATGACTAGTGCAAACTTAGTCTATTATTTCACACGCTATCGATCCCTTTTGAGAGCTGGCGAACTGAGGGCCCTTAGTTCAGCGGAAACTCGGTCACAGTAAAGTGACCGTGTTTCACATAAAACATATTCTTCAATATTTGTTGTTTTTTGTTGTATTGCTTATTTACGAAATCTGAAATTTTAACCCAATTTTTTATTAACATATTTTTACATTATCTAAAAATTTTATATCGTTTGTATCAACATTTTTAATACTCGTGATGACTACGATTTTCTGATAATTCTAGTTTACCTAACAAGTATCCATTAGGTATAGTTTCAAATGCCAACCATATTAAGCTACGTAAAATATAAAAAAAACCTTAAGCTAGATTTGTCGAAATTAAAAAAGGAACTTTCCCGTACCGGGAATCGAACCCGAGCCTCCTGGGTGAAAGCCAGGTATCCTAGCCACTAGACCATACGGGATACATTGAGAATGTTTCAAATTAACTTACATTGACGAACACTGACGGACATTACGGACTTATTCTCAATTCCATGTCAGTGGGTTCCATTCCATAATTCGGTGGGTTAAATTACGTAACGACGTTATTAATTCTTCTTGATCAATATCTTATACATTAAACCAGACAATCTTGTATATATAATCGGTTTCTCGAAAACGGCTGCAAGTATGAAATTTAGCATGGAGGTAGTTTTGGGGGAGAAAAATCGATCTAGCTAGGTTCTATCCCACGGAAACTGCGTATTTTTAAGCTACGTGTTTTTTCTTTCGTCGTTCAACAATGTATCAATAATTTCGACTCTATTACGTCAGTCTGATTGGAAGTTTGGTAATTATATGTATAATTTTTGCTTTGTTCTAAAATTCGGAATCTACTCAATTCGGACTTCATGAAGCCCCAAAGGGTTATCGAAAGTAGATACCTACGTATACATTCAGATGAAAGGGCACCGCAAATAGAGTAAATTATTTTTTTTTAAAGTCGCAAAAACTACATAGATAATAAACATACTAAAACGTAACGCTGCAAAACATGTTCTAGTCTTGACCATATAAAACCGGATTTAAACGACAACGTGGCAGCATTCACATATAAATAATATCTGTTTGTGCCGTTGCACTTTGTAGTATCCAAACAATGACGTCAATCAAGATCAACAACAAAATAAAAACGAGCGAGCCTTACAGTAGCCGCATATGATGTGTAATATTTTATGAAAATATTAAAAAAAAACAATGCTTAGTACGATTTTCTAATATGATAAAAAATATAGACATTTAAAAAAGCTAAATACTGAAATGTTTTATTCGATCCTGACGGCAGACACCGCGCAATCATTTGTCAATTCAATTAGCGCGCGCTTCCACGACTTTCTGTTACACACTTCCGCCCCATTTCACGAAATCACTCATCGATCAATCAATCAATCATTTCACAGATGTTACAATTCCAAAACAATTCTACTAAATAAAAAAAATGCGCACAAAGAATATTTCACTTCAAAAATAAAGATACTTACATTTAAATGATTATATGATTCGGTAAGATTTTTTTATTTTAATTCATCTTTTATCCGAATTTGACGACCTGTGTGGCTCAGGTTAGCGCTTTGATGCTCAAGCCGGAGGTCGCGGGTTCGAATCCCGTCAGGAAAAAAAAAATGTGTTCCTGGGTCATGGATGTGTATTAAATACAAAGTACCTGGGAGACCGAGCTTTGCACTGTATTTTAGTAGAACGATAAAATAATTAAAACAAAATTTTAAAAATATAAAAGAAAAATAAATAATAAGTATATCAAAAATATTTATCTTACCCTTACCGGGATTCGAACCCACCACATGCAAATAATGCAAAAATTTATACGCACGTATAGGTACGCATACCAAGCTGTCAATCAGATTGACGTAAGAAAGTAGAAATTATTGATATATTGTTGCACGACGAAATAAAAAACATATATTGCTTAAAAATGCGCAGTTTCTAAAGGATAAGACCTAGCTAGATCGATTTTTCTTCCCCAAAACTCCCTGCATACTAAATTTCATGGTTAATACTTGTTGTCGAGATACATATATATACAAGATCACCTCGTTTAAAGTATAAGTTATGTGTATTATATAATAAAAATTGTCTAAATCGTATTGGCTAATATAAAATTGTCATCTATGTATAAAAACAAGTTAATTGGAAAAATACAACATGTGTGGGATTCGATCGATTGCAATCGGCGCGCCAAAAAAGGGAAAATTGAGAAAAACAATTGCATACGTGCAATTATTTCCCATTTGTTCCATGCCGATAAAATTACGTAATCGACTTAAAACATTCGTGTGAGTCAATAATCAAGGTAATCTCTATTCTTATTAGTGAATATGACATCAGTTCTTAAACGATTTTAAGAGCACCCAATTGGCAATCAATTATTTTTTAGGAGACTAAATTAAGTAGGTACTTGTTGCTTTTGGACCCAAAAAGGCGGTATAATTTCTCTATATTATTTGATATTATGACTAGGTACTTCGGGTTTTTATTGTGTTTTCGTCCATAGAGTCGGATTATTAAATCCCATTGCAAAAATACGCGTATTATAAGTATGACAGTATGTGTCTGTTTTTGGCATCGTAGCTCCTAAATAAATGGCAAGGTGTTGATTTGGTTTCTGCACAGTATTTTTACTAAAAGTATGATAATTTAAATAACCTTTAAAATGCTAATATTTCGTAGTCATTATTAAATTCCAACTTGCTTGTTGAATTCAGAAATAATAGAGCCCACCTTGAATAATAAACATAGCCATTAATTTTGAATGACTTTAAAAAGTATTACCCACTGGCTACTAGAAATTAGTACTTAAAAGTTGTCCTAGCTCACCTGTTAGGACCACTTTTTAGGCGGAATTTAGAAAAAAGACATCGTACAAAACTGCCTCTAAAGTAAATATAGGTCTCTATATCCATGAGAATGTATACAATCTCATGTCGGTGAAACTCGTAACTAGTCACGTACGAGAATACTTAAACAGATGTAACAGGCCCTTGCAGCTTCGCAGGGATATTGAAGGGACAGTAATGACGTGCATCGACTTTATAAATAAGACAAAAAAAAACTGTGGAACTTTCACCTATGTGGATGAAGTGTAATTTTGTGTGTCACCCGACTACGGCGAAGCTAAAACGAAGGTTAGTGATTTTGGCAGTATATGTATGTATGTTGTTACACTATAGCGCCTAAACTACCGATCCGATTTCAATTAATGAGGTGTCAATAGCCCGGGTAACATAAACTATATAATTTAAGTCGTCGCGATATAGTTTTTATAAAAAAATATAATTATTCTATCTATTATTTTTTTTCTATCCTCTATACGACACACGCTGTTTATAATATTGTGACAGACAATATTATATAGTACACTGTGTGTTTTATAGAAGCTAAGAGATATTAACAGCTGATATTAGGCTTCATTTTATCGGCAAAACACTTTTGGCGGTCGCTACCCTCACCGGTTTAGACCTGCCGATGAAATTATATCTATGCGTAAAGAGACGTAATGCAAAAACTTTAAAGATTAAACCCTTTGTGGTGTTGGTTTTTAATGTATTTTTGTAAATACGAGTTGATAGAATCTATGGTATATGGATATTTAGTCACTAACAACAGTAACTCAGCCGAGTCTCCCGAATATCTTAGTTGATACATTTATAGGGGTTGGGGCCGGTTTCTTGTATTTAAATTGGAATAAAAGTAAGTTTAAAAAGTGACGTGATGTAAACTGGTTCTTTTAGGAATGCTTTATTACTTATAAGCAAAAGTTCAAAACTACAAAACAAGCTAAATAATAGCACATAGAAATCATAGAAAACCTATGTTTTGGGAATTTTTCAGCCACATCGCGTCGCTTCAATTTAGACGACTACTACAGAGAGTTAGAGGAATCTCGTCGTGCCTTAAATTTTATTCATTACTCACAATAAAAAACTTAACCAAGAGCATGTCAGGACATGTCTAAGGAGGGTTGCGTAAATATCAACGCGCAATAGGTTTTTTCAAATTACTTCAAAACTGACTGTCCGATTTCATTCAAAATAAGTTTCCTAAAGAGTTTTTAGCATGATCTATTAGCATGAAAACTTACAAATTTCTATTTGTTATAGTTTAGAAATGCTTCAACTTACAAACCACTTTGTAAAAAAGTCATGTATATGTCGGACGGACAGAGCGAAACTATAATGGTTCCTTATGTATTACGGAACCCTAAAAATGATCTAACACGAATGATACCGACTGTAAACATTCTAGAATTTTCGTCGCTTAATAAACCCTCCTGTAGTACAGGAAAGTATGTAATGATCATTATCAACACGGCATCAGGTTACAGGTACTGTCTAAGGTAAGTTATAGAGAATTATATACCTATATTAATATTTTCTACTATGTAGAAATAAAGTAGCTTAACTTCTAGTTAGCACTAGCAAAATAATAATTTCGGTTGATTTATTTAGATGTGTACCATTAACATTAAAATTTAATAAGTAAGCTGAACTAACCTGTGTTATGTTTGTCCTCTTTATTTTGGAGATTTGCTGGCGAATCCTTAATTTCTGCCATTTTATTCACAAGCACACACCTGTAAATAAACAACATTGATTATATTATTTTCTAACCTTGCTATTATCTCTGTACACTTATCTTTTCCGCTAGTAGATAATGTTTTAGTGGATATAAGAAGTCTCTTCTTCAGTTTTACTTGTCTGTTTTTTATTTTATTTTATTATTTATTTCTTACCTCTTTCTAATCTAACACACCGGTACTCTTTATCACTATAATCACAAGGTAAACACGGCCAGAGCAGAGCACGATAACACTCGCGGATTTGAATACTGCGCCGTCACACGCCCGCGTACAAACACGGAGTATGCTCGAGTGGTGATACCAGCGCTAAGTTATATATTTCCCCACGGAACGAAGTAGCAATTAGCCATTAGGCTGTAGACTTATCTATAATAATAAATGATACTTGTAACCTTATTTATAACTAGGTACTATTGTATCTACTGGCTATTATTGCGACTTTCGATAAATTAATTTTAAGGATCTTTTCGTACAAATTAATTGATTCATTTCAAAATATTATTTCACTGTGTAAGAAAATATACTAACGAATTTTGGTTACGAAACCCATTCATTCATTCTTACGCAAGATGTGATTTTTTGTTGGTTAATAAAATATGCTATGGTGTCTTATGGATTTATTTAGAAGTTTAGACTACTTTAAAATGTATCATCAATCATCATAGTTAATAAGTCAATAAATTGATTTTGTTTATAATTTCAAAGTAAGACATGCAACCTAGGATGGAAATTGGTCTAATGAAACACTTGAAATTATTAATTATTACTTAATAGACATGACTGGTAATTTGTTTTTTGCAAAATACTTACCATAAGTAGGCACCCAAACTAAGGGACATTCCTAAAATATGGCAGCACTAAATTACAGCATCATAAGCGAGTACACGAAAACAGCCGAGCTCACCCGAAAGTCTGTTATTGATGCCGTGCGTCGGCAAAAGGTTTTCCGCGCCATTTTCTCTGGCGCTCAAGCCAAGTGCAATTTAGCAGTCTCTTTCCCAATTATTTTCATACAAAAAAACATATTTTATATTTAAAATAAAAGTGTATAGTATGTTTTTTTAGAATTTATTAAGAAAAGAAAATAATCTAAAGCGTAGGGTACCCTGTTCTTAAATACTCTTTGATGTAGGTAAGACGATTGGTGGAGTCAGCAAAAATGTAATTTCCCGCCTATTGTCCCAAGTTGACGAATAACCAATATCAGTTAATTAAAATCTTTTGTCTGCATTTTATTTAATACTATCTTCTTGGTTCATTGTTTTTATATTTTTGTGTACCTACGTAGTATATTTAATAATTCGTCGGTTTTTACACCTAAAGTTGTTAAAGGACATTTTAATATTATCTTTACCTAATATGTAATACCTACTTAAAATTATTAATACTTCTTCAACTTACAATTATAAGACAGTGCCAAAACCCAACAAACAAAAACGTCGTACATACAAGTCAAGGCTTGTTATACGACTTCCAGTTGTATTGCAGTTTTTTAATAAACACACCGGCATATTTAGCGGAACACAAAAAAAAGGTCCATAATTAAAAAAATATGGTTTTATTTTAAAATCTACTTACTACACTTCTTTTGTTATTCAAAGTTTCATTTGTTTTACTTTAAATGAGATCACATTAAAAACAGATTTTGCGAGTAAAGGCTATTTGTGAAAAATGGTACATTTTTGAACTTTTCATGTAACCGGGAAAAGTGAAAATTAATATTAAAATAACAATTAATTAAATTAGAAAAATGGTGATTAATATCGCGTATTTCCTCCACGTACGCTTATTAAAGTTTCTACCCGTCTAGGCATGCTGAGAATGATGTTATCGATGGTCTCCTGGGATAGTCTCCGCCATTCCTCAACTACGGCGATTCGCAGTTCACCCACGATGGCAGGAGCTGGAATTCTGGACTTAACTTTTCTTTTCAGCAAGTCCCAAACGTGCTCTATTGGGTTCATATCCGGTGATCTCGCCGGCCACTCCATAACAGTGATATTCATATCATTAAGATAAGCTTGAGTTACCCGAGCGGTATGCGGCCGAGCATTATCCTGCATAAAAACAAAATCGTCACCGATATATGGGGCAAACGGTACGACATTTTCTTCTAAAACTTCTCTGATATAGCAGTCTGCAGTCAGACTCCCTCTGTCAATCACTACCAAGTCTGTGGGAGCTCCGAAACAAATGCCCGCCCAAACCATTATTGCTCCACCACCGTATGCAACTGTAGTTTCAAAATTTGTCTGAATGTATCGTTCTCCTTTGCGTCTGTATATTCTTTGCCTGCCGTCAATTTGATTTAAGACAATTCTGCACTCATCACTAAACAATACCTTACTCCATTGTTTTCTTAATTTGAAAATATTTCTTTTTAAATTAAATGACGTATAAACCAGCCAGCAACCTTATATGATACTGATATCAAACTTTTATTTTATGTTCCGCAAATAATGCTGGTGTGTGTAGTAATGAGGTGACTAATAAGTCCTTTAGACGTCTTTAATTTAACTTTAAATAGTTGTGCGACTCATATGTCATAATAAACAGGTCATAGCAACGTCGGCAAGACTAAACTACACGACGTTATATCATAGTTTTAGCTAAAACGTTCGTACGACAACGCAATAGTCATACTAACGTCGCAGTATAATAAACGATTTCAACTGACCGAACTGGGTGATTTAAAAACTCATATATGACGTTATGACGTTTATATAATGAAGCAGTTGTATACACGTTTTCATAATGACTTGTAAAACGAACCCCATCTTGTTTTACAGCAGTCAATTTGAGATACTCGAGTGACTTGATTGTTCATTTGCAACTTTAATATATATCTTTTATATCACTTGTTGTCGATTAAAAGTCATGCCCTGACTTTCTGACCAACCTTGTTGTCGCATTTGGATCAAATTTTTACTTTTAAACGCCATATTAATGGAAAGATTGATATTATATTATTCTAAAAATTATATATACTTGAATATAATAAAATGTTATGTAATGAGTGCACTTTTACTACGACCAGCTGTTGCCTGAAAAAAATTAAAAGATAATTGATATTGTGTGAATATTGACAAATTAAAAAGGATTATTATTTTTTTGAGGAATCCTAATAGTAATGGCGGATGGCGTATTGCATGATCTTAAAATAACCTTAAAACAACTTACTGTCTTTATAGCGTCATAAAGAGGTAAGTATGCGACAAAATCAACACGTCTTCCATTTTTAGAAATAAACATATTTTTCTTAAAAATATTATATAATGTGTCAAACACAAAACTACAAAGGGGCGTGTGAATTTGAATAGTATTTACATAGGCATATTATCATTTAACTTAAATTCCCAGTCGAACTAAATGGTACTAGTTACAGACAGCAAGATATGAAAATTAAATAACATGATAACAATCATCTTTGATTTTTTTGGAAATATTTATTTTGCACTCAAATCTCGTGCCAAAAACCACAAGTAACCAAGTCACTATGTAACAAAAGAAAAAAAAAGTCGTACTGAGTGCTAAGTGTGAGTTTTTCTTTTCCCATTCGATCGTGAGCGCGTTTGGCGTTTACTAGGAATTTGTATGTGATTTGTACAGCGCTACCTAGTTGTAAACGCGACAACTAGGTCAAATCTTCGGTAGCTTCTTTCCATTGCCTACTTACTTAATACCTGGATACTTTCAGCTACAGCTGCACGTAGGCATCGTAAATAATTAATCCATGCCTTGGTATTAATATATCAAGGTTTACTTCTTATTTAATAATAACTAGCTTTTGTCCGCCACTTCGCCCGCGTAATATTGAGTTTTAAACCATATACCTTTGTAATTAAATTCTATTCCTTCAACAGTTATCGTTATATTCCCACAAAACCTTAACAAATTATACATTTAAACCTTCCTAAGGAACCATTCTCGATAGATGAAAATTGCATAAAAATTCGTTCAGTAGTTTTTGTGATTATCGCCAATATACAGACGGACAGACGCGGCTGGGGACTTTAATTTACAATATTAAAGGTTGCGATTAGAGAAGATACTATGTGAAAATATAATAAATTGCTTTCCTATTATTAGACTTATAGGAAAAAATATCACCTATTTTCCATAAACTTATAGATTCTGTTCCCAGTTGAATGAACTCATTCACACAAAACTTAAACAGCCCTCAACTCTCAAGCATGTGCTTGAGATACCATATTATAAAATCGTAAAAATTCTCTTTAAAATGTAAATCGACTACCTTTTGACCAAGGATCAGTAACACTAATCTAAAAGGTTTGTCAACATTAAGGAGCCTTATCAGTTACCAGATTTACTGATAAGAAATATTTTATTTTCCGGACTGGTTTTACTTATTAGGTACAGCCTACAGGGTTAGTTATAGGAGTATAAGAGATAGAATATAGGTACTTAACTTCCTAAATCTGTCAGTTCACATCACGACGCGGCGCTACATTTTCAAAATAGCTATTAAAAATTGAACTTAATTCATTAAACAAGAATACATTATACATACGTCATAAGATACATCTTTAAAATGAAGCGCTATGTCGTGTATCGTCTCGTTTCGATGTGAATTGACCCGAAGTGTAAAGGAAGTGGAATTGTAACCTTTTTTTTTACTCGTAATAAAATGTACTAAATTATCTACATACTAGAACAACATTTTGCCTAGCTATATAATATAGTTTTTTATTGAATAATTACTACTGTTTAATTTGCAACAAAAATAATATTGATTGATAATAATCATAATAACAAGGTTCGGGAACGGTTTAATAGTTTATTAAAAATAATTACGGCTTTGTGGTTTTCCTCAATATAAAATGTACTTAATAAATAATAATAATAAATATAAACGACACGTACAACGTGCATTACAGTACTTTTAATATTAGTTATGTACAGTCAGCAGTAGAAAATTGTACAAAAAATTTGAAAAGTTGTTTCGTATAAAAAGGGGTTATCCGCAGGTGGTATACGACTCTCGATGTTGTTGCTGGGGTTGGCTCAGCGGTGTTGTTGCTGGGATTGGCTCAGCGGTGTTGTTGCTGGGGTTGGCTCTGCAGTGTGTTGCTGCGCAGCAGTGGGCAGCGCTTATTCTGCGGCGGGCGCCGCCTCCTCTGCCGCTGGCGCTGCGGTCTCTGCAGTTGGTTTTGGAGGCCAACCATCGCACATTTTTCGCAGGAATGCTGTTGATACATGGTGTATATTATAGCGTCTTATTATACACGTGCGGTAAGTTATTACAAGTTGGCGTTACATTGTGATGTTATTTTCTAAATTGGGTAGTTGATTTTGTAACCATAATATACTTAATATTATAATTAGAAGTATTTATATGATTTTAATATAGACTCCGTATCAAACTTATAATTGATTATTGATTAGTGCTTGTTGAACAATCTTTGACAACGATAAAATTTTAATTGTTATAAAATAAAAAGTGATATTTTTTTCGTTATCCATAATTTGTTTATTAATTTTTATTGCAAATGAATCATTTAATTCCTAAAGTAAGAGAAGCCAATGTTAATGTAAAGAAGCATTTTATCAATCAAACCCCCAAAAATCAAGAACCCAATTGATTGCTTAATACTGATATGTAACTATTTCACTGAATATTGTAAAGTTTGAAAATGTAGAGTCACGTGCATAAAACATCACAATATAACCTTTTAGTTAAATATAAGACTTAAAAAACGTAAGCATTAGACACATAAATTGATAATTGATTATATATTTCATAGATATAGGCGAAATGCGAGTAGACTGTTTAAAAGCTTTAACCTAGAACATAGAATCATTAAGGCGAGGCGTAGATAGTTTTGCTGAAGACAAAAGCGAACACAGACGTCGACAGACGATACCACTACTTCGTTTCACTTACGATCTTATAACTAATCTTGAAGACATTGTATTCCTCTACGCCATGACCTTCTTCAGGAATGCTGAAATTGGATAAAAGGGAAACACACACGCAATGAGCAAGTTTTGTATTGGTTTACAGAGCGGGCACATGTCTCGACAATGCCGCTGTTTTTTTAAATTCATATAATATTAAAAAATATATTTTCTGCATATTTTAAGTGAGAATTTATGTCATATTTAAAGTGGACACTCATAGTGAATGTTAATTAAAATCATTTAAAACTTATGTGCAAAAATGCAACAGAATGCTCTTTTGACGAATAAAGTCTGATTCGTAATTATCTCATGACTATAAATTCGTCCAAAAAGTCGAAACTGCTTAATTGTTTCTGTCACTAACTTATTTCTAAGAATTGTCATAAAAAGTATGAAATTATTTTTTTACATATGTACAAGGGCGAAATTTTTTCTCATTTTATAGAGTCGGTAGAATCTATCTGTCACTGTCACTATCACTGTCGTATAAAAATATAAGTTTGTGACACAAACAAATGTGTAATGTATTTATAATTTCCATTTTATAATGGGGATTGGTGAATTTGAAATATAAAAAGAATATATTATGAATTATAAAAATTTATGAAAAGTTTTAAAGGGATTGTGCAAAAGGAAGTTTATATTTGAACAATTTAAGTATCATGAGCGCTGTCAGATAATCATTTAAGCAGAACAGCAAAAGGATACAAGTTATATGCTATAACTGTACTTTTTTTACTATAAACTTTAAAGAATGTGCTGAAAAATTATCTTTATCATTTCAGCTAAGTGTGATGACATTCATATTGACATTAAAACAAACTGGCAGTGCTGCTACAAAAATAATTAATAAAAAGTTTATGAAATACTTACAAGCATATTGGATCATGCCGTCATCGTCTTCAGGGTCCATGCAGTCCTTGCAGACTTCGGCTACTTCTGCGTCATCAAGTTTCTCACCTGAAAATACCAAAAAGTCGTATTACTCTGGCATCAGTATCCTAATATTTGTTGCAGCTTTGAGCTACAGTACCTGGGAGACCGAGATTCGCTCGGAGATTTAACGGAGAGTACAACGATAAAATAATTAGAAGAAAAAAATAATTACAAAAATATGACGCATATTCGTGACCGGGGTTCGAACTCAAGGGGTTCGAACTCAAGGCACCAATTTGGTAACAACGCAAAACTTCCAATGCTAACCAAGCCGCCAATCTTATTTGATTTGGCATTTAGACATTGAAATCACTCGTAAAAAGATGTCTTTCGTCGCGTAAAACGATATAATTTTACACGACGAAAAAAAATATATATGTAACTTAAAATGCGCAGTTTCCCAGGGATAAGACCTAGCTAGATCTGTTTTTCTCCCCCAAAATTTCCTGCATACTAAATTTCGAAAAGTTTCCGAAATTCCGATTATATAATATATATAGATGTACAAGATAAGCACGGTTAAAATATAAGATTGGATTCCCTTTGGTGGAATAGTTTCGAGTGATCCTTCATTGCCCAGAAAAATGAAACATTCATATTTTTTATGACTAAAATATGAATGTTTCATTTTTCTGGGACTTGCCTACATGCATTGCTTATGATTAAATGCACATTATTAATGTAAAGATTATTAAATTCAACAACTAAAAACGCTGATATAATTTTTTTACAATCTCTATGTCGTTAGTTCTAAATCAGTTTTGGCAGATGATCGGAGACTAAATAAAAGTACATTATTACCTAGCGCTGAATCGGATGTATCTTCAGATCTACCTGCGATAGAAATACCATGGACGCCAGCCAAATTCTCAAACAAGTAAAAGTTAATCTTTATTTATTTGCTATCGCTGTTGTGGTTTAAACAGGTAACTAGCAGTCTAGACCTGGACGTGAGACAAATACTTATTCGTTTGGAACAAACACACGATAAAGTTGTTCATAAAATTCTATTACTCCCTAATATAAAATAATACAGATTTAGCAAGTCAATTATCGATTTTTATTTTTTACTCTATATTTATATTTTACTCTTCAAACTAGCTTTCGCCCGCGGCTCCTCCCGCGTAAATACAGTATCCTACGGGAACACTGCACTGCTTTGAGCTAAAAGTAGCCTATGTGTTAATTCAGAGCTTAAACTACTACCATACCATCTTATTTTTAAATCTGTTCAGTAGCTTTTGTCTGAAAGAGTAACAAACATTTGTCCATCCTTCCATCCACCCTCACAAACGTTTACATTTATAATAGTAGTAGGATGATTCTTATAAGTTTGCAACTTGCATCTTTGAAAACAAATTATGACTAACATTTTATAACCATTTGCCAGTGACAAGATAAAAAGGCGGGAAATAGAACTTTCGTTTCTATTTTCAACACCGTATTCCTAAATCGTCAAGTCTAAAGTCTAGACAAAGTCCAAATAAATAGTCAGTGCAGTCAATGAGTCATGTCAGTCGTTTCAGTAAAGTGGTAGAAGCTTTACTGTAAGTTCCTAAGGAGTTATGGAGGCAAACACAAGCACGTTTTTAGAAGTTGTACCACTTGCCCACACTTGTGCACGTTAATGAATATTTAATGGTTAATATTCTACCAATATTTTTTTTATATATTATATATTAATATTTCATTAAGAACCGAAATCACTCAAATGTATGATAGATATGTAACATCCACAACGTCACCCATTGAATTCCCCGGCAAAACTCATGTTTGGCCTTGACACATAGTAAAAATTGTACGTTGTAATTGTACATTGTCTAGGACCTTCATAGTCTAGGTCCTAGGAGGTCCATAAATAAAAATGTATTAATATAATTAAAGCAAATGGTCGAAATTATACTATAATAATTAACATTTTAATTTTGAAATTTCAAATTTTCAGGGTTATTTTGCTTGTTACATGCGCAATAAATGTAAATGTTGTCTATGGAATGTGTAAGAAAGATAGACAATTGTGTCAAACCAACTCCTACTGTTATTTTACAAACGTATGGTAGTATTAATGAGGTAGTGTGTATAACCTTATTTTTATTGAGGCTCTGTATAACGCCAGTGACCTTGAGCTTCAAGTCTCATACTAAGTTTGTAGGCGACAAGCGCGTATCGCGCCGACCGGAGAGTATTGAAATCGGATAAAAAGTTGCTATATACTTATTGGAGACAAAATTTGCAAAAACTAAAACGACCTTCCCCTGAGTCTTGTCTTACTTAAAATACTGAAATAATTTTCACATTCGTTGTGACTTATAGAAGAAGAGAAAAACGTTTTTAACTTAAAAAAAAGGTGGAATTAGCATATTTTTAAATCGATATTTAAATAAAAAATTCAATTTATAAAAAGACAGTCCTCGGCCAAATATAATGCAGATAAATATATATTTTTTTGGGATTATTCAAAACGACCGTGACTGAGAAAAAGGTTTCAAAGAACGCCTATTTTCAGTTCTATCCAGCGCACAACCCCTTAATTTAATGTATTTCTAAGCAAATTTTTACAAATATTAGCCTTCCTCCACATAAACTTTAACTATGCCAAATTTCATATTCCTCCGTTTGCACAATTCTCGTTAAACTGTGCTTAAAGTTTTTGCTTCACGTATTAATATAAAATATTTATGTATCCTATATCCTAAATCGTTAGTAATTGATTTACACTTTTATTTACGCGTAATTTTAATTATTCTTGTTTAATATTTTTACTTTGTTTACTGGCTTGTCTAAGTTCGTCACTCCCTTATCACACTTGTCATCTGGAAGTTATTCGAACCATTGTAGTTTCTAAACAAGATTTGGTCCTGAATGGAATCCTAAGAGGTAATAAATGGGTTCAAGACTATAGTAAAATTATTCTTACCTAAAGCTAAGAGTGTGTGTGTAAGTTCAGCGCCAAGCATCAGACCATTTTCGTTCTTGTCATACAGTTTCAAACATTCTAAGAAATCTTCATAGACTCCTTGGTCCTTGTCTTTTTTGCATTGGCTGTAGATGGGAAGGAACTCATCAAGCTAAAAGAAAAAAAATAATAATGAAATAACTCTTGCTTACGACTTGTTTTCTACGAGTATCGCTTATCTGCATCAAATTCCCAAAATCTTTAATTTACACAAAACAAAGTAAAGTTTCTGTTTTCATATTTGGTATTTATTATTTTCAACAGATAGCTTGTTTACTATATGTATGCTACAATCAATGACTATTGCTACTCTATTCAGCCGTTTTTTACCCCCAAAGAAAAACAGAGGGGTGTTAGAAGTTTGACGTGTCTGTCTGTCTGAGTGTGTGACTGTCCGTTTCATCGTAGCGCCCAAGCGGATCAACCGATTTTGATTTATTTTTTGTTTTATTTCAAAGCTGACATGATCAAGAGTATTAGCTATAGTTCATCAATTCGCTCACTGCTTGTCATTTTGGGGTCACTCAAATTTTTAATTTTGTTTTTTATTTACTATGCTTTTGCTTACAATAAAATTATTATAGATATTCCTTATTGTTTATCACCCTCATAAAATTATAAAATAATTCTTAAAATTGTTATTGAAGATACTGATTACTCACTGCTAGCATCTTCTCGCCCTTCTTCTTTGTGCCACCGAGCTTCTCGATGGTTGCCAGTGTAGGGTTTGAGTTTAGTGCCCTCAGCACGTCGCCCAAGTTGAAGGCGTCGATCTTGCCGCTGCCATCGAAGTCGTAGATGGAGAAGGCGAAGGATGCCCCTGAAAAAAGGGATATTCATTATTATCATGATCTTCTTTTGTTTCAATGAAATATTGCAAAAATACTAGCATATAACAGGCTGCAGTTATTGAAAAAAGTTGAGAAGTCAATAGTTATTTCTATTCTATGTATTCAGTTATGTTGACTTACATTTTAACTAATAACGGTTCTCGCAAATCTATATATATATATATCTATATAACTATACATCCATTGGATTTGAAAACTTTTGAGATAGTTTTAAAAAAAGGACTATTCGTTTTTCCTATAACATAATATTATATCAGGTGCTTGTACGTGGGCGCGCGGTGGCGATTCCATAATAGTATATTTCCCTCTACTTTTCGATTTGTTCGTTTCGCATTCGTCGAGTCACAATCTAATTATATCTTGATTGTGACTGTCCCAATTTCAATACTTCCAACTATTTATTTCAAAATAATCGTCTAACTAATGTCTAATAATATTTTTATTTAGCGTCTGTTTATTATTCGCGACCTCGATAAACATTATAAATTAGGGCAATTAATATTCAATTAAAGTCTCTATTAAAATTATTGTTCCTCCTCCGAAATGTTAACTTTGATCGCCTTGGATGCAAATGTCAAGTGTGAATTTGTAGTCTTGAATAGATCGAGGATTGCATTTCCGTATTTACGAAATAATTTCTTTTGCCCCAGCAGGCCGATAATTGGCAATGTGTTGTCGGTGAAATCCGAGCGGAGTTTCTCTGTTTGGGCGGGCGGCCTGGTCACGTGACGCAATGAGTTAATTTAGGAACGGCGCTCGCGCAGCCACGGAGCCCCATTGCGACCGACATCTCATAGCAACCGGTGTGCTCGGACACGTAATGTGATAAAACATTCAACACGATGATTACTATATAACACTACGATGACGACTTAAGACTTACGGTTCAGAAATATAAGCCTATAATGCTTACAAATGTGCAACTATATAAGATTCTTTTATCAAACACTATTCAATCAATGCTGTGCTTCATCCCTTGAATCACTTGATCTCAATTTATTCATCATCATGCAAAGATACTACAAAGATAGCTCCCCTAAATTACCAGTCATTAATATATTCGAAACAGGAAATGTAAGACACGAAAGACATTAAAGTAATTCCAAAGTCAATTTTTTCTTGTATTGAGTTTAAGTTTACTGCAACTCTTTGGGCACTATTACATGCACATTCTTACTTATTACTTAGTTTTAAACGAGAAAATGTTCAATACTTACTTTCAACGTCGTTCTTGCTGAGGTCGCTCTGAAAAATTACCAAAAAGATTTTGTTACATTGTGTTACAACTTAGTGTGGAGTAATGTGGTAGGTCTGTGTTTCACGCACTGTATGTATTTGCTCTGGTGTCCGAGAGACATATTTCACTTTCGCGAAATCACGGCACTTTGGACTATCAGCGAATCTCGCGAGCTCCGGTCAGCGGAATCTGTGTCACGAGCTTTTATCACTAGTTAGATCCGAGTTTTCACTGATCCGTGGCACAATTTCACTGGTTAGTGACTCACCATTTTGTGTGGTGTTGGTTCCTTCCCGGTCTTCACTGGCAGACGTTCAGACAAGAAGTGGGGCTCGGGAACTTTTCGCCGGACTGTTTTAACCGATTGAGATGGCGCTCTCGTGTGGATATTCGAGATTCAGCCCAGGAATCCACGACTGTTCTATTTTCAGCGGAGTTGAACCGTGCCGACGCCGCTCGCAGACTACCAACGGGGACGTGAGCGGGAAAGAGACCAGGAGTATTTTCAATTTTCCTCTACCTAATAAACGCCAATTTAAACGTATGTACTATAAACTAAATCTATCTGATACACGTATATATTCTTGGAATCCGAGGTGCGTGTAGAAAAATATATTGTTTGAGCGAAGGTATTGTTATTATGTCATATTACGCGCCGGAGTGACTGTACCATTGAAAATAATACGCACCTACTTATTGGTACTAAAATACGTGAGAAGAGTATTTTGGTCAATTAATTAATGTAAAACAAATTATAAACGTAATAAAATGTTCACATAGGCACAAATTAAAAACTTACATTTAAAAAAAATCTGCAATCGACTAAAGAAAACTCTAGCTACTTTATTAAAATACGTAAACGTAATTTTCATAGATAACTTTTCGTATGAATATAATTTATTACTAAGATGACATCCAATTTAAGCTTTACCTAAAAGAGAATAAGAATATATTTAAATAAAACTGAACAATCTATGTGAATCAATCTCTTTTTGTGTCATTGTATCTGATAAACTGACGTCTAGTTCCTAAAGCGAATCAGGTCAAGCTGCAGGCCTTCATCGACGACACTAGAACTCGCCATGACAGCCTTTTATTTTTAACTTCAAAATTTGTTTCAAATTAGCAAAAGGTCCAAACTATATTCTAAATAAAAGATAAAACCAAAAAGTTTTTCTCTAAAGTTTTATTCTTCCTCCAACACAAACAAAAATTTAAGGAAATTAATAGCTTCTCTTAAATTGAACTTTAGAACCTAGTTCCTTCCAAAGAGTTGAATTAACAAATGCTCCGCTTATGGTGTTAAACTTCCATGCACTATGTGAGAGTTTGCCACGAATTTGCCAGTGATTGAGAAGACTGGCAGCTCGTCTCTTGGCACTTGGAGACAAAGGACTCATGCCTCGATCTGCTCCAGTCCATCCACGACTTATCTAAACAATAGAAACATAGTAAGTAAATAAGGATTAGATAATCAACCTGTGGTGACACTATAAATTAGTAATTTAGTACTTTGAATCTTTTGCTACTCTCAGATTCAAAGCTACAGTTTTTAATGACACCTCAGATAAAACCTTAGGCATTCTACTTCTTTGAATCGCTTGCTTCTTTAGTCTGCAAAATAAGTGGCAAATTCAATGCGGCACGTAGATACCATATGAAAAATCTAGCTACATACGTATTAGGCACGTACCTTGTATTTTCTCATTGGCCTTCTCCATAACCAACTACGCAAACGAGCCAGGATTTTCCTACTTTGCAGTCGACATCGGTAGACCAATGTACGTTTACGTGAGTCTGTCTGTGGATTAGCATTTTTGGATGATGTTGGCATTTCTCGATTTTCCTGAAAATCATTTTTATTTTGTTATACCATGCTTACATTAGGATATTTGGAATCAATCCAACAAACTATGTGTCATTAAGTGCTATCTTAGTTGCGTATTATCAAAAATAAACTAATATTTCCCTTGGTGACACTAGTCCAAGCTTTTTATAGATTGATAATTATTTTTATCTTAATTCAGCTTTTATATGTGCACATTGCAGTCTTCTGTGTTCTTTTTAGGTGTGTACAGTTTTCTAAACAGTTGTTGGTCCCTACAGTATTTGTCTAATCTTCTTTTAACTGCAAATTTTTCTGTCGCTCCACGTCATATTTATTAACAAATAGCTTTTGCCCGCAGCTTCGCCCGCGTGGAAGAGTGTTCGTGCCAAAAATGCTTCCTTAGCAAATATGATAAATTTTCACACGTACTTTTTAATTTTAATATATCTCCTAGATATATATTATATATATATATATATATATATATATATATATATATATATATATATATATATATAGAGTAGGTAATATTGTATCCGTCTAAATAGCTTCTGAAATTACCACATTATTTGTGATAATTTTTTTAAACCTAGAATAGGTAAACCTATCCTTAAAAGATAGACATATCTATGCCATCGCAGACTTTTTTGTAGACACCATGGTACCAACTTCAAAAATATGAATTGGGTAGAGAAATAGTTAAAATTTTTGCCAAATTTAAAAGAGGAATTATTTTGAAAAGAAGTTTTTTTTTCATACTTTTTTGAGCATTTTTAATTTGGAAGTCGGTTTTCATTTTTTGTTTAAAAATAATATTTTTTCCCTTTTTAGTTACATTTATTTAATACATTTTAAGAAAGTTATTAATACAAAAAAAAACCTCCGGTATTCTCACTCTCTCAGCAAAACAAACTGAATCGTTTTTTACAGATCTGTAGACCAAATAAACAATCACCAGTGATGATAATGATTAAACACTATTGTGGTAGTTGGCGGAAAAAATGTAGCAGCCAGCATTAAATATAATATTATAGTGATGATGATGATGATAATGAATATAATTTTGGTAATAGCAAAATTTCTAATACATTGATATCCGTGTACAAAACTATGAAGAGTAACTACGTCACCATAATAATATGTTGGTGTATCGTAAGAAGATGGCAATCATGATGATTATTACTGTAAGTGGCAAAGACTGAGGAGTACTGTTCACTGCTTTTGGATCTAGGGTATACCTTGGCACAAAATTTTACTTACTATAAAAGTCGAAATCACTATAAATGTCTCTCGATTCCTCATGGATGCCATCACCTTGGTGACTAATGGACCAATATTGAATTATATTCTTTACAACAACAAATTATTTTTGAAAATGCTTCGACAAACGGCAGAGTAATGTTCAAAAATATACGTGTCGATGTAAAAGACTATGAGATGCACCTAGTTCCTTCCACAAAGAAGTTTGAAAATCGGTCCACAGGCGGTGGAGTAATCGTGAAACATACAAAAAAAATATATAAACAACCGAATGTATAACCGCCTCCTTTTTTGGAAGTCTGTTAATTAAATTTTAAGTGGAGTGGAGTAATCAAAACGCATTAGTGAAAACTGCATTCAAATCGGTTAAGCCGTTGACTTCGTATGCGCAAAAAAAATCTCTCGGGAACCGTATATTTCCGCAGTAAAAAGTAGCATATGTGTTAATCCAGATTCTAAACTACTACCATACCAAATGTCATCAAAATCCGTTCAGTAGATTCTGAGATTAGCGCGTACAAACGTTCAGATACACAAACAAACAGATATACAGACAAACAGATAAAAAATCTAAAAAATTCTAAAAATCATTGTTTTGGTTTCTATGTCGTTTATAAAGCCCCCTGTAATAGTTTTTCTTATATACCTTCCATGTACAGACAGCGACTAGTTACGATTTTATTATATGTATAGATATAACCAAATTCGTATAACATTTAATGGCATACTTAAAGTCTGTGCTAAGCAAGATAATCATTTCTTACTTTTTTATCGACGTCTTGTCTCGGTGTCAGATCTATTTCTTGCAATATGAGCTTTAGTGGATCTTGAAGTTTCAGTTCCGATATATCAAAATCTTGCTCATAATCACCTTTCAAAATATCTTATTATTTCAGAATAGACTAAACATATTTTATATCAAAATTATAATAATAAATATATTCTACTTACGGTTGAGGGATAGATACGCATTTTCATACGTGCATAAATCCTCTAAGTAAATGTTCTGTAAGCAAACATGTACTTTTCACATTATTAGTATTTAATACTCATATAAATGACATTGATATCGCACAATGTACATTAATCTCGTACAATGTACATTAATCGATGTTAATGAACGCTAAAATAAAGTTAACAGCCGAACCTCATTTATCTTCTTGTCCATCGAATCAACCGGTTCATCGTATCTTTTTGTTGCATCCATTTTATTAATATTATCAAAATCAATCGATTTCATGGTATCAATATCTGCATTAACTTCTTTAGATAAATTGGACTGGCTTGATTGATTAGAATTATCTTTCAACAGTTCTTTACAATCGTATTCATTTCTTTCGGATGTCAAAACTTTATAAACCGAAATATCGACACAGTGGTCAATAATTTTAGTAACATCTTCAATTTTTGAAACATCCAATTCATTCATTTCTCCAATAATTTCGTCTTCTTCGGCTGCTGCTAATTCCGTCATATTAAACAGTTGGCTTATGTACAGTGATGTTGAATTAACTGTACTATTTCCGTTAGCCAACTTTGCTTCTTCATCGCCTTGCCCTAAGGAACATAAAAAATCGTTTTTTATTGCTACTACTCTTTAAAATTTATAACACTACTAATGATTTAAAATATACCTTTTTGTGGAGTAGATGTGATAATTGATCTATCCAGATTAATGTTTTTCAAACAGTCTTTGTTAATAACAAAAGTAAAATTCTGATTGAAAGCGTCATCCTGGCATTTAAACTGTTTCAGGCACGAAATGTACTTCCAAGGATCGTCTTTAAAGAAAAAATAGCAAGTAACAAATAGTAGTAAATTAATGTTACAAAATATATTTCTTTTACCTACTACTATATCATAAATAACATTTATTAATCTTACTAGAATCATTTGCTGTATTTACTACAGTACACGCTTCTTCTAAAACTTCATTCACTAGTTGTGTGCTTGTAGCTTCCACAGCAACAAGCTCGTAATCGAAAATACTTTCTTTGTTATCTAAAAACAATATTAAAATTTTACTTATAAAAGATTTACAACAAATTCCTTGGAAAACCATAAACAGCACGGGCCACGTAAACTTTTAGGAAACGGAGAAAACACGTGAACTTTTCTTATATGGAAATGTAATAAAAAGTTACTCCTACTTTAGAACATTAACGTGTATTTACAGCCATAATTGATCATGTATTTACCTTTATTATTTGTCATAATTTTGTATTATTTGTTAATCTTTGTAGTTTTTCTTCAGTTTTTCTCTGACTTTTCTACTGTGCAATATATTATTGAAGGTTGTGATTGAATCGATCAAATTATGACACCGTAAATGTTTTTAAAACTACCAGTTCTATTAGATATGATAAATGAATAAGATTTTATTTAAATTCATATATATGTATTATATTAAAAATAGGCGGTCTTATTAAGCAGTGTTTCTTTTATATTATAATGTCCCTTATTTGAGCATTAAATCATACAAAACAGTAGTATATCTATACACAGATCGTGGAATACGTTCAAGGAGATCATTATTCATACAAAAATGTGTGTCTATTTCTGTACCGCCCCGCCAATCGCTTCAGTATTGTTTAACCTCGAACTATTTTAGCTGATTTCTAGATCTTACTGCAAGATATTTTCCTCAATAAAAGACGGTAGTAAAACATAGTTAAGTGCGTCACAGACAGCGAAGATACTATAATATTTTATCTTAAGATGTCTGGATATATTTCATATTATAGTACGTAATATGAAAATATAATGTATAAATTTCTTAGCCGTCTGTAATAGTCCATACAAACTGTATATAAGCGATATTTTATCTTAATATGAAACATTATAGTATCTTCGCCGTCTGTGATGTGATGCCCCATACACACATTTTTGCATTTTAACAATCGACTTAAGTTTGGCACACAAAACATTCAGGACACACTTTTCAAAATATTGTCTAACCGGTAGGCGGTAGGTAATACTGGTTACAACCGTTAGTAAGATTAAGAGATAATTTTATCAACGGAACATTTTGGTCCTTTAAGTTTTATTGCAACATTTGAAAAATAAGGAGCATATTCTTAAAAAAATATACACTTAGTAGGTTGGATTTACAAACCCGGCAGGTAGATAGAATGACAACAAAGTACACCGGTAAAACAATCTATAAAGTGGGAAATGTTATTGCAGCCGCTCCCTACTGCTCTATTTATAAAGTAAATTGCCTGCCTTTACGCGACTATTGATATCCATAAACGAGGTTCGTTAGGTAGAGCTTTATAAACATCGTTACCTCCATAACGATGTTGGAAAGTATGACACACTTGTATATCAGCTGATCTGGTTGCTATGGCACCGAGAGGCTGCTCTGAAAACTGGTTCCGAACCTCTGCGCACAGATCAATGGATCTCGTGTAGGGATGTCGAGGTTTTGTTACTTATTATTATTTATGTACTTAATTATACTTTAATGACCGGTGGAATTAATTGCGTTTGTGTATGATGATACGTCACCTACTGAGTTGTAATTCACGGAAAATTAAATAAGGCGCCAAGGGAAATAGTGTGACGTAAATGCTAAATATGTAAATATTTTTGTATAAATACAATAACTCTTATTATGTCTTATTTTTCGGAGCACTATTCATTTCTGTAATAAAAAATACATAAAAGTACTCTACTATATTAATTATTCAATATTACATTTTCTTATTACATTACAATATTATTTACATTATATTATTCTGTATATAATATTTCCCTATAAGAACTAGAACAGAGACATTATTTTAGGAAGTTGATATACAAGTTGAAAGCTTATTTCATAATAAACGCAAAATTGCATCGGAGTTTGCGTCAACCCTAGCATTTGCTCTCGTAGCGAATGCGCAAAGCCTCACTTTCAGTTGTGCCTCTACGGAGCTACGCGCTTTCGTAGCCGTTTCGTAGAGTTCGTGAATCTTAAAAAATGCGCACAATTTCAATTATTTAATTAAATTAACGTAACTTTTAACGAGGTTAGTAAATTTCCAAAAGCTTTTTCGAAATGCTACATAATTTTGTATGCTAAAACATTGATTTTTCATAAAGTTCCAATGGAATAAGCGTTAACGATGAAAAATAAAGAATCTTCGGAGGACGAGTCCTATAATGAAGACATCATACCGATTGCGGTACAGTCGTTCCTGTGGAAACAAATGACCCCCTTCGTCCGACCGAAGTTCGGGAAAGTCCACGATGCTGCGTGCACGGTCAGTGAATAAATTGTGTTTAATTTTATGTAAATAATGCGTACTTATATACGGTGTTATTCTAATTGTGTTTACTAAAAATTAAAATTATTTATGCTTCCTCTCCGAGATATAGTACTAAGTAGTATAGGATCATTTATGTAACTGCATAAGAAACTGTACAAGCATACATGTTGTAGATTGCAGGCATCATTTGATGCCTACAATCTACAACTTATTAAACAATAAAGATCTTAGTTAATTTAATTTCAATATCGAACATTATAAAAATAGTTACTGCAAATAGAATATAATTTACTTTAGTTATAATTATTTAAAAAATCAACGAACTTGTAGAGTAGTACCATACCCACCCACCTAAATGTAACACACTTTTTGTAAAAGTCAAGTGTATAAAATAAATTCACTTATTTTGATAACTATGAGCATTTAAACAGAAGTATTTTTAGTACATATCAATATATATCTATATACATAAGATATTATAAATCTTATACTTTAAACGAGACGTTCTTGTATATATATAATCGGTATCTCGACAACGGCTACAAGTATTACTATGAAATTTAGTACGCAGGGAGTTTTGGGGGAGAAAATCGATATATCTCTCATCCCTTGAAACTGCGCATTTTTAAGCAATATAAGTTTTTTTTATTTCGTCGTGCAACAATATATCAATAATTTCGACTCTCTTATAATTTTTGCATTGTTTGGAAATTCGGAATGTGGTGGGATCGAATGCCGGTACAATAAATATTTTTGTGATTATTATTATTTATTTTTCTTTTATATTATTTTTAATTATTTTATCGTCCTACTGAAACACAGAGCAAAGCTCGGTCTCCAAGGCACTTCTAATTATTTGGAGTAATGCCTGTTGTGCTTCTCTTAAAAATAAGATACCGATATATAAAATTCGATAGTAATCCTTGTTTGTAAATGTTACACCAGCTCTAAACTATCGCTGCGAAGAACCACGAAAAGACATGAAGTGTGAATCGTGAATTCGTGAATTTTAATTCGTCATTATAATTAACTAGATGTTGCCCACGGCTTCGTGCGCCGCGAAGGAAATTCGCGGAAACCGTACATTTTGACTGGAGAAAAAGTTGCTTATGTCCTTCCCCGTAGTCTACTCTATATCTATGCCCATCGGAATTGGTCCAGTAATTTCGGAGCCTCTGAATCCAACCAACAAATATTTCCTGTTTATAATATTAGTATAGATTACCTGAACCTAACCTAACCTAACAGCCTTCGTGGTCTAGTGGTTAGAGCTTGGCTCCCACGACCTCCGAGTCGAGCTCGGAGGTCGTGGGTTCGATTCCCACATTGGAACAACAAAAAATGTTGCTTCCAAGTTTGGTTAGGACAATGCAGGCTGATCACCTGATTGTCTGACAAGAAAGATGATCCATGCGTCGGATGGGCATGTAAAAAGTCGGACCTGCGCCTGATCTCTCGTCGGTCGTGTCGGTCATTCGTCCCACTGGGTTATAAGATTAAAGAAAGAGAGAGTGCTCTTTTGTAATGCGCACACACTTGGGCACTAAAAACTCCTGCGTAACTAGCCTGGTTTCAATGAAACCAGCCACCGTCACCGAAATTGGTGTGGGGAGTTTTTTTTTTTTAATAGATTACCTATAGATAATGTAATGTAATGTATGAACTTTTCACGCGTTTAATTTGTAGGGCGCACATTCTTGTTGTGAACTCACGGCGATAGTGTAGAGCTGCCATTAGATGTGTCCGAAAAATTAAAGAAACTAAGCTTGACAAACCTATTGCTGTAAAAATGACTTGTGTGTTCCCTGCGTGACCTGTAGGTACTCTGTTCCGAACCAAATTAATATATACGTAAACCCGTAACACCAAAGAGATCTAAAATGCTCCCTATTTAAGTATCACTTATTTACCGCGTAATCAAGAAACACAATGACACATTAATTAGGTCACATTTAAACTTTTTAGGATTCCGTAGTTCACGTCTCGGAACCCTTATAGTTTCGTCATGTCCGTCCGTCCGTCCGGCCGTCCCCGACTTTTACAAACGGTTAGTGCTAGAAAGATGAAACTTTGCATAGATAATAGGAATGTGTATTTACCACGTCGACAAAGTGTTAAAATAAAATCACAAATTTAATTTTTGGGGTACCTCGTCTACACGTACAGTGGGAATGATTTTTTTCTCGCGCCTACCCCATAGTATGATCATTAGATAGGTTCTTTTAAAAATCGAGATTTCGCTAGGACGATTTTTTTATAATATTGTATATATATATATATATATATATATATATATATATATATATATATTTATTTTTTTTCTTTTTTTGACAATTTTGTCTCGTTTAAATTTATATATAGTTATATATATAATCGGAATCTTGGCAACGGCTGTAGTACTACGGCAAGTATTACCATGAAATTTAGTATGCAGGGAGTTTTGGGGGAGAAAAATCGATCTAGATAAGCCTAGAAACTGCGCATTTTTAAGCAATACACGAGGGATTGATTGATAAGTTTCCGAAACGACAAAGAAAAACTTCATAAATGTATTTAAAATAAATTTATTTCTCAACGTAGTTTCCTTCTACCTCGATGCATTTAGTCCAGCGCTTCTCCAATGCCGTTACACCAGTTTGATAAAATGTTTTCTCCAACCCCTCAAAATACTCGTCCACGGCAACAATGACTTCTTCATTTGATGAAAATCTCTGGCCACCTAAAACCATTTCTTCAGGTTTGGGAATAAGTGGAAGTCGCACGGGGCCAGATTCGGGGAATAGGGTGGATGCAGTAATAATTCGAACCGCAATTCATGGAGTTTGGCGACTGCAACCATTGACGTGTGTGCAGGTGCGTTGTCATGGTGGAACAAAATTTTTTTCTTGGCCAAATATGGTCGTTTCTTCTGGATTTATTCACTTAATTTTTGCAGCAAGCTTGCGTAGTACTCTCCATTTATTGTTTTTCCTTTTTGCAGATAATCCACTAAAATAATCCCTCGAGCATCCCAAAAAGCAGTCGCCATCACTTTGCCGGCCGACAAAACCGTTTTTGCTTTCTTCGGCGCAGGTTTTCCGCTCTCAGTCCACTGCTTAGATTGTTCTTTTGTCTCGGGAGTATAATGATGTATCCAGGTTTCATCGACTGTTACATAACGCCGCAAAAACTCATTAGGATCTCGGTTAAACAGCGCCAAACACTCCGATGAATCGTCCACTCGACGTTGCTTTTGGTCTACAGTGAGCAAACGCGGCACCCATCGCGCGCAAAGCTTTTTCATTCCCAAATGTTGGTGCAAAATATTAAAAACGCGTTCAGATGAAATGCTCACTATCTCTGCTATCTCTCGCAACTTTAAGCGCCGATCATTCAATACAATTTTGTGAATTTTTGATCATGTCCGGCTTCGTGACTTCATTTGGACGGCCAAACCTGTGGGCGTCTTCGCAGCTCTGTCTTCCAGGTTTAAAATCAGTTACCCAGGTGAGAATTGTACTCAATGTAGGAGCAGAATTACCTAAAACACTGTCTAGCTTGGTTTTAATCTGGGTTGCTGTTTTCTCTTTTAAAACGTAAAACTTTATCACCGCACGAATTTCGTATCTTTCCATTGTTAAGAAAATTTAAGACAGAGAAAGTTCTACGTCCTCTCAAACAAATTCCATCAGTTCGATTAAATTCAAATTTGGCGTTCTATTTTCAAAAAGATCTCAGAATATAATATAATATTCCTTTTTTGCGTAACATTTTTTTAAGTTCGTCGTTTCGGCCAGTTATCAATCAGCCCAGGTAATATGTTTTTTTTCTTTTGTCGTGCAAATGCAACAATTATTTCAATAGTTTCGACTCTCTTACGTCAGTCTGATTGGCAGCTTGGTATGCGTACCTATGTACAATTTTTGCGTTGTTCGGAAATTTTTAAACGGCTAGTTCGAAAAATCTGAAAAATTCATGATGGTAAAGGCCATGTGATAAACTACTTTGTGAGTTCAGGAGTTAATGGGAGCCTCTACTAGAGGCCTAACTTTTAAAATGCGCTTACTTGGAGAACTTCATTACAAAAATAACTAAATATTATGTAAACATGTAAAACATTAAAAATAAAATTATAAATGGGTGACTACGGAACCCTATGCGTGGCCTAACACGTACTTGGCTGGTTTTATTATTTACAAATTGGATCGGAACAAAGTATATAGGTACCTATGTGTTGATTGTTTGTATTGTAATTTAAATTTATTGTAAACAGTTCTGTCAACGAGCACCGGGACACCATGTAAGTTGGTAGATAGTGCCTGCTTTGTTAATGAAATTCTTATTTACTGCTGCTATTAGTATATTATGTCGAAGCCCTTTTTATTGTGTAGCTTATTATTATGTACCTTTTTATTAGTTTTTTCTGTTATCTAGAATAAATTTGCATTGAACAGTTTGTTGCCTAACCCTCTAAGAACTTTTTAACCGATTTTAAGTAGGTGGCACATAGATAAATAACTAAGTATAAATCTTGCCTTGTATCAATAATTTTAAACCTTAGTTTTATAGTGGTATGGTCGAAATCTCATAAAGTTTGTTAGCGATTGGACGGTCGCCGACAAATCCTGGTATGTAACACTTTTGAAGCGTATTGCCAAGTAATACGGTCCATGGAGAATAGAAATAAGGAGTACCATCTCCATACATGAAGTGTCTGTAAAATAGCGTTAAATAGGGGGCGCTACAGACGCAAGGGTGTAAAGCGGCAAAATTTAAACGGATAATTAAATCTTGGGATCTTCTTCGGTTTTATATATAAAAATATTTTCGACTGTACGAGTAATTAGAATATTCATGATTTACTGAATTAACTACTAAAAACTAGTCATAGTCATCAAAAATTCTAACTTCATAGCACACACCCTTGCCACTCTAGCGCCATTATGGCCAGTTTTGGAACTATTATTTAATTACTTTTGTCGGACACTTTTTAGCTTTTCTGCCTTAGAGAGATGGTACTCCTTACTTCTATTCTCCAACTAAGCGTATTTTTTAAAATAGCGTTACTTACGGCTTAAAACCATTAGCCAGTGTCAAGTTAAAAAGGCGGGCATAGAATTCTAGTCTAAAGGGCCATAATTTCCATCCAGCCTGCAAGCCCAAGGCCGCGGATATGTAGACAAAAATTATAAATGATTGACACTAATGACGGCTATTAGTACCGGTGCTGGATTTGCTGGATGGGCTGTGGCCCGTGAGTATGGCGCGTAAATTATTTTCAACACCGTATTTCTAAATCGTCAAGTCTGAAGTCTAGTCAAACTCCAAATAATAAGTCAGTGCAGTCAATGAGTCAAGTCAGTCGATTCAGTAAAGTGGTAGAAGCTTTACTGAAAGTTCCTAGAGAGTTTTGGAGGGACACAAAATAGCACGCTTTTTGAAGTGTACTTGCCCACACTTGTGCACGTCAACGAATATCTAATTGTTAATATTCTACCAATATTACAAATTAAGAACCGAATTAAATTTCGGAGGAAATACAAAAACAACAACGTTGCACATTGACATTCCCGGCAAAACTCCGACTCGACACTTGTGTGTTCGATTTTCAGCTGTATTGTATTAGCACAGAGTTTTATTTTCAATGCTCTGAATTTTCATCGGTGTTCCGGATTCCGGTGCATATTATAGTCCCAGCTATAAGTATGATTCTATGCCAGAACTATATATAAATGAGCTCGACCTCCGATATCCTTCTTCCGTGTTCGAGTGCTGAGCGAGACTCAGCATTTATCTATGGCCTCTGGCCATAATATTTTTTTTTTCTATGGCCAGTGATCGGTGATCGCACTGACTGCCAGACTCGGTAGCTGTCATACTATTATTGCGTTCCAAAACCACTGGCCTTATCCCTGAAACTATCCAACTCACAACTGGCTATCACTGGCCACTCTCTAGTATAAAATGTCGTGACGTTATTATGAACCAGAGTTTCATATTACATGAACGGAAACACTCTTGGCTCTTATGTCGTCGTGCCGATAAAAACAAAGACAGGTATATTTTCATAATATTGAATTTTATAGTGGGAAAACGCACTTATGCCGACTACATAAGAGTGTTTCCAATTCGTTATGCGAAATCGTATCGCGTAATGTAAAAACGCTCTAAGTCGTTGTGTGTTTGAAACTTTTGCTTTGGTTATTTTATAATTAAAAAGAAACGGTGTCAGTTTACATTAATATGAGTTATCAAATTATGTCAATTGGCAATTGACATACCTAATTTGACATTGACATGTTTATGTTTTTTGCCTTTGTATTTTGAATTTTTGATGAATATCTACCTATATGAAATTACCTCACAGCTCACTGTTAATTGTTTTCACATAAATACCTACTAATTTAGTGTACTTTAGATATTGTTTTCTGCATTTTATAGCAATTTATTTCTTAATTTGTTCAATGCATGGTAAATTGAAAAATGTATTTATAATAAATTAATATTTGTTTTTCTCCCGTCGCTTCAAGGAATTAAAAGAAGCTTGCAAGGTACTGTTCTTAACACATACTAGAAAAGCCTAGTTCTTCTCTTTTGTCTTTACGATTTAAAAATAAAATGTAAATACATCTCGTTGGGAAAGAGAATTTAATTTTGTTTTTTTATGACTATGTATGTTTGGTCTATTTTATAATTGTGTGTGTAATTTATATCACAGTTATTTGAAAAAGTACTTGTTCAAAATCTCCGGTTTGGTTTGGCCTCAAACCTTTCTGATGCTATTGAAGCTATACCGAGATGGAGGCTCATACAAGCTGCATTACCCCATGTTATGCATTCTCTCGCTGGCCTTTTACACAACAGGTAAACCATGATAAAAATAATTCACTCAGTTATTTTCTAAGTATTATACTTTAGTGTAAAATAATTTTTGATATTTGTTTATTACTATTTTCTTAATCAAGGATCTTAATAATCTATTTAGAAAAATATTCATATAAAATATTATACATATTATGTAATATCAATTCAATAATTTGTTTTAGGGTAAAAGACAATATGCAAAATCTAGGAAATGTAGAGACAAAGCTTCTGTATACTTTGCATTGGCTGTTACTTGATGCCAGTGATGAGTGCGCTGATAGCGACTATGAAAATGGAAAATTCTATTCAAACCCATTTCATTATTTGTTCTCCATACCAACTATGACTGTAAGTATGAAATAAGTAAAATAAAGTTACAACTGTATAGTTTCAAGTATCTTTGTTAGTGTAAATATATAGACGTTTATATTGTTTTAAATTTTGTATAGTATGTATTTTAGAAATCAAAACAATGGTTTTTAGAATCTATTTTATTTTCAGCTCTTTGTTTTTCTTTTTGCCCCAATATCACAACATCTGAAAGAATCGGATTTTACCAATAACTATAGACTGGAAAACGGTCTAAAGCTATGGCATGCTATGTGGGAGTTCAGACATCCTGATGCACCATGTTTCACAACTCTTGTGAAGCCTATTCGAAGACCACTAGGTGGAAAGTTTTCAAAGAAACACCAAAACAGTGATGTGTTTTTAGGACGTAAGTAACTCATGTATACACACACTGTGTACACAACTACTGTGTATCTCATGTGTACACAATATGAATATTTTGTATATATAAGTGATTCACATCAATATAATTTTTCCAGGTAAATTCTCTAAAGAAGATAATGCAGTGAATGGGAGTCCTCCTAGTCAAAATGTTTCGATTTCCCAATCTGAAGCACCATCCAAACAAGCTAGTACTGAAGAAGAGCCCTGGTTATCATCTCCTAAAGACACAATATTCCCTGAAACTATACCTGAAGAAAGTTCTAGCACTGAAGAAGAACATGTGGTAACAATCAAATAAATAATAATTATTATTTATTTTCTAACTGAATTTGTTCCCCTGCCCTCTAACGCCCAAAATAATAACATATCTAAAATCTTAGATTGACTTCAATCTTCTATTCTCAAACAAAATTGCAATTTTCAAGCTACACATTTTTTGTCGATAGCAATAGTTTTAGTTCCAACAAATCTTAGATAGTGCTTGTCTACCTCATAGCTGAAAAATATATTTAAAGCTTCAGACTATGTCATTTAAAGTATGATTAATAAATAATCACAGTCTGTGGAACACATGAAACAAAATTAAAGTGAAATGATATAACTTCACTTCTCTTTCTATACTAATCTCTTAAGAGTCAGAATTATTTTTCAACTATAATTTAGTAAGTAATTAGTTTTATTGGTCCATGGGTAATACTTAATAAAAATCAGAGTAGTATGAAAAATTCGGTAAATATTTCAGTTTATCTACCGTCTACCTACCGAACAAAGCTACAGCGGAGGGAACAGAGGCGCGTACACAATATACGCCGCCGATCCGAGCTTGTTCCAGACACGTAAGACCGACGCCAAGCCGAGTCTACCCGGCATCAAACCCTTGCCCCAGATCACTAAAATGAGGTAATTCATATATTTTATGATTTTTTAAGCTTCTGATATTTATTTTAAGTCATTGACGTATATATTATTTTAAGTAAGTTTATGGGGCGTTTTAATATGTCAGCTATAAAACCTAAATATCAAAATCGAAATGTTACAATGTCTCGTAACATTTCTATACTAATATTGTAAAGAGAAAAAGTTTGCTTGTTTCTATGCATTGAATAGGCTCCAAAACTAATGGACCGATTTTGATGAAATTTGGCAGAGATATAGAATAGACCACAGGGAAGGACAAAGGCTACTTTTTAAGTCGCGTGCAACAAGTAGGTTATTAGTAGTAATATTAGTAGGATTAGTAGTAAATAAGTTTAAAAATTTATATTTTTTTCAGTTCCTCTGACAAGGAGTCGTTGACAGACAGCGGTGGTGGCCCCGGGGTAAAAAGTACTCCCACGTCCACCGAAAAAGCACCACCGGCTAAACATTGGCACCATGTAAGTTTTACTTTATCCCTTAAATCTACTACAGAAAAAACTGTACGGTTCAAGAGAACTATTAGCTTTGTTAAAAAAGCACAGATGTCACATATCCACATAAAAATAGTACTTTTAAAGTAAAACTTGCCTTCTTATTATGGAACTTCTAGGTCATTACGTTAGTAACTAAGTTGTTCAATATTTCACAGGCGGCTGCAGCGACGTTTTTAGATGTCGCTACCATGCGATGTCTCTTTTCAACACAGTGGCAGGAGGAGGGTGTGTACTGGGCATTACATTACTTGTACAACAGGTATGACACTTCGAGTTACAAGCTCGACACGTCAGTAAATTGATGGCAATATAATTCTCACATTTATTTTAGACTGCGCGATATAAGTGATGATATGTCGAAACAAGTCCAACCGCGAAAACGAAGCAACTCACTGCCAATACCGAAAATCGAAGTGTCCATATATGATAGCACAGACAACAAAGATATGCGAAACTACATGGAGGTACCAGATTCCAAAGACTTTCCAGTGGCTGCCGAAATGCCCTGCACTTCCATCCCTAAAGCTGACGAAGAAAGCGGTATGACAAGGAGGGCAAGTGAAAAAGTGAAACGGAAGATGAAAATGGCTGACCTGAAGGCTTTCGTTGAGACGAAACTGCTGTCGAAATCGGAGAAGGCTTTGGAAAAGATCGGACAAGATGAACATAAATTTAGTTTTCATACTGCAGTAAGAATGATATCTGTACGTTTTCTTTTTTTAAATTTTAAAAAGACAATGATTGGCTTTAATGGAGAGACTATGAATTTTATTTCACATAGAACATCATGAGTAAAAACTAAATTATTTTCTTCTAGGAGTACCATAGGAGTTTAGATAACACTGAAGATAGGCCAAATTCGGCGCTAGGAGCAAATTATTCAACCTACGGACCGAAACTAACGGGAGATTTTCTACAATGCAATCTTGTCAAAGGCAAAAGTATGCCTAGTCTAAGGTAAGATTATGTTATTTCATGAATGATACTGTTGTAAAGATAGGCAAATAGGATATAGATTTTTAAAATTTTCAGACAGTTCCTTCCAATTCCTTATTAAGTAGGTCTGTAGGCTTGTTCAAGGAAGGCTTATTTATTTAAAATTTCTTAAAATTTAAATGATTGTTTTTTTTTTTAATTTTTCGATTCATTTTTATTTTATCTTAGACTTTTTCTGATTACTGGATACAGCATGTTTTGACGTCGAATAATTTTTCTATAAATTCTTACTTAACTGGTTTTTGTCTTTCTCACGTGTTTCTACGCTTAATCTACTTTCATCACTTTGTTATGGATGAACAATACAATAGCTGTCTGATTGACGAGCTAGCATCCAATGGGTAAGTTGTATTAGAACGTATTCGGATCTAGGCGCTTCGTTAGATAGTTCAAGTTGAGGTAGCTATCGATAGTGAGTACAACTTCGCTTTGGTATCGCCTAGCTAGCTTATTTGAGACACCATTTTACATAAATCAAGTACTTACGTATAGCAAAGTTTTATATTCATGTATTTAAGGAGTTGATTTTCAGCGATGGCGGAATTACATTTTATATTATATTTGTATGTATAACAGCGAGTGAGCATAGAGACATTTGCTCGCTTCGCTCGCTTTTTAAAATTGCTACGGATTTCACACCAAAGCAATAAAATTTACAAAGGTTACCTAACATTAATCCACGTTGAAATGTATTTGCGCCACAGCTGTTTGTTTTTAACCGACTTTCAAAAACAGGAGGCGGTTAAAAGTTCGGCTACATATATATTAAATATTGTTTATTATAGTTATAGTTTTATATATTTAAATAAGGTGTGGATTTTACCATTTATCGAGCAATACCTAAATGAAATACGTTAAACAAGTTATCAATAGTACTATGCCATATATCCTAAAGCAAAATATATAATCATTGAAAAAGCACAATATCGAGTCATAAAATGCTGATCTTGCATGAGTCACAATTGCTAAATCGTAAATGCTTCAACAGTCATCATTCAAAATAAAAAGTGTGTAATATCACCATAATATAGCATTGCTTACTGTAAATACGACTACAAAAATGTCCTACAAATAACACAGAGGGTAATTTTAGGTATATAGGTGAGATGAAAACGGAACGCGCGCACGGGTCTACCACAGCCAAGCCGTCCTATTTACAGAAGAAGAAGAACCCAATAATAACTGTCACTGAACACACACCAACGCCATCTCCCGACTACTTGTCGAAGACTCGCCAGGTACAGTTCGGCTCGAAATACCATTTTTCCTAAAATATTTTCCGTACCGACCACCTTTTGCTGTTCTTCACACCACGTCAATCTGGCCCCGTGCTAAATATCCGAAGAACTTGTGTTACAGGTACAGATTTTTATTATATTTTACATATATTTAATACCTATCTATGACCTAGGAACACAGAAAAATTTTTTGTTCCTTCGGCGGGATTTGAACCCGCGACCCCCGGCTTGAGCACCAACGCGCAAAATCGTAATTTGGTTCAATTGGATACTCTTTTTACTACCGCTAATGCTGCAGTTTTTTTGTTTGTAGGGTTCCATGGAATCCCAAATGGACTCCGTCAGTGTACAAGGCTCGCAGCACATTCCTACCCCGGAGCGCAAGCCTAGTCTTACTAGGTCCCAGACTGACTCCAACATAACATACATAGTTGAGGACATCCACGAGGCGCCGGGGTCCATACATTATATTACCAAAGATGGCGATATTAATTTCCAAGTTGTTTTGAAGGTAAGCTTTTTGCCGATGGCACTTCACTAGTTTTTAATGTGAAGCAACGACAGTCAAATTACGACGAGGTAAATAGTGCTGTCTCTTAAATGGTACATTGGTTTAATGTTAATAAATTACTTTTAAATTCAAATAAAAAAAAATTTTTTTAAATTTTAGCCTGTCAAATTTTAGTTAGGCAGACACAAACCAATGTATGTACTATTAAATGATAAGAAAACGAACTTAGTGGACACCGGTGTATTTCTAGGAATAACACTAGATTGTTAATTACGTGGAGTCCCCATATTGCAAATCTGGGAGATAGACTAAGTTCTGCAGCATATGTAGTCGAAAGAATTAGAGAAATTTCCGATGAGGATACAGCGCGACTAGTTTATTTAAGTTATTTTCTTGTATAATGTCATACGGAATCCTTCTGTGAGGAAACGCTGCGGACATTAATACAATATATTTTGTGCTACAGAAGCGATCTATACGTTGTATTTATATACATTACATAAGATGTCATGTTTTGAATCTCTGAGAGAAAAGTTTAAAGAAATAGGTATTCTGACCGTCGCTTCTCAATACATTTTGAACAATGTGTTGTATGTCAGAAAGAATCGAAATAATTTCAAAAAGAAGAGCGACTATCATTGTAGGAATACATTTCTAGTAAGAAATAAGAACAACTTAGAAATACCGGTGCTCAGACTTAGCAAAGTAAGTAAATCTTTTAAAGGTCAATGAATACGCTTTTACAGTAGAATCCCAGAAAACGTTCAAAATCTTTCCATTAATAAATTTAAAAAAGTTGTTAAAGAACGTTTGTGTGCTAAAACTTTTTATTTGGTCAATGATTTCATTAACAATTGCACACCAAGGGAATAAGATGGCCTGCAAGTCTGTTTCTATGTACTTAAGTATCTTGAATTTTGTTATATACCTTAATTTATGTACTACGTTGTAAAAATATTTTTTTATATATAATATATAACTATAAGTGTTAATTAATAACCTATATGGAAATAGAAAAATGAGTTTGAACTTACTTTTAATAAAGAAAACAGCGAAAGGGCCGGCTCGGCTTAACAGTCGAATATATTGGTGTCAGATACTTGGCATCCGAAGGCTTTACGAAAAATTTAATTAAAACAGCGCTTGCGTTGTTTCGTCAAATGAATAAAAGTACCAGAGACCCATCCCGCCTACGGTTATAGGCGCGAATACCACAATTAAAACTTATTGCAGGTGACCAAGAGTGACGGTAAACCTCACATCAAACGTCCAGTTTAACAAGACACAATTTTTATTACAAAATATTAACGTTTTCCTTACTGATAAACAGGCAGTATACAAAGTATCAACAATGGAAAGCGTATACATCACTATACGTGTGATGGAAGTTGTACTGAATTTGGTCGACGCGCTTATGGAGATTGGTGTTCACAAGAATTGGCTGCCGGACCATAAAGACTCGCGACCTGAGACGGTCGAACCCCTATGCGAGTTTCAGAAAGATAAAGATAGTAAGGTAAATATTGTACTTTGTAACAAACATTTCTCGTAGATTTTTTTAAAGAAAATATGCCTACTAATATAACAAGTATCAAAGTTTGTGAGGATGGTTGGATGGATATTTGTTATTATTTCATGCATAAACTACTGAACGGATTTTGATGAAATTTGGTATGGTAGTAGTTTTAACTCTGAATCAAAAAATAGGCTACATTTTATCCCGAAAAAGTACAGTGTTACCGTGGTATACTGAATTTACGCGGGCGGAGCCGCGGCCAGAAGCTAGTACATAATATTATAATATCATTTTTGCAGGATAGGGATTCGGGTATACCGTGTGCCCCAAGTCAGGAGTCTACAAATGTCGATTGCGGCGAAAAAGACAAATCAGCTGACGATGAAAATATTGATTGTCCATATTACATGATTATGCACATCACACTCAGGTACCTAAGCAACATATTAAATAAAAAATATTCGTGTATCAAAACAGGTTAAAACTCGCTTACTTTTAAGACATATGTATCAAATGTAATTAATAATCAGGAGAGGAATTAAATTCGCCTGCATATTACTCCTAAAACGTTTTTGTTCCCAAAATAACTTTTTATTTTTTTTCTTTACTTTTTTACTTAACTTTTTATTCGTAGTCAAAAAAATGCTTTAAAAATATGTTAATTAATATGCAATATACTTTCCCTTCTGCTAATAAAAATATTTATACAATGGATAAGCTTTACAATTTTTGGTCCTTGTCTAGAAAGGGGGTTAATATAGAAAATTAACAGATACCAAAATATTTCCAGGTTACTCCGCCAGCTAGGCTGTTCGCACGGTTGCTGCACAGCGCTGCGCGGGCCGCAAGCGGAGAGCTTACGGATACAGGCACGCTCGGCGCTGCGTTGTTTGCGTGCAACCGACACCACACGGTTCACTACACGACTCATAGAGATTACTAAATTCGCCCCTATTAGGGAGGTGCTAGATAATCTACATTCGACTGTTGGATTCTGTGCTGAACCGCCCACTACTGTGTCTCCTATGAGTAAGTTTCTCTTCCAGACCCAGTATTTTAAAAAATCTGATAAGCACTTTGCGACCAACTGACACTACACGATTTACTACGCATCTGATTGGAATATGATGAACGCTCACTTGGGATACGACAGTCTTAAGACAGTTTTCTTTCATATAGACAAGCCTGTCTTACGACTAAAAACCCACAGTTGTAAGACTGTTGTATCGTTCCATGATAGTTTTGTCTATGAGACGTTTTGTATCAAGTGAACGCATCGTCATGCAATAGTCTTGAGACTGTCTTAAGTGAGGCGGGCGGGTCTTGGGGCTCCAAATTCGCACATAGGTATCAGAGACGTTGGATAATCAACTTTTTTTAATAACCATTAGTGTCCATCGACAAGTGTGATACCATTCATCTCTCCATCTACATTATTTATGAAATATTTACAATTCATTTATTGTTCATAAGAAATATTAAAAATAATGACGACAAAAACCTTCTGGAACGCGCTGGAAATAATAGTAAGCTAATTTGGAAATATATTAAGGAAATATCGTACGCTACAAAACAACATAAATCATCCTCAAGTTTGCTAAAACATCATCCGTCAGAATTAGAATTTCTAAATATTGTAAATAAATACTTAGTAAATATTGGATCACGCCCAGCATCAAAAGCGCATAGTCAACGCGGCCAATCATATTCCCAATTGACGTGCAACTCTAACATAACGTCTCTCTCACTCTTAGAAACTGATATAATGGACTATTCTAAGCCTAAAAGAGGATAGTATAAGTACAAGATTTTTTAACTAATTCAAAAATGTAGAAATATTTTGATCCCACATTTAACGTAAATCTTTTAGAAATGCTTATCTATTTCCCCAAATGTTTAAAAAAAGCTGTAATTGTACCGATCTATAAATCTGGTGACAAACAGGAAGTTGCAAACTACCGACCAATCTCAATATTACCATCCATATGAAAGATATTGGAAAAAATAATCAACATCAGGTTGGTCAACTTTTTAGAAAATAAATCGTTATTATTGAAAAACCAATTCGGATTTACATCAAAACTATCAACCGCTGACGCTGTGCACAATTTGACAAATCATATCGCCCAAGAACTTGATAAAGGTAATCATGTAATTGAAATATTGCTTGACCTGGCCAAAGCTTTTGACACAGTGTCAACCAAAATCGTTTATCACAATTTTAAATGCATAGGAATAAGAGGTAACCAACTAAAATTATTTCATAACTACTTAGAAGAGCGCACTCTATGTGTAAAGATTGGAAAATGTAAATAATATACAATATGGTAAGGAAGTATTTTAGGGCGAACATTGTTCCTAATATACATTAACGATCTGTGTGAACTAAAATAAACGTATGATATGCGTATAAAAGCGTCCCTAGACCACGGCATAACCATATCATACGCTGATGATACTGTCCTTATTTTTTCAGCTAACTCATACGATAAAGTATTCGAATATGCGCAACACGGGTTCAACATAGTAAACGTATGGCTTCGGACTCATTTATTAACATTGAATGCAAAAAAAAACGTAATATATAAAGTTCTCAATGCGCAAATTCACCTTAGCTCCTACCAACCAAGCACTGTATGCCCACTACTGCACAACTCCCTTTTGGAATAATAAACGAAATATAGTATTTAGGCATCACTTTAGATGAAAATCTGTCTTTTAAACATCACATTGATGCACTATGTGATAAGATGCGTAAGCTGATGTTTATTTTCAAAAAGTTTCGTCATATAACAGACAAACAACTAATCAGGAGAGTTTATTTTGCTTTATGCCAATCCATATTAGCTTACTGTATTACATCTTGGGGAGTAGTGGGTAAAACACTATTATTAACCGTTGAAAGAGCACAGAGAGCAATCATTAAAGTATGTAACTTCCGTCCATTCCTTTTCTCAACTTACCTGTTTTATGATTCATAGTACTAACAGTTCGTCAATTATTCATATTAAATGTAGTTCTAGAGCATCACACATCCCTACCCCATTAAATTGCTCGGATTTTATCAATAAAAGGCGGAAAGATATCGTTTGTCCATTGAAAGCAGATACAAAACATACTTTTACTGCAAAATTTTATATATTTTTAGGTCCACTTCTTTACAAAAGAATTAATGCTTTATTCAAAATATATGTCCTTAATTATTACAATTGTAAAATTAACCTAAGAACTCACTTCAAAAATTGAAGTATGAGGAAACAGAATATGTTACTAGTCTCAAATAGTGTTATTGTATAAAAAAAGAATATTAATTTATGTAATTTGTAAGTTAAGTTGTGTACTTACTATATTTTATTGTATACAAAAATTAATTCTAAGTAATACCTATATTTTATTTATTTATATTAAGCTGAAAGTTTGTATTATAATTATTTTTATAAGCACTAGTTCTTGGCTGAAACACAGGTTTATTCTAGTTCAAGCGCTATTGTTAACTTTATGTAGATTAAGTATAAATTGTTACCTACTTTTAACCTACCTGTAATTTACCATATTGTATTGTTACTGAATAAAAAATATTATATTTTTATTATATTTCAGACCAGCAAAAGCGTAACAACGGCAAGTCACCCGACATGAGTAACTTACAAACGGGTTACGCGACAAACTTCGGTGCAGGACAGGGTACCAACGGCAATAAGACTATAGAGACCTACATCATAGAGTCAACGTTTAGGGTACTCGTTACAAGATTCGCTATGATGCACAAGGAGTTAAAATTACTCGACAATGCTGTAAGTATTATTGCGCAGCTCTTTAAATTTTATTAATATACTTTGATATTTTGATCAAGTAATTAGTTTATTTATAGACAGATTTAGATCATATTAACAAAGTATAATATCATGTAAACATCGATACTCAATAAAAATTATCGATTCAATCGATTTTAACATTGACAACACCAATATACATAATATGGTAACATTGAACACTGAGATTTCTCTTAATGTATTTTGACCAGTATCTCATAAAGAAACAACTTGGCATTTTCCCCCTTCGAAGGCACTCTACGCTGAAATACGTCTGCTGCTAAGTTACGTGCGCGAGGCTCACGGCGGACAGTTCCGGGTGGTCGCTTTTAGTGCGCTCCTGGACACCGCAGAGAGACCGGGCATGCAGCAGCGAGAGTCTAATATGCAAACTACTAGAGTTATAAGGTAAGATTTTTGTCTCTTTTCATATTTAAGTTGGGTTTAAAATGGTGCTTTAAAAATAAAGACCTTTATACTTTGGACGGCTTAAATATTAAATAATTAAAGTTTTGTTACTTTCTTTGCACCTCGTCTACCATAATCACCTGTAATGGCAGAAAAATTACAACTTATTGCATTGCTGTTTTTTTTAAAAGACATTCACTCGGAAAATTCAACGCTAGCGTTACTTCGTCAGTTTACACTAGTAGTATTATATAGATTAACCGGTCCATCTGTATCGAATGGAAGTAATGAAGTGTAAATTTTATAGACTGATATATTTCAGGCATATACCAAGGACGGCGGATGACGAGCGCACTTCAGACACAGGAGGGGATTCGGGTTGCGCCATAGACGAAAAAATACACAAGAAGTTCACTTTCAAGAAGAGAAGCACTTCCTCCACTGGAGCTCATGTAACCAATAAATGTTTGCCCTCATGAAATTCGTTTACTATGTCATAAATAAAATAAAATTAAGTTTTTAATATTATGTCATACCATGTCTTAATTTAATTACATCAAATTTATTAATATTTCATACAAACTAGACAAATTAGTAAAATTGCATTTCATTCATAAATATTAATAATATAATGTGTCATCATATTTTATCAATTGCTAACAGAGTCTACTGGAAACGGAGGTGGGCGGCGCGGGCGCGGAGTCGGTGAGCCAGTCGCCGCTGTCGGTGCGCGCGCGCCGCCACCCGCTCACGCCGCGCCACTCCGAGCGTGCACTGCCACTCGAGCACCACGCCATAGTGCACTCCAACTCCATGCCCAACAAGTTCCACATCAGTGGGATAGGTTAGTTGGTAGTATAAATTAGAATAATTTCTTGTTAAAAAATGACAAATATTAGATATCTGATTTTTGTGTTTTCGTTGATGCTATTTAATAGCAATCGATGTACACCACGTCATTTTCCAATTGGACTTTGGAATAGTTGCCGACAAGACTAGAATATTTTTAACTCTCTAGAGACTGAATTATTTTTGATAGACCTCAATCAAAGTAATGGTTCATTAAAATCATTTACACCCTTTTAATGACTATCTCTTAACTTGACACAGTGAAGTGGTTCCGAGCAAAGCCGTCGTCATCGCTAGCGCGGGAGGGGCGGTCGATGGGGTCGGGCGAGTCGCTGCGCGCGGCGGGCTCGCTTGCGTCGCTCCGCACGCCCGCGCCTCGCGCTCGTCCCGCCCACGTGCGCCGCCGCGTCGGGCATACGCTACACAGGTATTTTTTACGACATTGTATTTAGTTTTATTTCGGCAAATATTTATTAAAATGTCAGTATAATAAAGAACAAAAATAAATAAGGTAACAGAGGTAATTTTTAATTTCAATATTTTCCTTATTTATAGAGCCAGGAAAAGGGTTGAAGATAGACTCAACCGCTTTGGTTTACGGAAGATGGGAAAAAAACGAGATGGAAGCATTGAAGAAACCTCAGGTGGATGTAAGTGACAAAATTACTAAATAAAAACTAGCGTTATGTTTATTGCAGTGTTATTCCATTACTTCTCTATTGAGATCGGAAATACCGTAGGCTAATAGTCACTTGTTGACATGTTTAATGTTTCGACTTTTCACATTCACACTTGCCGCTATGCGTCTGCTCGGTTACTCCTTACAATTTAAATACACACCCCTTATAATTTTAATGTACAGATTTGTCACGTCGCGGCTCGGCCGAGGGCGGGTCCGGTGGAGCGGAGTCGGAGGTGGTGGTATTGAAACGGCGCCGGCTGGTGGCTGCCGCGCCGCTGTATGCAGGCCTGGCGCGTTTTAGCTTCATACTCGATGCCACGCAGCCGGGCGCCACGCCTGACGCACTGTTCATGGCAGCTTTGCTTGACCTAGTAACTAAGTGTATAATAAGTGCATGCTAGCTAAAGTACTAGAGCGAATCATTTATAATCAATTGTACTCAGCATTACGTCCTCAATTTAGCCCACATCAGCACGGTTTTATTAAGAGTATATCAACAACATCTAATCTTGTCGTTTTTACCGATTTTGTCTCTGACCGAATGGATAATCAAAAATAAGTTGACGCTGTCTACACATACTACAGCAAGGCGTTTGATCGAATTGATCACCTTCACCATCATTGGTAATAAAGGGGTAATTTACTCGCTTATAGCTGTCATAGTCAACGGATACTCTTCGAGTTGGCATGAAATTGATTCAAGAGTTCCTCAAGGATCTTTGCTCAGGCCTCTACTGTTCATAATTTTATACAGGACATTGAAAGTTGTTTCCATAACTCAAATTTCTTACTATTTGCTGATAACTAATAGTCTTAGAGTCGTAATAATCAGATGCTGCTACAAGATGACTTGTGTAGACTCGATCAATACTGCGCAGATAATTCTGTAGACTTAAATGCTTCAAAATGTTGTTCCATTTCCTTTACTCGAAAACGTAATAAATACCAGTCTAGTTATAAAATAAAAAATCAATTACTCCAACAGGTAACCTGTGTTCGTGATCTGGGAGTAACCTTAGATGATAAGCATTTATTCGACAAGCATATGGAAACTTGTGAGCAAGCAAGCCTCAAAGATGCTAGGTTTTTCATAAGGTCGACCAAGGATTTCTCTCATCTCAAATCAATTAAAGTTCTTTACTGTGCCCTTGTAAGAAGAAATCTTGAATATGCATCTCAAATATGGAACCCGCAGTATGAATTCTACGCAAGTCAAATTAAAAAAAGTCCAAAGAAAATGAATTAGATTTTTAAAATACCTTACTAATATCGTTAACAGTTCAATTGACTGTCCCACACTCCTCGCAAAATTAAACCTTAAAGTCCCGAGTACCACACATCCTCGACAGTTCAACACCCTTCACGTCCCGCTTTCATACACCAGATTTCGAGCTAACTCCTTCAGACCTAGGTCGTGTGCGTCCTTCAATAAACTCACAAAAATAATGTTGATATTGATACCAGCAGAGCTCCATGGCCTAGTGGATAGACCGTTTGATTCGCACTCGAGAGAGTGCAGGTTCGATTCCCAGGTTGTGGCGTGTACCAATGAGACTTTTTCAGATCTCGAGTACATTATACGGACGCTCCAACGGTGAAGGAAAACAAAAACATCGTGAGGAAACCCGCACATGGTTGGCCCCGGACGTATTGACCAGTCATTCCTCTGGACTAGGATGACTGCATGTTGTGAGAATGCCGTATGTGCTTGGGCAACCATACGATATTTAAAAACCAACTGTCCCAGGCACTACAGTATTTCAAGAGTGGTTACTTCGCTCGGAGAATACTGTATAAATCATCCAATACCGGATGAAAAGGCCTAAGTTTTTTTGCACCAGCGATAAAAATATTCGTCAGCGTCTAGCTGATGATTTTTTCAATTCATTTCAAGATACCACCGATAGTACCAGCCGTTTACTGTTTGCATAAATTTTATATTATTTAATTATAAGTGAGCTTGTTTTTCTCCTCTTTATGTAACTACAATATTTGCGAAGACTTGTAATTGGCTCTAATTTGTTATTCTACTTAGGTAATTGTTTTTCTTTCTTTGTTCGAGCTGTAAGTTTTCCTTACAATAAAAATAAAATAAAATAATATTATAGCCTCATAAATTAAAAATATTTAAAGTAAAAAAAAAGTTCCTAAGAGAAGACAATTAAAACTTGCGGCTGTTTTCGTCTCTATTTTGTATTATTGAAATTGTGCACAAACCTACAATTGCCGCACTTTAATATTTAAATTAAAATACAGTCATATATTTAGAACCTACAATCACGCAGACAGAATTGCGAACAAAAGCTAGTAAAAAATATAAATATAAATAAAACATATTGATTTATCTTTTAGCCACATACAGTGGTGGTGGGCCGTGCTGCGATGCTTCTTGAGTGCGCGCATTTAGTACATAACTGTAACAAGGGACAGTGGCCGTATTGGTTAAAATCCAATCTATCGAAGAATCCAAGTAAGTCAATAAAAATTAAAGATTAATAATTATTATAGATGTTCCCCGTGACTTCGTACGCGTAAAAGGAAATCTTACGGGAATCGTATATTTTCCCGCGATAAAAAGACTATGTCCTTCCCCGTGGCCTATTCTGTACCAGTGCCAAATTTCATCAAAATAGGTTTAGCAGTAACGGGATTATTAAATGCAAACAAACAAATATTTGATTTTGGTTTTATTTTAATAATATTGGATCTCGTTATTTAATGATTTTTATTCTCTGTTATAATATTAAGTTTGTACTAATCTACCATTGATCGTACAGACAAACTTTAAAACAGTTTTGTAGGACCATATTATATTTAATTTATGTTAAGTTTTCTGAAATAATAAATAAATATTTCCCCTTTATAATATTGGTATATATTATTCCATTTTATACATATTATCAACTAATTAAACTATATAATTATTTTATAGTGCCGTCGGGTCCACTGCAGCTAAGAAGGCAACGACTTGCTGGTAAACTTTTCTATCAATGGGCTGAAGTAAGTATAAACATAAATATACGTCACTGGACTCGGTTTTCTGAGTATAAATCTTATGGAGATTTTCATTACAAAGCTCACACGGTATAAATAAAAGTATAATATTTTCAGGCAATCGGTAATCGTCTAGAAGAAATGTTAAACGAAGACAAAAAACACGTAGACACTGTTGTGAACCTCGTGAGCGACCCTGACGGACAACGTGAGCTGTTGCAACAGGACGAAGAGGAAGATTTTCTTGATGAAGGTACTTGACATTCTTCAATAATATAAATTACAATGGTTAGTAAGTTAATTGAGTTCCATAACTTAGTAAATCAAACCCTGACTTAAATCATTGCAGAGGATTTTATTTTCTACAAATATACATAGCATTGTAGCAGACGGAAACTTTTGTTATGTGTAAGTGATTGTACAAATCACGGCGTAATATTTATTACAGCAAGCATCCGTCTGCCCGGCAAAACCATAGGTCATGACTGCCCCAGAGCTCTTCGCATCATCGCGTGCGTCCTGCTGTTCGAGATCACCGCGTTCCTGCGGGAAACCTACCAGAACCTTCCCAAGTCCTGCCGATCGTCGCTAAAAGAAAGAGGACCCTGGGACCGCGTATATAGGTACGATAATCGCATTCCTTTACCTATTGGTAAGTAGTGCTATACATCCCATCGTACCAATGATTATTTTTGTTATTATGTTTTGCGAAGGTGGATGCAAAAGCGGAGACGTTTGTTGTGTAATAATAAGTGAGTTTATTATGTTACGTTACGTTAGAATAATGTAAAGAGTGCATATTATGATCAAAATTTTCGTTTTAACAGGGCTCTTAGCAGTCAACACACATTAATGCCAGTCGAGTATGTGATCTAACAACATACTGCATGCTTACTCGCACAATACGTGCATGCATAGAACATAAATTACGACACGTACTGTAAGACACCATAGGAAGATGAGAATTTAGTCGCGTTCTCACTTTTTATAAGCACCGGTGGTCCAAACGAGCAGGCAGATTTGATCATTCATATTATCACGTTTCGAGTGATAGTTTAGTCATCTGCCCTTTGCTGGATCAGAAGTAAACTGGACCTAATACAAACTGACAACACAATTAATGCATGGTATGCATATGTATAATACAAAACTAAAGTAGGCTCACTGAAAACCCTGAGGACACTAAAATTATTATTTACGATTTAGTAAAAATTTAGTTTAGATTGATTTAGAAATTTTTCGCTTTGCTACATTGGCATGCCACGTATTAAGAATATTTGATATATCAGATATAGATCGAATAGCAATTTATTTTATATACAGCATCGATTCTCAGCTACTGTCTATAAGAATATCTTTAGTAGAATAGGAAATTCTATTTATTGTATGAATTTATAAAGGGTTTTCGTTTCTAGAAGAAACTATGTCAAACAGATAAGTAATTGAGAATCGTTGTAAGTGCTAAACTCAAATCTTGTAGTCTATAGATCTACGCTTAAATTCTGCATTTTTACATATTGTTATCTCTGTAAGGTTTTATTCGCTTGCGTGTGCTGAAGTGTGGTAAAACTAGAACCGCTACAGAATTATCAGTTAATACAAATGCAGATATGAAAAGGAACTGTAGGCAACTCGCTTTGAATCTAGCGCCTCTACGAGTCATTTTTCATGTAGGTATAGATTTGAAAACATATATTTTTGATACAGAGAAGCGAATCGCCGTTGGAGTATGGCCCTATCTAGTATGGGGCACTCACAGGCGTCCGCGCAGAGCCTGCAGTCGATCGCGGGCGCGGAGACAGAGAGGAAGATATCATTTGTCCTTCACGAACCCGAGAATGTGTCTGGCGGGAGTAACGTCACTGTAAGATATCGTTTGCTTAAGCTAAATAAATATTTTATGTATCATTTTGGCGCATTCCAGTTCGAAACAATTCACACCCTCTACCTCGTCTTCTATCAAAATCGAGAAAATATCATTAATTTAAATTACTAGACGGAAATAAAATATTGATATTTACTATTTATTTTAAATTCAAGGAATTTAGTTAATTTTTGTTACATTATAAAAATACAGTCGAAACATGCATTTAAAACGAAATCAACAGCTACCAGAAGTAATACCACCGGCGGAAGACAAAAAAGGTCGGCTGGGCGCGCGCGGCAAGGCGGTGGCGCGGCGCAGCGCGACGTCCGCGTACGGCTCCTTCAAGCGCCGCTCCATCAAGCTGCGGCAGAAGGACGCACGCGAACCCGAAGATTGTACGTTTTTTATAGTCGTTACTAATATCTTCTACATCATTTTAGTAATTTATCAAACCCACGTACAAAAATTGGTCCCACTGGTTTTTTTTTTCTTTATTTAAAGGCTCTTCATCATATGATTATGTCAGCCTTAATTTAACAATGGTAACAATTAACTTAAATCTAATTCCCTTAAATGTAACGAATTAAATTACATAACTTAGAAATATATCACTAAATTCTATTTTAAAATTTGACGATGCATCGCTATGTAGGAAAAAATACAAGTTGGTACATTTAGTGTGTTGAACAAATTCACGCCTTAAACATTCGTTCCTCTCGCTTTCCATAAGCACGTGATACAGGTCCTCGTGTCGGTCACAAACGGTGCAATTGGGATTATCTCTTTTGCCCATGAGGAAAGTAAAATTATTTAACGGAATGTGATTAGAACGGATACGGAAGCAGAGAGTTAAATCTCTCTTACTGAGGTTGGCATCTGCGAACCAAGGACGTTTTGGTGGTTTGTCTACTAAAGTCCTATACCAAATACCCGAGTTTACAGATTTTTGTTGAAAATACTGATCCCACATAACAAAACAATTTTTTCTAATGTATCCTAAATAATTAGTAAAACAAGGAGTTTTTAACAAACATTAATAGCTGTACCCTCCGATCGTGCTGCACATGCAAAAGCGTCAACAGTCTCATTCCCTGTAATACCTACATGAGAAGGCACCCATTGTAGGCGAACGTTAACCCCATTACGTATTAGACTATAAATACATTTAATAACGAGGAAAGCCTCAGCCCTACCCATGTTACCTTTACTACATGAGATTAAGTGTAACAGTCCACTTTTAGAATCAATAATGATGACAACATTTTGATAATCAGTGGTTTCTATGTATTCTAGTGCTTTAAATATCCCTATAATTTCAATGCTTATGAGCATTATTATTGGGGTGTCATTGTTATGTATCTATTGAATTTTTATTAGTTATATTGTTTGAAATTAAAATTCAATAGCGATAAATTGTTACATAGTTACATAAGTTATACATTGTGCTAAAAAAATATTTCTTTTCTTCTATAATTGAATTCATGTAACTTAAAAGTATCTGAACATTAGGTATTTTGTTTCAGTCGTCAACAGAAGGTCGGACTCCATCCAGAGCAGAAGGAAAGTATCGTCGTTGTCAGACAGAAGTGACACGTCTGAAGTTTACCCTGGTACAGGTAACAACGTGCTTAATATTTCATAGTTCTTATTGCTCCAAATCTTAGTATGAATTGGAGTGTATGTCTGTTCGACTAACCCCCACTAAATTGGGGACTAAGCCCCAATTTCACTAACGCGTTACACCGACGTTTAGGGCTGAGCTACGGTTTAAGATCTGTCTGTCCCGTTCTAACATTGAATGTTAGAGGAAGAAAGAATCCGGATTTAGCGTTAAGCGCGTTTTATGAAGTTTGGTGAAATCGGGACCTAATTACATACCCTGATGTTTTTTTTACTCTTTTTAACCCCACTTGTGTTAACAAAATATTTTTCTTTTAGGTGGTACGGTTATAATGTCGAACGAGGTGGACAGCGGCGGGGAGGAGAGCCCGGGGGTCCTATCAGACGACCACGAGCCCCCGCCCGACAGCCCTGACAGCAACTCCACCGACCCCCCTGACACCAGCAAGGGGTACCCGTGGCTCAAGGTACGAGGGCGGCACTGAAAATTTCGGGAATCAAGGAAGTGACACAACATTTCTATTTAAAAATGTATTTATTGCTTTTCGAAGTATTCTCCGCGAAATTTGACACATTTTTCCATATGATGGAACCAATTATTGAAGCAACCATTCCATTCGGAAGTTGGGGTCTCCAAAATGGCCGTTTTGTAGGCGTCCACAGCTTCTTCAGGTGATGAAAATCTCTGACCACGCAATTTATTCCTTATTTTAGGGAAAGTATAGAAATCATTAGGGCTTAGGTCGGGGCTGTACGGCGGATGGTCTAATAATTCTATGATTTCTTGCTCTAAAAACTCTTTTGTTCTGTGCGCGGTGTGAGAACTCGCATTGTCGTGATGGAGGATGATGCGGCGGTTGCAGTTCTCTTTACGGAGTTCAGAAACGACCTGTGGCAAACAAATGTTAGCATACCATTCTGCATTAACCGTTCTTTGTCCCTCAAGAGGAATAGTCGCAACATGGCCGGTTTTGGAGACAAACGTGGCCACCATTTTTTTTTGCAACACTCCGTGAACGAACAATTTTTGTTGGCTTTAACTCATTTTCGAACACCCAAACTCGTGACTGGTTTTTTGTTTCGGGTTCGTACGCGTATATCCAGGATTCGTCACCTGATACGATGTTGTATACAGCATTTGAGGATCCTGCGTGGAATCTTTCGAAAGTTCTGACGCACCAAGTAACGCGAGCCGCTTTTTGCTCTTCACAGAGCAAATGCGGTATCCATCGGGAAAACAACTTTTTTACACCTAATTGTTCATGGAAGATTATTTGTATTTGACTCATGCCAATGTCTAAAGTTGCCTGAATTTCGCGGTATGTCACATATCGATCTTCCTCAATCAGCTTACGCACAACATCAACGTTTTCTTGGGTGACTGCAGTTTTTGGACGACCTTGACGGGGATCATCACTGAGCATGACACGTCCACGTTGAAATTCAAAAAACCAGCGATAAATTGTGGTTTTTGATGGGGCTTCACCAAATGCAGAAATCATCCGGTCAACATACTGTTTTTGTGTTAAACCACTTCGAAAGTCATAATAAATCATCGCTCTAGAATTTTCTCGAGTCAATTCCATTTTCTCAACGACTAAACAAGTTTGACAAGACCTTGTGACAAGACCGAGAATCTTTTTTTAAATAAATAAACGGTATTTGATTTTTAAAACCAAGGAGTTTTAAATTAAAAAGATTTTAATATGACAGGAACAGTGTAAATATTCCATTCCCGATACTTTTAGTGCAGCCCTCGTATAGAATTACTCCCCCGGGCATAATAATAATGACAAACGAAGACTAGCTTGCTTGGGTGCAGGGCTATCTTGCATACAAATAAATAGAATTTAAATGTCTGTTTGTAACTTCAAATTATACTATATGCGTCCTAAGAAGATATGCGTGACAGATAATAATTGACAATCGTAGTGAAGTTACCTAACGAAAATTAATCAATTGTTTAAAAGTATCGAATTAGTTCGTAAAGGAAATGAAATCGAAATTATCGATTTTAGATTTGTGAATTAAATTGCTAAGAAATGGGTAATTTGTAAATAAATAATAATAAAAGATTAAAAACTATTAAAATTGTTTATTTTCTTATTCACTGCAGTCGGAACTCGAAGATTGCGAGATCCTTTCGGAATCGGAAACAAAAACAATAACAAAAAACTCAACAAAAAACAATAACAAAAGTCAAAATCAACAAAAACTCAAAGCAGACGCAACGAAAACACAAATCGCATACCTACAAGGCAGATGCACTCGTACTGACATTTCCGAGTTGCAATACGATCACAAGATGGCCGCTCCTATGCATCGATTTGATGTCGATTCAACAGTGTCAATCTCTATTGACAGAAGTTCCGTTACATGCATCTGCCATTTTTATGACATATTTTCTTAATTTAATTTCATATTTATATTTCACAGTTATTATAAGATATCAGAGTTAATAATAAGAATAATAGCAGTTTCATTTATAATGAAACAAATATTATTTTTTGTCAATGGAATATAATTTATTTCGTTTTCTTTTTTTTTGTTTTCTTGTAAGAAGTTTGCGTAGCAAGGAATATAAGAACTGTCACCCATATCATCATACGACGCACGAAGTATAACAGCTCTTCACAATTCAATGCATATTATGATGTTTTACGGTAGTTAAATAAAAAAAAACAATTTAAAAAAATGTTCCGTCTGTTTGTTTCGGCTATTCTCTGAAATGGCTGGACCGCTTTTGACGGGACTTTCTCTGGCAGACATCTGCTGTTATAAGGAGTAACTTAGGACACTTTTTATCCTCGATCATTATCATTATAAGTAAAAATGTTTAACGCCCAACGAAGTCGCCACGGGTCAGCTAGTATTCATATATTTATAGCGCAAAAAAAAACAACTTGTGGATAAAATACCTACTGAATCAGCTTAAAAATTGGACTGGATTCTTTTCAGGTGATCGTGAAGTTTTTGAATTCGTTTAACTACGTTTGCTGTCATCAAAACTTTTGCCATCCGTATTGCTTCAGACGGAATATGCGATCTACGAGCAGACTTATGAAGTCTGTAAGAAAGGTAATAAAATAATACATATACTTTTAAAATATAGAAAGTGTTTTACTTGAATCTAAATTACTGTGACACATTATTAAAATGTAATATATATTTTCTTTTAAGATATACGGAGAAAAATTCGGTCCAGAAGCGAATGCAACAAACACGGAAGAATGTTCGTCTGAAACTAGACGCGGTAGACGCGCTCGCAAATCCTCGGAACATTGCTCTGACAGGTATATTAACACTTTTTCTATAATTTAATGATTATTATATCTATATAGCAATATCCCGCGAAAAAATACCAACAACCTGCAAGCAAATGTGTTAGTGCTCGCATAAGCATGCGTAAAGCATCTCCTCCCACACTGCTTATGCGTACACTCAGAAACAAGATCCTGGATGGATTTCCCCAAAGTAACGCCTGATTCTATTAACTTTTGCTACGTTTCAACTGTAGCTAGGGGCCTATAGAAGACAATTCCTATCGGGTTCCCCTTTATTATTAGGTAACTAGTTTTTGCTGGCAAGTTCGTTGGTGTAGAATGAACTGAAATGGAACCCTATTTTTAAACGGAACACTATAGTCAAACTAGCCTATTATGGTACTTCATATAACGATTTGTTCCCCTTATAGAATCGACCGGTCCGTACTAGAGAGCGTAGGTATAGCTTTTCGAGCTGCCGGTGGCGACCACTCGCTACCGAATGAGACGCCGCCTGTCACGCGACCCGGTGCTATACCCTACCCGCCAGGCGAACAACCGCCTATGCTCAAGTATTTGAAAACACAGGTAGGCGAAATGTTGTTTTACTTTACATTTAAAATATGTAAAACTTTGGATTTAAAGTTTTTGTGTAATTGAAACAAAAATTATATAGTAGCTGGATTATTCTGTTTGTTCTGCGTGGACACAAGCAATAAAATAACCTCAAAATGGCGGCGCTTCCAACCACGCAAGATGCGTCATAGTGCATGAATACAATTATATTATGTATTTATTTATTTTGAAAAAATATTAGGTGCGGTCTGCGTACCACACGCCACTCGCGGCACTGGCTAAGGGCGCGGCGACGCTAGGCGAGGAGGCGTGGGCAGGCAGCGCGGGCGCGGCGTGGGCGCTACTGTTAGAGCCGGAACGGGAACTAAGCGCGTGTGCCGCCGCGTTATTTGTGTTATCCGCGGTCCGCGCGCCGCACGCCGCCACCGCGCTAATGCACAACCATCTGCGACACCCGGATCCCGCGCTCAGGTATAAGCTAGTTGAGGAGACGTAGGTGTGTGCCGGCGCGAGGCATGGCGTGGGCGATCACGTTGAAAATAAATAAATTCTGTGGGAACTGTATTTTTTTGGAGCGATAAAAAGTCTATCCTGATTCAGCATAATATAAAATATCTATTTTCCTAATTTCATTTCACGTAATGTAATTTGTCTCCAATATTGTAGAATCAACGCCATCCTGCGATTCCAAGTGATGTGGAAACTTCGCTATCAAGTCTGGCCACGAATGGAGGAAGGTGCTTCCATGACTTTCAAAGTTCCTCCGCCGGGAATAGAGTTTACATTGCCATCGCCAAAAATCGGTATTGAGTCCCTAGCCGTTGTAGATCCACCTTGGAGCCCACAGGTCAAAGACAAAGACATGGAAATGACGCTGAACCAAGAAAGACATGTCAGTTTTTTTTTTGTAAATAGCATGAGCTATGACATTACGTATACTGTGATGCAAGCTTATTTATTTTATATGATTTTTAGAGGTCTTTGGTGACAGCAACTAAAACGCGTAAGAAGCAACAAACCGAAGCGATAAAGAAAGCACTTCAACAACGTGACGATAAGAAGAAAGCAGAACGCGAAAGCTTTCTTATTACTACGATTCCGATCACCAGACAAGCAGCAAGAGAACCAGCATTGGATCATACGGTCGACGACCATATAGAAGGTAATAAAAGCCTCATATTATGACAGTATTCAATTCAATGTGTACTTTCGTCTTGTTCTGTGTATAGTTTATATTGTATATATGTGTGTAACTGTTGATTGTGCACAATAAAGTATATTTTCATTTCATTTCAATGGTTTATTCATAAAATGTTGTGGTATAGGTAGGTTTTTAAAATTTCAGTAGATATTTTTGTTAGATTAATGTGAAAAACGCTATTTACATTTACAAAAAAAATAAAATTGCCTTGTAGGTGAACCTCAATTATTTTAACCTTTGTAGGGTTCCGTAATTCACAATTCCTTGTATATTACGGAACTTTATAGTTTCGCTCTGTCCGTCCGTCTGTCTGTCTGTCCGCGCTTCTAGCTTCTGTAATTGTAAGTGAATGAAATTTTGTTATAGTTAAAGACTGTGTACAGATATCAGTTTTGGCATCATAAAATAATAATAATTTTATATTTTAGGGGTGGCTCTCCATACATGTGAAGTGGAGATGAAAAAAATTTTTTCATTCTACCCCATCGTGTGGGGTAGCGTTGAATAGGTATTTTAAAATAAAAGCTAGGTTTCATACATGACTTCTTTATAAAGTCGACCATTTTCGGGTAATCGGCTTCCAAAGTGGTTTGTAAGTTGGTCATTTCAGCATTTCTAAACTATAATACAAAATGTTGACAATATGTTTTGGTTAACAAAGAAAAAGAATTGGATAAAAAAGGTTGTTTTTGATTGGTTAGCCGGCTGGGCATATCACCTGTCTCGTACACCGCGGCGCGCGACTCCCGGCTATAAATATGTCTAGACGCGCCGAGGCGCGTCCATTTCGTTCGAGCCTCCGCGGAATCACGACGTCTAGCTGCTCCTCGCCGCTCCGACTGTTGCCATGTAAAATAGTGCTACGAAGAGAAAACTGCTTGATGAAGAATTCTTATTAGAATTTCCAAAAGTCCTTTTCAGGACTGCACTGTGTTGAAGATGTTTTCAGTCACGATTAATAAGTGATGTTACTCGGCGACTCGTTTCATTCGACGGACCGGCATACGTTCTTATCAGAACATTGTTGTTCATATTTCAATTTTACTTCGAGCGTATGCTACAATGTCAAATTATTTATTGTATATGCCAATTATTGTGTATACTTATTTGCGTGCTTTGAGATATATGTCAAATGGTCACTTTTTATAATCAAACATAAATTATATCATCATCAATGACTTTCAAGTTAATAGTGAAGCTTGACGGTCAGTTCTCAGTGTTAGTTATCCTGGTCGAATATAAATAATTGACATCTTTGCATCTTAGGTGGTGCGGACGAAGAGATCGCAGAGGGCGTGCGTGGGTCGCACCACACGCAACTAGCCGCGGCGCTGTTCCCGTCTGTTCTATGTTCGGCCGTCAATGAAATTGTTGATTTACTGGACGACGCCGCCGTGTCGCGCGACGGCTGTTCGGTTTATGAAGTTGCTTATCAGGTATATAGTTGTCATCATCATATTTTATGTACTGGGTCATAAAAACTATTGATTTGACAGAGGAAAAACAGTTTATAAAGAGCCTGAAATACCCAAAAGGAATGTCCAAGAAAATACGAGACAGCGACAGCATAAGAGACTGTCTTAAAATATAACACATATAAATTCGTTTTATTTAGCTATAATATTATGTTGCTTTTGATTTCTTTAAATGTAACCTGAAACCTGAATAATTTTATATTACACCAGGTTATATGGGGCTGTTTAGTAGAAGATTCTGCACTTTTCCTACGTCATGTCCTCGAAAGACTAACGCGAGACCATCAAGATGAAATGTTCAAGTTGTTACGTCATCTGATAAGGTTTATACCGCGTCTACCGCAGCAGGCGGCATTCGCTCTATACAACTACATCATTGGCTACGTAATGTTCTATGTACGGACTCCGCATGAAGACGGTCAAAGACTGATTGGTGCTGCGTTGTCTATACTTTGGATGGTAAGCATAAAAACTATGTCTTTAAAGTGTGTGAATAAATACAGATACTGAAAAAAGATTACGTACGATAAGTAGTCGTATTAGTTATAATTATTAGTTTACGTATCGCATGTAGCGTCATTTGTAACCCTTTCTTTATTTAAACGAGTTCTCATAACTGCTTATAAAATGGTTTTTCTTCAATCACTTACAAAACAACCTATTCAATATAACAAAGCTACCTGGATATCCTCTAGTAGATAAAAAAAATAAACAAAAAAATATTGTACCGGGGTTCCAACCGAAAATAAACGATTTTCGCTTCGAACCCCGTTCGAAACGAAATGTTATATGATGATATTCTGAATTTCTGAATAACGCATAAATCACACATACGCATACCAAACGGATACGCATGCCAACCGGACTGACATATTAGAGTCGAAATTATTGATATATTGTTGCGCGACGAAAGAAAAACCATAATGATTAACTTAAAGATGCGCAGTTTCCCAGAAAAAGACTAAGCTAGATCGTATTTTCTCCTCCAAAACTCCCTGCATACAAAATTTCACGGAAATACGTGCAGCCGTTTGCGAGATTACGATTATACACAATATTAGCTCATTTTAAGTATAAGATAAAAAGCTTAGAGGTGTATATTTCTTTACCTTTTCATAAATAAGTTTCACCCTTATATTTTAGGTAGTACACAGCGTACATGGAATCATGTTTAAAGATCTGAAACAAATTCTGCGGAAGGAGCAATGTGACGCATCCATTCTTCTCACAGCCAACGTCCCTGCCGCCAAGAAAATTATAGTTCACGGTCCACGTAAGTAAAATAAATTCTCAAGCAATTCATGTTTATTATTTGGACACAAAAACTGACCAACCATTAGATACTAGATTCAAAAATCAGTCGTTATTACATAATTATGTCAAGTATCAATGCGTTAATCTTGAAATAGATTTGTTTGAACGTTATGTTGTAACAAAAGATAGCAATTATGTTCCTTTAATGAAATTCCAAAATAGCGTCACATATATATTATATTATTTTAATATTAATATTTTATAATTACTTATAGCTGAAAACGAGGGCAGCATTCCATCGCAGTTCCCAGTGCAAGAAGACACGCAGTTCTGTCAAATCTTACGAGAATCTTTGGACTACTTTGGCATTCCAGAGCGGTTGCATGACGAATATTTTCTCGTCGACTTTAAAACGCGTACGTATATTATTAAATAACTACAATTTACACTTTTTAACTACAAAAAACTTTTATAAAAAGCTATAACCCGACTACGTAAATTATATATAGCCTATATTACCCGGGCTCTTATTATGAATCTATTGACACCTCATTTATAAAAATCAGATCAGTAGTTTAGGCGCTACGGTGGAACAGACATACATACATACATACAATATACATTCACACATAATATTTAGACTGCCAAAATCATTACCATTAATTTTGGCTTCGCCGCCGTCGGGTAAAAATAGCTGTCGTTCACAGTTCCCAATAATTAAATAACGTAACCAAGAACATAACTGGACAATATGTATAACAAGGGTTCGGTAACTATCAAAGCGCAACATAATTTCAAATTACTTAAAAAGTTATTGTCCGATTTCACTCAAAATAATTTTTACCTATCTGCATAAAAAGTTACAAGTTTCTACCTCTTATAATTTAGAAACGCCAGAAAAACCTCCAATCTACTGTGGAGGTCGATTACTCGAAAATGGTTCACTTATTAAAAAACGTCATGTACGAAACTTTGATGGCAAAAATTAAATCTGTACACAATATAGGAAATTTTTCTCTAAACTCAGTATGAAATATTAGGGATTAAAAAGTCACTTTTTTTTTTAAATGGCTAGCAAAGAACAATTTATGGCACACGGTAATGTTATACGGCAAACTTAAGAAAAGTGTTCTTGAAAAACTGCTTCATATTTTGTAGAAATGTATGTTTAATAAAATGCTAAAAAATAAGCTGGTGCCATAGATAACATTAACATTATTTTCAGGTCAAATCCACAATCCACAAAACTACGTTCGCGACCACTACTTCTTCAAACGCTCTCAGTACCCACAACTGGGCTTAGTCCATATGCAACCCGATGAGGCCTTCGCAAAACTACAACACAGGGAACTATTGCACAAGTTCGTGGAGATAGGCAAAGTACTTCTCACTTGGGCTATATTGAAGAATGTTGACATGGTACGTAACAAATTAATTTTGTTAACAATAAACTTGAAGGTCTTTAACTTTGCTTGTTAAATCCCCCATCCTAAATTATAATCATTGAAATGGTTTAGGTTTGCATAAATTAATATTATATTATATTGGGATAATTTCTGGTGAACTAAAATAACTAAATTGGCAATATACACTGAATGAGTCAAGCGTATCTATTTTTTTCAGATTATTTGGTTTATAGACTGTAGTAGTATTGCTAACTTCGATGCTAACTATATCTCAAATTATTCGACTGACAGTATTAATAAAATTTTATTATTATATTTTATAACCAATAGTTTCTAATACAGGTAGTCCAACGCGTAGTGTTCTTACACGACGAGCTGATGAAACTGCCGTCGTTCCCGCGCAAAGCGCTCGAGGCGGACTTGGATCTGTACAGCCGGGGCCCCCTTGGGCCTACCCTGCTTGGGCTAGATGTACTACATAAGTTTATGTAAGTTTTAAATTGTATACAATATAAAATGAAAGAACAAGTGTCGCCTGCCAGTTTGTTCCTGTAACAATAAATTAATGTATCGTAAATGAGGTTTGTAGTCTAATGCAATATTCCAATGTAAAAACCGGCCATGTGCGAGTCGGACACGCGCACGAAGGGACCGTACAAAACGCTAAAAACCCTTCTTGGCAGTCGGGTAAAAAATCACGTAATTTTTTGTGCAGATCGCGTTTCTAATGTTCTCCAACGATCTCACTTTTGTGACGACTGTATTTCGTCAACGGTTAATCGTAATTATGCCATTACTATGACAATATTCCCCAGCCTATTATGTACTTTTCGAGAAGCCAATAAAAAATAACTATGCATATTTCTAACTGCCATAAAAATGTGTTATTTTATTTTAGGTGGGTTCGACTAATCGCTCGAATGTTTGAGGCAATGGCTGGTAACTTCACATCGTCTAGAGACATTCACCTGTTCCTCAATGTCCTCAATGGTGCCCTAATGCTGCACAGTGAAGACTCGCTGATACTTAGATATGTCATTGCCACATATGTAAACGCGGCATTCAATTTCAAGAACATCTTCTCTACAAATGGGTACGTTTATAGTATACACATAATTATGTGTCGTAATTATCTTTAGTCTTGTATATAATCTCCGCCCGCATAAATTCAATGTCCCACGGGAGCACTGTACTTTTTGGGAGTAAAAAGTAGCCTGTGTTATTCCAGAGCCTAAACTACTACCATACCAAGACCAAATTCCATCATAATCCGTCGAGTAGTTTTTGCGAATAATTGAATAATTTTAAATAAGTGTTCGCACAGTGGTCCTTGCCTCTTACGTACAAAATAAAAAATATACAAATGTTTAAGACAGATTGACAAACGTCAACGTGTGACAAAATTGTATCAAATGCATGGTATTGTGAGTAATATAGCTAATCTGAGGTAGTGTTTATTATTGTATGTATTTCTTAAGCGTTATTATAAAAATATTATTGCGGTTCACTCCTCCATATAACTTTGAATGTACCAAATTTCATACGCCTCAGTTCAATAATGTTCGTAAAAAGAGGTACAAAGTTTATGATTTACGTACGTAACATACTTATATGATTGCTAAATCAGATTATAAATCAAAGTATAGGAATGAGAATAATGAAAAAAAAAAAAAAAAAAAATTGAATTAATGAAAATGAAACATATTCGCTAATATTTCAGCTACCTCCTAATAATGCCAACTCTCCTACAAATCTACTCCAACTTCCAAACGAACAAGCTGGTAACTACTACTATCGAATACGCTGTCAAGCAGTTCTACTTGCTCAATAGAAAGCCTTTCATCTTGCAAATGTTTGGATCTGTGTCCGCTATACTCGATACCAACGATGAAGCTACTTATGGCGATGCTAGCAAGGTAAGACAGTTTGTAATACCTATCTATTTTGTGGATACTCACCGTCGTAAAGTGCCATACTCACCGTCCAGCCTGCGAATCCAATACCGCGGCCTTGAAGCGGACTTGTAGCCAAAAAGATAAATTATTGATACTAAACTGGCGCTGGATGGTGAGTTAGGTGTTTAAATTAATACTTGATACATCATAATCTATAGAAAACAACAACAATTTGTCTATGATAAATCTGCTAATAACTATACATAACTAAAAAATGACATGTTATTCAAGGTCCAATCAAGCTGTCTATTCAACTTGCTGCTGAGTCTGGAAACTCCTTCGCCCGACCCGTTGCATATAGCAGAGTTGATCAAAGAGGAGAAACCGCTAAAGCCCATTGACTTCTGCTACCGAGATGAGGACGAAATGGTCAATGTGTTAGACTGTATAAGCCTCTGTGTCATGGTCGTGTCGTACTCTGCTGAGAGTATTAGGGGTTATCAGATGCTGGTGAGTACTACATACTAAAGAACCGGCCAAGTGAGCACGAACTGGGTTGCGTACAAAATGCCAAATAAAAATCACTCTTGTTGTATGCCTCCCTTAAATATCTATTTTATCCTGTTCTTAATATTTGTTATTAAAGCGGCAACAGAAATACATCATCTGAGAAAATTTCAACTGTCTAGCTAATTCACGGATAACGAGATACAGCCTCTTGATTGGCAGTCAGCGAAGTCACAGTAATTGAGTCTGGTTTTTACACTTTGGGTACGGAACCCTAAAAATAATTTACCAATTGCGTAACGCTTAGCGGTTGTGAAACATCAAAATTATTTTGTACATGTACATAGACGTATATAATATAGACGAGGCATGTTGTCTCCACTTAAATGGCCCCATTTTTTGGGTTTTAGGGCTATTTTGTCAAATGTACGTCATAGCTTATCTTTAGTTTTGAAATCTTTGTAAATCCTTCCTTACATTGACGTTTCATTTCAAAAATATTTTAGCAGGGCATACTGCAGCTAAATTGAGCACGGTAATAGCCAATACGCCATATAACCTTGGCGACCTCTGTGGCTTAGTGCTTAACGCGTCGTCGCTTAAGCCGGAGGGCGCGGGTTCGAATTCCGCCGAAGGAACAAAAACTTTTTCTGTGTTCCTGGGTCTTGGATGTATATTATATATAATATAATAAAATCTTAAATATGTGTATAGTTTAGAAATATTGAATATATTTCCGTTGTTTGGTACCTGTGATACAAGTTGATCGGACACTTAGTACAGAACCAGATTGACGTGGCGTGGAAGGGTCAAAAGCTTCCACAGATAAAAATCTGCTTAATGATACATACATAGAACATAAGTACAGACTTTGTGTACCACTTTTGAACTATACATGGTACATGTATGTCGACGACCGTACACTATAATTAATAAAATAATTCATATTGCAGATAATTCTAGAAGCAATTCTCCCGTGCTACGTAAAACAAATTCAACTGCCGACATACAACAAGGACGGAAGAACGGAAAAGGAAATTATATTACAACTTGCGATCGCTATCAAAACACTTGTTAACAACTGCGAGGGGCTATCCAAGTAAGTTTATAAGACATTTTTCCGACCAATATCAACTGTTTTAAAAATCGGCCAAGTGCAAGTCGGACTCGCTCACGAAGGATTCCGTACAAAACGGCAAAAAAATTATGTTTGTTGTATGGTAGCTCCTCTTAAATATTTATTCTGTTTTTAGTATTTTTTGTCGTAGCGGCAACAGAAATATATAATCTGTGAAAATTTCAACTGTCTAGCTATCATGATTTAGGAGATACAGCCTGGTGACAAACCGACAACAGACAGACAGACAGCGATGTCTCAGTAATAGGTTCCCGTTTTTACCCTTTGGGTACGAAACCCTAAAAAAGGTTTTTAGGCTTCCATTGTGTAATGAGTAGGGAAGCCCTGTCGCTTAAATAGGCTGAATAGTGAATAGGTATATAAAATAAACGTAAATTACCCGAGCATTGAGTACTTATTATTTTCTGGTTATAACCATATAATTCAATACAGATCATACAACGGTCCGTACCGCACGTCGCCCGAGCACAAAGGATCATCGCAGAGGGGTTGCGCACGCGCCGCTGCGCCATTTCTGCCGCTAGAGCTTCTGGAGGACGAGTCGCACTCGCGCTACGTGAGTGACCGCCCCCCGCCCACGGACCTCGCTGCTGCTGAGGACTCCGAGGTGAGTTGAGCTGTTATGTAATAACTAAAATTTATTATGGATTGAGATCCCAGGCCCGCCAGACTACCCTTTTCCCCCGCAACTTTAGCACCACATTAAGCACCACAAGTACTTCAAAATTGAGTTTGATTTTTGCAAGTCATAAAAACAAATAGTAACGTAAAAGTCTAATTATCTTCATCGTTAAGAATTATAAGTTAAAATCCCCCGCAGTGTCTGTCTGTATGTATGTTCGCGATAACCTCAAAATAGTACTGAACGGATTATCATGCAGTTTTCATCTATCGACAAAGTGGTTCCTTAGGAAGGTTTAGGTGTATAATTTGGTAAGGTTTTGTGGAAATTAGTTTAAATGTTTGGATGTTTTTATCGAAAACCTGCCTAATCCGTTGTAAATAAAACACCCTTTACACCATACAGTTTAAATTAGTATAGAAATATCTCAAAATTAAAAAGTACGCACGAAAAAAATTAATTCAAGCTGTCAACGGCGCGCGCCGCGACGACTCCTAGCTTAGAGCTGGTACTCCGCCCGCGCCCTATTTTTTTTTTTTTGTTCTTGTTCCCCCAACTATTAGCCAGGACAATTGCTTTCGTTTGTTTCAATTACAGCTAGTATATTTAAAATTATTCCTAATACAGTTTTTTAATTCTACTATGTTTACATTATTTCTATTCTGCTTACATTTATTTTAATCTCACAGTTCTACATTCTACTCTACACTTCTACCATTACATTTTTCCATTCTGCTGTTTTATTTTCTTCACTAATCGATTTTACATTTCTCCCTCTATCATAATTTACATTTCTGTTTTATACTTATTGACATTATTTTCTATTACATTTCTTATTTATTTCTATTTTTACATTACTCAACACTACATTCATTATTGGCAATTTCCATTTTTTGGTCTATTCTCTACTTTTTATATTACATTTACTATTACACTTTTATCTATCTTAATTTTTTACTTGTATAAATTCATTTAATTTCTTTTGCTTGTATAACATTTCACTTTTACCCTTACATTTCTGTTTTTAATTTATATCATGTTTAGCTGTTACATTCATTTTCCCAGCCATCATATTTTTCATTTCTCTTTTATACTTATTTACATTTTATTCCATCTGTAGATTTATATCTTTAGCGTTTTACGTTTTCTTATTTATTTCTATTTTTACATTACATTTCTCTTTCTATCATATTTTACATTTCTCTTTTATACTTATTGACATTATTTTCGATTACATTTACTTATCTATTTCTATTATTACATTACTTCACACTACATTCATTATTGACTATTACTATTTTTTGGTCTATTCTCTACTTATTTACATTACATTTACTATTACATTTTTATCTACCCTAACTTTTACTTATGTCCATTCATATAATTCCTTTTGCTTTTATTTATTTTCCTAGCCCCATCATTCTACTAATTTTAATTTTTCATTTCGTGGTATCTCTGCTTCCCGCTACTCCTTAAAACCTGACTACATTCATTTTTATTTTTATTTTTCTTGCTACATTACTATGCCGCGCCCATATTACACATACATCAGATTTACGAATAGGCTATGAATTATAAAGATCTCGTTTAAAACTCAATTTCACGCGAGTGAAGCCACGGGCATTAACTAGTCTTTATTGAGAATTATATTACACAATGAATAGCTAAACTTTAGCTTTAGTTTGCTAAAGGATGAAAGAATTAATTACGGTAAGTAAGAACGCGGATGGTAAGCCATTTTGCTTCGCATTGAGATTACAGCACACACCGAGTCCATTAATAATACATCTCCAGTACTGGCATCATCCCTAAAACACTCCACACTAGCCTCAGAACACTCGACATTCACCCACTCACATACATAACCCTGCAAAAAGCAGTCATTCTAAATGCGTGTCGAATCGTTAGGTTAATTTTTTATCAATAAATTAATTTTACAGTTTACTAAGGTTGCTTGGCCACAAGCCCGCAACTACTAGTAGAATACCCGAAAAGGAGAATCTAAGAGATTTAAAAACCAAAATAATAATAATAATTCACACAACCTCACTACCACACACACAACCTAAGTAACAATATATATAGACCTAACAATTGAACTAAAATCACAGTGAAAAGTTAAACCAGTGAAAACTATACCAATCATCATATCAAGTACTGGCATCATACCAAATATATTACCCAATAGCCTTAAAACACTCAACATCCATCCACTCACATATATCACCCTGCAAAAGGCTGTAATCCTCAATACATGCCGAATCGTCAGGAAATTCTTGTCCATTACTTAATTTATACTTTACCTGAAGTTGATTGTCCATAAGTCCGCAGCTTTAGTAAAATACCCCTAAAGGAGAAATGAAAATTTTGAAAAACATAATAATAATATCGAATATCTATTCTCTGTATTTATTTTACAGCTGGTCCGCGCGGAGTACCGTCGTCCGCGCGACGTGCTGCTGTCGCTAGTGGGCGACTTCGTGGGCAGCGCGACACCGCGTCTGCTAGATGTTAACGGCTCTAAGGGCAGCGCTGCTAGCGATACTAAACCTTTCGATTTGCTGGACTCTAAGTCACATGCGGTGAGTTTACTAGTTTTTGGTGTTCAAAATAATTTTTTACACAATTTAAAATTTTTGTGTTGATGAGATGGCCTAATTTCGGAGGCGAATGTAGTCAAATGGTAATTTGAAACTGCAATTAAATGCATACAGTATGTAAATTAAAAAAAAATACCTGATTGTCAGCGGCTCGCAGAAATAGCGCATTCCCTGCTCAAAGTGTCGCCCTACGACCCGGAGTCTATGGGCTGTCGCGGGCTGGAGCGGTACATGACGCAGGTGCTGCCGGCTGCGGACTGGGCCGACGACGCGCTGCGGCCCGCGCTCATCATGATATTGCGCCGGCTGGACAAGGTGTTCCTTAAGATATCCAAGAAGCCAAGCATTAGGGTGAGTGGTTCTATTGTACACAGTGCTTCACAGCAATCGCGCATTTAATGCTCAAAGTGTCGCCCGGTGCAAACCTAGCGTCAAGGTAAATTTTTGTAGTTTTAACTATGAGTTATTTGTTAAATATTTTTTGGTCTACTTGTATTATGTCTACCTACGCCTACAACCTACAGGCGATGTGTGAAAGAGTAGCTACAAATTATAAGAGTTATCAACCACTGAGGGTTGAAAATGATTACAGTACTAATATCGCTATAAAAATGTTGGTTGGTGTTATAAAATTAAAATATAAGGGTTATATTATGTATTTTTAATGGCAAATCATATAAAAAATACCAAAAAATAAATAAAAACTCGGGGTAGGCCACCCTTACTACTTAGGAAACAAATTTAAAAAATCGAGTCTACAACAATTAAAGTCCACACAATAAATTATATACCTAATTAATTGATGTTGGTAGATTAATCACAAGAGAAAATATTTTACATACTTTAGCGTAACACAGACTGGGACTCGGCAGCGGTTCTACTGAAGGGAGTGTACGAGACGATGATACGTTGTCCGTATATCATGCAGTGGCAGCAAGTCAAATCCCTACTCAATACTATTCAGGTATTGCTTTCTTTTATGACGTGCATACGTGTTTAAAAATTTCCTCGTTTAAGAAAGGTCAGTCAAAAAATCTAATAAAATGGTAATATAGTTTAGTGTTGTTGATACATAAAGATGTATATTCATCAAATATTCGATTACACCACTGTACTGTATAACCCAAGGATAAATAATTTACTACGCTAAGGACTGTGACGCGTCTTATGCAGTGGAAGGGAAAAGCGCCGCCGCTTTGAGTTTTTCCTACGAATTGAGATATTCATTTTAAACTAGCTGTTGCCCGCGGCTCCGCCCGCGTAAATACATATCCCACGGGAACACTACATTTCCGGGATAAAAAGTATCCTTTGTTTTAATCCAGAGCTTAAACTGCTACCATAGCAAATTTCATCGAAATCCGTTCAGTAGTTTTTGCGTGAAAGAGTAACAAACATCCATCCATCCATCTTCGCAAACTTTCACATTTATAATATTAGTAGGATAGCTTTTCGAAAATGCCAAAAGTTTTATATTACATAATAAATACGTACGTACCTATACCTATTTACCAAAACAGCCAAAGTAAGTTCTAAAATGAAAAATTGTCTTGCTAAAAAATTCTGCACATCATAATTGATGTAAAACGCTGAAACGTTTTCACCTTACGTTAACCATCGATCCGATTTCATCTTTGATTTTTCTATTTATCTGTGATAACTTTCAATTGTTTGTGTAATTCTCATTGTTCTTGAATGTAGCCGTAAGATTTCCGAATATTATAGAATAAAAATAAAAGTAACTCACCCTCCAGCTTTGGCGGGTTTAATAGTTACATATTATTTAACCTAAGGTTTAGTATTAACACATGGCAGTGCTAGAAAATATAACAGTTAACTCGTAAATTAACTTTGGACTGTGCAAGTGGGCCTAAGAGCTCGCACCCACGAGAGATTTTTTGTGGTCGCGACAGAAAAAACTGCACTGTAAATAGGACTCTGCGCTAGTACAATTGAGCTGAAAATCGAAGTGTTGAAAGTAAAATTTAATAACTCTATACGATTTTCAGCTCTATTGTATTAGAACAGAGTTCTATTTACATTGCAGTTTTTTCTGTCGCGACCACAAAAAAACTTTCCTGGAATAACGTAGCCTTAGTGTATTTATTTTTATTTTCATTTAAATAAAACTACCTGGGAGACCGAGCTTTGCTCGGTGTTTTAGTAGAACGATAAAATAATTAAAAATATTTTAAAAAATATAAAAGAAAAAGAAATAATAAGAATCACAAAAATATTTCTCTTACCGGGATTCGAACCCACAACATTCCGAATTTTCAAACAATGCAAAAATTATACATACCAAGCTGCCAATCAAACTGAAGTAAGAGAGTCGAAATTATTGATAAAAATGCGCAGTTTCTAATTGATAAGACTAGCTAGATCGATTTTTCTCCCCCAAAACTCCCTGCATACTAAATTTCATGGTAATACTTGTAGCCGTTGTCGAGATACCGAATATATATATACAATATCGTCTCGTTTAAAGTATAAGATTAACTAATTGAATTGATACAGGCGCTAGTAGTGTCAGAGAGCAACAGCGGCGAGAACCTGTCGTCGGCGACCGCGGCGCTGATGTCGCAGCCGCCGCCGCCGCACTTCTGCAGCACGGTCGTCAGACTCATATCTATACAGATCGTCAACGCGGGGGTGAGATTCTAAATTGTTATTGCCTAAACTTCTAAATGTTCTAAAAAAAGAAAACACATAAAATAATATTCAATAGTATATAATAGTATATAGTCAAAAACAGACAAAGACAGCAACGTTATAGTTCTAATTTATTTATTACTATCTGCACAATGTATGCGGCGGACTTGATCCCTTGATATTGAGGGTATTTTCTACCAGTCAACCATAAGTAGGTAACAGAGACAAATTTGAAAGTTAATAATCTGTTCGAGTAAATATTTTTATTACTAGGGGGGTTTGTATATAGTTATACTTCGATAAAAGTGAAATATTTACCATGTCTTTATATTTTAGGACAGCTACTCTCTGGAGCAAATGTGTGGGGGCAGTGCCACTTTTCCGTCCGCAGAAAAGACTGAGAATATGTTAATGAATTTATTGATGCCACTGTGCTTCCGCGTCGGTAGCGGGCGAAAAGGTATACACAGCTTACATTACAAAGCGGACTTCACTGTTCACAAAATTGCAAGTATCAAGTGCAAGTACATATTAAAAAATTACTTTTCCATACATAGACGTGCCGGCGCTGCGGCAGTCGGACGTGTCGTACATGGTTTCGGTGGTGCTTAGCGCGCTGTGCCCGCCCGCCTCCAAGCCTGCGACGGACGCGCGCGCCAACTCGCTCACGTTCACCGGCAGCCGCGACACGCGCAACACGCAGCGCCTTTCCGACCACCTGTACAGGATCGCCTTCCTCGGTAATCTATAGTGTAGATGCCGCTACTACCTAACTAGTACGCTAAGTGAGGACATTGATGCTCAGCGCATGGTGCATGGGAATTGCTGAAAATTTTGGTTTCTTTTATTCTCCGCATCGAAATTCCCATTACGTAAACTTAAAAATAAAGTAATTTTAACCGAACTCAGAAAAGGAGTCGTACCCTTGGATATTTTTGTATCTACAACGATTACTCCTTTTGTGAACCGGTGCACAAAATTCTATTTTTGTTGCAAAGGGTTTCCTCCAAAGCTGGCCCTTTTAATAATGTTATTTGTCCACAGCGTTAAAGGTGCTCTGCGCGTGTTTCACGAGCGAGCTGTGCAGCGAGTGGGGGCGCATAGCGCGTACCGTCCGTGAGCTGGGCCGGCGGAACGAGGCCGCGCACCATCTGTGGGACTTCCTCGAGCACGTGGTCACCTACCGCACGCCGCTCTACCTGCTGCTGCAGCCCTTCATCGTGCACAAGGTGACCATAGGTGTCAAATATAGAGCAGCATAAATATACGGACCCAGGAACGTAAATTGACCGAAAATGTCTTGTTTTCGGGCAGGTACAGGCGACTTACGTGGCGGGATTTGTAATGATGTAGTTTTGCTGGAAGAGATAAGTACGCCAATGTATTATTTTAACTGTCAAATGTGTATTTGTAAATGTCTACATAAAGAATTTTAAAAAAATCGTTTATTTCGGGCTGCATTTATACCCTTAAAATCTTCACTTTATCACGTGTTGTCGGCGACGTGATGAGCGCTTTGTTCCATAGTCTCCTTCGGAACCATACAAATTCGTTATTTTGTCACCAACGAGTAACTCAATTACTACCTATATAATTACAGATACCACGTAAATCACAAATTAAAATATTTACAGCTTCTGTTCCTCCAAGTCATACCTCTTCAAACATTTCAGTTATCCCAGCAGCCCATAGGCGATCACGAGCGCCACATGCAGTGGCTGGTACGCGAGCGCGTGCGTGGGCTCAAGATCCCCGGCGGGCGCGGGCGCGGCACGCTGCTGAGCGAGCTGGCCCGCGAGCTGCGCGCCGTGCGGGAAGATCATGATCATTACAAGTTCGGTTAGTAATATGTGGAAAGAAAGTTACCAGGTTAAATTGGTTACAATCGTTTGGTGTATGCCGTATGGTATAATAATAATAATAGCTCCCCACACCGATTTCGGTGACGGTGGCCTGTTTCATTGAAACCAGGCCAGCTACGCAGGAGTTATGTTATAGTGCCCAAGTGTGTGCGCAGTACACAAGAGCACTCTCTCCTCCTTTACTCTCATAACCCAGTGGGACGGATAACCGACACGACTGGCGAGAGATTAGGCGCAGGTCCGACTTTTTACATGCCCATCCGACGCATGGATCATCTTTCTTGTCAGACAATCAGGTGATCAGCCTGAATTGTCCTAACCAAACTTGGAAACAACAATTTTTTTTTGTTCCAATGCGGGAATCGAATCCACGACCTCCGAGTCGAGAGCCAAGCTCTAACCACTAGACCACCGAGGCTGTATAATATTAGGTCTTACATATGAAATTGGCGTTTTGTCGTACTGGCCACTTTGATCTCAAATATAATTTCTTTGGTTAGGAGTTCCAATTTCAAATTTGTACCGCTATTTACTCATGCGTTTGTGTTTCGAAAACCGTAATTCATTTGACCTTTTCACCTTCCCAATTTGCTTCAAGTGGATTAAAACAGATTTATCACTAACACCGCAGCCTGCAGCTAACTCGGACGTGGTTTGCGATTGATCCGCTTCCACAATAGCCTTCAGTTCTTCATTATCAAGTTTGGTCTCCGGCCGTCCACGGGGCTTGTTCTGCAAGTCGATATTTCCAGAAAGCAAACGTTGGAACCAAAAACGCACTGTGTTTTCTTTTGCGACACTGGCGACATACACATCATTAATCCTTCAAGCCATTTCGGCAGCACTGTTGCCACGGTGGTACACGTATTCGAAAATAATACGATATTTCAAGTTTTCAATTTTGTAAACAGAGTGACGCAAAGAAAAAACCAAAAGAGGAAAAAAAACAAATGAACTACGGTTTTCGAAACACAAATGCATGAGTAAATAGCGGTATAAATTTGAAATTGGAATTCCTAGCCAAAGAATATATATTTGAGATCAAAGTACTGGCCAGTACGACAAAACGCCAATTTCATATGTAAGGACTTAATATTATTATGCCACACAACAGACTATTAGTAAATCATAATATCAAAACAGTTGCACGTATACGCACACGTACTTTCAACATTAAACACATCTGTGTCCACACACTCATTTAGGTTTAGGTTTAAAGAACTTTATTTGTTAAAAAAACCAAAAACTTACATGAGAAAATTACAGTATAAATGGTACAATATCGTACTTATGCCGAGAATACAAAAAGTATAAAAAAAACCTAAAAGGAACATGGTTATTGGTACAAGCTGCTAGTACTAGTAGTAGTACGTCACATTCAAAATTATGGTTAGTAGGTACAATTTTAGCTCAATGTTATTTGATAGAAAATATAGGTACATTTGTCTTAAATTAGTATCTTGGTACATATTACATTGTATTACTATTTCAAAGGTAATATTAATATTATGAAGGGAAGGAAAATAGGTACTAAGTTCAATCATAATGTATGTACAGTAGGCGCGCGAGTTCATGTCCATCGGGGCCTGAGGTGACGCGCGGGGGCATCGGGCCCCGCCTTCACCCACCTCGCCGCATTGACGGTGACGCGCGCTTGTCGATAGCGATACTAAAAACTATTAACCGCTAATTGTGTTGTTTTTTTGTGTACGAAAACATGAGTACTTCGCCTTCAACAGGTTCAAGTAGAAAAAAACCTTATATAATACATAAACAAGCACGAGAAATGGCAAGAAATAGGACATTTCGATGGAGATGGAGGAGATGTGTGTCGAAGAAAAAAAAGATAACAAATTTGCTTATCCCGTTAACAATGCTTTAGATCGAGCGGCCCGTTATACTGGGCTTACTAAAAGGACATTGACTAGAATTCAGACAGAAGCAAAAATGGGTAATCTTTGTTCACCTTCTAAAAAAGGAAAACCATGTAATAAAAAGACGAAATTAAATGTGGATGATTTCGATAGAAGTGTAATACATACGAGGGCGGGTCAATAAGTCCGTGACTTTTGGAATAAAACACAGATTTTTTTAAAATAAATCATTTTATTTTTCAACGTAGTCCCCCTTGAGCTCTATACACTTTGTCCAACGCTTCTCCAATTTTTTTATCCCTTCCAAAAAATATGATTTGTCGAGGTCCTCAAAATAGGCCTTTGTTTGCGAGATGACTTCATCATTGGAGGCAAATCTTTTTCCACCGAGCCATTTTTTCAGGTTTGGGAACAAGAAGTAGTCACTCGGAGCCAAATCTTGAGAATAGGGTGGATGTGGGAGCAATTCATAGCCCAATTCATGGATTTTTGCCATGGCAACTGCACATGTGTGCACCCTTGCATTGTCTTGGTGAAAAAGAATTTTTTTCTTGGCCAAATGAGGTCGGTTTTGTTTTCAAATCCTCATTGAAGCGGTCCAATAAGTTGGCATAATATTCCCCATTAATTGTTCTTCCCTTTTGAAGATAGTCAATGTGGATTATCCCACGTGCATCCCAAAAAACAGTCGCCATAACTTTATTGGCTGACAAACCCACCTTGGCCTTCTTTGGCGCCGATTCACCCTTAGAAACACACTGTTTTGACTGTTGTTTGGTCTCTGGTGTGTTGTGATGGATCCATGTTTCGTCCACGGTTAAAAAACTCCTCCATATTGTGATTAAACAACGCCAAACCTTCCTGTGAAGTTGTTACACGATTGCGATTGTGGTCGACTGTGAGCAAACGCGGCACCCATCTTGCGGAAAGCTTTCTCATGCCCAAGTGATCATTCAAAATTGAAACCACTGAGCCATGCGAGATGCCTATGGCTTCCACAATCTCTTGCACTTTTAATCTTCGGTCGGCCAACACCAAATCGTGAATTTTTTCGATTGTTTCGGGTGTAGAGACCTCAACTGGGCGTCCAGGACGTTCGGCATCTTCAGTGCTTGTACGGCCACAACGAAATTCAGTAAACCACTTTTTGACCATTGAAATCGATGGTGCAGAGTCCCCATAGTATTTATCAAGCTTAGCCTTGGTCTCGGTAATGGTTTTTTTTCGCAAAAAATAATGCTTAATAAGCACACGAAATTCACTTTTTTCCATTGTTTCCTTAAGTTACTGGATAGTCTGATAAAGATAGCTGTAAAACACAAACTAACTGACGCAGCAAGTTCAAATTTTGATAGGAGTCAACTGACAGATGCCTGTTGACAGGAGTAGTGTTGCTTTTTCAGTAAGGAGGTTAGAAATTCAAAAAGTCACGGACTTATTGACCCGCCTTAGTAGATGTATTGAAGAATTTTATTTAACAAAAAAAATTGTTCCCACTTGTCCTAAACTTCTAGCGGTCATTAGAGAAAAAATAGATTTTCCATGGGGAGTTACAAGTTTAAGAAAACTACTGAAGGCAATGGGCTATAAATAGCAAAAATGTCACAACAAGCGAAAAATTTTAGTAGAAAGACCAGCTGTGGTATTTGCGCGGTCAAATTATTTGCAAAAAATTCGTCAATATAGAGAAAACGACCGCACTATTATTTTTTTTTAGACGAAACGTGGTTAGACAACAACCTCACATTTAAAAAGTGCTGGAGAAATGATTACATAGACGCAGTACTAACCGACACTAGCTCCACGAACAGACTGATTCTCGTCCATGCCGGATCCAGACGTGGTTTTTTGGATGGAGCAAAGTTGCTTTTTAAAGCTGGGACTGCTACTGGCGATTACCACGGGCAAATGAACAGCACAAACTTTGAGAAATGGGCGACTGACATGTTCATTCCCAATTTGCCACCAGCGTTTTGTCGTTATGGACAACGCTCCATATCATAGCGTTCAAGAAAATAGAGTCCCTACAAAATCAAGCACTAAAACAGTTATGTTAGACTGGCTTAGTAGAAACAATATAGAGGCTTCACTAAGTATGAGAAAAGTCGAGCTTTTTGAGCTGATAAAACTACATGCGCCACAAGAGAAAACTTTTAAAATGGATCAGCTTATCCGTAGTCATGGACATGAGGTTTTAAGGTTGCCGCCGTACATGTGCGACTTAAACCCCATTGAATTGGCATGGGCAAAAGTCAAAAGAGTTGTGAGGGAGCACAACGTTAACTCAGATTTATCGCTGAAAAGATTGAAAGAAGTAACGGTGATGGCTATAATCAGGTGACAGAGGAAGATTGGTCTGGATACGACGATCACGTCATCATTTTGGAAGAGCACTACTGGCAAAAAGATGGACTAAAAGATGGAAAATGCGATAGACAAATTCATAATTGAAGTCAGTGACGGCGAAGATAGTGACTCTGATTCTGCCCTGTCAGTTATCTTTTCATCTGATAGTGACTAATTCGTGTTTAGGGTTTTTGTGCTTTGTATTTTTTTTCCTATTTTTGTAATAAACTATTATTAAGTATTGGGTAAATCCATTCGATGACATGTATTAATTTACTTAATTAAAGTTGTAATAAATTTGTGATAGATATGGTTGACCAAATGTGTAATAATTATCGACATCGACATTACCATAATTAATTAGGTCACAGCACTACCGCATTCCTCAGGATGGACATGAACTCGCGCCTACTGTATGTACGTTTCCAGAGCAAATAGCGGAGAGCATCGGCGGCAAGCGGGTGGAGGCGCGCGGGCCGCCGCCGGACAAGCAACAGCAGCACCGGCCCTCGCTCATCTCCATGCTGGTGGGCCGCGCACCGCCGCGCACGCCCGACCACCCCGCGCCGCTTTCCGCGCAGAGAGGTATGAGTAAACAGGGACAAATGACTACTACACTCTTACGTCCCCACTGCTGGGACCCGGGTGTTCCGCGTTATATCTCATACAATTTCATACAAAGAATGTATTTTGGCCGTGTCGCGTCGCGTAGCTCCGCTGCTGCGTAGTTACGCCTAGTGCGGTCTTACCTTAAATGTCGCGAAAAACTAGACAATTTAAGTTATTTTATAATAACACAAGTTCTTCGAGTACTTAGCACGGAGCCAGATTGTTGTGGAGTGAAGCGTCCATAAATTAATATTAATATTTATTGGTATTAAAGTTGTACATTTCGGCATAGCGACGACAAGCCGTTTTTCGCAGGTTCACCATAGTTATTATTATATTAGAGTCATTCTCTCCTTTAAAAACAAATATGTCGTTTCAGAGTCGCTATCCAGCAGTTCTACGACGAGCCAAGCAGTGCCGCTGTACGACCCGCCCAGCGCCAACAGCCGTCGGCCCAGCGACAACGGCAACATCCACGCTCATACGGGTAAATAAATAAATACTTTTTTGTTTTTTTAGTGTTCCGTAAAACTCAAGGAACCCTTATAGTTTCGCTCTTTCCGTCTGTCTGTCCGCTCTTCTCGCTCTTCTAGCTTCTGTAATTATGAATATTGATCTCAGTTATGGCATCATAAAATAATAATAATTTTATATTTTAGGTGTGGTTAGGTTAGGTTACACATGTGAAGTGGGAATGAAAAATATTTTTTCGTTCTACCCCATCGTGTGGCGTATCGTTGAATAGGTATTTTAAAATAAAAGCAAGGTTTCATACATGACTTTTTTCCAAAGTTTTTAAGTGATCGGCCTCCCAAAGTGGTTTATAAGACCCTTTTTAAGTGGCCATGTTAGTTTTTGTGTATGTAAATCTTACCTACAAATTACAATTTTGTATAATACATTGCAGGTAGCGTATACAGCGGCGACCAAAAAGCCTCCGCCAGTTCCTCATCATTCGCGAGCACACAGACGAAGCTACGGTTCATGTCATCTGTGGAGTTCAAATTGAATTCAGGTAACTTAAGACAAATAAAATAACGTCACGAAATTATAGGGTCGATACATTTTCAAAATTATAAGTACTTAGTTATAATTTTTCAATTCAGTAAATCCCAAAACTTAGTATTCCAAATAGGTTGGGCTGAAAATTGTTTCCTGGTATATAAAAATTAATTTAAAAATTAAGCTTTTTTTGTCCTTGTCAAATTGTTGGTCTCTTTCTGTCGTCTCTTTCATTGACGTCACCAGGCGTACATGCCCAATGCAAAATAATACGACGAATGAGGGTGTTTGATATTTTTTCTGCCGCTAGGGGGTAGATCCAACGCACACAAAGCGTCATCTCGTGGCGTACCACAATCACCAGTGGTATCAAAAACGGTCAATAAGCATTTTTAATTATTTTCTGTCACCCAGGCTGCGCTTGATAGTCCGACGGTCCTTGTCGTGTCAAAAAACTGTCGAATCGCGATATCACGAATTTAAAAACCCTCATTACGAATTTATTTCGTGATAAATTAGAGGCATCTTAAATTTGTAGCAATATAAAAATGTTGTTCCAAAAAAAGTTTGAAAAAAGTAAGAATTTATTTTTATCTATACATCTATAAAGATATCTATACATCTGTATAAATAAAATTGTAGTGTCTGTTTGTTAATTAAAATTAACAGCTTTTCACTTAATGCATATGAAAGTAAGTAATATACTTACTTACAATAAAATAAAAATTTTTGTCTGTTTGTTCCGGCTAATCTCTGAAACGACTGGACCGATTTTTACCGGACTTTCACTGGCAGATAGCTGATGTTATAAGGTAGCTAACTTTGGCTACTTTTAGGGTTCCGTTTCCGTTAGTTCTATGCAAACGAAGTTATCTCTATGCAAAGAAGCGGGTATCAGCTAGTGAAAAATATAAATGTTTATATTGACCTTATTCCAGGGTCACACCAAAACTGTCAATGCCATAGGAAAATTACATTTCTTTTTCGGAAGTACAAGGATTTAATACCTATTACCTAATGGCATAGACAATGTTAGATCACACATCATTTGTTTTGTCAGGAGAGACGTCTCAGACCCCTCTGTCGCCGTTGTCCCCGGGCGAGTCCATGGGCGAGGAGGCGGCGGACGACCGGCCGCGGCTGCAGCGCGCACACGGCCCCTCCAAGAAGACGTTCAAGTTCCGTCGCAGCCGCAACACTCGGCCTGAGGTACGTACTACGTACAATGTACAGTCACAGCGGCGACAGTCCCTGAATGTGAATGCTCGATTCTCGGAACGCCGGTGACCGTGAGTCGTGCTCGTACGGGCAAACGGAGGTGTGTATTTCTACATAGATCTTTACCCCTAATAGGAGATTTACATGGGTCGATTTTTGCCGTGCGGCGAGTCTCTTGACAAATCGCCTTGTCATTTTGTTGGCAAAATTGCCTTGCGACCCAGCGAATGGCCTTTTAGGTCGATTTTCGCCGTGCGTCGGGAATCGTGCCGCTTTAGTCAACCGTGTAAATCCCGCATAACGATTTGTGCTATATCATTTATCGAACAGATGCGTGCCGAGGTGGAGGAGTGGTCGTCGCCGCGCGAGGGCAGCGCGAGCGAGCGCGAGGACAGTCGCTGGGGCTGCCTGCTGCCGCCCGCTGCGCTCACAGACACATCATACGATAGCGAGATATCGCAGACCTCATCTACGTCCGGATATAGGTATATAGTATTTACATTTTATTATTAATAATAAGACCGTAAATTGCGAAGCGATTAACGCCCTTAAATAGACTTTGACAACACCAGAGAAGATCTTAGCGCGTTTCCGGTTTTTAAAGCTGGTTTTCAAACCTTTGGCCTATGTCATCCTCACTTACCCAACTGAAGCGTTATTGTACGCCAGTTTTTCGCGAGAACGTGGCATTTCTCCAGTCGAGCTGACCTCATTTGTGCTAAGAATGACTCTTCCACAATAATTTTAGTCATTGACCATTGTTCAAAAGACGTTTAAAGAATTAATGATATCAAACGTGGTACTTTACTACTTTACTTACTTTCTCGTATAAATGTTGTGCAAGACAATAATACTTTGCAGGGAAAGCCTCAGCCTCCAAGCATCGATGTCAGATTCGCCGCGACGCACAAACAGCGCCACACCCCGCGCCAGCCCAGACGGTAAAATCTTTATGTTCATCTTACAAACTTAAATGGAATAAATTAATATAAGTATAATTATAGTCAACTAAAAAAGTATTGATACATTTTTTTGAAAAGTAAATATACTTTTTACAAATAGAGTAAATACTTACATTTTAAACGAAAACTCACAAGATTTACAAAATAATAGGCTACTAGACCTTGTTTTTATTTATGTCGTAAATGCGTCATAATTGTTTCATTACACACAAAGAAAATAATATAACATTATTTTGTAACCTAAAAACCTAAGAAAAAAAATATTTTAAAAATGCACTTTTAAAAAACCGCCGAAAACACTTTTCGCCATGTTGATAGATTATCTGTACTGTTAAGTCCTACTAGTACTATTTGTAATCTGTGCTATAGTCCGCAGTAGTAAAATGGCGGTGGTACGTTCCGTTTTACGTTTTTACATAAATTACTTTTTAAGATGTCATGAACTATTTATTTAAATATATGTGTTTAGTATGTTTGTGTCGTCACATCCTTGCCGGAAGTTACTTCGAGGTGTTTTCATCAGTAGAAATTAAAAAACAAAAATACATATCTTTAAATCAACTTTATTTAACAATCTTAAGTTTTTAATTTATGATATCGCTAGAATATGTGTTCCTAAACCAAGTACTAAAGGAAATACTCCTTCAATGTATGAAATTAAATATGAGTCAAGTAGCCTATTTTATTGTTCTGATATCATTAACAAGTCTTATCATTTACTTACATAGGAAAATATTGTTTCACCATTATGTGTGTACTTATTTTTAACTTACTTCTTTTATATCACTTTAAGAACTTTAAGAAACAAAAATGTTATAGTATCTCTCAGCTGTGAATCCGGCACATCATCAGCAGAACGCACGGCCTTACTGGGTGCCCCAAGTCAAAGGTCCCTTCTTTTAAGTGGAGATTTAAGAGACGAAGACACCCTTCTATAAACTAGAAAAATAATAATTAATCATGTCTTAGACAAAATATCTTCAAAGTCTCAGAAACTATGTATCAAAATGCATAAAATAATATTGATTGTCAATGGAAGTTTCAATAGTATATTTAAATGTTAGAAAAATGATTGTTAGAAAGTCAATAAAATTATTTAAAATCAAAATTGTTTTATTTACAACTTCAGCTGAGAATCACACAATGCTAGAGGTGTTTAGTTTTATGTGGCCAGCCACAGCTGAACAAGTATAATTGTTTAGTAACAAAATGCAAAAATAGGAAACAGTAAGTACAATAGTCTTAAATTATTATTTACTCAAAAAGAAATGTTTAATCCAGTACATAATTAACAAAAAATACTAGTCTTATTGCATTCTAAAGACAGTTTTAGCCCATATCAAAATATATTTTACTTCATCCCTAAGTTAAGGCTCTTTACAAAGTAAAAATGTCTGTGTAACGGCTAATATATCAGGTTCAAGAGGTATTTCATTGATGTACTTTGAGAAAGTAAGTATAATTTTATATAAACTTCTTTTAACAGATGAAAGCATTGCAGCTTTAGTTTTGAGTGTATAGGAATCACTTAAAATATGCTTTCTAGGAACCAAACCAGGTTTTGTTAATTTATCTAAACTCTGTTTCAAGTTGATAAGAGAGGATATAATAACTGGTAAATCATTCTGGACCAAGCCATAATTGTCTTCCTTTAATGAGGCCGCTGTTAAATGGGCCAGTCCCTCACAAGTCCACATCACTGGTTGAGCTTCAATAAGAATGCATCTCAGTTTGGTATCAGTGAGTTCGCCAAACAAGTAATTGATACCAGGTTTTTGACAAAGTTTCTTTAGAAATATATAAAACTCCTCTTTCACTTTAATTACTACAGAATTCTCCTCCTTATTCTTGTTTTCATCTTGGTAATTGTATAAGTTTGGTGATTGTGCCATATTCCTTATTGTTCCCGAGTATGGTGATGAAGGTGTACTAGGCTTTGTATTATTTAGTAATGTTTTGCTTTGTAAGTACCCTTCATTTGCATTTGGTTCAGTACTTAAACTATCCAAGTCACTGGTGAATTTGTTGATAATATGAAGACAATTATCTAAAATGCTTTTCCAATTTCTAGGATGACCTCCTGGTTGAGAGAGAGTGAATATTTCTGATCTTCTTGCTGGGTCTGTCATTGATAGAATTTTTAAATCTTGGGCAGCCAAATGTCCTGAAAATTGGGTTCTTTCTGATAATGCATTAGCTAAGTTTTGTGCATTGTTAGACTGAATAGGAAACTTCATTGGTTCTGTAAGAACTATGTTGAACACAGTTTTCATTGTGTACACAGATATGAAAAATAGACTTGTATAAAACCATAGTCCAATCCAAATGCCAGAAGATATTAAATTTATAATATTATCCAATGGTGGATCTTCTAAATAAAGGCTGTAGACTTCAGAAACTACCGATCTTGGTTTATTTCCCCACAGATAATAGAATAAGCAGTAATTCATCACAGGCAATATTGAATGCTGAAAACCTGTAGCCAGTACGTTAGAAATAACCAACTTGATTTGTTGAAATTTCTCTTGGTAAATGTGTGGAAAAACAAGCACTGATTTACTGAGTATATGATTATTCAAGAAATAAAATAATCCAATCCACATTCCACCAAATTGCAGAAAGAGACTTTGTTCTGTAAGACATTGACCATCATAGTTTTCACATTTCTTCCGTAGCACATTATAAGTGCCCTTCGCCAGAGATGAATACAGACTTAGAGCAAAATATCCATTGAGAGCATACAATATCATGAAAATAATATTTTGGAACGAGAACATGCTGATAATAATTGCAAATCTTGTAAAATACTTAGGAATTTGCATTGTGTAATAGGTTCCATAAATATATGCTTGAAAGAATGATATCAGCAACAGAAGTATAACATTCAGACTCATCTTCCAACTAAATATATCATTTAATGTTGATGTTATCCAAGAAATGGGATGAAGAAGGTCGACTTGGATTATGAACACAAGAACTACGGCTAGCACAAATTGCAAAATTATATTAAGGATTACAGCCTTAATTAGTCTTTTAGAAAATATTTCGCTTTTGTCTTCCATGATAAAATGAAAAATGTAAGGTTACAAATGTTAGCAGAACATGTAACGAAGGTTTGATGAAGTTGTGTCGTTATTCAAGTTTTACTTCTGGAACTTTATTGACCCGTAACAAATACTTTATCACATTTTTGCTTAAAATTATAAAATATTTCTAAACAGAACTTTACACTTCTTCTTTTTTAAAATTTTATCTACCGCCGGCTTAATTTCAACGGTTGTAATTGACATTGACATTTGAATTTTTTTATTAGGGCGCTTTGCGTCAAAGCTTTGAGTAGGATGACGGCATGACGGTATAGTATTAGGTCTTTACATATGAAATTGGCGTTTTATCATACAGGCCACTTTGATCTCAAATATATCTTCTTTGGTTAGGAATTCCAATTTCAAATTTATACCGCTATTTACTCATGTATTTGTGTTTCGAAAACCGTAATTGGTTTGTTCCTCTTTTGGTTTTTTTCTTTCCGTCACTGTTTACAAAATGGAAAACTTGAAATATTGTATTATTTTCGAGTACCCACGAGTTCCACCGTGGCACCAGTGCTGCAGGAACGGCTGGAAGGATTAATGATGTGTATGGCGGCAGTGTTTGCGACACTGCCAATAAAACACAGTGCGTTTTTAAGCTATTGCATAGCTTCTATCGCGGGCCTTGAGCGCGGGGACCGAATCCAGAAATTCCGTAACGAAAAAACCTCACGCTCCGTGCATCGTCTAACGTCGTTTCAGTTCGGCAGTCTTCGACACGGCGTTGTGTGCGTGCGATTAGACGTATTGTACGACTCTACGAAACTCGCACGAATCGAGACGAGCTCTTCCGAAATCGGACGAATACATAAGCAGCTGTTTATGAGAAAGTATATAGGTGTATAGGTATTTATGTACAACAGTGAATAGCTGTACTTGTAAAATTTGTGTATAAAGTGTTTTGAATATGAATGAACAAAGTGCATTTATTATTAATGAAGAAAGTCACGAAAAAATAGTGAAAGAAAATGAGTGAGTACTCTATATACATACATTTTATTATTATCACAAATGCTTGCTATGCAATAGCTTTACCGCGGCAGTCCCCGAGTGCCACACGTCTTTTTTTTTTTTATTTATGTATGGCATCGGCTTATAACCATTTGCCAGTGTCAAGTAAAAAAGGCGGGAAATAGAACTTTCGTTTCAATTTTCAACACTGTATTCATATATCGTCAAGTCTAAAGTCTAGTCAAAGTCCAAATAAATAGTCAGTGCAGTCCATGAGTCATGTAGGTCAATTCAGTAAAGTGGTAGAAGCTTTACTGAAAGTTCTAAGGGAGTTTTGAAGGGAAACTCAAAATAGCACGTTTTTAGAAGTTGTACCACTTGCCCACACTTGTGCACGTTAACGAATATTTAATTGTTAATATTATACCGATATTACACATTAAGAACCGAAATAACACAAATATATGAAAGAAATGCAAAATCCACAACATCACCCATTGAATTCCCCGGCAAAACTCCACAGTGCGTTTTTGGTTCCATCGTTTTCGTTCTGGAAATTTCGACCTGCAGAACAAGCCCCGTGGACGGCCGGAGACTAAAGTTGATAATTAAGTATTGAAGGCTATTGTGGAAGCGGATCCAGCGCAAACCACGTCCGAGTTAGCTGCAGACTGCAGTATTAGTGATAAAACTATTTCATCCACTTGAAGCAAATTAGGAAAGTAAAAATGCTTGAAAGGTGGGTACCTCATGAATTGAGTGCAGCTAACCGACAAACGCGCGTCGATTGCTGCGTTACATTACCCGGCATATATCAACCGACACATTATTGAAGGGATTTCAAATCGAATTATTACCTGTGATGAAAATCGTATCCTGTACGATAATCGGAAACGCTTATCGCAATGGTTGAACCCTGGCGAACCAGCCAAAGCCTGCCCCAAGCGAAAAATGACTCAAAAAAGTTACTCGTGAGCGTTTGGTGGACTAGTGCCAGTGTCGTTCACTACAGCTTTCTTAAATCTGGCCTGACGATTACGGCAGATGTCTATTGCCAGCAATTGCAAATCATGATGGAAAAGCTAGCTGCTAAACAACCGAGGTTAGTCATTCGCTCTAGGCCACTGCTGCTTTAGGACATCGATAGACCACACACTGCACAACAGACGGCTACCAAATTAGAGGAGCTTCAATTGGAATGTCTTAGACATCCATCATACTCTCCGGACCTTGCTCTAACAGATTACCATTTTTTCGAAATTTGGATAACTTCTTGCAAAGGAAAAAATTCAACTCCGATGAGGCAGTCCAAAGCACCTTCAAAGATTTTATTGATTCCTGTCCGAATAGTTTTTTTAGTAAAGGAGTCAATGAACTACCTATGAGATGGCGAAAGGGCCATAGATAGCAATGATACATAATTTGATTAAATAAATATATTAAGTTAAAAAAACGACTTTATATTCCTTCTTTACAAAACGCCAATTTCATATGTAATGGCGTCAGTCTTATTATGAATAATAAGTCTATTTTCCCTTAACACTGGCGTTGGCTTAGTGCTGTACTGCTATATTAAAAAATACGTGTTGGGTTTTGCCGGGGAGTTCAATGAGTGACGTTGTGGGATTTCGTATTTCCTCATAAATTTGTGTCATTTCGGTTCTTAATGTAAAATATTGGTAGAATATTAACCATTAAATATTCGTTAACGTGCACAAGTGTGGGCAAGTGGTACAACTTCTAAAAACGTGCTATTTTGTGTTTCCCGCTAAAACTCCCTAGGAACTTTCAGTAAAGCGTCTACCACTTTACTGAATCGACTGACATGACTCATTGACTGTACTGACTATTTATTTAGACTTTGACTAGACTTTAGACTTGACGATATATGAATACAGTGTTGAAAATTGAAACGAAAGTTCTATTTCCCACCTGTTTTACTTGACACTGGCAAATGATTTTAAGATAAGCTAACACCATATTTATAAAAAAAAATTACGTGACATTTGATTTGACATTAGTCAATAATCAATCAAAAATTACTACGGCAGCTTGTGTTGATTCTTGTCGAGAAATTTTAGCATCTAAATTAGACTGTTTTTGACTATCGTAGATGGTCGTAATTATTATATAAAAAAGAATGATAAATAGTTATTTAAATCTTAATTAAAATATAGCGTACATTATAAATCTCTCGCATTAAACAGTGTTTGTGTGTGCCCTACATTTCTTTACCTTTACTCAAATGGAAGAAAGTAACAGTGTACTGGTTAAATATCTCTTTAAAGGAGTGACTTAAGCTTATATTTTATGGGCGAAATCGTTGTTTTGATTCTATGGATATGAACTAAAAGTCAAGTCATACTATGTATACCTTCATAGAGATTGCTCTAAGCCTTATAGTACTTGTAGTTCTCGTAACAGCACTATCAGTTTGTGTGTGTGGCTGCAAGAACTCTAATCAAAAGTAAGTAACTTCCCTTTACTTACTATTAAGTACATAGTTTATTCAATTTAAATATTTAATTTGCTATTATTTCATATATTGAAAATGTTTAGCAAAAAAATCAAATGAATATTTGTTTTACACCTATGTAACAAGTATTGTTAGTAATAAACATTACTCAAAGAATTTAATATATTTATGAGAGGAAATGAAGTCAATATCACACAATTTTATTTTTATGTACTATACATTCCGAATCAATTACATGATTAATTATTGATTTATTTGTACTTAACAGAAGTGAGTTGGTTGGTACAGCAGGTGTGGTGAAAATCCGTTTGGATGAGGAGGTTCCTTCTCCGACACCTACCACTCCCGCCTCTATTAAGCGGTTTGTTACTGTAGCATGCCCATATTATTATATTTAACTAATTGGGCTAGAAAAACTAATGATTGTTTAGGTAGTTAAAAATTACTAATTACTAAAAACTTATTATTTTAAATATTTAATTTAACTTAGTTGGGTAGAGAAATAACATGGTTATAATAAATAAAATGAAATTACATTGATGTACTTTTTTTTATTGTAAATGTGGATAGCTTTATATGTTTGCATGAGTTTAGATACTGGCTATGTAGGACAATAAGCTATTTATTATGTACAATATTTTTACAAGCTACTAACCATACACTTAAAAATAGACAAGGAAGGTTATTTTGTAGGTTGACTAGCTATAACAATTAGATTTTAGCAGTACAAATATTGCCTTAGAATTATAAGATTAAGTTTTAGTAAAAGTACCTTATTTCACGATCTTATTGAATAAGTATATTTTGTTCAATCAAAAAAACTAAGACAGCATGTATAGAATGTGACATTATTCAAATTATTTAACTTTTCTAGGCAGTGTTGTAAATTTTAATTTATGGTCACATGAGAAATTATTTCAGACTTTTCAGTTTATTGCTGTCCAAACCCAAGTCTCTTTTAATTTTACTTTCATTTCATTTGCCTGGCTGGAAATGTGCTTTTTATAACTTTTTTTTAAATACCATGTAATGTGCAGCACAATGATATTTTACATAATCCCACAGAGCATCAACACAGAACAGCCAGAGAAGTCTACCAGAAATACCGCACCCTGTTGGAAGGCATGACAGTGGGGATACAGCTTCTGAAATCTATGCCACTGTTAACTTAGATGAAGGTAGTAAGACTTTTATTAAATATCCTTTGCTAACAGCATTCTTAATGTTTTTATAACTTTTCTACCATGGTTTTGCCTAAGATCTAGCAGTTAGAGCTACACCTCAAAACTTAGTATTTCTTTTAATCTCGACACGAGGCAAAATAAATATTCAGTCAATTAACAAACAGGAAGCTGCAAATCCTACCTACTACCTACTTTCATTCTATCACATCTTTCTCTCTTTGCTTGTATTAAGAGATCAATCATGAGTAAGAGAATAATGACATAAATTCATTATGATTGTGATTCATTTAAAATGTTTAAAAAAGTACCTACATTCAATAAAGATTTTTATGATTCATATAAGTTATACCAGTTATATTTTTTAACGACTTGCTAATAAATCAATCATAGAATAAAGTGTTAAATCACTGAAATATATTTGTTCCATTACGTATCTTAAAACTTCCGAGTTTAGCTCAAAAAAGTTTAAAAATTATTATTTCAGCTACTGAAAAATAACACGACTTTAATCTTCTCGAATCTAATCAGCCATTGCCATATTAAACATTATCACTATTAATTGTAGCATCAAAGGCCCGCTACTCGGAATTTATTATGTGCTAATCAATCACTACATAATAGATAATTAATGTGGTATTTCATTACATCTTTCCAGGAAACAAGGATGTAGCAACTACGTCTACGAATGCTCGTCCTTACGAGCACGAATACGCGAAGCTACAGAATGAGAGTCACAATGTGTAAGTAATAATAATTTCAACAACAAAACAGTCTTAAGACGTCTTAAAGAAGTTATAAAGATACGCCAACATTATATCGGACAGCAGCGGGTCAGGTCGCAGCGTAAAAATCAGCTCAAATCACTCAGTATAAATTTCATATGGAACTATCGCACAATTTTCCGAGGCGCAGCAGTCTGCATTTTACAGTCTGCAGTTACGTACAATGCGGCCCGGCCACCCCTACAAAGTGTGCTATAGATAATAAAAAGCAGCAGCAAAATGTGGTATTTTTAAAAAGGTGCTCATTTTGTTCCTCTAACAAGAGGCAAAAATGATAATTATTTTCCGTGGCCTACAATATATCTGTGCCAATTTTCATAAAAATCGGTACAGTTGTTTCGCAACCTATTCAATGCAAACATACAAATAATATTTTCACCCACAATTTACAGAAAGAGGTCGTGTTGGTGTTTAGGATCATTTTTCTGCTCTTACTATGTTGGTATAAAAATACCGGATATATTCACATTAAAATTTTCATAAAAATTATCCAACATTATTAAAAAATATTTTGAAATAACCTAACCATGAGCATGTCTAAGGAGGGTACCGCAAGGGGTCCCATATACGGTCCGGTTTTCCTTCAGTTCGACCTGAACGGACGCAAAATCGTATCGTCTGAAAATTGAAAACTATAAAAAAGCTACTAAACTTAGGAATACGTAAAGCCCCTAAAAACACCACGGCATTTTAGGTTTTGTGATATTAAAAAAATATTATATTGAATTTTATTATAAATTATACCGTTAAATTAAACTATACTAGGAAATATTATGTATATAGTAATTAAACGGGTAGTTATAAGCAAATTACGGACGAATGTATTATCGCAGCAAACCAGAACGAACTGATGCGATTTTGCCGTGTGTACTGTGTGTGCTCGGATCCGTTCAGGCCGAACTGATGTCAGTTGGGTCGGATGCGATTTTTTCGGTGAATGTGCTCGAATCCGTTCAGGCCGAACTGACATCAGTTCTAACTGAAACGATCGGCCTCTCGTTTGTGGAGGCCTTAACTATAAACGCGTAATAGGTTTTTTCAAATTACTTCAAAAGTTACTGTCCGATTTCGTTTAAAATAATTTTCCGATAGAGTATTTAGCATGATCTATCATAGCATGAAAACTTACAAGTTTCTAAGTCTCATAGTTTAGAAATGCCAGGGGGACCAACTTATAAACCACTTTAGAGGTCGATTACTCGAAAATGGTTGACTTTGTAAAAAAATCATGTATCAAACCTTGCCTTTATTTTAAAATACCTATTTAACGATGGGATAGAATAAAAAAATATTTTTCATCCCCACCTTAGATGTATTAGAGCCACCCAAATGTAAAATTATCTTATACCTTTAAATGAGCAATTCTTGTATATTTATATGTTTCTGCGATCTCGGAAACGGCTCTAACGATTTCGCTGAAATTTGGTATATGGGGGTTTTCGGGGATAAACAATCGATCTAGATTAGTCTTATATTTGGGAAAACGCGTGTTTTCGAGTTTTCATGCGTTTTCTGTCCACGCAGAATATGGTCGCTAATTTCGTCTTGCCGGCCACTGTCCGTCTGGTCCAGCGGGTTAAGACGCGGACGGCAAGAAACGAGTATTACGGGTTCGGATCCCGCTCGATGACTTACTTTTGTTTTTTTTTATATGTTCAAGTTTATATATAATTTTTTAATTTTTATTGTTTTTAGACAATTTTTAAAAAATGAAGTTAATGTTTGAGATAACAAGATATATTTCTCATAAAGATGTCTAACATTTACCTATACTGATGACTTGAACTACGACTATGACTACTGACGTGAATAAGATTTATGCTTTCGAGTTTTTATTTTATCGAAACTTATGAAGCAATAGTGCAAAACGAAAAATTTACCGATACAAATTTTAAACACAGTTTCTCGGGTAATTTTTGTGACGCCACCGAGCAAAGCTCGGTCGCCCAGGTACTTATTATTTTATGATGCCAAAACCGAGATCTATACACAGTATTTAACTTTACCGAATTTCATACATTGATGTTCATAATTACAGAAGCTAGAGGTGCGGTACAGACAGACGAACAGACAGAGCGAAACTATAAGGGGTTGAGTATTACGGAACCCTAAAAAGCATAAAAAGTCTTCGCAAAATTTTCACTTGTTTTGCTATTATGCATGAATTTTAATGCGTGGCAATGACCTCAACAAGAGCATTACATAAGATCAGATCAATATACAAGGACCATCGCAGAAGATTTATTTAAATGAACATTTAACTTTGCAAAACAAAACGTTGTTACGCCGAGTACGGGTTAATGTCAAGGATAATGGAATTAAATTTGTCTGGATAAAGCACGGTGTTATTCTCACCAGGGCCGATGTTTCTACTGCCGCCATCGCCATTCGAACAAAAAAAGACTTATCTAAACTTAAACCCTATGCACCTAAAAGTTAAATATCTATATCTTAAGTATATCTTATATTATTCAGTGTATATATACTTTATTATAAAAAAATCAGTGAAATTATCGAACGGAACGTATATTATTATTTTATTACAGCTTAACACAATATGTTCTGCGTGTGGGCTCTGGATCAGAAATTACTCTGTGTATTGACAAGGTATGCGAATGTCTTTGTTTATACCTTCAAGCATAATATGAATGAATATTTGTTTGTTTATCGACTTTGTTCATACTATACCCACATTTTACATTTGTATTTATTATGCATCTAATGCGGCGATAACTGTAACTATATATTATATACTTTCTGTTTTCAATAAACAAAATTATAATTATAGATGAACTTGGGTTGTCCTGATACAGTCGCCTTTATTCTCATATCATGTTTGTTATCTATACTACACGGCTAATACTGCGGCAGCTATAACTAAATATATACTTTACGCAGTTATTCGTATCGCTGGCTCAAATGCATGTTTACTGCTGTTTTGGGATCGGAAAGTATATTGTGAGTTTCTCCGGTTGCGAAATAAGATGAGTTACTTGTATATTGTGGTGGTAATATTTGTTTACATTTATACGTTTATACAATGACCAAAATGTTACTATATTAGGTATTCTGTTCGTAGTCCTCGGCAATTTTGGTAGTAGAATTACTATTCTACTACCAAAATTGCCGAGGACTACGAACAGAATACCTAATATAGTAACATTTTGGCGGATTCTCACGATATAATTATTTAATCGGAGACCGCGAATTTATCGCGGTACGTGGTGTATCGTTGTGATAGAAATCGTGCACTTAGTGGTAAATCAGACGGTGGAGGCGTGTTGATAGCGGTAGGCGCCGTGGTTTATATGCGACGCGTGTCATCTTAACCAATACTTCACTTCAGAATGATTACGACTACGTCATTGCCACCCAATATTGATTACGTACTTTTAAAGTTTTATTCTAAGTCATTTAATTGATATCACAGTGCAGTGTGAGCAACTTATACGTACCACCCAACCAGTCACTCACGACCTACCAAGTGCCTTTTGATGTCCTTGAACGAGAATATATAAATATATATATATATTTGGAGATTTTAATCTACCACATGTTGAGTGTACTGGAGTGGAGTGAATCACCGCACTTTGGACTTGTTAATATCAAATAAATTATGTGATTGTGGACCTGCACCATTGCCTTTAATATTGATAGATAATTTACACCCGTTTAATTACACCCTTTTATAGCTATTAGCTCGTTCGCATTATCACATAATATGCCCATAGATACACATTTTTGAAAATAAAGAAAAAGCATGGATCGCGTGGAAAAAATATAAAATTCATTCCGATTATGAGCCATTTTCCTTATATCGTAAGAGGTTTAAATCTCTCTCTGCTGAATGCTTTAATATATATTTACACTCAGTCGAAACCAGTCTGAAAAACGATATAAAACATTTCTGGTCATTCATAAAAAGCCATACAGCTGCTGCTGATATACCAAATAATATGTCTTACAATGACGAGGTGGGTAGCGGCCCTGTGGACGTATGTAGATTATTTTCAAAAATTTTCAGCTAAGTTTATGAACCCAATTGTAACAGATTTCATTTAAGCTCGGAGGCATCGATAAACAGTCAAGCGAATTTATCTGATTTGGTATTCTCGAGTGAAAGCGTGGCTTCTACGCTGAAGTCTTTGGACATAGCTAAGGGTTCGGGTCCAGATGGGATACTCCCTTTCTTTTTTAAACATACCGCCGATTCTTTGAGTGTACCGTTATCAAATTTATTTAACCGTAGCCTCATGAAAGGTACCGTGGTGCCTTGGGCATGGAAAACTGCGAATATCTTGCCAGTATTAAAAATTAAGCTAATAATTATAGGCATCCTTGCTGCCAGCCTTGTCTTAGGTTTTGGAGATACTGGTTTATAATACAATTTACCCTACATTGCACAGTATTTATTCCTGAGCAACATGGTTTTGTTCGAAATCGTTCCTTGTGCTCCAATTTTTTGTTTGAATGTATGGATAACCAACTACAGGTTGACTCAATATATATTGACTTCTGCAAGGCATTTTTCAAGGTTGATCATACAATCCTTTTTAAAAACATCGATTAAACTGTATCCGTGGTAATCTACTTCGTTGGATTGCATCGTATGTTACAAACAGAACTCAAAAGGTAGTGGTTCAGGGATGTTCCTCTGACGTAATCACCGTCACTTCTAGGCTCTATTTTGGGGTCTCTTCCCTTTGTTTTATTCATTAATGATATTAACAAATGATTCTTAAATAGTCACTTTCTCTTGTTTGCTGATGACTTAAAGGTCTTTAGAAAAATAAGGTTGAATGAAGATTGTGTCAACTTACAAGAGGACTTGGGTAGATTATCTGTTTATTGTCAAGCTATTATACTACATTTAAGTCTGTCCAAGCGAAAATCAATCACTTTTGCCAAAAAAAATAATGTATGTAATTGTCTTTAATCTCTTTGTGGTACCGCTTTAGATAGTCTCAATAATGAAAGATCTGGGTATTTTTTTTGACTCAAAACTACACTTTGATGCTCACGTAGCTCATATCACTGCCAAGGCTTTTAAGCTCTTTGGTTTTCGTTAGACCTGTTCTTTGTTCAAGAAAGGCGCAACTTTGTTATTATTATACAAGACACTCATCCGGTCGCAACTGGAATACACCGCATGTATTTGGAGCCCATTCTATGATAAATATAATGACCATATCGAGTCAGTACAACGTAAATGTCTCCGTTACTTAAACTTGAAGGTTGAACGGAAACCATATAAAATACTTCTAAAAAAAATGTAACTCTTAAGCAAAGAAGAATGTACCTTGACCAAATATTTATTTACAATATCTGTCAGAATCAATTGGACTGCATTAAGTTGATAAACCAAATATACCTTCGCATACCTAGTCGATCCCAACGTATCCTTGACACCTATGCTCATAAACTATTTGCTCCTACACCGAGCAGGACAAATGCTGGTGAGCTGGCGCCCATAAGGCGAATAATGAAAAGTTATAACGATAATTTCACTGATATTAATATATTTGTCTTGTCTTTGTCTCAGTTTAAAACACAGCTCTTAAAAAAGTTAAATTATAATTAATTTAAGAATCTTGTTAACATAATACATATAATAATATAATAATATATATATATATATATATATATATATATATATATATATATATATATATATATATATATATATATATATATATATATATATATATTATTCAGTTGTCTCCGATTTGCTATAGTTTGCTCTGTAACCAATTACATTTTATAATGCAGATATGTTATAAGCGCGCGCGTTGTGAAGACTCAAATACGTCCTAATTGTGACGTCTTGTAGTTAGTCTGCGTCGAGCACAATCACGAGCGTGACGTACCATAGTGTACTTACCAAAATAAATCTAAAATGCAATGCCAGTGAACCAATTATGACTCTAAAGTAAACAAAATATAAGGAATCTCGTACCACAATATTTGAGTATGTAATGATACTTAGATTATTTAGTATATTTCAATTATTTTTTCAAATAATCTAATAACTGTCGCAACTCGCAAAGACGCCATATTCAGATAAAGAGAGAGAGAGAAAACATTTGAAGTAGAATCATTGAAATTATAGCCATCTCTTTCAGTTCCGTGCTTTTTCGCAACTTTTGTTTTACTTATCACTAAAACTTGTCAATGTGTGCAGTTTGCGATTGCTCGGAACAGTATTAAAACGCATATTACTATGAAGGTAATAGTCAATAGTCAATAGTCAAATTATTTATTCAAAATGGGTTCTTACAACACTTTTTGACGTCAATTTACAATTTTGTTTTTCACACTTTCTTATTATTATTATACATTAACATGGTCATTATACTTATTTACATTTTCGTACATATTTTAAGTCATCTTTATATTTATTTAACATATTACATTATAAAGCCAGTATGCGGAAGCAGAGTGCAGATTTAGCTTACACCCATACATCTTTGTCGTCAATATATTCTTGTATTTTATAATAGGCTTTGAAAATTAAAACTCCTTTAACTTGTTGCCTAAACTTAGTCTCAGTAAGGTTAGTTACACTAGTTGGTATTTTATTATAAAACCTAACACAGTTACCTATAAATGATTTTTTAGTTTTGCTAAATCTATATGTTGGAATCTGAAGCTTATTCTTATTTCTAGTGTTACGATCATGATCATCACATTTCCTATTAAAGAGAGTTATGTTTTTTCTGGTGTACATAATGACCTCGTATATGTACAATGATGGTAGAGTGAGTATCTTTACTTCCTTGAATAGTTCTCTAAGAGACTCGCTAGTCTTTATTTTGAATATTGCTCGCACTGCCCTTTTTTGGAGAATAAATATGGAACCAAAGTCTGCAGCTGATCCCCATAATAATAGTCCGTAAGACATTACACTATGAAAATATGAGTAATAAAGTAATCTAGCTGTGTTAACATCTGAGTTGACGAATTTTCCGAACGGCATAATCCGCGGAACTTAATTTATCAGACATAAACTCAATATGCTGACCCCACTGCAGCCCAGCATCCAATCTAATTCCCAGAAAAGTTGTCACTTTTTCTAACTCAATTCTAACGTTATCTATTTGAATTAACGAATTTACTTGTTTAACATTAGAAGACGAGAATCTCATACATTTAGTTTTGTTTGGGTTTAAAACTAGATTATTTGTATTAAACCAGGCGTGAACTTTACTCAATGTGTAATTTACCTGTACTAGTTCACTATTCTTACGACCAACTTTAAATAACAGTGATGTATCGTCGGCAAATAAGACAGCCTCAGCATACCTATCCATCATATATGGTAGGTCGTTTATGTATACAAGAAATAAGAAAGGGCCTAGTATTGAACCCTGAGGTACTCCGATTTCGACGTATGACCCGGATGACATTACACCACACTTTTGGAGTATATTAGAGAGATAAGACTTAATGAGGTCTAACGCATGATCACAAATGCCATAGAATTTAAGCTTCGATGTAAGAATATTGTGATCAACACAGTCAAATGCTTTGGAAAGATCACAGAATATTCCTATAACATCTTGCGATCTTTCCCAAGCGTCAAGTACTACTGATATTAATTTAGCACCTGCAGAAGTTGTTGATTTTCCTTTAGTAAATCCATACTGACGATCATGAAATATTTTAAACTTATTAAAATGCATTTCTAATTGAATAAGCATTAATTTTTCAAAAATTTTACTTAATGATGGTAAAATAGAGACAGGTCTGTAATTGTTTGGATTTGTGTTACATCCTGACTTGAACAACGGTATTATTTTACTGACTTTCATTAACTCTGGAAAAGTTCCATTTTCGACACAATAATTGAATACCTTTGCTAACATTGGTGCAATGCTATCTATAATAGATGCTAGTACTCTGACTGATATACCCCACATTTTTCTGTATTCTTTATTTGGATCATCTTAAACGCTATAGTCTGACATAATTAATAAATGATTTATCTTTACAATAAGATTTTCTGTTATAAAGTTCATAAGGTGTGTCTCTACTTTTCCTTAGCCCTGTAGTAGCCCAGTCATTGAAAACGGGTTTACCTATTGTTATTTGGCGTTTTGTAAATATATGATTAAATTCTTATAAAATATTTTCGAAAAGAGTATTAAGCAATACATTAGGGTCATTATCAGGTGTAATAATATATGGTAGGATGCTATCTATTTTTCCTTTAAATAGCATCATTCTAGTCTCTGTTATATGCCTTACTTAAATCTTTACAGGTCTATTATTTAATTTCCTTTCTAGTTTTATGATTTGTCCCTTATGGTCAGATAGCACACCACTTATAACATTCTTATTTAAAACGTTACAATTTGTCATAAAGTTATCAATACATGTTGCAGATGTAGGAGTGATCCGTGTTGGTTCTTTAAATAAGTATTCAAGGTTAAAAGACTTAAATAAACATAAAAAATTACTTTTATATGTAGATTCTACTAAAATTTCAACGTTAAAGTCTCCACAGACTACAAGTTTTTTTACAATCAAATATTTTATTTAAAATGTCCTCCATTATAGTCGAAAATTTATTAAAGTCAGAAGAAGGGGGTCTATAAACACAAAAATAAGTAGTTATCTATCTCTGCACATGCTATCTCACATACTCGCTCCACCGAAAAGTTTACTATGTCATTACGTTGTTTATATTTAATTCCATTTTTAGTTAAAATTAAACATCCTCCTCCTTCCGCGCTAACCCTATTAAACACACTGGCTATCTTGAAACCATTAATATTAAATTGCATTTTACTATGTTTGAGCCAAGTTTCTGTAATACATAATACATCTATTTCATATTTATCTATTAGAAGTTCAATGTCAAGTATTTTGCCAGAGAAGCGGCTAACATTCTGGTGTACTATTGTTAAACAATTTTTATAGTGCTTCTCTTTTGTCTCACTTAACAGTTTAAACTCTGAATATTTTGCATATTCGTCTTGATACAAAAATTTTCGTCATTGATAATACCGATTAAAGTCGGTATTACCACAATATTATTTATATTAAATGCTAACAATGTAGCTATGCGTCTTAAATATTTTTTATGTAGATACAAAGTATCTGGTTTCAGTATGAAATTACTAATAAACTTATTAGTATCAAAAAAAGAAAAAATATCACTATGATACCATATCAATTTAGTCATTAAGCTATTTAAATAATATATATTGTCATTATGTTATTTGGAAAGTGTAACAGAATATGGCAAAGCACAGTATATTCTTTAGTACTTTAAACCCATCAATTATTTCCTGTTTTGTCAATTTTAAGCTATTACCACAAAATATTATAATTGTGGTTTGTGAGTCAGTGTTACAATTTTGTATGTCTTTAATTATATCCACGTAAGAACATCCTGGCTTGCAATAGTTTATTACCTGACCCTTTACATGATTATTTAGCAATGTTCCAAGACCTTTTCCTATAGAGTCCGAAAAAACTAGAGTTCTTGTTGGTAAATTGCTATTATTGCTATTTTTGTGAGAGATACACGACAACCTCCGATTTAGACTTTCCGAGGGCAATGGCTTTTCTCTTGAGTAAATTGTATTGCATGAACAAGATTGTGTATTTACTATAGAATCGAAACGCTCACCATTATATCGACCTAAGTCTACTATTTCAGTCAAGGAGCCTATATATGCTTTTATTTCTTTTTGCGCGAGCTCATATTTATGCGACACACTTCTCAGCGAGTCCTCTTAGGACAAGATATTCAAATTTAGTTGTTGTGTCTCCCTCTCATAATCGCGCAAGCACTGGTTAAGTTCATTTTCTAAATATTTTGTTTGATTAATCAAGGTTATATTATTTTTTCGCAGCTGTGTAATATTTAGCCAGTGCTTCTGCTTTCTATATAATCTATTTGTTTTTAAGATAAATTTATTAATTTTAACGTATTTCTTAATTCTATTGCTTCCTTTGATTACCACACTAGGGCTGTCTTCACTATTTATGCATTTCTTTGAAGTCATCGTTGTAGATGGAGAGCACGTCAAGTCTATGTAGTGTACAGTATTGATTTAGAGTTCGTTTGGAGAGTGTGTGTTTATCAACTCATTAAATAAGCTTTGTGTGTCTTCCTTCTTTGAGTTGTTTATTTGAGACTGCAGTTCACTTATTAGATCGTGAGCTTCACGTAGTTCACTTTCTAATGTTTTAATACGGTGCAACACTTGCTCGTGTGAAGTACTACATTCGTCAAATGAGTTTACAATAATTTGTAGTTTATCGCTCTGGTCTTGGATATCCATTAGTTGAATATGAAGTTCACTAAGTACATTTTTTAATTGAGAGTATTTAATTATTACGTTTTTTTTTTTATTTAGTAACATATCTATAGTATAAAATATCATTGTCTGTAACTTAGATTTAGTTTAATTTTACCAAATATGTTATGTTGTGGATAACGGTGCTGGTTGCGTAATTACTTGAAGCTTTTATTTAGAATTAAGCATATTGCGCAATTGTTTGTTGTCCCAAGGAAAATAAAATAATAAGGCTGGGGCTATATGCGCCGGAATATATATATATATATATATATATATATATATATATATATATATATATATATATATATATATATATATATGCGTCGACTCTTGACACCTAGATTTTCAACTCTATTGTATTAGCGCAGAGTTCTATTTTCAATGCTTAGAATATTCTACGGCCATCCGTACTCTGGATTTATTGCACAAAACCAATTTTAAAGACATGTCAGTACGGACTAGGCCACTGTCAAACACAAATTTTCTAAATGCGCCCTTAGTAAATTGTAGAACACCTCTACTAGACATTCAATGACTGATATGAAATGCCGATAGCCGATAGGCAAGCGACCAAGCGTGTATCCTTATAACATTTTCATATTTACAAGGATATCATTACCGACGTCACGTCACCACTCCTGGGACTCTGGTCTTCTCAATATGATCCTATAGGTGACCAGCATCATATAGGTGACCGCTTGTTGACTTTGTAATCACTACATAGTATTAAACAAAGTCTTAGGTCCGTATTAATAAACCGTTCTCAAACTCGTTCTCAAGACCTTTCTTGGTTGAGACAGTCTCAAGTAACGATTAGCTTCTCGAGATGGTCTTTAATTCATAGTATGATCTCAAGACCGTCTCAGTTGATAACGTTATTGAGATCACTTACTCAACTTTTACGCGTCATCTAGATGACAAAGAACGAATAAAATAACGTTTCGTTTACACTTCTACAAAGAACGGATTTATTGATTATACATTCCTTCAATATTTCTTTTTAAAAATGTAATATTAATAATATAAGTACCAAAAAAAGTTAATCTGTATTTTTTATATTGAAAAAACTGTTTTTCATTAATTTTTACGTAGATATTAATATTTATTATTGTCTAGCATAATAATATCCATATTTTTTATAAAACTACGTAAAACAGAATGCGGATTATTGCCATTCGAAAAATTCTTCTTCTTCTTATTCTGTAAAGTGGTTCCTTAGTGATTCGCCAATGTGTTGTGTTGACGAAAACTCTGCCTTATGAGTGGGTTTTATGAATAAACAAGGGCACGGTGTACAGGAGGAAGTCTGTTGTATAATCTAAAACGTAGAACAGACACAAACATTTAGGGCCAGTACCACAGTATGTACATAAAGTTTCAGTAAAAGGAGTATTTACAAAACACAGAACAGATTTAAGGTTGATAGGGCGAGGAATTGTAGGATCATATAATGAGTATTGTTTTTTGGGCAGCGAAAAAAAGTTCTGCTGTCAAGTGTCAAATCAAGTCAATTAATAAAAATCAAATAGGTAATTCGTTTAATATAAATATATAAATAAAATCGAAAATATTTCTAATCATAAGTATTTAGATTTTAATTTACATAACTGTAACACACCCAAAAACACCACAAATAATAATGTACTATATCCCAATTTCCAAGTAAGCCGTTCTCAAGTCAAGGTTTGACTGTACCCACGAAACCGCGTCTCAAGTAACAGTTTGACAGCAATGACAGCGTACTTGAGTAACGAGTCTCGTTTATTAATATGTTTGCACTCACTTGATACGCCGTACCTACAGCTGTACTTAAGTACGGTCTATTAATTAAAACAACATCTTAAGTACTTTCTTGAGAATTGTCTTAGAGATAAGAACGCTTTATTAATACGGGCCTAAAACTACACAACGAATTTTGATGCTGGTTTTTTTAATAGATTGAGTGATTCAAGAGGAAGGTCTATATGTATATAACATGCATAATATAGTAGAGAAGCACTGATAATTTTAGAGGTTTCTAATGTCGTAAATAAACACATTTTTTGCGCATAGCTACATTGCCTAGCCAATCCTACGAGATAGATCAAAATAATGTCCTACATTTTGTAGACCTTAAAAAGGTCTACAAAATAGTCTGCGATGGTATATGTCTATCTCTTAGTGATAACCCACAATAACTATTCTTTTCTTTACTTTATTATTTATTATTTAATAGTATAATTACTATATTATTTAATGGCTTATTTACGAAGCGATTTTAAGCAATACAGTATTAATCCTTATGCAATTAAGTACTTTGAATACATTGTGCATTTAATGTAGATCAATATGGCCCTTTACAGTTTACAGTATGCAATTTAAACGAATATTTTCGAAGATATTACAGATTTAAAATGCAGGGACATTTTTACTTAATAAAACTGCCCATGCCCGAGAAAAGCATTGTGATTAATTTTCACGGAAATTATGTCTGTGATTTCTTACGTTAATATTACTCATCGCCTTTAACGATCTTATCGCGATCAAAAATACATATAAATTGATTATTTTGCAATATTTGTTCCCTTAATTATTACCTACACTCGAGATTTCTATCTAGGTTCCTTAATAATATAACAACTTAAACTATTAAAAGACTAACATAACAAAATTAATTCGTTATTAATTTAAATCATAACATAATTTTCAGAACAGTGGAAATAACTCCCCATGAGAACTCAGAGATTGGAAACCAGATCGATGAACGAGAAGCTGTGCCGTCAGCCGCTGGTATGTAAAAAAAAATAAACTATAATAAAAATATAATCAAGATTGCAATGGAGTTAATAGATAATAAATTTGACAAACATCCTACTTACTATTATAAATGTGAAAGTTTGTGGGGGTGGATGAATAGTTATGTTCGTGACTCTTTCACGCAAAAACTACTGAACGGATCTGATGAAATTTAGTGTGGTAGTAGTTTAGGCTCTGGATTAACACATAAGCTACTTTTTATCCTGAAAAAGTACAGTTTTCCCGCGGGTTATTAACGCGGACGGAGCACGAAAAATTTATATTTCCGAATCCACGGTTTATATTTAGTGACAGAATAAATTAGCAGCTTAGCAAATGTGTTAACAATTAGTAAAATGGGATACATTAGTTCATGACTCATATACAGGTGTGGCGTAATTAATGGATAATCCTTCACCTGCAGCTGGAGAATATCATAACGGATCAGAAAAATACAATTCATGTTTAGTAAAAGTATCATAGTTTATTAGTTATCGGCCATTTTTTAAAATTTATAAAAATGACACCCTTGCTCACTAATTTTGTTGTCACAGTCGCAAAAACATGAATTATCGCTATCAGATTTTTATTTATAATACATGAATAGTTGTATTATCAAATGTATCATGTCACTTTTGTGCTGTTGCCTAATTTTTTTTTACAAATGCAACCGAAAATATTTTTTTCTTTCAAATCATTTTTTTTTCTTGTTTGATCGCTTATATCGTAAGAAAAATGTATGGGGACTTGACTGACCAACTTACAAATAATTAGCCTATTCAATTAAGATTGTAAAAAGGTATAACAGATGGTATTTGATCCTTCGGTTTCAAAGAATTTTCATAATTTATAAAAAAAGAGCCCATTTATTGTCATAATGACAGGTTTCATTAAAATTTTATTTTAAAATTATTTTATTCATTTATGAATTAAATTTAAAGGAGTTGAAAGAAAAGAAGGTTATCTTTGCACAGTTTATTATTCACTTTTATAACAAGTGTTCAAAATGACCACCCGAGCTCTAATGCAGGCCCTGCACTTTCTAATAAACGATTGTTTTATTCGTTGCGCGTGGCCTGCCTCCTTAATTTCTCCAGCAGCGGCAAATATTCTTTCGCGTAAATCGTCCACTGATGTGACTGGTTTTTTGTACACCTTCTCCTTTATACAACCCCAATAAAAAAAATCCAGAGGGTTAAGGTCTGGTGATCTTGGAGGCCAAAGAAAATATCCCAAACGGCCAATCCATCTTTGGGGGAATGTCGCGTCTAAATATTCGCGAACGTTACGGGCATAATGTGGAGGACAGCCATCGTGCTGCAGCCACATGTCCCTTCTATTCTCCAAGGTCACGTCCTCCAAAAGTCCAGGGAGATCATTTTGTAAAAAATTTAGATATCTCTCGGCGGTTAACGTGTCTGGCAGCTCGAACGGGCCGATGACTTCACCATTAAGGATACCAGACCACAGATTTATTTTAAATTGGTACTGAGATCTATCTTCTCTAACTAAATGTGGGTTAGTCAGCTGCCATCTGTGCAAATTATGCATATTAAAATAGCCGTCTTTTTTACAAGAAGATTCGTCACTCCATAGTATTTTGTCGAAAAAATTTGGTTCGTTTCTTATTTTTCGTAACATTCTTTGACAAAATGCTAATCTTAAAGGGTAGTCCCTTGGCAGAAGACTTTGTACACGTTTATAATGAAAGGGATGAAGCTTCTCGCGTTTTAAAATCCTGTTTACAGTTCTTGTTGATATGCCTATACGGCTTGATATTTTTCGCACGGAGGTGGTTGGATCAGCTTCAACTTCAGCAAGGACTATGGAACTGGATATGGAACAAGGACTAGGAATTTTTCTACGAGTTAAATAGCTTTGCTTTGTCCTTATTATAAAATGTATAATGTGATAGTGAAAAAGATATTATAAATATAAAAAAAAGAAATAATTAAAATATTTTCTGACGTATGTTTTTAGGAAAATAGGCCTTCATCAAAGTCATTAGGTAATCACTTTGAAATCTAAGGGTTAAATACCATGTGTTATACCTTTTTACAATATCAATTAAATATTCTAATTATTTGTAAGCTGTTCAGTCAAGTCCCCATACATTTTTTTATGATATGTGCGATCAAACACAAAGAAAAAAAGATTTGAAAGAAAAAAACTTATTTTCGGTAGCATTTGTAAAAATAAAATAGGCAACAGCACAAAAATTACATGATACATTTGATAATACAACTATTCAAGTATAATAAATAAAAACCTGATTGAGATAATTCATGTTTTTGCGACTGTGACAACAAAATTAGTGAGCAAGGGTAAAATTTTCATAATTTTTTAAAAATGGCCGATAACTAAAAAACCATGATACTTTTACTAAACATGAATTGTATTTTTCTGATCCGTTATAATATTCTCCAGCTGCAGGTGAAGGATTATCCATTAATTACGCCACATCCTGTATATTATAACGAGATTGCATACAGAATAATGTCTTCATCGCTTGGTCCCTAGAATGACATAGACTAATTGTGTTCAACTACATAGTAATATTGAGTAGAAATATAAGGTCACCACGGCCAGCGAGTTAAAAAATAATCAAAACTCTCCAACGACATTGGAAACTACTAGGTATAACTTATGAAATGCCAAATGAAAAAGTAACAATATAAAATGTATTCTTAAAATGAATGTACACAGCCGTGTAAGTATAAGTACGTATATAAGTAAGTAAGTACACATATATAATAAATAATACAGTAATAAGTAAGTACACAGACAATGCATTTGTCAGCTAATTTCAGACCTCTTCTATGCCATTGAACAAGGCCGACAGTGCACTTACTAATGTGTGACTCGAGCAAAAGACTTAATAATGTCTTTTCCCACTTCTTAAAAAAAGTCGCGACCACAAACCAAAATACTTTTGGTTATTACATTATACAATTTTCAGTCTCATCTCATTTTTCGTAATTATTTTAATGATCTATTGTTAATCATAATATTATGTAACATATTAATATTTTAAAGTTAAAATATCACAGTAAGTATTTACCCCACCTCCTGCAGCTATGTGTAATGCGACCTATGCGGTATTCCGTTTTAATTACACTTACATGTAACATAATTTTACCTTTGGTCGCCGTGGGTAATTTTGTTCCTTAGTAAAATTCCCAATGTTCTTTGTCGGTATCTGTATTTTATATCATAAAATAAAATATAATGCTTTTAGAGTCCGTGCTCATTCCGGCATCGGTGGCGATCAGCGGGCAGCTGGCGTCGAGCGCGGAACTGCCGTATATTACGCCGCCCTCCCCACGCCCTGCGCCCGACCCCGCGCACTTCAGCGGCGACTCCACAGACTCCGCTAGTGAGTACAGCACAGTGACGTCACAGAGCCTGACCTCCTGTGACTATCATGAATATCGAGAAGATGTCTTGAAATTACGGTTTAGAAAAATGTTGTATTTTGCTCGCTATTCATTAGTGTAAAAAATGTACTAATAATGAAATAATCTAGCAAAGTAACATTTATTTTTGAATTATTTTCAATAGAGGGTTACACCAGCATTTCTGTGCGCGAACCGCTAAGTAACATCCGCGCGCAGAGCGGACGCGCACGCACACCACACTATGCCACCGTGTCGGACGATTCCGGTAAGTGAACGTTAAAAGTTTTACTTTTTTTTAAAACAATAGTTCTTAGGATTTATTATAAAAAAATAATTAATTAAAATAATACAGACGAAATGTACGCGGCGATAGAAGAGGCGAGTGTCGGCGAGGGTTCGGATACGTACGCGCAGATCGCGCCCGAGCCGCGCCGCCGCGATGCGCCCGCGCAAGCACCGCACGTACTGCACGCTGACGTCACACACCAAGCCAGGTAACATAATATTTTTGTAAGGTATAAGGGTGACATAAAGGGAGTTTTATAACTACGCGGTTGGTCCATGTATTCGCAGCGTCGTTTACGCGGGGCGTTTTTTAAACGTTTGAAAAACGCGTGTGAAAAGTATAGTCACTAACACTTAACATCATTTAATACAATAATTATATTTGCTGTGATTATAACAAAAAATAACTTTTTTCAGGAGAAGCGCACCTCCCGAAATTGGAGCATCGACTTCAAATTCGAATCACTCGAGACAAGGTAACTTACTTCTGTTTTTTTACGTTACAACAGAAACTTATTACCGTAAATGGCTTGAATGTCATTTGAATGCAAAAAAAAGTATTGAAAGTATAAAAGATGAATATTAATCCTGCTTAACTTAAGTAAGTACTAAAGTTAAGCAGGGTACTAAGTTTATATGCTCTTTATTTATAGCCTCGATGTCCTCATGTTCTAATTCGACGGGCGCGCTGGGCTCACCAAAACCGGAGAAACGACAAGCGAATTCACCTCTGCCTCCGCCGCCGCAAGCGACGCACGCATCCCACGCATCGCATGCATCCCACGCGACGCACGCATCTCACGCGTCGCACGCATCCCACGCAACGCATGCATCCCACGCGACGCATGCGTCTCACGCGTCGCATGCGTCCCACGCATCGCATGTATCCCACGCGCCGCACACGTCGCACACTTCTCATGTGACGCATACTGCCTCAAACTCCGGAGCGCACACTTCCTACGTGGCGTCACATGCGACGCAAAATACTCAAAGACACCATCGAATGTCGAGCACAGGTAAGTTATCTGATCTATTGAAATATATCTATAATTTGAAAGATTTATTTTATTTTATGATTAGTTCAAATTAATTTTGATTTATTTTTTCCATTAGGCGATCTCCATTTCGACCACGACAAATTACGTCGCAGTCTGAATGAGAAGCACCAGCGAAACAACAGTTGCGTCAGCTCGTCCGATTTCTACGGGTGTAATTATCCCGTCGAGAAGCACAGGTTCAGTTCAGGGGATCTTATCCGACCTCTAGTTGCCAAGGAGCTGAATTTTGACATCGACCAAAAAGACAATGCAGCTGACAATCTGTACAACTCTATTGATGGTCCCCCCAGCTACAGTGACTATTCCTCCGCCGAGCCTAACACGAGTCTCACGTCAGAGCACAGATCCTCAGAAAGTCCATCCAGAAACGTCGAGGAGATGTACGCTAAAGTCATGAAAAAGGTCAAGGCGAAGGAGGAGGCGATAAAGAAATCCAAAGACCTCAACGACGCTCCTGGCAACATGAAGTTTCGAGGTGATGATCCCGGCTACGAGACCATAGACCATAAGCAGTCCACGAACCACAGGTACGAGACCATAGCGCGCAAAGATAGAAAAACATCTGATAGAGACCCGGGCTATGAAACTGTCAAAGAAGTGAATAAAACGCAAACCTCCAACCTAACGAACAATAACTTGTTGAAGTTGAATAATTTAGCAGATAGCGGACCAAACAGTATTATAAGTAGCGACGCCGGCTACGAAAAAATCGCTAGAGCCGACAACAACACTTCGGAGTCTGATCCGAATTATGAAGTGCTGAGAAACGAACCCCCTACCCCACCGTACGCGACCATCGCACCAAACTACAAGGTCCAACCAACCTACTCCGTAGTTAACAAGAGATTCGGCAAACCGAACTGGCCTGCTAATAACAATGACGAGTCTACGGATCCTAACTACGAATCGATGTCTAACGATCCGTTGTACACAACCGGCAGTGAATCCGACCCTAACTATGAATCAGTTAGACCCAAGGATCCAAATTATGAAAGCGTCAACAACCAGGAACCAAATTATGAATCTTTACAATGCAAGGACCCGAAATATGAATCCATGAGGTCAAAAGATTCGAAGTATGACTCGGTGAGATCGAAAAAGGATCCAAATTATGAAAGCGTCAAATATTTTGAATTATCTAGAAAGGAACCACCATACGAAAAAGTCAACAACGATATGGAAAATTGTGGAATCGACAGATCGGATTCTTCGGCTGGCTACGAGAAAATCAATGTTCCCAGTGGTGCAGATGCTAAGAGCAGTATTAACAATGGTGCGGATGCTACTGTCAGTGACTATTTTCAAGTTTAAGTCCATACTGTCTCAACTTTATCGCTGCCCGCGAAAGAGTTTTTTGAGTGCTTTTTATTTATTAATAATTTTATATTAAACATAATATATTCAATGTATAGTACCTCAAACATAGATGTAATCTACTTACTTCATTAGGTATCTGTGATATATATGACGATTGTGTATTTTTTACTCGTAATTGTTTTTAGTTGGTAGCCGAAATATGAATTTTAAAGGATTTTAAAATTGCAATCTCCGTTTATAAGTGACATTTTATAAATTTGAACTGTACAAATGAATATTGTACATAATATATAATGAAATATGTACTAATAAGTCTGACATATTCAAATATACATCCTCTAATGGCCAAAAAATAATGACAGTGATATAATATTTAGTTTATAACTCATCCTAAAACAGTCCTAAATTTGAACACCAATTTGAAATATCGATGTATACAGGGTAATGAGGCAAACTCTACTGTGTTAGTGACTTCATTTCCTATATTTTTGATGTGACTTAGAATTTGTGATAAATTCTAATATAAATACTTCACGTGTAGCCATACTAGGTACCCATTGAACATATAACATGTCCATTAACATAAAATAGTTAGTAGCTTAAAATTATTATCAACCTAAATAGTAAAATTGTAACTTTTAGAGATTGTATTTAAGCACGTATTGACTGCTATACTCATATCACCGGTATAATCCATGTACTAATCATCACAATGATAGCTGTCGCGTCTATTATAAATTTGTGCATTACCTGCAACACAAAAATGAAATAATATACTCAAATCTTAATATTGCACTAACAGAATCTGCAAACAATGTACACCTTTTTTATGTTATGTTTGCACGTTTTTAGCTTGCAAATAATTTGTTTTTACGTCAAAATTATTTTCAGGTTTTAAAGGCAAGCTTGTATCATTAATCGATGCCCATTTACAACTCAATTTCGACTTCTTAAAAAAAATATTGCGTTTATTTGTAAACATCGAATAATTTTATTTTTACGGTGTTTGTTAGGGTAGTTATAATTTGTTTTTACTTTTTTAATTTGTTAAATTTTCTTAATATAAAATGAAGAGTGAGTAATATTTTATTTTTAAGTGTAAAATTATGTTGAATGTAAGGGTGAAATGTGAAGTAGTACCTGATACCTGATTTATTTTTAAAAGTTTTTTTTAAGATAGTTTCATTGCATTAATTAACTGATATTATAAAACATTATTTATTTAAACAAATTCTTACATTTAATTTATAATATGTACCATGACTTTCTTAAGCGATAGTAAATATAGGTAATATTAATTATTTATTGATGTTAAATTTTCTAAGTGCATAACAAGAGCATAGATGGCGCTTAGTATTATAATGAATATTAATATAATTCCTTGCTGCATTTAGTCTAAATATTTATATAAAACTATAGTCTCAATGAATATATTGTGTTATCCTAAATTTAATATCGCTCATAATATTTTGGTTAGTAGTACTTCTCAAAAGTGTTCAAAACTTAAAAGTTTTTCCATTTACAACAGGCATATTAATTTTCTATGCGTACATATTTTTTGCGTTTATGCAATAACATAATATTTTATTGATATTTATAAAAGCTATCGTATTTTATATTTATGGTAATGTTATACATATAAAATGTAGATTGTGTTCATATGACTTATAAGCTGCCCTTAAATGGTATTCCGATGCACGCGACGCGAGACCGCGACCCGAGCCGAAAATAGGGTCGCGGAGCCACTGCTTAGTATGAATTTATGTATATGGAGCACAAAACAATCCGCTCGACAAGCGTCGCGCGACCGCTGAGCGTGGCCAGAGAATCTGATTCGCTGGTTTGTCTGTGGCTAGTCGCGGTCGCATGAATCGGAAGGCAACCTTTACAGTAAGTTATACTTAAATGGCTATCGCCTACTATTTTGGTATCTGAAGCTATCCAAGTATTTATTTATATTAAAGTTTACCTTCGTTTTCGCTTTATTAAATGGTACTTGAGAACTGTAAACCATCAAATAGAAAAAAGTAAATATTATGTATATCGACCATCCAAAAACCTGTTTCCACATTGTTATATGAATTATATTATGTATGTACTTTCGGGTATATTCTTTTACATCCTAGCTTTTGCTCTATGGTCTTTGTACAACATAGACTATTTAATAATAGTCAGTGACCATGCAACTTATTATTTATCTCTATCAATTTAACATAGCTTAAAGCCAAGAATAATATAGAGTAACAAGTAACAAAATACTGTAGCAGCAGCAATGTTATTGTGTAATGTGTATTAGTTTTATATATCTATCTATTTATCTACAAAGATAACCTTACTATCGATATAATATTATTATATACTTTGTATTCTACTTTTTACAAAGCTGACAATCATTCCATTAATCTAACGAAAATAAAATATGCCATACACGATTTATATTTATTTTTCTTATTTTAACAAAATCCCAATTTTTGCTTTTTAATACTATAATATATTCATCAAAACAACTTTTACAGTTATTAATTTTAAAAGCACGGCTAAAGTTTAAGTAACAAAAGAAAGGTACATGGGCCATGGCGAAGCACAGACTAGTCCAGTCTACTTTATCTTAGAGTCCAGTCCAGTTTCAAAGTCGTGTGGAATATTAATATTTGCAAGGTACTATATAAGTACAGACTGCTCTGAATTTAAACTTGTTCCACTGACTAAGTTGCTGAAACTTCGGTTTAACGTCTGACTTCCGAGCTCACATACGAGAACACATATAAAATTCTCCAGTTTCCAGTCCTCCCGTGACCACGGCTGCTGGAAAGTAGCCGAAACGTCGAGAAAAAGAAAATTGCACCGCGACACAATCCGTGTGTCTAAAACAATGAACAATATTCGCGTAAACATGAGAAATCAAAAAGTTGAAATTTAGTAAGTAAATAATAATGTTTTTGTTAAAAATTTACTTCATAGCCTTTTACAGGCCTTAAAATAAAAAAAAATCGAATGTTGTCAAAAGTGTTGTGTTGTCATGAGGTTGTCATAATAAATGTCAATGTCATTATAAGTCGGAAATCAGAATTTTGGCTCATAGATGTGGAATATTACTTTCTAAGACAGTGATTTAAATTATAATAATGAATTTTAATGGTCATAATTGAAAGGTCTGGTTAAAAAAGCTGCGAAAACCATTATAAAAATTGCAATCGGTGCGCAAATAACAATATTATACGAAAATGACCTCTTACCCCAATCAAACCGATTATCAGTGGCAAACTCAAAATAGTGCTCCTAATAATTATTCATTCAATACTTCTAATACTTTTGGAGATGCAGCACAAACTTTAGGTACCAATAATTTAGTTATTGAGCATACCTTCTATTTAAATTTCCGACTGTACAATGAATTTAAATCTGATGCTAACACACTGCTGTTAAATGTTTTTGCTATTGAACTATGGTGCAAATGCAAATGATACTACATTTTTTGTTTTTAGACTTCCAAAATTTTACCACTGAGCAACAAGACTATTCTTTTGATCATGGAGGCCAAACAGGAATCCCGGCAAACAACAATCAGTACTACAATCCAACAATATTTACTCCTGCGCCAATACCTGGAGATGCACCAACCGAGTCATCGGAGTTTGATGAGCCACCTCTGCTTGATGAATTAGAAATATATCCAGATAGAATCTTAGAGAAAACTCTTGCTGTACTTAATCCATTCCATGGGCAATCAAAAGCCGATGATGCCAATTTCTTGCTAAAAGATACAGATATAGCTGGACCTATTGCTTTTTGCCTTGCTCTAGCAGTTTTTCTATTTTTGTCTGGTAACAAAGCCCATTTTGGCTATGTGTATGGTTTATCAGTTATGTCTGTGATTTTAATGTACTTCCTTCTGTCACTGATGAGTCGCACAGAAGGTGTGTTTACTGTGTTGAGTGTAGCAAGTGTTTTGGGTTACTGTTTGTTGCCTATGGTAGTATTGGCTGGGTTGGGGATATTCATTACACTTGAGGGTGCTATCGGTATGAGTTTGTCAGCGGTAGCTGTTATTTGGTCTGCCCTTTCAGCGAGTCGGCTTTTTGTAACCATGTCGGGGGATTCAGAGCAGAGGCCACTCATTGCTTATCCTTGTGCCTTAGTGAATGGTGTGTTTGCACTACTAGTCCTATTTTAAATATTATGCCAACTTTATTCTTTGAAAACATTTCAATAAAGACTAGTAGTTTCAATTATAACAGAAAAATTAAGGTAGTTAATAATAAAATAATGAATATAAAACATTATCTCTTCAACAACACTAACATCTAAAATCTTTTAGAAAATATTGTTACAACAATATTTCTATTGATGTAACATATTGTATACTATAAAAAATATTATTTTTTATACAAATTGTTACTCTGAATTCAAAGATCTTGTAATTTAAATAAATTCTATTAGAATATTTTTGTTTTAATTACTCAATAAACATCCTTATCGTTTTTAAACATCATCATTAAATTGGTTTAATTCATACTTGCATGCCTTATTTGAAAGAAATTGGTGACACAGATATACTCCATTTAGATCTACTTTAATCTACAAATATATTAAATTCAACTATAATAATGTGTCATTGTATTTCTTTTTTAAAAGTAAAGTACCTGGGTAACCAAGCTTTGCTTGGAGCTCTAGAAGATAAATCAAAGTCCCAAAAATATTTTACTGCTGTTGAACCCACCACACAAGATTATCTCATTTAAAGTATAAGATCATTTACATTGCTATAATTATTATTTTTGTTAACATTAAGATTAAATTGGATCTGAACAGTCTGTAGTTGAAAGGTAATGATTTTTGGCAGTCTTTGTTTGTATGTATGTTTGTTCCACTGCACCATAGCGTCTAAACTACTGGTCCGATTTTAATAAATAAGGAGTATGTTACCTGGGCTATTATTACGAATCTATAGTGATTCGTAATAATAGCTAGGGTAACATAGGCTATAATATAATTTATATGGTCGGGTTATAGTTTTTTATAAAAATAGTAGTTATTTTGAATATAATTTACCAATGATAATAAGAACTACACTAAGCTTGGTCTAAAAGGAATTAAAACTTGTAAATTATTTTACGACATATTATTATACTATAAATATTTACTATTACATTCGATTGTATAGTGTTGGTCGGTCACTGAAAAAGTTCTTTAAAATCATAACTTGAGCAAAAGCTACACACACTATAGCTAAAGTTTCGCCTGTGGACCACCAAAAAACTCTCTCATTGAGATCTTCTGCCCTTTTTCTGCCCTGAGCCTCTCTTAGCCTATGGTGGGTTTGGTGGTCAATAATTCTATTGAGTGCCGAGTGGATTTCTTCAGCTGAAGTCTCCAACTGAAACAAAAAAATATATATATATTATGTTTGTACCTCAATATAATATGGAAATACAATGTTACAGGAATGCAGAAGTTACATGAAATAAAAAATATCAATTACCAATTCACCATAAAAGTAAATAAATATTTTGGTAAACAAATAGCAAACCTGTGTTAGGACAGTTGCATGATCACCAACTCCTGGAAGCTTCTTCTCTGGTCCAACATTAAACTCCATATACACCAGTTTATGGGAAAATGTACTGAATTCATTGCTAAAACACACTTTGTAGACACCTAGAATACAAAAGTGATAAGAATTATTGTCTGTGTTATAAAATTTTTATTGATTTTAATGTCTGTACACTTTATACTACTTTATTTAACCTTGAAGAATTATGTAGTACATGTAAAACTTATTACTATACTACTATATATCATGATATTTATGTAAAAACACAATAAATCACCTGTTTGCTCAGCAGTGAACTGGTGGGAATCATATTGCATTTTCTGCTGTTGGTATAGAATCTGTTTATTTGGAGCCTCTATTTTTACGTCAACATCGTACTGGCCGCCTGTAATAACCTGAAATGAGAACGTTTTTGAGTTATTTGTTAAACTTGCCACATAATTAGTGTTGATGAAGGCATTCAAGGAAAACCAGTCATTGATCTTAGGAAATATATATCTATGGATAAAATCTTGTTATTTCTTATTTGAAAAGAACAACAATAATAATTATACCTGGTATTCTAAAGAAGCTGATGTATTCTTCTCAATTTCTTGATAAAAACATTCCACTGCACTATCGGGTAACTCAAATGTGAGTTCTACACTCTTGGAAAATATACCATTTAGTAAGCCGACTAGTATTGTTAATAATAAAAATAAATTTAACATTTTGTTTTCGACGACAAACTTCTTCTGTTTTTTCCTTTACACCGTTTTATCTATTTGACTTTCATTAAATCCCATAAAATCCCAATTCCTATAGCATTGTTTGACATTGACTTTGACAGTAGGTCACCTTTTTGGGGGTTGACACGTAAGTAAAAATATTAAAGCTGCGTTCATAAAATATTGTAAATTAGAAAATTATTAAAATATCATTATTTTGCGTCACGATCTTTGTGTTACAAAAAATTAAACAAAAAAACGACAACAAATACACAATAAAAAAGAATCTAATTTGGACTCGGTATAAAGAGCGTTTTCCCATAGGGATGGTGCCTAGTGTGGATTATCACATTTTTATAAATGAAGTTTTAAAATTGTTGAATAGAGAAATTTACATCTAAAAAAAATCGTATTTAGGTTGACGTGATTAAAAATTATAAGCAAATAAAGTCCGCCATCTCTTTCTCGCCAAACGATTTGTTATGTCACTACTGCCTGCTTGCTACTGCCATACATTTTTTAATGGCAAATAAAATCGCTCTCTTTCATATTGTATTTATTTATTAAAAATAGATATGGCATCGGCTTATAACCATTTGCCAGTGTCAAGTTAAAAAGGCGGGAAATAGAACTTATGTTTCAATTTTCAACACCGTATTCCTATATTGTCAAGTCTAGTCAAAGTTCAAATATATAGTCAGTACAGTTCATGAGTCATGTCAGTCGATTCAGTAAAGTGGTAGAAGTTTTACTGAAAGTTCCTAGGTTTGGCGGAAAACCACAAAATAGCACGTTTTTAGAAGTTGTACCACTTGCCCACACTTGTGCACGTTAACGAATATTTAATGGTTAATGTTCTACCAGTATTACACATTAAGAACCGAGATAACACAAATTTATGAAATATTACAAATTCCACAACGTCACCCATTGAACTCCCCGGCAAAACTCCTTTCACATTGTAAATTTAAATTGTTTGTTTATTTGTTATTTTTTAAGATATACGAATATGGGTTCTAGATTGTATATTAACAAGTTGTCTAAATGCGCGTCTCTCCTGCGCGTTTTTTTTCGAAACATTACACAAAATATTGAAACATTGGGGCGTGGCTATACACATTTGTGTAGGAATAAATAATGTTTTTGTCTTCCGAGACGGACAGAAAACATTCCCCGCGCGGGTAGAGAGGGGAAGGAACGTTTCATTTCTTTATCCACACCACTCACATGACCATTAAACATAGAAATACGGAATAAATTATTTATCAATCCCAAATATAAAAAATAATAAATAAAAATAATAATAATAATAATAATAAATAATATTTCTATTCGTAACTCCTGATATATACTAAAATTACGGGTCAGTAAATATGGCCTAACTCGAAATCTGGGGGTCTAAAAAGGCCACTTTAGATGTTTCATATATTTTTTGCCATACAAAAATCGTCAAATGATAAAATGGCTACATGATTCATCTGATTTCATCATATTAGAAAACATCAATTTTGGGAGTTTTCAATAGAAATGCGTAAAACGGCGCACATAATATGAGTTGAAAAAAAAATGAAACGCCTAAAATTGCCTTTGTAGTCCCCCTGTGTTTTCTCCTAGATTATGCATCTGCATCAATCGCTAAAACTGCGAGTGCTTACGTCTTCCTTATGGGAACTCATGGTCTTGTCTACACAAAATGTTTTGTTTCAATCAAATACATTTTCTTTAGCTGTCGCCAGCTAAAATGAAAACAAATGAAATGAGCAGGAGCCGTGGCTTAACATCGAATAGAGGAAATAAAATTTTTTAGGCAACATTCCTATAATCCAATCTGTTAACCGATATCGTGCCGATCACCGATGTAATATCATGTTTCAGCTTACTCAGTACTTATCATCTATGATATCATGTAAAGTCTACAGTCGGTTAAATATAGGAAGTCTTCCGGACGAGGGCGAGTTCGGGGGTTCGAGAACGCTTGAGTTCGGGGATGTTTTGAGTAGTGGGAAGGGGAAAAGTAGTAGGGTGGAGGAAGAGAGGAGCCGTCGCCAGGGGGAGGGGGGGGGGCGGTGGCTATAGCCGGGATGGGATCACTCTCGAGGAGGTGCTGGGTGATTGGTCCATGCACTCTAATTCGGAATCGGAGGTCCCCCGTACCAAACGTTTGTACTCCGAGATTTCCGACACGGAGGACACGGAGGGCGTTATGGAGCTAGCTTGGGCAGTAAAAAATCTGTCTGACAAGCGTGGAAGGGCTCAAGGTTCGATTCTATTAATTAATAAATCAGTGTACAAACAGCACTCGTTGGGTTTGGTCATTTATCATCCCTTCTATTAACTGTAGAAACACTACAGTCTGATTCTAGGCTCACCAGTGCCCGACAAGCGCTCAGGGAGCGCGCGAAGGAGGCTCGTGAGGCCGATTTTGTTGCCGCCCTGGAGAAAAGGGCTTATATTATAACGGCTACGGAGACGGCCGAGATTCCTCCTGGTCCTCTGGACCTCGACGTAGACAGGATGGGGGCTGATGAGCTGGTAAAAGCGGCCGAGGCAAATCCTCCAGGAGATCCTCAGCATAGCTGGCAGGTCCACCAACCTGAAGGGGGGATATGCCGCCAAAATAAGGCGGGCCACTGGCGCCATTAAAACGGTTGATGAGGCGCTGGTTTACCGCACGGAGGCGAAGGAGACACGTCGCCTTCGTGCGGACAATAAGGCGCAAGACGCCAAAGAAGAACACGCAGAAAGCCAAGGCACGCCCTTCCTCAAATGATAAAAAGAGGAAGGAGGCAAGGCTTGTGCTCCCCAGCTCCTCCGCCGTAATCGTTAAGTTACGGCCGGAGGCAGCCACGAAAGGGGAGACTTATGGATCAACTTATGGTGCTGACAAGGGCCCAACAGCAGCTCAATCTCGAGGAGCTGGGGATTGGGCCCCTCAGACTGAAAAACGGCGGCGACTGGAGCTCGCCTCATAGAAGTGATGGGACGCGCCAACGCTGATCAAGCGGATGTCCTGGCGAAAAGGATGGGGGAGCTGCTTTCCGATGTAGCGGACGTGGTCAGGCCCGTCAAAACAACGGTATTTAGGTTGATGGGTCTGGATGAGACTGCGACACGGGACGGGGTAAAGGCAGCAATGGCTGCGGAGGGGGGCTGCTCTCGGGAAGACGTATGGGTTGGGGATCTGCGCTTCGACTTCCGGGGCGTAGGCACTGTACGCGCTTCCTGCCCGTTGGCCGCAGCCAAAAGGCTTAATCATTAATCTTAATCAGCGATCCGAATTGGCTGGAGCAAAGTGTGGCTCCACCACGAGGGGATATGCCCAGGCTCTGCTATAGGTGCCTGGGAAAGAGGCATTTGGCAGGTCTCTGCCAGTGCGAGAAGGACCGCAGCGGTTTGTGCTACCGCTGCGGCCAGCCAGGGCATAAGGCGGCTGGCTGCGACTCCTCTGTGCTCCGCTGCGCGGTGTGTAGTGACGCGGGGCTTAAGGCAGACCATGTGATGGGGGGCAGAGCATGTAATCCCCCATCAGTTCGCGGAAAGTTTCCCTCATCCCCACGTCCATCGGGGAGGGGGCTGCTGGCGCCTGAGGCCGAGATGTCTGAGTAATGCCAGGACATCTCGGCTTCCTTCAGAGTAATGTCAACCACTCTGCCGCGGCTCAGGACCTCTTCCTGCAGTCGATGGCAGAGTGGTTGATCCATGTGGCGGTAGTGGCGGAGCCTTATTTTGTTTCTCCCTTGCCACACTGGGCAGGGGATGATGCAGGTTCCGTCGCCATTGTGATGAGGCCAGATGCTGCCCCCCCCCCTCATACCCAGAATGAGGGGGGGCTGGATATGTCGTTGCCGCTCAATAGTCGATGTATACTTCTCCCCGTACCGCAACCTAGCCGCCCTAGAGCCATTCCTCGATGCTCTGGGGCCGTTGATCAGGAGGCTAGCCCCCCTCCCCGTATAGTGGCAGGGGACTTCAACGCTAAGTCCTCGGCGTGGGGTTCACTTGTCACTAATCCGAAGAGGAGGGAAGTGGAGGAGTGGGCTTTAGCCTCGGGACTGTCCCTTCTCAATACAGGGACAGTCCTCACCTGCGTGCGGCGGACGGGCGGTTCAGTGGTGGATCTGTCGTTCGCCACTCCCGACGTTGCGCGCAGGGTGGCAGGGTGGAGGTGGTAACGGAGGTGGAGACACTCTCGGACCATCGCTACATATTCGAGGTGTCACCAGCCTCCGCATCGAGCTCGGCGTCGGTGTCCGGGGGACGTAGCAGGTTCCCGCGTTGGGCACTCAGTAAGCTCAACCGGGAACTAGCGGAGGAGACGGCCATCGTTGGCCGCTGGAGCCTCCCGTCGTTGGAAGGTTTGGGGGTGGACGAAATGGCTGGCTGTTTCGGTGACGTACTTACTAACGTCTGCCGGGCAGCCATGCCAAGAGTTTGGGTTCCTCCCCCTCCTCGACGGACGGTGTACTAGTGGCCGACCTTCGCGTCGCCTGCGATGCGGTGCGCCGCGCCTATGTTCGCAGCAGGCGGCGCCGTCCCCAGGACGAGGAGCTTGATGACCAGCTGTTCAGGGTCTATAATGCCAAAAGGGAGATCCTACAGCTGGCCATCAGTCGGGCCAAGGAACGAGCGTGGCTGGAGCTGGTGGAGGGTCTGGAGAACGACCCGTGGGGTCGACCGTATAAGAGGGCGCGAGACAAACCTTGCGCCCAGTCGGCCCCACTGCCGGAAACGCTTCAGCCGGAACTGCTGGGGAACATCGTCCGGGAGTTGTTCCCGGACCCCCCGGAAATGGCCCGACAGACGCCGGGCTCGATGGAGGAGGGTGTTCCGCCACCCGACACCGACTTGGAAATAGAGGCGGTTCTGTCCCGCCTCCGTAGTAAGAGCCTGGACGCCTGAGACGACGCCTGGTCCGGACGGGGTGCACGGGAGAGTCCTATCTATAGCTCTCATGCACCTCGAAGACAGCCTTCGGGAACTGTTCAACCGCTGTCTACAGGGCGGTCAGTTCCCGAAGGCGTGGAAGGAGGGTCGGTTCGTCCTGCTACCTAAGGGCGGGCGCCGGGCGAACACCGGATTGTGCGTCGGCGGTGCGGCGGGGCGGTCGGTACGTGTAATAGCCTCCCGCCTCGTTCAGCACTTGGAGGAAGGTCCGGGGCCCGGATTGTCAAACTCACAGTTCGGGTTCCGGGCCAGTCGGTCGACCATCGACGCAGTGAGGCTCCTGAAGTCGGTGACGGATGAAGCGGAACGCGGGAGGGATGGAGTGGAGGTGGTGGTGGCGGTGTCCTTAGACATCGCCACTAAGGTAACGACCTTTCCCCTGCGAGATCAAAAAAAAAAGGATAACTTTTTCGTAAATGAAAATTTGTTATGTCAAATGTACGTCATAGCCTATATTTAGTTTTGTAATCTTTGTATATAATTTATTTTTCAATGTGAAACATCTATGATTAATAATTATAAGATAGGTCTTAGATTAATAGCTAGCCCCGGATCTAGCCGGGCTGGCAAGTTTAGAGGGCGGCAAAATTCACACTTTACAGACGAATGGACAACCCATCATCATTTATTTGACTTTGACCACAGAATAAATAATAGTACAAGTACAGAAATTTCACTACGTGTATAATTGTTTTACTATGACCATATCAACTCGAGCGAAACCAGAGGTACAGAACACGTACCAGTTCATTAAACTGGTTCACTTTTTCCAGATTCGGCATTTAATTTTCGTTTACGTGTTGGTTCCTTAATGTTCATTGTACCAGATCTCATTTCTCTAAGTATTTGCAAGATTGATTCGTCAACAGCATATCTTGATTTATCCGGATCTTCATTTTCGGTATTTGGGAGTCTTGATAGGACTTGATTACGTTCAATAGGAATAATACCTGCTATTCGAAAACCAGCTTTAAGGTTTGTCTCAACGTTCCCTGATAATCCATTAATAAGCAATTTTAAAACTCTTGGGAAGTATCCTTTCGGTACTGAAGCTTGGGTTCTGCCATCTGTTTTTTTTCCATTTTAATAAAATGTTTCTCCATGCAATTATTTTCATGGGCCTAAAAAAAGCGATATCTAGGGGCTGCGTTAAATGGGTAGAATTTGCTGGTAGAAATATAAATTTAATATTATGTTGTTCACAGATTCTAATCACTTGTACTGATAAATCAGATGATAAGTCACCTATCAGAACTTTTTTTCCAGATTTTTCTTTAAAGAATGGAATAATAATGGACTTAATATAATCTTCAAAAGTGCTGCCATCAATCCATCCAGATGGAGTTCTATTGAAGCGTGCACCTTTAGGTCCGCCTGTAGCCCAAGTATCATAAATATTGTTGGCATTATAAATTTCATATGGAGGCAGAAGCTCTCCTGCAGCTGTACCAGCCATCATTATAGAAATTGAAGATTTTGACTGGTGGAGAACTCTTTCAGGGTACTTAGTACCCCTTTTCACTATAACCTTCTTGCGTCCAGGGTCATCACTGAGGTTCGTTTCATCATAGTTAATTATATTTTTAGGATCAATTTCTTTCAGTGATTCCTCTAACTCCCCAAAGTATTCTTTAATTGTATCAGGTGAAACTTGAGCCCTTGACTTTTTTATGTTTTGACACATTCTCAAAGAAATGGAATTTATGTCTTTTTAAAAATCTTGTGGCAAAATCTGGCCCAGGCATGTTGTTTTTGAAACGTTTGTGTGTTATACCTAGATTATCCAAATACAATTTAATTACAATTCTTAAATCATAAGTGTCTAATGGTTAACCCCAATTGCCGCAAATATTTAAATAATTCACGATGTGGCGTTCTGTGTCTTCGTCTAAAGCATTCTGACCACCTTGTGTTTTCATAGTTTTCCTATTATGTCGATATAGCACTGATTTGTTTATATTGTATTTTTCTGCAATAGACACTTTGGAGTTGTTTGAAACTCTTCCAAAGCAAGTTTAATTGTATTAGGGTCATATTTGCGATACTGCTTACCTCGTGGATCGGGCTTATAGTTTCGAGGCATTATTGTATGAGAAATAAAACAATGTAAATATAAACAAAAATAAATGAAATACCTTACTAGTTTATATTATTCTGTTAAGAATGAATTAAATTAAAAAATATTGAATGGATTAAAAAATATTCAAGAAAATTAAAAACGCTTTAAGTAACTAAAAGAGAAGTTTGAACTGTAGATAACCACTACAATCTTTGTGGCAGCCCTGACATAATCATGGCTAATCACCCCTCTTTCGTAACTAATCACCCCTTGGCTGTGTCTATTAACCATATTTGCGTGCCTATTAACCTCGATTTTTAAAACCAAGGAGTTTTAAATTAAAAAGATTTTAATATGACAGGAACAGTGGAAATATTCCATTCCCGATACTTTTAGTGCAGCCCTCGTAGGATTAAAATTAATTTAAAGCAAATGTACATATTATGCGGCTCTACTTCAGAAAAATGGTAGGTATGTACATAAATGATTAGGCCTCATTTTTATTTATTTATTAGTCAAGACAGAATAACGTGCGTCGAGGCAGCTAGTACGATAATAATATTAGGTCATTACATATAAAATTGGCGTTTTGTAAAGGAGGAACATAAAGTCGTTTTTTAAACATAATATATTTATTTAATCAAAGTATATACCATTGCTATCTATGCACTTTTGCCATCTCATAGGTAGTTCATTGATTCCTTTACTAAAAAAACCATTCGGACAGGAACCAATAAAATCTTTGAAGGCGCTTTGGACTGCCCCATCGGAGTTGAATTTTTTACCTTGCAAGATGTTATCCACATTTCGAAAAAAATGGTAAAATGTTGGAGCAAGGTCCGGGGTGGATGTCTTAGACATTTCAATTTAAGCTCCTCTAATTTGGTAGTCATCTGTTGTGCAGTGTGTGGTCTAGCGTTGTCCTGAAGCAGCAGTGGCCTAGAGCGAATGACGTTTCCGATTATCGTACAGGATCCACTTTTCATCACAGGTAATGATTCGATTTTTGGATTAAACCATTTTTATCACTAACACCGCAGCCTACAGCTAACTCGGATGTGGTTTGTGATGGATCTGCTTCCACAATATCCTTCAATTCTTCATTATCATGTTTGGTTTCCGGCCGTCCACGGGTCTTGTTCTGCAGGTCGAAATTTCCAGAACGAAAACGTTGGAACCAAAAACGCACTGTGTTTTCTTTTGCGACACCACCGCCATACACATCGCTAATCCTTCTCGTAAACTCGTACTCGAAAATAATACGATATTTCAAGTTTTCCATTTCGTAAACAGAGTGACGCAAAGAAAAAACCAAAAGAGGAAAAACAAATGAATTACGGTTTTCGAAACACAAATGATGAGTATGTAATGACATGAGTAAATAGCGGTATAAATTTGAAATTGGAATTCCTAACCAAAGAAGATATATTTGAGATCAAAGTGGCCAGTACGACAAAACGCCAATTTCATATATAAGGACCTAATATAATTATTTAACTGTAATGTTTTCATATTTTTTTCTACCTATGCTCCTTGCGAATAGTTATTTAGGTCCATAGGTAGAATCATAATAACTAGATTACATGAATAAAATAGGATATTATATATCATGAAATAGGACAGTAAATACACATCATAAAAATATTGGAACTTGATTCTTGCATACGCGGCAACACTGAATGGCGATTTTGAGTTCATATAATTCTATGTTGAAATTTCGAAATTTTACGATACTTAGGTAACTACTTACTTTTTATTTCTGGTCGAATTATTTTTACATAATTTTACTAGGTACGCAACTTGGCATTTTTTTCCGATTTTAACTAAAATTAAATAAAATATTAGGGATGTAGCTTTTCGGTTCAGCTGAGTATTGATTGCAGTATTTAACAATTACGTCAGCTCGGTCTGGTAGAGCGCCTAGAGCTTCCTAAGTTAACTGGCGCGAATTAACTTTTTTGACTTTTTCTATGCTAAATCGTTTGTTCGTGATTGTTCGATCAAAGGCATTTGTTCGATTTTAGTTTTTTCATAAATCAAAAAATAAATTCGTACTTTAAGTTGGCGGGCGCATGTCATTTTTTTTACTTTTTTCTTCCTAAATCTTATGTTCGTGATTTTTCGATCAAATTTAGCGTTTGTTCGATTAATTTTATTTTAATATTAAATTAATTTTAAAAATTCTGACCTGAAGTTGGCGGGTGCAACTCAATTTCTTTTACTTTGTCTTCGCTTAATCGCTAGTTTGTCGTTTGTTCGTGGTTGTTCAATCAAATTTGGCGTTTGTTCGATTTCCATTTTTTATATCAATTATTATCAAAACCTAAAAATTGGCGGCACATTTAAAAAATATAAGAGTAGCCTAAAACATTCAATTAACTTCATGAGTTACATGTAACTCAAGTCTCTTTCTCTTTCGTTTGTCTCTGTATCTCCTTTCCTTGTTTATTTGACAAAAAATAAATGAAGTCAAGTAATTATATCTTTGATCCATTACATATTGGACCAGTATCTTTGATAGATGTAATAACATGTAATAGTATAATGGTTCGAAATCAAATAACTTAATATGTGCCAAACAGACCGACCAGCCTGCAAATCCAGCACCGGTACTAATTACGGCCATTGTATTAGCACAGTTCTATTTTCAGTGCTTTGAATTTTCCCGGGCACACCGGATTCCGAATCATATAGTCTCAGCCTAAATGAATGGACCTCACAAAAACAGCTGATTTTAGAAGAAAGAAAAGACTGCCATAACGTCAATACAATCAAATTTTACACATTGGCAAAGACCTTAACAGCGCCGTAAAGTGTACGTACTGAAATTTTATTAACTTGACTAAATTTTTTTATTATATCTTTAAACGTCTTTACATAAGCAGTAGAACTTATACCCAAAATATCCGTAACTGATTTTGAACGACCTTAACTATTTAATATGTCTTTGTCATTATATTATGACATATTGGTGCGATAACGGATATCGTTGCTAACTTAGCGTTACGTGACGCTATATTTCATTAGAAATTGTATTATTGACAAAATCATGAACTAAAGGGCCATACTGAAGAACGTCCAGCCTAAAAATCCAGCACCGGTCATTAGTGTCGTGTAGTACATTGTTAGTTTTGTTAGTAAAAGTAAAAATACATTTTATAACAGTAAAACAATTTATTTCGAAAATCAAGACAATACAACAAACATCGATTTAAATTGCCTGCTATACACATTACACATACTATTAAATCTTGAATATTATGAAAGCTGTGAATATAAGTGCATTGTTAGTTTTGTTAGTAAACAGGGCAAAGTAAAAATACATTTTATAACAGTAAAACAATTTATTTCGAAAATCAAGACAATACACTTGAAAAATTCAGTTTTACTTAAAGTTCAACAATGCTTCACTTATAAATAAATTCTAAAAGCCATGATCGATTTCAACAAAAAAGAAGAAAAAATACTGTGAATATAATGTCTTAAAAGTTATACTTACGAGTTAAGGGACTATAAGGGTTTTTAAAATGCATACAATACTTAAATTCGTGTTGTGATTTTAGAACGCGAGGCCGGCGTCCGCGTAGGTGGTGAATATCTTCTCAATGGAGTTGGCATACGCGGCCGTTCTCAGATCTAGACCCAGGTTGAACTTCATGGCGGTCTTCATGATAGCCTGAAAATAACAATAATAAATAATGAAATACATAATGAATATTTATTCATTAATTAAGTGCAGTAATTTATTTGATTATTTCTTTTACCGTAGAAGAACCATGCTGCGGAAATAATACACCGACTTGACCAGACAATATATCTATATATTATATAAATAATGAGGATCAATCACTAACACCGGGTTTCTGAAAGGCTAATCAAATAGTTGATGAACTAACACGTTGTTGAGTTAACAGGCTTGTTAAATCAATTTTCGTTTCTGAAACGCTGATTAGTGAAAAATGTACTAATCATTGATCAAATTGACATGACACATACAAGCAGATACAAGCCTTAAATAGCTTTTCTGAAACCGAAAACAGCGCTTGACATGTTGTTTGACCATTCGTTTGACATTAGTTTTGTTAACTAACACTTTGATCAAATCAAACGACTGATCAAGCTTTTTGCAACTCAATTTACACTTGACAAGAGATTTTACCGCTGATTAGTTGATTTTGGCGTTGATTAGCCTTTCAGAAACCGGGGGTTAGTAGCATATCTGATTTTAACTAAGTACATCGTATGTGTATTAACTTATTGAGCATTTTATTTTTTAAATTATTAAAATCCGTCAAGAAATAGTGGATTTATTAAAGTTTTTCTGAACGGCTAGTTTGAAACGTGCGCTTCCGCTGAATTGGTTACGATGACGTCATCTGTCGGGATCCGTGCCATCTGTCGGGATTGCATACGTTAAATATTTTAGTTGTGTTTAGAGTAGTGACGTCACAGCGACTGGGTTAATTCTCGGACGCGACGCGACGCGGACGAAAATGTAAAAATTATTAACTATAATTTTAAATAACCAAAAAGTTAAAATCTATAACCCAACTACTCAAATTATGTAGCCTATGTAACCCGGGCCATTATTACAAATCAATTGATACCTCATTCATTATAATCAGATAAGTAGTTTAGGCGCTACGATGGTACAAACATACATACATTCATACATAGGCTGTCAAAATCATTACCCTTCCTCCTTCCATTCTTTTGGCTTCGTCGTAGTCAGGACTTCACGTAATAAAATGCGATGAACTCACCCTAGCAGACCTCTCCATAGTGTAGTCCAGGCCGGAGTGCACGATGTCCTTCTCGGAGGCACCAGAAATTCTCTTCTGGAAGGACTCAGACGGTGTGACCGGGATGCGACCGCCCACGCGACCGAAACGTCTCTCCAGGGACTCTTGCACCGATTCTGATGGTGAAATAATATTTGTTACGAACTGTTGCATCCAATTAAAATCTTTTTTAGGATTCCGTAGTTTACGTCTCGGAACCCTTATGGTTTCGTCATGTCCGTCCGTCTTCGACTTACCGTCCAACCGGTTAGTGCTAGAAAGATGAAACTTTGCTTGCATGTGTGTATTTACCACGTACCTCCCCTACACTTAAAGTGGGGATGTTTTTTTTCCTCGCGTCTAGTGGGGGGTATCGTTGGATAGGTCTTTTAAAAACATTGAGAGAGGTTGCTAAGACGATTTTTTGATTTAGGTATCCGTTTGCGAGATGACAATTTTAAAGCGCAATAAAAAGCAAAAAAATAATAACAAAAAAAGCTAAACGACTGGCTCGAAAAATGTGCAAAAATTCAACATGGTGGCTACCATGTGATGAACTTTAAAGTAAAACTATGACGGCATATATAGATTTGATAGTTTAGGAGTTATAGATGCCTAACTAGTAAAAGGCGCTTACTCGAAAAACTTCGTACAAAAATAACGAAATATTATGAAGTAAACATGTAAAATATTGGTACAATGGTACGGAACGTGTTTTAAAAAAAGAGGAGGTCATATTTTCCACAACTTTTTATTCCTGTTTATTAGGCATCTACAGTGGTAATCACCAAAAGGCCCTTTAATATTATAATTAATATGATAATCTTGAGATATTCTTAGATATAGAAGAATAATTTTATTTGCGTAACTTTACTGTATGAGTACAATAATGTTCAGTACAGACTACAGGCATATTTAGATCAGAATTTATACAGACTCATTAATTTTGTGTTACATTGGCGCCTGCGCCAGGCTAAGCCTGTCCTGCAGATCGCTAAGATTCAGTTACTAGTGGGGACTAGGATTTGTCTTTAAAGCACAGCCGTTAGTTGAGTTTTTTATTTTGTCTAAGGGTACTACTATCAAAGATCTTTGTCCAATGTGCAGTCGAAGATTACTCGGCAATAAGGTTCAAAAGCGGTAGAGCGGACCGGAACTGTACATAATGTAATCCAAGAAGTTGGACATATTTTTATACTATTCATCAAATGAACAAGGAAAGGATATATATATATATATATATATATATATATATATATATATATATATACACAAACAAAAGGGAAAGGGAAAACAGATTGGATAAAAGATTTGATCAAAGATCTTGGATATCCTATTTTTAATAAAATTTCTTGTCTCTGATGAAAAGATGAAGTCATCCAAGTTCTTTGATCAAATACATATTGATCTTTGATAGATGTAATACCACCCTAAGTAATAAAACATTTTAGTCTAAAGTCGCCTAACTAGTAAATTTTAGGCCGCAGTCCGCACCGAGAGACATTTAATGCTTACTTAAGGTGTCGCTTAATAGAGATTTTACTACTCTACTAAGTAGCCCTTTAAGTGAGAATTAAATGTCTCTGAGTGCGGTCGTAAGCAATACAAAAATGGACTCACCAAGCAGCTGATAGTTGGACTCGCGCTCGTACTTGAACGTGAGACGGCCGTACGACACGTGGTTCAAGTTCTTGAGCCACTCGAAGAACGACACGGTCACACCACCGGCGTTGATGTACAGGTCGGGGATGACGAGGATGTTGCGGTCGATGAGAATCTTGTCGGCCGCGGGTGTGGTCGGACCGTTAGCGGCTTCGGCAATGATCTGAAACGTGAAAATCAAGTTGATGTGTCTATGTTCATCATTAATTAAAATTATCTGAAACATAAAAGTTGATAAAAACGCCTAGTGGTCGAAATTAGAACCTAATTAATCTTTAATTTTTAAGTCTTTATTAGGGTTCTTTGGCCTCTTAGTTACGAAATAAAAATTAAAATGTTGTCTATTGAATGTAAAAGACAGATTGACTAATGTCAACGTGTGACAAAATATGATTGTTTCAAAGACGTGGTAGTGTGAGATAATAATCTGAGGTAGTGTGAGTTTTTGTTATTTTTATTAATTTTATATATTTATTAGCATAGCATTATTCGTTTCTAAGAATCAACTATTATTACTATTTGAAAGCAATTCATCTCGTTACTTATTTGCACAAGTAGGCATAGCCTTTATTATTTAGTATATTTTATGACCAACAAAATATATTCTATTCTATATTACTCCTTCTAATGTTAATAATAATATTCGTAAAAAACAATTATGCTTTGTAGAAGTGATGGCGACTGTTATCATTTGTGTAATTATGCAGATACGTTATCACTTATCAGAGTACAGGCCTGCAGTATAAATTATAAAAAGTTTCTATTGAAATTAATAATATTTTTTTGAAAAAGGAAAATCTAACATTACATTCTATAACCGGTAATTTTATTTAACAAGTATAGTAAAGCCATATTAATAAGCCATACGATTTAAAATATAAAAATTGACATGTTTGAAAAAAAGCTAGCTATCTTCTTTTTTTTTTGTGGAAAAATACATAGTACAAATATTTTTTTCATGGCAAGACTAGCATGAACTGTCACTTGTCAGAATGGTAAATGTAGCCATTAATTTAGTATCTAAACCCGTTAAAAGATAGCGCTTTCTCACCTTAGCATTGATCTTGTGGGCGTTTTCCTTGTGGATGACCTGCTCAATGGCGGCCGGCACGAGGATGTCGCACTTCTCGTACAGCAAGTTCTCGCCATCGTATGGCTTAGCGCCTGGGAAGCCGACAATCGTGCCGTTCTCGATACGGTAGTCCTCCAGAGCCTGGACAATGAAAAAAATATTGAAATGTATAATAATGAAAACTTATAATATAAAATTTTGGGTGTGTGGACAATATTGAACAAATCAACATATAACATACAGACTCAAATGCTCACATCGGTTTCCAATAGCAATTAGCAGTAGCTAGTGGCCACATACCCCCAATTAATGCGATCCTGACATGCTTCCTTCGCCTCATCCACATTCTTATAAGAATCTGGCCTGACAAAATAACAATGTCTGACATAAGGGTTTACTATTCATCCTTCAAAAATTCAAGGCCTAGTCACTGTGACAGTCGACAGATCAATTTTAGTTCTCCGCAGAGCAAAATCATGGGTAGCATCTTGTTGAAATTATAACGTTAGCATAACCAACATGTCACATAAACCAGATTCAATATCTAATACAGACAAATTGACGAATTCCGCTAACCACACGTATACGAGTCTAGACCGTCAATTAAACAGGCAATGTCATTTATTACCTAACCCACCACAACCGCCGAACTATTTATAAACGACATTCATATGGAGCGCTCGTAATAGCATTATTGAGCACGCTAGCGTAATAAAAAATAAACCTATTTCAGCACTATTTATGATACTTTTTTAAAAAAAGGAAAGTAAGCTATTGTTTTCCTGTGGGCACTCTTTTCCCCTATGGGGCTCTATGGTCTCTGCATGTGTATTTCGGTATGTATAATGAGCCTGCACGTGCGTTTTCTTTTAATAATCTTGTGTATAATATATTGAGAAAACTTTGACGTTATATAATTCATTCAATATCAAAGGTCGCACCTGTTTTCTAAATTTAGAACGTAATCCAATCTCCGTTCCGCACGGAAACCGAAGGTTCAGAATCCATAAAAAACATACCTTTTTTCACTTAGAGGCAATACTGTTTTTAACATCTAAAATAACACAGTTTTTTTTTTGATAGATCACGTTGACACGTATTTGATAGATCTAAAATCTAAATAATTCATCATACTTTATTTTGTATTTTTACACAAGTTAAAATCGTTTCATCAATCAATGTTTATCTTTCGATTGCTTTTATCGAGCCTGTACATTATTATATTATATAGAAGTATTATAATAGAATCAGTTGGCAACATAAAGACTAAGAATATTTTGAATATTTTGCTCATGGTATAACAACGTAATATGTACTAAGGCGGGTCAATAAGTCCGTGACTTTTTGAATTTCTAACCTCCTTACTGAAAAAGCAACACTACACCTGTCAACAGGCATCTGTCAGTTGACTCCTATCAAAATTTGAACTTGCTGCGTCAGTTAGTTTGTGTTTTACAGCTATCTTTATCAGACTATCCAGTAACTTAAGGAAACAATGGAAAAAAGTGAATTTCGTGTGCTTTAAGCATTATTTTTTGCGAAAAAAAACCATTACCGAGACCAAGGCTAAGCTTGATAAATACTATGGGGACTCTGCACCATCGATTTCAATGGTAAAAAAGTGGTTTACTGAATTTCGTTGTGGCCTTACAAGCACTGAAGATGCCGAACGTCCTGGACGCCCAGTTGAGGTCTCTACACCCGAAACAATCGAAAAAATTCACGATATGGTGTTGGCCGACCGAAGATTTAAAGTGCAAGAGATTGTGGAAGCCATAGGCATCTCGCATGGCTCAGTGGTTTCAATTTTGAATGATCACTTGGGCATGAGAAAGCTTTCCGCAAGATGGGTGCCGCGTTTGCTCACAGTCGACTACAAACGCAATCGTGTAACAACTTCACAGGAAGGTTTGGCGTTGTTTAATCACAATATGGAGGAGTTTTTTAACCGTGGACGAAACATGGATCCATCACAATACACCAGAGACCAAACAACAGTCAAAACAGTGTGTTTCTAAGGGTGAATCGGCGCCAAAGAAGGCCAAGGTGGGTTTGTCAGCCAATAAAGTTATGGCGACTGTTTTTTGGGATGCACGTGGGATAATCCACATTGACTATCTTCAAAAGGGAAGAACAATTAATGGGGAATATTATGCCATCTTATTGGACCGCTTCAATGAGGATTTGAAAAAAAACCGACCTCATTTGGCCAAGAAAAAAGTTCTTTTTCACTAAGACAATGCAAGGGTGCACACATGTGCAGTTGCCATGGCAAAAATCCATGGATTGGGCTATGAATTGATGCTCCCACATCCACCCTATTCTCAAGATTTGGCTCCGAGTGACTACTTCTTGTTCCCAAACCTGAAAAAATGGCTCGGTGGAAAAAGATTTGACTCCAATGATGAAGTCATCTCGCAAACAAAGGCCTATTTTGAGGACCTCGACAAATCATATTTTTTGGAAGGAATAAAAAAATTGGAGAAGCGTTGGACAAAGTGTATAGAGCTCAAGGGGGACTACGTTGAAAAATAAAATGATTTATTTATCAAAAAATCTGTGTTTTATTCCAAAAGTCACGGACTTATTGACCCGCCCTCGTATATGTCACGTTATCGCCGAATTTGACAAGTGTATATATATATATATATATATATATATATATATATATATATATATATATATACACTTGATATATAATATAATTTGTTTTTCAAAGTCACACTACAGTAAAGTCACGAGCGATACAGTATTCACATAACACAGGCGTTGTAATGCTTTCAAGGCCATACAAATAATTAGATTTGAATAATGTGCTCGACATGATTACTTGCTAACAGAATTACTCTATTATTTTCTACTACAAAATTTATTACTATCTACATCTAATTGAATTACTTATATTATTAAGACAGCTTAGTAATACCGAAAGTAACTCTAGATCTAGTTAATTAAAATCTATATTTTGTCCCTTTTAGTGGGATATTACATTGTCAAATATCTCTGATCATCTAAATGATCATATATTAATTAATCCAATATAATTGACTATTTGAGTCATATTTGTGTATTACACTATCAAAGTTCTTTGATCCTATTTTACGTCATATGTGGTTACAATGGAGAACGCGTCGGTGGTGTGCGCTACTATTGTTTCGGCAGTGTCCGTTATTTTACTATTAAAAAAGATTCTCAACACTCCAGTCAAAGGGCGGCGCCATTACAAAGCGATTGCAGTACAAAATAAGATAAAAAAAAGAAAGAAATAAATATAAGATTTCAGGTCAAAATAGAGTCGGGCTCAGGCGTCGGGCTCAGGCATGGGACTCGAGCTCGACTCGACAGATTGATGACAGGTATTGATGCCAGGGTTACCAGATCTCAGAGAATTCGATTTGCCAAAAGACATCGTCGTTTTTAGTATAGCTTGTTTTTTGTTATTTCAGCAAGATTATGCAAGTATATAATTAGAAAAAGAACTACCTACATTACATTATTTGAAACATATTAACGAACAAGAAATTAAAAACTCTTTTTTTATATTAAATAACTGGCAACACCTGTTTCTATGGCCGTATTGGATCCAATCTCTCAGCAAATGTCAAAAATCTATGATCAAGGAGAAAATGAATCATATGTCTATATTACATTAGCCAATATCATTGACTCATAGATCTATGATCCAAGGTAAATGATAGTGTAATATGCCCCTAAACGATACGAATAATTTCATTAAAATGTATGTTTAATACTGCATTTATTTGGAATTAAATATACCTATGGCATATATTTTCATTATAATATCTAAGATGACTCACTGTTCCTATGATTAGGTCATTCACATGTGTTATGACTTATTGGTTATGTTAATAGTCGATTATAGTATTATTAATTCTTTTATAAACGGCCTAATGGCTCAGTTAGACGAAGCGCGCAAAGGTCGATCTCCCTTTATAATTCATAGCAAATTGATCTTTATCGACTAGGCCGCAACGTATCAAGCAAACCCAAAATATTGTTAGGTAAGCGTTGAAAGTTGTGATTCTTGTGGTCATATAAACGCTCGCTAAGAATACATTAGGTATCAAAGTTACTGTATGACAACAATTTGTCTTATGAATGTTTTGTTATTTCTCTTAAGATTGCTTAAGCGGTTACTTGCTGAGAGTGAGATCACCTGTTAGCTAGTTTAACAACTAGCTATTATATCTGGATATAATTTATAAGTATCCAATAAGATATCATTAAAAAAAACGGTATACTCAACGATCTCACGATTACGATAAAAAAAATGCCATATCTATTCTAGTTTAGTATATATATATATATATATATATATATATATATATATATATATATATATATATATATACACACTTAGTCTGGCCATAAATACTGTTACAATTAAATATAAACAAAATATTACATTTTAATTTGGATTCTGTCATTTTTATATGATTGTTCATTGTGTTTTCTCATTTTGGCGCCAATATATTGTACAATATTTTGCGATATTAAAATGGAGTGGGTCATAAAGAGAACCGAATCACTGTCATTGCATTACACAAAGTAGGTATGGAGCCACATGCAATTTTTAAAACTCTCCATACGCTTGGTATTAGTAAAAAGTTTGTGTACCGGGCTATTGATAGGTACAATGAGACATCCTCTGTTTGTGACAGAAAAAGATCTGGCCGTCCACGTAGTGTTCGTATGAAAAAGGTGGTAAAAGCAGTAAGGAAGAGAATTCGAAGAAATCCTGTCCGAAAGCAAAAGATTTTATCTCGGGAGATGAAGATAGCACCTAGAACCATGTCGCGTAATTTAAAAGATGACTTAGGACTTGCAGCCTATAAGAGACGTACTTGTCATTTCTTAACTGATAATTTAAAAAAGACTAGGGTGGTTTAATAGAAACAACTACTGAAGCGGTACGCAAAGGGAGGTCACAGAAAAAATTTGTTTACGGATGAGATTTTTTTTACAATTCAGCAACATTTTAACAAACAAAATGACCATATTTATGTTCAAAGCTCTAAGGAAGCTTCCCAATTAGTCAACAGAGTGCAACGTAGGCACTGTCCGACTTCAATGATGGTTTGGTGGGGTATTAGCTATGAAGGAGTGACTGAGTCATACTTTTGTAAAAAAGTTATCAAAACGGTACAAGTGTATCAAGTTTCATTCTTGAGAAGGTATTGAAGCCCCTTAACAACACCATGTTCCAGTGGCGTGCACAGCATTATGACACTGGGTATGCGGCGAAGTACTCGGTCACAAAAACTTTTTCGTTTATAGATTTTTACAGCCATACAGCCATCAACACCATGTACATCTTCTACGGCAACACAGACAAAACAGCGATCGATCGTCGCGGCGGAAGAAATTCTAATAAGTAAAATAATAAGCATATTTTAAAATATTATAACTACTCACCAGTCAGTCAGCTTCAAGTTTCACATATTCAAGGTTCCGGTTACTTGAGATTACTATATCCCGATGTAAATAAACGCAAGATTTCGGCAACCTCAAATATCTTATCCAAGTGAGTGAGGCCGCGGAATAGAAATTATTTTAATTTGAATATCCCGAATCAGTCCACACTATACTAGAATTACTAAATAATATGCAAGGAAAACAATATAATTTAATCGTGTGTACACAACCACACAGCCAGTTATACGTTTCATAACTTTTAACATGAAATTTTCGAGTTACATTATTTTTTTGCTGGTTTAATTGTTGTAACTCTGGTACACACCAACCTTTAGACAGAATCTGAATCTTTTCACTGAATGACAATTGTGAGAACTTGTTATTTTTAATTTTTAATAAACACACATTATCAACGCAAACCTCACAATCAAATAACATTTTAAAAAAATCAACAAACGCACTAGTCAAAGCAAATCACTACAATTGTTATAGAAACTCAGTAAGAAACTGTTAAATGTACACACTTTCAAATGTTAAAATGAAAAATCTTTTAAGAAAACTATAAATAAACAGGAGCGATTAAATTTTAAACAATGCTTATCACATGTAATATGCAATATGGCCCCCGCGAAACACAAAACGTTTCTTCTATAGCAAATAAAACCTTACTAAACAAAAATGCATAATGTGCATACGTGAATTATTAGATTCGCGTCTATTATTTTTACTCGGATTATAGGCAACGAATAATTTCCGACAAGCCATTTCGGCGGTTTTCGGAAGCGATCGGATAGCCGACAGCCATCGCCTGCCGCGGGAGTTACCGCTATATAATCATGTCGATATTCATGGGTGTGTGCGTTTGCGAAGTATGAAAATTACACATACATGCGATGATTTGTCCTGCAGAACGCAACAGCATGAGATGAGTTGCTATTTATAAAATATTAGGCGTTTTTAAGTTATTATATTTTTTAATTAATTTATTTACTATTAATTAAAATCATCTAAAACGTATGAACGTTTTATTAAAATATCTGCGAATGCAAGTAAAGCACTGCATTTCTGCCTACAAGGAGCGCACGCCCCTGCCATGTTCAATAACCAAGAATGGTCCTTCCAGCAAGACACGGCGCCGGGTCATAAAGCTCGGTCTACGCAGTCTTGGTTGGTAACGAATGTTTCGGACTTCATCGGAGCTGAAGACTGGCCGTCGTATAGGCCCGATCTTAATCCGCTGGATTTTGATTTATGGTCAGTTTTAGAGAGTACAACGTGCTCCAAACGCCATGATAATTTGGAGTCCCTAAAACAAACTAACACACTGTAAAAGTACTAAATGTTATTTGCAATAGAATTTTTTTTTCTTTGTTTCAGTATTTATGGCAAGACTAGGTAAGTATATAATAAAATATAGTCATTTTATGTCTGGCCAGTAGGTGAATATTTGTATAATTATATGAATGTCAGTTCAAAACTCCACAGTTAACCTTTGGAAATGAATGTCAAAATTCAGAATGTTGAATAAAATGTTCGTGACGTAGATAGAAATGTCAAAAAATGTTAATTAAAACTAGGTACGCGTTACTAGTTCACTATCGAGTATAGCTATATGGATATTTTTACGCATCATGATATAGTAAAGTGGCATTGTTTAATGAACGTATGATAACAATACTTTTGATTTTGTACAAAAATATCAACTAAGTATTATAATAAACTAAGAACAATATTATGCAATAAAAGCCTACATATAGCCTATATATACATAATATTATGTAAAAAGGCTTTGCACACCGTGCTACTTTTATCTGCATTGGGCCTTTATTGATTTTACCCGTATCACATGAATATCACATCAAGTGACAACCACGTCAGATAATAATAATATTGGTTTTGTATTGGTCGGCAACTGCAATATCTGCAGTGTTATGTTTAACGGCCAGTTTCAATGACCTATCTACCAATAACTATTTGTATCGCAAAAAACCGGCCAATGATTGAATGGCGACGTTTTTAACAAATAGTTATCGGTAGATAGGTTATTGTCACCGGCCGTTAGTTGAGATAATATGTGATAAGTGATAACCCATAGTAGCTAGATAATTTTGTTGTTGAGGTTTCAGACCTGAAAATCATCGTGCAAATTAGTGGTATAAGCCAGGGGTCTCCAAACTTTCCAGCCTTAGGCCCATACTGATTACTCCAGTAAGTTCCGAGGGCCAAAACCATATTATCATTGTTGCCGGTGGTAAAAAGTGAAATACTAACTAAATACAGTCTACTGATGAAAAAAAATTTCCCAAAAAGTACGCAACGTTTAAAAAAGGCTGCAAATCGGACTAAAGTCCGCAAAACGGCAACACTGCATATTATTAATTTTCCTGTCATTATCTGTAATTTTCAGATTAGTCGTAGAGTACTAGCCATGAGGAGTAACGTGACACGACATCTGGTGGACACAAGCGGAAATAGGTAGTACCTTCTATCGCTAACAGATGGCGCTAATAGCACGTACAGAATAATCTCGTTGGTTCGAGAAAGTTCTGGTATCTTCCACTCACTTCTAGATGGCAGTAATTGGAATATATAAGAAGGCTAGTGGCGCAACCACAAGTCAGTTCCTATGACACTGTTGTGAAATAAAATAGTGCGTACCTCCTTAAAACGTGTATGTGCGTGTTTAAGTTTAAGATATCTTTGTAACAGTATTTTGATTTGAATTGTTGCTTTTGTGTGTGATTTAGTAGTATGGAAAAGAAGCGAAAAATTGATAGTGAATGCATCAAAGATCAGTGGAACATTCAGTATTTCATAATGGAGTCCAGTAACAAGGCGCTATGTTTGATTTGCAATGAAAGCATAGCCGTTCTCAAGGAATATAACATTAAACGTCATTATGAAACAAAACATTTTCAAAATTACTCACAATATACAGGAAGTTTGCGGACAGAAAAATTCGAAGCTATGAAGCGCGGATATTTTCCCGCGGAAAGCGCGGAGCGCGCATCAATCTTCATTTACAAAACTCAAAACTAAACAAGAGGCTGCAACTCGTGCCAGCTTTCGTGTGGCTCTTGAAATTGCAAAACGTGGAAAACCATTCACCGATGGAGAAATGATCAAAGAATGCATAATTGCAGTAGCCGAAGAAATGTGCCCTGAAAATGTAAATTTATTAAAAACTGTCAGTATGTCAGCAAACACTGTGTCTCGAAGGATATTTCTATCCTACATTGCTGAAAATATATCCTCTCAACTGTTCGACAAAAATGGACATGTTGAGTGGTTTTTTTTGGCCTTGGATGAGTCAACGGATGTGTCAGATACTGCTCAGGTGTTGATTTATATACGAGGAGTAGATAAAAGCTATGAAGTGCATGAAGAACTTCTTGATATGTATAGTATTCATGGCACAACTACTGGTACAGATATTTTTAAAGGAGTTGAAATGGCCATTAATCAAAAGAACCTTCGATGACTTGAAAGAAACTTGAAATGTATTACAACTGATGGAGGCAAAAACATTAGTGGGAAAGATAAAGGAGTGGTCACTCTTGTGTCAAAGGCTGTAGAAAATGACGGTGGTTCAAAACCATTAGTCTTACATTGTATCATTCATCAACAGTCTTTGTGCGGAAAATGTTTGGATATGTCTGAAGTTCTGAAACCAGTCAACTGTTAATTTTATCAGATCTTTTGGGCTGATTCACCGACGATTCCGACAATTTATTGAAGCGATTGGAGAAAATGACTTACCTTATCATACTGACGTACGTTGGCTTAGTTGTGGGAAAGTACTTCAGCGCTTTTTTGAACTTCGAGCAGTGATCGAAATTTTTTGAATGAAAAGCATCGCCCTCTTACTGAATTACAAAACAACGCATGGCTGTGGAAGTTAGCATTCTATGTTGATTTGACAAAACGTGTGAACGAACTGAATTTGAGATTGCAAGGAGAAAACGAGCATCTTCCTGATTTATAGACTAATATCAAATCATTCCGGAAGAAATTGATACTGTTTCAATCACAACTACGAAGTAAATGTTTTTCACATTTTAAAACATGTGAAATATTCAGCCACACCACTGAGACTGAGTTTCCTATCGATTTTGCAATCGAAACTTTGAGTGCTTTGAAAATAAATTTTGATACTCGTTTCTCGGACTTTGATGCCATTGCGAATCAAACTAAGATTTTTCAGAATCCTTTTGATACTGACATTGAAACCCTAGCCCCGGAACTTCAAATGGAAATGATTGATCTACAGTGCAGTGATATAATTAAGAACAAATATCAAAACTCATCTTTGTTGGAATTTTATAAGGGTCTTCCACTGACACAATTTGATAATTTGCATAAATTTGCTCGTGGGCTGTTTTCTGTTTTTTGTACTACTTATTTGTGTGAGAAGACCTTCTCCAAAATGAAGTACACAAAAATGTTTACAGATCTAAATTAACTGATGAGCATCTTAAATCTCTTTTAATAATTGGTATAAGTAAAATTAGTCCACAACTACAAACTATTGTCAGTGGAAAATCTCAATTACATATATCTCATTAGTATTTCATATGTCATTATGCTTGTTATAAGTTATGTTTTTATTTAAAATGTATAAAATATTAGTTGGATTCATTTCAATAATTTGTTAGTTATTATATACTGAAGTTAAATTTTCTGCATATTATACATGTCTTTACTCATTACAATTTTGTGTTTCTTTATCCAACTTATCACAAAAACAATAACAATAAGCCTACAACAATGTTATGAGTAGTTAGCCCATGACCATATCAATGTAGATGTCATATTAATAATTATTCAACATAAAATTAGAATACTTCAGTAAACTAAATTTAATTTGCTATAAAAAATATGTTCTCTAAAAGGAGTTTTCAAGTACGCTAGCTCTCCGCGGGCCGCACAAAATCTGTCCGCGGGCCGGATGTGGCCCTCGGGCCGTAGTTTGGAGACCCCTGGTATAAGCAATCATGCAGGTATACATTTTTAACTAGGCTAGAAAATGCTATGTGTAATTTGATGGACAATAACAAATCACAATAGCTATTTGGCATCGTCATCATCTATTGTATTGCCTAAATTATTTTCAAGGTCAATTTGCCTTCTCGAGGTCTACCGTTTAATAATACTCTGCGAGCAAATCAAAACTCTGTTACATAAGATCCATTTGCCGCAGTGCATGAATTATTGCATTTACAAGAGTTTTACCATATTCCTAGGACATTCCAGAAGCATGTCGATATTAAAGAAGACGGCACTATTACTCTCGTACAGTACGACCATATTGCTAATGATGGGGCATCTAACCTGGGGGCATTGTGTCCTACCTTGGGGTCAATGCCGTCGGGGTTGTATATGGAGCCGTCGTGCTCGATGATGCCGATGCAGGTCGCGCCGGCGCGCACGAGGTAGCGGCAAGTGTGCAGCCCCACGTTACCGAAGCCCTGCACGATAAACGTCTTGCCACCCCAGCCGGGGGTCGTGCCTGGAATGTACGACAAAGTTAATATACGCTCTCTTCGCTAGAGTCTCTTGCACATTGCGACTATTTTGCAGTGATACAATGGCGTTTGACAACCTCTCGACTGCATCGCGACAGCATTGCAGCTTCGAGTAAATAGATCCTGTTCCTTGTGAGTTGTGAATCACAACTTTTGTGAAAAATGTCAGTTTGTACTATGTTGATGATTAATATATTGCGACGATGTTACGTAAAATCATTATAGTATAAGGGATGTAACTTAGGCCACAGGTTACTAAATAGTTACTACGTAACTAAGGCTTATGTATAGCCAAAAGCACTATCTTCATGATGCACCTTTTCAACTCTTAATAGGTTAAAAATAATATTCTATGAACTAATTGGAAATAAGTTCAGTAAATGTAAAAAATAACTACATATCTCAATGCAGTCTTTATTGTGTATTATAAATAACACGGCACAAAATATCAAACTAAAGGTCAATTCACACCGAAACGTAACGATACGCGACGCGACGTGTTTTTTACCCGTCTATTTAAGATAGATTCAAAATTGAACTTTTTTCATTACCCAAGCAGATAAACGTTTCATTGTAAGAGCACGAATGTCAAATTGCACCGCGCTGCACAGCGCATGTGACCGATTTAATATAAAACGTGTATTTTTTTTATGTAGCGAATAAAGTTCAATTTTGAATACTTTATCTTAAAAATGCAGCACCGCGTTCTGACGCGGTTAATAATAATAAATAATAGTCTCGTTTCGGTGTGAACTGATGCGAAACGTGAAGGAATTATTAACGTTATAAAACCTGAGTCAAGAGCGCCGGTGTTGGCCGACTATACAAACTGCCGATTCACCTCAAAACACAGGCGGGAAATAAGATCGCGAAACTAACAATATATTAGCAAAATTTTAAAAAATGTATCTCTCTAATTGTTAAGCAATGGTCGAGCTGATAATGATGAATTATAGCTAAGAACACTCACGGATATGTCAGCTTTCAACCGAACCAAAAAACTAGATCAAAATCGGTTCGTCCGTTTAGGAGCTACGATGCCACGGACAGACACTTCAAACTTCTATTTTCGTCGGGATTAATAAACTCTTCCCACATTAGCATTCATAGAAGTGGATATAATACGTGATAATAGAACAGAGAAGCAGACACTCCAAATGATAAAACCTGTATTTCCGAAGAGGTTATCTTGCCAATTAAAATTTAACCCCTCATAGATAATAATTGTGAGTAGACTAGACTACTTTAAATCATGAGATGTTCAACTTACCGATCATACTCATGTAATTGGCCTCGTTGATGAAGTTCTCAAGACCGTGGAAGACTCCCCTGCCTGTAGCCGAAACACGGCCGTGGATACCACCCTACAGAAAAAAAAAACACTTCATATTGTTAAAACCAAAGATTATAACGTAATGTCTTATAGTCCCTTCAGAGTTACTTTGCCTCGGAGTTTTTATGAATCACCTCCCTCCTACAATTCCTCGCCCTATCAAATTTAAATCTGTTCTGTGTTTTGTAAATACTGCTTTTAAACTTTATTTACATATATTCTAACATGTAAACTAAAAGTTTGCGTTTGTTTTAGGTTCTAGTTTCTTCAATAGACTTTCTTCAGTTCACCGTACCCTTGTTTCTCTATAAAAACAAACTCTTAGGGCAGAGTCTTCGTTAATATGTACACTCTGACACTGGCGACTCACTAATGAGCCATTTAAAAAAAGAGGAAGATGTTTTTATGAAAGTGATCCTTATTACGTAAGTATAAAGGGCCTGTCAGAGGTAATTACTGTAGACGAATTTCGATAATTTTAATTAGAATGTGTATGTACTTTTTAAATTACCTGGTTAATGGGTTTACCGGTGACACAGGCATGAGCGTTGATGTCCTGGTAGCCGACAGTCTTGGCGTATGTGTCGGCGATCCACGACATCTCGCGCTCGCCGGTACCCATGTCTGGGGCTGGCACATCGACACCGGGCCCTGATAAAAAAAATATTATTTAAGTGTCCGTCAATACCTTTTATTTTGGAAACGCGTGAAGGTATCGAGTTGATTGAAATTAAAACCGTATAATCAAATCTAGGCTCCTTGAAGCTGTGAAAAAAATCAGACTTCTAAGTTACCGTAAAAAAAAAATCACCGCCGGTAATGCCGCAAAAACGCATATTTCGACACTCAAGGGAATCAAAATGCATAGGGAACTTTCCTGTTGGCTAGAACTATGAAATTTGGCGAGTAACATTGTTATATAATTATTAGGTCATTGCATATGAAATCGGCGTTTTGTAAAGGAGGAACATAAAGTCGATTTTGATTAAACATAATATGTTTATTTAATCAAAGTATACTAACACCCGGTTTCTGAAAGGCTAATCAAATAGTCGATGAACTAACACGTTGTTGAGTTAACAGGCTTATTAAATCAATTTCTGTTTCTGAAACGCTGATTAGTGAAAAATTTACTAATCATTGATCATATTGACATGACACATACAAGCACATACAAGCCTTAAATAGCTTTCCAGAAACCGAAAACAGCGCTTGACATATTGTTTGACCATTTGTTTGATATTAGTTTTGTTAACTAACGTTGATCTAATCAAACGACTGATCAAGCTTTTTGCAACTCAATTTACACTTGACAAGAGATTTGACCGCTGATTAGTTGATTTTGGCGTTGATTAGCCTTTCAGAAACCGGGGGTTAGTCTGGCCATAAATACTGTTACAATTAAAAATGAACAAAATATTACATTTGAATTTGGAATCTGTCATTTTTATATGATTGTTCATTGTGTTTTATCATTTTGGCGCCAATACATTGTACAGTATTTTGCGATATTAAAATAGAGTGGGGTGATAAAGAGAACCGAATCGTTGACTTGCAGCCTATAAGAGACGTACTGGTCATTTCTTAACTGATAATTTAAAAAAGAATAGGGTGGTAAAATCGAAACAACTACTGAAGCGGTACGAAAAGGGAGGTCACATAAAAATTTTCTTTACGGATTTTACGGAAATTGAGCAACATTTTAACAAAGAAAATGACCGTATTTATGCTCAAAGCTCTAAGGAAGCTTCCCAATTAGTTGACAGAGTGCAACGTGGGCACTATCCGACTTCAGTGATGTTTGGTGGGGTATTAGCTATGAAGGAGTGACTGAGCCATACTTTTGTGAAAAAGTTATCAAAACGGTACAAGTGTATCAAGATACCATTCTTGAGAAGGTATTGAAGCCCCTTAACAACACCATGTTCAATAACCAAGAATGGTCCTTCCAGCAAGACTCGGCGCCGGGTCATAAAGCTCGGTCTACACTCTACGCAGTCTTGGTTGGAAACGAACGATTCGGACTTTCATCAGAGCTGAAGACTGGCCGTCGTCTAGTCCCGATCTTAATCCGCTGGATTATGATTTATGGTCAGTTTTAGAGAGTACGGCTTGTTCTAAACGCCATGATAATTTGGAGTCCCTAAAGCAATCCGTACGATTGGCAGTGAAGAACTTTCCAATGAAAAGAGTGCTTCTATTGATAACTGGCCTCAACGTTTAAAGGACTGTATTGCAGCCAATGGAGACCACTTCGAATAAGCTTTTTATATTTTAAATTTCTTTATATTTATGTATTAAACTAACACACTGTAAAAGTAATAAATGTTATTTGCAATCGAATTTTTTTTTCTTTGATTCAGTATTTATGGCAAGACTACCATTATACCATTGCTATCTATGCACTTTTGCCATCTCATAGGTAGTTCATTGATTCCTTTACTAAAAAAACCATTCGGTCAGGAATCAATAAAATCTTTGAAGGCGCTTTTGACTGCCCATCGGAGTTGAATTTTTTACCTTGCAAGAAGTTATCCAAAATCCGAAAAAAATCGTAATCTGTTGAAGCAAGGTCCGGGGAGTACGGTGGATGTCTTAGACATTCCAATTGAAGCTCCTCTAATTTGGTAGCCGTCTGTTGTGCAGTGTGTGGTCTAGCGTTGTCCTGAAGCAGCAGTGGCCTAGAGCGAATTACCAACCACGGTTGTTTAGCAGCTAGCTTTTCTATCATGATTTGCAGTTGCTGGCAATAGACAAAGCTGTAGTTAATGACACCGGCACTAAGTCCACCAAGCGCTCACAATTAACTTTTTTTTAAATCAATTTTCGCTTGGGGCAGGCTTTGGCTGGTTCGCCAGGGTACTGCCATTGCGTTGAGCGTTTCCACTTATCGTACAGGATTCACTTTTCATTACAGGTAAATGATTCGATTTAAAATCCCTTCATTATTGTGTCGGTTGAGTAATGTAACGCAGCAGTTGACGCGCGTTTGTCGGTTTGCTGCACTCAATTCATGAGGACCGACCTTTCAAGCTTTTTCGCCTTCCCAATTTGCTTCAAGTGGATTAAAACAGTTTTATCACTAACAACGCAGCCTGTAGCTAACTTGGATGTGGTTTGCGATGGATCCGCTTTCACAATAGCCTTCAATTCTTCATTATCAACTTTGGTCTCAGGCCGTCCACGGGGCTTGTTCTGCAGGTCCAAATTTTAAAAAACGCACTGTGTTTTCTTATGCGACACCGCCGCTATACACATCATTAATCCTTCGAGCCATTTCTGCAGCACTGGTGGAACTCGTACTCGAAAATAATACGATATTTTAAGTTTTCCATTTTGTAAGCATAGTTTCGCAAAGAAAAAACCAAAAGAGGAAAAAACAAATGAATTACAGTTTTCGAAACAAAAATGAATGAGTAAATAGCGGTATAAAGAAATTGGAATTCCTAACCAAAGAAGATATATTTGAGATCAGTGGCCAGTACGACAAAACGCCAATTTCTTATGTAAGGACCTAATATTATGTCCTGAAAACATACTAACGCAATACAAACATACAAGTTATCAAATATTTGTATTGTTAAGGCTACAGTCTACGCATATTTGCTCTGCCCTTTAAACAAGCATTCTAGAGGCTATTGAATAGAAATATACAAGAAACGAGGTTACGTAATTTCTGTGTCCTATTTAATAAAAAAAAAAAGATTGCATTAATTCTAGATATAAATGCAGCGGTCTATACAATGTACAAATGATCATTTTTAGTAGACAGTTGGACAGTAGACGCGTTGTCTTCAAGCTGGGTCGTAAATAGCGTGTTAGGATTTGGCAAAATGTCAATTGGGTTTACTCACGGTAGACAATAAAAAATCGATAGGTCCGTCCAAAATATCGCGAAAGAATTTGAAGTACCGTTTGGTTCCGGAACCGTTTTCCTTTCGGCCTTCCGCATTCCGGACCTATATTATAGTTCCAGCCTAATTACCCAATAGGGGTCCCGATTTTACCCTTTGGATACCGAACTGAATAGGCATGTTGCCTAAAAAATTTTTTTTCGTCTATTCGATGTTAGACAACATGTTAATAAACAATCTAGAACTCATTTTCGCATATCTTAAAAAATAACAGAGATATAATATAAATTTACAATATGAATTAGAGCGATATATCGGCCTGTGACGTCACGAGTTGCACTCGACATAATATATTTGTCATTACATAATGTATTGCAGTTGCAACTAGTGACGTAACAAATCGTTTTGCGAGAAAGAGATGGGCAATATTTTTATTCGCTTATAATTTTTAATCGCGTCAATCTAAATACCTATTTCTTTTACATTTTTGTATCTATAATCAACAACTTTAACGTTTAATTTCTAAAAGTGTGATTTTCCACACTAGGCAACATCCCTCTACACTTTTTATTTTACCATTTGAATTATCTCAAGCATGTCATTCATTGCTTATATGCTCATATTGGGATTTGGGAATGGAGTTTGCCCTTTTGCAAAACTGGTAATCTTCTCGTACAGTGTGTGTAGTGTGTGTCGAGGCCTAGAGATTTGAGAGGCATACAAAAATTCATTACATACACAACACCCCCTTTTGTTCGATAAAAAATTAAACCTATTATCTGCTATAAAAATATTTACGCCTCGAGACGACACACACTCTTTATATGTGCGGATTTAGCCCTTAAACTATCTATCACGTGGTAAGAGGTTGTTAAAAGACTTTTGACGTGATTGATTTTCTAAACCTGTTTCACCTTGAAATGTTTTAGTGCCAATTGGGTACGTGGGCATGAAAGCAACCGGTTTCTTAGATTACGACTGGGTCGGAATTGCTCATCCCAAGTCTCTGTTTTCTGGACAAATATTTCAACCTTGATTCTTATTACGATTTACTCAGATAATCTACCATGGCAGCCCATAATTCTCGAATATTCCAACTATCATGAATCTGAAAAATTCCAACTATGTCGCTAGTGACTACTGGCTACGCAAGTATGCACACTAGGTTTTAAAATTCTTACCAATGAATCCCTTTTTGGCCAGCTCAAGGGTGAATCGTCGTGTGATCTTCTCCAGCTCATGTTCGGAGTACTCCTTGGGGTTGATCTTGATTCCGGCCTTAGCACCACCGAATGGCACGTCAACGCAGGCGCACTTGAATGTCATCAGAGCTGACAGGGCCTTAACTTCATCCCTGGTGACGTCAGTTGAGAATCGAATACCTGGAAAGGTGTTCAGGATTAGAACAAGAAATTTAGAACATAGCTTCAACGTAATACCTAAGTGTTTAATATTCATTCTACTGTCCCGCAGTGGCAAACGTGACATACTTAACCACATAATTGAGCCTTATTGAAATGACGCATTCAATTCGCGTATGAAATTGAGGAAATTATTTTTAATTATAGGATTTTAGTACAATTATTACAAGAAGCACTAGCTACTAGGCATGTAAATGCCACCATCCAAGTAAAATTGTTACTTCTTATATGTGTTTTATGTGATCTTATTTATAAAAATAAAAATTTGCTATATCATTGTCAATTCCTTTGATATCTTAGATACATATTATAAAAATAATTTTGTAACTGATCGCTGTCTGTACATGGAAGATAAATAATAAAAACTATTACATTAGCTAGCTTTATGAACGATATAGAACCCAAAACAATGATTTTTAGATTTGCGACTGTTTGTCTATAAGTTTGTACGCGCTAATCTCAGAATCTACCGAACGGATTTTAATGAAATTTGATATGGTAGTAGTTTAGTCTCTGGACTAACACATAGGCTACTTATCGCTATTGTAAGAAAAAGTACGGTTCTCCCAGGATTTCTTTTTTGCGTACGAATTCGCGGCTAACATCTGAACTATACTAATATTATAAAGAGGTAAAAAAAACTTAGGCCTTTCCGTATCTTATCCGATGATTGGATGATTTATACAGTATTCTCCGAGCGAAGTACCTACTCTTGAAATACTGACTACAGTATTTCAAGAGTGGGTACTTCGCTGGGCAGGCACCTGGCGCCTGACGCCTGGCCACAGACGCCTGGGACAGTCGGTTTTTAAATGTCGTATGGTTGCCCAAGCACATACGACATTCTCACAACACAGTCAACCTATTCCAGAGGAATGACTGGTCAATACGTCTGGGGCCATCCATGTACGGGTTTTTCCTCACGATGTTTTTGTTTTCCTTCACCGTTATAGCGTCCGTATAATGTACTTGAGATCTGAAAAAGTCTCATGGGTACACGCCACAACCTGGGAATCGAACCTGCACTCTATCGAGTGCGAATCAAATGGTCTACCCACTAGGCTACGGAGCTCTTTAAGAGGTAAAGCTAATATTATAAAGAGGTAAAGGTTGTTTCTTTATGCGTTTGTGACTTACCGAGATTGTAAGGGGTAATCTCTGGATCTGTTTAAACCGATTTTTTAAATTAAAGCCACATTATTTGTAAGTGTCATAGGCTATATGTTAGCCCGAAAAATAATAAGTATTTTCCGTGGTAGACGAATTTGCAAAATAAATCGAAAAAAAAACCGAGCTATAATGAAATCGTTTTTGAAAAACGATGAGAGATGAGCTCAATAAAATTCTAGAGAAAAGTTTTAGTTTGATAGTGCCTGCAAAAAATATAAATAGCATTTGCCCTCGGCTTCTCCCGCGTGATATTGGGTTTTAAACGATATCTTTATAATAATTTAAAACGTTCATTCCCTAATTTACTTTCTTAGGAGTTAAACATTGGAAAACGCTAAAGTACGTGACTCATTAGTTTCCGAATTCAATTCGTACGAAATTTCATACAAATATGTCCAAGGAATAAAAAGTTTCATACAAACTTTTATTCCCTATTTTACCCCCTTGGGGCTTGAATTTTGAAAAATCCTTCCTTATTGGATGTCTATGATAAGGTGTATTTGTTTTGTGCCTAACCTAGACCGTTTTGCATATGATTACTGTCTGGCTCTTTCGTACTAAAACACTACTAACAACTAAATTCCCACTAAGGCGGGAATAAAATACCTACTTAATTTAGTAGTAAAAGTATGTAAAATAACTAAGTTGGTAACATTAATTATTTATGGACTGTACGGATGGACTGAACGGACCATGTATGGACAAATCGCTTCAGTTCTTGCCAGAGCCGCGGCCGTGCGGGCGTGTATCGTATTACACAATTATTAAACACGACCGTAGCTCGCGGCAAACCAGCACGAACTGATGCGATTTTACCGTGTGTGTGCTAGAGTCCGTTCAGGCCGAACTGACGTCAGTTGGGCCGGATGCTATTTTTTCCGTGTATGTGCTCGAATCGGTTCAGGCCGAACTGACGTCAGTTCTAACTGAAACGATCGGCCTCTCGTCTGTGGAGGCCTTAAGACAGCTCGACTTTGAACACTTTGATTTTCAGATCTATTGTATCAGCGCAGTTCTATTTTCAATACTCTGAATTTACCCCGGCCTACCGGTTACCGGTCATATAGTCCCAGACTAAGGGTGTGTTAACCAGCGTGAGCGGGTCACATTCCAATTTTCTCTAAAATTTATTATAAATTTAAGTCCCTCGCCGAGTCTGTCTGTCTGTACGTTCGCGATAATCTCATAAACTAATAAAAGAAATTTCATGCAGTTTTTCGACAGAGTGGTTCCTTAGGAAGGTGTAAGTGGATAATTTGTTAAGGTTTTGTGGAAATAGTTTGATTTATGACGATAATAATTATTGAAGGTGTCGGAAAAAATCAAGCCGTCTGGGAGCTTTTATCGAAAATGCTGCCTAACCTGGGTTAGGTTAGGTAGTTGGAGATAATTTATAACAAAACAATATATAGTAGGATTGTTTCTCTTCTAAAGGTCTACAAAAAAGTTCGTGACGGCATATAATGTCTATCTTTTAAGGATTACTAAACCCATTCTAAGTTTTTAAAAAAATCACAAATAATGTGGTATTTTCAGTAGCTATTTAGATGGATACAATATTAAACCTTATCTAGGAGATTATATCTAGGGGCCTATTTGAGCTCCGTGGCTGTAGGCAGTGGGTAGACCATTTGATTAGCACTCGAGAGAGTGCAGGGTCGATTCCCAGGTTGCGGCGTATACCAATGAGACTTTTTCAGATCTCAAGTACATTATACGGACGCTCTAACGGTGAAGAAAAACATCGTGAGGGAGCCCGCACATGGTTGGCTCCAGACGTATTGACCAGTCATTCCTCTGGACTAGGCTGACTGTGTTGTGAGAATGCCGTATGTGCTTGGGCAACCGTCTAAAAACCATCTGTTCCAGGCACTACAGTATTTCAATTTACATCCAATAACGGATGAAAAGGCCTAAGTTTTTTTAAATATCTAGGGGATTTTATTTGCTATATAAGTTTTTTGCGACGAACACTCTCTCACGCAAGCGAAGCTGCGGGCAAAAGCTAGTATTAAAAGTAATATTACATATTTGCTTCAAATGTTCACATGATGAGCGCTTCTCGTCACTGACCAAAGTGGGTGTGATCTACATATCTCGCTTTGTAAACTAAAAATATATAACTATAACAAGAGCTAGTTGACTATAAGTATTAGATAATATCTCTTAGGGTCCCATACACGGTCCGGTTTTCCTTCAGTTCGGCCTGAACGGATGCAAAATCGTATCGTCTGTGTGCAATTTCGAGATCGCAACAGTCGGCCGTATGGACTGAAGCGATTCGTTCTAGTGTTGTCAACTCTGTTTTTGCGAAACTACTAAACTCGCGTCGTTTTCTACTAAAAACTACTAAGAGAGTACCGATAGGTGATAACTATTTAACTATAAAAAGCTACTAAACTTGGGAATCCCTAAAAACTTTTTTAGGGATTTTGTGTTTACAAACATACATACATTTTTAGTTTTAATATTTTACCGTTAAATTAAAAAAAATATAGTAGGAAATATTACGTTTATAGAAATTAAAGCGATAGTTCTAAGCGACTTATGGACGCGTGCTACTATGTGCTATTATGATAAGGTGTTATAATAGCACATAGTAGCAGGCTATTTTGCATATTATGATTACTGTCTAGCTATTTTCTACAAAACCACTACTAACAACTAAATTCCTACTAAGGATGGGAATAAAACACAAAATTTAGCAGTAAAACTTTGTAAAACAACTAAGTTGGCAACATTAATTCTGACCTGTACGGATGGACTGAACGGCAATAAAATTGGTGAACGGTAATAAAATTCGTGTAAAATAAAACCGGTCAAGTGCGAGTAAAGAGAGTTGATAAAATCTAAAGACTATTACTATAAATTTTGTTTTATATATATTAAATTATTGAATAAATATATATTATTGAATTGATTTCTATAACATATTACTGGAATAATGTATGACACAATAATTCGGTTTAGTCGATAGCGTGATTACAATTGCAGCAAAATACAAATAATAACTATAATAATAGCCTAAACTGACCAAGAGCAGGTCACGACATGTCTAAGGAGGATTCCGTAACTATCAACGCGCAATAGGTTTTCTTTGAATTACTACAAAAGTTATTGTCATAAAGTTATTACAGAAGCTAGGAGATTGGCGAACAGATAGACAGACGGACGGTCAGAGTGAAATTATAAGGGTTCCTTAAGTATTACGGTCCCTAAAAACACGACCGAAGCTCGCGACAATTTTCCGTGCATGTGCTCGAATCGGTTCAGGCCGAACCACAGATTAAAACGCCTAGAAACCGGGTACGAAGTGTACCGGGTGAAGTAAATCATACTGAGCCATATCGGCTCAGTTTGTTCGAACGACCCGTCAGTTGTCAACGTCAAGCGCAAGTGCATACATCTCCGACTATTAAAAACATGACGGTTTGTATCGTTATTGGGTGTCACAATGCATCGAAAAAGAATTAAAAAAGCTTCGGACATACTAAGGCGGGTCAATAAGTCCGTGACTTTTTGAATTTCTAACCTCCTTACTGAAAAAGCAACACTACTCCTGTCAACAGGCATCTGTCAGTTGACTCCTATCAAAATTTGAACTTGCTGCGTCAGTTAGTCTGTGTTTTACAGCTATCTTTATCAGACTATCCAGTAACTTAAGGAAACAATGGAAAAAAGTGAATTTCGTGTGCTTATTAAGCATTATTTTTTGCGAAAAAAAACCATTACCGAGACCAAGGCTAAGCTTGATAAATACTATGGGGACTCTGCACCATCGATTTCAATGGTAAAAAAGTGGTTTACTGAATTTCGTTGTGGCCTTACAAGCTCTGAAGATGCCGAACGTCCTGGACGCCCAGTTGAAGTCTCTACACCCGAAACAATCGAAAAAATTCAAGATATGGTGTTGGCCGACCGAAGATTGAAAGTGCAAGAGATTGTGAAAGCCATAGGCATCTCGCATGGCTCAGTGGTTTCAATTTTGAATGATCACTTGGGCATGAGAAAGCTTTCCGCAAGATGGGTGCCGCGTTTGCTCACAGTCGACCACAAACGCAATCGTGTAACAACTTCACAGGAAGGTTTGGCGTTGTTTAATCACAATATGGAGGAGTTTTTTAACCGTGGACGAAACATGGATCCATCACAATACACCAGAGACCAAACAACAGTCAAAACAGTGTGTTTCTAAGGGTGAATCGGCGCCAAAGAAGGCCAAGGTGGGTTTGTCAGCCAATAAAGTTATGGCGACTGTTTTTTGGGATGCACGTGGGATAATCCACATTGACTATCTTCAAAAGGGAAGAACAATTAATGGGGAATATTATGCCAACTTATTGGACCGCTTCAATGAGGATTTGAAAAAAAACCGACCTCATTTGGCCAAGAAAAAAGTTCTTTTTCACTAAGACAATGCAAGGGTGCACACATGTGCAGTTGCCATGGCAAAAATCCATGAATTGGGCTATGAATTGCTCCCACATCCACCCTATTCTCAAGATTTGGCTCCGAGTGACTACTTCTTGTTCCCAAACCTGAAAAAATGGCTCGGTGGAAAAAGATTTGACTCTAATGATGAAGTCATCTCGCAAACAAAGGCCTATTTTGAGGACCTCGACAAATCATATTTTTTGGAAGGGATAAAAAAATTGGAGAAGCGTTGGACAAAGTGTATAGAGCTCAAGGGGGACTACGTTGAAAAATAAAATGATTTATTTATCAAAAAAATCTGTGTTTTATTCCAAAAGTCACGGACTTATTGACCCGCCCTCGTAACATTTCATATGTAAGTATGAAATGTTATGTCCGAACATTTTGACTTGTATCAAGTCAAATATTTAACATTAACATTTTAAAATGAAATCATATTATGTCGCCATCTTGCTGCCTTATTGTGAATTGTGAGTGTTACTAGTAAAAATAAATTTATTTCAAAATTTTCATGGCTAATTAATAGTTGCAACTAAGACAAAGTTTTATAATGTTTTATGATTTTTTAACTATCAATTTAAAGTATTTCCAGTATTAAGATAATCCTTAATATATTCCTTAATATCAGTTTAATATAAATAAAGTTCACAAATTGTGTTTAGATGGTTTAAAATGTAATATAAGTTATATTTATACATCTCACGATATTAAGAAAAACAAATACAATAATTCCAATTTTAAGAGTACACACTCCATAACTTTAAAGTTTTGTTTGTGTGCGTGTCGGTATGTAATGCTTACGCCTGCATCTATCTGTTGCTTGCTTCACTTTGTACGATGCGTTTGTTTGAAGACTATCTAGGCGTTATTAATCTAAGGGCCGAACTGACGTCAGTTCGGTCGGATGCGGTTTTCTCCGTGTATGTGCTCGAATCCGTTCAGGCCGAACTGACGTCAGTTCTAAATGAAACGATCGGCCTCTCGTCTGTGGGAGCCTTTAAAATCGCACATTAGAGCGAGTTATATTTTTCAGTCAACATGGCTACACAATTATCACTTTTACCAAAAAATTTCGTGTATTACATATTTATTATCTTGTTTTCGTGTCATTTAAAATTCGATAAGACTCGGCACAACATGATGTCAGGATAGGCAAATGTTTACGTAGGTGTGCAAATACGTGACTTTTGGAGGCGAAGAAAGACAAGACTTTTCGAGTGTTGTTGTAAATTAAATTACTTATCGGATATTCATATGACGTAAAACGCGTCAGAGCCCCGCCCACTGTTGCTAACGACATTAGGGAACCAATGTGTGGTATCACATCTGCTGTATAGAACTAATTTATCTCAGCCGGAGCCCGCAATGCTATTTTAATCAGATGTCACGTGTTGTAATGATTGATGAAAGTAAATATGCACAAAAAAGTATGAAATAAAACTAATTTTCTAAATAATTCCCCTTTTAAATTCAGCTAAAATTTTAACTATTTCTCTACTCAATGAGTAGTAGATACGAGAGTTCTATAAAATATTATAGGATATTGTTTTAGCTGGTACTGACTTCAAAATTAGGAAGATTGAGTAGAGAAATAGTTAAAATTTTATCCGAATTTAAAAGGGGAAATATTTAGAATATAAGTTTTATTTCATACTTTTTTTTGCATTCGTACTTTTGAAATCCGGTTGTAATTTTTTGTTTAAAAATAATATAAATATAAGTATTTAAAAACAAGAGGCAATAAAAATGATATATTAAGAAGATAAAGAAAATCAAAAGTTAAAACAAAGCCAAAGCATTGTCATAATCATAACTCTAACAACAAACCTTGGGTACTTAATGTGAATTATTAAAATGAAAACGGGCAGTCAGGTTTTATACAATTTAATTTATGGTTACCACTTTAGGGGCCTGTTTCACTATGTTCAAATAAGTGTTAATTATTTTATTCAGATGTTTTGTCGATGCTTAACACTTACCAGTAAATTATTTATGAAACACGCCCTAAAAATTACAAATATTTGCATTTTTTATGTAAAACACGAATAAATTTGATTTACTGAAGTTTATGCTTTGCAGATAATTAGGTTTAGGGCCTGTTTCACAATAGCCTTATAAGTGTCGAATAGCTTATTCGGCTTATTTTATTGCTTATATAATACTGATAGACAGAGACAAAACATCCAAATAAGCTACCTGACACTTAAAGTAGATTTTGAAACAGATCCCTAATGTATGTTATTGCCAGTCCTCAAGTGTTATGTGTGTATGAAACAGTGCCTTTATTAAAAAGACCTACCAAAACCTTTATTAAGAAACGGCGATACCTTCACCAACACGAGAAGGTAGAGTGAGAAATTTTTTTTCATCCCTGCTTCAAACCTTAAAATTATTATTTTCCATATTCCAAAATTTCATCAATTAATATTCATAAATACAGAAGATAGCAACCACGGACAGACAGACTGATAAACAAATGGACAGGTGGACGGGCAGACTAAGGGTTTCTTATAGTACTATGGAAACCTAAAAACTATTAAACTTTCAACCTTTGCCTCTGAACACTCAGATCCTTTCGACTACTTGGACTACTTTAGCTTTTGGTGTAGTTTTCATCAAGAGATATATATATTGATTTAAGAGCAGAGCTATTATGCATAAAAGATTCATAATATTATCTTTATCTGGATGGAGTCACAGGGAAAATTTATTCACATAGTATAATAGCCATCATTGTCTCTGTATGCTTTAGATTGTTTTATAAATGAAACAGATTACAGAGTAATTATAAAAATTAAAAAGTAAGTCTTGCACATTGTATAATACATGCAAATTATTTTAATGCAGTTGGAGCCACAGGCACAAGCTAGGTAGTAGAATAATATTCTCTTGATTGAAAATATACACTTTAATAAATTATTTGATGGAACATTGATGTTATTATAAATCATTTTAACAGATGGATACAAAAAGTTAATTCTTGTCTGAGCAGAACATTTTTACATTATAATAAAGTCAGTACAGTAAAACCATTTTGCTAAGGACAATATTCGTTTTTCTATGGAGATGAAAACTGACATTTTCATAAATCCATTATTATAAAGTCGGAACAGTAAAACCACTTTGCTATGGCCTTGGACAATTTCTTCTTCTTGGAAAACTTCGTTTTTCTATGGAAATTACAGACAATGTATGAAAAATTACAATTACCGAAAGACATTGAGATTGTGGTTATACTTTACAAGGCAGTGCCAATTTTAGCAATACCAGTGCCCTGGGCGAGATTTTAACTATTCCCCACAATCTTCCATACAATTTCAGAGAGAACAGCGACATCCCAGGACCAGAGGATGGTAGGTACTAACAGTTAAAATAAGGTTTGCTGACTGACAGCAGATGTCATGAGCCCCCCCAAACGCTGCTACTGCTACAAGATATAATTATGTTTCTGGACTTGACCAATTTTTGGTATTAGGAGTGATGAACAAGAATGTTCTCAGTACTTGGCACTATTTACATTTACATCACTTTAACTTATGCATCTTATTGAGGTAAATTGATAAATAATGACATTTACATAAAAACATAGGATTAAATTTAAAACAAAACCCTTCAGCATATTGCATATATTATAGGTGGTATATGGATAAAAATTGATTTCAGAGACATAATATGCACATTTACGCGAAGCCGAAAAACCTTTCCGGGCACCATTCCAACCTAAAATTTAATAAGTGTAGTTGTAGTGTACCCATAGACATATAAGTGTACCATTAACATATTTTTCGAATACCGTAAATACTTATCTCCACGATACATGCTTATAGGGTTATTGCTATGGCTTCTTTCACCTTTTTTGTGGTTAGTAATACGTAACATTGAATTATCACGTGTTTTCAATTTTCACGTCTAAAAATAAGTTAACACTCAAGTGGGTGAAGCGAGGTAAGTAAAGTATATTTGTGATTTACCTCCTTTGGTTGGTGTTCTATGAGACGAATGCTGAGCCCTGTACCCTAGGATCATTTCATAATCACCAGAGTCACGTCTGAGGGGAAATTGGATCTCGATGATGTGGTCACAGGGCTGCATAAGCTGCAAGATACCGGCTACTTTTTTCTTCTTCTCTTCGATGGAAACTCTTGATTTCATATCTTCTACCAACTTATCTTCGATTACTTGACAGGCTCGGTGAAAAAAGTATTCCACCATGTCAAAAAATCTTGGATTTGCGCTGGTAGGGATATCTTTAAGTCTGTCTGGGATTTCATGGCTTGCATAGTTGCGGCAGCTTATGTTTGCAACAGCAGGCACAAACTTTATTGAAGTATTTACAGCTTCATTTTGAACAGCATTTTTCAGCGGTGATACAACAGTTTTTGCAATACTCTTTAAATGTAACATTGTTTTAAATTTATATTAATAAGTACTTAAAAATGTCGGGATTGGAATCGGGCCGCTCCACAAAAATCTACGCACACGAAATATTTTATGTAATTTTTACGGTAAAGTAGAGACGACCCGTCCCGATGGATAGCGAGACACTAACAAAGTATTTTTGTTCTGTGCTTTCAATAGGTATTTATTTATTAATAATAAGTCTGTTTGTTTGCAGATATAAATATTATAGGAATTAATTGAATAGGTATGAACAAATTAAGAATAATATCCAATATCGATAAACTCTAAAATTTTAAAAATTTGGTTTGGTATTTGGTATTAAACGTGTGTAGTTCGCGAATGAGTCGTTCAATTGGACTAGTTCACTTGTGTCATGTCGTAAATAGGCTACTTGGCCTTGTTTTTATTTGTGTCCTAAACGCTTCATAATTGTTTCATTACATAAAAAAATATATTACATTATTTTGAAACCTAAAAACCTACATATTTTTTAAATACTCTTTTTAAAAACCGCCTTAAAAGCCGAAAACACTATCCGCCATGTTGGTTGATAGATTATCTGTGCTGTGAAGTCATACTAGTACTAATTGTAATCTGTGCTATAGTCTACAGTAGTAAACCGGCGGTGTGACGATCTGTTTGACGTTTTGACGTAAAATATATATTTTTAATGTCATAAATTATTTATTTACAGAAACAGGATCCGTTTCACTATATTATGTGTTTAAGAGTGTTTGTGTCGTCACATCCTTGCCAGAAGTTACTTCGAGGTGGTTTCAGCAGTAGAAATTAAAATACAAAAATACAATATATATAGATAATTAGTTATCTTTTTAGTTTTGCGCACATTTATTTGACGATTATAGTTGTAAATATCCCAAATCATGTAAATAAATTGAATAGGTACCTATATAATGATAAGGAAAACAGGAAAGCGGAGGAAAATCAATAATTCTTAAACAGGTATTGCAATACTTTTAAAAACGCTCTTTCTAATTTTTCCTGGCTGGAGGCTATTTCCTACAAAAAAACTACTAAGAATTAAATGCCTACTAAAGAGGTAAAAAAACATTGCAGCCATCCACTGCACAATAATTACATGGCATTTCGACGCGTAAGCGCGGGAACGTGCGACGGGCGTGCAGCGTACGACAGCCGTTTGTCGATTGCACCTTATGAGAACGTTAGTTCTTCTAAGTAGTCTGTGCTTATGAGGCAAATAACGCGTGTCCTCGAGCGAGTGACGAACGCCTGGCCATACTGCATACATACGCGCCTGCAAATCCAACACCAGGAGATTAAGGGTCGGCGATATACGATCCGGAATCCGTAATTTTTCCCCCGGCCCTCCGGATTCCAGATCGTAATATAGTCCCAACTTAGGCTGAGACTATATGCCAGCTTAGGCTGGGTCTATATACACCGGAATCCGGAAGGCGTAGAAAATCTTGAGCATTGAAAATAGAACTTTGAGCTAATACAATAGAGTTGAAAATCATCAAGTGTCAGGTGTCGACCTGTCATATATGACATTGACATTTGACTCGACATTACTGTTTGATTTCTGTTGTATTAGCGCAGTTCTATTTTCAGTGCTCTAAATTTTACTAAGTCCGGAATCCGGAACGTCGGTTTTCACCGACGTTCCGGATTCCGGAGCATAGAGTCCCAGCCTTAGTAAAAAAATGTTCACATACGGAAGAAACATGAGCGTTGAACGTTCGTATTTTATTCCCCTTTTACCCTCGTACAAACGAGTTTTTTTTTGGCCGTGACAGATTAAGGAACTTGAGATTTTTCATTTTACTGCCATTTTCTTGTAATTATCTCTTAAATAACGGCTTTTTATACTACTATTAAATGAAAATAATTCGATTAAGGTATATATATAATGATTTTACATAATTAATCCTCATTCCTCACCCAGTGATTTTGGCAAAATATCGTTGTGGTTTGAAAATAAAAGACAACAAAGAGAAGTTTTTATTAATCAAAATCAAATCAAAATACTTTTTTTTACTATTAGGTATATTATTTGTTTACTTTTCAAAATAAAACGCAAAATGCATTCTATCGAATTAATGCGTAGTATTATTTACCGTACTTTCTAACAATAGGTCTTTATAGATTAAGCGAAAAAACTAATTTTCAATATTCATAGTTTCTGATTTGTAAAGTATGCGTGGGATTTTTTGGACAACGTAGCATCACCTAAATAATAAAATTATTGTCATTGTAATTTTTTTCATAAATCAAATGGAATAAGTTGTTTCCAATATATTCAATACAGTCCAATGTCCAAAGAAATGACTGTTTATACAGAAGGCGATAATCCAGCAGTGGGAATCAACATTTTACCTGATGAATTAATGATACACCTGTTTAGGTTTTTACCTCTGTCTTCTTTAATAACTTGTGAGAACGTCTGCCTACGATGGAAAAAAATAGCAGGCGATCCTGGGCTGTGGCGTAAAATTAATATCGTTTACTCGGGAAAACCAGGGCAAAGTGAAGTAAGTGAAAAAAACTTAGAAATTATATTAACACATCGCGACCTTATCCACAATCTAAGAGTACAGTATGTTTATAGTTACTCAATAATTAAATATGTTATCGAAGAATGTTGTAATTTAATAAGTTTGGAGCTAGTCATGTGTAGAATGAGTAAAGAGTTTGAGGAACATATTCTTAAATGGCCTAAGTTGAGGAAGCTGAGTTTGAAAAATTCCATTGTACTCGATACTGGGACTGAAATATCAATTAACTTCAGTAAATTTCAAGATCTGTCATATTTAGCTTTATCAGACTTCGGGTTGTCACCAGTAAATTGCTACGGTTTGTTACAGTGCAACAACCTGTGCCATATATTCATAGAAAAAATTAAAACTTTAGAATTAAATTATATTAAGGATCTGATTATTTCCAAGCAACATATAGTAATAACTTTACATATATATGGAGGCAGTTCAGTTGATGATAGCTGCCTACAACTGTTAGCTAAATGTTCAAAATTAAATGATTTAGCTATAATACATAGTGAAGACTTAACAGACAATGGCTTAGTGGCTTTAGAATCCTTAAAAAATGTTGAACATTTACAAATTTGGAACAATAAAAACTTCACTGAAAAAAATTTACTGCGTACTCTGAGTAGCCCCAACATTGTAACACTGAAAAGTTTAAGCCTGTCTAGAATACAAAATGTCACACCTGTTATAGTTGATGTTATATCAGAGTATTATAAAAGGCTTAAGTTTTTAGCATTGTATCAATGTGTAAGAATTATTAATACCGACTATGAGAAACAGCTGAAATCAAAATTTAGAAACATTGATGTTGTCTTATACTAAAGTAACTAGCTTTTGCCCACGGCTCTATGTAAAATACTATATCCCATGAGATGACTACACTTTCTGGGTAAAAAGTGGCCTGTGTTAATCCAGAGATTAAACTACCATACCACAATAAATCTGTTCAGTAGTTTTTGGTGTGAAATAGTAACAAATATCCATCCATCCTCACAAACTTTCATATTTATAATAGTAGTAGGAAAATAAATTTTACGAAAAAATCTAAAAGGCCTTGATATCAAGTACTTAATTTTGTGTATAGCAGTATGTACTATAATATTTTAAACTTTTGTGTTTCACAGAATATGCAATCAAATTATTCAAGATATTCTGTACTGTAGTCTATAATTTATAAAATATCTGGTATAAAACTATCTCAGTAGATCTAAAATAAGTACTTAACATAATATATTCAACAGCTAAACAGATTTATGTTTAACTTGTTAAAAGATAATATTTGCACCCACACACTTTGATTATTTGACCACCATGTTAATGTCTCCCAGGAATCTTTGTTGTTCTATGGAAGTGAAAGACTATGTCCAAGGAACAATGATTCCTGGGAGACTTTAGCAAATGGCTTTACTGTCTCCCTGTTTCACAAGATGGTTCAAGCTCGCATGGTATAGAGAACATTAGAATTAAATAATATATTGTTTGACAAAGTGATTTATTTCAGCTCCACTTAGTTCACAGTAAAAATTATGGCAATAATATTGTTTGTATATTTTACAAATAAAAATTATTTAATATATAGTGAGACAAACAAATTCCTGAATTTATCGACATTATTATGAATTTATAGATAATAATTATTATGATGTAAAAATCAATTTACTATATAGTGTAGTGAATGAATTCATAAATTATTAAAAAAAAACAAAATATACCTAGATCACTTATTAAATCGCGAACCATATCACAGCAACCTTTTACCTAAGATGATTCCCATCACAACACTTCATTCAAATTATTAATGAAAATATAAGAATATCTAAGAATGAGATAATATAGAATAATATGATTTGGGAACAGTAATTCATTAATTAATGAAACATTAGGAAGTAATTAAGAAAATGAGTTTACAACTTCTGTTGTGTCTAAATTTGTATTTAGTTCTTGCCTGGACTAATGAAATGCAGCAAGCACGAACAAAGAAATCTTAAATCAAAGTATATAATATTACCTTGAAATAATCTTGTACTGAAGCTCACTTGAACAGTATTTGACAAGATTTTTAGTTACATGGATTTAAGCTTTACATTCCTTGTTAATTGTTATTTGAGTTTCATGGTCAAAATATATATTTTTTTAAATATTTGTTCTATGGCCATCATCAAAACTTGAGCATAAATAATAATTAAAAAAATGAAAATTAAACCGAAAAAAATGAAAAATGCTTTGGCAATTAGTAATAACTTAAGTAAATGTTTTATGATTAAAATTCAGGATTTTCCTTGCTTTGTAAAATTAGGAAAAAAAATGTCTTCCCATGAATAAAATATAAGTTAGCATTAGTTTAGCCAGTGGACTATTTTAAGATTTATTGATATGTTTAAGTTTATAAATGTTTATTATTATTTTTAAGAAACATCAGTTACAGGCTGTAAAACAATAAAATAAAAAAATATCCTAGTTGTGTTAAAAACCAATACATTTTACAAAAAAAAAACAGTCACAACTCCACAATGCATTAAAAATGTATAAGAATCAAAACATCAATATGTTAAAAATTCATTAATTAATTCCTTTCTGCGCTGTAATTTTTTGGTATCATCAAGGAACAAAAATTTTATTTCATTCTTATTTACAAGACATTGTTGGTTATTAACATACTTAAAATGAATTTAACCTATTATGTTAATTTTATTTGTATTTATAATATTCTTAGTGTATGTTTAAAAATATAAAGTACTAAGGCGGGTCAATAAGTCCGTGACTTTTTGAATTTCTAACCTCCTTACTGAAAAAGCAACACTACTCCTGTCAACAGGCATCTGTCAGTTGACTCCTATCAAAATTTGAACTTGCTGCGTTAGTTAGTTTGTGTTTTACAGCTATCTTTATCAGACTATTCAGTAACTTAAGGAAACAATGGAAAAAAGTGAATTTCGTGTGCTTATTAAGCATTATTTTTTGCGAAAAAAAACCATTACCGAGACCAAGGCTAAGCTTGATAAATACTATGGGGACTCTGCACCATCGATTTCAATGGTAAAAAAGTGGTTTACTGAATTTCGTTGTGGCCGTACAAGCACTGAAGATGCCGAACGTCCTGGACGCCCAGTTGAGGTCTCTACACCCGAAACAATCGAAAAAATTCACGATATGGTGTTGGCCGACCGAAGATTGAAAGTGCAAGAGATTATGGAAGCCATAGGCATCTCGCATGGCTCAGTGGTTTCAATTTTGAATGATCACTTGGGCATGAGAAAGCTTTCCGCAAGTCGACCACAAACACAATCGTGTAACAACTTCACAGGAAGGTTTGGCGTTGTTTAATCACAATATGGAGGAGTTTTTGCGCCATTTTGTAACCGTGGACGAAACATGGATCCATCACAATACACCAGAGACCAAACAACAGTCAAAACAGTGGGTTTCTAAGGGTGAATCGGCGCCAAAGAAGGCCAAGGTGGGTTTGTCAGCCAATAAAGTTATGGCGACTGTTTTTTGGGATGCACGTGGGATAATCCACATTGACTATCTTCAAAAGGGAAGAACAATTAATGGGGAATATTATGCCAACTTATTGGACCGCTTCAATGAGGATTTGAAAAAAAACCGACCTCATTTGGCCAAGAAAAAAGTTATTTTTCACCAAGACAATGCAAGGGTGCACACATGTGCAGTTGCCATGGCAAAAATCCATGAATTGGGCTATGAATTGCTCCCACATCCACCCTATTCTCCAGATTTGGCTCCGAGTGACTACTTCTTGTTCCCAAACCTGAAAAAATGGCTCGGTGGAAAAAGATTTGACTCCAATGATGAAGTCATCTCGCAAACAAAGGCCTATTTTGAGGACCTCGACAAATCATATTTTTTGGAAGGGATAAAAAAATTGGAGAAGCTTTGGACAAAGTGTATAGAGCTCAAGGGGGACTACGTTGAAAAATAAAATGATTTATTTATCAAAAAATCTGTGTTTTATTCCAAAAGTCACGGACTTATTGACCCGCCCTCGTACTTGAAATATCAGGTAACATTATGTAATAAAAATATTATTTTTTTCGCATGTCAACTCAAATTGTGATAGTGGCATGACACGGATGAGAAAATTACCTAAGTGTTACACAATTAATATTGTTTGAAATTCTGTAAAAATAAGAGTTGCAGTCCAAACATTTTTTTTTAAGAACCAATGACAATAACAAATACAAACGCTGTTCAGGTCCAGGACAAGTGTGGATTGTTGTAATAATTAATCAATAGATGTATGGACAATAAATATTCTACAATATAATGTGATGTTTTTCAATCCTAGAGCTAACTGTATGCCTATACATTTGATTATTATATCTACACCAATACATGCAGACCACAATAAATCGGTTTTAAGAATGAATGAAAAAACTAAATGTAAAATGAAACTTAATTTTAAAATCAAACCAAGGAAAAATCACCCTAGAATATAAAATGTAAAAAGCATTCATGTGGCAGGTTTGATGAATATCAACAAAAAAATAGATAAAGACAATAAATGTGTAGTGAAAAAACATATAATGTCAGCTATAGAATATGGCTTATTAAATCCTGTGACCTATCCAAGGACCAATTAATGGTCTTGTTATTTTAGCTGTCATTAAATTTAGTACCTTAAATACCTCAGTACTACCTCCAAATAGACATAATATTGAGTAAAAAATAGATGGCAATAATAATGTTATGTATGTTGATAATATAATATCTAGTCTAGAACTTAATTATTTTTATAAGTAATCCATTCATCACTTGTAGAGAAAATATATTTTAATCGTGAATAAATATTTTTATTATGAAAGTTTATATTTTTACTGTCCACATGGATGCCCCTTTGTTTAAAGATAGTCAAACATTTCAAGTATTATAAATATTATCATCGCTTACGGCCTCTCATAAACTGGAGGGCTTTTTGCATGAGTGGTGCTTTTTTGGGTTTGAATGAAGACGAAGTTAAGGTTGGAACTGGAGTGGGACGCCCAGTTCTCAGGACATTGGGAGCGGTAGCTAGTGACGCCACTCTAGCGGCAGGACTAGCAGTCGCAGCGAATGCAGTGCCATGTTGAGCCTGTTAACAATTTACGTGCTATAAGAAAGTTGTTTAATCTCTATTATCTTTTGGCATAGTTCTTAAAAATTGCAACAATTTTGTACATTTGTACTTTCCAGTTCCATATTCTACGAAAATTGAAAATTTTAAATGCCAATGTAAACAATGCTGCCTTCGCATCTAAGCGACAGCAGCATAAATAATGTACAGTAGACCATCTTCATACTAGACCGCCCGAACCGGCGCGGCGCACGCACATATACGCGTCAGTTACAATAAAAAGCTGCATGCAATGCACATACGGGGAACGGGCCTAAATGTTTAAAACTAAACATACCTGTTTCTTTGCAATATTACGCGGAGGCTTTACAACAGTGTCAACATATGCCATTTTGGTCTGCTTGATTGGAGCTTTTTTTGCTTCTTGAGTCATCCTTATGTTTGCCGTTAAAGATTTGAGCCTTATTTCTTGTTCCTCTTGACATCTCTAAATTTTTTAAAATAAAAGTATAAGTTTAACTTAACAACTTGGTTTAGGTATTTGTACGCTATACAAATGAAACCTTTAACAAAATCCTTTAAAAAGACTATGTTGAATCCCATGAACATCTGTTAAACATCCATGTAAGAAAAGCACTTTCTATCAACTAGAGTGGTTTCAGAATGGAAAAACCCACAAAAACTATTTTTTTTTGGAGAATATCTTGTTTTCTCTGCCTACTAAGTCTTTGCATTTTTACCCGACTACGGCGAAGCCAAAAGGAAGGGTAATGATTTTGGCAGTATATGTACGTATGTTTGTTCTCTCGTAGCGTCTAAACTACTGGTCAGATTTTAATTAAATAAGGTGACAATAGATTCGTAATGATGCCGCGGGTAACATAGGCGATATATGTACGTATGTTTGTTCTCTCGTAGCGTCTAAACTACTGGTCAGATTTTAATTAAATGAGGTGACAATAGATTCGTAATGATGCCGCGGGTAACATAGGCGATATATGTACGTATGTTTGTTCTCTCGTAGCGTCTAAACTACTGGTCAGATTTTAATTAAATGAGGTGACAATAGATTCGTAATGATGCCGCGGGTAACATAGGCGATATAATTTTTTTAAAAATTTTGTAATCCGTAAATTGAACTTCAGATTTTAACATCTAAAAAAATTAAACCGACATAATCATCACGTGTCTTGAAAGGTCTTGGCAAGCACACCACAAATATGTACATGTATATACAAGGTGTTTTTTCAGTCAGTGTCCAAACTTTCAGGAGTAAATAATATTCACTCTTGAAAGTTTGGACATTGATTAGTAAAATTTGCTTATATTCAAGAGTATATTTACTACTGAAAGTTTTGACACTGACTGAAAAAAACACCTGTATTCATAGTCTTGCCATAAATACTGAAACAAAGAAAAAAAAATCCATTGCAAATAACATTTATTACTTTTACAGTGTGTTAGTTTAATACATAAATATAAAACAATTTAAAAATATAAAAAGCTTATTCAAAGTGGTCTCCATTGGATGCAATACAGTCCTTTAAACGTTGAGGCCAGTTATCAATAGAAGCACACACTCTTTCCATGGGAAAATTCTTCACTGCCAATCGTACGGATTGTTTTAGGGAATCCAAATTATCATGGCGTTTAGGGCAAGCCGTACTCTCTAAAACTGATTATAAATCATAATCCAGCGGATGAAGATCGGAATTAGACGACGGCCAGTCTTTAGCTCCGATGAAGTCCGAAACGTTCGTTTCCAGCCAAGACTGCGTAGACCGAGCTTTATGACCCTGCGCCGAGTTTTGCTGGAAGAACCATTCTTGGTTATTGAACATGGTGTTGTTAAGGGGTTTCACTACCTTCTCAAGAATAGTATCTTGATACACTTGTGCCGATGTTTTGATACCTTTTTCACCTCAAGTATAGCTCAGTCACTCCTTCATAGCTAATACCCCACCAAACCATCACTGAAGTCGGATAGTGCCCATGTTGCACTCTATCGACTAATTGGGAAGCTTCCTTAGAGCTTTGAGCATAAATACGGTCATTTTGTTTGTTAAAATGTTGCTCAATTGTAAAAAATTTCTCATCTGTAAACAAAATTTTTCTGTGACCTCCCTTTGCGTACCGCTTCAGTAGTTGTTTCGATTTTACCACCCAATTCATTTTTTTTTACCACCTAAATAATTTAAATTATCAGTTAAGAAATGACCAGTACGTCTCTTATAGGCTGCAAGTCCTAAGTCATCTTTTAAAATACGCGACATGGTTTGGACGGACATGGACGCGGACAGGATTTCTTCGAATTCTTTCCCTTACTGCTTTGACCACCTTTTTCGTACGAACACTACGTGGACGGCCAGATCTTTTTCTGTCACAAACAGAGGAGGTCTCATTGTACCTATTTATAGCCCGGTACACAAACATTTTACTAATACCAAGCATATGAAGTGTTTTAAAAATTGCTTTGTTTATTTTTAATTGTAACAGTATTTATGACCAGACTAAGTGAAAGTGTCCGCTAAAAAGCAACAAATTAGGGTAGCACCACTGTAGCAAGGGTGTAAAGCGGCAAAATTTAAACACATAATTTAATCTTAGCATCTTGTTCGGTTACATTTATAAAAATATTTTCGCCTAGGCGAATAATTATAATTTTCATGTTTTTCTGAATTAACTACTAAAACTAAAATTATTTTCATCATAAAAAAAATTAAATAACTAAACACAACTAACTTCAACACCCTTCTAACTTTAGCGCCTTTATATCCAGTTTTGGAATTATTATTTAATTACTTTTGTCGGACACTTTTTAGCTTTTCTGCCTTAGAGAGATGGTCCTCCATACCTCTATTCTCCATGATATATATTTTACCTAATAGGCTAGATGACTGATTTTTTTATTGCATAAATGAATAGTACTCTTAAATATGAGTAACTTCTCAGAAGAAACAGTATAAAATCAAAAGTCAATATTTTCAAAGGTACAGACAGCGATTTGTATACAAAGTCTCGTAAAAACGCTCGATACTGAAGTCGTACCCACGTCTGACGTAATTCTGAATTGCAGTATCGTTGTGTTTTGATGTGTGGGATATATTCTACTACATTACATACATAGTGTGAATAAGTGAATTGGTGTTGACTGTTGAATGATCTCAATTGCGTTTCTGGATTATCATAATATCATAGGGTCAGCTCACACCTAGACGCGACGCATCTCGGTGTGAACTGAGTGCTAAATGTGAATTTTTCTTTTCGTATTCGATCGTGAGCGCGTTTGGCGTTTACTAGGAATTTGTATGTGATTTGTACAGTGCTACCTAGATGTAAACGCGACAACTAGGTCAAATCACATACAAATTCTTGGTAAACGCCAAGTGCGCTCACGATCGAATGCCAAAAGAAGAACTCGCACTTTGCACTCTGACGCTTAGATGACATTAGTGGCCACGGCTCTAACTTGACCATTTTTTTACCTATGCATTTTTGAATTTTTTATCTGAATTATTTTCTTGTTTCGGCCCTTTTTAGACCCCTTTTTGACGTAGTCGAACCATTTTTGAGATAGAGGGCGCAGAGTGTGAGAGTGTGGAGCGCTCAGCCATACATACTCTGATTTAAATATTTTACCTATCGTATTCTGTAATATCTGTTATTTTTTTTCTGTAGGTACTACTGGAAATCCGACAATAGCTCCTAGTCTCCCAGGTACTTGAGATAAAATATAACACACATAATGTTTGTAAAACTTACAATATACATTTCTCTCCATGTTTCCATTTCCTCACGTTTCTTGTTGCGGAAACTTTTCTCACAGAACTTCTTCCACAAGTGGTCTGTGTCCTCCATAAGATAAGGATTGTAGTGCTCCAACATGAACAGTTGTTGTGGAGTTGCTTTATCAATTACGGGCTTGAGAATTTCATATGGTACTCCACCAGTATACTCAAGAGCTGTGGACACAAACAAGAACATGACTAGAAGAGCACATAATGAATTTACATAATATGATTACGTATCATATTATGAAGATATAATAAATATTGAAGAAAGAATTAGTGTGCACTGTGAAGTCAGATTAAACAAAGGTTTGGCTTATAGGTTTTGCAAAACTAAAGTTGTCAAAAATACTAATTATTGTTTCTTACCATCAATATGCTCCTGTAGAATCTGCACACACATTTCATACAGCGTTGGTATTTTTCCATATGTTTTATTTCCAGAATATACTTTAGTTCTAAAATAGATTTTGTACATTTTAATTACTTGCTTCATTATTCTTATGGTATATTTGACAAATAATTTTATATTAACTTACCTTTGGTTTTTGGAAGATATAACAACATTCATGGCATCTTCATCAGAGAAATGTGGTAGGAACTTTGGTGGTGGCCTCGGTCTGTAGTTGGGGGATATATCCGGTAAGGCAGATATCTCTATGGCTGGCAATGGAGCTAGTTTTGCACTTGGTGATAAGAGTGCTGCCGGGCTCAGCTGATATGAAACAAAATATTAAACTTTATACAAATCACATAGGTTTGATAAAAAGGAGAAAAATATTATTAATGTAGATATCTTATCAGTCATGCATGGTTTTATAAAAATATATCTTACATCATTGGAAATTCCTTTAGTGGGAGAACTTTCCTTTATGCTGCTTGTTTTTTTCTTGGATTTTGATGGCATGCCCATGCCTAGAGCCTCTGCAAAACTTGCACCTGAAATTCAATATAAATTTTGCTCTGGAGTCAAACCTCTTAATTTCTGAAAAATCTGTTATAGTTCTTAGCATTGCTAAATGTTAATGATTAAAAAATCAATTAAATAAGTATACTTTAAATACATATGTCATAAATATGGATGTCAGCTTTCAAAAGGTACAAAATTTAAGATATGAAAAGGCTTACCTGAACCACAATCTATGCCATCATCACTGTCCCCACCATTAGTTTCTGATTTTTTCTTTGGTATGTCTTCCTTAGACTTACTACTCTTACTTGTACTATGTTTACTAATTTTATTACTTTTTTCTTCACTTTTTTCACTCCTATTTTTTGAATGACTTTTCGCATCTTGCAATGAGTGTTTTTTGTCACTTTTATGTTCTTTTTCTTTAGATGAACCTACTAAGTCTTTAGATTTTTCAGAACTTGGTGAACTATGTTTGTCTTTACTACTAGATTTATGCTTATGACTGGAGATTTCTTTAACTGATGAGATTTTACTTTTCTCGTCTTTTGAAGAACCATGTTTTTCTGGTTTGCTTAAACTTTTTTCAGAACTTTTATGTTCATTGGAGTCCTTTGACTTGTACTTGTCTGAACTCGATGACGATTTATGTTTATCAGAGCTACTTAATTTATGCTTATCAGAACTACTATTAGGCTTATTAGGTGATTCTTTCACTTTTTCCTCAGACTTTTCTTTTGACGATTTATGATCTTTTTCTATTGACCTATGTTCCTTTTCTGATGACCTATTTCCTTTTTCTGTCGTACGATGTTCTTTTTCTGATGATTTGTGCCCCTTTTCTAATGATCGATATTCTTTATGGTCCTTTTCTGAACATTTGTGTTCATTTTCTGATGACCTTTTTTCTTTTTCTGACGACCTATGTTCTTTTTCCGAAGATCTGTGGTGTTTTTCTGATGAACGATGTTCTTTTTTTGATGACATATATTCTTTTGTTGTTGATTGGTTTTCTTTCTCAGATATTCTGCTTTGTCTTTCCTTTTTTTCAGCTTTGTAATCACTTGACGAGGAACTATTGTGTTTACTTGAACTGTGAGATTTTTCTTGTGACGTTTTTTCATAGGCATGTTTGCTACTATTATGTTTAACATATTTGTCTTCACTTTGTTTTTCATATTTATGTCTTACATTATCAGTATGTGAAGAATATTTAGCTTTACTTGAATATTCTTGCTTAATATCTTTTTCACTTTTGATTTTAATATTATCTTTTCTATCATCATCTGATGACTGTGACTCACTGCTTTCACTTTCACTACCGGAAGAATAATCATCCTGACTGTTATCCTCACTGTCAGAAGGTTCCTTTTTAATTTGTATTTCTTTTTTTACCACATATCCATTTTCTCTGCTATGCTTTGACTTTTTATTTTCAGGTTCCTCCTCCTGTAAAAATTAAATTCACACAATTGAAGAAAAATAATATTTTATACAATAATCTAAAGCTTTCTGCCGCGCATAGTAAAACTCTGGAATGAACTGTCGCCAGCGGTATTACCGGACCATTAAGACCTACAAACCTTCAAGAAGGGAGCGTATTCCCTCCTAAAAGGCTGGCAAACGCACTTGCAACTCCTCTAATTGTTGCTCTCCTCTGTTATGTGTCCATGGGCGACGATAATCGCTTTCCATACCTAATGGATCAGTGTGCTTGTTTGCCCCCTAGCTTTATTAAAAGAATAAAATTTAATCTATTGTTATCATATTATAGAAACTATGTTTCTTTTATTAAGAAGTTTATTATAATAAGAATATTTCATGAGTATGTGTACTCACCTCACTGCTGGCACATTTTCTTTTGTGGCTACTACTATAACTACCATTGTGCTTCGCATATGAAGTATTTTCTCGTTGACTCGTGTTGTGGTATTTATCTTCAAGTTTTACGGACTTTCTTTCAGTGTTATTATCAGAGTCATGGCCATGATTATAATCATTATTACCTGCACCTTGTTAAAAAAGACAACATTTTAATGATCGAATTTTGTAAAGTATAAAATTGATAACTAAATATTAATTTAACACTTTACGGTTTTAAGTAAGTCAGTTTAATAAAAAAGGTAGCAAACCACTTTTGAGTTACTTTTTTGTTTTTATTTTACAACAAAATAATTACTACATACCTATTTTTATATATTTTTATAGCCTGATAGAAATAGGAAATTATATTCAAATGCTGTATTTTTTGATAATTATTATTTTAATCAAATAAATTTACATTTATTTCAATTTAGCAGTAGACATAACAGGAAAAAGCCACAATGTTTAAAACCACACAGAAAACCAAACATAGATTAATTATGTGTATAAAAACGTTTTTTGGTTTGTGTGCACAGCTGTTTAGTTTTCAATAGTATTTCTCCTATCAAAAACACATTTTAGGTCAACTCTGTATGGTTAATCTGCATGAAAAAGGGTTTGCTGGTATATATTTACACATTATCAAAATAGATATTATTGAACATTTAAAAAACATTACAAATTGTAATTTATACTGTGACTTGAGACTGAAATAAATAAATGAAAAATACATTGGCATAGAAATAAAATCTTACAACTAGCTTTAATTATTCATAAAAATAAAGCAGTATTCTAGGTAAAATTTAAATTAAGACTTACAAAATAAATCATTGTGATATGGTAAAGCATTGTTTCTGTTTATTAGCAAAGTGGATTTGTGTTTTGGGTATTACTGCCTCGGAACACACTGATCAGTCTTTTCTTAAAATATGCTATAGTACCTTGTAATCTTACAAATTATTGGTTGCAACCAGTTTCATCATGGTCTAAGATCCAGTATAAGAAATATATGCCCTCATCTGTTATTACTCATACTGACATTTCAGTGTGAATCGGCCCTTAGAGCAATTTAACTAGGCAACCTATTTGCAATGTGTCAATGTGAGTATTATCTATCATTTATTTCTTATCACTAATAAATAACAGATGAGGGTATATATTTCTTATACTGGATCTTGCACTATCACTATGTGTGAAAAATAATTTTGGACTGAGTTCCCAGGTCCGCCTGTCTACCCTTATATTCTTACTGATAAATTGTATATTATATTGTGGTATAAGTATGTATGCATACCTAGCTAGTACTAGGTGTGGTGAAATTTTTAGGTACAATGGGCTAAAGTTGCAGAAAATTGTACTCACTTTACTTACATTCTGATAAAGTATTGATCTTATTTTTTGGTTTTAGAATAATGTAGGGAACAAAATTTATAAAGGACATTTTTTTCAAACTTACTATGAACTGAGATATAAAGGTTAGAAGTTTAATGATATTTATTTCTAGGTGGATGATTTTGCATTGTTACTTTTATGAAAACTACAAGATAAAAATAAGTAATGGTGTAAATTTCACTTTATAATATTCAATTGTAATTATTCTATCACAAAATACTTAAAAATCATTTAAGGCTCTAAGAATAGATAGTACAGTTTTTTTCCTTTGGAAAGGGTTTCAAAGGTACAAAATAATTGTACAGGGGTACCTGAGTTGGACCACCGTGCAAACTAGTGGGTATGCATATGTTCATTGTATACACTAACACTACAATTTGATATGCATTTTATCAGTAAAAATTAAAGGGTAGTCAGGTGGACCTGGGATCACAGTCCATATGGAATTTATATAATAGTCCATACAGTTTAGATAGACCCAATTATCCCAGTGCCTGCAGTAAAATTTTAAAATAAAAATGTTACTCTAGTTTCTTCCAGTAAGAAGACAGTAAATGTAAAAAATCACACGTATATTTTATGTCAAAATGGCTTACTGTATTGATGAAGTGCACACAGCTTAAGCCCAAGGGCTCACTGGCAACCACCTAAATGTATGCATTCTATTATCAGTGTGTGCACTTGGCTGCAAGCGGTCAGCAGCCACAAGCATACAATTCGGTGGCCGCCAGTATGCGCTTGGGCTAAGGGTCATTAATCAATTTTGTTTTTTTTTTCACTGTCTTCTTTACGAGAATAGAATTTACTACATATAAAAAGTAAATGTGGAAAATGCGACCACTCCAAAAAATCAATTGTTACACAAAGAACATGTATGTTGGTTATTAGTTATTATGGCAGCATACCTTTGGTATGTTAGTATTCTGCCAGCCCTATAGTCAGAGTTTAAAAATTATTCGCATCTGTTATCCACAATTCATCAATCAAGTTTAAAATGGAGAAGAAAGCAACTAAAAAGGGAGATGCTCACTATCATTGTGATCTTCCTGGTCACTTTCTTCTGCTGCTACCATCAGTTTCCATTTATAAACAAGGGCCCTAGCAGCTTGGCCAATATCTCCAGGTTCCTTGCGTAATGCGTTTACAGTTCTTCCAACCCCAGTTTCTTGCAAGTGCTGCACTGTTACATCCAAATTAAACAATTTGTCTATACACTTTAGTACCTGAAATGTAACAGCTATTATAATTTGAGAAGGTAACCGATGACTTGGACCCGTTTTTACTTAGGTCACAAAGACGATTGCGAAATCTCGATTCAATTTTATTAAAAATCTGGAACCTGAAAACATCAAGGAATGTAACTTACTTTTTGTTCATCATTCGCATATTTTTCAATAGAATGTTGGTAATGTTTAACTAGATCTAAAACAGACGCCATATCACAAAACTTGATTTAAAGTTGATAAGCTTTTCACTTTTTATTATAGTATTGCCAGCTGGTAAACGGGCACCATTTTTATCACACACATTTCAATTTTCAATGACGTATTGAGTGACAGCACTTGGACAGCACAGTGAGAAGTGTGAGCAGTTTTTTTCCCCGATGCATTTTGTAGTTTAGTATTATTGTATTCAGACTTAATAAGTAAGTCGCAGTTTACAGTCATTAAAATGTAGGTCGCTATCCTAATATTTCCATGGTTGCTCTCATGGAAGAAGGACTAAAAAAACTGAAATTAATATATTCTAGTAGATAAATGTGATATTAGGCATGTTGTCTTAAATTTTTGGAGTTTATTGGAGTTTAACTACTTAAGAATCGATTTTCATATAAGGCCCCGGGTATGAAACAAATATGAGATGTAACACTACTGAACGAATGACCTCGTTACGTTTTCGTGCGCAACCTATTCTGCGCACCTGTCACTTTTTTTCACATGGCGCGAATTTTTGAACTCAAATCGATCGCTAATGTTTTTGTTCCTTCTGAGGGACGTGTTTTACTTTTTAGAGTAAACTTCAGTCGTGCGTCGGAGCTGACACACACTTTTTTTTCGTCTATTTGATGTTAGACAACATGATAATAAACAATCTCCTATTTTCGTATATCTTAAAAAAACCGAAGAAACAAACAAATCAAATTAACAATAAGAAAGAGAGCAATATGGCAATCGGCCTGTGACGTCACGAGTTGCTACTGCTATAATATAATAGGTCTTTACCTATGAAATTGCCGTTCTGCAGTACTGGCCATTTCAAATAAAAATACTAAGGCGGGTCAATAAGTCCGTGACTTTTTGAATTTCTAACCTCCTTACTGAAAAAGCAACACTACTCCTGTCAACAGGCATCTGTCAGTTGACTCCTATCAAAATTTGAACTTGCTGCGTCAGTTAGTTTGTGTTTTACAGCTATCTTTATCAGACTATCCAGTAACTTAAGGAAACAATGGAAAAAAGTGAATTTCGTGTGCTTATTAAGCATTATTTTTTGCGAAAAAAAAACCATTACCGAGACCAAGGGTAAGCTTGATAAATACTATGGGGACTCTGCACCATCGATTTCAATGGTAAAAAAGTGGTTTACTGAATTTCGTTGTGGCCTTACAAGCACTGAAGATGCCGAACGTCCTGGACGCCCAGTTGAGGTCTCTACACCCGAAACAATCGAAAAAATTCACGATATGGTGTTGGCCGACCGAAGATTGAAAGTGCAAGAGATTGTGGAAGCCATAGGCATCTTGCATGGCTCAGTGGTTTCAATTTTGAATGATCACTTGGGCATGAGAAAGCTTTCCGCAAGATGGGTGCCGCGTTTGCTCACAGTCGACCACAAACGCAATCGTGTAACAACTTCACAGGAAGGTTTGGCGTTGTTTAATCACAATATGGAGGAGTTTTTTAACCGTGGACGAAACATGGACCCATCACAATACACCAGAGACCAAACAACAGTCAAAACAGTGTGTTTCTAAGGGTGAATCGGCGCCAAAAAAGGCCAAGGTGGGTTTGTCAGCCAATAAAGTTATGGCGACTGTTTTTTGGGATGCACGTGGGATAATCCACATTGACTATCTTCAAAAGGGAAGAACAATTAATGGGGAATATTATGCCAACTTATTGGACCGCTTCAATGAGGATTTGAAAAAAACCGACCTCATTTGGCCAAGAAAAAAGTTCTTTTTCACTAAGACAATGCAAGGGTGCACACATGTGCAGTTGCCATGGCAAAAATCCATGAATTGGGCTATGAATTGCTCCCACATCCACCCTATTCTCAAGATTTGGCTCCGAGTGACTACTTCTTGTTCCCAAACCTGAAAAAATGGCTCGGTGGAAAAAGATTTGACTCCAATGATGAAGTCATCTCACAAACAAAGGCCTATTTTGAGGACCTCGACAAATCATATTTTTTGGAAGGGATAAAAAAATTGGAGAAGCGTTGGACAAAGTGTATAGAGCTCAAGGGGGACTACGTTGAAAAATAAAATGATTTATTTATCAAAAAATCTGTGTTTTATTCCAAAAGTCACTGACTTATTGACCCGCCCTCGTAATTTTTGGTTGGCTAAGAAATCTAATTTCAAATTAATTTTATTTTAAAAACATTTGTTTATTGATTAGTGTTACTTTTTCATCGTATTTCAATCTTTTTCGTCATCATGGATACGTTAAAAATTCGAGTAATTATGGAATATGAGTGGCAGCGACGTTGGCGTGGCAGCAACGCGGCACAAGCGGCACGCAACATCAACGACGTTTACGGAGCTAACACCACAAACCAACGCATCACCTGTCATTGGTTTGCTCGCTTCCGTTCTGGAAATTTTGACCTGAAAAATGAACCTCGCGGTCGTCCGAAGACTTTGGTCGACAATGACGAATTAAAGGCGATTGTAGAAGCTGATGATACACAATCTACGGCTGAATTAGCAGCAGCTTTCGACGTTAGAGTCAAAACAATATTGGTCCATTTGCGTCAAATTGGCAAGGTAAAAAAGCTTGACAAATGGGTGCCCCACGAACTTAATGATCGCCAGCGCGAAGTACGCGTCGAGACGTGCCTTGCACTTGCCGCATACCGCATTGTTACATGCGATGAAAAATGGATTCTGTTTGATAACCGCAAGCGCTTAGCAAGTTGGTTGGATCCTGGTTCAGCACCTAAACAATGCCCTAAACGAAAACTTACCCCTAGAAAAGTTGGTGGTCTAGCTTCTTACCAAACGGGGTAAGCATTACTGCAGATGTGTACTGTGAAGAACTGAACACAATGATGGAGAAGCTGGCACATTTCCAACCAGCATTGGTCAATCGCTCGTCTCCGCTGCTCCTGCACGACAACGCGCGACCTCATACTGCACAGCAGATGGTCTCCAAGTTGCAAGTACTGGGGTTGGAAGCTCTCCGTTATCCGCCCTACTCAACTTTTTTCAGAATTTGGATAACTTCTTGGCGGGAATAAAATTCAATACCCGAGAGGCAGTAAAAAATGCATTTGAAGAATTTGTTGCCTCCCGTACAGCTGATTTCTTTAATAAGGGCATCAATAAACTGCCACTGCGTTGGCAAAGATGCATTGATTGCATGGGTGATTACTTCGATTAATACACATAAAAAATACATGAATTTTTTTTTTTTTAATTTAAATGTTTAAATTTTTTCATACAAAACGGCAATTTCATAGGTATAGACCTAATATTTGTCATTACAAAATGTATGGCGGTTGCAACTCGTGACGTAACAAATCGTTTTGCGAGAAAGAGATGTGTATCTATGTACCTACCTATATAATATTTTTTATTTGCTTATAATATTTTAATCGGATCAACCTAAATCCCACCAAAAACATTTTCATGTAAAGTGATGCCAAGATCGCACTGTCAAAAAGTTATCAGATCTCATGTAAAAACAAGCTTCTGACTACACGTCCTAACTCTACAAGCCTAACTTCGACTTTGACGACCTCTGTGGCTCAGTGGTTCAGCGCGTTGGTGTTCAAACTGGGGGTCGCGGGTTCGAATCTCGCCGAAGGAACAAAAAGTTTTTCTGTGTTCCTGGGTCATGGACGTATATTAAATATGTTATAATATAATAAAAATCTTAAATATATGTATAGTATAAAAGTATCAAAAATACTTCCCGTTTTCTGGTACCTGTAACACAAGTTGCTCGGATACTAAGCACGGGGCCAGATCTACGTGGTGTGAAGCGTCCATAGATATTTATTTATTTATTTATTATTAACTTCAGAAACTCTACAACTTAGTCAAGTTATGTAGCCTGACCATGTCGTTACAGTCGTTTGGGTGTAAGGTGAAAAATTTACTGACTGTTTTTCTACTATACTATTCTTGTAGGAACGAAACGGCCAAGTCACATAACTTAACTAAGGTGTAGAGCTTGTGAAGTTAGGGTTGTAGAGTTAAGACGTGTAGAGTCAGAATCTTAGTTTTACATGAGATCTGATAACTTTTTGACAGTGCGATCTTGGCATCACTTTACATGAAAATGTTTTTGGTGGAATTTCACTTCTTTTTGTAAGTTCTTAAATGGGTGTCATAAATCACACCGTAGCATTTTTCACGTCACAATGCACTTTACCGTCAGAACGCGTTCATAATTAGCAAGCACCGCGCGTGCTCCCCTAGCACCTTTATAGCATATATCAATCTTATGTGGGACAATTAATAAAATATTTATGTTCGGGAACACATTTGGTTTTATTAGCCAAACCACCACATAATATGGTCCTTCGAGCTTTGTGACCTTCCGCGATTTGGCTAAAGCAGGATCATTCGCGAGTGAGGACTATCAGTGACTATCAGAAAATCAGTTCGGTAAAATCAGAAGACAATACAGCAGTGGTAAAGTGAAATAGCACAACAGTGTAACAAAACAGCAGTACTGTGGAGTAGCATATCAGTGTAGCAGATCGGTGGTGTAGTTATATAGTAAAACAGCTTCTGGCGAATCAGTGTTGTGGTAGTGGAAGACGAGCATCAGCAGCAGCAGTATTCAGCATAGCAGTGTGGTTCCTGTCTGCAAACAGCAGACAGCAGCATCAGCATTAGCATCGCTTCAGCATCTCATCAGCAGACCATCACGCTCTTCAGGGCGCGAGCAGCAGCAGCAGAAAGGTTCCCGAGCAATCAAGTAAGATCTTTCCATTTTTTCACTTTGAACAATAAGTTACCATAATGGAGGATATTTACGAAAATCAAGAGCAGTTAGTAGGTGCGATAGAGCAGTTGCTTGCGTCTTTCAAGAAGACGGGGCGAGATCGTAGGACAGTAGATTACGTTAAGCGGAAGTTACAAACCCTTGACGAATATTGGGAAGAATTTAAGCAGAATCGACAGCAATTAGCAGGATACGTAGATGAAAATTCTGAGCCTATGAAAAGTCTCAATGAACGGGCTACCAGAAACTACGAGATCACAAAGTCAACTTTGCAGCAGTATCTCTCGCAGGTGACTTCACCAGCAGTAACACACTCAGAGGGTAAGGTACTTGAGGTCCCAAGTCGTGGAGCAAGCCCGTTACCTATCCCTGGTCCGTCAACGGCAGCATCAGCAGAACGGGTGTCGAGGACAATCTCCCAAGGAGTCGACAGCAAAACAGCAGAAATGTTACGTAAGCAGATGACGAACTTCAAAGCATTTTCACGAACGGTAAGCAACATTGACCAGGAAGCATTAACAGAAAAGTGACAGTTTGAAGACACGTTGCAGCAGTTACAGATGAGATGGACAGCAATCGACGCTCAGCATTGGGAGCTCGATAATGAATTAAACGGGTCTAACCTAGAGTACGAAAAGCAATTGACAGCACATGAGAAGAAATTTAATTTCATCAAGGAATGAACAAAAAAATGTGGTCAACGTCTCATAGGGAAATATCAACCCCTAAATTAGATATCCCTACATTTAGCGGTAATTATCATCAATGGATATCATTCCAAGATTTATTCAGTGAGGCCATTCATAACAATCCCTCACTGTCTCAGGCCCAAAAAATGCAGTTTTAAAGGAGTAAATTAACAGGCGAAGCTGAAAGACTCATACAACATTTACAAATTACATCGACTAATTATAATATATCTTGAGAAATTCTTAACCACAGGTACAACAGTAAAAGGCTCATATTCACTTCGCACGTCAACATATTGCTAGGGCTGCCAACCATTCAATATCAATCAGCAGCGCAACTTAAAAAATTACACGACACAACTAAAGAATGTTTGAATGCACTAAAGAACCTGGGAGTCAATATCAGCTCATGGGACCCCTTATTGGTCCACCTGTTAGGGCAAAAATTGGACAGTGAGTCGTATACAGAATATTTGGAATCAGTCAAGAATCCTCGAGAATTGTCAATTCTAGAGGAATTCGTGAATTTTTTGGAAACGAAATTCACTGTACTCGAATCATCGCGCAGAAAACAAGAACAGGGCGGATTTAAGCAACCAGCATCATCGAATCAGCAGCAGAATTTTTCGCATCAACGAAGACTTCCTCCGAGCAACTTTAAATCTAGTAACAATAATTTTTATTTTAATCATAAGTCAAAATTTAAGGCCTTGCATGCAACCAAGGAAATTTGCGGACTTTGCAAAGGCGAACATGGTTTATTCAATTGTTCAAGGTTTCAAGAAATGCCATGCGATCAGAAATTGAAAACCGTAAGCCGGTTGCGTTATTGTGTGAAATGTTTATACGAACCCGATACCAAAGAATGTTTTTCCAGTAAAAGGTGTCGCTTATGCGCAGGATTTCACAATAGTTTATTGCACGATGCATGCACAAAACTCAAACCCAGCACTTCTTCGAACCATGTGGCGAAGGCCCACCACGTGTCTCAACCCAGCACGTGTGAGGTCTTACTAGCAACGGCAATGGTTGGTGTGAAAACAGCAAATGGAAATCAGCATCATCTTAGAGCCCTCATAGATTCGGGTTCTCAAATTTCAGTTATTACAAAGAGAGCAGCGCAGTTTTTAGGATTAAAACGACGTAGGTGCAAGGGTACTATTTTCGGCGTCGGCGAGCATGAAAGCAGCAGCAAAGGAATGCTTACTATACAATGCAAATCATTGCATAATAATTTCACTTTAGCATAGACGTCATCATCATGAGCAATCTTATCAAAAGTCTTCCAAATGTAAATTTACCTAAGCCTTCGTGGTCATACATCAAAAACATTAATTTAGCAGATCCAAAATATTATGTAAAACGTCCGGTAGACTTACTTTTAGGAGCAGATGTCTACTCAAAAATTTTATTGGATGGTATTTTGAGAGGTTCGACTAGCGAGGAACCCATAGCACAGCAGACTTATCTTGGCTGGATCCTCTGCGGCTCCGTCAAATCATATCAGTGCAACGTCATGTTACATAACAATTATGACGACTTGGAAAGATTCTGGGAATGCGAAGACATTTCCCAAGAAAAGGAGATGACGTCAGAAGTTGAATTTTGTCTTCAATATTTTTCTAAAACGACTAGAAGGTTGGAGGATGGAAGATTTGAGGTTCGTTTACCTATCATAGAAGAATTGAAGCATAAATTAGGGTCATCAAAACTACAGCATTAGCACAGTATCAGAGTTTAGAAAGAAGATTGCATCGAAATACAGCATTAGCAAATGACTATAAAAAGTTCATGCAGGAGTACATGGACTTAGGTCATATGGAACGATCAGCATCTGAAAGAAAAATGGAGTTCTACTTACCTCATCATGGAGTCATCCGAGACAGCTCCACTACAACGAAGCTACGCGTAGTATTCAACGCATCAGCAAAGTCTTCGAGTGGATATAGCTTAAATGATATAATGTATAAGGGGCCCAATCTTCAGCAGGATCTACAGCAGATAATTTTGAAATGGCGTCAGTTTAAATTTGCTTATACAGCAGACATCGAAAAGATATACAGGCAAATTTGGGTCTTTCCCGAAGATCAAGCATATCAAAAGGTATTTTGGCGGGAGTCTCAAGACCAACCCGTGCAAGCGTATCAATTAAAAACAGTAACTTACGGAGAAAAAGCAGCAAGTTTCTTAGCAATAAATTGTTTAAAGCAGTTAGCAGCAGAAGAGAAGAAGAAGTATCCAGAGGCAGCGAAAGAAGTAGAAGAAAGCTTCTTTGTAGACGACTTTTGTGGAGGTCATCATACTTTACAGCAGAGCAAGCAATTACAAGCAGATTTAATTGAGCTTCTAAAATTAGGAGGTTTTAATTTACGAAAATGGAAGTCAAATAACCAGCAACTTATATCAGATTTAGATACAGAGCAATGTGACAAGCAGACGTACGAATTTAAGCATATAGAGTCGACGAAAACCTTAGGTCTAAGCTGGGATCCCCAAGGTGACGTGTTTACATTTCAATGCAAAATAGAATATTCTGAAGCAGCACCAACTAAGTGGTCTTTATTGTTCGAAATATCAAGGTTATACGACACCTTAGGTTGGCTTACGCCATTGAGCACGACACTGAAATTATTATTTCAAAATGTGTGGTTATCGAAAATAGAATGGGATGATAATCTCCCGCAGAATATTAAAACAAAATGGTTAGATTTACGCCAAGAGTTGCAAAATATAGACACATTTAAAATACAGCGGTGGACTTCTGAAAACGACAAGATCGAGTTTCATGGATTTTCCGACGCCTCTAGCAAAGCATTTTCGGCAGTAATTTACTGTAAGGTCATAAAAAATGGCAAATCATCAGTATCATTATTAGCAGCCAAAGCAAGACTCGCACCATCAAGCAAAGTTCAGACCATCCTTAGGTTGGAATTAATGGGAGCTGAACTATTATCAAAATTGATGACCAAGGTTCAAAAATGTTTACATCAATACAAAGCAGAAGTGTATGGCTGGACAGATTCTACAGCAGTTTTAGGATGGATACAGGGACCCATCACGATGGAAAACATTTATATCCAATCGAGTCAGAGCAATAACGCAAGTAATGCCAAAATCATGTTGGCACTACGTTAAAACTGACGAAAACCCGTCTGATTCAGCTAGTCGCGGCTTAAACGTGACTCAGCTTAAAAAAGATAAGCTATGGTGGAACGGCCCATCATGGTTGCCGTCATTAACAGTTAAAGAGCCAACATTATACGAGACTACATTAGAGCTAAAACATCAATACAAACAATCTAATACTATAATTCATACGGATCCTCAAGCATTAAGCATCATCGAACAATTATTAAATAAGCATAGCAACATAACTCGAGTTATTCGCATACTTGCATGGATATTACGAATAACAAAGCGCAAACAACGCCGCGAAGGATATCTCACATTACGAGAATTACAATACGCAAAAATGCTTATTGTAAGGAATGTACAGCTGGAGCACTTTAATAAAGAAATTAAACTATTATCAAATAAAAGACCGTTACAATCAAAAAGCAAAATTTTAAATTTAAATCCGATTTTAAACGACGACAAAATTTTACGAGTTGGTGGCCGTCTCAAGAACGCGAGTGTAAGTACCGAAATAAAAAATCCCATCATCATACCTTACGAAAGTCGACTTACAATTTTACTGATACAGCAAGCACATGAACTAACATTCCATGGAGGTCCACGAATTACATTGGCCAATCTTAGACAAAAATATTAGATCATTGGTGGTATAAGAGCAACCAAAAAGCATATCAGAAAGTGCGTGACCTGTAGGAAAAACACACCACTGGTCAGCAGCTCATGGGCGATCTTCCAACAGCACGTGTTAACCCGAGGCCAGCATTTTATAACACCGGTGTAGATTTTACAGGATACATCGATGTAAAAGCAAATAAAGGACGAGGTATCAAAACCATGAAAGGATACATAGCATTATTCATTTGCATGGTCACGAAAGCAGTACATATAGAAATGGTATCAGACCTCACGAGTTCAGCATTTTTGGCGGCTCTCAGTAGAATGGTAGCTCGTCGCGGCACGCCTCGTCACATCTTCAGTGACAATGGCACTAATTTTGTAGGAGCAAACAGATTGATGCAGGAGCAATTTCAGAACATTTTCGATGATAACACTTTAGGAGAGATAGCAAGCATGAATATCACTTGGCATTTCAATGTAGCGAAATGGTGCCAAGCATCAGGTTTATGGGAAAGAAATATAAGAAGCTTAAAGCATCATTTAAAAAGGGTTGTGGGTGAGCAAAAACTTACATATGAGGAATACGCCACCCTATTAGCAAAGATAGAAGCAATCTTAAACTCTAGGCCCCTCTGCGCGCTCACAGAGGACCCAGAGGACTTAGACTCTTTGACACCAGCACACTTTCTAGTCGGCAGAGCAGAGTTAACTATCATAGAAACGGAGCAGGATGCTAGGTCAAGATGGTATTTAATATCAAAAATATATTTCGATTTGTGGAAGAGATGGAGGATCGAATATATGACTCAGCTCTCAGTAAGATCGAAATGGTTAAGAGCACGAAATAATCTTCAAGTTGGCGATTTAGTCACTATTCAAGACGAGAATATGCCCCCCGGCAAATGGCTCATGGGGAGGGTATTGGAGCAGCATCCCGGAGAGGACGGATTGGTTCGTGCCGTCACTCTGAAAACAAAAAACGGAATTATCAAAAGGCCAGTAGTTAAATTATCATTGTTACCTATCTCGAACGCAGCAAGCAGTGACCGTGAAGAAGAATCTGAGGCTTTTGTGCCTGTTGTGCTGTGAGAAGAGAAAAATCAAAGAAAACCTATCAAGCAGAGTAGTTTCACGTCCATGGCGATAGCATTCATATTATTTATGTCGATTGTGACGACTTCTTATACAGCTGAAAATTTACCTAGCAACATGTCTCTATATTTCGATTATACCGGAGGTGTAAAGATCATTCAGGATAAGTGGACTCTCATAGCATACTACAATATGTCTCCGTACTGGGAAGGATTCACCGCAGCAAAAAAGTTCATTAATTATACAAATATAATATGTAGTTATATACCCGACTATGACTATTGTTCAACAATCACGCTACAATTACAGCACGAGTTCGAGGAACTGGATCACTACAATCGTTTGTTATTAAATCAGCGTTTTAAGGCGCGTGCGAGGAAGCGCCGGGCGCTTATCAATGGTGTCGGTTACGCCGCCAACTATCTGTTCGGAGTATTAGACGAGAGATTTGCGGAACAGTATAGGAACGACATTCCACATCTGGGAGCCTACAACATCGAGCTTATCAGACAGAATGAGCATCACCTTAACAACTTGATACAGAATCAAACATCAGTCGTCGAGGCACAATACAATTTACTGAAACGCACAGAACAATCGATTCAACTTCAGCATAAATCGATAAATAACCATCTTGAAGATTTGTATAATTTTACTAATTCTCTCAAGTCGGAACATATTCAGATTTCGGACGTTCAACATTTTTTATTGTCGTCATTCACGGCGATGAACTTATTTCAAAACCTGAAAAGAATTCAGGACACTATTTTAGATACCATCACAGATATTTCACATGGCAAGTTTAATATGCATTTATTAACTCCGGAACAAATTAAAAGTGAATTACAATTCATAGGAAGTCAGTTGACAAAGGATATCACGTTACCCATTGACAACATACAATCAGACTTACGGAACGTTTACAGTTTCCTTAGAATTAAAGCAAGAATGTTAAAGGATTATTTTATATTCGAAATATCGTTTCCATTAACTAATAGAGAAGCATACAACGTTTACAAAATTATTTCGATTCCTAAGCAGATAGCAGGAAATGCTATCACTGTCCTCCCAGTAGATGATTACGTAGCAATAAATTTAGGAAAGGATTCCTATTTTATCCTTTCCATATTTGAGCTTCAACTATGTTTCAATAATGAGCAAACTTACTTATGTCATCTCAGCAAGCCCATACATTATCTCCCACCAGATGAGAGGTTCTGTAAGATCGACGTAAGAACTAAGCAATGTCTCGTCAGCAAATCAGCATGCAGAGATCAGTGGATTCAGCTGAAGGATGAGTCCCAATATTTTTATTTTTGCTGTAATACATATCAGGTCAGAATCATATGTTCAGATCGTGTTAGCACAGATCAGCTGAATGGGGCTGGTATATTGAGCATCGAGCCTAACTGCATGATAAAGGGCCGAGACTTTACTTTGTACTCTCAGACCAATTCCAGGAATGAGATCTATACGGATTTGGGCGTTATAGCTCGCAAACTTCATAATATTAATCATATGATCAACCAATCACACTTGCAATATTCGGACATCCTTGATAACAGCGAAATTGATATAAACAACTCCATCAGTGATTTGGGCAAGCAAGTTGAAGAGTTGAAAGTCGCCACTAAAGATTTAAAGACATCAGATAGTCAAATATCGGGTCACAACATTCATCAATACAGTATCTCATACAGCCTGCTCGCTGTCGTGGTCATAGCAGCGTCATTCATACTGTGGAAGAAGTATAGGAAAAGATTCAGCAGTGTCAGAAAAGCAAGCAAGCAGAACCTAGTGTAGTGTTTAGTGCGCGAAAGCAGAGTACGGCTGACCGTCAGCCGAGTGAAGTGTGTAGTGTAAATATCACGAGGGACGTAGCAACCTCCCCTATATCTGCCAGATGTAATTTTCCCCCTAAATCAACCTAATTTTTTGTATCTTTTCGGCTCGGGAGTATGTACGGTGTCATAAATCACACCGTAGCATTTTTCACGTCACAATGCACTTTACCGTCAGTACGCGTTCATAATTAGCAAGCACCGCGCGTGCTCCCCTAGCACCTTTATAGCATATATCAATCTTATGTGGGACAATTAATAAAATATTTATGTTCGGGAACACATTTGGTTTTATTAGCCAAACCACCACAATGACAATATTTTTATTTTATTTCTCTTTTTTTCTCTATATTTCTTGCACAACAGAGGCGCCTTTTTATTGCCCACTTTCTTATCTTTGCCTTTTTTCATTGTTGGCTTCCTATTTATATTAAGTGATAGATCAGGGCGATTCTTGGCTCTTCGACTATAGCTGACTATTGTACTTTAATACTACTAGAGTCAATATTTATATGATGAACACCATATAAATATTGACTCTAGAGTCTAGAGTCTGCAAATTAGTCATTGTAGAGAGTGCTATACAATCCTGCCCACAAGAGAACGTAGATTAACCAATAAATTATTTGATCTGTTAAGTAAAATTTGCCCATACAGGTAATGATAAAACGGTAGCGCGATTCAGCAGGACATAATATATCGATAATTGATATTAAAAAAGCCTTTTTAACTTGACACTGGCAAATGGTTATAAGCCGATGCCATATATAAATAATAATAAAAAAAGTAATAATAGCGTGGCATATTTTTTTTTAAATTCCTGTAATGGAGTAACGGTTATACATCATCATTCATCACAAAAGCATGTCACAAATTTTCAAATTTAACCTTGCTTTTGATTTTTCAGAGAATAAGGTTTTTAAAAGGACCTTTTGCAAGGATACTTCTATGTACGTTTTTTAATGGACCAGATTACGAGCAGACTGAACGCCCGATGGAGAGTGATTACCGCTACCTATAGATACTCGCAATAGAAGGAGTTACAAGTACGATCCCAGTCTTTAAAATCCCCAACCACCCCTTGAGTATCCGGAGGCCGTGGTATTTATCTGGTCCAGCCGGACCATTCGTGCCAAAGCATGGCTCTCCCACCTAAACGGACTGCTCTACTCTTGTTCCTTCGCATATTTAGCTCCATGCTGCGATAACAATTTGAGAGCCTTTTGGTGTTTTCGTAATTTGTAAGCTAACAAAATATGTTGTCCAATTGTTAATAAATAATAAATATATATATTAAAAATGTTCTTATTTCCATGTACCCCAACTCAAGGGAGAAGTGCATAAAGTCAAAACTCGTCAAAAATGAGTTTATACTGTCTGTATATTAACATGGGTATCCCACGGGATCACTGTTCTTTTTCGCCATAAAAGTGTCCTATGATTTAATCCTTAGCTAAAATTACTACTATACCAAATTTGATTGAAATCCGGTCAATAGTTTTTGCGTGAAGGAGTAACAAACATCCATCCATACATCCATCCATCCTCACAAAGTTAATAGTAGTAGGATATAGAACTGATAAGTCGATTGGACCATAGCCTGTATAGTGTACCTACGGGTGTATTATTAGTTAATAGTGACTAGCTCCCCCAGCACAGCAACAGACTTCTGTCTGTTGTAAATAATACCGCATAAATTCGTTTTTTTTTCTTTTTTTTCGAAAGGGTCTATGCTAAGGGTCAAGTTAAGACCGCTGTAGCTAAATCGGACTATAACTAGCCTGGTGGCTAGTTTATTTGGTAAGAGTCGTTGGGAGGGTTTGACCCTCCCTAACATCACCCGGGTGATGTTCAGACCGGATATTGGGGACAGCTACGGATTGTGAGCTATTATTATGACAGGGAAGACGCGGGTCTCTCCTGCTAATGGGTCCGACCCCTTCTTCACTCGCTGATGAGTGAGGTTGCTCGCGCGCGGTAGCAGAAACTAGCGGCGTGCGAGTTATCGCGATAGAGGAGCTCTCGTTTTGGTTGGTATCGGTACTGAGAGGGCCGTCCCTCTCCCCTTCCGCGTACGGTCGGGATGACTCGCGCGCGTAAGTCCTAATGTCGATGAGGTTCGCGGTATTGGTAGTGCTCTCTATATCTATATCGCGATCGCGGACACTATTTGGAAGTGTACCTAGTCTACTAGGATGCGAACTCGAACTCGGGTTCGGGTCCGGTCCCGTGTTAGGGTCGGTCTGTACGTCTGTACGTGTTGTCGTGTCGGATGTGGGACCTCGGGGTAGGCGCCGGCGTCGACCCCGGTGCGATACTAGTCTCGCGGGTGCGTGTGTTTTGTGTTTACGTAACTGTACACAGTACGTTTCATATTTTGTGATCGGGTCAACGGGATCGGCTAAGATATGCTTAGGCCGTTTATACGGGTATGGGAAAGTCTGTGCGTCATGATCATAGTCCAGGGCCTTTTGGATAAGGGGGTTTGGGTGATTTTTGCCTTTATCAAAGAATCTCTCTACGAGTTCCTTGATATAGGCTTGGATAGTGACGAGCTCGCAGTCCCTATGCAAGTCGATGTTACGCATGTATCTTCTTCAGGTGGTGTCTCTTTTACGAACGGTAACACACGCGAGAGCGCAATACTGCGGGAACGACGGCAACGATCGAAACGAGCGGAGCTGTTCATCGGACGGTGTCCGAGAGCAGAACTGCATAAATTCGTTTTCGATCGACATATAATATACAAATCACACGGTGCATAGATCATTATGCATAAAAATCTTCCTCTTGAATCATTCTATCTATTGGATGAAAACCGCATTCAAATCCGTTGAGTAGTAGGACTTACTAATGACGTTGCTGTCAAATGCTATTATACAATTTGTAACCAACTTCAGACAGATTAGTGTACAAACGACCCGAGCCACCACTAAAATTGTTTGTAACGTACAATTGAATATCTCTTTCTTCCTCATTAGCATGTGTTGTATAGGGGGATAAGGTATGAGGTAGGTAGGATAAGGAACGATATATCATGTTATTTCCTCTTGCTTATAGCCTGGTATCTTTAATCTGAGAGCTAAGTGTGAGTTTTTCTTTGCGCATTCGACCGTGAGCGCGTTTGGCGTTTAATAGGAATCTGTATGTGATTTGACCTAGTTGTCGCGTTTACTAATAGGTGACGCTGTACATAATATAATATACATAATACAAATAAATAAGGGAAAGTGGGGACACTTGATCGCCCCTTTTGCTTTTTAACCCTTATTTCCTACATATAGGTCCCATTTGAAAAACAAAAGCACTGGAATATGTACAACTAAAATAACCTAACAGTTAACGCGCTCACGGTCGAATGCGGAAAGAAAAACTCACACTTAGCTCTCAGATTAAAGATACCAACCAGGCTATAAGCAAGAGGAAATAACGTGATATATCGTTCCTTATCCTACCTATCTCATACCTTATCCCCCTATACAACACATGCTAATGAGGAAGAAAGAGATATTTAATTGTTCGTTACAAACAATTTTAGTGGTGGCTCGAGTCGTTTGTACACTGATCTGTTTGAAGTTGGTTACAAGTTGTATGATAGCATTTGACAGCAACGTCATTAGTAAGTCCTACTACTCAACGGATTTGAATGCGGTTTTCATCCAATAGATAGAATGATTCAAGAGGAAGATTTTTATGCATAATGATCTATGCACCGTGTGATTTGTATATTATATGTCGATCGAAAACGAATTATACATGATATATCGTTCCTTATCCTACCTACCTCATACCTTATCCCCCTATACAACACATGCTAATGAGGAAGAAAGAGATATTCAATTGTACGTTACAAACAATTTTAGTGGTGGCTCGAGTCGTTTGTACACTAATCTGTCTGAAGTTGGTTACAAATTGTATAATAGCATTTGACAGCAACGTCATTAGTAAGTCCTACTACTCAACGGATTTGAATGCGGTTTTCATCCAATAGATAGAATGATTCAAGAGGAAGATTTTTATGCATAATGATCTATGCACCGTGTGATTTGTATATTATATGTCGATCGAAAACGAATTTATGCGGTATTATCTACAACAGACAGAAGTCTGTTGCTGTGCTGGGGGAGCTAGTCATTATTAACTAATAATACACCCCTAGGTACACTATACAGGCTATGGTCCAATCGACTTATCAGTTCTATATCCTACTACTATTAACTTTGTGAGGATGGATGTATGGATGGATGTTTGTTACTCCTTCATGCAATAACTATTGACCGGATTTCAATCAAATTTGGTATAGTAGTAATTTTAGCTAAGGATTAAATCATAGGACACTTTTATGGCGAAAAAGAACAGTGATCCCGTGGGATACCCATGTTAATATACAAACAGTATAAACTCATTTTTGACGAGTTTTGACTTTATGCACTTCTCCCTTGAGTTGGGGTACGTGGAAATAAGACATTTTTAATAGATATATTTATTATATTTTATTACCAATTGGACAACATATTTTGTTAGCTTACAAATTACGAAAACACCAAAAGGCTCTCAAATTGTTATCGCAGCATGGAGCTAAATATGCGAAGGAACAAGAGTACAGCAGTCCGTTTACGTGGGAGAGCCATGCTTTGGCACGAATGGTCCGGCTGGACCAGATAAATACCACGGCCTCCGGATACTCAAGGGGTGGTTGGGGATTTTAAAGACTGGGATCGTACCTGTAACTCCTCCTATTGCGAGTATCTATAGGTAGCGGTAATCACTCTCCATCGGGCGTTCAGTCTGCTCGTAATCTGGCCCATTAAAAAACGTATATAGAAGTATCCTTGCAAAAGGTCCTTTTAAAAACCTTATTCTCTGAAAAATCAAAAGCAAGGTTAAATTTGAAAATTTGTGACATGCTTTTTGTGATGAATGATGATGTATAACCGTTACTCCATTACAGGAATTTAAAAAAAAATACCGCACGCTATTATTACTTAATTTATGTTTTAGATCTCACCAATTTATATTTGGTAAAATATATAAATTAGGCAAAACTTTTTTTTTAAGATAAACATTTCTCTTTCGAAGGGTTATCAATACTCAAAAACATCGCTATGTAAATTCCATCTCTACCAACCTCTAAGATTTATACAAAACTAGTCGTTACCCGCCCGCTTCGCGTGGCAGAAAATACATGCCAAGTGAAAGAAATATTAAATTGTTATCTAGCTGCCTAATTATTTATCATGAACGGATTTTACGAAATTAACACACCCTTAACTACTTAGCGTCTTATCGATTTATATGAGTTAAAATAATAAATACCACAGCTTTCCACATAAATAACACACTTTTCCTCGAATCTCATGTAAGAGAAGATTTGATAACATTCAGTATTTCCGGGATGCACGGTATAAACTCTACTTAAAACTTGATCTTTCTTGACTCCCAAATAACCTGAAACAACCTTACCTTTTTTTCTTCTAACAAAGCGGTTATTTTTCCATACTTAATAAGCTATAACTTCAACATACAAAAGAGTTTTTGCAAAGTCATCAACTTGGCATAGCTCAATAAAAGCCATTAGTGTTGTTTTTTTTGGATTAATTACTTTGTCAACCACAACTTGCTCAGTAAAATAAATTCTTTGACCATTTTCAAGATGTACAGCAAGATGCATCACATCAGAAACCTGTCATGAATAGGAAAACGAAATATTCGCCACACTGCTTCAGAGCTACTGATGTAACGTCCCGCCTGGTACTTCGTCACCTCATCAAAATTCAAGTTTCTACGTTTTAAATCTACAGATTAAAAGATACAACGCCCCCGCAACCCCTCTTGGGGGTGGAATTTCGTAAAATCCGTTCTTAGCTGACCTCTACTCGGTGAAAATACGTGGAAATCCCTTATATATATATATATATATATATATATATATATATATATATATATATATATATATATATATATATATATACAGGATTACAGGAAAAGTCGACGTAGATCCGTTAAGGGCGTGTAGTTTGCATCGTTTCTAACTGATTTGGCTATGAAACACCCTATCCTAAACCTAACCGTTTTCGAGATATATGTATACTATGAAATTTAGTCAAAATCGCATTATTTTTTGCTTTTTACAACTAGGACAAGATGCCTTATGACTTCAATAACCAAAATTGTAAGTTAATTAACTTAACAGGGCGTACTAAGACATTGAAAGTTAAAAAAAGTAATATTTATTTATTAAGGTCCCTTTTTCTTTAAAGAATATCCAAAAAAAATATTATGGAAGATGTTCTGCAGATCTACTTTGAAATATCTACGTTTTATCAGCTATCCAACAAGGTATAACAATCAAAGATTTTATTGGAATTGGTGCAAAAAACTTAGCTTCAACGGCAACTAAGGAGGTAAAAAATTACATTAGTTGATTACGTTTAATTTAACCCTTGACCCCAGAAAACAAAATAAAACAATAAAAAAGTACACAATAATATTTATTACTTAATAACAAATGTTTAAATTTCATGTTCAATATGACCACCCCTGTTTTGCACAGTCTTTCACAGTCTTTTTCTCAGTCCACTTTTCACTACACCAGTTGTTAAATTACCTCTTATTTCATTCGCCGCGTTAATTATTCTAGTTCTCAATTCTTGTACAGATGATATCGGGTTGGGCTCACTGTACACCAGACTCTTCATGTGCCCCCATACATAAAAATCCATGGGGGTTAGGTCCGGACTTCTCGGTGGCCAGGGTATAGGCCCACCTCGCCCAATCCATTTGTTCTGGTAATTTCTATCCAACCATCCTCTGACACCTCTCCTGTAATGCGCAGAGCAGCCATCATGTTGGAACCATATGTCTCGACGCAGAGTGAGTAGCAAATCTTCTAGTAAATCATTGAGGTCTCCTCTCAGGAAATTTTCATAAAAATCCCCATTTAAATTATCAGGGAGAAAATATGGGCCAATCAAATGATTGGAAATTATACCCATCCACACGTTCAAGCTGAATCGGCGTTGTTATCCCTTAACCCTCTTCTTGTTTGGATATCCTTGTTCTTTCGGGGCCCAATAATGGACGTTATGGTAGTTTGTGATTGCGTCTTTGTCAAACTTTGACTCATCCGTCCACAAGATTTTTTTAAAAAAAAGTCGGGTCTTCTACATCTGCATTCAACATGAATCGGCAGAAACCCTTGATCGTCTTACGGGATCATCTTCTTCAATATCCTGTACAGGCGTGTAGTGGTATGGGTATTGGCCCGCAGTGTGAACGTTATACCACACTTTCCATTGCGAGACTCCCAGTTGAGCGGCAACAATATTTGTAGAGGTGGTTGAATTCAATCGGAATCGTTGCACTATTTCGTTGTCCTGTTCTTCGTCATCATCAACGTGGCCTTCCTAAATCTGTTCGTCGTCTCGATACGGAGCCCATTTCTCGAAGCCTTCGATAGAGTCCTTCAAAAACTCTCACATCCGGTACTCGACGGCCAGGATAGCGTCTCATGTACTCGTTACGAGCTTGCGCGGACACACAATTGCAGTATCCGTAGCAAACTAGCATATCTGCATATTACTGGTTCGTGTAGGTCGTTATCGTCAACAGTTCCGTATCACAAGCAAATTCAGAGTCCAGTAAACAAGCACAATAGTCACAAATCGGAAGAAATAGTCCAGAAACACAGCCAAGTCGAACAGAAAACAGAAAGCAAAACGATAACGCATCTTGTTTGAGAAGGAGACTCTTCTCGGCTCGACGCCGGGCCCCTGAAAAGGGCCTTACGGCGGGCTAACCAATACCAGGGGCATATGCCCCTCTAATTGGGGTGGGAGGACGACGGCATGAGTCTCTTTGTCTTAAGGGAAGACACCCCGCGGCAGAACGCGGGGTAAGCCCGTGGGGGTGGGCAACCGACAGTACGAGGGAGTGGCGATTGACCAATCCAGGCCCGACCAAGACCGGCGGTCGGCTCCAAGCGGCGCGTGGGGGTCCCGACCCGGGGGCCGAGAAAACGTGTATGGGACCACTCCCTCACACGCCGCGTTTTGCCGGACCGCGGACACAAGCGACCTGAGGGGAAAAGGGGAAAGGGTTAAGACTTCCGGGCCCCGACTTTTTATATCGGGGGGGGAAGGAAACGCCCCGGGGACGACGGGGTGGCAATAGGGCTGCCACTCGTCAGGCCCCGGACGCGGTTAAGACAAGTTTCGCCGGCATCTGGTTTGCCGGCGAAAAGGTAGGGGGGGGGGAACAATCCCGCATGTGGTGGTGGCGCGGTTGCGCCGGAGCGCATCAATGCGCTGGATGCGGCGCTTCATTGCGCCTGGGCTCCTCCTCTTCGGGGGCGGCGAGGCGGGCTGTGTGGCTCCGCTGGGTCCTCCGGAGGGACGGCATCCCTCGGCAGGCGGTGGCGGTCGGGCGGGCGGGCATGCCACGGCGCCAGGTCGGTCAGTTCGACCAGGCGCGAGGCATCCGCTCGCGCGAACAGCTTCGCGGAGAGCTGGGCCACAAAGGCCTCCACGCTCTCCACCCTGAGGTCCCTAGAAATGGTGGCGTTGCGGACGTACCACGGTGCGCCCGCGACTCTGCGCAGCACCCGGTTTTGGGCTCTCTGCAACAACCCTTTCTGGGGTGCAGAGAGCAGGTGGTGCCACGCGGGTGCCGCGTACGTCAAGCGGGACCGTACGTACGTCCGGTAAAGGGCGATGCGCATCCTCAGGGGGATCTGCGGGGACGCGTAGGCCAGGCGTAGCAGCGTCTATCGCCGCGTTCGCCTTCGCCACCGCCGATGCACACTGGGGGGCCATGGAGAGACGGCGGTCCAGGGTGACCCCGAGATATTTGGCTGTCCTCCCCCACGGGATCACAGCATCACCAATCTTCAGAGGCGCCGCGATGGAGCACCTCGTGCTGACGGCGAGCGCCTGGGACTTACCTGCGTTGACAGACAGTCGCCATTTGCTCAGCCAGTCAGGAAGGAGATCCAGCGTCCTCTGAATCTTGATAGCCGCATGCTCGGTGGTCAACGAGGAGGAGAAGTACGCCGTGTCATCGGCGTATAACGCCACGGTGGTGCCCCGGTCCACGGGCACATCGCTGGCGTAAAAATTGTAGAGTCCCGGCGAGAGGACGCTACCCTGGGGGACGCCTGCGGCGATGGGGCGCTCGTTGGAGAGGACTCCGTCAACGCGAACCCTGAAGGTCCTGCGGGAGAGGAAGGAAGCCACTAACCTTACCAGATGGGGAGGTACGTTGGCCCGGATGAGCTTCCAGAGCAGACCCTCATGCCAGACACTGTCGAACGCCTTCTCCATGTCTAGGAATACGGCTACCGACGATTCCTTTTTGTTAGCCGCAACGGAAAGGTGGTGGATAACACGTACCAACTGGAGGGTGGTACTCAGGCTGGACCTGAACCCGAACTGCTCCTCACGAGGAGGGAGGTAGGGGGAGAGGTATTTTAGAAGAAGGAGTTCAAAAACTTTGGAAAGGGTGGAAAGGAGGGTAATGGGCCGGTAGCCATCAGCCCTTCTTAGGTTCTTGTGGGGCTTGGGTATGGTTACGACCAGACCCATTTTCCAGGAGGAGGGGAAGTGGCCGGTCCTGACAATACCATTGTAGAGGCGAGCCACCATTCTGAAGGGGAGGTGGCGGAGGGCGGAATTTGGGATGCCATCTGCACCGGGGGCCTTTTTTGGTTTTAGGCGCGTGAGGGTCTTTTGGACCTCCCTCGGTGAGAAGGAGAAACTTGGGGGGGAGGAGGGGGGGGAAAGTAGGAAGACCTTTACCTCCTCGGAGACCAGTCGGACGTGTTCCGTTGCGGTCGTCGGCAGCGGTGAGAATTGGCGTTCAAGGTGCTCGGCATGAATGTCTGCCCTGTCTTCTGCGCGGTACCTTAGGTTGCCATCTGGGTGGAACAGGGGGCACACTGGGGGTGTGACTCCAGTGAGGCTGCGGCAAAAGCGGTGGAGGGAGGGCCAGTCCTCTCCCGCCTCCAGGATGCGTTGAGTCCAGTCGGCTGCGTTTTGGTCCTGAAGGGCAGTTTTTACCTTAAAAGTGAGGTGGTTTAGCTGCGTCTTCAGGGTGGGGCAGCGGCTGAGCTGCCATCTTCGGCGCAGGCGTTTCTTCTCGCCTATAAGGTCAGCGATGTGCCGAGGAAGAGTGGGCCGCTTGAACTGCCAGTGAGTAGGCGGCTGGGTTGCCGCGTCCATCGCGGCTGCGATCGCCTCGGTGATCTGCAGAGTCATCGAATCGACGGTCTCTGCAGAGTCCACCGGGAAGTTGGGCGTGCTCTCGTGGAGCCGCTCTGCGAAGACATCCCAGTCGCGGACTGGGCGAGGAGGAAGAGGGGGGACGCTAGCGGGTGCAGCGCGTATGGTGGCTAGGACTGGGAGGTGGTCAGAGCCATGGGCCACATCCAGGACCTCTTGGTGGAGGTCGCCCGGGAGTCGGTGTGCAATCGCCACGTCGAGGACGTCCGGAGAGAATTGTGGGTTCTCGGGGTAGTGGGTGGGGTAGTACGTTCCCACCACCGTGTACCCGACTCGTCCTGAATCTGCGAGTAGCCTGTTGCCGTCCGGATTTGCGGCACGGGATCCCCATCCGGGGTGCTTACAGTTCAGATCTCCGGCAATCACAGTCGGCTCTTCTGATAGGAGCCTGTGGATGTCGGAGATATCTAAACGCGACCCCGGAGGTTTATAGCACGCATAAATGTGCGTGCGGTGCGACCCGAGGAGTACCTCCACCCCAAGGGCATAAAGCGATGAAACGGAGGGGGGGGGTAGGAGTTGGTGCAGAAGTTTCCTGCCGACCAGAACGGCTAGGCCTCTGCTCGCTCGCTCACCCCCCAGATAGTCCTGCCGGTATACGTGGTAACCGGGGGCACTGAAGCGGTCCTGACGGGACAGGAGGGTTTCGCTCAGCAGGGCGACGTCCACCTCGTACTCCCGAAGGAGGAGGCGAATCGGAGCCACCTTGCCGCGGACCCCCCGGACGTTCCAGTGGACAACCTTTAAGACTGGGGCGTGGGAAACCATTGCGAAAGTAATTTAGCAAAGAGGGAGGCCCCCTCGGGGAGGACCCTTAAGAGGGTTGGGAGGATTTCTTCCCCGGCCAGGATTCTATTAAAGACATCCATGGCCAGGGAGAATAAAGCTTGTAAAAGCTGAGCCGTGGTCCTGGGGGACTCTCGGCGACGAGAAGAAGGGGGGGCACGAGGGGGCAAAATGGCGGAGATCGCCGGGTTTGCGGGCTCGGTGGAGAGCTCGGTCACCTCAGGTTTGGTGACCGGCTGGACAGTACGTTTGGTGCGCGAAGGGCGCGGGGGGCGCGGGGTACGCTGCGGCAGGGGGGGGGCCGATAGGATGGCCTCTTCAGCCGGCGGGGCTGTATCAACAGGGGGGAGGGGGAGGGCGAGGGGCTCGTACTCCGAGTCCGTGGCGGCGGTTGAGGTCGCACCGGATTTGGCCCTCTTCTTGGTCCTAGTCCTAGTCCGTTTCCGCTGCTTCCGGACCGAGGGGGGGGCGGCGGATGCGGCGGGACGGGGGGTGGGATCATTGGCCTCCGCCATTAGAGAAGTGGCGAAGGGCGGCGGGGGGGGGGACCTCTCTCAGAGATGGTGGGGGCATCACTTACCCGATTTGTCCGTACCCGGTTTGTGGTCCGGGTAGTGCGGGCGATGGGGCCCGCCTGACGGTGTCTGGCCTCTCGTCGGAAGACCGGGCAGTTTCGGTTGTTTGCGGGGTGGGGCCCCTCGCAGTTCACGCAAATGGGCTCATCGGTTTTAGGTCGGGGGCAGTCGGCGGCGGCGTGCTCCTCGCCGCATCTGACGCACGCCAGCTTGCGGTGACAGTTACGGCTGGAATGCCTGAACTGCTGGCATCGGTGGCACTGGGCAGGGCCACTCTTCCCGCGCCAGGCTTCCACCTTGAGGTTAGGCATGTTCAAGATTTCGGTCACCTGGTAGATGCCTGGTACCAGGTTCGGGGTGCGCTTCAGTAGTACGAAGTAGGCGCACCCGGGGCGGTCCTTCCGGGCGAGGATTCGGGAGACGTGCTCCACCTCGAATCCTTTGGAGGTGAGGTCTGCTGCTATCCTCTCTGTGGGCGTGCTAGCTGGTAGGCCGTGGATGCCTACCTTTAAACCGCGGTCTTGGGGCAGCGCGTACGAGTACCAGCTGACCTGGGCGGACTCGCTTAGGTCAGCCAGGTACCGCTGCACGCACCGATACTCGTTCTCTCCCTGAGGGGTGAATTTTACCCCCAGGCCGTACGTCTTCGCATTTGGGGGGTGCCCCAGGAGGTCCCTGAGGCGGCTGAAGTGGTCGACCCAGTTGTCCAGCTTCTCCACTATGATGGGAGGGCATCGGGGAGCTGGTTTCGGCGGCGGTGAGGTCGCGTTCGCTGTATGGGTAACAGTTACCGTACTGGCATCCATCAGCGAGGAGGCCCTTGAGGTAGAGGCCACAGGCGATCCGGCCGGCGCAGGGGCGGTGGTCGCTGCGGCGTAGGTAGCCGGGCGGTCGGCGCGCTTGGCAGGCGGCGAGATGTCGGATGGTGCATCTTGTCGCTGCCGTTTGGTGACCTGCGCAGGAGGGGCAGGGGGCGGAGGCATGCTGCTCGACGAGGGGGCCGGAGCAGGGGCTCTCGGAGCAGGGGCACTTACCGCACGACGGTCTTCTTGGGGCGGTGATGCCGGCGAGGCGGTAAACGTGAGCTTTGTGCTCACTGCGGCGGCTGTTGGAGGGTGGCGGGGGGTGCACACCTCCGTCGAAGGGCGCGCGGGGCGCGGCGGTGAGGCCGAACCCTTTTTGGCTGGGCGGGGTGGGGGCCCAGACTCGCGGCGGGGCGCCGTCGGAAGGCATTGGGGCGGGGGGGTGTCAGTACACCCCCGCGAGAATGCCGAAGGCGGCCCGGAGCGAGCGGTATCCGTACCGCTCAAGCTGGGCTCGGTGGCGGATTGGTACGCGCGCTCTGACGTGCGCGAGCTGGACCGTGATGACGGTCCGCTGCGCGACGCAACTGAGCTGGCGCGGGAATGGCTGGGGCGGTCGCGGCTGTGTGGCCGCGAACCACGGTCGGCCATGGTCGGAATATAGTCTATATTGTACTATAGTACGTGGACATGACACACAAAAACAGTCACATATTTATGTACACGCACAGAAATACAATGTACAACGAACAGTTTAAAAGTTAAGATGATCACACAAACACGATAAAACTAAACACGAAAACACGTATCTAGTGTCAAAGTAGTCACTGTAGTGTACTTACTTGCACGGTAATTAAAAACTTAGAGGAGGCTGGCTCCCCGTGACCCAGCGCTGGAACGAGTTCCAACGGGAGGCCAAGGGCAGGGCAACTCCTCAGCAAGGCGACAATCCACTCGTTATTCTTACGAATAAGGAGTGAATTGACGATCGCTAAGCGGAGTTTATCGGCACTGCACTGGGATGGGTCGGCACGGGCGTGGAGTGAGTGCGGCTACTCGACACGTTTGGGGCGGGGCGACACTACCGCGGAGTGAGCGAGACACTACGACGCGAGCAGAGCGAGACGGCACGAAACGCGGAGTAAGCAGGAAAGCACTAACACGCACGGGAGACAGGACGATCCGATAACGCATCTATCATGGACGAATCACATAAGCAGACTAACAACCAAACACAAACAATAGGGCATGTTGTATTCCCATCCCCAATCTCCTTCGGCATCGGCACATTATCTTTCTCACTCATACCTGCATAAATCGTAAGTTGTCTCGCTTGCACTTGCTTTTAACTAAGTGTTTTTTCTATGATTTTTGACAAAACCCTTGATTGTGATACCTTGTTGGATAGCTGATGAAACTTAAATATTTTAAAGTAGATCTGCAGAACATCTTTCATCATATTTTTTTAGATATCCTTTAAAGAAAAATAAACTTAATAAATAAATATAACTTTTTTTAACTTTCAATGTCTTAGTACGACCTGTTAAGTTAATTTACTTACAATTTTGGTTATTAAAGTCATAAGGCATCTTATCCTTGTTGTAAAAACCAAAAATTATTCGATTTTGACTACTGAATTTCATATTATACAATCAAATATCAAAAAATTCGGCAAATTTATGAAAAAAAATTAAAGTCGAATATCTCGAAAACGGTTAGGTTTAGGATAGGGTGTTTCATGGCCAAATCAGTTAAAAACGATGCAAACTACACGTCCTTAACGGATCTACGTCGACTTTTCCTGTAACTATATATTACCATACCACCATCAACTTATAATCGGCTTTGTAGGTCGATTACTCGAAAATGGTCTACTTTGTAAAAAAGTCATGTATGAAACCATGCCTTTATTAGACTTATTTAACGATGGGGTACAATGAAAAAATAGTTTTCATCCCCACTTTACATGTATGGAGAGCCATTATAAGAAAATATAAAATTATTATTATTTTGTGATTTCAAATCCGAGGTCTATACACATTACACAGTCTTTACTTCACTATACCAACTTCATCGATTTACATTAATAATCACAGAAGCTGGAACATCATCTGACAGACAGACAGATGGACGGGCAGAGAGAAACTATAAGAGTTCCTTGAGTATTACGGAAGCCTAAAAAGGAAATTGTACTAAGTGATATGACCACACCCCATACAATTAAGGTAAATGCCCCTATATTCAAGATCGTAAGGCTGATAACTTTAAGATTTTTTAATTAAATAACTAAACAAGATATCGTTTTAATTTTTTTTATGATAAAAACTGGTATTTTTCCCGTATTATATTTGTATTTTTATAAGGTAAATTTTTTATAAGGTAACTTTGTTATAAGGTAACTTTAAGTACGTAAGACGTAGGTATATAAGGATTATTACCAAAAATACTGGCTATCGCAAAAAAGCAATTGTCTTATGTCTATCCAACTTTGATGTTTAATTGGATTAAACTGTGCCGTTGGGTATTGTCCATATATAATACTAAAGATGAAGGCTGCCGTGAACGAATAACCAGTAGGATAGAAGGGTAGATGTATTTTATGGAACATAAAATAGAAGTAGAGTTCAGTAGACATGTTGCCAAAACTATTTTTTTTTCGACGTTAGACAACATGTTGATAAACAATCTAGAACCCATTTTCATATATTTTAAAAAGTAACGAAGATACAGCCTCAGAAGATATCGAATGCCTGTGAAGGCACGGCTTGCTCCCGCCATACATTCATTCATTACAAAATGTATGGCGGGAGCAGCTTGTGACGTAAGTCATAACAAATCATTTTGCGAGAAAGAGATGGGCAAACTTCTATTGGCGCACCGCACAGTGGCGCACACAAATTTCTTCGTAGACTGTGATTTGCGTATACGTACGTATACGTAAATACGTACGTACGTATATATATATATATATATATATATATATATATATATATATATATATATATATATATATATATATATATATATATATATATATTACGATTGCCAATGAAGTTCACTTCTGGCGTGCGGTCTTAAGCACACACTCTACTTTTTTATTTGCTTATAATTTTTAATCGCGTCAACCTAAATATCTATTTCTTTTAGATTTATGCATACATAAATCTAAATATAATGTAGTTTTAAAATTACGTACATATAATATAATAGTTAAATAAAGGAACTGTACAAAACCAGATCACCTAACAAATAAATAAATAAAAAGAAGATATATGATGAAAATAATAAATAAAAATACACGTTACACATATATTAAATTTAAAATAAATATTAATTATTTTATTTAAACTACTTAAACATTACACAAATATAATATTTGATAGTAGGTAAAATGTACATACAATATAGTAAATTATTGAGACAGACGAAGATAGTATTCCTTAACATGTTTTTTAAAAATATCAATTGATTTTTAACTTTGAATAGATCCAGGTAAAGCATTCCATAGTCGTATAGCAGAAATAGTAAAAGAAGAGTCATAGTAGGCAGTTTTGTGAAAAGGAAAAGTAAGAATTAGTTTCTTTGAAGAACGATGATTAGGATTTTTATGACCAAGAAAGGAAAAAGAGTCTTTTAGATAATGAGGGGTTTTGTTCTAAAATTTTAGAGAGGTAAGGAAGAATATAAATTCGGCCGGTAATCAGAAAAGGACTGAGGCTTAGATGTTTTGGGTAAAGGAATGATATTTGCGTCTTTCCAGGAAGTAGGGAAAACTTTGGTGGTAAGTGAAGAATTAAGGATATAGGCGATAACGGGAGAAATTATGTCAAGAATAGGAACAAGCATGTCACGCCCAATGCAACCACTACCATTTTTTTTACGCAGGGGAAATCTCCAAAAAGATCCCTAGGTAGGGTATGTGGGATTTTTACCCACTAAAACCCCTGCGAATGACAGTTTTCAGCGCTTAGGAGAGCCACGGGAGCTCTGACGAACAACTTCCGCTGCTCTCCCGGCGCTATGCTCTGACAGAGCTCCCATATGGTGCCTAATGAGGTTGGTGAACGACGAATGTTTTGATAACTTCTACAGAACATCCTCCCAAATCCGCCATCGGCGTTGCAATTTCTGCAGATGTAACGGCATCATCTAGATTCCTTAGCCGAAGTTCGCCCATTTTGTTGGGCGGGCTATATTAACGTTAAAATCTGACAGAACTTCCCGCATACGAGTGGCTAGAACGTTTGCTTTTTCAGCACAGTCAGTACCAACTAGTTTTAGTAAGAGGCCTCCTGTCACGGTCCTCTTTAGATCGACCTTATCTATACCGAAATCAGATAGACAAATCCGGTTTTTAGCAGCAGCCATAACTTTAGCATATAATGTGCTTGATCTTTCATGTACTGTGATAGTAATAGCAGCTGTAAGACGAAGGGGTAAAGACGCGGTGGGTCTAGACGTCGTATTATTATTTGATATCTTCGGTGGTCAACGATCTAACTGTAAGTTAGTTAACTGTAAGTTAGGGATTCCATTTAAGGCAGCTATAGTCGTCCAATTCGATAAAGTTGTCGTCTCTGCCGTCAACTGAGAAATCATGGGCACGGGTGGCAAATCTACGAACGGAGGTTATAGACAACCTGTTTATACAGGTTGTCTATTTCTGAGTTTTTTTTATTTTTTTATTCTTTGTTCTCACTTGATCCGAAGCATTACCCGTTACAGGTAACGTTGTCGGAGTTAAATTATTCTACTCAAGTGGCGGGCAGTAGGCCGCCACTTGGCTCTATCAGGAAACAGATCCATTTTAAAGGCGGTCAACTTATCATCAATAAGAGCTCCAATCTGCTCCATTAGATCAACACTTGTTGAGCTGGAAGACGAAACCATGGATCTGGTTGGAGGTGGAGCAGACGGTACTCTGAGTGAATCTACCACTACTTTGTTTGTAGGAAAGCAGATGAATGTAAGCTCTGCAGCAAGTTTTTCAACTTTTTTGCTGAGAACTGAGACTTGACCTCGAAGTTCGGCATTTTCGCGTACCAGCCGAGCAGTATTTTCATCCACTTGATTACGTCTGGTGATTTCTTCTATTGCTACATTCACATAACGGGCCGCTACACGCAGATCACGAGCCAAATTGCCTTTTAAATTAGACCTGTCTGCTATGCTCTCAACAGTCGCAAGATGGCTTTTAATACATGCGCCTAGAGCATGCGGGGAAAGCGACAGCAGGTTCTGTGATAACTCAGAGCCACCAGGAAAACTATTATTGGCTTTACTTGTCCCGGGAACAGACTCAATGTAGTCAGTATCCGTAATGTCTTACGAATGTAAGGACATAGAGTAATAGTAATGGGGTGATAATAATTCTTTTCCACTTGCCATAGTTCCTTTATAAGGGTTCGGTCCCTCCTTTTTGATGGTTAGGTCCATTCTTTTAAGGGTAAGGTCCCTTTTTTTCCTTCAACAAGCGCTTACATGACCGAGATAATAGACGGCACTATTCTCTGGGTCATGCATCCCTTCGGCACGCTAGACCTGAGGATGAGAATTACATATAAAAAAAGGACTTATTTCTCTTCTACTACGGCAAAAAACTGCCTTATATGCAACTAGAAACTCAAGCAATCCACTAGCAAAGCGCCTCCAGACCGAAAAAGAACAAATAAAGAAGCTCTCACACCAGACCTACCCTCTGTACAATTTCAGATCATAAAATCTGAAATGACAGTCTCCTCAGTGACCATTCGAAGCCCGAAAGCACTCCACCAACAAAAACTGCCAAAATCCCCTGAAACTCATAATTTTCTTCCGTAACTCCTGTCGCCCCTTCTAGTAAGGGGCGTCCTAAGAGCGATCTTCGCATCTCCAGTCCCCTCTTTTATAAGAAAAGTACTGAGAGCGGCCATCGCATCCCCTCTTCTCAAGAGAGATACTGAGAGCGACCTTCTCGATCCAAATTCACAATGAACTTGCAGTCCAGGCTGACTGCAAATACACTGAGTTCTTGCACCCCCGACCTTTGAGCCTCTCCGCCACGACAATGCTGGTACATTGGGGGGATAATATAATCACTACCTACAGCATTTGACGATCATAACGTCACTGACAGATAGTTGCCTAAAAGTAAACGGCAGATAGTTGGGTATTGCTTGAGTGGTAAGAATGTGAAGGGTTTGGGCTTATCTCTGGGTATCGAACACATGTGAAGAATTACTGGCAAAGTGGCGATTTAAGTCTTCCAGATATACATCAGAGGATGTGGTTATTTTTGAATCTTTGCCAATTCCCAACGACTTTAAAAACTTCCATACTTTAGCTTGGTCCCCGATTTCAACTGACGATTTAATGTAATGCATTTGTGCGTCCCTGCACACTGTGTTGCAACGATTTCGAAGTTTGGTATAAGTTAGCTTATTAGAACCAGAGTATGATTATCTTAGTTTAGCTTTAGCACGGTTCTTTTTATTTAAGAGGGGTTTAATTTCATCTGTTAACCAGGTGCAGGGAGATATTTTATTTTAATAGGGCGCAATGAACATGCTCCCCGTTCATTAAAGAGATCAATTAGGATTTTACTAAACATTTAGATTATTTTATCAATTGTTGGGGCTTCAGTAATCGCTATCCAGGCTATTTTCTCACCGTCATAACGCAGAAGAAGTAAGTACCAAGAAGGTACATTATATTTTATTTAATTATATCAAATAAATTTACAATGGTAAGTTGGAACATAAACGCACAAACTTCGGAGATATTAGACATTAGAATTTTTTTTGCACGTGACCGCACATTTCGTAGCAACTTACGAAAATGTGTCTTCACAATCGCAGTGACATTGCATGAAGCGTTTTTAAATGACTCGCAAAAAGGCTTCAAACAATTCAGAGTTTCTTAAAAAGTTGGCTTTTCGTATAACTATTCCTTTTGTAAACTTTTTAACTTGGTCTTATTATACAGAATACTATCCATTGATGTAATAAAAATTACAGTCAAGTACCCAATTGCATAAACTAACGTGTGTTACCTTCTTACAAGGCTCTCAAAAGCTCTTAAGAATATAAAAATTGAGCGACCATAAATACTATCGAGAAAAATCAGGTTTATTTTATTAGCGCTATCATTAAAATATTTGCCAGGACGACGTGACATTTACATAACTTTACTTTACACCCCTCTTAGGTGGGCTGGAGGTACCTACATCGTATACTCTATGTATATAGTAGCCAGTAGTTAGACTATGTCTAGAATTAAGTAGGTACTAAAAGATCATGATGTGGAAGTAGGCACACGATGGTAAAAGCATTCCATGAAAACCGTCTGCTCGGTTACCTCCTCACCCGTCTGTAGGTCAGCGGGCCACGCGCCTCAGAGAATAGGTAACGTCTCATGACCCCTGTTAACAACTACACCGGAGCTATGCGCTTTATTTATCAACGACCGCTGCACCCTCTGCAATTTAGTCATTTCTCCCACTTACTCTTTGAACTCCGACACCGTTTTTACCAAATCGGCTACTCCGTGAATTATATCATATAACGTACTGTTCAGACTGATGGCCTATTCATCGCAAGGTAAGGTCACGTTCATCATCAGTATCAATTTTTTAATTTTTAAGTAGGTACGTACGTATCTTATACTTTAAACGAGATATCTTGTATATACAAGATTACGATTATATATATATATATATATATATATATATATATATATATATATATATATATATATATAATCATAATCTCGGAAACGGCTGTAGTAAGTATTTCCATGAAATTTAGTATGCAGGGAGTTTCGGGAGAGAAGAATCGATCTAGCTAGGTCGTGTCCCTCGGAAACTGCTTTTTAAAGTTATATATGTTTTTTCTTTATCAATATTATCAATAATTTGGACTCTTATATAATGTCAGTCCGATAGGCAGCTTGGTATGCGTATGTGTAATTTTTGCTTTCTTAGGGAAATTCAGAATGTGGTGGGTTCGAACCCTGATAAAATATTTTTGTGATTCTTTTTTTTAATCTACTAGAGCTGCGAGCAAAGCTCGGATACCCAAGTACTATTGAATTTAAATGTGATCTCGACTATATTTTCATCCTTAAAAACACCTACCTATTGCTTACCTGCAGTCATTTTAAAAGTAAGTAGATACCAATATAGAAACATACAGATTGGACTTCTGCGTTGAACTCGATTAATATTCACATGTTTGAGCACAAGTTGACAAAATCATTTTAGCTAAAAGCTAGTTTAGAAATCAGCTAATAGCGTCAAACATAGCAAACGATGATTCGAGGATCGTGTAGCTGTATTTAATAATGAGCGACGTGTTCACGCTGACCCTGCGTGCCCGCGGTCCTCGGTCCTGTTGGTCCTATCGCGGTCCAGCCGGTCCTGTGTCGGTCCTATCGCGACATGGTCCTGCAGGACCGCGTCGTGTGGGAGCTGCCCTTTACCGCGGACAGCCATTTGTAATTATTCACCATTATATGTGTTCAAATTATGCATGATTAGTACACGGTAGTACAATAAAGTTCAAAGTTTATTCTATGAGGTCCTTGTGTTTGCATTAATAAGCTCTCAGCGAATTAGCTAGTAGCCTAGGAAGTGTAGGTACCTACTGTATATTAATTTTACCACGCCTGATATTATTCTACCTGTATTTTAGTGTCTTAAAAGTTTCTACGAGTTTTATAATAAAATTACTTATTTATACCATCTTCATCATCTAGGAATAGGCTACGGAAATAAAATCGGCGAAGTACGAGACGGCAGATAAAACATGCTTACCTACTACAATAGAAATACATAATTTGTGAAAATCACACCTGTCTAGCTATCACGGTTCATGAGATACAGGCTGGTGACAGACGGACGGTCAGCGGGGGTAATTGGGTCCCGTTTTTACCCTTTAGGTACGGAACCCTAACAACAAGAATTGTTAGGGTTGGAATGAAAATATCCAGCATTTTAACACCTTTCGGAATGTCTTAAAAAGGAACAATGCCCGGGCACGCGTTGAAGTCTTTTATTTAACGGAAAATCGTAAAGCTTATTACGTATTATTACCTGACGACAAATACTCTTATATTTTGTTAGTTTATATTCCACTGGAAACGTTGACGTACCAATTTTATTTATTGAAAAGGAACCTGTAGGTACCTGATCGAACACACGTCTACAATTTCAATGTACGGAGATACGAATTCTTGCGGTAGTTCCGCAGTTGCGGAGGCGGAACTCTAATCTATACCTAGACCTACCTACGACAGCAACCTAACTACATACTCCTACTGTTTCTACACCAACAAAAACATCATACCTACATCTCCACCTACTATGACTTTGGATTTTATTCTTGCTCATAACTTCTAATTACCCGGCGTATTTCGGGGTAAGAGGGTAAGAAGAACAAGGCATACATTTTATAACTGGCGACTCTGCGTTTTCGACCATGTCTTATAAGTAAACTAAAGGCAGAGATTTTTGATATTTGTATGTCATAGTGCCTTAGTTTCACTTAGAGGTTGTTGCTAAAACTATTCAGAAGGCGCTAAGAATAATGCTAAGAAAGTAAGAATGAAATGCTGAATTAAGTATCATAGGTATAGTATACATATAAATAAAGTGTTATACTTGCGATAGTATTTACTACGATTTATTATAGTGCCTGAATTCTAGTACAGTTAAAAATAGCCTAACCAAGAGCATGTCAGGACATGTCTATGGTCCTGACATGCACGGAAGACACATGAGAGCATGTCAGGAACATAGACATGTCCTGACATGCTCTCATGTGTCTTCCGTAAATATCAACGCGTAATAGGTTTTTTTTCAAATTACTTCAAAAGTTATTGTCCGATTTCGTTCAAAATAATTTTCCTAAAGGGTTTTTAGCATGATCTATCGGCATGGAAACTTACAAGTTTCTATCTCCTATAGTTTAGAAATACTTGGGGGGGGGGGGTGGGGGGGACCAACTTACAAATCACTTTGGAGGCCGATTACTCGAAAATGGACGACTTTGTAAAAAAGTCATGTATCAAACCTTGCCTTTATTTTAAAAGACCTATTCAACGATACCCCGCACGATTAATTCTTCATCTTCACTTCACATGTATGGAGAGCCACACCTAGAATATAAAATTATTATTATTATTATTAGATGCCAAATCTGAGATCTGTACATACAATCTACAACTATACTAAATTTCATCCATTTATATTCATATATATCATATAATTACAGAAGCTGGAAGCGCGGACAGATAGATAGACAGACAGATCGACTGACAGAGCGAAACTATAAGGGTTCCTTATGTATTACGGAACCCTAAAAAGACATACTAAAATATTTATCGTATAGGGATTCCAATTTCGAAATAAAGAAGTCAGACGGAAGTAATATTAATCGGACTGAAATAATATACAGACGATAAAATTCTGTGTAGAGCTAAAAAACCTGCCGTCATCATACTCAACGGAAGTAGAGTTTTTTGGAGATTCACCCTTATGCTGATTTGTAATATAAAAAATCGACTTCCTAAGCAAAAATGCACAAAAAAGTATGAAATAAAACTTATTTTCCAAATAATTCCCCTTTTAAATTCGTCTAAAATTTGAACTATTTCTCTACTCAATCTTCATAATTTTGAAGTCGCTACCAGTCCGAATAGCATCGTGATAAAATAATCTTTTTTAGAACTCAGGTTCATGTTGGCTGGTACCGACTTACTGTTACTTTGGAAGTCGGTTTTCATTTATTGTAGGAAAAAAATAAATCTTTATAGTTATATTATTATTAACACATTTTAAGAAAGATATAAATACAGACAAGCCTCCGCTATTCTCACTCTCTAGGCAAAACAAACTCAATTGTTTTCTGAGAGTCCGTGGTATTTCTCCATATAAGCATTACTGATTTGTGATCATACTAAACAATCACCAGTGATGATATTGATTAGATACTATATTATTAAATAATTATTATTATCTATTGTAATAGTTGACGGAAAAAATGTGGCAGTAAGCATTAAATAAACATATTACAGTGATGATGATGATCAGGAACATAATTTTAGCAATAGAAACATTTCAAGGACATTGATTTCGGTAAAAAAAGTCTGATGAGTGGTGAGTATCTATGTCATCATAATAATATGTCGGTGTTTCTTGTGAAGATGGTGGTGATGATGATGATGATTACTGCAAGTGGTATGATGGCATATGTTTGCAGTTCTTTAAACAACGCGGGAATCTCCAAACATGTATCTATAAGGACTCAGGTCTTTGGGATCCAGGGTATGTATACCTTGGTACAAAAGCTTACTTTTTGGTAGCATATGCTTGGAATACTTCAGAAAAAGCCAAAATCACTATATGTGTCCATATAAATTTCGTAGAGTTCCCCCGATTTATAATGGATCTCCTCATCAGGTTTCCACTTTGGTGACTAAGGGACAAATTTCGAAATATAGCCTTTACAACAACAAAACGATTTTGCAATTAGGTTCACATACAGCAAAGTAGTCATTACTAATGCTCAAAGATATCCGTGTGTAAAATACATACTATGAGAAGAACCTATTATATCATCATAATGTGATGATGTATGGTGTGATGATGATATTGATGATGATAATTACCGTAATTGACATAGTGGCATTTGCTTGCTGTTCTTTATACAACGCCGAAATCCCTTGTATCTAGAAGGAGTCAGGAGTTCTGATCAGTACTTTTGGATCCAGGGTATACCTTGGTATACCATATGGACAAAATATAAATATCGAGGAGTTCCCTCCTGGATCCTATCATCAGGTGACCACGTTTATAAAACGGGACCTACTTGGAATTATACCCTTTAAATCAAAAAAAGAATTTTGAAAATTGGTCAGACGGCGGAATTATCATTGAACATAAAAAATATATATATTTTATATACTGCCGAATGTATAACCGCCTCCTTTTTTTGAAAGTCGGTTAAAAAGACAATTGAAGGGTTGGGTGATTTCTTCTGCATAGGGTTACTATATTATTATAATATAATCATATCTATGGAAGCTATCACACCACATCAATCTGCTCCCGTGGTAAGTTCTCGAAGAACTTGTGTTACTGTACCAGACAACGGAAATATTATATATAATACTTTTTATACTATACAGTATACATATTTAAGATTTTTATTATATAATACCTATATTTAATACACATCCATGACCCAGGAACACAGATTTTTTTTGTTCCCTGGCGGGATTCGAACCCGTGACCTCTGACTTGAGCGCCAACGCGCTAACCACCGGGCCACATAGGTCGTTATGTAAGTGAGTTCATCATTATCAACCAGGAACATTTTCATTACAATAGCTTGTTTCTCTTCTCAATGCGAGAGCGATAAAGCTTTAAGTCTCAGAAATATTTCTATAAAAATTACACGTAGTTTGTTGCTACTCTACGTTTATATGTTCACGTCTGTGCACAAGCACATATGACATTAAAAATGAAATTGTGGCACAGCTTTCATCGACACATGGTCGAAAGTTATTTGCCCTCACTATCCTATTAAATGTAGATTTACTGTACCGAGTCCAAATTACCCAGTTTAGAACAGTCAGTGTCAGCGGGTGAAATATGGCTGGTAATGCGCTAAGGGCCGCCGCACGCACAATGCGCGTGATAGCCATCGCAGTGTTGCTAGCGCTGAAATAATTGTTTCAGATGTCCTTAAAACTACTTCTAATATTATCCTTAAAGTGCTTGATAGCATAATAGAGTACCAACATGTATGAGTAGGTACTTGTATGAGTAAGTAGCTTCTTATTTCGCTGCGTAATTTTATTTTGCATCCTGTTCCATGCAGTCTATCTGCAGCTTAGACACCTAGCTGAATGATAACTGTATCTTTTAAAATAAAAACTATAACCCGACTACGTAAATTGTATAGCCTATGTTTCCCGGGATATAATTACGAATCTATTGACACCTAATTTATTAAAATTGGATTAGTAGTTTAGGCGCTACGGTGGAATAAACATACATACATACATAAACTGTCAAAATCATTACCCTTCCTTTTGGCTTCGGCGTAGTCGGGTAAAAAGTTTAATTTCTATATTAGCATTTATAAAAAACTAAGTCTTATGTGTGATGGCAAACCTCTTAGGTATCTAAAGTCTCTAATATTGCTTCCCCATATCACCCTTAAATTCAGGAGAAAAACCCCACAGCTGGCAACCCTGGTTATCATTCGGGAATCACGGTAACAAGTAAACGAACAGTCGGACCGGCCACCGAATTGAACAGTGCGGAAGCGGGCACAATCTGCGGCGCCGTATCGCAGCCGCTTGTATGCTAATGGTAAGTCCTTACCGTGACGAGATTACCCCCATATAGAGTGACGATACGCGCCCTGATAAGCGATTGTGGATCTAATAGAGACAAAGTGACAACGCGCTATTGTAACTAATATGCCTCCTTGTACAGTTAGCTTGAAGTAATAATTTTGCTATCGATTTTATGACCGATTTCGCAGGCGAGCAGCAAGTTTATGTTTATTCTCTCATGTCGTTTGTTTATTTCAGCTTCAATACTATTAATTAGTAAAGCATGTTGGCGTGTAGCATTATCTACTAACACATGTTTTAGAAATCACTCAGAAATTAAAAAAAATTGAAACCGTGTGATCTACATTTTGACAAAATATAGGCAAAGAGTGCTTACGCTTATATACTTACGTGTGATGTTTTTCTAATCTAGTATAGATTATAAATAGGTAAAGTTTGTAAGTTTGTCGAGGGTAATCTCTGGATCTATTGAACCGATATTATTTGTGAATGTCATATTATGCTATATAATATTAGTCAGAAAAATGAAAAGAATTCCGTTGTAGACGGATTTGCAAAAGGGGTAAGTCGAAAACAGAAAAAAATTTTCTTACGAAGGCTACCTAAGCACTAAGCAACTATTAGGCATATTATGTGAGTTCTAGAGAAAAGTTTTAGAGCTTGGTAATGCATAAAAAAGGTCAACGACAGCATTTCTCTAACCTTTATATTCAAATCACAAAAAGAAGAAAACAATATATTTAAAAACTTGAGAGGTGTCAAGGGACACCCGGATGGAACGAAGTTCCTTTCGATTAATTAGTGAAGGAATTGTAATTTTTTTTTAAGTTATAATAATATTTTTTTCATTATTAACAAATATAATGTAATATAAACTTAATCAATTTTAGTAATAATTGAGAGAGAGAGAGAAGGAGAGACAGATAGAGAAACACGCGCACGCCGCACGGCTTACAACTATAGCAAAAAGTGTCGTTACAGTCTTAATTTTTTCCGTCTAGCCCCTTTCGCAACGCGCGATAAGGAACTTCGTTCCAAAAATCGGTCTAGAGACGGGCGGAGTAACCGTTGAACTAACAAAAATCAATATATACAGCCAAACGTATAACCGCCTCCTTTTTTGGAAGTCGGTTAAAACAATTAAAATTGTTTGGTGGCCATAATTATTATCGACAATTATGAATACTTATCAAAATAAGAAAATTGATCGTCACAAGCGTTGAAAACATAAGAATTCCATACCTTTTACTGCATATAATTCGGATGAATAGTTAAAAAGATAAGGTCGTATACGCTCTTTACGCAGAGGACGTTGACGAAATTCAAATTTTCGAATCGCACACTTTTTTATAATATAGCCATATTGCCGTGCAAATACAAACATGCATACATATCCAGTAAAAATATAGCCCCGAATTTGGCAGTCATGAAATAAATCTACTAACTGAACCACAGTCATAATTTCATCATGAGTAAAAATGTTTTATGTCAAACGGGCACAGAACAATTTCTATTGCAAAAATGTTCAGTATGATACCTAGTTGATAGAACGATCATCCTAACAACATGTAAATTAGATCACGCATATTAACTCACTGGTCCCGTTGGACCACTTCGGTTTCCTGGACCGAACGAGTTTATTAAATCTCAGTTTTCCGATAATAGTCCCACTGTAACTATCTATTGACACCTAATTTATTAAAATTGGATTAGTAGTTTAGGCGCTACGGTGGAATAAACATACATACATACATAAACTGTCAAAATCATTACCCTTCCTTTTGGCTTCGGCGTAGTCGGGTAAAAAGTTTAATTTCTATATTAGCATTTATAAAAAACTAAGTCTTATGTGTGATGGCAAACCTCTTAGGTATCTAAAGTCTCTAATATTGCTTCCCCATATCACCCTTAAATTCAGGAGAAAAACCCCACAGCTGGCAACCCTGGTTATCATTCGGGAATCACGGTAACAAGTAAACGAACAGTCGGACCGGCCACCGAATTGAACAGTGCGGAAGCGGGCACAATCTGCGGCGCCGTATCGCAGCCGCTTGTATGCTAATGGTAAGTCCTTACCGTGACGAGATTACCCCCATATAGAGTGACGATACGCGCCCTGATAAGCGATTGTGGATCTAATAGAGACAAAGTGACAACGCGCTATTGTAACTAATATGCCTCCTTGTACAGTTAGCTTGAAGTAATAATTTTGCTATCGATTTTATGACCGATTTCGCAGGCGAGCAGCAAGTTTATGTTTATTCTCTCATGTCGTTTGTTTATTTCAGCTTCAATACTATTAATTAGTAAAGCATGTTGGCGTGTAGCATTATCTACTAACACATGTTTTAGAAATCACTCAGAAATTAAAAAAAATTGAAACCGTGTGATCTACATTTTGACAAAATATAGGCAAAGAGTGCTTACGCTTATATACTTACGTGTGATGTTTTTCTAATCTAGTATAGATTATAAATAGGTAAAGTTTGTAAGTTTGTCGAGGGTAATCTCTGGATCTATTGAACCGATATTATTTGTGAATGTCATATTATGCTATATAATATTAGTCAGAAAAATGAAAAGAATTCCGTTGTAGACGGATTTGCAAAAGGGGTAAGTCGAAAACAGAAAAAAATTTTCTTACGAAGGCTACCTAAGCACTAAGCAACTATTAGGCATATTATGTGAGTTCTAGAGAAAAGTTTTAGAGCTTGGTAATGCATAAAAAAGGTCAACGACAGCATTTCTCTAACCTTTATATTCAAATCACAAAAAGAAGAAAACAATATATTTAAAAACTTGAGAGGTGTCAAGGGACACCCGGATGGAACGAAGTTCCTTTCGATTAATTAGTGAAGGAATTGTAATTTTTTTTTAAGTTATAATAATATTTTTTTCATTATTAACAAATATAATGTAATATAAACTTAATCAATTTTAGTAATAATTGAGAGAGAGAGAGAAGGAGAGACAGATAGAGAAACACGCGCACGCCGCACGGCTTACAACTATAGCAAAAAGTGTCGTTACAGTCTTAATTTTTTCCGTCTAGCCCCTTTCGCAACGCGCGATAAGGAACTTCGTTCCAAAAATCGGTCTAGAGACGGGCGGAGTAACCGTTGAACTAACAAAAATCAATATATACAGCCAAACGTATAACCGCCTCCTTTTTTGGAAGTCGGTTAAAACAATTAAAATTGTTTGGTGGCCATAATTATTATCGACAATTATGAATACTTATCAAAATAAGAAAATTGATCGTCACAAGCGTTGAAAACATAAGAATTCCATACCTTTTACTGCATATAATTCGGATGAATAGTTAAAAAGATAAGGTCGTATACGCTCTTTACGCAGAGGACGTTGACGAAATTCAAATTTTCGAATCGCACACTTTTTTATAATATAGCCATATTGCCGTGCAAATACAAACATGCATACATATCCAGTAAAAATATAGCCCCGAATTTGGCAGTCATGAAATAAATCTACTAACTGAACCACAGTCATAATTTCATCATGAGTAAAAATGTTTTATGTCAAACGGGCACAGAACAATTTCTATTGCAAAAATGTTCAGTATGATACCTAGTTGATAGAACGATCATCCTAACAACATGTAAATTAGATCACGCATATTAACTCACTGGTCCCGTTGGACCACTTCGGTTTCCTGGACCGAACGAGTTTATTAAATCTCAGTTTTCCGATAATAGTCCCACTGTAACTAACGTGAGCCCCGACGTTCATATTTACGAAGACATTGTCTTAGATATGTCGTTAAATCTATTTACTAGATGTTATCCGCTCGCTCCGCTAAGCATTTATGAAATTCTCCGATCTAATTTCGCTTACTTATATAGCTTACTTTGTTTCTTTAAAATACTCAAAATATAGCGGATATAATAACCTTATTTTCAAAAAAAATAATTCAACCATTAAAAATATTGAAAATTAATTTGGATTTTTTTTATTTATATAATATAAAAGTCTCCTAGAATTTTTTTTACGCGTTTTGCTAATATACACGAATCTTAATACGTGGCAATAAAGCTTATTTTAGTTGGTAACTGCCTAGATTTATTGGACAAAACATTTTTGAATAAATGTCAGTCCGTAGTTGGCCGCTGTCAAACAACTCGTTTTATAAACGCGCCCATAGGCCTACATAAACATAAATAATACCTAATATAATTAAAGTGGTAAATTTTTGAAACTTATTTCTATGCAATTAACTACGAGGCAGTAGTAATAAAATTATAATATCTTTTTAATTATAACTTATGCCTTAATGTTAGTGAGGAATAATTATAATTCCTAAGAAATTGCTTTATTACTTACAACGTTCATGAAATTACGTCTATCAACTAGTAGTTTTCTTTTAAGTATATTTTTCTATGAGGAATGAGCTTTATTGTTCGAATAGTTAAACGAGCTTAATTATTGCTTAGTAATTGCATTGTTAAAGCAATTAATCACATAATAACTAACAAATGAGCAGCGGCGCGTACGCATTTGCTGTAACTACGAGTATGGATGTTTTGCCGCTGCTGAGCGACAGAGACAAAACATGCTAATAAGCTATTTGACGCTAATCAGTAGATTGTGAAACAGACCCTAAGCTACGATTCTGAGATAAATTGTGCAAAAATATAGATGCTGATTAAAAATTAATATGTTTATGTTAATAAACAGTGAAACGTAGCAAAAATTTATATAATTACACACCGTCATTCGAGTAATCTTAGTTTTTTGTTCGCTGTAGGTATTCTTGGGACTTTCCGTCTGACGTTGTGTTTTCAATTGACGATCGTCCCACACTTTATATATTCATGGTCTTTTTATTTATTTATTTATAAAGAAAGGAAATACATAACATTAAACTTAATCTAAACCGACTGGGACTATCTGCTTCGAAATCCGGAACGCCAGTGAAAATTCAGAGCACGTCAGTGAAAATAGAACTCTTTGCTAATATCATAGAGCTAAAAATCGAACACATAAGATGACAAATGTCATACTTCGTCTGCCCCAAATAACCCAAAAAGTAGGGCAGTTTAAGTGTGGATACTTTATACCTCAAAATGCCTCGACTTTAATAATAGGTCTAAAGAGGTAATACTTTTTCAATTTATATTAAATAGAAATTTCTGTTACTTCTATTTTATGGTTATCTGGAAATTTTTAACTAGGTATAGAAATTATTAAAAAAAAAAGTTAGGTATTTGACATTGCATTAATTTTTCGCCGTTAAGGTTACAATATCGTAGAACTAAATACCTACTTGATTTTGGAAGCACAAGGAGTTTTTCTTCTTTCGTCTTTCGTCTTAAAGATCTTTCTAGTATCTATTCAGGAAGATGCTATAAAAGTACAAACACGACATAATTTATAAGATGACAATTTATTAAATTACACAGATCATAAACAGCTTCTACGGGGAATTAATATAGTAACCGACCTATCCGACCCACGGACAATATTGTCTCTATAACTAAATAATAACAGTTCAAGCAACAATTTGCTCTCGCTGTATACCTAGTTGGGTTCTGTACTTCGTTGTGCACGTATTCACACAGTTCGTATTTTGTATTACCACAACACTTGCCAGAGCCGTAATAATATTTTCCCAGAAATGTAGGAATAAAAATAATAACAAGATGAATAATAATTAGAAAAATAATAAATAATCAAATAAAAGGACCATCCAAAAAAATGTCCCCACCCACCAACAAATTTCAAATCTCTCTCAGACTCAGACTCTCTCTCTAAGACAAATCTATCTCAGACTGTTTATAGCTCTTGTCACGCTGATTATTATTTAGTATGGCAATATCCACCTCAAGAATGGTGTTTTGAGAGAAATTCGAATTTTATTGTTTTATTGTTTTATATTAGCGACGAACTCCAGCTTCGCACGGATGCGATGTAATACATAATTATGAAGCTTCCTCTTGAATCACTTTATCCATTTCTGAAAACAGCATTAAAATCCGTTGCTTAGTTTAAAAGATCTAAGCGAACAGGAAACTGAGCGACACCATTTTATACTGCTATCGTTCATGAAATCATCAACCTGAAAATAAGCTTTAGCACACAAACGTCGGCATCCGTTTCTTATACTGCTTTTTTAAATTTATTTATGGAAAGTTTTTCAAAGATTTAGGTACTTACTTACTTTGCTCATCGGTATATTCTACAGATCCTACAATGATTCTCGATTTCCTCTTTAAAAATAATTCAGATTATGTAATAAATTATTATTTGCGTTAAAGGAAATCAGTAATTGATTTATGACTATTTTAACTTGAAAATTTTACAGACAAGTCGGTAGTATCGATATCGTATAATATAATATATAATTATATTATGAAATTATATTATGATAGTATAATATATAATATATATTATGATAATATAATATATAATTGACTGTGTCGGATTTATTCCCAGAAGTCGACGGTAGGTTATGGCCATCCTACACAAGATCTAAAAAGTCTTCAGTTATTTATATTTATAGACCAAGATAACTAGAATCCTGAAATAAGCATGTTAGTTTGTACACACGATCATCTTAAATCCCTATTGTCCCGTCTCATTAATAATAGGTTAACTGGTAGACATTGCTTGGTAGCGACAAGTTCGCCTTTTGTACATCATTTATTAGTGTGCAATAAAGTGTTATTGTATTGTATAAACTTAGTTCTTCTATTTCATTCTACTTTCAGTCCTAAAGGATTACATAATTTTTATTTGCAAAAGTCATGCAATCCACCTCCATGACAAAGTAGCTAAGATAACTACGTCAAATGGTAAAGGTAAAGACAAAAACTGCAGAAGTCCCTGAATGCAGCTGCAGTTTTTGTAGCTGGCTGCACCGCGCGTATTGGTTTCGATGTAAGTACACGGTTCTACCCCGATCATATCTCCGTCGTATTACATCGCCATCAAATTGATCGATGTCCTGCAGAGATTGAGTTGTAACTAACAATAGCCTAATGCCCGGTTGTGTTTTCCTGTGCTAATAAACAAAAGCACGGCCATAATCATTATCGCTATTATAAAGTAATCCAAGAATTGAGAGCACCTTTTGTTACCCTTGTTACGTGAATCTGTTCTTGCACAAAGATATACGCGGTATTGCAAAAAAATGCTAATTATATTTTCGTAGCAACAAAAAATAGAAGATACAATCAAAAAGTAATTTTAATCCCTTATCTATTTGGTAGGTTCATTTTCTCACAATTTTCCCAGCCGTATTTTTATGGACGATACCGATAGCAATTTTCCATCGCAACTAGGTTCAATTGTAATTTCATTACCCTGGAGGTTTGCGACCTACTCTAATTAGCTTAGATGCTTATGATTAAACGACTCGGTCACGACTCGCCGATTTACCTCAAATCTCCTGCGGTTTTTGTCTTGATAAGTTGAGCATCACTCAGCTCGATTAACTAATTTGACTCATTCCGTTCCCGTTCAATGTTCCTGATTGAATCTATCTTACGCAAGTATCGCCTAATTGGCGATACTTATTTACCGTTCCTAATATTTCTTTAAAAATAAACTTCGTATTATCATCATCATCTTGTGACTAAATATTTAATTAATCATTCGTGTGAGTACATGATTTTTGTTTTTTATTCTAAAGTGCATGCCCGCCTAATTTAATTATATTAGTCTACACTTAAACATTTTCATTTGTTAAAGAAGTCGCTATTATTCAGATTTATTCATTACATAAAAAATCATAGTAATAAACAAAAAAATAAACCGACTTCCAAAGTAAAAATACACAAAAAAGTATGAAATATATCTTATTTTCTAAATAATACCCCTTTTGAATTCGGCTAACTTACTGTAATCATCTTCATCATCTTATATACAATATCTAATGGAAGCTTGGCGCATATTCAATTATACATTCGATAGTTTATTTCATAAGTTCATAAAATGAGTTAATAATAATATGACTAGAAAAGGAAAAATAATTATTTTTAAACAAAAAATTAAACCGACTTCCAAAGTAAAAATACATAAAAAAAATTGAAATAAATGTTATTTTCTAAATAATTCCCCTTTTAAATTCGGCTAAAATTGTAATTATTTCTCTATACAATCTTCATTATTCTGAAGTCGGTACCAACAACAAGCCTAAACCATATCCTGATGAATCATTATTTTCTAGAGCTCACGTATAAGTTGACTGGTACCGTCTTCAAAATTATGAAGGATAGATAAATAGTTAAAATTGTAGCCGAATTTAAAAGGGAAATTATTTAGAAAATAAGATTTATTTCATAGTTTTTGTGTATTTTTACTTTGGAAGTCGATTTAATTTTTTGTTTAATAATAATAATTTTTCCCTTTTTAGTCATATTATTATTAACACATTTTAAACATTTATTTATTATTAAAATTATTAACACATTTATTTTTAAGAACTTTTAAAATAAACTATCGAATGTATAATTGAATACACGCCAAGCTTCCATTAGGTATAGTATATAAGATGATGAAGATGATTACAGTAAGTTACATAATGGCTGCATATGCTAGCAGTTCTTTAAACAATGTCGAAACGGGTATCTTTAAAGACTGAGGAGTTCTGTTCAGTGCTTTTGGATCCAGGATATACCTTGGTTCAAAATCTCTATTTTTGGTAGATTATGCTTGGGTTACTTCAGAAAAAGTCAAAATCACTATATATGGACATACCATATAAATTTCGAGGAGTTCCATCGATTCCTCTTGGATGCCATCATCAGATCACCACTTTGGTGACAACGGGACCAACTTAGGATTAACCCTTATTCCTAACCTTCCCTTAACATCAACCCTTAACATCAAAATAATAATTTTGAAAATCGGTCAACAGATGGCGGAGTTATTGTTCAACATACAAAAAAAAAATATTATGTAAATAAAATATATTAGGTCCTTACATATGAAATTGGCGTTTTGTCGTACCCACTTTGATCTCAAATATATCTTCTTTGGTTAGGAATTCCAATTTCAAATTTATACTGCTATTTACTAATGCATTTGTGTTTCGAAAACCGTAATTCATTTGTTTTTTCCTTTTTTGGTTTACGAGTACGAGTTCCACCGTGGCACCAGTGCTGCAGAAACGGCTCAAAGGATTAATGATGTGTATGGCGGCGGTTTCGCAAAAGAAAACACAGTGCGTTTTTGGTTCCAACGTTTTCGTTCTGGAAATTTCGACCTGCAGAACAAGCCCCGTGGACGGCCGGAGACCAAACTTGATAATGAAGAACTGAAGGCTATTGTGGAAACGGATCCATCGCAAACCACGTCCGAGTTAGCTGCAGGCTGCGGTGTTAGTGATAAAACTGTTTTAATCCATTTCTAGCAAATTGGGTATGTAAAAAAGCTTGAAAGGTGGGTACCTCATTAATTGAGTGCAGCAAACCGACAAACGCCCGTCGACTGCTGCGTTAAATTACTCAATCGGCACAGTAATGAAGGGATTTTAAATCGAATCATTACCTGTGATGAAAAGTGGATCCTGTACGATAATCTAATAATCTAATAAAAAAATAGAAATGCTCATCGCAATGGCTGAACCCTGGCGAACCAGCCAAAGCCTGCCCCAAGCGAAAATTGACTCAAAAAAAGTTACTTGTGAGCGTGTGGTGGACTAGTGCTGGTGTCGTTCACTACAGCTTTCTTAAATATGGCCAGACGATTACGGCAGATATCTATTGCAAGCAACTGCAAATCATGGTGGAAAAGCTAGCTGCTAAACAATCGAGGTTGGTCATTCGCTCTAGGCCACTGCTGTTTCAGGACAACGCTAAACCACACACTGCACAACAGACGGCTACCAAATTAGAGGAGCTTCAATTGGAATGTCTAAGACATCCACCGTACTACCCGGACCTAGCTCCAACAGATTACAATTTTTTTCGAAATTTGGATAACTTCTTGCAAGGGAAAAAATTCAACTGCGATGGGGCAGTCCAAAGCGCTTAAATAAATATATTATGTTTAAAAAATCGACTTTATGTTCCTCCTTTACAAAACGCCAATTTCATATAACCTTCTCCTGTTTTTGGATATCGGTTAAAAATTAATATGAATTGGTTCCGAAAACGTTAGTAATTCCTAGTATTCAAAAGGCTAACTTATTTTCAACAAGGTAGGTACAATAGGCGGAATTTCAAAAAGTAGGCGATAAAATACCTTCGCCCATACACAGAATGTTACAATTAAAACTAGAGCTCTATTTATAAAGTTATCTTAACAACTTAGGCTAAGCGCGCAGTATTGCGACCAGGGGGTCTAAAAAGGCCACTTTACTTGTTTTATATTATGTTTCATTTTTTTTTTTTCCATACAAAAATCGATAAATTGTAAAATGGCTACATCTGATTTTATCATATTAGAAAACATTAATTTTGTCAGTTGTCAATAGAAATGCGTAAAATGGCGCACGTAATATTAGTTGACAAAAAATATATTAATCATAATATGAAACACCGAAGGTGGCCTTTTTAGACCCCTAGGCCGCAAGTGTCGCGACCAAGCACGCAGCAAGAACTGCGGCTAAAATTGTAAGTCCGAGTACAGAGTGCTTCGAAATGGACATCGAGGAAATAGCTGTGATGGTTTTTCTTGCAAGTAAGAAGCGAATAAACAAGAAGAAGCGCTAGCAAATATTTCTGTGATCTCGATTGTGGAAAGCCACAATATCCTTTTTATGTCTCGATTTGAATAGTCGTCGCATGACATGTCCCACAACGCCCTTCTAGAACTATTTATTAATCTGTGCTTCTAGTCTGCCCGCAGCAGCCAGTGCGCGCACATTGGCGTACGATCCTATAATTCTTCGAATCCCGGTAGTCGCTACGGCCAGCGGCCGCAGGATACATCGCAATAGTCTCATTGGCCGCTTGCATACATTTCGGTGGCCGCCGCATCCTGGCCGCTGCGGCTGGCCGCCAGTGCGCGCTTAGGCTTAGGGTTTATTATAAAAAGTGACTTACTTAATGGAAAAAGGAACGTGGTCTAAAATGACTATACCTGACGGCTGGCGACAAACTGGACCGAGCACATTAATCCATGTCAGACTTAAATCGGTTGTTTTTTGTATCACCTTATTAGTCCTACAAAAAGTCCCGTTTTTGCCCGCACTCGCTCTACGTAACCACATCTTTCGACATATGATACGCATCTATATTCGAAGAATTTTATTGTACCGTTAGGGGTTTTGTAGTGTATTCTAATTAGATATATCGCCTCGAGTTATTACAGTTGTACAGTTAATAAGTTCATTAAAAAGCGCGTACTAATTGACGGCTGGAGCTCGGGGCCGTCATCGCACATCCTTGTGTCTGGTACAGAATGCGGATCGTAAATGACGGTCAGCGCACAAGGAACTAAACCTCTACTTTATTATGCTCTGTAATTAAACAATGGACATACGGTTTAAATATTACAGTTACTGATTTATCTAAGCAAAAGGCTGGCAAGTTGCAAATACAATCTACGCAATTATGCCTGCCTGCCTGTCAATAATGATGAGGCGCTATCAGAGAAGGTAGCAACTTTTTAACACAGGCTTTTACAACAGGCCAAAAATAATACATTTTGTAAAGAGAGAAATATATAATGCATGTTATGCATATTTAAGCATCCTTAGATATATATTATTATTATGTTGAAAAAAAATCAACCACTCTTCTACGTTATTTATCCGTCAAGTGAATAGATATTTTCGAAAGAGTTATGTTTGGCAGACCGAGATTAAAAATAGAGTTATATCAAGTTATAACGGAGCATAATATTTTTGGGAAACATAATTTTCTGTTTTATTCTAAACAGACGACAGAATGTGCGAATCTATGTTCATAGTTAGACCACGCTGTGTTCGTAGATTTCAATTTGTGGCCTTTGGCTAGGTTGTCTGCAAATAAGCTATGAAATAATTTGTGTTTGGATGACAAGGAACAAGCTCCGATACTATGTCGTGTAGATTGTTTAAATGTTATCGTTGTTTCATGTCAATAGATGTAGGTACAGTGAAATGTGTTGAAGTGAAAATTCAATCTGTCCTTAAATTATTATGTTTTCCTTAACTTGGTCTATACTTTGGCTTGTTCTTCAATCAAACTTCTCATCAATCTCAGTTTGATTTCTAAATGGATATGAGCTGACATACAATATGACGGACGAATAGTTTGCTTAACGAAATCTGTAATTATCTGACTACTTATGCTCGGTCGCCAACAAACTTATTGCGATAGTAATAAGATCGAAATGTGGCAAACCATGTTTGTCGGCGACACAAACACGCAAATTATATTACAACCTATGTCAACCTATGTATATGTGCTATTATTACGAATCTATTGACACCTCATCCTTTAAAATCGGATCAGTAGTTTAGGCGCTATGATGGAACAAACACACGTGTGTGTACACACACATACCAGTGGCGATGGCTGGTTCTCCTTCATAGGGAAGCCCTAGCCTGTATAATAGTAACTTTAACGTTACGTTAACGTAGTAGTTAACTGAATCCATTTTTTTGTTATGTTTTGCCAAGTGAGTCGATTATATCTTTGATACATAAAAGCGCCCTTCACACGTGAAGTTCGGACCGCGGAAAACAGCACCCGCCGTTCCATCCCTCACTCCGTAACGAGCATGTAGACGCGCGGGGCTGACAGTCCGATCTGGCATGTCGATGCAAGCGCATTTTCCACAGCTTTCTCCGGGAACGCAAAATAAAACATGTCGGTTTGAAACGTCAACTTACTTTTGACAGAAATACTTTTAAAATTTATAGATAGCGTTCCACGCACTAGTTTAAGCTGCAGTCTAAACTGATACTCTTTGGTATTACTAAGGATTTAAATGACGGTCTTCAAAAGGTAAGTGGTAAGTGAAGCCGATAGGAACGGTGTTATACGAACCCCACGCCACTGATACATACATAGATTGCCAAAATGATTACCCGTCCATTTGGTTTCGCCGTAGTCGAGTAAAAATAAGTTGCTAAGTGCAACTTATTATTGCACTTAGCAACTTATTTGAATATGCAATAACTATAACCACATAACGACCAAAATATCAGGTCAATATGTAAAGGTGTCTTGCAAAACTTTCTATAAGGTTAATATTAATGTTGGTAAAAAGGGAACCAGAACAATTGACGCTCGGATTGATGCAATATGACTTTCTAATACACATCTAGATCAGCCTGATGGATTTGCATTATCGAGTGATGTTATTCCCATTCACTAACTGGTACTGTCATATTTAACGCTATTGGTTTTCTGTTTCAGTGTTGCGGTTTAAAAGTCTGTTTCCGATACAATAAAAACACGACGTTAGATACCTCGAGGGGAATCATTAAGATGGTTTCGTGGGATGTTTGAATTCATATATAAGGTACAGAATGTAATGCAGTGGACAACGGAAGCGGAAATTGTGTACCTACAAAGTTCATAAGTATCAAGACAGACAGTTATTGGAATAATCAAATTCATAGAAAGAAAATCCGAAAAGCGTTAGTCGTTATTTTCATGTATTGTGCATGGCCATTTAATCTGTTAGATTTCCTGCAAAATATTTGCCAGACGATAGTGTGTACTGGCTGTACTTACCCCGACCGGGTCGTTGTGAGACCTCTTGAACGCGCTCGATATTAAGTGTTTACCGATGTACGATCGGCGAATACTGGGTCACTAATGCCTGGCGATTTGACTACATCAGCGACTACCTAAATATCATACGCATTAAAAGCGATGTTTAATATGCTCGACTTAATATGATCGTGCAGTTATTAAACGGCAAAAATAGTACGGTTATTTTTGTTTTACATATCGGTTCACTGTTGATATAGCAATGATACACATACCGCGCACATGACGATGTAGATAGCATTGTCCATTAGAGAAAAACACAAAACACACCACCTGTAACAATGTTCGTTTCGTCCGTCAAGATGTTATCGGTGCAAAGTAATTAATGAGTTTAGAAGTTACCATGACGATGCTGATTGTACTCTGTTTAATGATCGAACAAAAGATACCACGTATCTAATGCTTTATTAGCATACAGACTATAAATCGTCATATTTTATAGATTTACATTTAAAATTTATCGAGAAATAAACGAACAAAATACAATTAGGTACACTCGAGCATTCAACTCATAAAACTGTTGTTCCATTTGCAAAACTCATTTAACATAAGGAAACGCATTATAGAGAAAGGCTAGTGATTAGACTAAACTAATTTATGGACAAATCATACTCTAATCGTAAATACTGAGATACTATTAAATGTTAATATTATTATGCATATAAAATTTTACTCTATTCACTTAATCATATATGGTGCAGTTACCAGTACCTAATGAAAATTATACATTTTTATTTCGTCTCTGTCGCCGCACTTGTGATTTGTGTGTGACAATCAACATATGAGTAAAACATTCAGTGGTGAAGGTTTTGATCTGAGAGAGTGTTACCGATCTCGCCAAGTCATAAGAAATGCTTCAAGAAAAGATAGTAGGTACGGCTGGTAGGTACTATCTTTTCTCGAAGCATTTCGCGGCTTTTTTGTGCCCCTATATTTTTGTTTGTAATAAAGCTAGCGGTCTAAATTTATGTCGTCGACGCGACGACGACGAGCCATTGGCAACATGATCTAATGTTTTTAATTTCATAAAAATGTGTTAACGAGATATTAACTGGCAAAAAACGCGATTTTGTAAGGATGGATGGAGGGTATGGAGGTGTGGACTCACTCGTTTCCAGCATAATTCAAGCATACCTACTTCTAGCAGAGTTAGAAATTTTTAAATTGGTGTCAGCTGGCTAGGTTATAAGCTACTTATAAAGGGAAACATAGAAAAAGAAAAAAAAACATAAAAAATGTTTAGCTTTTAGATGGAAGAAACGAAGAAAAAAAATTCCTACTTATTATTATAAATGTGAAAGTTTGTGAGAATGTATGGATGGATGTTTGTGACTCTTTCACGCAAAAACGACTGGATGAATTATGATGAAATTCGGTATAGTAGTAGTTTAAGCTCCCATGGGCAAAACTAGAAACATTTTAAATATAAACATACTTATTTGTTAATAATTTTCACTCATGTTAGGTGCGTCTAGCATCACTTTTAGAAACAAGCGCTTAATCTATATATATATATATATATAATTCTACTGTACGTGTGTATGTGACTGAACTCCTCCTAAACGGCTGGACCGATTTGAATGAATTTTTTTGTATGCGTTTGGGTGGCGCCCTGGATGGTTTAGATTCACAAATCAGCCCGGCAGGACGTCTGTCGGGTCCGCTCGTATGATATAAAAATACTAAATACCTGATATGTAATAACTACCTTATTTAAGTAGGTCTCTACTTCTATTTTTGTAATTAATAAACCTTACCACTTTTTAATAAAAATATTTACACCACGCATACGTCGGAAAAACCGCATGACAGACAAAGACAGCAACATAGATTAGCGTAACCGCGGTATAAATATTTTTATTAATAAGGGGGTAGGAGGACATAGTAGAAAATATATATACGTACAGGAAATAGCTTTCATAGACCGATCCAAATTGAAATTTTTGACGTCTCCTTCAACGGCCCAACAATTTTTCCATACAATCGTGAACACCGTATGCTTGTAGTAGTGCAATCAAATCGAAAGCTAACTATGTAGCTGTATATCTGTTTCTATTTCTTTAATCTGTGGTAGTCCAATGTCTAGGTAATCATAAGTTGTAAAAATACCATAACTTATATCATCTCCATAGAATTATTACATCACCTGAGAACTTTCTCACATCTAATCAATGTTAAATCATCATGAAATCAAATAACCATAGGTGTTCATTAGGTTTTAATAGTTTAATTACACTACAAAGTTTGATGGGCCTCAGATCTTGCTAAGAATTTACTGTTTACGATAGGAATTATCTACTATAATATTATCTTCAACCGACGCAATCAAAGCACTGAATGGATTTCGAGCGCTGAAATTCGATTGGTATGGTACCTATTCGCTCCTTAAATTGATGAAGCTGATCCAAATTTGCATGGGGCAATACTATCACCGAGAGAAGCCGCAGGCACCAGCTAGTCGTAAATAAGATTATTTCCCCAGACTGATATACATAAACTTGATAAGCAGTACTTTGGCGCTGTAAACCTCAGTATTACACAGCCTGTATCATCATACAGGCTTCTACTTCAATCCGTCAAATGATTAAAATTGGCGTGGTGGTCCGCTGCGGTTTACTACCTATAATCTCGTCTGGTTGGCTAATTGGGTACACAGGGGCGTATTAAGTCGCAGGCCATTAGGGGCCACGCGTTCCGAGATGACACGACGAGCCCACCTGACGTCGCGTCGTTTTGCATCACGAGCGAACGTCTTCATCAGCGTGGCAGATTGTACTCACGTTCTGAGCCTTCATTTGTCGAGGAAAAGGTTTAATTGGGTAAAAAAGAACCTCTCTTTTCAACTCGGTTTTGCAACTGGTAACTAGAAATACCAAGACCTTACTATAGGTAGGTATTTCTTCGTTATTTGTATACAGTGCCCATGCTTCAAGTCCACAGCGCCCTGCACACGTTAAGTTCGGACCGGGGATCGGACTGCGTTCCAAACAACGGAGTAATCTGTGCGGTATGGATTACGGATGGAGCAGTTGTGCTAATAAAACTGCCGGCGTCTTACAATACGTCTAAATACGTCATAGCGCGCGGTTAAAACTGTAAGTGTTACGGGCGCCGCACTGGTGGCTTTTGATATGGCTATTAGAGTATGCTTATTGCTTAGGAATCAATAACATAAGATTCCAATCCAAATATAGTTTAAGCACTTACAAACCAAACGTAAAAATGTTATAAATAATATATGTTATATATATATTGAAAGGGCTCCACATGCAGAAATACTTACCTACATTTTGGAAGATTAATTTCTGGTTTTATGGTTTTATGTCTAGTATTATAACTACTTGTCATAAAAAATGTATTACGAAACAAACCCGAGTTAAGCGCGTCATTTTAATGGTTATTCTTAGAATTGCAATAAAACAACAGTTTTCATGGCGCCTGCCTCATGCGATAACAATGAGATCGCGGCCAAAGCTTGATACCATGCCTGCTAGTGCAGCATTTAACTGGCCCGCTTATAAAAAATTGCAAGTAAACTATTAAATATAAATATAATAAAATTGCATAGTTAAATTATGTACGGGAGGAGAGGGATCCTTAAGGGAGACTAGGTACACTCAATTTACAGAGCCTGTACGAACAATACCTAATTTACAATGGCTTTGTCGGTAGTAAAAGGTACTTATCATAGGCAAGTGCCTAGTTAAAAAAGTTTTTAAATGGTAGACGAAAAAGTTGCATAGTGCATACCATTTGTATGGGGGATCGAGTGTACTTTAAATGGGGACACTGTTATACTATTTAACTACACTATTATAACTATTAAAGTTTGTGGTGATGTTTTTTAATTTTCACATCAGAAACGTCGTAAGAAATGTATGTAAGCCCACAGCGTGCATTACACAGTAATTCGTTACGGTAAAAGGTTATATACATTAAGAAATGCAATCACTCACTAGTCATTACTCAATCATAGCCCACAGCTATGTACAAATTTCGACGAACTTTCCCCAGGGCTAATAATAAGATTTATTACACAGTAAACGGCACTCAATAATTTGGCCCTTAAATTGTAAAAGTTTAGCTTAGGTTTGGTTTCGCCGCATAATATGAAATTACAATGCTACATGCATTCGTATTTGAATGGTGCGTATGGCATCACCAATTCATTAAATATTTTTCCGTTTAAATTGATAATGGCCCTTCAGACACGAAACACCGTGTCATTTCATTAGCTCTGTTCTCGTGGCTCGATAACACGGTTTCATTGCACAGCATCTATGACTTCTTTAGATATTTCTCGAACTTTTGTAGGTATGTATTAATCCTACTTCCTACAACTATTATAAATGTGAAAGTTTGTGGGGATGGATGGATGTTTTTTACTCTTTCAGTACTTTCAGTTTCACGCAAAAACTACTGAATGGATTTTGATGAAATTTGGTATGTTAGTAGTTTAAGCTCTAGATTAACACATAGGCTATTTTGTTCCCGGAGAATACTATAATTACAATATCAAGTAAATTAATAATTATAACGAAACACTATACAATAACGTACAGGCTACAAATATCTATGCATAGGTATCTAAATATCTCAATCTGGTTTTGCCAATTTCCGCTTCCGTAGGCGTACCTGCGTAGAAGTACCTAGAAGTACCTACCACACTAGAAGTGGGGTTTCCCTAAGAACAGATAACTGATAAAATGATATATCTATGATGGATTAATTGAATCTGTCATTTTGTCTACACAATCTGTATATTTGTCTATTTTACGGTGGTTATATTACGCGTGCTCGTCTGTTGTTGAGAACCCGCAATTACACACCTAAACTTACATCAAACTAACATTGGCAGCAAATACGTCCCGATAGGTCATGAAATGGAGACTCGGATTGTATGTCAATGACTAAATGAGTACAAATAAATAATTTGCAACGGCTATTACCTTTCAACTTGAATCGTATGCGCGCACGCATCTATGAATTAATCTATAATAACTGCAAAACAATAGGGGATAAATTAAAATAAGCTTTCTATGTATACGAAACGAGTATATTTTATTCTTTACACAACGGCGTAGGTACAGTTCGTAACATTTAACTTGTCAATTCGATAATTAAAATAATGTATCTACAACAAACTAATATGTTCCCAAAATCATTGTGTTGGAAAGTTGCAGTAAGTATTCATGTCTTCGAAGCTTAGAATACCCTCTAAAGAAAAACATTTTTTAAGGCCAGAAAAATTTCAAGGGCGAGGAGGTAAGGCTTGTCTACATGAGACAAAATTGTCTTAAGACTGTCGTGTCTCAACTGAGCGCTCGCTGCAACATACATTTTCTAAGCTCTTACATTTTTTTGACACGAAAAAAAAATCATCATAATTACTGTTATTGAACAATGAACACCAATGAGTATTAAAATTTCTGACGAACTCGCTAATAAGTAGACATAATAGGTATACAAAATAACAAAATATTAATTATTATGCTTTTTGTACAAAGTTTACAATTAAATTATTAGATAGGTCTTAACCAAAATGAAAATAACTTCATAATGAGGATCAGTCATGGTTTTTGTGGGGTATGCAGATTTATGGCGACAAAAAACCAGTAGATACTGTAAGAAATTATTACAAATAGATCGGACCAAAAATGAAGATGATACAGCAATTTTAGTGCATAAGGTCCAAAAACGCGGCCGAGAATAAAGTGAGTCGCTGTGACGTCATCTGTCGTCGTCACCTCCCCTCTAAACACAACTAAAATATTTAACGTACATAAAAACAACGCACGTGAGGAATAAGCGTCAAGAATCGAAGAATGAATACTTATGCAATACCTATGAAGTTCATACTCTCTCATGTACAATCATGCCGTTGTCGCACGGATCGCGACAGATGACGTCATCGAAACCAATTCAGCGGAAGCGCGCGTTTCAAACTAGCCGTTCAGAAAAACTTTAATAAATCCACCATTTCTTAACGGATTTTCATAATTTAAAAACTTAAATGCTTAGTAAGTTGATACACATACGATGTACTTAGTAAAACAGATTTGCTACTGAGTGATTGATCCTCATTACAAATTTAAAAAATCAACAAGTTTTTTATAGTTATTAACTATAAGAAAACAAGTTTTCAAACATTAAAAAATATTATACTTATTACAATTGTGATGATTTTAGCATTCAAATACTTACCACCTTATATATAAGGATTGGTAAAATAAATTACGGATATTTTGGCCATATGATCTACTGCTTAAGTAAACGTCTTTACATAAGCAGTAGTTCATATGTGCAAAATTTCCGTAATAGGGACGTTGTCTAGTATGGAATATCACATTTTTATAAATAAATTTTTAAAATTGTTGATTAAAGATACATAAATCTACAAGAAATACGTATTTAGATTGAGGCGATTAATAATTATAAGCAAATAAAAAATATTGCCCATCTCTTTCTCGCAAAACGATTTGCTACGTCACAAGTTGCTACCGCCATACATTTTGTAATGACAAATGTATGGCGGGTGCAACTCGTGATGGCACAGGCCGATATCTCGCTTTCTTTCATATTGTAAATTTAAATTGTTTGTATCTTCGTTACTTTTTAACATATACGAAAATGGGTTCTAGATTATATTTTATTAACATGTTGTCTTACATCGATAAGACGAAAAAAATTTTTTTAGGCAACATGCCTATTGATTTTACCAAACCTATATATTGTATTTATTTATTATTTTTTTACTTGGATTAGCGTGCTTAGCGGGTTTATATCTAATCAGTTTTTTAATATGGCGGTAACCATTGCCAGTATCATGTTAAAAAGACGGGAAAAATTTCCTGTATGTTTTCAACACCGTTTTTGAAAATCGTCAAGTTCAAAGTCTAGTCAGAGTCCAAATAAATCGTCACTGCAGTCAATGAGTCAAGTCAGTCTATTCAGTAAATTGGTACAAGCTTTAACTTCCTAGGGAGTTTTGGAGAGAACAGAAAATAGCACGCTTTATGCAATTACCACTTTACCACTTTCCCACACTTGTGTGCACAAGTGCGAATATTTAGTGGTTAATATTCTAACAATATTACACATTAAAAACCTAAAAACCACAACTTTATGGAAGAAATACAAAAACATAAACGTCATACATTCACATCCCGCCAAAACTCCCTAATCATCGCACGATTATGAATTAGGAGATTAATTTATTTTAATATATTATTCTAGCGTATTTATTTATATCCTAAAATATATATTTATAACTTTGATTTATTTGTATTCGACGAAAGTTTATTTTCAGCAGTCTAAGACATAATTTGGACGATTTTATTCAATAGTAATCTATTTACACTGTACAGATAATAGAAAATTTTAACTCCAAATCGATATCACTTTACGATTGCATTAAGAAATAAGACAATGACTAGTCAACGAAATGGCTAAAAAAACCGATATAAATCTAATAAGATGGACATAGTGAGTGGCAAGAAACCTTAAGAAATAGAGAGAATCGCTGATGGGAAAATTTATGGCAATTTTATTGCTTTTCTTTTGAGTCCCGATACTAAAGTAATTAAACCTTTACAAACGAAGAAAGCTGTTTTGAACCGTATAAGGTCGTTGTACGCCGGTTAATTTATAGCAACAACTTTGACAAAAACTGGTCCAACTCGCTGTCAAAACAGAACCACGTGTCACGAGTGTAGATGTGTCGCCCGAGGCTTCCACACACATAGGGCTGTCCACAGTCTACGACGGCTATTTGTATTGTCAGATAGGGCAAGACTCAAGAGGGATCGTAAAGACGGCCATACAAACTGTTTGTCTTGACCCAGAATGAAAAATAAAGCATGCTCTTTGCCTACTTTACCTTCTTACACATACTTTTTGTCATTCAAGATTTAATTAGTCGTTGTTGCCTTATTTCAATTGACAAGTTTGAGTACTTTAACAGCCATTGAAACGTCAGCAGAACAAAAGTGAATTAAATATATGCTGTATCAGAAATAATAGATGACCAAACGAACTTCTCAAGTGAAGTTCGATCATTATTATATTAGTCGCTTCATGCGAAGATATAATAATAATATATATAGTTATTACAAGGTAGTCCCTTCATCATACAGGCATCTTCGCACATTTTTAGAAAATCGATTTCAAATTTTAAAAAACTACACCTGACTGTCACTACACCTGATCTGTCAACCTTATTCCATTTTCGTGCGAGGCAACGGGCATTTGAAAAATTTACATGTCGAAGCGTAGTGCTCAGGAAAAATTGGATAGTTATCGTAAAAATATTAGGAAAATAGAAGAAAAAGAAAAGCGTAAAAAAGAAAAGACTCATCGTCGAATTCAACGTCCGTTGGATTCGTTGGATAATGAAAATAATGAAGGTATGTTACATTTTGTGATTATTGGTTCACAAATATGTTAAAAGTGTTATTTAATTAACAATCATTACCAATAACATCGGGATTGACTGCGAGTCAATTTCGATATCATGTTTAGCTGCGAGCTACTCATGAGGCACGTAAGTATGGTGAAAACAAAGATGGCGTAACTTTTTCTTGTATGGAGATTTGTTTCGTCAAATGTACGTCCTAGCCTATTTTGAGTTTTGAAATCTTTGTTTTACTCCCATACATTTTCATACCGGGACTTTTATATTATGAAAATCGTTTCTTAAGGAGTAAACTCCAAAATTTTGTAATAAAACTGTTGAATGTTGATTAAGATGAATTAAAACATGTTAAATTGTTAGTATTAAGATTTTAGATAAAAAAGGTCCAATGTCCATGTCTACTTAGATTTAGTAAATAATGAAATAGACACAAAAATATAATCAGTTGAAACATCGACAAAATTTCTCAAAATGACTCATCACTATTCAATAGACACAAATTGAATATCAAATGACAAGAGTCAATTGTCAAACTCTTTTTAACATAAATATTAGAAAAAACAGACAATATGCAGAAATAAATCACTTGTGACAGCCCTGCTTATCGGCTAGACGGTTTATTGATCGCGAGAGTGTCGGCTGCGTCGGTTCGGAAGGCAAGTGCCGTCATTGTGTGGTAATGAACTGCAGGTGGCCCCGGCTCAAACAAATATCGCGTCACGTTACTAAATGGCATTAATGTATTACTCATTGTGCGACGCGGCAATGATCATATTGAACTAAGAATTCTATTTCAGTGCAGGCATTGACATAGAGAACGGTCTGAGCTATTATCACCAGCCACTAGCGTCGCCACTCCTCAGCTCGGGTTTCTCCTCAATGTGTGGAAGATTGGCAGTAGCCACGCTTACTACGGATTGATTCATGAGAATGGTCAACGGTGATGTCACTACTATCATAAACGTGAAAGTTTGTGAGGATGAATGGATGGATAGATGGATGGAGCTTTGTGACTCTCACGCAAAAACAACCAAACGAATTTTGATGAAATTTGGTATATTTGTAGTTTAGGCTCTGGATTGAAACATACGCTACATTTTATCCCGAAGAGGTGCAAGAGGTGCAGTGTTGGTATTAATGTATTTACGCGGGCGGATGTCAGTTTCTTTATAAAGAAGAAGAAGAGTGAAGCGGCCCGTCCATTCTCTATGACATACTGACATATACTACTTGCGTCGTATTTAATAAGTTGAAACCTAGGCGTATGACGTATACCTACCACGTAATCCACAAAATATGAATTTGACTCTTGAATAACACTGTCTTTGAAAACACGCGTGTATTGTTTGTAAGTGGCAAAGGTGTTACATAGGCACACTAGAAGTTAAGAGATTTTGTTCGGTAGTACATACATTAGAAATTGGAGCATAATTTTTAATTAAAAACGAAATATCATACATGAAATAATTAGGGAACATCTAGGGAAGGTGTACAATTTTGTGTATGCTGTTTTGTTTTTAGTGTTACTTTATTAGTGAAAGTGTATCTACTTTTACTTATGTACCTAAACCTTCTAAAACCTAAAACAAGTCTTTATACTTTGGAATCTACAAAAAGAAGTCTTTAACATAAAAAAGTTTGTGTTCAACAGATATTTATTATATTTACTTTCAATTTTGTAATCAATTGCAAAATTTAAAAACCTACCTACACATATAAAATAATATGGAAACTAAATTTTACGTTTATGCGTTCGGAATGGAACATTATATAAACAAGCTAACACTATACATACTTTAAAAAACATACAAACACTCATTATAAATTTAAGCACAATCGTGAAAAACTTCACCAAAGTGAAAAAATACTATGAAAAACCTTTAAGATTATCACAACGTATGCAATTTTATGATTTATAAGTAACATTTATCTTTTCTGTAACAACTCTTGCGTATTTTTAACTATTTATATTTTTAAAGTCTTATTAATTCAGAATTGCTGAATTCAAAATTTATATTATAAATAGTTCAACTCAGTTGAGCGCGCGGCGCTATGTGTGGGTAACGTATTATAACGTACGTTTGGCGTAAAAGTAGTGGGCTGCATAACTGCCACACAAATAAACGTTGTATAAATACAAGCGAACGCACACATCGCCGAGCGCACAAACGAGTTGAACTCATCATACCAACTATATCAAAATCAACATACATACTTTAAACTTTTGACTTACGACCTTATTCTTTTTTACCTAGTCTGAAATAAAAAATCGAATGACAATTTAACTATAATAATAAAGCTTGTTCTAGCGCATTACCATATTATTATGTATTCTTGATTCCTATGTTGTAAATTACAAAATGTTTCGAGACTGCAACGTTTAATTCTGAATCTTAATATTACTTTCCTATTGACTGTGTCATATTGACTATAAATCCTTATTTGTTTACATCTTATAGACTATTAATAAATTAAATTTTCCTTGTGTTTTATTATTACATTCAGGGTCTTTTAATCGGAGCACAATAATTACATAAACGAATATATCGAACATAGCAGTAGCCTTTTATTTACATGCCAATTAATATTTACAACACGGTATTAAAAGATTATCGTTTTCTATTTATATCACATGAATAAAACAAGTTTTTGAATCCATAATAATATAGTCGGCTTTATGAATGTTAAGAATGTTCACACTAACTGCGGCTTGCGTTTTTCCGGTTTCGAGACACACTAGACACAGTGCAACAATAAGGTCTTTCTGAAACGTTTTAAGCTATTCATGTACTATTACCGACCAGGAAAAAGGTAGAGCAAGAAAATAAATTCTTGTATTAATTACTTAATTGCAAATATTTTTAACTCTGTTTAAAATATCACCATACCTAAAATCGTTTTCGTAGCATGGCACTAGCCAAGTTGCCAAACTGAATGATTAAATCATAGATACTGTATATACATTTTTCTTAGGGGTTGTTTCACAATCGCCTAACAAAAAGTGACAAATAGCTTATCCGGAAGTTTTGTCTCTGTCGCTTAGTATAAAGTTAGCAGCGAAAAATCTTCTGGACAAGCTATTTGTCATTTATTAGGCGATTGTAAAACAGGCCCTTAAAGTGATAACATGTGAATGACCAACATACCGCAACAATACACATCATGAATCGCAAATCAGCAACATCGCTTTCAGTGTGAAAAGTCATATTTTAATGTCAATGACTCGATCGCACTGTTCAGTTCACTAAGAAAACTTGTGCATAATGTCCATAGTGAAGCCTTTGAAGAAGTCGAACACTTCAGGGCTCTCGTTTTCAGGTAGTTCAGTAGACGGCTGGGGTATCTGTAACAAAATACCAGAGATGTTAAGGATATGATATTTCGGATCTGGATATAGATACTAAAATTAGATCGGTTACGGTTACGGATATTAAATTATTTCGTATTATAATACGGGTTTTATACGGAAATGCAAATACTTATTTCCAATTTAGAAGTTTAGGTAATCATTTGGCGTAAAAAGCTGGTGAGTCGGCTTGGCCGGTAAATTAAATAAACATGTCATAAGTCATAATAAGCCTTATTTATGTTCCGCCTATTTACGTAACTATCCGAAGCTTTTATATTGGATTTGGTTACGGTTACGGATAGTTATTTATTTCGGATATCCGATAGTTTCGGTTACTTATTATTTGCCAATGTCACGAGGAAAAAACTAGTAATGATAAAATTAATAGAACTTATTTTTAAAAGGTAGATTTTGGTCCCCTTTAACGTTTCCTTGAAATCCATTTCTTTTTATGATTTTACGTAAACTAGATATTGTGGCAGCTCTTGTAAAAAGTAAAATTTTGACGCTGAGACAACGTCACTCTTCTTTTTTGGAAAACTAAAATTGTATCGAGGGCTGAGGGTCCGCTCGCAACCTTCGTTCAGTATAGCCGCGCGTTTTCCTATAAAGGAATACTTCGATAAATAACTATTAATTGTATAAAATATATGTGTGTAGTAAATACTGTGTAAGAGCAAATATCGTATCAGTGAAACTGAATAAATGTGTGGTTATGTAGAAACTGTTTTATTTAACAAACTTATAGTTACGAGACTCGTATAATCGTATCTCTTGCGTACCTACTCCTACTCATGGTACGTAATTTTTATGTTTTTGTTTTATGTTGTTTTTCTGTCCTGTTCTTATGACTTGTTGTATGTATGTCTTTGTTTTATTTGTAGTGTAATGTCTCATTGTGTCAAATAAATTTTTATTATTATTATTATTATTATTATTATTATTATTATTATTATTATTATAAAATGACTGATAACAATCAAAAATTGAAACGCTGCATTATTCTCATTTCAAAAAGCTACTATGGTAAAGGATAATTATAAATTAATTACAGTATCGAAGTTCTTGCAGGTAAGTGGTGTACATCGGCCCGACGCGCTTTCGATAACGAAGCCTCTAAGCGTTTAAGAGTACATGATAAGAGTTACTGCATGATAAAAACTGTTTCAAGCTGTAAAATAGATACAATAGACGTAGAGAAAATTAAAGTTAAATTAATGTATCGCAACAACATTAAATGTTCTGCACACGGGTATCTAATTAATTTTATCGTATGTATATATTTTAATGTATATATACCTGATATAAAAGTCAGCTCACACCGAGACGCGACGCGGTGCGGCATTTTTAAGATAGCTATATAAAAATTTAACTTTATTTACTAGGTACCTATCACAAAAAATGCACGCTTCATTCCAAGTGGCGGCGCCACGCTGCGTAGCGCGGTGCAGCTCGTAATTCGAACTCTTGCAATAAAACGTGTGTCCTCTTGTGTAGTGAATAAAGTTCAATTTTGAATCGATATCATATAAATGCCGCACCGTGTCGCGTCCCGGTGTGAATTGACGCTCGCCGCCAATTCGAACCGAATCGAACTCCTGGATTTATATCGTTCGTTAGTGCGAGCCGACGTTTACGGCCCTGTGGCTGAGATATCAATCTACGGAAATCGTTAGTAATAATTAAAACATACGTATCCAATCTGCGCTCTTAATTGTTTCCATTATATATAGATTACCAGTATAAAATAGCCATACGGAACGTCAAAATGTTTTAGCGAACATTTCGATCACGGCCCGCACACGCCGAAGTAATACTGCTACATCTCAACGGACACAAATAGTAGGTAGTTTACTCCAACGAGTATAGCTATCATTAGCAGGCTACTCCTAGTGTAGGGTCCAAATACAAATTACAATAGATATAGATACTGCTAATAAACTAAACGGATAAGCTATTCAATGTTGCCATGTTTGTCTGGTACCTGTGTTGGAAAGTCACTTGACAATCAAATACAACAATTGGAAAGGGGGTAGATATTTATTTGAATAATGTAAATTATTTTAAAACGCTGTATTTAATTATCTACCTAAATAAATAGCGCGAATATTGAGTTTAGTTAATCCTACTATACGGGTATACCTACTGTAAGTATAATATGTGAAAGTTTATGGGAATAAATGGATAGACGTTTGTGACTCTTTCACGCAAAAACAACGAAATGGACTTAAATTAGGCTTTGAAATTGATAAAATTAGGCTAAACACATAGGCTACATTTTATGTCGAAAAATTACAATGTTCCTGTGGGCGGTCCTGCAGGCAAAAGCTAGTTAATTATAACTGCTAATTATTAAATATTTTTTTGTTAAATAGTAATTATAAACACAGAACTCTCCAACAACAAAATTATTACAATCACAAAAAGTCTGTTACTGTGCATTTTTGAGATCAAAACAAGTTTGAACCGATCTTGCACACTTAGAAATGTATCGAATTGATTTTATACATTAATAACCTAGCGTCAAATTTCGGTTTTGTAAATAGGTTATTTTAAAATGTTACTTTTCTAGTCTGTGCTAAAATCTAGATTCAGTTGTTATAGAAGAAATATTAATTTAAAAAAAATTCAAAGCTTTTCTACCCGGCTACGGCGAAGCGAAAAGGAAAGGGTAGGGATTTTAACAGTCTATGTATGAACGTATGTATGTTCCACCGTAACGCCTAAGCTACTGGTCCGATTCTAATAAATAAGGTGTCAATAGATTCGAAATAATAGCCTGGGTAACAAAGGATATATAATTTACGTAGTCGGCCTTTAGTTTTTTATCAAAATTGTAGTCATTTCGTATAAACTATGAAAGAAAAGATTTTTGGTCAGATATGGTAAAAATCTTCATAGTTTAAGGCGATGAGTTATGACTCATATTATAACTCACTTTATAAACTACAATAGCCAGTATATTTGCTTAATACAGGTACCTACATTATAAATCTTGGTGAAACCTAATCCCGTGGAATTATGAAAAATGATACACTGACATGAAATGTCGTGTCGTCACCGTTATATTTCGGTTCTCAGGTCGTCTGACCAAAACACACATGACTAAGATTCGAGAGCTGCACATTATAATGAACATAATGTGTATAATCTTTGTTCTCGCAAATAAAATGATGGTCTAGTGGATAATGCGACCTACATTTTATGACAACCGTCTTCCGGAATTGGAAAAAAGAGTAAGGTAAAAATAGGTAAGTATATATTTAATTGTCTAGTTTGCATCTTGCTTTATTATTAGAGCGTCCATGACCTAGTGAATAGACTCCTTGTATCACACATCTGATGGTGCAAGTTCGATGCCGGATTGTGGTCTGTACCAATTAGACTCTCTCAAATACTGACGCTAGACTTAGTTTAATTCATCCCCACCTTCTGTGGCAACCCTGACAAAAATTGGATCGTTCTATGAAAGCTGTTCCTTTGTATGTAAGTATATAATTTTTACTCCGTGGTATTACCAATAGATCCTCATATGATTCCGATCCGTTGATTCCTGATGACTCAAATGAAGATTAAAATGCTTGCATTGCATGTTTGCAATGCATTTTATATAGCGAAATAAGGTCATATTCAAAGCATAAATCAGAGATTGAATTGAGACAACATCTACTATTCAAGAAAAGCATCGATACGACGTCAACGAAGCACACTTTCAGACCGGCCAATGTGACCACAAAAAATATAATTACGAAACGGTATCGCTTAATTAACCTCTATGTTTGTCGAAGTCGGTTTGCGGTTGTATTAGCGTCATATCAAGTGTCAGGACATCTCCTACTAGCGACGCTTAAGGAGCCTCGATAAGAAATAGCGTAAGTATACCCATACACCATACTGCTTATCGTCCAATCGGCATGACGATTGTGATTGGATCAGTTAGAACCAACCGTATATGGGCGTGGATTGGCATGACATTTTTAGGTTTGTGGTGTACATGGACAAACTACAGATTAGATCAAGCCTACAAACGTCATGCCGATTTGACGATAGGCTGTATAGTGTATGGGTTCTGTAAGTAATTCTAATTAACGGGTGAGGTGTCATCGGACCAGTACCATGATGTTCTCCGGCACAAACGCGATTCGACGGGAATTTGCCATAAATAAAGTACAAATTAAGACTTTCCCACGCGAGCAACAGTGTAACTGGCAACATTTTAAAAACTTTTTTTTTGTTATTACAAGCACTACAAGACCGCTATCGATCACTATTTTTATAATGTTGTCCCTTGTTACAGTGAAGACTTTTTTATAAAAAATCTGAGCGTAACTAGTTATTAATGTTGGTGAAACATTTTAATATGGATAATAAGCGACAAGCAATGAGAAAACTTAACTATAACTAGGTCAAACATTAAGTGTATATTACTTTAATCAGAAGACTTATAAATAGGCTTGAAATAAATGAGTAATACAGCTGCAGATAAAATATTATCTAATGCAGCTGATCTCAAAATAGACTTCTAGAAAGCAGACTCAACTAGAGTCTGCTTTCTAGAAGTATTTACGTATCTGACGTAATTAATTTTACATAAACACAATATATTTTGGTAATGTAAAAATGGTTAAAAAAATGTAAAAATCCAACAGATCGAGGTAATGTTTTATGAGTCTCATAAGGCAGAGTTTAATTAAAAGTCACAAAAAGCTCATGATTTAAGTGTTGAAGCAATAAAATGACCTAATAAGTAGTTTTACCTGATAATATTATCACAGAAAATAAACTTATCATAATATTATCTCCTTTCTTAGATATAAAATTGATTGCAGTTTCTTTATCTCGCGAAAACTAATGACTAATAAAATAATGCCTTGACCGGTTTGGCTAATTTGATCTTGAAAATATTGTTGAAGGCTCAGGGAATGTTTAAATGGTGAGAAATGATCGAAAAAATGCAAGAAAATACTAAAAACAACAAAAACATTTTCCCATGCTGTTTGCGCAAGCGCAAACTCCACTGTTACTTCACTGTCAAATATTTTATATGCACGTGCGTTCATGCAGTTTATATGTTTGGTTGGAATGCAGATAAGTAGGTAGGTGTAGACGTAGTTAAAACTACATCTACACCTACCTACCTATCTACAACATGTACATTCGTATAGATGTCGATACACGTACAACCTACGTTGTAGGTGTAGTTATATATTTATTCCACTTCATAGTTAAAACAAAACAGCGTGTATCGGGACAGCTAGGATAGTATAAAAATTGTTTATATTTTAAAAGAAAAGGAGATTTTACACCGGGTGTTTTTTACAAGGTGGAAGTTTAAAAGGTTTCCAAACCAAATAACACCAAAAATATCTTTGTAATTTTTATTATCGAATTACGATAATTACTAAACCGTTATATGGCCTCGTTTTTGTCTCGACTTGCAAAAATCCTTATCGGTCACGGTGGTAAGATTGTTGATGAAGCGGATTGCTCTCTTTCAAACATAAATCATTCAGCATCTGATTGATATCTCCTCTTAATAGATTATGATGGATCTCCTTGGAGCTCCTAGGCCGTTGGGAGTATGCTAGTGATCTCGTTACTTGATCATTGCTCATCCGACAACAATTTTATTAGACACGATTCACTGTGCTCATTAAATCTCTCTTGATGAGGTTAAGACTTGTTATTTACAAATCCCTAAAAGGCTATGGGATTAAAATTAAAAGCGATTTGTATATGGGACATTGTTTGAAGAAGATCCTATTAGAAATATGCTACTGTCCGTATACTGCTCGAATCCTGCTAGGTAACGGAACCTTTTGTCGGCCTCTTGTTTTTATAAACTCTTGCAGCTATAAAATCCATTAATTCAATAAAACAGACCACACAAAGAGATTCGTACATTAGTTGGAATACAATTAAAATCCAAAGGAATAATTCCATTATATGAATTGATTATAATAAAAATTAAAGAAATACAATTCGACACAGAAAGTTAATTTGATAGAAATAAGGTTTGAATGGGACCAATAAACGCGGCGCATTCGTCTCGAGCGGAAAGTGTGCTATCATTACGATACTAATAAAAGTATGATATTGATCACGTATCTACCGAAAAATGGTCTATTAAATTATCGTATTTCTTTCACAGCCACTTCAAACATCCCGCGAAGTGCAATATACGTTAATGTTCTAACAGATTTGATTGAAATAGCACCCAGGAGCCATTGGAATGTGAGACATTGAAAAGAATTCTGGAGATTAAAAGCTTTTTTAACTTTCATATTAGGCTCTGGTTTTAAAACTTTGCACTACGTGAGAAAAGTCTTATATTTATATGTTGTTTTACATGATCGACTGAGATTTTTAAAATTTCAAATTCAACTAGGTATTCTGTTTTTAAATTGTGTTCAGCAAGTGCAAAAATCATCATTTATGAGGTAATTAGTAGGTACGTGTGAGCTGGGTCAAGCTCAAATATCTACAACAACACAAACCACTAGTAGTTAAAATATTCGTGTTTTAATTAAAGGAACAAACGTTATCACTGCCCTCCCTGACACTAGATATCGGTCACAGTAAGGCTTTGTATTGTAATGTTAACTACCATCTCGCCGTGTTCCACTTGCGTGCTTGGGAACTGGTATATAGTTTTTCTGTTGGCGTGCCTAGTATCTGGGATGTCATCGAGAGTATCCGATTCTGTCTTGATGTCAAAAGATATCGTAAGCCACAATACACTTCCGGCATTACGATCGTTTATATTTCACATGATATAATAAAAACTATTAAGTAATATAACTTGTTTTCTTAACTTATAAAAAATGTTAGACTCTATCTTATACTTGTATATAAAAATCGATTTCTCGAAAATTTCAGCCAGCCAGCAAGTATTACCATAAATTTTATTATGCAGGGAGTTTTGGGGGGGGAAAATCGATAAGTAGTAGATCTCATCCCTAGAAAACTGTGCATTTTTAAACTATATATGTATTTTTTTGTGAGACCGTAGTATTTACCCGGTCGAGCCGGCCCATTTTCCGAAGCGTGGCTGTCCCACAATTCAACACGTCGTGCAAAAATATACCTATCAATAATTTCGACTTTCTTATGTCAGCCCGATTGGCAGTTTGGAATAATTTATGCTTTGTTCCAAACTTCGGAATGTGATTTTTATTTTTTATTTTCTTTACCCGAACTCTGAGCTCAGAGTTCGGTTTGTTTTGCCCAGGTACTGAAGTATAAAAAGCGAAAGCTTTGTTCTAAAACAAGCTCGTTAGTACCTACTAAAAGACTCAGTTGCTTATATATATATACAATTTACTTGCTTTGCAGCATTGAAATTTAAAGTCGATTTAGTATCATGTCCAGTTCGCGTTATTCAACACTTAACACTAAGTTACGTGTTGACGTGAGATTTGCAAATAACAGTTTCTGTGATGTATTCGGCCATGCAACTGTCAACATTCCGGGCAGGCTTTGTCGTTGTGGGCTTAACACGCCGATTATATATTCAATTATATTTGTTTAAATTTCACAGTTGTTTCAACAATAAAATGATTGTGTTCCGACTTCCGCAAGCAAATCAATTAATTGTAGATAAACTTAGATTAAAAATAAAAATTTACCTAAATATAAAACAGCTTTCCTAAGATGGTACACTTTTCCAATTATACAAAACAAAACCCATTACAAGCAAATTAGTTGCATGTAAATATTAAACATAAAGTCAAATGCTTTACTTTACTAATGAAATACTTGAATTTGCCAATTGCGTTCTTTGCTTTGAGCTTGGTGTATCATATTGTTGTATTCATACGCATTACAAATGTACTGTAAAATGACAAAACGCTTCATCTGGCAAGATCGAAAGTGATCCAATTAAGAGACAAATAGTCACGTATGATATGTGGCGTGAGCATGCAGGTTCCTTTGTGGCGTCCGGCTCTTTCAAATTCGTGTCGCGAGACAATATGGTCCGGCCGGAGCGTACCATACACAAACTTACACAAAAACTCAACGAAAGTCGAAAGTCACGCTTTCACTTGTGAACGCTATTATATTATAGACGGTATTTCACATTCATTTTCAACAATAACATTTATTGCTAATGGTCGAATTACTAGCGAGGTGATTGGGTCAGTTAGACGTTATTACAAACATATTACTTGTCGGATGTCAGTCTCCATCTGTATCGTGTTATTTGTAACTATTACAATAGTAATAGGTATATGTAATTAATAACAGTTCCGTTACAAAGGAACTAATCAAAAGCCAATTACGCGTATGTTTGTTCTCTGTTTTTTGGAGCGGAGATTTGTGAGTGTGCTTGAATCTCTTTGTGCGAAGCTTGAAGTCATTGCGCACGTCAATTACAGCGCTCACCATCAATTTCTCCAATGAATATTAAGCTAAAAAAAGGTAATATGATTTTATATTTAAAAGTAATGAGGTTATACATTTTCCAATTAGAATGGATCCAGATACGAAATATTATGTGTTTAGTGACAATAATGCTCTTTCGTCTATTACATTCAAAACTATGCTGTTAACTTTCAAATGAATGCCTAAATTAAAATTTCGTTTTCAATTCATTATATATTTTGATTACAGAAAACTTAATAATAGTTTACATAGGTATGTAAGTTAATATGATGATAAACTACAATCTATTCTATGAAATATATATATTGCATATTATCTAAACAGTAAACAGATTAGTCTTGATATTAGCAGCTTTCGATTTTGTCGGTAATTGTGAGGTTAGAGGGGCTAGTTCACCGCACACGCCTTTTCACCGTTCCTACTTAAGGCCTCTTTGAAATTTATTAGTTCACTACATAGAGCGAATAACATGTTTAAAATTTAATTAAAATTCTCAGCTCCAGTTTAAGAGGTTCCAAGATAAGGTAAAAATATCCTGCGATTGACATCAAGATTTGTTCGAGTATGTTATTTCGCAAGTTAATTGAATATTACTTAATGACAAGATCTTCCGATTGTTATTGGCTTCATTAATACATGTCTGTGTAGGAGATGAAAGTAGCTTCTAAGGTTTTTTTTTTTACTTTTTTTTTTAGTACTCGTAACATGCATGGCATCTAGATTAGAAGGCATAAATTAGCATAAGATTATTCAGAGTGTATTTTTATCCGAATGAAATATTTAACCCAACATTAGGCTACAATATTACCTACCTTAATTAAAAGTAATAACAGTTGAGAATGCACAGCTAAAAAATGTCATAATTTACAGTAAAATAACATGATTAACATTTTCTGACAACTCGTCCTACGCATGGACACCCTCACACTGACATACAACGCGCCGGCTTTGTAGGTCACGCAGTCGCTGCGCAGGATACTGCGGCCGCACGGTTGTGTATAGAATATAATAATTTTATCTGGTCAACATTTAAGGTCACATCTAGTTAACATTTGGAACAAGAATCGAATACTGTTATCGCTCCTTGAATATTTATTTTTGTTTTGAAGACATTCCTGTATAAAGAGCCACGTGTCTAAAATCATCTAGCCAGAAGACAATTCTGGTAAATTAAATTAGATATGAATTGACTCTAGCTCCAGCAGCTCGCACTCGCACAAGCATCAAACTGACAATTGTTCTTCTGATCTCCAAAGTCACTGCTGGAATCGGTTTTACCTAAAATTTTAAACTTATTTATATAAAAAAAATCAGAGCATGGCGAGCTCAGGTAGAGCTCGCCTCTGTTTTTCTCGAGTTCATATAGTTGCAGACTACATTACGTCTTATTATAAACGACGATGAAGTCATATACCTAAATTGCCACCTATTTAGTAAGGTACAATGATAAATGAGTTCATATTCATATTCAATCTACAAAAACAAAACACAGTAACCTCAGTATTAAGACAAGCTCCCTAGCTATACCTCTTTATCCGGCGGCAGGGGGAGGTGGTCCCACGCGTGTCACAAGTCCCCCCATACGACGGCCTTCCTCTTGCAGTCCACCGACGCCAGCAGCCCCGACTGCGGGTGCCATGATACCGCCGTCACTGCCGATCTGCAATTTAAAAAGGATCAGGATTTTATAACTGCACTAAAATTTTGTTCGTATTTTTTAACCCTGGAGGAAAACAGACGGGTGTTATATGTTGGACGTGAATGTCCTGTCTGTGTCGAGTATTTTTAAGTATGTAAGATTTGCGCAACACTAGAAATAATTGAAAAACATTAACGCCAAGAATATTTACAATGCAACAATCATTTATATTAGCAAATATACGTATTTAAAAATATTTATATTTTTTATAAATATATTATTAAAACATAACTATTAATTAACATTATGTTTATTTTATGTAAACGATAATGGTCACTAACTTGCGTAGAGCATTTGGACTCTTTATGGAAAAATAAAGAATAGATTACAAAACAAGCTCAATCAACATTATAAGAATGGATGTTTTCGACTACATCGGGGATTCCTAAACTTTAATCATAACGAAACACTAACCAAATATCGTTTATTTTTAAGAGACCCCATAGGCCATATCAAATGATTATTACAAATCAACCCTGAAGAAAATTTTATACAAGCAATTGTAATTTACTTTAATCTTAACTTAATGTAAAATAACCGTGGTAATTATTTAATAGCTAATTAATTAAATAAATAATCTTGGCGGAACCCTAAAGAAGGAACCCACTTTGGGAATTTATGCTCTAGATGAATAACGTCGTATAGAGTGAGCTACTAGTTATGTTATCTTTATCTATTTCTTTATAGCGTCGTAGACGTAAATTACTCCTGCTAACAGTCGACCACACAAGTCGCTATGCCCGTTTAAAATGATTACATTATTAATTCGTCAAGAGAACGATTAATAATTAATGCGACCTCATAAAAAACCCTAGATTGTAACAACCCATTTTATATTGCTCAACAGAAACTCAATTAAATATTCAATTTTAATAAAAAATAGCAATTAATATTCACATAGAGTATGCTAGTACAAATAACTATTATTTAAAATAGAATATCGTTGGCCGAGAATATGTAAGAAATGTATGATTAAAAGTATAAGAAAAATGTTTCATATTGTTTTAGTTAATCCTAATAATGCCAGTAACCAGATTGTCTAATACTATAATAATTAATATGAAGGCGTCAGTAGTGTCAGGTTTCGTCAACCCGATGACCCACCTGTCCACTTGTCACAATGACGCGAGAGAACTATAATCAAGCGCAATCAGTCAGTCGGACGATGATAGGAGAGAAGATTAATTAAGTAGGGAAACAGAAACGAAGACAGCTAGTTGAGAGTTGCGTTATGGATAAGGGAAAAGTGCAAAATACAGCTTTTTTTCATTTGATGGTCCTACTTTCTTTACTTCTAACTACTTTGTGATATACCTTATCCCGCAACTGTTATAAATGTGAAAGTTTGTGAGAATGGATGGATGTTTACTCTGTACTCTTTCACGCAAAAACTACTGAACAGATTTTGATGAAATTTGGTACGGTAGTAGTTTAGGCTCTGGACTAAAACAAAGGCTACTTTATATCCCGAAAAAGTGCAGTGTTCCCGTGGGATGCTTTATGTAGCGGTGCAGCGGGTAGAAGCTAGTCCAATTATATTAACCAAAATGTGTGTGTCATCCTTAAAGTTTTTAAATTAACCAATATTGACATTGATTGATTTTAATTTCGAATTTAGAGCCTACTACTGAATAAGTCAAAATAATTAATTTTTATTTTGCACCACCTGTCCCGCAAGCGTTGTTGTGTGTTTGTGACAGTTAAGCGACACTGAACACAGCGAACAGTTAGGGAAAATTTTATCGTCGTTTTTATTATTTCCTCGAAAATTTTCCAATATTTCACACCGTTTAAGCCTAACCTGAACTTCCACAATTATTTCAAGACCAAAATTAGCCTTCAATCGGTCCATAATCCAGCCATTCTTGAGTTTTAGTGAGACATAAGAATTGTAATCTATTTTTGTATATATCTTGCATAAAACGAATGCCCATTACCCACGCGTTTTCACCAAACTCAAAAAAGTGTGCGCGGCTACTGTACTCTTTAAGAAGTTATTTTGATCATGTTAATGTCGATTACATTAAATACAACTGACGCGTTCCAATTGTTTATCGGAATGCAGATTTTGCGAAAACGGTAACAAAGAACCGGATTTTAATAAAATATTTGGGCCACCACAATATTAAAACTTATTAATGGAAGTGGATGGAAATGGAAGTGCAATGTAGCTTTTTGCTTTGAATAATGTGAATAAGTACTGGATAAACGATTCATATTACGTTATTTTAGTTCTTTCAACTCGTAAAGAAACGCAAATAAATTGGGACCTAATGGCGCACATTCTGTTCGATACGTATTACGTAAATATTTGGAAGTATAGGTAAGGTCGGTAGGTAAGTCGACGGATTTAAGATGTTATGATTTATTTACACTTAATCGTCCACATTGCGATTAAACTTTCTACCTATTATAATAAATAGTTCAAATCGCCAACGTTTTATGGTTTTGTGTTCGATTTGTTACGGATCAGATACATCTCACTGGTTCACTAGTATGCTAGTAGTAAATAATTTGAAAAAAAAAACACATTTTTGCAGCTTTGTGCTTCTACGAAGTAGTGATCTTCGGAGATGGATGTACTTAACGAATTTCGATGAAATTTTTGATCCTAGTAGTTTAGGCTCTGGGTTAAAACATAGGCTACTATAGGCGGTAGCTTTATGGTAATAAAAGTACAGTATTCCCGTGGAATAGGTACTGTATTTACGCGGGCGAAGCTACGGACAAAAACTAGTAACTAATGTCACAATTACAAGATTTTCAGTTCAGACATATCAATATTTTTCAAGCCTCAACTTTTACTTACATTACATTTACACTATTTGTAGGTTCTCATTGGCAACAAACAATAAATGTGTAGCTAATGTATCGTCGAATATATGAGCTTTGACATTAGCGCCGTCGACTTAGCGCTAAGTAATAGTCGGGGTATCTGGCGAGCGCCGCACGATCAGGATGAATGGGTTTCGTCACGTCCGCGTGATAGTACCACTGATACCGACGTACCCAAAATATATTATTTTACTGAATCCAATATCGATATAGCACAAGACAGAAAGAGGAAGTCTGACGGTAATGATTATTCCATAAATAATAACAAATGTGTGCCCAAAATAAGGAGATTGAGTAGCGAACACATATCGTCTACTACACCAGGTAAGTTTTTTAAATAAAAACTACTTTCAGGCCGCTCATAACTTGTACGATTGTGTATCACAGGAAACTTACTTTCGTCAAACTAATTTGAGCCACTATTGCGGGCTGTTTTAATAGCTAAATACTAAGTAAGTTATCCTAGAGAGAATCTATAATCGTTCGAGGTCCTATACCTCATATTGCATTCCAGTGATTTGATGTCAAGAAATATATATGAATAGTTTCTTCGGCATCATCATCGTCATCGGCAATAGCTTTATAGCTAGACTCGAGTGTGACAATTAATTATGCATTTTCTTATGCAGGCGGTAAGTTCCTTTGACATTCCGGATGTGTGATCGATGCTTGAACGACATGGCCAGATGCGACACGCGATTCGAGACATTTTTTCATATCAGATGCGACAAAACGAGCTGCCATTTCGACAAAATCTAAGTTCACGGGATCACGTTACGACAGAGCCTGCATAGTTTATCACAAAACTGGTGCATTTAAGCCGCGTATGGACCGTTACGGTTCCGAGAAGGCGGGGGGGGAGGCTGGAACGGTAAGCGCGTTACAAAAATTACGCTGGCGCCCGAACCGGGTCACTGGGCCGACCACAAAATAGTGAAATATTTCCACGCAGGTTCTATTGCAGGTGAAAAGCGGTCATAACATAGATCATAAAAGCATATGTGGCTAGGCCAAGCTATGTTTTATTCCAGCAATTAAAACCTTTTAGATCAATAAAAAATGTCTTTGTAATATAGAAGGGTTTTTGCATTCCGCTTGCATTCCTTTTATATCAGTCATCGCAATCGAGCTATAATAGAGGGATTGGGCCGACGTTGAACGGATTTTACAGTCGCTATAAGGTTTTATGTCGCATTATGCTTGAGAAATCATAAACAAGAATTAGAGGTTGGCTCGTTTACACATACCGCTCCCTAACGAGCGGGAATATCCAATATGGGAGGAGGAAGCGACGCGATTGTTGGAATACAAACGGGACACCAACAATATCCACAGAAACTGCGCGCGCGCCGCTCGTTATAACGAAATTTGAATAAGAATTTTAATTACGCAACTACCGATAAATTGGCGATTTGTTTTGATTCCGGTGTATAGGGGTTTGTGGGCGAATTTCATTGTCCTTGTAAATATTATGATCAATGCTTCATCCAAGCAAATAAAGGGCGAGTCTTATCCATAGATCAAAAATTATTGAATTTTCAGACCAGTTAATCGACAGCTAAGTTGTCAATTGTATTGACAGTCAACTTTGGATAAGGTACCAAATTTTAAACATATCTAAACTAAACATGTCGTAACCCTTGGCAGATGCTTCAAGTCACTTATAAGCTTAACTGACATACGTTAACTTATCGTTAATTAATTAATTATTCTACTGTGTTTAAAACTACAGATTATATAAGATCAAACGAACTCCTTAAGTGAAGTTCGATCATTATTATATGAGTCGCTTCATTCGAAGATACAGTAATTAACAATGTAGTCCTTTAACCTAACAGGCATTAATCCGCACGTTTAGAGAATCGATTTTGAGGGTAATCGAAAATTTTTATTTTGCTTACCACCATGTTGCGCCAGCCGGCTTGCCTCATTCTTTTAGAGAATTGTGTTATTTCCCTGTTGGTTGTGGGTGGGTGGGAACTTTGTATCTTCGAATGAAGCGACTCATATAATAATGATCGAACTTCACTTCAAGAAGTTCGTTTGATCTTATATTATATTTCGTCGCTTCATTCTTCAGATACAGTAATTAACAATGTAGATGTTTAGAGTCAGTAAGATACAAAGTAGGAAAAAACTTTTTATTACTCTTATACAAGACTTAATTTAACATTATAAGTACAATTAATAATAATCAGCCTTATGTGAAAATCAACAAAATATATGACACTCAATTAGTGCTATCGGTAACCCCACAAACGGATCGAGCATATGCTCCGTCATCGACCACAGGACGGTTGTAGAAGCGCGCGAATACGGCGGACGAGCTGGTCCAGCCGGCCGTCCTCCTGATGGTGTCGATGCATACACCTGCGGAGGCTGCCGCCGAGGTGGGGGCGTGTCGAGTGCTGTGTGCACTGAACATGGACACGTCCACGCCGCTTTCCGCGAGTGTCTGTTTTATCCACCTGCTGATCGTTTGTGACGTCACCTTCTTGTGAGGTTTTTTATAACTCACTAAAAGATTATCTGCCGTTTCATCATTTCTTAAATTTGATGTAGCCAGCAAATAGTCTTCCAAAGCCTTAGCCGGGCATATTTTTGGGTCGCTGCTGTCACTGCTAAAGTAAGGCAAAAACAAAATAGGTTGGTCGCGATTAGCTGCCGAGGTCTTAATTATATCACTTATTAGTATTCTTATACCTGAATCTGTCCTACTTATATTAGAAATTTTAATCAATGCAAGCGTTTGCACTCTATGAGAAGTACAAATAGCTAATAAAATTGTCAATTTTTTAGTAATTTGTATCAAGTTTAAGTTATTATGTGGGTACCATGCAGATACATAATCTAGAACAATTTTTGGATCCCACGTAGAAATATATTTAGGACGAGAAGGCTTTTGTCTATAAATACCTTTGAGGATCCGTTTTATACGTTCGTCTGAACCGACATTACTCCCTAGGAGTAAAGATAGGGCAGACCGATGATTATTAAGAGTGCCATACGAGGCACCTTTATTAAAATTATCCACAGTAAACTTAATAACTGAAGACGTTGAAGCTTCAAAGGTATTTAGAGAGTTATCGGCACAAAAAGACCACCACAATTTATATGTCACCGAGTATTGTTTGATGGTATTAATTGAAATCGAAGCTAGCATAAGATCTAGCGCTACATCTGGTGTATTTAATCTAGTGAATGCTTCTCTGAGAGCGTCGCGGCCCCCAGGAAAAGGCTGCGACGGAGCGGGTGACGGGATCTGTAATTTGAACACAAAAGCTCATCTTTAGGTTCAAATACAATTAAGTCTGATACGAGCATTCGTTTGAGGAGTGGAAACCAAGGTTGCCCAGGCCAGTACGGAAAAAACCAAAATTCCGGTGGCTTTGTCACAAATAATTTTTCTTAAGCATTTTAGAATGAGACTAAAAGGAGGGAAAGCATAAAAGAAAGTAGTATGCCAACTAATTGTAAAAGCGTCAACTGAAACCGCATCAGGATCCGGTTTCCAGGAGAGGTATTGACGACACTTGGCATTGACGCGTGATGCGAATAGGTCAATTTGTGGTTGACCCAGAGTTTGAACTATTTTTTGGAATGCTTCCTCAGATAGTTCCCACTCTGAGTCCAAATTTTTTCTTCGTGATTCTTGCTCTGCCTCCACATTTTCAGATGTACTAATGTAAGATGCAAATAAAAATATCTGTCGCATCTCGCACCACTGCCAAATTTCTTTTGCTAGATTATTGAAATGGGGAAACTGCGTTCCACCCATCCGGTTAATATAACATATAGCTGTCGTGTTGTCAATCCTTAAGAGTATCGAACAATCGAAACATGAACTAGCGAAATATTTGAGTCCTAAGAAAACTGCTAACAGCTCTAAGTAATTTATATGAAAAGATAATTCATTTTCCTTCCATCCCCCGCAAGCTCGTCTTCCACCACAGAAAGCCCCCCAACCGTTGAGTGACGCATGAGTAAAAATTTCTAACTTAAAATAGTTTTCAAATCTTAATATATTTTTAGTAGACAAAACGTTTTGTTTCCACCAAAGAGGTCCGGTAATATACAATGCGTTAAATTAATTTTTACGTCAAAATCTTTATATTTCTGTAATGCTACAAATTTTTGGTATTCTAGGGTCTTTGTATAAAGCCAACCGTATTTGACCGCTGGGCAAGCGGCTACGAGGGTACCAATAAATTGTGAAAATTCTCTTATAGAACATCTGGGTAATAAAATAAACTTATTAACTAACTGCAAGATTTTGTTAAGTTTCTCGACTGGTAAACTTAAAGACATTTCTTTTGTATTAAAATTAAAACCTAAGACAGACTTGACGGGGTTCGAAGTTACTTTTACTTTTATTAATAACAAAACTCAGACATTGTAACACAGTTATTGTTTCTTGCACATTGACTTTACATTCAGTGTATGTTTGTCCGATACACAATATGTCGTCGAGATATATAACCGACATAAAAACCCTGATTACGTAAATAATTCATAACTTCCTTCATTAGTTTAGTGAAGACTCTAGTTGCAATACACAATCCGTACGGCATGACATTGAATTCGTATAAAACACCGTCAAAATGAAAACGTAAGTATTTTCGGTGTGATTTTATAATTGGAACCAAAAAATATGCTTCTTTTAGATCGATATTTGCCATAAAACCAGATTTGGGCATGAGCCTAGCTGCAGTTCTATGATCCTCCATTTTAAAATGAACTTTAGAAATAAAATTGTTTAAAGTTTTAAGATTTAAAATAAACCTTTTTCCCCATTTGGTTTAGGCGCTAAAAATATACTAGAAAAGAAATCATTTTTAATTTTTTGGCAAGGAGAAATTGCACCTAGGTCTAGAAGTTTATGTATAGATTCTAATATATAGGGTCGCTCATTAATTGGCAAATTATTATTTAATGGGATTAAAAATTGTTTTACTTCTTAACAAGATGGAATAGAAAAAACCTTCTGCGACCCAATTTAGAATCTCGGAATTATCCGTTATTTTTTGCCAACAATTAATAAAATGCTGAATTCTTCTAGCGTGTACCTCTATTGCTGAGCCGTTGCACGCGGCTGTTTGCTCTGAGCAGGTCTCTGGTGTGCTGGGACTGAAACTTGTGACTTCCGGCCCACTGGAGTTCCTCTCGTCCTCTGCCCTCCTCTCCCCCCCCTGTTCGGCGGGAAGCGAGGAGGGCCGGCCCAGTTTCCCGGCCGGCGTGAGCGGCTCGTCTATGGTTGGTAAAGATAGGACGTCGATATAGACTGCGAAGGCGTCGTCTTGGGGTTTGGCGGCGTCTTTTTAATCTGCAACCCTTGTTTTTCAATGGTCTTGGAGGCCTTAATTTTTTCGGGAAGTTGATTTCCAAATAGTAAATCATCGTGTTCGACATCTTGCATTAAGCTTAAAAAGTTCTTGTCTAATCCGGGTGTAATAAATTTTTTGCGAGAATCCGTTTCGACAAAGTGCAAGTCGCACAATATACGGCAACTGTCACTCAGAAACTTTATGGCTGAAAGCCTGTCATTTTTTTTCATCTAATAACAGCTCTAATCCTTTATTGATAGCAACAATACCTTGTCCTAATTGTATTTGTACGGCTTCTACTTTTTTATCGCGGTTGCGGGTACCTTCAGAAACTGCGGCCAAAATTTCAGGGTTCAGTTTGGGTGGTTGCAACAACGCACAATTCTCGGGTATTAAATAATCCTTGATACGAGTAAGTTTTTCTTTATAGTCTTTGTTTAAGCCTTTTTTCAATATCGGTAACCAAAGACATGATAGCTTTTCATGTATCTTAGGTCCGAATTTAGGAGCCTCTTCGGTGGTTTCACCAAGAGCAGTGAGGATTTCTGAGTCCAACTGTAAGGTGGCCGAATCTAAACCAGTTACTTAATTTTTTTTTTTTTGTAATCGCAGATATAATATTATATTATAATATTATTTTATATTATAAATGTTACACTGCCTATGTAAGGATACACGATCCTTCTCCTGGCGTGGAGCTTTATTTTATCATATTATAATGATAGGAAAATACCCACGTGCTGTTAACTCGGTTAACCTCTCGGGCTAGAATTGGCTTAAAGCAAAAGTTTAGATATAATGTTATATCACAGAGTATAAAATTATATCAATATAATTAAAATTTAAAATACCGACCTGATTGTTCTGAATCCTCCGACATAATTATTCTTTTGTAACCTTAGTTACTATTTTCTTCTAACTTTCGAAGCTTGCGCTTATAGCGGCGAATTTTATCTTCATTACTCCTTTTCGGCATGTCGATATCGATAAATTAAATACTATTATTGAGTACGTGCGATCGCTGCCACGCTCGGAAAAAGAATGAGGCAAGCCGGCTGGCGCAACATGGTGGTAAGCAAAATAAAAATTTTCGATTACCCTCAAAATCGATTCTCTAAACGTGCGGATTAATGCCTGTTAGGTTAAAGGACTACATTGTTAATTACTGTATCTGAAGAATGAAGCGACGAAATATAATTTCCTATATAAAGCTATAATCTAAGCGAATCAAGCTGTAGAGGAAACACAATCATTGGACACACACGCGAGATCGTAGTTAGCCATGTACACAGGAAAAGAATGTAACGAAGAATCGACTAATGAAGTGAGTAGTGTTGCGACTACACCGTTTTTTCTATCGATATATTATGTACTAGACACCTAACAAGTAGTACTAGTAGTATAATATTTGGAAAAATTACAGCATATAAAATATAACAATAAAAATACATATTAAAAAGTGAAATGCCAATAACAGGTTTTCACTAGTATGTAGCCTTCTACACTTCACTAGTAGTACCTATACTAGACATCATAAAGATTTCGTAAAATTTATTTACTGCACAAAATATTGCACAACACGACCACTACAAAATATGAAACGCCAAATATAAAAAAAATATCATGGTAAGGTAAGATAAAATTAGATATGACTTGACTCCATCAGTAGCTCCATACTAGGACAATTTTCCAAGTGGGCATGGAAGACCAAATCTCAAACTATAAGGAATAGCGAACATTTATTTTTCGCTACTCTTTATAATTTCGGCTTGCCATTGCCACTTAAAAAAGTTCACCCTGTATAGTAGAAAAGTATGTAAAAGTAAGTAGTACCTAAATAAGAAAAAGCTGAAAAGTTATTTATTAGAAAATAATAGTATCAAATCAATTTATTTCACTCACATAAAAATATATACAGACCAAATATACATAATTATATTAAATAATTATGTATATTGGATATGGATATGGATATATCACGTCAATCGTCGATCGATTCCGTGCTAAGTTGAACTTGTGTTACGGGTATCAGAAAACGCAAAATAAAAATATAATTTTATACAATACACACACATACACACACACACACACACACAATTTTATACTATACATAAATCTTATTTTCTATTTTATTCCCATTCACTCGTACACATACAGTGTAGTTTATCACGTATTATCCTTTTTCGGCGACGTGATGCGCGCTTCCTTGGGGATCCCTCCCCGAAACCTCCGGTAGACCACGTCCGTCGGCCAGAACTCCATCACCTCAAAGGTCGGAAGAAGATGCGTCGTTACTCTCACCACAAAGGAGCTGAAGTTGACCTTGTGGCGAGACTCCAGACGCTCGACCCGTAAGGTGAAAGACGTCTTCTTTCGTATGTTGTAATGGTATGTTATAATAATTGTAATATAAAGAAGTTAAGTAAGAACATAATAAAGAAAAATAAGTAGAAAAGCATTTAAATTAATTATAATTTTATATTGTTGTAATAAAAATGATATATTTTTTACTTTTGTGATACATTAGATAAATAAGAAGTTATAAATTAGAAGTTTAAATTATGCACTATCGCTAACAAACTGCTCTCCAGTTTGGCGGTTTACGTAAAATATGTAAATTATTTTTTACGTGAACTGTGTTATATTGAGAATAAATTTTATTGTTTAATGGTAATTATTCCTGTCTACTTTCTTATACCAAATTGGAAGAACTAGTTTCTTCCAATTTAGTATAAGAAAGTAGATTTTCGCTGGTAATTATAATATTATCTAAATTTTAATAATTTATTGCATAGTAGCAGCTAAAACCGTTAACCATAACGCATATATTATCTCATATTACGTCCTGTTTATCTAAACAGTATCTCTATCGAAAATCGCTGGGGAATTTATGTTAAATAATATTCACGAGGAGCCATTCAGAAACGTCGATGTGAGCCTTCGATGCGCCGCTTGTTATAAATCATAATGTCAACAATAACAGCAACAATAAGTACGTATCGCACACGTTTCTGTTAATTCGCGACCTCACGCTGCGCGGATAGAGTTAATCGCGCAACGATAACATTTAAATGCTAAATCGATACCGAGTGGTACTTCACTATTGTACTCCCCCGGAAACGTGTCGATATTTCCCATCGATCAGTTATCTTGTATTGACATTGATGAATATACACTCGTATCTCACATATCGTTAACTCCTCATTACCACCATAAAATTATTATCATCATTGTGAATTGTGATCAATACGAATGGCAACAGACTTAGGTCCAAACAATTTAGTAATATTTTGTTAATTTCTCAAATCTCATTGACTTTGATAAATAACAATAATCTCTAACATAATGTATTACAAATTTTTCTAATAGTATGCTAGAAATTTAATTTTCCCCTATTTGTAACCAAAAAATTTTCAAAAGCTCTTGCTGGCAAGTGTCTTATGACAGACTTACACAGGAAGACATAAACGCGTGGTTTTGTGAACGCGTGTGGTTTATACGGCGGCTGAATTTGCCATTGAATTTGATTGATCAAAATATTTAACATTTCCGGAAACGGCCCGCACTCGGAGTTTATTACGGCAATGTTAATGAGTTTATCTCGATGATCCGTCGGTTATGGACTTATGGTACGACGCAAACCATTTTATGCTCGCGGTTTGGTTTTATGAAACAATGGCCGTGCAAGAGGAGCAATCTTTATTGTCCATCGGTTCAATTCGGTATAAATCTATTTATATAGATTTTCACGAAACGGTATTATTACGTAAACGGGATATTATGGCCGCGGAAACCGTAGTGTTTGTCTAACGTCAAATTGAGCGTGACTGTGGGAAAACCATGGCATAAAATCGACAGTTAAAATAATATTTGCAGATTAGATCAGTAATGATTTAATTCGAAAAACGGCGTTTTGTGTCCTCAATTCTGACATTAAAATGAGATATTGACGAAAATTTTGTCTTTGCAGGATGCAAGGATTTATCGTGCAGAAATGCTCATTCAAAAAATATTTCTTTTATTACCCTATGAATAAACATATCAAGCGAATCAGAGCATATATATATATAGTGTATACATTTAAATACATGATATAGTATATTATATTCTGAACAAAAGTGAAGGGATAATTTCATTCATAACGGATTTGCTACCGTTTTGACGAACCGCTATAATTTCATAGAAAATGATCTTCCGTTTCCGCATACAACGGATGAATTAAATACATCAACAACAATCTTACATCCGAATGATTTTCTTGCTACTAGATAAGTAACGATTACTAGATGCAAGTTATTGGATTAAACATTGACGCAAAAGCATATATAAATTTAAAGGTATCCTGTAGTTTCACGGGTCAGAAAACTGACCAAAGCTTTTCCTCATAGAACACTCAAAATCTCAAAACCATTCAATGGATAACAATCATGCTTGCTTGCCTGCTTATGCCTGCTTAATTTATCCATGAGATGTATGGGAGCGGCCATAATTGAGTGGGACAAGAGCTTCGGACAGTTGAATAAGCGTCGCGTCATTGGTCAACAATTAAATTTTCGAACGCACATCTGTGAATAATGGGTAACGACTAAACACCGGTGGTATGTGGTGTGGGAAAGAGAAATTTGCAATAGTGAGACAGCTCGAGCCAATCCTGACCTCACGATTTCAATTGTCCATGCGAAATGTTACAAGGAAACTAAACGATGTCACGAGTAAGACAATTCTAGTTTAAAATTCAAGGTCAAAAATGTGATCACTACAGGACACAGGTTGAACTTACGTGTGAACTCGTGTTGGTTTACATAGGTGATAGTAAAGCACTATGCAATTTTGATACAACTGCATGGTTTGTAACAATCACTCATCTGCCATTAAAGAGACGAACAATTAAAGGACAATATCCTAATGGCTTAATAACATTTAGCGGAAAAATTGGTTTGGCAAAATTGGATGGCCGGTTCTTTAAGGCGATCTATATGAATATAACCTCAAGTCGGACCATTAAGCTACCTCGAAGTATTTTCAAGAATCCTCCATCAGCTGGAGAAATTTGTACCAACTGCAAAGTACATTTTCACGTTATAAAAATGTCAAAAGATCATAAATGTGTGCGACACTTAAACAATAAGCCTTTCAAAGGAAATTTTGTCTGGCACGAATACACATAAAAACATTTTAGTCTATACTATAAGATATATATCTCTGCTCTGCTGCTTTAAATGTTCTAGAGGGGTAAATAATTTTCCAATTATGATTATAAGTATTTAGTATTAATACATAATATTGCAAAGTCATATATCTTCTAAGATATAAGCGTCGTCCACATTGTTAGATACAGGGCGCTATAAATGGTGTTCACCATTTCACTACTCCGTAATATATTTAATTAATGATTTCTTGTACTTTATCTTCCTTGGCTCGGGCACGCTACACGTGTGTGGTAAATTGTGATTATTTTAATTGGTATAAGTCATGTTTAAGGCTCCTCATAAATTGAAATAAAATTTTAAAATATTATCTTATACCTTAAACGACCTTAAATATTGTACATATTTAATCGGAATCTCGGAAACGGCTGCAAGTATTACTATGAAATTTATTATGCAGGAAACTTCGAGGACAAAAACCGATCTAGTTTATCCCTTATTCCTGGGAAATTGCGTATAAAATAACCTTTAAATGTTTTTTTCTTTCATCGTGCAACAATATATCAATAATTTAGACTATTATGTAATGTCCAATTTCAGTATTGACAGTTTCGTATGTGTATGTATAATTTTTGCGTTATTCAGAAATTAGGAATTTGGTGTGTTCTAATCCCGGTCAGATAAAAGCTTGGTTACCCAAGTACCATAATATTATATACCTAGTAACAAAACAGAAATTTATTTGATTAAAGCAAATATATTCTGATTTAGATAAAAGCAATCAGTATCGCAAACTTTACATTGATCTGGATGGAAATGGACTACGAAGCAATGTGTAAACGCGTGTACACGTACCAGTTCAGTTCATTAGACCCACATTTTTTCAAAAGAATGGCTGAAAATAACTATGTTAATAAGTGCGGCACTTTTACGTATTACTAAGCACATCACTAGCTCAATGCCATTCAATATATTTTATGCCCTCGCCAGTCGCCATCTAAGGGATGTGAAATTTAAAATTCACCTTTATTCATTTCAATTAATTACGGTTCTGAATTTATTGCTACAGATAATTACTTTATTGCTAGCGTCTGTATTCTTTCGAGTTTTATTTTAACAAACATAATATGACTGTTAGAGTGAAATTCAATCCCAGTATAAAGTAGAACGGCATTTCTTTCTCATATTTTTTTCTCGAACGTTCGACAAAAAAGTAGATACATGAAATTGATACTGCAATATTTGATAGAATAAGATTACGATATCAAATTTGAGTGCATGTTCTTTTTTGCTTACAAGTGAACTTAAATGAGCGAAAGCATGAGCTTGTTCGCACATTTCAGCTCCTTTTCTTTTTTAGGGTACCTTCACACTAGGGAGATTACACCGCTGCTGCTGCGCGCTTTCTGGACAAGGTCTTAATAAAAATCTTGTGTCTTGACCCATTAACATAGTATAATTTCTTGACAACTTCAACCACTACTGAGATCATATTTATGACTTTTGGTGGTTACCTTTTACCGCTGACGATCATGAATAGGTACAGGAATAAGCGTTTGCAGTAGCGGGAATGTGTGGTGGTTGGTCCACATTATATTATCATGATGATATTGCTTATCATCTACTGCTTGAGAAGGATACTAACTACCGACATTATACCATATCCCGGTATTATGTAGCATGCTATATGGTGAATATCTTTAAGTTTCTTAAAGTTTACTTCCGTTAAGGATAAGGTTTTTTGAGCACTACTCGAAATTTTATCGTGGCAACCTTCTTTTTAATAAGGCAAGATTACTAAATAGTTCGAAAAGGACAATAAAATAAAAAATTGGTTGCCAGACGATAAAATTCTGTGTAGAGCCAAGTTTTTTGGAGATAGTTGCTAACGTTTACTCCATGCGAAAGACATCGATGTGTTAGCACTTCAGGTTATCTACTCACGTGTGATCCCTGAGCACGGTCTCCAGGCGGCCGGAGTGCGTGTTCCACACGAACACGGCGCCGTCCGCCGCGCCCACCGCCAGCGTCCGCCCGCCCACGCCGAACGACGCGCGCGACGAGTCGCACCCCACCTTGAACGCGTCGTGGCTGGAATACGACATCATTCATCATCATCATCATCTAATAATAATGTTAATACATAATCATCATCATTATAACCGTCACTTCCATCACCATCAAATCCAACGTTATGTTCACTACCAACATATGAACATCACTGTCATAAGCTAGCAAATCATTGTCTCTGGAAAAAACTGAGTTGACTTTTGAGTGCTGTCCTTCGATTAGCTATGTTCCGGTTCTAAAGAAAGTCATGTTCGTCATGATATCATTTCTTATGGGGATATCCGTTTCCGCTCATTATTGTCGCTTGAATGGCAGATGCTCTCGGTCATGAATTAAGGGTCAGTTCACACCAAACGCGACGATGCTTCAAGATGCTGGAATGAAATTTGGATTTTGTATCGCTATTAAAAAGTGAGCGACGCGTCGCGTTACGTCGCGGTGTGAACTGACCCTAACCCTACCCTATTTTAAGAAGTTAATTAATTTCCATAATTTTAAATATCGATACACATCTAGACACTTTTCGTCGCCGATATTGGTTAATAACGCTTTATATATAACATAATATTATAAAATATGTAATATTAACAGAATAATAAACTTTACCTAAAATGTCGCACTATTGAAACCATCCTTAAGTCTATGAGTTGTATGGTGTCGTCTCTCACACAGGCTAGGAGATAATTATTATCTGTAACAAAATATTTTATGTCAATATTATATTATGCTTAAATTTAAATAATACACCTCATTTATTAAAATCGGATCAGTGGTTTAGGCGCTACGACAAATATACATACATAGTACATACATAAACTGCTAAGATCATTACTCGTCTTTTTCACTTCGCCGGGTACAAAAAAATGTTCTCTTTCGAATTTCAATGAATCGCTTTATTTTGTTTCGACAACAATGACAATATTATGTAGGGATTTGATAACTTATTGCGTAAACAAAACAGTCGATATGGAACACGAATTTAATTGAGTTCACGAAGTAGAATATTAAATTCTACTTCGTGAACTCAAGTTCCTACGTCATTCTTATGGGGTCTATATACCGAAAACAATAATTGATGATAGAGGTCCTTCAACTTTATCTATGTGCTCCTCAATTAATAATTGCCAAAAAATATCTCAGCGATCTGCAAGTACAAAGTATATTTATATCTGCCAATTTGACAGTCACAGATACGACAGTTCATTGTTTGGGGCTAACGGTAAAGGAATACGGTGGCCGAACATGTAACACGAGAAACACATTATTTAAACACCACCGCCAATAAATCAGTAAACCTCTTTGTTGGACCTTTTTGGGAGTGCTAATTCTTCGTAATCGTAATCCTCCTCCGTAATAAAAAACCTCCGTGGTCTAGTGGTTAGAGCTTGGCTCTCGACTTGGATACCCGCATTAGAACGAAAAATGTTGTTTCCAAGTTTGGTTAGGACAATGCGGGCTGATCACCTGATGGTCTGATAAGAAAGATGATCCATGTGTCGGATTGGCATGTAAAAAGTCGGACCTGGGGGTGTAAAAAGGCCACTTTAGGTTTTTCATATTATGTTTCATACATTTTTTCCATACAAAAATCGTGAAATTGTAAAATGACTACATGATTCATCTGATTTCATCATATTAGAAAACATCAATTTTAACAGTTCTCAATAGAAATGCGTAAAATGGCGCACATAATATGAGTTGAAAAACATAGATGGATCATAATATGAAACACCTAAAGTGCCTAAAAAGCCTTTTAAAAGACCCACAGCGCCTGATTTTTTGTTTGCTTTATAATAAAAGCTTATTCTTAAAGGACGACTAAAGGCCTATGCAAAAGTCCCAGGACTCGGAAATGATATATCATAAGGTTTTATTATTTTTGTTAAAAAAAATCCTGTCGACGACCAGGCTTATATTGCTATTCTATAGGGCTCTGATGGATATCCTGCCATTTATATTAAGTTGCTGAGTAAGACAAATCAGTTAGGCACCTATATCTATCTGCATTCGGCTTTATGTGATGATTCTTGTAGATAGCTTATAGCGCTAAAAAGCAGTGGTATTTATTTAGCATGTTAATTTCTTTAAATAATTTCTCAGGATAGTCTAAAATAAATATTTTAATTTTCAATCAGTAATCTTAAAAGAAAGTGGACTGGTCTTGTATCTTACTTCCGTTTAATTAAAAATCTCAATTACAAAAGTGTTTTAAATCGAAAAACCAGTATCTCAAATTCACTTTATCCTGCCAACATAAATTTAAAGAAATGTGTGTCATCGTTTAAATTGGCCGTTTATAGCAAGCAGGAAATCTAAATATCTAAATTTGAATAACATCTCAAACGAAAGTAAGAGAAGTACTTATTTATCGACACAGTTTAAGTGAAATGTTCAATATGCGCTGTCATTTAAGCGATTGATTTCCATTTCGGTGGCACAGCACCATTTGTGGCCGAGATGGCAGCGGCAGATCTGGTTCACCGTGACGTCCAGCAGCGAGCAGCGCGGCTCATTTGTCGGCCATTTCCGAGGTCGCAACGAAATCGACGTGATTTAATCAGTTTTCGGAGTAGTGATGTCCCGACACTTCGATTGATTGAAGGTATCAATCTCGTCGTTTCGTGCACCGGACGAACCGTTACCGACAAAAAAGGGTTCGATCGAGACACGCGTAACGGAAATGGGCAACGCATACCCGTCACGTCGCTGCGCTGACACGAATACCAGCCTAATATACCGCATTCAATTACCTACGAATATTAGTTTCGAGGCGCGTGTTAACGAGCCCTATCAGCTGATCTCTGAGCATCTCGAAATTATGTTGTAGCAAACAAATTGATGAGGAGATGCGCGTTGAATGTTCAATTAAGTCGTCGCTATCTGTTACCTCGGCTTAGGTCGAGCGAAGTGACCCTGCCCTGCAGCGTAATGTAGTTGGCCGACATCTCGCTGCGTACGTCCCAAAACCGTATCGTCTTGTCAAAGTGTCCCGAAATTATAGTGGAGCCGGCGCCGTCTGACGTCACAAGGTCGTTGCACTTCGATCCTGCGAATTTCGTCTGCGTACCTGCGGATGGAAAGTACGTTGAGAACTATGTTGATGATGAAAATCACGCAATGGGAACGTCTCGACATACGACTATTGTAAGAGAATAAATTCACCGTAATAAAATTGCATGTTTATAACTTAATTACTTTATTTTCTACATCAATTATATACGAGTATTATTATGTCTGAAGTAAATCTTATCATTCACTCAGATTGAATGCGTTAAGTAATATTATAGCAATCAATTAATCGAAAGAACCAGCCTGAGTAGGCCTCGAGAAATATGTTAAAACTGCATAGTTCGGTCACAGTATATTTGCGTGGGCCGATTCGGGCGGTCTAGTAAGATGATGTAGTATTGTATACATCCACTTTGACCAAACTGTGCAGTTTTATCGTTGTGGTGTGTAGCGGGCATAACAGAAAATTAACGAGCAAAGAACGCTACTTACAACTTCTACTTCTAAGGTCCCAAATCTTCAGCGTTCGGTCGTGGCTGCCGGTAATGACTTTGGTGGGCTCGCCGAGGAACTTCGCCGCCATCACCTTGGCGCTGTGGCCCGTGAATGTGTCCTGCAATACAAGACAAATTAGTAAATACTCTTAAGGGTCACTTTACACCGAAAAGAGAAGATACGCGACGCGGCGCTGAATTAGTAAAATAGTGATCAAAAAATTAAACTTTATTCTGTACTCAAGAAGATACACGTTTCATTGCAAGTGTGGCGCCGGGCCATGCAGAGTGGTGCAGTTTGACATTCGAACTCTTGCAATTAAACGTATATCTTCTTGTGTAGTGAATAAACTTAAATTTTGAATCACTATATTAAAACTGCAGCGCAGCGTCTCGTTTCGGTGTGAACTGAGCCTAATAGTTTCTATGATTTCTGACAATTATAACACTCAGCTAATATAGTGAGTCAAAATGTATTTATAGCCTTCAAATAAATGTAAACACTATGTGACGCTAATATCTAATAAATCCTATCATATTTTTATAGCAATGCAGCAATAGGAGCAATTTTTACCCCGTTATATCTGTTTACCGGGTACTTAACACATCTGTTCTGAATATACCTTAAAGCTTATAGTAGTTTCAACATTAAAATGAGCATACTTAATTGTCGAAACTCTAATGCCCTATAAATTACAAAGCAAATGCCTCGCGTCCAAATGCGACAGAATGATCCGCACAAGACATTCGGGCTTAGGTTGAGTAGGCAAGTAATTAGAATTGTAATATTTATTAACATTTACTACTAGCCGAGGATTGTGAAAGATAGTAACTGAAATGGATATGTAATTTGAACGCGGTGCAGTCACTTTTAAATTGTATGTAAGGTCATTTGGTCCGTATGCGAAGTCATTTGAGAAATTTAATGCTAATTTATCGAACTTGTGTTCATCGCTAATTTGTGACTATTAAGCATAAAGTTTAGATATTAAGCGGTAGTTACTAGGCAATAAGCATTTGAGGTTACAGCAGCACATTTACACGTATCTGCCGAATGCATTAGTGCATTACCATTAACGTGCCGTATTCATACGGATGTCACAACTCACATACGGACACAAAACTTATCCAGCTGCAGTTTGAAGTAAATACATAAAACAGTTTTACCAGTGACTTTGCAGAACTGTCGCTGTCGATTTAATATCTAAAGTATATTTAGGTAGGTACATTGCATAGCATAAAAGGAAGTCGCTTGCGCTGTATGTTCGCTTAGATCTTTTTTTGAGTCTATATCTTTAAAGTACTCAACAGATTTTATTGCAGTTTTCAGTAGTAAATAAAGTTATTCAAGTGAAAGGTCTATATGAATAATATACTGTACCCATGCGAAGTAGGGGCGGGTCGCTAGTTAATAATATAACTAGCGACCCGCCCCTACTTCGCATGGGTACAAAAATCCAAAATGTTGCATGCTGTAATTCGCCGTGTGCCACAGCCCACACTTAACTGTCCATTCCGAATCACCTGCGACATCTTTAGTTACTGTATGTCAACGGCGGAAACGATTATTATCCTGTTTACGGCCGGCCGTGCTGTATTTCACAAAAGCAACTGTTGATAATTAGCATTTTAATACGCTCCTAATTATTCATGTAACCTCTGTAAACACAAAGTCATTTGAACATCAAACGTAATGTTTTAGATAAAACAAGCCACAAACTTAACGGACTTAGCGCTTGCTATCTACCTTGAAAGAGGAGTTATAAATGAAATCATAATACGAGTGAACATCGAAATATTAATATTTCCTCGACTATTGTCACTTCGCCGCGCATATTAAGTAGAAAAAGTCTATAATATTTAACATCACGGCTAGGACGTTACTCTAAAACCGGCCTAGTGCGAGTCAGATTAGCGCACGAAACGGCGACAAAAATACGTTTGTTGTATGGAAGCCGCACTAAAAGAAATACATAATTTGTTAAATTTTAAGCTGTCTAGCTATCACTGTTCATGAGATACAGCCTGGCGACAGACAGACGAATAAACGGACTGACAGCGGAGTCTTAATAATACCTAGGGTCACGTTTTTACCCTTTGGGTAGGTAGGAAACCCTAAAAATGAAAGTATTCAGCTATTATACTTTATAATATGCAACATACAGACAGTGAAAGGCTAGAACTGATTTAAAAATTGCTTAAGGAAAAACCAGTCGGCAGCTCGGCAGTGAAGGAAATTCTCACTATTTGAAATGTGTAAACTGGCGTACCCAATTCTCGTGGATTAGATTTTTTTATCGTATGATATTAATTTACAACCTTTGCCCTGTCTAGGTACTGAAAAGTGCGAATGTATTATAAAACTTCTTACTCTAGGACAACTATAGAACAATTAATATTATGATTTGAACATCAAATAGAGAATAGCATAGACAATATGTGACGTGTTAAAGTATGCCTAGATTTTGGGTTTTTTATTGTAAATAACGTTAACAAAATTAAGTAAATTTTTAAATATTTGACAGCTAGTCCACCTATCGGAGGATAATTTTGTGTACGAACTAACGTTACGTTAACGTACGAACTTCTACAGTTCTACCGGTTCCTAGCACTCGTTTGGTTCGGGTGACATTTGCTCGAACTAATTCAACTGTGAAGTTCTGAGAATACACAAATAGAATCTCTTTTAGGAATGTGAATATTTCTCAATTGCCTGAGAATCGAGCGCGGTCCCGCATTAATGCTCACTTGACTTTTACGTAATTAGGCTCTTGTATCGTCATATTACACGTAAACAGCATTGAACTTGACCACGACCGTGGTAACGACCGCGCATTACTCAATGTGCAATTTTTATGTCTGCTCTTACTTAATTTTATTACGTAAAAACAACGAGAAATTATCTCGTCGGGGGACATCAGCTACGGGGGGTCACATATTTTAAGATTCATGTGCCACTGCATCGAAACTGCTTTCTACGGTCGCGTGACTGCATTCGATATAAAATAAACATAATAACTACGCTTTAAAGATTCGCTTTTAAGTCGTTATGATAACGTTATCCAAGATCTGGATTTAGCTCGCTGGGTTTTATTTCAAACAACGCAAGCTGTAATTAAGAAAATTATTACTTTATCTTTTCCCGTAGACCAGACAGTTCTTCTCCCATGACTTTTTGACGTGACCGGAATTTATCTATAACTATTTTTAAACAAAAAATGAAAACCGGCTTCCAAAGTAAAAATGGGACCAAACATTGCTGTTTGGACCAAACAAGCACCAGCGTCCAAATAAAAAGAAGGAATTATCGAAGTCAGTTCACCCAGTCGAAAGTTCTGAGGTAACAAACATTAAAAAATACAGTTGAATTAAAAACCTCCTTCTTTTTTGAAGTCGGTTAAAAAGTAAGTGTACGCGGTTTTCATTTTTGAATATTGGCTACTTCCTATTTTCTACTTAAGGTTAAATAGGGAAGTGATAAATTTTAGTTATTCGCTAATAAACACACAACAATTTAAGTTCGAATAATTTATAGTTAAACATGCACAGATGACAGAACTTACTGGATGTGTTGTCCATGTATGCGTTTGGATCCACCGAAAGCATCCGTTCGGTGGCAACCTGCACAATTATTTACCAAACACAGAAACTCCCTATAAAGCTGTTTAATTATTGGCGAAATTCCCGGTTGTCGTAGGCCTTTGTCGACAAGTTACATTCCTTTTGCGTGCACTAACATATACACATAAACCAAAGGTCTCCAGCAGGCCAATCGCGCTATTATTATCGTTTAAATTCAGGTTCAACTCTTCGTTGGTTATGATTCAGTTTTGGTTCGATTCGGGGGCGGCTGAACAAATTTCAGTATCGCACTATCATTCCAATCGTAACTCAATGTTACTTTTATTTTATTTTACAAGTCATTTTTACCTCGTACTCTCAACAAACCAACACACCAAAACAAGAAACGTTTCAGAAACGTGCGAGAAAAAGTAGCGTCGTATCGACTTTTTGTTTTGACAGCGTTTGCGCTTGGTCGGTGCGGTGCGGCTGCCGCTCCAAGTATCTGTCGAAACGGTAGCGCGATACCGAATCATTAAAAGAGTCGCGTAACGTTCACGGTCCGTTTGCGATTCAACTGAAACAACTTGGCGCGATTGCCCTGCAGTACTCTGTACCTGCTCCGGCGCAGCGGCGAACATTGCTCTGCACTCGCAACGCATGCTCGTTGCATAAATCGTATCACAGACTCCCCGACACCTACTTACTTTTCCTGCAAGCCTAATTACGTATTGTTCCTTATATCTGATCTTAAACGGAAGATTAACTTTGTAAGATACGTCCGGGAGTGTAGTCGTATATTTCAGCCGACTAAACCGCGACCGAGTGCTGGTATAAATTAGTTAATTTGTTCGGTCGGAAAGTTTTATGTGAGAGAAATAAACTTCAGACTGAGACCTAATCAGCGTTTAATGCGTACTATACAATATTGTAATTTAGCTGTGATAGTTTGTAGTCCGGTAATAAAGTAACATAAACCACCTTTTATTTGACATAAAACATTAACGGTAAACCACATAATAAGAAGACTTAAGGCCTGTTTCACAATCTACTGATAAGCGTCAGCGACAGAGACAAAACATCCAAATATATATATAGTATATTTGGATGTTTTGTTTCTGTCACTTAGTATAAAGGAAGCAGCGATATCATTTCCGAATAAGCTACCCGACACTTGTTAGAAGATTGTGATTTGATATCTTGTTACCTCTCTCGTTATTTGTAATAATAAAAGAGGCAGGCACATTTAGACAAAACGATCAACACGTATCACTGGCGTTGGAGAAGTTGGAACAAAAACTTATAAACATTAATTTATTAATATCTGTACAATGTATTTAAATCAAAATACAAAACGATATTTTGTACAATAAGTCAAATGTAGGAATGCAAAAATTTTAGCAAGACATATTTAATCATTACTAGGTATAGACATTGTGCTCTAAAGTTATTAATGTTGCTCATTTATCCTCCAGCCAGCTTGTAAAAAATACTCGATTTCGCTGTCCAAGACGAATGGCTTAATTTTAGCCCGCAATATGCTGTTGAGTCAAGTTCACTTCTGCTGTACATAGAACTATAATTTAAAAAATCCTACAATTTATCTAGAAGGGCACAAAGGTAAATTTTCCCATATGTTCCCGTGTGATATATAACTACGTGCGGGCGTACCGGGTACCGATCTTAGGCTGGGACTATATGATCCGGAATACGGAAGGAAAATTCAGAGCATTGAAAATATAACTCTGCGTTAATATAATAGAGCTGAAAATCGAACGCACAAGTGTCGAGTCAAATGTCAAGGTTATATTTGATAGCTCGACACTTCCATTTTAAACTCTATTGTATTAGCGCAGAGTTCTATTTTTAGTGATCTAAATTTTCGCGGGTCCGCTGGTTTCCGGATCATATAGTCCCAACCCTAGTACTAGGTTTTCGTGAGCGTGGATAGCATGTACCATAACTACCTTGCCCAAATCCGTGCGCGTACGCTCCTGCGAGGAATTAATTAGAGTCATTGGCGAGGCGCCATTAGCAGCGAGCAGTGTTTTCAGTGAACGACCAACGGGACCTTATCACCGCTTTTAAAATTTATGGTATAACGGCTAATTAAGAGTGCACACGGTTAGTTCATCACGAGGGGCGCCGCAATAGGAGCCCTAACTAATTGAGGGGGTAAGCTGATATGATCTAGACAAGTTCTAATGAGCTTAGGTAATCTTCACAGCCATTTAAAGGTATGCCATTGTTCCTTCAGACAGTGAGCCTTTTCAGTGTTTTCATTCTTGAGAAACTAGGCTCTTTCTTTATTTTTAAAATAAATACTAAGGCGGGTCAATAAGTCCGTGACTTTTTGAATTTCTAACCTCCTTACTGAAAAAGCAACACTACTCCTGTCAACAGGCATCTGTCAGTTGACTCCTATCAAAATTTTAACTTGCTGCGTCAGTTAGTTTGTGTTTTACAGCTATCTTTATCAGACTATCCAGTAACTTAAGGAAACAATGGAATAAAGTGAATTTCGTGTGCTTATTAAGCATTATTTTTTGCTAAAAAAAACCATTACCGAGACCAAGGCTAAGCTTGATAAATACTATGGGGACTCTGCACCATCGATTTCACTGGTAAAAAAGTGGTTTACTGAATTTCGTTGTGACCTTACAAGCACTGAAGATGCCGAACGTCCTGGACGCCCAGTTGAGGTCTCTACACCCGAAACAATCGAAAAAATTCACGATATGGTGTTGGCCGACCGAAGATTGAAAGTGCAAGAGATTGTGGAAGCCATAGGCATCTCGCATGGCTCAGTGGTTTCAATTTTGAATGATCACTTGGGCATGAGAAAGCTTTCCGCAAGATGGGTGCCGCGTTTGCTCACAGTCGACCACAAACGCAATCGTGTAACAACTTCACAGGAAGGTTTGGCGTTGTTTAATCACAATATGGACGAGTTTTTTAACCGTGGACGAAACATGGATCCATCACAATACACCAGAGACCAAACAACAGTCAAAACAGTGTGTTTCTAAGGGTGAATCGGCGCCAAAGAAGGCCAAGGTGGGTTTGTCAGGCAATAAAGTTATGGCGACTGTTTTTTGGGATGCACGTGGGATAATCCACATTGACTATCTTCAAAAGGGAAGAACTATTAATGGGGAATATTATGCCAACTTATTGGACCGCTTCAATGAGGATTTGAAAAAAAACCGACCTCATTTGGCCAAGAAAAAAGTTCTTTTTCACTAAGACAATGCAAGGGTGCACACATGTGCAGTTGCCATGGCAAAAATCCATGAATTGGGCTATGAATTGCTCCCACATCCACCCTATTCTCAAGATTGGACTCCTAGTGACTACTTCTTGTTCCCAAACCTGAAAAAATGGCTCGGTGGAAAAAGATTTGACTCCAATGATGAAGTCATCTCGCAAACAAAGGCCTATTTTGAGGACCTCGACAAATCATATTTTTTGGAAGGGATAAAAAAATTGGAGAAGCGTTGGACAAAGTGTATAGAGCTCAAGGGGGACTACGTTGAAAAATAAAATGATTTATTTATCAAAAAATCTGTGTTTTATTCCAAAAGTCACGGACTTATTGACCCGCCCTCGTAAATGTCGACGAAAATAATTGGTTGTAAAAAAATTTTTTCATGTTAATATTCATACCGAATCATTATTGGTCGAATACTGAAACGCTAATCAAAACTAAGAGGACCCTCCTATTCACAGGCTGTCGCTGTCTCTGCTAGCCGAAATGACAAGGACAGCATGTGACTTGAGCGTCACTTAGTTTAACTATTGTTCCAGTATTCGGCCGTTAGTCCTACAGTAATATTAAAATGTCTTAAAATGGGAAAACTCCGTTTAATTATAACTCTATATAGTACAAACATCAGTCCGCCTTTACTTATCCTAGATCGGTGTTTACTTTCATTATCCACTCGGAGCCCAGACGCGAGGTGTCTATTTGAAACGTTCATGCGCGTTCACGTAATAGAAGCGATTTGTACCAATAAAAATATGTACACGGTCTCTCGGCCCGGGCTAAATTAGATTATAAATTGCGGCGAGGATACCTTCCCCTGGGGTGGATATCAGACATTCGCTACACTTATCTCGGCACTACGAATTTGAATACCCGAGTGGTTGTTAGAATATATAAATAACGTACGCGCTCGCAGCGAAATAACTCATTCCTTATAAATCGGTTGATTTGAATTGCGCTCGCTCATTAGCGATTCCAGCTGTGGTGCGTTAAGGAGAAATACACAACTTATTACTTACCTCCACAATTGAAAGCATACGCGCAATACTATTTCCTATTTACATTACATATATGAAACATAAATAGCACATTTAAATTATTTAAGGGCAGACCGTGAAATCAGTTTAGATAAAAGCTTTTTTTCCTGAAAATATACAACTTCATCAATTCATTGTTAATTCATTAATTCATTCTTCATCATAAAATATGCAAGCTGTATTACACCTATAAATAAGTATATTTAGATATTTAGGTATAAACAACTTTAGTTGTTTGTGTTTGTGCAATTTTAGTTTTTTTTTAACAGTGTTTGTTCCTTGTTGGTGTATCTATTAAATAAATAAATTCATATCAAAATATTTGAATTCACGAGCTGCATATAAGAGTCAGTTCACACCGCGACGATACGCGGTGATGCATTTTTAAAATAGCTATTCATAACTAAACTTTATTCACTACACAAAAAATACACGTTTCATATGACATCAGTCATACACCGCACATGCGCTGTGCAGCGCGGTGCAACCTGACAATCGAACTCTTACAATGAAACGTGTTACATCTTCCTGTGTCATGAATAGAGTTCAAATTTGAATATCTGTCTTAAAAATGCAGCGCCATGTAGCGTATAATTTCGTTTCGGTGAAAATTGAACCTAAAATTCGACTAGTATTAAGGAAAATAAAACATCGGTTATATGTAAAGTCGGTTTACTGACGATAGTTGAACGTGACAACGTCAACAACAACAACAACAACAACAACAACAACAACAACAACAACAACAATAATAATAATAAAAAACAAAAAGTGTGTGTCAGCTCCGACGCACGACTGGAGTTTACTCTAAAAAGTAAAACACGTCCCTCAGAAGGAACAAAAACTTTAGCGATCGATTTGAGTTCAAAAATTCGCGCCATGTGAAAAAAAGTGACAGGTGCGCAGAATAGGTTGCGCACGAAAACGTAACGAGGTCATTCGTTCAGTAGATTTTACACCTTATTTTTTTTCCATACCGTGGGCCTTATATGAAAATCGATTCTTAAGGAGTAAACTCCAATAAGGTACCGGCAATGCGAGGTAACGCTGGTATTTGGTAACGATAACGGGTAATAGGTAACGCGTGAGTCATGTTTTTTCCTGCGTGCAGCCGGCACCATCGATTTATAAGACGTTATCACGTCAAAACAGGTTATGTTTTTTCATTTAGATATATTTTATTATAATAAAATCAGATCGCAAAATTCATGTGAGAAGAAATGGAAGTATCTAATCACATATTTACGCTCCTTAAAGTGAGAATTGATTATTCGGTATAACTATCGTTGAGATCGTAGCCAACAGCTTATACTGTGTACCACTTACGGCAGATTTTGATACAGTTCCATGTGTAACGGTAGCTGGCGATTGAAATTCACTAAGTGTTCTAGTACCTACTTAATGGTGACGCACCAGATACCAGCTGATTTAAATATTTGGACATTATCTTCATTGTTTTCAAAATAGTTTAAGAGAGCGATCTAGAAGATAACATGCCTAAACACGAAGGACGTCAACCATTGTGCTATAAAAATATTCACAAAATAAATGTTTCGTTGTTCAGAAGAAAGCATGATAGTTAGATTTTTATCTAAATTCTCATGAGTGTTAACTGTATAAAGACCTAATTGTGTAAAGTGTGTGTCTAAAAGGTTTAATTTTAAAGGAAAAGAAAGTGATTTTTTACGAGTTAGCGGCGTCTAATATTTCTTATTTTTTAAATATTTTATTACATGCAGCGTAAAACTTCTAACCTCTTATTAAGAAAAATTAAGCAAACGGAGGAGTATGAAATTTGACACAGTTAAAATTTATGTGGAGAAAGGTGTTGAAACCTAATATTTTTTAAATAATGCCTAGCAATACATAAAGTTTATAAAAACGACGTTACACACACTACCTCAGATTAATAACTCACACTACCAAGGTGTTGGTTTGACACTTGGGACACATCAATTATAATTGTCAATCTGTATTTGATATTCCTTATACAACATTTACATTTTTACTTCTTTTTATATTTTATATTATGTAAGATAGGCACCAAAGGAACCCTTATAAACTTGAAACTTAAAAATTAAATGAACTATGGTCGAATTTCGACCACTAGACGACCACTAGTAATCATTTATTGTGCCTATGGTTTGAATAGCAAAAGCTTTGTAATAATCATGTCTAGATAATAAAAAAGTAAGTTGATTTTGAGTTATATTAGGTATCATTATATTTTTTTACAGTTTTACAGTTGCATACGTCCGCTTTTTGCAACTATGCACCAGGACTGAACATACACTTCCGTATAGCAACAAAGAAATCGATGTTGTTTTCCGAAGTTCCAACAATGTTATAATATAAGTAAGGTCACGTAGCTCTTCCTCGTGTGCTTTATCGCGACGTGTAAACAACTGAGCCCGGCCATTAAATCATAATATGTGCCCGCTATATAGGGAGTGACGTCTAGATTTAATCAACACACCGCTGCTAGGGCGCCATTTTGCGGCCTAATATGGTCGGCGAATATATGTGTCCTATTTTCCGAGATAATAAGGGAAAATTACGTGCGAACTTGTTATAGTTTGGGTTAAATTTTTATACTCGTAGTTATTAAATCTGTGGTAACTGGTAGCCTCCCGAGCGGCTTGAAAGGTAAACATCACAAGGACTAAGCGACCGTTCCAGTCGATCCGTGGCGAACGTAATCTTGGTTAGAAAAATTACCAATTACCCGGATTTCAATTTGCATAAAGCGCTTCGCTTCACGCGCCGATCAAGAGCGGGTTGATGCGCCGCGTGAGTAGTGGCACTAAACGTAATATTTTACGATACTTGCATTGAAACATACTCAAAACAAGCATGTACTTTAGTATTTTAACGTCGGCTTTAAAAGCCTATTTAAAGTAATAGATCTTATTTATGGTTTCGTTAAGTGAATGTTTAATTTGATATTTAAACGTGGAAGAGCCATGCTTCGGCACAAATGGACCGGCTCGACCGGATAAATACCACGGCCTTACAGAAAACCGGCGTGAAATAACGCTTGCGTTGCATTTCGCCGAGTGAGTGAAGTCACCGGAGGCCCAAGGTTTGGAATTTTTAGGACCAGGGTCGCAAGAGCGCAACACCAGAGGAGTTACAAGTGTCGAGTGTCCATGGGCGGATAGATAGATAGATAACGTTTATTTGCTCAAAAAAGGTACAGCGACGGTACCTAATCGCTTACAATCAGGCGATCCGTCTGCTCGTTACCTTGTCCATTTCATAAAAAAATTAATTAGTATAAACAAGTATTTAATTTTGTGTTATTTATATTAATTTGTGTTAATTATTATTAATATCGGAGATTAAACTGTAATAAAAATTACGCGTCGGAAATGCTTTCTTTGGTGATTAAGGCATTACTCTATCGTTTAAATTTATGCGCTATCAGCTATGTTGGAGTTTATTATGCCTTGTGGCTATTGGCTATCTTAATTTAAAAAGAATGAAGTGAGTATATTGTAATAAAGATAAATAGAAAGTAAGTCCTAAAAAATATTCATTCCGAGACACGTTACACAATTTCGAAATGACACAAATCACATAGAAAGTTATGTTTATAGGTAAGGGAAATTAGAAAAAAGTTCAGTCGTGGTTGTAGGTACCTATTTTTTTAATTTCTTACAAGAAAACTGCTTTACATTTAAGTAAAATATCTAAGGGCCTGTTTCAAAATCGCCTGACAAGTGACAAATAGCTTATCCGGAAGTTTTGTCTCTGTCGCTCAGTACAAAATAAGCAGCGACAAAACTTGCGGATAAGCTATTCGTCACTAAGTAGGCGATTGTGAAACAGGCCCTTAATCTAATTATATTTTATTGGCCAATAAATTACTAGGGTACTGTCAGCTGTTTTACATCCGTCTGTAATTTCGTGTCAATCATTATCGTTTTATTGGCGTTTACGGTGTTTTTGAAATATTTGAATACACATAATGGATATAGCATTTAAAGTGATAATAACATTGACTATATTATGTTACTGAATTCAATCATATTTTGCTGTCGGGAGAACATACCGTGTTTTAGAGTTAAAATGTCTCAAAGGCGTGTGCACCTTGCGGCCAAGCGGCTTTTCATCTACGGTGCGCGAGACTCGAGAACGCTGTGCGCGCAACATGAACAAGTCACTAATAATGACAGTTAACCTGTATAAATAAAGTTTATACAAAGTGTTCGTAGGGGCTTATCCTAACTTTCGAAATCATACGGTAATAAAATCCACATACACTCATCGGATATGGATTGTCAGTGGGCTTAGCTTATCATAGGGATCATTTCAGTCATTATCACACTTTCGATCACGGACAAATGTCAGTCGAGCAAACATTTTTCTCATTAGACCGATTATACACATAAAGTTGAACGACAGATCTTTAAGCCTTACGTTTAGATTGTCAGTTGTTTAGAGATAAATAATACCTACTAATTGAAATCCACGGGAAGAACTTTTATCTAACATTATGGCTAATTCATATGATTATTATTACTTCTTCCTTTTTATGAAGGTAATGCCAGAAGAAGTTCATATTATACAATTTTATCACTTTTAGTCATTATTTCGAATTTTTTCTTCGTTACAATGCCATATTAATTTTTTTGAACTCGTTAATATAGTTAAAGCAGTTTATATAATGGTAAAGACATAATCGTTTTTACGTAGTTAACAACATAATTTATTATACAAAATCTTTGCCTGGGATAATAATCATTATACAATAAAATACTACTCTCAAATCAAATAGATACTGTGGGCCTAGCAGGAACATAATAAATAAAGTTCAACTTTGAATAGCTATCTTAAAAATGCAGCGCCGTGTCGCGTACCGTTTCGGTGTGAATTGACCCTTAAAGCTCACCGAACGCCTTTAACGCGTAAAGAAAGGTGGGAATTAAGATGACTGCTATCTGACTCAGAAGTCAGATGAAGATCAAGATGACTATACGATTGACCTCCTCAAGTTCCCGCGCTCAGCCGTGGCCTTAATTAAACCACTTGCATATGTAATTGCCGGTTAAGATTCGCCTGTTTATACAAAATTACAATTTCGAGAACCATTAATGACCACGGGCGGCTAGATGTGCTCGGCACACGCAATATGGTCGCAGCTTTCCTCGCCCATTATACTTTTTGCTCTACATGTTGATAGAACTCAAAAAGGTAAAGCTGAAGTATTCTCATTTCTATTAACACATTCTACAATGGGTAATAAATGAATTAATTACAAATATATTTTCTCTCTATGGGTCAGCTCATACCGAGACGCGACGTGGAATTTTGGAGATAGCTATATAAAATTAAACTTTACATACAAGAAGGTACATGTTTCATTGCAAGAGTTTGAATAGCGAGCTTAACCGTGCTGCGCAGCGCGGCACCGCTTTTCCAATCCGATCGGCATTTTTCCTAAAAATGGCAAAAATGTCGAGCCGAGTCGGGTCGGGTCTCGGTGTGAGCTGACGCTTACCGCATTTAAACACATGAAACCAGTGAACAAAGTCGCTACCACGACAGCGCGTAAATAATAGTACACGACAATAAAACTTGTTTAGAAAAACAAATGTGTCGGTTCTCGTTATATATCTTCCGCCCAACGCGACATATATTACATCAGGGTAAGGCACAGCAAGCGCCGAGGCTCTGGTCCTCTACATTAGACTTTCAGCGCTAACTTAAATAAAATGACTTACCGCTGCATTTCCCGAGCATACCTTATTGTCGCCATAAAAACTTAAAACGTCGTACATCTTATACGATGTATAGCACGGCTTGATGTAGTAACTTGACTGCATCAAGCGGTGCGTTTGTAGTATAAGACATAAGGAGAGCAAACACAAATAAATTTTATGGTAATTATCAAATTGGGTTCATTAACCTGAACGAATTGAAGGCCCCCCGCAACGCAACCAATTCGTAGTTTATCAGGTCTCTAATAATATTCATCTACATTCTAGATGCAATAACGCTACCTATAACCACAGTAAAAAAAAAAAACTATAACTGGACTACGTAAATTATATAGCCTATGTTACCCGGACATTATTATGAATCTATTGACACCTCATTTAGGAGCTACGATGGAACAAACATACATATACTGCCAAAATCATTAATTACCCTTCCTTTTGGCTTCGCCGTAGTTGGGTAAAAAGAGAAGATAACTTATAAGTTCTATTAAGTACATAATATAACAAATTCAACGGAAAATATAAAAATATCTATGGACTCTTTCACAACACGTAAATTTGGTCCCGTGGTAAGTTCTCGAAGAACTTGTATTACGGGGACCAGACAACGGAAATTCGTTTAATGCTTTTAAACTAAACATATTTAAAAATTTTATATTAAAATTACAATATATATTATACACATATTTAAAATACATTCGTGACCAAGGAACACAGAAAATTTTATGTTCCTTCGGCAGGATTCGTACCCTCGGCTTGAGTGCCGACGCGACGTGCTAACGTCGTAGTATACGGAACAAGCCTGTAGTGATTTGTTTAAATAACATGACAAACTAAACACCCTCTAAAAATCAGACGCAATTCTCAACATTCTTTCCGTAGTCACTATCAGGTTTACATTTAAATCTACATGCATACTAATGAACATGGGAAGCAAAAAATTTAAGTACAGTTTTAGGAGAATTGTGCTACCGAAGTATGGTATATTATACCTATATTTGGTCGGTAAATTAAAGTTTCTGTGGTGGAAGGTGTGCAGCAAGCTATTATTTTTTAAATGGTACTTAGAAATACATAAAATAATTAAAATAACAACCACACACACCACCTCAGGTTGTTGACAAACACTACCGTGCGTTTGATAGAAACAAGTTTGTTACACGGTGATGTTTGTCAATCTGTCACAACATATACATTTATTGATGTGATAACGTCTTATAATTTGATGGAGCCGGCTGCACGCACGAAAAAACATGACTCATGCGTTACCTGTTACCAGCGTTACCTCGCTAAATATGACGCATTGCCGTTACCTCAGCTAGCCGCGCCTTAGGTATGTGAGCGGTGGGACGGAGGGGCGGGGGCGCTTGATGTTATTACTCAGTTCGGCGCCGGACTTCGCGGCGGCAACACGCCTACCTAAGGCGCGGCCAATTAGTTCCGCGCGCACTATAAACTTGACGTTGTCACGTTCAACTATCGTCAGTAAACCGACTTTACTGACAACCGATTTTTTTTATTTTTTCTATCTAAGAAGCAAACGAACCTTTATTTTCATACTTTATTAGTTCAAACCTAAAAATTATATTCGAGTTATTATGGGCGAATTTCGACCACAGGGCGATATTAATAATTTAGCGAGCGCTTAACCCAGAACCCGTGTGTACGCACGCAGCCATCTGTCGTCTGCCGTGACACAGTGAGCCGCTGACTTTATTGTTTGAACGCTACATGATCTCTCTGTTTATTACTACTGTTCATAAATAACTCCAGGGCAGAGGACCTTAGGGTCAGTAGACCCTTCGTGCTTCTCGTTCTCACTCGCGTCCCAGTTTGAGACAATCTCGACAATTGTTACAATGAAATATGTAGGTACGGTAACAAAATAATAGAATTTCGTTATTTAATTTATTAGTTTGTTACTTCGGTCCTAGCAATCTATCTGTGCCAGTAGCTATTCTCATCTGTGTACGTGCTGGGGTAGTGGGTACTATTAGAAATGAATGCTATTTGTACACAATCATCGATGTTATATTAATACGCGAGCCAAAAACTTTTGAGTACAGTTTCACAATAATGGTGCGAAATCCAAAAAAGGGTAATATTTTTTTAAATAATGCTTAGAAATACAGTTAAAAATAAAGGTACACACACTACCTCACTCAGTCTAGCATGAGTTTGTACAACAGTATTTAGGTGATAGTAAAAACTTAAGAATTAATAATGTAATTTCGACCAATATCCAACACACGGCAATATCTAGCATATAATCATACATTTTAACTTACCAAGAATTGTTGTCGGTTCTTTTACTTGAAGATCGATTGATGATATTCCAGCTAAAAATCTACGGTAAGAACGTAAGCACGAAATACATCTTCAGCTGAAATAACGTAATGATGTCAAAAACTTTCCCCCGTCTGCCATCGGATAACGATCATCATCACACGCCTCCTTATAAATTTATTCATTAATCCAATTAACGACGAACACAATGAAGGCGGGAAACAATAGAGCCACCTAAAAAGTAACATAATTAAGTAAATACGGACATTCTCACATACAATTTGTTAATTAATCGCGTGATCGCGATCGGAAAAGCATCTTTAATTCATGTCAACGTCTAGCGTGAGCTAGTTTCTGTAGTGTCGTTGAAGAACCTCCGTCTTCTTTATTCATCTACACATGGCGCAGCCTGAATAGCTTTAGAATTTGTAAGATGAACTAAAACGACGATCTCTGTGGTTAAGTGGTTGAGAGCGTCGGTGCTCAAGTCGGAACTCGCGGATTCGAATCCCGCCGAAGAAAAAAAAGATTTTGGTGTTACTGGGTCATGGACATGTATTAAACACGTATATAATATAATAAGAAGCTTAAATGTATGTATGTATAGAATAATCATAATTAAATATTAGGTTACCTATGAAAATGCCGTTTTGTATGAAAAAATTTAAACGAATTTTTTTCATGTATTTTTTATTTGTATTAATCGAAGTAATCACCCATGCAATCAATGCATCTTTGCCAACGCAGTGGCAGTTTATTGCCACTTATAAGATGCCCTTCTTAAAGAAATCAGCTGGACGGGAGGCAACAAATTCTTCAAAGGCATTTTGTACTGCCTCTCAGGTATTGAATTTTTTTCCCGCCAAGAAGTTATCCAAATTCTGGAAAAAGTATTAGTCTGTAGGCGCAAGGTCTGGTGAGTAGGGCGGATGACGGAGAGCTTCCAACCCCAGTTCTTGCAACTTGGAGACCGTCTGCTGTGCAGTATGAGGTCGCGCGTTGTCGTGCAGGAGCAGCGGAGACGAGCGATTGACCAATACTGGTTGGCGATGTGCCAGCTTCTCCATCTTTGTGTTCAGTTCTTCACAGTACACATCTGCCACTAATGCTCACCCCGTTTGGTAAGAAGCTGTGATGAATCACACCGGCGCTAGACCACCAAACAGTGACCATCACTTTTCTAGGGGTAAGTTTTCGTTTAGGGCATTGTTTGGGTGCTGATCCAGGATCCAACCAACTTGCTGAGCGCTTGCTGTTATCAAACAGAATCCATTTTTCATCGCAGGTAACATTGCGGTTCAAAATTCCTTCATTTGTGTGTCTGTTGAGCAGTGCAAGGCACGTCTCGACGCGTACTTCGCGCTGGCGATCATTGAGTTCATGGGGCACCCATTTGTTAAGCTATTTTACCTTGCCAATTTGACGCAAATGGACCAATATTGTTTTGACGCTAACGTCGAAAGCTGCTGTTAATTCAGCCGTGGATTGTTATCATCAGCTTCCACAATCGCCTTTAATTCATCATTGTCGACCAAAGTCTTCGAAGGACCGCGAGGTTCATTTTTCAGGTCGAAATTTCCAGAACGGAAGCGAGCAAACCAATAACAGGTGGTGCGTTGGTTTGTAGTGTTAGCTCTGTAAACGTCGTTGATGTTGCGTGCCGCTTGTGCCGCGTTGCTGCCACGACAGTACTCATATTCCATAATTACTCGAATTTTTAACGTATCCATGATGACGAAAAAGATTGAAATGCGATGAAAATGTAACACTAATCAATAAACAAATGACTACTTTTGGAAAAAGAATTCCATGTTTTTAAAATAAAATTAATTTGAAATTAGAATTCTTAGCCAAACAAAAATTATTTTGATTTGAAACGGCCAGTACTGCAGAACGGCTATTTCATAGGTAAAGACCTATTATATTACAATATGGTAGGTAAATTCACACCGAAACGAAACGATACGCGACATGGCGCTGCTTTTTTAAGATAGCTATTTAAAATTGAGCTTAATTAATGACACAAGAAGATACACGTCATTGTACGAGTGCGAATATCAAGTTGCACTACGCTGCACAACGCATGAGCACTGGTGCAGTGTACATAATACGACTGATGTCATATGAAACATGTATCTTTTTGTGTCGTGTATAAAGCTCAATTTTGAATAGCTATCTTAGAAATCCAGCGCCGCATTGCGTCCGTATCGTCGCGGTGTGAAGTGACCCATACATAAGTTCTTCGAGATCTTAGCACGGGACCAATACGCGGGGATACGTGGTGTGAAAGCGTCAATAGATATTAATACCTGCTTGTTTGCTTCTATACGGCATAAGTATTTAAGTAGCCTATGGTACCTGGGTAACTCATAGTTATTATAAATTAAAAAAAACCTAACCAAGAGCATGTCGGGGCATATCTAACGGCCTGCTTCAATAACCTATCTACCAATAACTGTTTGTTAGAAACGTCAAACTTGTATCGCAAAAAACCCTCAAATTATTGAATGACGACGTTTTTAACAATATTACAATATAAGATAGATAGGGTATTGAAACGGGCCGTTAGAAGGGTTCCGTTACTACAAACGAACAATGTTTTTTTTTATTATTTCAAAAGTTACTATCTGATCTCACTCAAAATAATTTTCTCAAAGAGATTTTAGCATGACCTATTAGCATGGAAACTTACAAGTTTCTGACACTTATAGTTTAGAAATGCCAGGGGGGACCAACTTGTAAACGACTTTGTAGGGTGATCACTCGAAAGTGGTTCACTTTGTAAAAAAGTCATCTATGAAATCTATGCTTTTATTTTAAAAAAATATATCGGTTGTCTGTATAGTCGGTTTACTGACGATAGTTGAACGTGACAACGTCATAAGAAATGAGTCATGTTTAGCGAGGTAACGCCGGTAACGCATAACGGCTGCATCGAATTATAAGACGTTATCACGTCAATACCTATCCAACGATACCCCACACGATGGGGTAGACTGAAAAAATATTTTTCAACCCCACTTCACTTGTATGGAGAGCCACCCCTAAAATATAAAATTATTATTATTTTATGATGCCAAAACTGAGATCTGTACACAGTCATTAACTATACCAAATTTACATACGGACAGAATCGAAATTATTGATATATTGTTGCACGACGAAAGAAAAAACATAATATATAAGGTTTGGTAAAATCAACAACGGATGTTTTGGGTATTCTACTGCTTATATAAAGACGTTTAGGCAAAAAAAATATCGTCATACTAAATCATCATCATCATCTCATAATCTCCGCTCAATGCAAACTCGGCCATATAAAGGAAGATTTTTTTTCGATTACAACAATTATTTGTCTGCCTAAGCGTCTCTAAATAAGCAGTAGATCATATGCTCAAAATATTCGTAGTTGATTTTACCGAACCTTATATAGCTTAAAATTGTGCACTTTCCCGGGAATAAGTTCTAGATAGATCAAATTTTCTCCCCCAACACCTACCTGTTCCTACCTTTATATGTTATACTTGTAGGCGTTTACGAGAAATCGATTACATATACGAGATTGTCTCGTTTAAAGCAAAGATTTCAAAACTCAAGATAGGCTATGACGTACATTTGAAAGAACTAATCTTCATGCAAGATAAAGTTACGCCATCTTGGTTTTGACCATATTTCAAATGTCAAAATGGCCCCAAAAATCTCAAAAGTGGGGCTATTTAATTGGAGACACTTTGTAATATGCCTCGTCTATAATATATACGTCTATGGTTTAAAGTATAAGTTACAAATAATTGAAGTATATTAGTAAGTTTAGTTATCAGCATTTTTAATGATTTATGATAAAATAACAATGAAATAAATCTTTATAACATTTGCAGTCGTTGGACTGCAGTCTAGTTAAGGTATAAACCTTAATAGCATAATTGTCAGCTAGCCGTTTGCAGATAAATTGAAACACTACTCTCTTCAATATTATTGTACGTTAAGCACTTTGCTTGTAATCTTAACAAATAAATTATCGTATTATTATTATTGAAAAATTAATTTATTATACACATATAATATTATGACGTTATAATAATGCGATGTATGGAAATACAATAAATAATGCTGATGGATAAATAATTCTGAATAATACATGTGGGGCAGTATAGGTATAATTTGTATCACACAAAAGGTTCTTAATGAATATATCAATATTAGGTCCTTACATATGAAATTGGCGTTTTGTCGTACTGGCTACTTTGATCTCAAATATATCTTCTTTGGTTAGGAATTCAATTTTCAAATTTATACCACTATTTACTCATGCATTTGTGTTTTGAAAACCGTAATTCATTTGTTTTTTCCTCTTTTGGTTTTTTCTTTGCGTCACTCTTTTTACAAAATGGAAAACTTTAAATATCGTATTATTTTCGAGTACGAGTTCCACCGTAGCACCAGTGCTGCAGAAACGGCTCGAAGGATTAATGATGTGTATGGCAGCGGTGTCGCAAAAGAAAACACAGTGCGTTTTTGGTTCCAACGTTTTCGTTCTGCAGATCAGAGGCGGGGAGACCAAAGTTGATAATAAAGAATTGAAGGCTATTGTGGAAGCGAATCCATCGCAAACCACTATTTTAATCCACTTGAAGCAAATTCGGAAGCTTGAAACCTCATGAATTGAGTGCAGAAAACCGACAAACACTCGTCGACTGTTGCGTTACATTACTCAACCGGCACAATAATCGCTTTATATAGATATAAAGTAGATATAAAGTTTATATTTATATAATATATTTTAAATTGAATCATTACCTGTGATGAAAAGTGGATCCTGTACGATAATCGGAAACGCTCATATCAATGCCTGAACCCTGGCGAACCAGCCACAGCCTGCCCCAAGCGAAAATTGACTCAAAAAAAGTTACTTGTGAGCGTTTGGTGGACTAGTGCCGGTGTTGTTCACTACATATTTCTTAAATCTGGTCAGACGATTACGGCAGATATCTATTATCAGCAACTGCAAATCATGATGAAAAGGCTAGCTGCAAAACAATCGAGGTTGGTCATTCGTTCTAGGCCACTGAGGCTTCAGGACTACGCTAGACCACACACTGCACAACAGACGGCTACCAAATTAGAGGAGCTTCAATTGGAATGTCTAAGACATCCAACGTAGTTCCCGGACCTTGCTTAAACAGATTACCATTTTTTGAATTCATTCAGAAAAAAAATTCATCTTCGATGGGACAGTTCAAAGCGCCTTCAAAGATTTTCTTGATTCCTGTCCGAATTATTTTTTTAGTAAAGGAATCAATAAACTACTTATGAGATGGCAAAAGTGCATAGATAGCAATGGTATATATAAATACTGCCAAGAACTGTAAAAACAAAATCACTGAAAATAAAACCGTCTTACAGCCAGGTGTTATAAATCCATTATGTCGTATTTAGAGATATCGTATTTCGCTTTATCATAATGATCTTATTCAAGGCTATGCTGATCGAGTTGTAATTTAGGTTACGATTTCCTTAGTAAATGTTTACCGAACGAGTTTAATCCAGTATAAATGAAATGATGAAGTGACAGTGAAAGCTCCATCGCCTCGACTCCCAATAAAATGGATTTCTGTAATGGATACAATCTTAAATGACTATTACACGTCATCCACTTTAACTTTATTATTCATATCGGTTGAAGTTATAATAACATTGATAATAATTTTAACACTTAAGCTGTTAGCCTAATTATATTCCATAATGTGATAACTATGCATTATGGCTTATTACTTGTAATTAAGTTATTCTATCTGACGACATTTTACTAATTTGGTAAGTATAGATAGGCGAGGCAATTGCGTTTATACATAAAACAAAATAAAAAAATTAAGTAACCCACGAATTGTCCATGAGAAAGAGAGCTGATAATGAAAAATTATAGCTATGAAAATTCTCGATCATGTTAGCTTTCAAATAAAAACCTAGATCAAAATCGGTTCATTCATTCGGGAGCTACGATGCCACGGACTGACAGACAGACACGTTAAACTTATAAACCCCGACGTAAACAGATACCCCTCTGTTTACGTCGGGGGTTAAAAACCGGAAACCGTCGATCATACGGTTAAAGTGTATTGACACAATCTTGTAATTGTTGCAAAATTTGCATGACACTTTTATTTCCCTTACAATTGCCACAACGAGCACAATCCGTTGTAAGGCACTATCATGAATTTCTCCGTGCATTGATAATCGCACAGTGATAGAGGAATTTATTTGGACATTAACCGCTGCCATTTGCCTTACACCCTTTGTTCATGAGGTAGTTTTGTCTGCGACAAACACGACTGAGGAAGTAATCGACTTCTTACTGAGGATTTTTAGTTTATCTGCACATTTGCTTGTGATCTTACGATTGTACTACACGGGTTGAATTCGATTTGGTTCTCTAAATGAAATGAAATTCTCACGATTAAGTTATATTGTCAATTTGAAAGAGACTAACTTCAGATAGGAATAATAAGTCTTTGTACCGGCGATGGCTACGGATGAGTCCACTCAGCATTTTGACGTTGTCTTTGCTATTAAAGTAGATAAATTACATCCATACATCATATTGTAGAGTGTTTATTTACGAGATTTGTATGAAATGGTCAACCTGTTTTAGGTACCTGACATTAACCAGGTGATTGGTGAAATTGCAATGGCAGTTGCAAAGCAAAGCTGGGTGTTATTGAAATAGACGCCTGCGGCTTGAAAATCACTTTAATGTTATTGATTTCCTTTCATCTTCAAACGCAGTTAGCTATAACATTGAATAGTTGTTCAAATTGTTGAACAATTTTGGAATGACAAAAAGCAACAGTTGCCGTTATGGAATGAAATGTTTATTACATTAACATTTCAGTGACTTAATATTTTGCGTAAAAAATAATTCTATTATTGTGACACAATTTTTTAAGCTTTTATATTACATATTAGTTTTAACTAACATGCTTTCAGGATACCATACCATTCAAAAAGACGCACCAAACACCTCTGTACCTAGTACGCACCAGGGATACGGGACTGGCTCAAACTCCCGCGTCTTGACCATTCTCTTTTCCCTTGAATCTTAAGGGCTTACTTTTATGGTCGGTGATAATTCTATAGACTAGGAGCGACAGGCCCGAGCATTCACGATAGCATACCTCACGCGGTTATAGCACTCGCGCAACATACCAACACCTGTATTTACTATATCAAATGCTTTGAGGGCGCCATTGCCAAGGTTATCAGGCGAACGGTGAATGCGTCAGTCGAGGTATTCGAACGGCCATACGAGACGGGCACAAAACAATCATCAATAAAATTATTAATAAAAGAGCTGCCTTGCCTTCCTTACCTCCGTTCCTTACCTTCGTTCCATTGACCTTTTATTAATAATTTAATTTTAATATTTTAATTTTATTAATAATTTACCAGCGACCTTGAATTTAGTTTACCAAAAACCGTGATGGAAATATAAATTTCCTGAGCATAATAATTGTAATATTTGACTAAAAAGGGTATGGACATTAAGCATGTAGTTTGTTTTTATTAAATAAAAATACAACCTTTCAGTTTATTACTACACGATATTCATTCGTCGTGTTGTTTTTTTCCAGTATGAGATTGACTGCGGGGATCCTATCATCGACGTCTGCTACTTTCATCTATTGATGGACGTCTTATAGCCATCTGCCAAACTCGCACGGATCTAGCACACTCCGAGCACGAGCTGCGTACACGTTTTGGCCCGCGGGTTATCGCGTCATCGCACTCGATGAGTTCCATGTCCAAATTTATATGCCCTCTCGTCTGTTTTAAAATATAGAAATTAATCTTATACTTTAAGCGAGACAATCTTGTATATATATAATCAGTATCTCGAAAAGGACTGCTAGTATTACCATGAAATTAAGTATGCCGGGAGTTTTGGGGAAGAAAACTGCGCATTTTAAACATATATATTACGGTTTTTCTTTCTTCGTGCAATATATCAATAATTTCGACTCTGTTATGTCAGTTCGATTCGGTAGTACTAAGGCGGGTCAATAAGTCCGTGACTTTTTGAATTTCTAACCTCCTTACTGAAAAAGCAACACTACTCCTGTCAACAGGCATCTGTCAGTTGACTCCTATCAAAATTTGAACTTGCTGCGTCAGTTAGTTTGTGTTTTACAGCTATCTTTATCAGACTATCCAGTAACTTAAGGAAACAATGGAAAAAAGTGAATTTCGTGTGCTTATTAAGCATTATTTTTTGCGAAAAAAACCATTACCGAGACCAAGGCTAAGCTTGATAAATACTATGGGGACTCTGCACGATCGATTTCAATGGTACAAAGTGGTTTACTGAATTTCGTTGTGGCCGTACAAGCACTGAAGATGCCGAACGTCCTGGACGCCCAGTTGAGGTCTCTACACCCGAAACAATCGAAAAAATTCACGATATGGTGTTGGCCGACCGAAGATTGAAAGTGATTGTGGAAGCCATAGGCATCTCGCATGGCTCAGTGGTTTCAATTTTGAATGATCACTTGGGCATGAGAAAGCTTTCCGCAAGTCGACCACAAACGCAATCGTGTAACAACTTCACAGGAAGGTTTGGCGTTGTTTAATCACAATATGGAGGAGTTTTTGCGCCGTTTTGTAACCGTGGACGAAACATGGATCCATCACAACACACCAGAGACCAAACAACAGTCAAAACAGTGGGTTTCTAAGGGTGAATCGGCGCCAAAGAAGGCCAAGGTGGGTTTGTCAGCCAATAAAGTTATGGCGACTGTTTTTTGGGATGCACGTGGGATAATCCACATTGACTATCTTCAAAAGGGAAGAACAATTAATGGGGAATATTATGCCAACTTATTGGACCGCTTCAATGAGGATTTGAAAAAAAACCGACCTCATTTGGCCAAGAAAAAAGTTCTTTTTCACCAAGACAATGCAAGGGTGCACACATGTGCAGTTGCCATGGCAAAAATCCATGAATTGGGCTATGAATTGCTCCCACATCCACCCTATTCTCCAGATTTGGCTCCGAGTGACTACTTCTTGTTCCCAATCCTGAAAAAATGGCTCGGTGGAAAAAGATTTGACTCCAATGATGAAGTCATCTCGCAAACAAAGGCCTATTTTGAGGACCTCGACAAATCATATTTTTTGGAAGGGATAAAAAAATTGGAGAAGCGTTGGACAAAGTGTATAGAGCTCAAGGGGGACTACGTTGAAAAATAAAATGATTTATTTATCAAAAAATCTGTGTTTTATTCCAAAAGTCACGGACTTATTGACCCGCCCTCGTAGTAGTAGTAGTTCAGTACGGATTTTGACGTTCGGTTTCGTCGTGAAAAATAAACTTTTATTTTTCGTCATTATAATGGAACTGGACTGATATTCTTATAATTTTTACATTAATATTTATAGTTTAAAATTATTATCGCTACCTCAGTTGGCTCACACTACCTACCGCGCGTTTGATATATCATTTTATAACAGGTTGACGTTTATCAATCTGTCACAACATTTTTATTTTTACTTTTTTCTATCTACGTGGCAAAATAATATATAAGAAGGTATATGTTTCAACATAAAAAATAATATAGCTGTCCCTCTCATTATCACGCGCGATAAGCGACATCGTATCGTATAATGTGAAAACGCTCTAATACGTGAAGTAAAAATCACGTTTTCACGGCTTTGGACCTATTTTAAGGGCCATCCTCACGGTCTAGTCTGCAAATTCAGCAGCCTGTCAATAATTAGTTTATATCTTTTCATCTGTTATCTGTGAATAGTAGTAAATATCCAGACGGATTTACCAGAAGGCTGAGTAGGCTGAAGCCTAGGGCGGCAAATTTTAGGGGGCGACAAATGTGGCCTAAGCATTTTTTTGTCTTACAGAAATATAAAAAGACATTATTATTTGCATACAAACATTACTCTCGAAAATTTAACAACAAAACTAATATTTTAGTACTGTACAGTATACACCTGTATACTGCACACTGTACCTACCTACTTTACACTCAAATGTCTGATTCCAAAAAAATTACCAAACGCTCTGTAAACTATAATTTTCCGGTAAATTACGATGCAAAATATTGTAAAAGCGTTTCAATATTAAAAAATACAATTTAAATTAAATATTTTTTTGATGAGAGCGGCGGGCGGCGGATTCTTTTGGTATTGACAAGATATGCGACTCAACAGATTTTGACAGTGTGTTACTTTGCGTCATTTGTTTCGGTCCATAGGCATTTATCTAATAGAAACCTGCAAAATTAGACACATTTTTGCTCGCTTGCTTTTAACGTACAGATCTGATATCAGATAATGTTATATCTAATATTTAGTAGTCTATGATCTATTTTGCTCAGTTCATTATTCCAAAGCTATAAACACTTTCAGATAAGTATTTGTTACAAATTTATACAATTTTATCCTGCGAAATAAGAGAAATTTTTGCTCGCTAGCTCCACTCGCTCGATTTCAACCTACAAAACATAATATTATCATTATAGCATATTTTGCGCTGTTGTTTTTATTTAAAGAATACCCACTTTCAAATAGCTATATGGTACAAATTTCAACCAGGACAATTGTAAAAAAACTACAATTGTATTCTTGATTAGTATAAGAAGAGTAGTTTTGAGAAGGAAGTTTGGGGGGGGAATTGGCAAAAACTCAATAGCCTATGGGCGGCAAATGTGTTAAGCGCCTTACTCACCATCCAGCCTGCAATTCCAGCACCGGTACTAATGGACGTCATTAGTGTCAATAATTTACAATTTTTGCCCACAAGTCCGCGGCCTTGGATTTGCTGGTTTCACGGTGAGTATGGCGCTTAAATCCGGCACTGTAAATATAATAGACAAAATACAACATACAAGATAATTTTGCAGTTTCTCAACTAAGAGAAAAACTTAAAAAATATGTACGAAATACTGATGTAGGTAGTTACTACCACGGATAAGATAAATGAGGTTGGTTTGGCAATGTGCGCGGGGCAGACGCGCCACAAGTATGATTGGACAATCATACTTCAACCGAACCACGCGTTCATACTTTTTAGTCGCTTGTTGATTGCCTCGCAGTACGGAGCAGCGCTAAAATCCTTTGAAAATGCCGTGTTGTGCGATTGTTATGTGCAAATTAAAGAGTCAGACATCAAATATGAAACTAGGAGGAATTTCTTTTCATCGGTAAGCATAAAAACCTTAGTTTTTAGTATTTTTCCCAAAAAACTAGTTCGAATTATGAAATTCTAAGTAGAAACGACAATTAAGCCAAGAATCACAGAAAATATACATTGCTGGTGAAGGACGCAAATATTTCGCGAGAAGACACATCTGACGCGCAATGTGTTGCGAAGCGAGCTAAAATACCGCGCCTTTTGACTCGTTCGCGTCACGTCCGCTTCGGTCGCCTGGATAGTACAGTCACTGATCGATGATTTATCGACAAATTATTTTTCTTCAGAATGAGTTACTACTGTTCTCGGTAGTAAAATTTTGCTAGTCTATTTAAAGTGAAACTTTTATTACATCGTCTCAAACTTTTTCGTCTGTGTGTTGCATGTCGCGTGACGGTCGGCCGCGGAGTAGGGATAAAGTGAAAGGCGCTCGTCAGAGCAGCCGAGGCCAATATGACGGCGCCTATAGTTCGCATCAGCTGACCGTGTAGTGTATAGACTAGTACTCATTTGTGCCAGTGCTCCACGCTATTTTGTGATTAAGTTTCACTTTTACCGTGGTTTCATAAAACCACACAATTCTTTTTTTTTGCTACATAATATTTATCGACCATCGACTTCTTTTTTTGCTTTGATATTCTAATTATTTTTGATTACAAATAAAGGTAATACATGTTGATATTTTTTTTCATTTTCTATCCCAATACCAATTAAATTCGCCTTTGACACGATGTTTTAGTTAGTATAAAATTACTAGTGCTCCCGTTATTAAAATTTTTCATTCAATTACCAATAGCTACAGGACGGTTTACGATTTACGATGAGCCCTCGGCAAAAATAGTGGGGATGCACATATTGTACACGCGCAACCATACTTGCCCCGCTACTCCCCCCGCCGAATTCTAAAGTTAGGGCTCATAAATCGTAAATCTAACTGAAACTAAGATGATTTCAAGATTCAAGTTTGACCATTTTCATTATCGAAAATTCCTATCGACCATAGCAAGCCCTAGCGTGCGTGTGAATTTTGAGCATGTGGTTGTGTCGTAACGTTACCGACTCAACGTAGTGTGAGTACCAAATCGCAGCCCTCTGTTCTAGGTGTGATTTGTTAATTAGTGTGCGTAATTCGTGTATGTATTATTATTTCTTATGTAGTGGAGTACATTGGTGGGAGACAGGCGGCGACGCTGGTTTTCAAGTAAAAGTGTCACGGTTGCCAATCCAACCTCATTATTTTATCTTATCCGTGGTTACTACTAAAGAGTCAAACATTTGCGATGTAACTTTTTGCTGAGATTATTATTAAAGTTGAACTTTGATAGGAGGTATTATTGACCCTCATAACGACTTAGTTTAACTTAATTTTAACCCTCGTAGTAGTAATATGATTTTTAGTATCTGCCTATACAGTTGCCTAATTTTATTTAAGATGTTTCTTATGATGGAAAATAGTCCCGACCAGATCGTTTTGATTTTTGCTCAAGATAGGAAGGAATACAAAATTTATTTTTCTAAGAGGAAAAGTTGTTTATTTGTTTGCCATTGAATAGGCTCCAAAACTACTAGATTCTGGCATATAAATATAGTATAGAGTAGATCACAAGGACAAAGACTACTTTTTATCGCGGAAAAATCTACGGTTTCTGCGATATTAAGTTTTGCGCGCGCGCTGTCGTGGAAAACATCTAGTATAGAGAGCTTTGCTTCAGATTATTTGCCGATGGTCATTTCAAAAGCACTTATCCCACATGCGGCTAATAAGCGATTGATCGCGAGCCGTTATTAAGAGGTTCGTGGAACAAATGATGACTCTTCGTACACATTACCATGCGCCAGAGGCTGCGCTCATACACCGAACACTAATGTACTGCAATTAGCATTCCCAGCTATTATTTGATATTTATTCGATAACTTAAACTATTTTTACGCGTGTAACCCGACTACGGCGAAGCCAAAAGGAAGGGTAATGATTTTGGCTGTCAACGTATGTATGTTAGTTACACCGTAGCGCCTAAGCTACTGGTCCGATTTTAATAAATGAGGTGTCAATAGATCGGTGTATGTAAATAAGTAAAGTTAGAATCTAGATAAATCTAGTGATGTCTTATAATCCTGAACTACTAGATCAGGGAACATCCTACATAGATTCAAGTCCGATCTGGCCTTTGAACTGCCCCGATACTATCTTATAAACTCTAATTAATTACTCGAAAGTATTCCAGTAATTAATTAAAATGCTAATAAGAAGTAATGTAGTTTCAGTAGCGGATAGCGGGGGGCGCGGGTGGGGCGCGCTCACGACGCGACACGGGGCCGGATTTATGTGTGGGAGCGAAAGTTCGTGAACTTGCAACGCGAAAATTAATAATTCGTCCTTGCAAATTTGTTAAACTGTACACCTGATTTTGTTTTATGTGCTTACAATGCAATACTATTGGATTATTCTTGGTGGAAGCATTGTCTAACATGCATATACTTAACTTTTATACACTCACGTGAAAGCAAAAACCCGACAAGTCGGATTCGCCCACCGAGGTCTCTGTACAAAGTAAGAACGTTATAAATGGTTCAGAAATCGTGTCTCGCGCGGATGAAAGTTTGTATGGAGACGCTATTCTTTTTGTCATTTTTCATTACGAATAAGAAAGTTTGCTTGCAAGGAAACAATAAATAAAATGTGCTTTTATTGCTTCGATTTGAAATTTCGATCCCCTACTATTCAATAGACAACATTTACATTTGTATTTCCTATCTCTAAGGCTGGGACTATATGATCCGAAATCCGGCGATCCCGAGAAAATTCAGAACACTGAAAATAGAACTCTCGACTAATACAATAGAGTTGAAAATAGAAATGTCGAGTCGTCGAGGTCATATATATGACATTGACATTTGACTCGACACTTGTGTGTTCGATTTTCAGCTCTATTGTATTAGCGCAGAGTTCTATTTTCAATGCTCTGAATTTTCCCCTTCCTTTCGGATTCCGGATCATTTATAGTCCCAGCCTAAGAGGCTGACTTAAAAACTAAATTAATAATGGTCGAATTTCGACCACTTGGCGACCGCTAGTACATATCTTATTATTTAACGTGTTTCCGAACTAGGAAATAAATAATATTGGAACTAAGTTACTTATTGCGCGTTGCGAAAGGGGGCTAGACGGAAAAAATTAAGACTAAAAGTTGTAACGACCCTTTGTGCTATAGTTGTAAGCCGTGCGGCGTGCGCGTGTTTCTCTGTCTGTCTCTCTCTCTCAAATATTACTAAAATTGAGCCTACTGATTCAGTTTATATTACATTATATTTGTTAATAATAAAAAAATATATTATTGTAACTTAAAAAATAAAATTTCATTACAATTCCTTCACTAATTAATCGAAAGGAACTTCGTTCCATCCGGGTGTCCCTTGACACCTCACAAGTTTAATTTTTACAAGAGTCATAAACTCGCCAATATTTACTATCTATAATATAAAAATGAATCGCTAAATGTGTTGGTAAGCGCATAACTCAATAACGCCTGGACCAATTTGGCCAATTCTTTTTTTAAATGTTCGTTGAAGTTCAAGGATAGTTTTTACGGCGAGAAAAATTTTAATAATTGCCGGAAAAACCCTAAAAACAGCCCTTTTCTTTTTCCCATACAAACGTTTTCTAACTAAAACGTAGAGTCAATTTGAGCACTATCGTTATTGCATAAAGTTCATATATTACAAACACTCACTGTTGTCTAAGCAATGTCACCTACATTCCTAACGTCAATGAGTCAATTTGCACTTTATTACCGCTGTACAAAGTTCAAATTCAATCATATCTATCAAAACAGTGTGCGTGTGTGCGTTGGAGCACAGAATACATCGTTGGAGGATTTAATGTCGCGTTCCGAAACTTTTTGGTCGGCTTCGCGATATTATTTCTTTTGTTTTAAAATGCATCAGTTTTCACGTCATTACATCAGTTAAACACAAAGCGCGTTATCAAAAGTGTTTTATTATTTTAATATCCCTATTTTACATACATAAAACATTGGTACGGCTTAAAGGATTTGACTCCAAGTCATATCAAATTTAAAACAAACACAAATTTTTTTTATTTACACAGTTTTATTTTGTTTTAAGAATATATTATGTACATAAAGTTTCAATATAAGGAGTATTTACAGAACAGATTTAAGTCGCTAGGGCGAGTAATTGTAGAAGTGAGGGAATCATATAATGAGGATTGTTTTTTTGGACAGTGAAAAAAAAGTTCCGCCGTCAAGAGTCAAATCAAGTCAGTTTTGGTCTGACTTTTATCTTTGGTATTGAGTGCTATTACATAATAAATTATATATACAAAATTATAAAATATTCTCATGGTACTTTAAGGATTAAGGTATAAATGCGTACTGATAAATTTTGTGCTGTAGGCCAAGCAAGAACAATTGACAACCACGTAGTCGTATCTATATACAGATATATAGAGATAAATAAAATTTAAGTGTCTGTTTCTAATTTAAAATAAACATATTTTCACTTAATGCATATTATGAAAGTATATTCGGTACTTACAATAAAATATCAATTTTTAAAATTTTTGTCTGTCCGTCTGTCTGTTTATTTGTCCGTCTGTTTGTTCCGGCTAATCTCTGAAACGGCTGGACCTATTTTCACGGGACTTTCATGGGCAGATAGCTGATGTTATAAGGTCTAACAAAGGCTACTTTCATTTTAGGGTTACGTTTAAAAAATAGGGTTTCGTTTCCGTTAGTTCTAGGTATGCAAACGAAGTTGCGGGCATCGGCTAGTTTATAATAAAATATATAACGCAACAAAAATATTACGATGAAATAATTTTGTTACTTCTATATTTATTGTACCTTAATCCCGTTTTATCATTGAAAATATTACGTTTATTGTTTATAGGTTGTGAGATATCGATAGAACCAAAAATATAATATTGTACTCTACGACCTTAACTAACACGACATATTAAAAGCGTGTTACATCTAGTGTATTAATAAGCAATGTAATTCGATTACACGAGTAAAAATTAAAAACTGTATATTCAATTAACAAAATTTGGCTGAAAACTAAAAAGCGAATCGATGGGTTTTCGCACGCTCTTCAAAAATTAATCGGGTGCGTTATAGTATGCGGTAAACAGAAATTGGGCGGTCAAGAAACGATGTGACCGTGTTACGGGTGGTAGTTAATGCCTTTATGGCGTGCCGACACCATCTCTAATGCGCTTATAATGGCAATATCGGGCGGGAGCGTGTGAGTGCTAAGTAATTGATAGAACGCCTGCGTATTGTCTATACTATTAGCGCGCTAATACAACGCATTAAAAAATAAAAGAGCACGCACATCATTTCTCATTTACTGATACGGAATACATTGTTCTTACGCCCGTTAGTAAATTAGAACGTGAGTAAATACAATAAAATTCCACCCAACAAAATTTTTTTTGACATGATAACGTCTTATAATTCGATGGAGCCGGCTGCACGCACGAAAAAACATGACTCATGCGTTACCTGTTACTGTTACCAAGTACCAGCGTTACCTCGCATTGCCGTTACCTCAACAATTATTGTTATTATTATTATTATAATGGACAGAACAATACTAACAGACAAGACCGTACATCATAATAGACCTGACATAACCCTTCACGACAAACTAAATAGATCAGTTTACCTCATTGACATCGCCATACCTAATTCACACAATCTCACTACAACACACACAAATAAAGTAACTAAATATACAGACCCCACAATAGAAATAAAAAAGCAGTGGAAAGTTAACGTAATCAAAACAATACCTATAATCATTTCGACCACTGGCATCGTATAACTAGGAGCAACATACATACATACATGCTACATAATACATGTATACAAGACACATCATATGTGGATAATTGCTTATGCTGCACGTAACAGGATTAATTTCCCTGACAGTACATAAAATTATAAGGTCCTGCTACCTATACGTTCTTCAACTCCTACACCTTATCCAGTTAAATAAGATGTCTTTATATTAAGGTCAAGTCTCAAATTCAAACAACAAGAATTTCCAAGTCGTTAGTTGTAACGCTAGACATACTGGTCGACTGAAGTTCACTCGTGATTTAAAGAGAATATCGGAATTCGCTTCTATGACGAGCAGGCGATTAATTAACTTTTCGGTATATAATACGATACTTTACTTCTATACTAAAGAAGTGTTCATTCATATGTGTAAGGTAGGTATGAGATTTATGTGTTATTAAAAATGGTTATAAATATACATATTATTTATAGATAATATTAAATTAATAAAAATAAATATATTCCGCGGGCAAAAGCTAGTCATAATTAATACTATGTCCGGTGTATGTACTGGCACTAATTATGTATTGATTTTGTGGCACTGAAAAACCAGATTGCTAGCTCAAAAGTAAAACTTACCAAATTATACTTTCCCATTACTTTGTCATTGCAGGCACTATGTACAGTTGGTACGTAATGATGCTTCTTCATTCAGATCTAAAACTGCTTTCTATTTTCCATAGACGAGACGGAAGAAGTAAAAGTTGTGTGCATTATATACATTATCATAATTACAATTATCCGGTAATCGGTAAAGATCTGTGCTCGGAGTACCTACACATAAAAAGACGATCAGCGCAATTGTTTGGATCAAGCTTGCGGCGCCTATTTCTAAATGGGCCATTCTTTAAATTATACGTTTTCATCATGAGAAAGTTCCGAGGGGATTCAAATCGGTCTCGCAAATTGTCTCGTTTAGTGAAAGTCGATCGCTTTTTACAAACAAAACCTTAGCCAAGAAAAGCTTCTCTTAAGCGTAGACTCCTTTGTTGCCAGCGGAATTGTAAAGGACAAACACGGCATAAACATCGGATTGTATAATGGTATAATCGTTAGGCACACTGCCTCTTTGTTTGAATGCAAATATCGTTAAATCTATTACGGATCTTGGGGCTCTCGAAAGCGCTAGAGTAACGTTAGGGAGTGGGCGCGAAATGTGAAGTGGTTTCAGTTGCGGAGTAGGACAAGCACTGGTAACAAAGGATCACTCATGCCGTGGGAGACAAAGCGCAGGCCACAGTGAGCCCGAGGTGAATGAATCCGAAACAGTTCTCGGTGTGACCGTTGTATCGGCCGACACTTTGCCCACTTCCGGGATTCGCGGCAGTGTTGATTTAATTAACATCGCGAATGCTTGTGACTCACCGCGATAAGATCTAAGGTGCCTCGATTATTGAAATATAACGTTAGTCCAGGAAAACCCTTATGTTTTATGCGCTAGCTGTATACGCTTTACATCGATAAATAATTAATGTGAAGATGGGGGAAACGAAAGTAATATTTTCAATGTACCTTTAAATATATTAAGTGTCATTAAATAACGTAAAATCGGAATGCGTTTATATATTTTATCAAAGCTTACCTGAGGCGGTCTCTGTCCGTTTATCGACGAAGCTCATAAGTTGTAGCATTTTATTTAATAGCAGATATTAAATCTTTGATATCTTGTCTTATAATAATTAGCAGAGTTATATTGTAGCTCCGTTGATGATCTTTTATTATTATCGAATCGATGAAAATACTTATTTTTATGAGCCTCTGGTTAGTTACGCGTGTAAAAAAGTGATAGTAATAGACAACGTAATAATAAATAAATTGAACCGCAGTCAAAATACGTTCAGAAATCGCGCTGATATTAATAATAATAGGGTTTAATTGTACGTTGTCGTAATGATAAATGTGTCTTTATCACGAATATAATAGCGATTAGATAGTTTATTTCGCTGCAGGCGTATTTTTTGTTACAATGTGGAAAAGTACAGCGCGTAAAGTGCGGAGAGCATTTTTTGTAGCAGGGCGTCTGCCTCTCGCCTCTGCATCAAATTAACAGCGCGGAACCAGGAAACCGTACGCCACGGGCAGGCCGCAGGGTGTCTGCCTTAAAATTTTCACACCTCAGTTTACGTACTCGTTAAAACGTTTCACGTCGTTCGTATTTGCCTATTATTGGCATTGTTTGTTGGTTTTACGCTCGGTAACACTCCGAGAAATCTCACGGAAACGCCCATCAAGAGAGCTGTGATTAGTACATATTATATCCTCACTGGCAGCGATGATCACTTTTTTAGCACGAGCATTGTCTATCTCTGCCCAGTCTACACAGTGAAACATGCGTGACTCCTGTGTGATGTGTATTTCAATATTAATCTGCGCCACCTTTACCTGTACGATACAATCGTGGGAAGGAAGGCGTTAAACAGGTACATAATTGTTTGAAGACGTGAGCTGTCAGTGAATGTGCGACGTCAACTTTAAAAATATGCACGTCCGACACTTCTTTGACCATACACAATTGTAGTACTTCACTAGAAAGTGCTGCTTTGGTTAGCATAGAGCATAACGTTATTATTAAGTACTAGATTTTGCTCTTCGATCACGCACAGTCGCTAAATAAACTGCATAATATTTACTACAACATTCAGTGCAGAAGCATTCGACGTTCTATATCGAAACGAAAAATAGCCTTACAAAAGACAACACTTTTACATTAACGAAATTAAGGAAGTCTTCGTTATGGACAGAACTGATTCGTATTCAATTTACAATGTATTAAGTTTCTCGTGTGTAAACTGGAATGAGTAATACGTAGAGATTAGAAGTAAAGAGTTGCTCTCAATAAGCGAGCACGGCCCGTTGAAGTCTGGAGGAAGGCCGTTTGTCATGAGACAAGGGTAATACATGTGGGTGCTTAGGTACTCATTTAATTTTATTGCGGGATTACGTGCCCATACGTATCTAATGCTCTAGCGAGGATACAAAACACATAGAGAATTATTTGCAGCTTACGCTAAAAAAAAGTAATATTCTCAACCTGTTACTTTTAACAATTGAAACAATCAAAATTTTTATCCAAATCTATTGAGGTCCTATGATAATGTCGTATGTTCTACAAAAATAGATTTTTGTGTGCCTTTTGACTATAAACCAATTTTTTATACTAACTTAGGGTCACTATGGAATACCTACGGTATCATACTTCTTTTGTCTAGTTAGCTCTTGAAAATATATTTTTGAAGTGAAACTCCTTTAGCGGCGTTGAGAGTGAAATTACAAGGAACTTCGCGTCACGACACGATTTTGGTTTTAACGCCATCTGTCGGAAGTTACTTGTACTTCTTTCAGTTACATAGTTAGGTTGAGTACAGTATAGCTCAATAAACAGATGGCGCTAGGTGTAAAAATTTTAAATTTTATTTTTTGTAGTGACGTTCTTTAGACACGATGAGAGTATTTTTTCGATTTAAAATGATGAATAAAGTTTCACTTCAGCCTTTTGCCACGTGTACTCTGTATACGTCATGGTTTTTTGTATGAAGAATTCGTAAGAAGCATGCCACCCCTACCCCTATATTCTGAACTAATCATAGCTGGGAATATTCTTAATTAAACTATGACTGGGAAATACAAGCTAACTTTGAGTTTTAAGTTGTATATTATTTAGATTCGTCGAGTAAAAAACTAAACTTCTAGCACACTTTTCTGTAAAAGGCAATTGGATGTTGTAATCGTTGTTAAGAACCCGTAGGTACTGTAATTAATTGTTGTAACGTCGGATGACAATTCTTTTCTACCTTATTTTTGCTAGAATTATCAAAAGTACCTACGTATGTACACAATAATTCATATGATGAATAAAAACCATAACATCATTATAATCATAATAATATATCGTTCTTATCGTATTGCGAACGAGCATACAATGAAGATGGTCATTCATCATTTTTTTTGTAACGCGTCCATTTGTCCTAAGCAATGGTAGATATGCAATTTTTTGTGACGTTAAAGCGACAATCACTAAATCATTCCTAAATTAGCTACTGAATAAGTCATTGGCTTATTATGTTAAATATTTTTGGAGGAGTTTATTTTATAGTAGTGTTGTTTATTTTTTTCTGCGATAACTTTTATGTTTTGTTTATTACCTCGGACGTACAATCGATCTGCCATCCAAACCTAATTCTGGTAAATTCTGAAGCTCATTGTTTTGGCGGTACGAGTACCTATGTTATGGTTATATTCAGGTTTCGGTACCTGGCATTAGTTTTATTATTATAGCAAAATTGATCTGAAAAAAATGTAAGTTGAAAAATTGAAAACATACAAAGTTAAAAACCGCATCAGAGCAAAAGGATAATGTCAAAACATCGAGGGATCAAATCAGAAAGCTGATTATCTGACAGCATGTGTAATTAATAATTATGTTAAAAAAACAGGTAATAAATTCGGAATTTCAGTATTGCACGTCGCGTCGGTATGCGGGCAAAGTCTGGTAGCGGACAGTAACACCGCCCGGGTGGTCGCACATGCACGCAGCCAATCACTGCTTCGTTAATATACCACGTGGATTTCCTCCGGCAAAAATGTTGATAACCACTTTAATGGAATTCGATATACGATACTGAGAAATTGCAATAAACTAGTCGAAAAGAACGAATTGTTTTCGAACAACGGAATTGTTGTTTGTAGTCAATTGTTCTTCGTTTATCATTTATTTTCCTTTCCGACTTCAGGCCGTCACGCGTGTTATAGTATTTCACGATCCGAGGGACCATCAACCAACCGAGAACAATAAGTATATTAATTACAAATTTTTATTGCCGATGATAGGACAACAGTTACCACTAAATGAAAGGTGCACGAAAAACAACGCGCGAGATGTAACAGTATCCGCGTGCGGTAACTGCGAGTCGATTTTCAGTTAGCGACAGTATCGTCCGACCGGAGATTTGTATCGGAGGGAGAAGGAAGCTAGGGAGCGGACAATGCGTGCGGGTACATCCGCGGAATATTTTATAAGGTGTGCGCAATTAGAGGAGCGAGCGCGACGCTATCCGGCGCCGCGCGTATCGCGAGATCATCTGATCCCGCCGGTCCCGCGCTCGCAGTGCCAGTAATTACTGCGAACGCAATAAATGAATCCGTGTGTTTACTTGTAACGGTACGAAAAACTCATAAATAAGTACTAATGTTATGATTTTATCTGATTAACGCGAGTTTTAAATCGTTAATATGTAAAATGATATCATGACAAACAAACATAAATGACTTAGCGGAAGTTATTCAAATGGTGGTACGGTTAATGTTTTCATTTAAAAGACGAGTCTTTTATACGAAGCCAAAAGGAAGGGTAATGAGGCAGTCGATTTTTTTTACTTTGATAATAATTAATAAAACAAAGCCAGAAAACTTATATAATTGGTGCCGTTAACGGTTTGTTGTCGCAGCCAACATCAACTGCTGCAAATATGTTATTTTCATTGTATAGTCAATGTAGATAGGATTTAATGTAAGAGTTACAATGGGGCTGACTTGTTAACCTTGTGAAAAAAGTCCCTTTACTAAAATAGAGAGAAAAAAAACTAATCTAAATTATCATGTCATCGATTGCATGGAGTAATTTATTTAAAACTATTGCTATCATCATCATTACTATAACGTTTCCACCTGCCACCTACTAGGAAAGGAATTGATTTTTTGTGTGAAGGTGCATTTAGTTGATCCTATATTGATTGCGTGTGGCCATTTATAGAGCTTTTTCATCGCGTCATGGAGTCAATTTGTCACGCCTTATTTATGGTGTGTGTGTATCGGCACATAATTGCTGACGTAACTCGTTTCTTATCAACATGATATAAATAAATACACTTTTAACTGGGCACATCGTACGCTGTATAAGGAGATTTATGTACCAACCTTTAAACAGTTAGTGCTCGTCTAATAATAGAACCTAATAGTATCGGATCATCAAACGCGTGAAAACTAACCGTTGACGATAGACATAAGTAAAGCTCTTCGAGTCAAACGTCATTAAGTTTACAATTTACACGCAAATATAATGAACGCATACAAAGTTTGACTCGTAAAATTTAAAATAGTTTCTATAGTAGGTATCAGCTTCAAATATTTTTGATTCTAAGGTTCTTAAGAGTAATATTTAATAATATTAAACTTTAAAATATTAATTTCATAACAAGGTAGGGTAACAAGTTTATCAGAGAGAGTAAAACATAATCAAATTGATGATAGCTGGATAGCGGAATGTTCAATATTTACAATCATAACTCAATAGAAATCAATTATTATCAATCTTCGAACAACTGCGGACAGAATAACTCAGACTTATCGACGGCTACCGAATATTTATTGTAGTTATAAATTGTTAAACATAGCAGACCGATCATATCGGCCGTGATTTAACTGCGTTCCATATTAGTTAAATAGGGAAATATACAGTGCTTGCTGCCCGGGGAAACGATGGTGCAGATTTTGTTTATTAAATTGCATTTTGTCTCACGCGACACCTTGGTCAAAATAATGTTGAACCAGCTAGAATCATTAATATGAACTCAGGGAAACAGTTTTCTAGAGTATTGTGATGGAGTACGAACTAAAAGAGTAGACGACGTTCGAAAATTATTTCAAGAAATGTAGAGGAGAGTTTTTAACAATGCCTTCTAATGAAGATTAATAAGATTATTTTAATCTATTAATATTCTATCATTAGTAGATCCTAGAGTCAATCTGTGAAAGTAATTTTGCAACACTCGGTAAAGTTTTCATATTTAACAAATAAATATTAGGCTGGCGAGATAAGTAACGCAAAAACTTTACCCTACCAATACCAGCAGCCAATAAATCGCGTCAATACTCATCATGGCAACGAGGAGCGTGTAATGAGAGATTAGACGTTATTAATATGAGGCTCGGGCGGCGTGTCGTTGCCACGGTACCATCGTGCATCGGTATCGGCCGCTAACTGTTGATAATTAGGGGATGTAATCGCCGGCGACGGTAGCGGCCAGCGCTTCGCGGAAGCGCCGCCCAGTCCTCGGTGCACACTGACCAATGCATGTGGTTTTTCTTACAAATACGTAAACAGTTGCATAGAATAAGAACTGTATTTGAAAACAAACATATTGGGTGTGTTCAAATATATTTTTGTGAAATGCCAAAGTCTGCCAAAAGTCTGATGGCTCTTATTACATTAGAAAATTATAAATTAATTATTTTTGGAAAATTTCATATAATTATGTTTAGAAAATTGTACAAAATAAAAGCTTTAATTTTATCAGGTCATTATTCATTTTACTCGAACTTGTTATTTTTGCACATAGCAAACCGTTACCACAGATTAAAGAAAGATGAAGAGATAAACGGCTACATAGTAAGCTTTCGATTTGATTGCACTACTACAAGCATACGGCGTGTCCACGATTGTATGGAAAAACTGTGAGCCGTCAAAATTTTCAAATTTCGATCGTTTTCAATCGTTTGATGAAAGCCATGTATGTCTCTGTACGTGAGTATATATTATTTTTTCTACTCTATGCCGATACTACATAAAATAGAATGTGTACGTCTATATTATACACAAATATGCGCATAACTTGATAGCTGAGCATATGTCCATGTGCCAGTAACACTGAACGTACAAAGGAATGACGGACGTTGAAAAATAACTGACGACTACCTCCAGGATCGTAATTCAAATGCAGACTAAATATTTATGTATCTTATATTCCTTCAACTTTTATACTTCCATCTCGCGAACTATAAATTTTCTCGCCGAGTCGAGGAGTTACGACCTCCAAATGCAAGATATTTTTAAATGTGCGGACACGATTTGCACATAATTTTACCATTGATATCCAATGTATGTATTTCATGCTAACGGTACATCTTATTTTCTATATACTGCAGGGTAAAAGCCACGCCTTTTTAAAGATAAGAAAAAAATAAAATATTTCATATTAATTGTGTGACTTATATATTTATAGACTTTATGTTTAATAGTGTCACCTGCTTTTGCCATTTATTTCAAACAAATGGGACTTTCTAAATATTTTATTGTCTTGTTTTCGCGAAAAGCTTACCTTGAAGAGTATTTTAATTACCTGCAAGGAAACCACGAGAGATCAGAGATAACTTAATGAGCTTAAAGAATTTCACAAAATAATCTTCCCAGTCCATCAAGAGATCGCGCGATGCCATGACAGGGAAGTCAGGAAATACTATTGTATTACAAAAGCCTGAGAATATAGTAAAAGATTATTTATTTTCGCGATATAGTGTGAAAAATTAACTTTTTATTACATAGATAGGTCTTAAAATTTTACTTCACTTGTACAAATTTTGTTATTTTATATAAGGAACGAGTAAATTTTGTAAAAATTATTATTGATTATCTCCTAGTTGCAAACGTTGAGAGCCATACACGTAAGGGTGTACCTGACAGGTTCGCCTGGACAGTTGTGCCTGTCATGTGTCAGGTAACCTTGCCAAGCCTGCACAGTTGTGCACCATACACGCTCCGGTTTACCTGTACAACTCAACCATTACGGGTATGGCCGGCATTAGAGCAGCGCAAGTGTTAATATTAACGCAGTCGTACTTGAGACTTATTAAAAAAAATCGGTTGTGTGTAAAGTCGGTTTACTGACGATAGTTGAACGTGACAACGTCATAAGAAATGGAACAGAGCGAGGTAACGCCGCATGAGTCATGTTTAGCGAGGGAACGCCGGTAACGCCGCATGAGTCATGTTTTTTCGTGCGTGCAGCCGGCTCCATCGAATTATAAGACGTTATCACGTCAAAATTCAGTAGACACCCAGAACTTCGCTACGGTGTCACAGTACACACGCTATCCAGTATCCACATTGCGTTTAAGCTATGCGCAGTTGAGTTATCGTCCGTCGGGGCCTTTGGCTTCCGCGACCGTCGCGTGTCCCGCCGATACGAGGCGAAACCAGCGGCCCTTTTGATAATGCTAATGTTCCTTCGATACGACGGAACGCCGAGATACCACCGTCACATACAATAAGCGCATCCAATAAATGGACGCCAACTGCAATTGCTATTCGAAATATTCAACTGCCATCAGCTGATGACATTTGCAAAGGTAACGGTCGAGATTTGCCCATACCGAATGCTTTATATTATTATATCATCGTATAATAAAACTTACCATACGGGAAACTTTATTTAATATTTATATTTAATTCATGATTAAGAGTTGTATTAGAAAATATATTAAACCAAGGCTTAAAACAAATCAATTACTAAACATATTTAGATCCTTTATTGAAAAGGCAGTAAAATTGCTTGATAGATTGCAAAGTGCAGAAATCAGGAAGGCGTGATTATTTCATATTTGAATGCATATTGCCTGTTGTCCGAACAGCGCGGGTGTCTTCAAACAATAAGTTGTAAAAGCACGGACAATGGCCTTTTGTATCTAGCGAATACATGAAAATAAATAGAATTATTTCAACGTTATGCTTCATTCAAACATGCGAAGATTCATTCACATAGGTTTTTGAATTAGGCGCGCATAATTTCAGAATGCAACACATTACTAAATCTATCCGAAAAATTAAAAACATTTAGAAAACCTTGTTTCTGTTTATCTCAACATGAATAACTTTAGCAATTTGTTATAATTCAATTTAATCCGGCGACATCTCGACGATTACACATGTCCTGAATAACTTAGGATACTGCAATCTCTATGTTCTAGACAGAACTTAGACTAGATATTTTGAATACTTTACGTGTGTCTGAGAATCGCTGCAGATGCGTTTGGACAGCTAAACACGTAATTAAAATGGCTGCCACGTGGAATCCAGAATGGTATAATCTCGTGGAACCGACGGTATTGTTTTAATTGTAACTAGGGTTGCCAGTTTTTTTTTCAAACTATAAGGGACAAATGCTTACATAAGCCAAAAAGTACGGGATTTCAGTTTTTTACCCGGGACAAAAGAATAACAAAATGAATTAATTAGTGACAAATTTTTAATATTTTTCTGAGGATCGAGGAAGTTTTTGCATTTTTGATTAGTTTTAGAGTGCCTGAGCTCATATTTATCTATATGGTATGGTTTATGGTGGATACTTTTTAGTTTTTAATCCTAGATCGCTCGATTTACGGGACAGCACTTGTCCCGGCGGCGGGACGATTTAAATAATACTTAAAATACGGCATCCCTAATTGTAACCGACGATTAGGGACGTCTAAATGGCACATACAATGGTACAATGGGTAAGGTTGGCAAGCTTTGAACTTTCTACACGGCCCCTTGGATTTAGCATTCAACTTCTCTGTATAACCTATATAGCACAACTATTTAATTTCAAACGTAGGTTGTTATTATTTGGATTTCTTCTGTTCCTACGAGTAATGTTATCACCAATGTTGTAAAGTGCATGAGTTTTTCTAAAAAGTAAAGTTACTTTCTACACGTTATATATATATCACGAAAAAGCTTGTTTGTACTCATTTAGATACTAATTAATTTACATTTGTAAATAATCTCAAGGAGTTACAAAGATTTCGAAACTCAAGATAGGCTATCACGTACATTTGGCAGAACAAATCTTCATACAATAAAAAGTTATGCCGTCTTGGTTTTCACCATACTTCAAATGTCAAAATGGCCCCAAAAATATCAAAAGTGGGGCCATTTAACTGGATACACTTTTTGCCTTAACATGCTCATCTATAATATATATGAGGAGTTATTAAAGGTACTACAAACCTTTCAGAATCCAACAGTGTTTATTTTTTTTGAAATGGACCAGGAAACAAGCAAACTTATCGGCTGATGGTAAGCGATTACCGCCGCCCATGGACACGTCGCCACGCCGTTTATGGTCTTTATTTGCAACCCCTTTGCGCCTATGATAACCTTACCCACTCAGCGAAACACAACGCAAGCGTTATTTCACACTGGTTTTCTGTGAGTCCGTGGTTTATCCGGCCGAGCCGGCCCATTCGTGCGGCAGCATGGCTCTCCCACGTTTACAGCTTCAATCAGTCACGTTAATAGAATCGTTCTATTCCCTTATCAGCTATCACACATTTGTTTAGTGCAGCGCCTGCGGCTGCCCACGCGCAAGATATATTGAGCACTGCCTCACTGACGTGTAGGTGAAATTAGCAGAGAGTGGGTAATTATTGGTAGCTCACTCCACTAATGGCCTTCAGGTTACTTCGATTAACATCAACACAAACGCGTTTAAAAGCAACAGTGATATACGAAGCAAATCTATTTAAAAGTAATGATTAACCCCCGAAGCTACATTACTTGTAATGTGCCTTCAAAGCGCGTGCTTATGACAATTGACATACGTTTATATGACATACGTTTGACAATGATTCAAATACAACAATTGATTTAAATAAATTGTTATATTTTGTTGCGACCTTTCTAAGGCGGAACAGCTTCCACATTGTATACGAATAGCTTCGAAGCAAGCAAATAACACGCTAAAAATAATTTACTCAATTTAAACATATCTATAATAATATTATAAAGAGGAACATTTTATTCTTTGTTTGCATTGGATAGGCTCCGAAACTACTGGACCGATTTTGATGAAACTTGATGTAGATATAGGGATAGGGACCACAGGGAGGGACATAATTATATTAGATGTCTTTCAACTGCCATCGACACAATTTCATTTTAAATAGCTCCTAATAATCATGAAATGTTTATGTGATCTAAAAAGCATATCACTTTAAATTGTTTAAGATTTTGTAGATATTATTAATAGGGAAGGTTGTAGTACATGGTACATATAGCGTGTGATTTTAGACTGAAGCATTATAGGCATTTATCAAAAACATGCTTAGACTCATGTTCAGTTTTTAATACAAGATGAAATGCAAGATACCAAAGAAAATGAACTTGTACAATATTCCCGTAATCACTGTGGTTGCTTTCGTCCTGTTTCTAACCGACCTTTATTAAGCGGAATCATAGATAACTAGACTGTAAGTACATAGTCTTACATCGTCCAACATCGATAATTCTTTCCGATTTTACAGAGGTTCCCATGGGAATACATTTCTTACATAATTTGCGTACAAAAACTAGCCATGATCTTCGGGTAGACGCTCCAGACATGACCTCCTGGTTAATGTTAGATCCTACTACTATTATAAATGTGTAAGTTTGTGAGGATGGATGGATTGATGGATATTTGTTACTCTTTCACGCAAAAAACGACTGAACGAATTTCGATGAAATTTGGTAAAGTACCTACTACCACTAAGTTTAGACTCTGGATTAACTTATTTATCTTTCTATCCAAAAAGTACAGTGTTCCTGTGGGATACTGTACGCGGGCGGATTCCCGGGTAAAAGCTAGTTTGACTTTAATTTCGCCTGTGCTCAGGCAAGGAATAGATTTCAACTTTAAAACTTCTAGAATATTGTTAGGTACTTTACTCAATGATTTACACGAAAAACATACCGGAAAGTACAGTGAAAGTCAGCTGTTTTCAAATAGTAAATTTCTGACGTTTATATATTAATCAGACTTAATACATAGATGCTTATATATTAAACACGAGGCATGTCGAGGCAAAAAATGTCTACACCTAAAAAGGTTTGACTTATAAATCATTAATATTATATTTAATATATTTAATATTTATAATATTTAATTGATTTAGATTACAGTGCAAAAGTTTCAATTATATTAGTAATCTCTCTATTGTACACTTCTAGCACGGCTATATATCATATATATATATATATATATATATATATATATATATATATATATATATATATATATATATATATCTATCTATCTATCTATCAATTAAATAAAATCAATATTTAATCATATAAAACATATGCAGCAAAGGTTCTATAAAACATTTTGATAAATAATAAATAATTCATTTAAAATCGAGCAAGTAATTAGTATGGGCGGGGCGGACAATAGCCGACATACGGGACGCTCGGACGTGGCCGGCCGACAGACCTACTCGATTTAATCACATTAATTGATACAACCGTTACGACATAATGATGATGTATTGTACAAATAATTCGACATTTTAAAATGTTGCACGGTCCCGCGTACAAAAAACGAAATTGTACCGCAATGGGACGGAAAACTCAAATGTATTCGAACCGGAGCCGTGCTAGAAGTGTACAATAGAGAGATTACTAATATAATTGAAACTTTTGCACTGTAATCTAAATCAAATTATGTAGTCTGAACTATTAGCCAATTTAGTTTGAAAAGAATAGGTGGACGCTCTACATTTTTTGCAATCGATATTGAGTAGTATTAAATTACAACTCAATCCATAAGTTTATGAAGAAGATGGCAGGGTGAATGACGAATGGATCCAGAAACAATAAAGACATTCTAAACTCAATATATATATATATATATATATGTATAAATACCACGACCTCACAGAAAAGCGGCGTGAAATAACGCTTGCGTTGTGTTTCGCCGAGTGAGTAAGGTTACCGGAGGCCCAAGGGGAGATCGGGGATTTTAAGGACTGGGAACGCAAGTGCCCAACGCCAGAGGAGTTACAAGTGTAACTTCTCTGGTGTTGCGATCGCTTACCATCAGTCGATCCGTCTGCTCGATTCCTGGTTCATTTAATAAAGAAAAAAAAGACGTGTGGCACTCGGGGACTGCCGCGGTAAAGCTATTGCATAGCAAGCAATTGTGATAATAATAAAATTTATGTATATAGAGTACTCACTCATTTTCTTTCACTATTTTTTCGTGACTTTCTTCATTAATAATAAATGCACTTTGTTCATTCATATTCAAAACACTTTATACACAAATTTTACAAGTACAGCTATTCACTGTTGTACATAAATACCTATACACCTATATACTTTCTCATAAACAGCTGCTTATGTATTCGTCCGATTTCGGAGCAGTTCGTCTCGATTCGTGCGAGTTTCGTAGAGTCGTACAATACGTCTAATCGCACGCACACAACGCCGTGTCGAAGACTGCCGAACTGAAACGACGTTAGACGATGCACGGAGCGTGAGGTTTTTTCGTTACGGAATTTCTGGATTCGGTCCCCGCGCTCAAGGCCCGCGATAGAAGCTATGCAATAGCTTAATTATTTCGGCGTTACTCGCGTCATCTATGATTTGTATACTTAAATATTTTAGTCATTCAGAGGCCTCTGAATAAATAAAAATTATTAAATAAAAAATAATAAATAAAAAAAATTGAAAAAAAAGCGGGTAGAAGCTCGAAATCGTCATAATCATCTCCGCAGTTTAATTCCGATTAAAAATACAAAAAATCCTTATATAATTTAAAAAAAGTGATTAACACAAGTGTAAGTAAGAGATTCTACTATACAAGTGTTTGTGGTGAATTTCATCTGTGAAAAATGGCAAATAATCTAAAACAACTATATGACTCTCAAAACTTTATATCAACTTATTATTAGTACTAAAGTGCATTAAATACTGTTTAGTATCGTCAGTGTCCTTATATGTTCAAAAAACAAAACTCTAAAAAGTGGAAAAGTGCAAAAAAAAATTATAATCGAACATTTCGCGCAAAATATTAACGGCCGTCAGTTTTCTTTGTCTCATATAAAAAGTGGACTTTGGACTAATATTCGTTATTCGTCATCAATCCAGGAACCTACCATTTAAATACAACTTTTTAAGTGCCGCGTCATAGAGTCGGTAGCCGTGTACATTACATGTCATGGCTGTGTAAGCAAAGTAACTCAAGTTCGATTCCCACATTTCTTAGGACACCTTTTGTGCTTCCAAAATCTAGTGAAAATCACTACGTACATGAATTACAAGCTGGGAACGCCATGTATTAGTAAATTATTGGAGCAAAAGAATAGATAGATAGATGGCACTAAAGCGCCATCTATCGGCGCACGTCCTTACTAAAACGGCGTTAGCCTTGCTTTAATATTTGGTTCAGAGATAGTTTTACTTCCGTCTTAAATCTTAAAAATAAAACGCCGTGTCGAAGACTGCCGAACTGAAACGACGTTAGACGATGCGGGAGCGTGAGGTTTTTTCGTTACGGAATTTCTGGATTCGGTCCCCGCGCTCAAAGCCCGCGATAGAAGCTATGCAATAGCTTAAAAAAAAGATGCATAAAGTGATCTCTAGCTTTATAACATCACGGCGAACAACCGCTTTTTCTACTCTAATACTATAAAGAGGAAATATTTGTTTCTTTATATGTTTGCCTTAAATAGACTCCGAAACTACTTCTCAAATATAATAATGTACAGTTCCCGCTAGATTTTGATTTGCGCGATTGAGTCGCGGGAAACAACTATCCAATATACATCTGAACAGTATATTAAGTTTAAATATATAATAATTAAAACAGGGCAGAAATTAAAAGATAGCTGAGATCTCATAAAGTAACAAACATGCCGCCATTCTTCTTCAACTTCCTTGTGACAACTCTCGAAATTTTAAGAACAAGCAAGTTTGTATCTTAATTACGTTAAAGATGCTGATTAAGCGGCGGTTTTTTCAACTAATATTAATACAAGTACAGATATACATTTACACTCTTTGAGATCCTACAGATATATTTACCATGATTTCCATGTTACTGTAACATGTCTAAGCTTTACAAAGTTTGCAAGCCAGAAAACAATTATCATAATTTTAAGTGTTCGCAGCATCAATTTTTCTAGAAAATATTCAAGTTCCGAACCATCTTAAGCATAGTTTCTCTAAAAATGTAATCAACTTTTACAGGGGAAAAGTTTTAGATAGTGTAACGGTTATAAAATGGAATTCCAGTATGCATTGATCTATAAGATAATTAGGTAGCCGCAGCGGTCACGATCAAGTGAAAACATCTGACGTGTGAACCGATAATTTAATACTAAACTTTACGGAACATTGAACCTGGTGTAATTTCGTGAGCCGAGAAAATCAACGGCGGACATGAGCAGACAATTTTTTCATCGGATCGAGAGTAATGTCTGTGCTCCAAATTGTAGCGTTGCCGAAATTGTAAGTTACAAATTGTATTCTCTTATAAATTTCGATTAAGTTTAAATAGGGGTAAAAAAATATATTTTACCAAAATATAGAGAGATAGGCAGCTGTACCTAGTACTCGTGGGAACATAAGTTAATAATTACTTATACCATTAATCACCACGGCTGGTTTTGGTGTAGGCATTCCGTCGAAAAAATTCATAATTTGCGAACGAAACCTAATATTGTTCTTCAAATACTAGGCGTTGGTATGGCTTATAAAATGTGAAAATATTATTCTTTAAAGAAAGAAAAGCAAACACGATTGCTCAAATAAAGACTTCAGCTCTTAAGTCCATCGTCCGTTATGAATTCTCATGTTTAACTAGCTTATTCATGCTAAGCCAATATGTGCTAGTAAAAGATTGTAAGCAATGTTATAATTTGGCCTTCTGTCGAAGTTGATTGTGAACGTAAGAAATGTAAGAAGTAGAACCTTAGTGGAAATGAGGATGAGGAGGCATATCCTAATTTTATCAGATAAACAGTTATAAAAGAAGTGACAATTGTAAATATAAATATATTTCAACAGAAGCGTAAATATAACTCATAGCTGCCAAGTGACGGAAACATGTATATTAAACACTAAAGAAAATATGTTAATGGAACTTTGAAAGTGAGCGCAGACCGCTTACGCGACTCGCGGCGAGAACGGCTGCAAACGACTTAGCCGTCGGCTATCGTCGGCATCACCAAGCTGAGCGTGTACGGTTGCCGACAAATCCAGTGAACACTTTTGGACCTTATTGCCATAGTTATAAAATCGATATGTGGTACTACGAATATGTCGGCGACCGTGCAAGGCGTACACTTTGAAAGATGTTCCCTGATAAGCATGTATGAAATAGGTAGTTAAAAGTATGATTTACTTTTTGAATAGTGCTAGCAGACATTCGAACTTGGTCCGCGGACCATATCTGCGTACCGAATCCGGTGTTGCTACACACGCACGGATTTGGTCCGGCAGACTCGACACTCGTATGTTCGATTTTCAGTGCTTGTATTTACAGTGTTTCTATTTACAGTGCTGTTTTTCAACAACGACGATGATTCCAGCAATAAATTGAAATCGTGCAGTGATACCAACTCTCAACAATATTTCTCCCCAAACTTAAGTTTCAGTTCAGGGTTACCCTTTAATTCGGCCCTGATTGGTTATACTATTTATAAGATTTACGCTGATTTTATTGGACTATGATTTTAGCCCAATTATAGTCCAATAAAATTAGCATAAATCTAGGTATAAGAGATAATAAGCTAGAAACTCTAAAAGCATGCGTTTATACACATAAAGACTTACGCGTAAATGATATAAAACTAACGTGTCACTCAATCCGATTACTCCTTATACATTTTAATACTCCGGGCTATATACACATATAAAAATTGATTTTTAAGGAGTAAACTTAAGAGTTTGATGATGAATTTGAAGATGATCGCCGGACGCGATCTACACACGCTCGGATTTGGTAGCGGAGCGGAGCGGACCATATCCGTGGTCCGCTCCGTACCGAATCCGTATGTGTGTTAGCACTTTATGATACATTAGATCACTGGAAATGTGCATTAATTTCTACAAGTGTGTTTTTCCTATCAAGGTAAGTAGTTAGTTACAGGCATGAATAATATAGCAAAACATAACTGTGTCATTTCGTATCAAATTCCATAAACTTAAATCTTCTTCTTATATATTAAATGGATTGTAATATCAATGTCTCGCTTTAGCTCGAGCTTTTTTATAGTGATATAGCTAATACATATTTATAGGTGCGTACTGCGTACGGAAATTTTATTGGAATGTAAAACAATTCTATTTCAGAAAAATCGGCCGGCCCCAGTCGGTGTACGTTATGTTGTTGAAATTGTAGAGGTATGTGGCTACCCACAAAAAGTTTGTAGGTAGTTAGGTAGCTGTCTATACCTATAGATTGTAGTTGTAGGTGTAGATGTAGGTGGTAGAAGTAGTTTTTGGTGTTAAATCTGTAGTGGTAGGTAGGGATGTAGGTAGGTGTAGCTGTAGGTGAAGGTGTAATTTTATTTTATTTATTCGAGTTCAAAGTTGAGATAGCGTGTTTGTGAGGCCAACTAGGTAGTAATTAGGTCATTACATATGAAATTGGCGTTTTGTAAAGGAGGTATATAAAGTCGTTTTTTTTTTTTAACATAATATAATTATTTAATCAAAGTATATACCATTGGTATCTATGCACTTTTGCCATCTCATAGGTAGTTCATTGATTCCTTTATTAAAAAAACTATTCGAACAGGAATCAATAAAATCTTTGCGCTTTGGACTGCCCCATCGGAGTAGAATTTTCTCCCTTGCAAGAAGTTATCTAAATTCGGAAAAAAATGGTAATCTGTTGGAGCAAGGTCCGGGGAGTACGGTGGATGTCTTAGACATTTCAATTGAAGCTCCTCTAATTTGGTAGCCGTCTGTGGTGGTGTGCAGTGTGTGGTCTTGCGTTGTCCTGAAGCAGCAGTGGCCTAGAGCGAATGACCAACCTCGGTTGTTTAGCAGCTAGCTTTTCCATCATGATTTGCAGTTGCTGGCAACAGACATCTACCGTAATCGTCTGGCCAGATTTAAGAAAGCTGTAGTAAACGACACCGGCACTAGTACACCAGACGCTCACAAGTAAATTTTTTTGAGTCAATTTTTGCTTGGGGCAGGCTTTGGCTGGGTTCGCCAGGGTTTAACCATTGCGATGAGCGTTTCCGATTATCGTACAGGATCCACTTTTCATCACACATTCGATTTAAAATCCCTTCATTATTGTGCCGGTTGAGTAATGTAACGCAGCAGTCGACGCGCGTTTGTCGGTTTGCTGCACTCAATTCATGAGGTACCCACCTTTCAAGCTTTTTCACCTTACCAATTTGCTTCAAGTGGATTACAAGTGGAAACTGTTTTACAGTTTTATCACTAAGACCGCAGCTTGCAGCTAACTCGGACGTGGTTTGCAATCCGCTTCCACAATAGCCTTCAATTCTTCATTATCAACTATTATATACCATTCATTATCGACGGCCGGAGACCACTCCGGCCGTCCACCAGCTTGTTCTGCAGGACAAAAATTTCTTGAACGAAAACGTTTGAACCTAAAACACACTGTTTTCTTTTGCGACACCGCCGCCACACACATTATTAATCCTTCGAGCCGTTGCAGCACTGGTGCCACATTGGAACTCGTACTCAAAATAATACGATATTTCATGTTTTCCATTTTGTAAAAAGAGTGACGCAAAGGAAAAAACCAAAAGAGGAAAAAACATATTAATTACGGTTTTAGAAACACAAATGCATGAGTAAATAGCGGTTTGAAATTGGAATTCCTAACCAAAGAAGATATATTTGAGATCAAAGTGGCCAGTACGACAAAACGGCAATTTCATATGTAAGGACCTAATATTATTGTATAATATTTTCACAGGCAGTAACAAGAGTTCCATTTGCTTCTTAAGGTCAGCTCACACCGAAATAAGACAATAAGCAACGCGGTGCTGCATTTTAAAATAGTGATTCCAAATTGAACTTTATTCAGTAGGTACACAAGAAGATACACGTTACATTGCAAGAGCGGCGCCGCGCTAGGCAGAGCGGTGCAGCTTGACATTCGAACTCTTTCGTTTCGGTGTGAACTGCTACCCTGTAACTGTGACGCTTGAAGTTAATCTACTACTTAATATAAATATCCTACTTTAAAAACTCATTGTACTGGAAAGTATCTAATTCTTTGCCGTATTTATTATATATATATATATATATATATATATATATATATATATATATATATATATATACTTTAAACGAGACGTTCTTGTATATAAATAATCGGTATCTCGATAACGGCTACAAGTATTACCATGATATTTAGTATGCAGGGAGTTTTGGGGGAGAAAAATCCATTTAGCTAGGTCCTATCCCTTAGAAACTGCGATTATTAAGCAATATGTTTTTTTATTTCGTCGTGCAACAATATATCAATAATTTCGATTCTCTTGCGTCAGACTGATTGGCTTGGTATGCGTACCTACGTATAATTTTTGCATTATTTAGAAATTCGGAATGTGGTGGGTTCGAATTCCGGTAAGATAAATATTTTTGTGAAACTTATTATTTCTTTTTATTTCATATATTTTATCGTTCTACTAAAACATCGAGCAAAGCTCGGTCTCCCAGGTACTATTTATTTTAAAAGTAAATATTTTGCGTTATTTAACATGTACCTATTGCAAATAAGGAAATGCAAAAATTTCAGCAGGCACTTCATAATATACTAAATAGCTTTTGTACTTTTCAGGCATAGTTAATTGCAACTAATAGGTACTTATATTTATTTTAAATTTGTAACGACATCTAAACTCTGAGAAGGCCTACAGTTGTTACTTCTGTTAAGTCTGCAAACTGAGTGCAAGTATTTGTCACTAATCACCGTGAAGGAGTTAACTAAGTACATCTTGTATGGCGTCGAATTAGTTACCATCGCCACTAAGGGCATTGTTTCAAAATCATACAAATTGTAGTAACGTAACTTCTTCACGGCGAGTAGTGACAAAAACTCGCACACATCACACTGTGGGGCTATCGCGAACAATTGACAAGTACGTGTTCGTCACGTTGTCGAAAGAGAATTGTATGAAAATTATGACAGCGCCCTGACCATTGACATCCGATAAAGTTACGAATGCGTACTTATCAATTGTTTGTGCTTTCCCCTCGCACCAGAACGCGTTAAACGTAATTCGAGGAGGCTGTAGCGGCAGCAGTAACAACGTTCACGATATTATTCCAGAGTATCATTTTACAAATCATCTAGCCGACTGTACACCGGACATCTGTAACGAGTACCGATATTGTAACTGAACCTGAAAATTTATTTATTAGGTATCGGGGCATCGGGGCCCTTCTCCCGCGGGTGGCTGAGGCGCGATGCGGCGATACGGGACACCGCTCATTCCCAACATAAATTCGGTGTGCGAATCGGGAATATTATTATTCAATCGTACGATCGAAGTTCGCGCGGGGGCCATAAGTCACCGCGACGAGCGCCGGCGGGGTCCGCAGGCCCACAGCGGTGGCGCACGAGCGCGATGGCATCGCGACCGCTAGCCGCCTGTGAAGGTCCACAACGTTACTTTATAGATTCTCTCCAACTTCCGCTGATGGTACTTTAATTTTATATTTCAACGACCTTTTACAGTTATGGAACTGGAAACCTTTACCTACTGCAACATTGTAACTACATATTTTTGTTACTACGTGCTTAATATTATCAGTATACGGGTAAAAGCTTCGCTCGGAGTTCTAGTAGATCAAAAGAATAAAATAAAAAGAATCACAAAAATATTTTTCTGACCGGGATTCGAACCCGAGACACCAATTTATTAACAACGCAAAAATTACATTAATAGAGTCAATATTAATAATATTGTTTCACGACGAAAGAGAAAAAATCTTATATAACTTGAAAATTTGCGGTTTCTCTGGGATAAGTAATAGACTGTATCGATTTTTTTGCCCTAAACCTCCAGCATATTAAATTTCATGGAAATACTTGCAGCCGTTTCTGAGATTCTGACTATACAAGAATTGCTCCTTTAAAGTATAAGACAACAAGAACATTTTCTTACACACATAAAGTTTTAATTGGAAGATGACAAGACGTGATCACAGTGATGACATTTTCCATAAAATCTCACAGTAATAACACATTGGATTTCTTGCACTATTTCCACTTTAATAAGAATTTTACATTAATTTTAATATATTACAAAAAAAAATATTCGGTTTCGAAAAATATTTTTTGCAATATATTTTATGACAGCCAAGGTTTATATCAACAGTTAAATCTAGAAAATTATTTTTTTTTGTTGGAAATAGGCAATAAAATTTTGAATTTTCTAGATTTAACTGTTGATATAAATTTAATATATCTAGGAAACCCATATACAGCGAAAACATTCTCCATGCGAACTCATGTCATCCACACCAACATAAACACGCTTCGTTTCATGCTTTTGTACACCGACTAATGAATGTACCCCTAGACGCAAACGATTTCAGGGCAGAACTAAACACCATTAAACATGTTGCCGTAAATAATGGCTACAAAAGTGAGTTGATTGACACAATTTTAAGAAGAGCGAGAAAGAAAATGACAGAAAAAATGCTGAGCAATCAGATGGAAGACAAAGAAAAAACAAAATACTTATTAAAGTGGAAATAGTGCAAGAAATCCTGTGTGTTATTACTGTGAAACATGAATTTTCACCAAGAACCTACATTACAATCAATAACTTTATGTATAAAAGGAGTTGTCCCCACCGACTGACATACAAACGCTCGCACAGCCGTAACTGCTAATAGTAGAAACGTCAAATTTGGACGGTAGTTTTAATTTACATTGTAGACGCGCACTAAGGGGGATTTTGAAAAATTACATCCTCAAAGGAGTGAAATAGGGGTTGAAAGTTTGTATGGTTATATTTTTTAATCTGCACTGAATTCGATGAAAATTAAAAATTAATCCTCAAAATAAGGGTTGTAGGCTTGTATGAAAAATATTTAAAATCTACCCCGATTTCCATGAAATTTAATATCCGAGGTATTAATAAAATTCATACAAACCCCCTAAAGGGTGAAATGGTGGTTTGTATACTGAAATGTCAACAACTAGTCGGCGGATTATGTTGAATTTTGGCACGCAGATAGTATTACGTGGAAATCCTTTAAAAAAGGATTTTTTGAAATACATACCCCACGGGGATAGCAATGCAATGGGGATCCACTCGGACGAAGTCGCGCGCTAAAGCTAGTAGATAATTATATAATTCATAAACAAGAAGATTCCTACCGGTGTTCTAATTAACCATATTCATGTTATATGTTTGAACATTCAAAGTGGGTTTAATGATCTTCAGAACTAATAACCATGATTTATATGTGAGAGCGAAGGGCCTGACTGACGCGTGCAGTCGCCCGAGATGTAGCCCGCTCATAAGTTAATACGATACCGATTGCCCTGTCATCAAACACTGAATTAACAAACTAGAAGTTATTACGCATATCTCATACTAACATCTGGCTACAAAATATAAATCCTATCTCAAAATAGTATTATATTTATTTGTCTGTGAATTGAAATCCGATGCCATCATTATAAGTTATCACCATGCGAAATGTGTCTTAAATCATAAATTTAATAATGCGTTATGGTTTTCATCGTAACTAACGCACCGTTAGGGAAAACGCAAAAATAGATAATCAAAAATTTAATTATAGAATTCACATTCGATTCGATCAAATTGATATTCAATAACTAAAAACTAATTTATGTGCCGATTTTGGACATAACATCCAATTATGCGTTGTAATGGATTATACAGGTGTTTACAACATGTCAAACTTAACAAGTCCGCAGCAAACATGATTTCTAGCGCTTTGTCTGGCACAAAACGGTTGTTTTCACATCATCATTCACTTTACATCTTTATATAACCATTATTTGAAATCATTTGTGCTATTATTTCAGAATTTATGCACGCGCACTGCTAACAAGCTGGCCATTCGGATGATAATGGAGTTTATCACTAAACCACGGCTACGTGAAATTGTTATGTGCTGTAAATTGCTACCTAGCACGTCATACATTTATTATCATTAATAACTATCCTACGCCCGAGAAAATTATTATGGCGATGTTTACGCGGCTGTTAGAAAGCGAAAGAAAATTTGGGTTGACATAACACAAACGGCAACAAATGTGTGAGCACTGCATAAAATGGTTCTAAATGTTTGCGTTAAACTTATGAATTCCTAAGAAATTTTTTCATAGATTAATTTTTCTAAGTTTATTGTTTCACAATCTACCGATAAGTGTCACATAGCTTATATGTATGTTTTGTCTCTGACGCTTGATATAAAGTAAGATAAATTTCCGAATAAGCTACTCGACACTTATTTGAAGATTGTGAAACAGGTCCTAAAACAAAGACCACGTTATTGTTCAAAATAAACTTTAGTAATTACACGTTTTTAGACTCGTTAGTCGTTGCAGACATTGCCTTGTATAATTTCATGTATTGCTGAGACAGCCGTGTTACGTGTACTTAATGTGTATCATGTATGTTTTATATTGCCAAGCACACCTTTGGCATAAGACTGTGAACAGGTCTAGGTAAGGTATGGCCAAAATAACTCCAAGAATATACATCAGTAATGCTATTTTCAACGAACTATTTAAATTCAAGAAAGAAAAAATAAAAGCGAAAGCAATTGCTACTAATCCTTTCTCATACATAGTTTAAAAAGTTCAAGTCACAAAACGTAATTAACACCGACAAAATAAATGTGCAGCCACGTACACGGACACTCTACATGTGATAAATCTTTCGGAAAACTTTACTCAACCAGACGGCTGACACCATCCGGTTGTGAATGTACTAGGGTATTAAATCGCACCTAATGCTAGTTCTAGAAATGTGTTTTTATTTTTGTTTTAATAAATTATTCCTTAAAATAATTTAATTTTTTAACCATTACTTAATTTAAAAAAAAAGTCAGGCATTTAAAAATATTATTTGTTAATGATTGTGCCAGCAACGACATAATCTTTACCTGACTACGGCGAAGCCAAAAGGAAGTAGATTTTAGCAGTCTATGTATGTATGTATGTTTTTTCCACCGTAGCGCCTTAACTACTAGTTTGATTTCAATAAATAAGGTTTTAATAGATTAATAATAATATCCCGGGTAATTAAACGTAGTAGTGATATATATTTTTTAATTCTAGTTTATTAACAAATAAAAATTTGACATATTGTTAGATGAGGCAAAATGGTCTATGGGTTTGCCAGGCAAATGATTACCAATGCCATACAAAAAATATATTGTTTCCCTGTGTTCCCTAGGCTAAGGCCTAGAAATAAAAAAATTGTGCCCCTCTTGCTCCAACGAACCTGAATCTTTTTCATTTACAAAGTAAGTCTTCATGTTTCAATGCATTTAATGTGATTTCAAAACATTAATCGCGCGAAAAACTACTAAGTCCAAAATAGTTTACAAAATTTAATTCGCAATTCCCTGAGATATTAAAAATAATTACTGGAGTAAGGTAAGGGCTTACGCCTGGGATTATGCCTTGTATTTTTCGTTTTAGAATATTATTAAGTCATGATTACGACATTTAAGATGGAGATTAAAATCATTAAGCCGGCGACAGCGTCAACAACTTCGATTAGTATTAAAGCTAGGGTACCAGAGACATATTAATTCTAAATTTATCCTCACTATCGCCATAGCAAAGGAACTGGCTTCCTGTCTTAAAAGAGGGTCGAAGGATAAACACGAAGCTCACGATAAAATAATATAAATTTGACACGATCCACTTTTAATTTCTCGATTCTAGTTCTCACGTAAAAAAGTGGGATTAAAAGGAAATGTATTATTGACACCATTACATGCAAATGAATAAACTTGAAGTGTCTATTTGTATTTTTAATTAACAGCTTTTCACTTAATGCATGTGAAAGTATATACCAGAGGAGTTCCAATAAAAAAAAACATAATTTAAAATTTTTGTCTGTCCGTCTGTCTGTCTGTTCCCGCTACGGCTCTGAAACGTCTGGACTGACACACAGGTTTTCCACTGGCAGATGCTGAGGATATAAGGTGTAACTTAGGGTACTTTTATCTTAGGGTTCCGTTTAAAAAATAGTTTTCCATTTCGGCTAGTTCTACGCAAAAGAAGTTGCGGGCACCAGCTAGTTACAAATAAATAAATAATGTAAGAACTTCATTAACTTAGTTCGCTTTATTAACTGGCAGTGGTCGGTAGGATTTAATAGATTCTCTAACCGCCAGAACACTGCTCAGTGCACAATACTTCCATACAAATAGCTGACGAAGATTATTTAGTACCTATGGGATAACACAGTGGAGCAACAGTGTAATACAGACGTCAGCTCGTGTAACACTTATGTTCTGTGACTACTTAGCACTTAGTAAGTACCCGTTAGCTCGGGCCAATATCTCAGCAATCAAAATTACTCACCTGTCAAAATAGATTTGTTTTTATTTTGTAGTACACTGGCCCTTGGAATGTTTCACGCCAACGGTAAAACAGTGCAAGATTTTGTAATTTAAGCTACTTGATCAACATAAGCCAATTCAAAGTCATTAATATTCGAGGCAAAGGTTCTTTAGCGATTTGTTTTATAATTTTCAATTAAATCATGGAGATAAGTATTTAATAAGCTTGGTTGATCTTTTTTTCAAACTTTTTTTTTTAACAAAAATGTGAAATCATGCAAGCAATGTGAAATGTGGGTATCCTTTAGACAAAGATCGATCCTAGAAAGGTCAGTGGTTTACATCCGTGGCGGATGATATTTACGAGAGCCAGTAACCGTTTAACGATAGGCGAGTAACCTCCGCTAATTCTGACTAATCCTATTCAAACGGCACTTTGGTATCAATCTTATAGCTTGACCTTTAGCTTGGTTCATCCCTATTATTAGTATTATGGTTAATAATATATCCGAGGCACAATACGGAAAAATCAATACAAAGAACACATTATCACCACCATTAGGCGTAATTATTAAAACTTCCAATTTCGATTGTGGTTTTGACCATTAACCTGCGATATTGTTTGCGAATGCGTCTTTATGGTCAGCATGAAAGTGATCCTTACCTAGTGTGAAAATATTTTTTCAATTGTGACGGCAGTATTTGAAGTCAAGATTATGTAAGTATCCTCCAAAACATTTGGATAAAGATGTCTGAATAGTGGAAACCCCAAAGGGAGATCTCCGACCGAGTTGCTATGCTCGGTTAGGCCGAAGCACACTGTAGTAGTTTCCGGATGTTGTAGGTACCTATATATTATAGCGCCGAACTGTGAAAACTTCGATAGCGCGATTCAGGATCGTGGCGCTAATTGGTCCGCCGCAAGGATAACAACTCATATTTGCGTAAATTTGAACATTAACTTTTCTACCCGACTGCGCCAGAAGGAGGGTTATGTATTTCGTATGAATATATCTTTGGGACGCTCTAAATTCTAAACAGCTTATCGCTTTTCATCCTGAGAGGTATCATAGGATTCGTCTTAGTCGTGAGAGTGACACTGGAACCATTAAAAATTATTTGAAGCAGACGGTTTTTTTTTATTTGACCGTTTAATTTACTGGCTTATGAAAATCATGCGACAAGTCATCAATATCAATTACGTTACCAGTTGCGTTTACAACGTAATGTTCGGAGCAACAAGGTGTAAAAACGGCAATTGAGAATGTCGTGCGTTAAACGGAGCCTGACCGGCTAGCAACATTGACTTATGCTACAATACGACCGAATAGTAAATCAGTTACGCCACAGCACTAAAATAGCCGGTGAAGCTAACGCGGGTTAGGCGCCGCTGAGCACGGACTCACAGAAGGGATGACTTCCATGAACTCGCCTGTATAAAATATGAGCACCCCGCGCCGACTGTAGCGGAGGCGCAAACTTATAGACTGAGATCCCAGACTACCTGACTACTCTTATATTGTTACTGATAAAATGTATATTATATTGTATGCATACCCGCTAGATTGTGCCGTGGGCCAATTTTAAAGTTTCAAGGCGCTAAAGTTGCGGAAAATTGACTTTACCTTCATTCTGATAAAGTGTCAGTCTTATTTTTTAGGTTAGTAGGTAGCTTAATAGGTTTTAGAATAACGTAAAAATATAAAACTTATTAAAGCAGTTTTTCTCTAAAATAACTATTATCAGAATTCCTTGCTAGCCCATGACCATTATCCTGAAATATGAAATTACAATTTACATTTAGAGAATAGAACACATTTGTCACTTCTTAACTTCCTAAAGTCTATAGTAAATATGCTCTTAATACACTCTTTGCACCAGCCAAATTTGGAGAAATTTTATATCATAATCAAATAACCCAGCTCATTGGAATGATCCTAATTCTCCAATTATCCTACGACATTTACACTAATACTAGAATATGATTTTAATTTTATCAGTAAGAATATTATAAAGGTAGTCTGGCGGGCCTGGGATCTTCGTCCATAATAGAGAGATCTCAATAATATACTATGTACTATATCAGAGTGAGCATTTACACAGGATAAAGTTTATATCATTCATAAACTAGTCATACTTTAGCGTAAAACGTGATCATGGATATAGCATAGCAATAGGTTCAAATCATTATTATTATCAACGGCTGTATTCATCCAGCTCACCTCTCTTTGCCTAATACTCATCATAATTGAAGATAGATGATTACAGCCCTGAATATCTGGCCCACGGTACGGTCTGTAACTTAAAATACATGCACAATGCGCATGTTACATGAATAGTATTATAATGAATTTGCGAGAAATATTCAAATGCCAGAACTTTAGTTGAAACACATTTATTAAAACAAACTTGTAAGCATTTCCTTTATTAGCCCTAGCTGCGATTTCAACATAAATTACCTCTGCAATACTTGCTAAAACATACTACAAGTACTACTGCACATTAGGTGCGGTGGTATTTTAATAGTTCTATTACTGCTGTCTTATGGGGGGATATACATGGGTCGATTTTCGATGCACGATTTCCACCGCACGGCGAAAATCGACTGTGTAAATGACAATTCAGCCAGACAATTTGCCAAGCGACTCGCCGCACTATGCAAAATGGTAGAACATCGGCAGATCAAAAATCGTTTTTACGAATGTCGATACTGGCTCACTTTTTTCTTTTTTTAATAGTATTTAATAAAGAGTGGAACTTTAATATTATGTAGTGATTTTGATAAAATTCAATTTGTAATATACTTTTTTAATACGACAAAGTTCAATTCCAAAAAAATGTCTATTTGAGGACTGTTCGCTTCAATACTTTAAAATTATTTTTTTACAAAAATTTGTGAGAACGGATAAAGAGTGTTATACATTTTTAAAAAGCCCATTTTGTGTAGATTTTTAAGCAATTATAATATTGTAGTTTTTATGATTATATTTCTATAAAAAAACTTAACAATGAGTGAGGGGAAAAAAATACGGTTTTCTATACTATATGCGTCCTAAGAAGATATGCGTGACAGATAATAATTGACAATCGTAGTGAAGTTACCTAACGAAAATTAATCGATTGTTTAAAATATCGAATTAGTTCGTAAAGGAAATGAAATCGGAATTATCGATTTTAGATTTGTGAATTAAATTGCTAAGAAATGGGTAATTTGTAAATAAATAATAATAAAAGAATAAAAACTATTCAAATCGTTTATTTTCTTATTCACTGCAGTCGGATATCGATGATTGCAAGCTCGTTTCGGAATCGGAAACAAAAACAATAACAAAAAACTCAACAAAAAACAATAACAAAAGTCAAAATCAACAAAAACTCAAAGCAGACGCAACGAAAACATAAATCGCATACCTACAAGGCAGATGCACTCGTCAGTACGAGTGCATCTGCCTTGTAGGTATGCGATTTATGTTTTCGTTGCGTCTGCTTTGTCAGTACATTTCCGAGTTGCAATACGATCACAAGATGGCCGCTCCTATTCATCGATTTGATGTCGATTCAACAATGTCAATCTCTATTGACAGAAGTTCCGTTACATGCATCTGCCATTTTTATGACATATTTTCTTAATTTAATTTCATATTTATATTTCACAGTTATTATAAGATATCAGAGTTAATAATAAGAATAATAGCAGTTTACTTTATAATTAAAGAAATATTATTTTTTGTCAATGGAATATAATTTATTTCGTTTGCTTTTTTTTTGTTTTCTTGTAAGAAGTTTGCGTAGCAAGGAATATAAGAACTGTCACCCATATCATCATACGACGCACGAAGTATAATTTCATCGTGACTTTTGACAGTTACCGATGTGTCCCGATGCTTAAGATTTGATGTTGCTTTGTAGTGTAGATATTAATGAATAACATTAATAAAAATTAGCTGCGGAACGTGCGGTTTCTGAAGTTATCGTGAATAGTATGACACCAGTCAGGAAACAAAAAACCTCTGGTGCAATGGTAAATGCTGAAAAATTTGGCAATTATGCTATGGAAACTGCCAGGATCCATGTGAACAATTCTGATTAGTATTATATGTCATCTTCAGTACATAAAATTTTCATTCACAATGAAATATATATTTTGCTGTACTTCCTATTGGCCAACTTTCCAAACATGCGCAAGAATCTCGCAATAAGGATTACAAAAATTTCGTCTACATCATGCCAGGAAGTGGATGTATTTCATACTCTTCTCCACACATCATATCCATACATTTCCAGTCTGAGGAAAACTTTTTGTCCAGTCGAAACTGATTTTCGTGTCAAATAGAGAAAACTGGTCCTACAACTATTGGTTGTACCTTGTTGAATTCGGTTTTTTTTTTATTTTATACAGTTTTATCTTGATAAGTATGTATATAAAAAGGGCTCAACGAAGACAAAATTATTAACTCCAATTATTTCAACACTTTTCACTTTTCAGTTTACATAAAGACAAGAGTTCGAGATTTTGTCGATTATTATAAATCGTCTAACTTATTGAAAAAAAAATATGATTATTTTTCATTAAAACTCAATTCTTTCAGAAAATCAAAAATAATCAAGCATCTATCTTGAAAAATAGAGTTATCGATTTTTGAACTGAAACAGACCGCGATTTTCCATAGTGCGCCGAACGGCGAAAATCGACGATGTAAATCCCGCATTACTGTCTTGGTACTAATAGCACTGAGTAGATAATATATAGGTATACCTACGTACAGAGAAACATCTTTCATACAACGATCCAAATCGATCCAAATTTTAAAATTTTGACGTCCCCTTCAATAGCCCACAATTTTTCTACACAATCCTGGACACATCGTATGCTTGTAGTAGTACAATCAAATCGAAAGCTGTTTATCTGTTCCTCTTTTCTTAATCTATGCTAATAGTGTACATATTTCATCACAAGCTTCACTTGTACGAAAGCTCGTACCGATTCAGTTGGAGCAAGTCGTTAAGAGATGAAATTAAATACTGTAATTGTAGGGTTATAATATTTTATTATTAATAGCCAGACCACCCATTAAGTTATTTAAATTTTACATTCGTAAATACTATTTTGCTATACTATACTCAATAATAAAAACTTGAGAGGTGTCAAGGGACACCCGGATGGAACGAAGTTATTATATATATATATATACTGAGTAATAACATCAAGTGCTCTTCCGTCCCAACGCTCGCATACCTAAGGCCCGGCTAGCTAGTCACAATATGTAACAGTCATAACAGTCACAATGTGTATTTGCAAAATTCTACATTATTGTCAAGGTGATAAGGTCGTTTTTTGTATCATTCTTAATATTCGTTATTACATTGTGATTTCGAGTGGCAAAAAGCGTCGTGCCAATTCAATCCGTCTAGCCCCAATACAATTCGCAACGCGCCATAAGGAACTTTGTTCCAATAATAAATATTATCGTCGAGATTTTGTTATTCTATGTTGCATCTTTCGAGTACACATTATTAGAAGCTACTCATCTTATACTTTAAACGAAACAATTTGTATATATATATATATATATATATATATATATATATATATATATATATATATATATATATATATATATATATATATATATATATATATACATATATATATATATACATATATATATATATAATCGGTTTCTCGAAAACGGCTACATGTTTTACCATGAAATTTAGTATGCAGAATGATAATTGATAATCAATAAAAAAAAAATATATATATAATATCAATAATCAATTAATTAATTAATTAATTAATGTATTTTTTTAGTTTTATTTATGTATATTTTTTATTTTGGGAGTTTTGGGGGAGAAAAATCGATCTAACTAGGTCTTATCCTGTGTTTTTTTCTTTTGTCGTGCAACACTCCTACTAATATTATAATTAAAACATAGGCTACTTTTTATCCCGGAAAAGCACATTATTCCCGCGGGATACCCGATTCTATATTTACGCGGGCGGAGCCGCGGGCAACAGCTAGTATATCAATAATTTCGGCTCTATTATGTCAGTCCGATTGGCAGATTGGTATGCTTATGTATAATTTTTGCTTTGTTTGAAAATTCCTAATGTAGTGGGTTCGAATCCCGGTCAGGTAAACATTTATGTGATTCTTTTTATTTTTTTATTTACACTAATACTAGAATATGATTTTAATTTTATCAGTAAGAATATTATAAAGGTAGTCTGGCGGGCCTGGGATCTTCGTCCATAATAGAGAGATCTCAATAATATACTATGTACTATATCAGAGTGAGCATTTACACAGGATAAAGTTTATATCATTCATAAACTAGTCATACTTTAGCGTAAAACGTGATCATGGATATAGCATAGCAATAGGTTCAAATCATTATTATTATCAACGGCTGTATTCATCCAGCTCACCTCTCTTTGCCTAATACTCATCATAATTGAAGATAGATGATTACAGCCCTGAATATCTGGCCCACGGTACGGTCTGTAACTTAAAATACATGCACAATGCGCATGTTACATGAATAGTATTATAATGAATTTGCGAGAAATATTCAAATGCCAGAACTTTAGTTGAAACACATTTATTAAAACAAACTTGTAAGCATTTCCTTTATTAGCCCTAGCTGCGATTTCAACATAAATTACCTCTGCAATACTTGCTAAAACATACTACAAGTACTACTGCACATTAGGTGCGGTGGTATTTTAATAGTTCTATTACTGCTGTCTTATGGGGGGATATACATGGGTCGATTTTCGATGCACGATTTCCACCGCACGGCGAAAATCGACTGTGTAAATGACAATTCAGCCAGACAATTTGCCAAGCGACTCGCCGCACTATGCAAAATGGTAGAACATCGGCAGATCAAAAATCGTTTTTACGAATGTCGATACTGGCTCACTTTTTTCTTTTTTTAATAGTATTTAATAAAGAGTGGAACTTTAATATTATGTAGTGATTTTGATAAAATTCAATTTGTAATATACTTTTTTAATACGACAAAGTTCAATTCCAAAAAAATGTCTATTTGAGGACTGTTCGCTTCAATACTTTAAAATTATTTTTTTACAAAAATTTGTGAGAACGGATAAAGAGTGTTATACATTTTTAAAAAGCCCATTTTGTGTAGATTTTTAAGCAATTATAATATTGTAGTTTTTATGATTATATTTCTATAAAAAAACTTAACAATGAGTGAGGGGAAAAAAATACGGTTTTCTATACTATATGCGTCCTAAGAAGATATGCGTGACAGATAATAATTGACAATCGTAGTGAAGTTACCTAACGAAAATTAATCGATTGTTTAAAATATCGAATTAGTTCGTAAAGGAAATGAAATCGGAATTATCGATTTTAGATTTGTGAATTAAATTGCTAAGAAATGGGTAATTTGTAAATAAATAATAATAAAAGAATAAAAACTATTCAAATCGTTTATTTTCTTATTCACTGCAGTCGGATATCGATGATTGCAAGCTCGTTTCGGAATCGGAAACAAAAACAATAACAAAAAACTCAACAAAAAACAATAACAAAAGTCAAAATCAACAAAAACTCAAAGCAGACGCAACGAAAACATAAATCGCATACCTACAAGGCAGATGCACTCGTCAGTACGAGTGCATCTGCCTTGTAGGTATGCGATTTATGTTTTCGTTGCGTCTGCTTTGTCAGTACATTTCCGAGTTGCAATACGATCACAAGATGGCCGCTCCTATTCATCGATTTGATGTCGATTCAACAATGTCAATCTCTATTGACAGAAGTTCCGTTACATGCATCTGCCATTTTTATGACATATTTTCTTAATTTAATTTCATATTTATATTTCACAGTTATTATAAGATATCAGAGTTAATAATAAGAATAATAGCAGTTTACTTTATAATTAAAGAAATATTATTTTTTGTCAATGGAATATAATTTATTTCGTTTGCTTTTTTTTTGTTTTCTTGTAAGAAGTTTGCGTAGCAAGGAATATAAGAACTGTCACCCATATCATCATACGACGCACGAAGTATAATTTCATCGTGACTTTTGACAGTTACCGATGTGTCCCGATGCTTAAGATTTGATGTTGCTTTGTAGTGTAGATATTAATGAATAACATTAATAAAAATTAGCTGCGGAACGTGCGGTTTCTGAAGTTATCGTGAATAGTATGACACCAGTCAGGAAACAAAAAACCTCTGGTGCAATGGTAAATGCTGAAAAATTTGGCAATTATGCTATGGAAACTGCCAGGATCCATGTGAACAATTCTGATTAGTATTATATGTCATCTTCAGTACATAAAATTTTCATTCACAATGAAATATATATTTTGCTGTACTTCCTATTGGCCAACTTTCCAAACATGCGCAAGAATCTCGCAATAAGGATTACAAAAATTTCGTCTACATCATGCCAGGAAGTGGATGTATTTCATACTCTTCTCCACACATCATATCCATACATTTCCAGTCTGAGGAAAACTTTTTGTCCAGTCGAAACTGATTTTCGTGTCAAATAGAGAAAACTGGTCCTACAACTATTGGTTGTACCTTGTTGAATTCGGTTTTTTTTTTATTTTATACAGTTTTATCTTGATAAGTATGTATATAAAAAGGGCTCAACGAAGACAAAATTATTAACTCCAATTATTTCAACACTTTTCACTTTTCAGTTTACATAAAGACAAGAGTTCGAGATTTTGTCGATTATTATAAATCGTCTAACTTATTGAAAAAAAAATATGATTATTTTTCATTAAAACTCAATTCTTTCAGAAAATCAAAAATAATCAAGCATCTATCTTGAAAAATAGAGTTATCGATTTTTGAACTGAAACAGACCGCGATTTTCCATAGTGCGCCGAACGGCGAAAATCGACGATGTAAATCCCGCATTACTGTCTTGGTACTAATAGCACTGAGTAGATAATATATAGGTATACCTACGTACAGAGAAACATCTTTCATACAACGATCCAAATCGATCCAAATTTTAAAATTTTGACGTCCCCTTCAATAGCCCACAATTTTTCTACACAATCCTGGACACATCGTATGCTTGTAGTAGTACAATCAAATCGAAAGCTGTTTATCTGTTCCTCTTTTCTTAATCTATGCTAATAGTGTACATATTTCATCACAAGCTTCACTTGTACGAAAGCTCGTACCGATTCAGTTGGAGCAAGTCGTTAAGAGATGAAATTAAATACTGTAATTGTAGGGTTATAATATTTTATTATTAATAGCCAGACCACCCATTAAGTTATTTAAATTTTACATTCGTAAATACTATTTTGCTATACTATACTCAATAATAAAAACTTGAGAGGTGTCAAGGGACACCCGGATGGAACGAAGTTATTATATATATATATATACTGAGTAATAACATCAAGTGCTCTTCCGTCCCAACGCTCGCATACCTAAGGCCCGGCTAGCTAGTCACAATATGTAACAGTCATAACAGTCACAATGTGTATTTGCAAAATTCTACATTATTGTCAAGGTGATAAGGTCGTTTTTTGTATCATTCTTAATATTCGTTATTACATTGTGATTTCGAGTGGCAAAAAGCGTCGTGCCAATTCAATCCGTCTAGCCCCAATACAATTCGCAACGCGCCATAAGGAACTTTGTTCCAATAATAAATATTATCGTCGAGATTTTGTTATTCTATGTTGCATCTTTCGAGTACACATTATTAGAAGCTACTCATCTTATACTTTAAACGAAACAATTTGTATATATATATATATATATATATATATATATATATATATATATATATATATATATATATATATATATATATATATATATATATATATACATATATATATATATACATATATATATATATAATCGGTTTCTCGAAAACGGCTACATGTTTTACCATGAAATTTAGTATGCAGAATGATAATTGATAATCAATAAAAAAAAAATATATATATAATATCAATAATCAATTAATTAATTAATTAATTAATGTATTTTTTTAGTTTTATTTATGTATATTTTTTATTTTGGGAGTTTTGGGGGAGAAAAATCGATCTAACTAGGTCTTATCCTGTGTTTTTTTCTTTTGTCGTGCAACACTCCTACTAATATTATAATTAAAACATAGGCTACTTTTTATCCCGGAAAAGCACATTATTCCCGCGGGATACCCGATTCTATATTTACGCGGGCGGAGCCGCGGGCAACAGCTAGTATATCAATAATTTCGGCTCTATTATGTCAGTCCGATTGGCAGATTGGTATGCTTATGTATAATTTTTGCTTTGTTTGAAAATTCCTAATGTAGTGGGTTCGAATCCCGGTCAGGTAAACATTTATGTGATTCTTTTTATTTTTTTAAATTTATCCGAACTCCGAGCGAAGCACGGTTTACCCAGGTACTAGTCATATTGAAAGGTATCTGCGTGTCACAATGACGCCGTTGTCGGTAGCTAATGAAGCTCTTAATTCACACGGAACATGTAAAAACTAAATCGATGATTCTTTATCAACACAAAAGGTCATGAGATATTGCCACGTCCTATTGGGCTTCTGATGGCTAATTGATGTAAAAGTGGATTGTTTGCATTCTTAATAGATATACCATCATGAAATATTCATTCGACTAAGTCTATCGACGCATTTGTGGTCATTTAAAGTTTACACAAGATCAAAATCCTTGGGAAAAGTGAGACACGTGTATTTTTGTTCGTAAGTTCACACTGCATTGGTAACCGTTATTGTATCTAAATGACTCGTTTATTGATTGCATATAAATGTAACAAATAAGTTTTACGTTAACAAATATTTATTGCTGACAAGTATAGTTTACTAGAATTTCTTTAGATTTCATCTAAAGCGATATTTATTGCTTTATTATTTTAATAGTAGGCAAGACATGACATTATAACTTATCAACCATATACGGTGGGCATATAATATTACGCCAAGATTAATGGATGCTTATCGTGAAAAATAGCATATATCCGCCTCATCAGTTCGTCCATTTGGAGGTTCAATTTCATCGACAGCTCGGATATACGATGTTGCGACACCCATATGTTGCGGACAAACGTGCTCGTACTGAATTCCCGTTACACCAGAAATAATAACCGCCGTCCAACGCGCTTCTAAATAGTGAAAAATGATCATAGATTATGAGGCCGCTTATGATCCCGACATTACAATTTGTATATGTATAATTATATCCCGCATCACTTGTTTCGGTACATGTTATTACGGTATGCCAACGCAGTAGATTTATGGGACCACGCTAAACAGTTATCGATACATATTTTAATTACTCGATACGAGCAATCTATTACATTCCGCCATATGTATGTCTAGTCGGCGAACGTTTATTTTTTTTTTCACGAAAACTATGTGGTCTAACTAAATGGTCTAACCATGAACGTTGGGATTACGATCGAGAAACGTTGGCAGCTTAATTAAAGGCACACGGTCTTATTAGATCGCAACGAAAAGGAAAAAAAAAGATCGAGAGAAACGAAACTATACGGATCGGTAATGAGAGGAAAGAAGTAAGGGAAAGATGTGGCGGGCAGCAGCTGCAAAGGCTTCGGGGAGGATAGCGTGAGAAATAAGCTTCAAGACGCTGCCAAAGCGTGCGCACCCAATTCCTAATGCAAATGCGCAGCCATCCTCCAACAGCACCGCGCCTCATCGAAGCATCGCCGCGCGCGCTGCCTACTATCGTTACCGTCATTGAGTATAGAGCTCAAAATCGCATCGATCAAACTTCCACGGGCCCTGTTATGAGAGTTAATCGGGGGGTAAATGCACGTTTTAGTGGTTTATCGGCGGCATTAGGGACGGTCTAGCCGATGTCTTGGCTTTTTACGATGGTACACAACAATAGGGTTTAACAACGACAATGTAATGGTAACGACCATCATTCGCCATTATTACTCGTGTGCTGCAGACTCAGCAGTCGCGCTGTTGTTGTTTATAATTATGTGCAATAATCGTATCTGCGGGGAAATATTTATGAGTCTAATACACTTTGCTTGAGGATACTGAACTCTACAAACGAATCGTGTCATCTTTTATTCAAATATTATTATGCAACCTTTAATAAGTAAACAACCTCCAGTAAGTTAAATTACAGATATTATTGAGAATATTCAGTAAATCATTCGGTCTGTTATTATTAAGTAGGAAATTAATTGATGAATATTTTTTTGTGTGTGTCAACCGTCGATACATCAAAAACAATGCAAAAAATGTAGTAAGTTCGTGCGCGGGTCCGTGTCCGTCACTGGCTAGCGGTGGTGATGTTGAAATTAAAAAGGTGTTCAGTGCAGATTGAATCCGACAGTCGCGTTCATATTGGAATTACAAGCGTTTAATCGCGGAGAAAGAGCGCGTTACGACGGCGCGGCGCGGCGCGGGCGACGTCGACAATGCGCCGTCATGCTTAACGTCCTCCGCCCGATCACGACCGCGACATTGGAAATCAATAAATGATTTAGCCACCGCGCCGCGTGCGAACCTGATTAGACACGATAGTGCCTCCGCATCTTCGCCGAAATCTCGGGGGTCGCAGTGCAATGGGTTATCTTGTATCGCCCGATATCGCTAAATGTTAACGTTTGTGCGGATTATACCTAGCGGTGTTTATTGATTTCACATTTCTAATGGCTGGTTAACTCGTATTGCGTCAGATTATTAATACAGCGTTTACAAGCTGTATTTTTTTTTAAATAACTTTCACTAGAGCGTTTGCGATGAAATATAGAACATTATAAACTATAACACCCAAGTCCGACACAAGACTGTAACACAAAAATTATTGTCAATATGATTACCATAATATAATGGTGTAAAGCGACACAATATTAATGATTTTATAAAGCTCCTTGTACTTTAAATATTTCGAGGCAAATATTGAACGAATTTATAAAGAGCTTACTTAAGAATTATGTTGCTGCAACTGCTAGAAATGTTATTTACATATCAGATTGACTGCATAATAATAAATGAAGTGTTTCATCTGAGTTAGCATAAAAATTATGACGTCTAATTCTAAACCTCCTGGCAGCTCATACGTTGTATCACGCAGAGAGCTCACATACAGCTCAGATAGGAAGCCTGGGTAGTAATTATTATGACCTCCCGCTAGAAATTGATAAGTCATGCCTGTCGGTAGTTCCAGATATGATTGGAAAATATCGCATTTATTTTATTCTTGACATGTCCCGAGCCCTCAGGTTTCGTGTAGCCATCATGTTTTAGTACTCGTAACTCGACAGTCGAGGAGCTTTTATTTTGCGTTATAGTTACTAGCGTAATTTACGAAAAAGATTAATTTTATACGTGGGTGTACTATTCGACAGATGTAGGGGCGCTATACAAACAGATTTCAGTAAATTGAAATGAGTTTGAAGGTATGTCTTTACGGTTTACGCTACGGAGTTTTTTTTTTATAATTTTCGGCTGTACGGGTATGCGGTCTGACCCAAATATATAGAATCTTGGGCGTAAAACGGACAGTAGGCGTGGTTAGATTCGTGGAGAGTGACATGATAATGATACGCTTTGCGCACAATTATTTGGTCAACTCGTACTACAATAATTGTGGTCTTACAATCAAGTAGGCTGTGTTCTTGAATTTCATACTATGATAAACATATTGACTTTTCTATCGACAACTATGTTCTGTAAATTGTAAACAGCTAATCTGAAATTGATAATTAATTATGACGTAAATCACAAAGTTCTAAGGAATCGCACTATCCATAAATTCTTTTAAGTATGTACGATAAGTATACATTATTATCGAACAAGTCGTTATCTATGATGCAATGAAGCAGAATACCTCGTCTTCGGAAGGATAAGAGTGTCGTTAATGTCGGTTATACGGCCGTCGATTAGTGTTAAGTTTCCTTATAAGCCTAGATGCGAGTTTTGAAATGCGGATGTGAAATTTTACTTTTTAATTACTTATCCTTTTTACTTCTTTTTAACAACTTAAATAAAAATAAAAATTGATAAATTGAATAAAAAGCCATCCCTTATTTTACTTTGCTTTCATCGTTGTATAAAGATTTAAGTCTTTGACTACAGTTTTTCGATAAATCAAGTGTTGTTAAACGTTGTATTGGCGATATTATTTGCGAATACCTGTCATGGTTATTTATTTATAGCCTATTTTCGGGATTATTGACGCCGGTTTACTTATGAGTGTTATCAAGATAATTTTGTCACGCTTCTCTAGCTGGCTTGTTTCTCTTTCTGTTGGAGAAAACACGTTAAGATCTTTAATGTTTGACCTTTTCCCTTCTGCCATCGTAATGAGGTTATCGAGATTATTTACTTTATTATAGGTGGGATAAAAATATTAATATACAGCTTAGAAAAAAGGTCACACAATAAATGTTTTCGTACTTTGTAAAAAGTAGGAAGGCCACGGTTATAACATATGATCTTCTGAAGATATCCGAGAAGAATCGTAAAACTTTTTTATACGGGAGCGAAAAAAACATTAGCTTTCTTTGCACAGATGTTGGTTTTAGACATATGTATTCGTAATCACGACGTCATTATACATATTGATGGACATACTGGTCGAGACCCGTGCCGCATTTTATTCAATAAAATATTTTAAGTACATTTATAAGATTAGATTACGTTAGAGCTGTAAACAAACTATCTATATCTATATTTTAATAATGAGAGAAGAGCTTAATATGTGAAATAAATTAAAATTAACGTACAGTATAAAATTTCCTAGACTTTTAAGTCTTGAGGTAGGAACGTACCAACTAGCATCACAATTTTACAATAGAAACATTATTTAAGATAAGAATAGTTATAAGTAATTTGTTATGTAGTTTTAAATTTTAAATATATTATATGATATTTATATTATTTTATTGTTTGCTTGTTTCATTTTAAACTCAGCTGTAAAGAAATAAACTTTTCATAAGGGCCTATTTCACAATCTACGGATAAGTATCCGATAGCTTATATGTACGTTTTGTCTCTGTCGCTCGATATAAAGTAGCGACAAAGCTTCCGAATAACTTATCCGACACTTATCAGAAGATTGTGAAACAGGCTCTTAGAATTATAAACTTATAAATTACGATGCAGTGATAAAATAATGATACAAAAATTTAAATTGCAGACTAGTGTTGAACATTGTTGAAGCAACATCTCAAGTATTAAGTCGCGGACACCTACGGTTCACCACTTTTGAACCTTATTGCCATAGCAATTTGGTAGCTTTGTGTTACACGGGGTATATTCTTAAACAGCTTCCGTGGTCTAGTGGTTAGAGCTTGGCTCTCGACTCGGAGGTCGTGGGTTCGATTCCCGCATTGGAACAACAAAAATGTTGGTTCCAACTTTCGTTAGGACAATGCAGGCTGATCACCTGATTGTCTGACAAGAAAGATGATCCATGCGTCGGATGGGCATGTAAAAAGTCGGACCTGTGCCTGATCTCTCGCCAGTCGTGTCGGTTATCCGTCCCACTGGGTTATGAGACTAAAGGAATAGAGAGTGCTCTTGTTTACTGCGCACACACTTGGGCACTATAAAAATTACTATTGCGTAACTGGCCTGGTTTCAATGAAACCGGCCACCACCACCGAAATCGGTGTGAAGGAGTTATTTTTATAGTCTTAAAATAATTAAACTTGATGTTATACACAAACATCGTTAGTTACTCAACCTATTTTAAAGACTCATATTAAAATAAACACTCAATTATGCTTCTTGTTCTGTGCTCCAATTAATTTTCTCTGAGATTGTGTGACGTGTTCGAAACGAGTTTATGAAAATACCTTTTTTATCATTTAAAAGCTTGTTTCGATTATTTCTGAAGGTTGGGTTTAAAAAGCAATGTGACCATGAGTCATTACATAAAAAGTGTCTAGTGTTCACATTGGAATAAATATTTTTATGGTTTTCTAGCGTTTAACAGTTAAGTTTTCAAATACACGTTTTTAAGATGCCTAGATAACTATAAAATTAAAATTTTCTACATGCATAAAGTTTCTTATTCCCGTTAGGCGATACAAATTTTAAAGCATAAAATATTTTAGCTTCTCACAGTTTTCTCAGTTTCTCTGTAACAAGGAATATGTCCTCAACCCCCAATATTATTAGTACCATTTTTAAATTAGTCCGCGGTCTTCTTTTTATTCTTTGTCGCTTGATTGACTGACAAGCATCGTATCAACAAGTGTACAGCGTTCATTAAATTGTTAACTTCAGTCAAACACCAAGCAAATTCCTACAAAAACTCATCGTCACATCACCACTTTTTGCCCACACTATTAAATAAACCGCGACCACTCCATTAAATTGCTCTTATTCGACGTAATTCGAAACAGTTACCTCCATTACATATAATTTATTACCATGAGGCTTTAATATTATTTACGAACATGTAATTACGTGATGAAAAAAAAGCTAATCGCCCTGAACCGAAACGTATCGATGTATAAATGTTAATTGTATAATTTAATCGTGGTAAAGGGTGCCTATAATGACCCTCTTTAACGCAATAATGATAGGCGACCAACATATATATCATTTAAGTGTTACAATTTAGACAGATTAAAAACATAACGACTCTAAGGATCTGTTCACATATAATATCTCGGAACTACACGCTTTGAACCTAAGCTCTTGTTAACATACCAAAGTTAATAAAGTACCTTTGACTTATGAGTACCAGACACCTATTTGAAATCATTTTACTTCCTCCTTGTGTGAATATTAATAATTTGGTGATCTCGGAATAAAAATAACCTGGTTTTTTTTTCAATACCAAACTAAAATTAAGTACAAAAAGCTATAAATATGAATTCGCCTTTACAATTTAATAAAATGGAAGTCGAGTTACTGATACGTCGACCACGAGGTGTCAGATCTAATAGAACACCTTGTCGTTGAAGAGAAGTTGAACCCGTACCAGTTGGCGTCCATTGTATTACATTAAACAATTAGTTTCGATCCAGTATATCATCTACTGGTGGACTAATAAGGCGTAAAGACTGCTTTCAAGCTATCGCAGAGTGGCAGCTAGACAACATACCTACCTACAAAAAAGTGTTTCTCGGGATAGGTGAGTGCATGTTTTTTAATGAAATTCTATCTGTAGTATTATTCCATCTTACAATTTTTTGCACACAACAAAATTTGAACACAACGTATTTTTCGGATGGGTTAAGATGGTGGAAGTGCCTTACAAGAAGTGTGTTCCTTTTAATCTAATACCCAATAAGGAAAATATCTATTCTTATGAAAAATGGACCCTCCATTCGAACTGCGACAATACGCGACGCGACGCAGCTCTGCGTTTTTAAGATAGCTGTTTAACAGTGAACTTTTTTCCCTACACAAAATATTCACCTTTCATTGCAAGAGCTTCTACATTGACTTTGATCGACTTGACATTCGAACTCTTGCAATAAAATGTGTATCTTGTTGTGTAGTAAGAAAAGTATCTGAATCATGGCTAAAACCCTCACTTCCCTCCATACTGTATCCTTTACAAGATTTTTCTTTAGTTCGTAATGATCGCTGCGTTGGTAGAGGTGGGGGTGTGTGTATTTATATAAGGAAGAACATCTCATATAATATAATCTGCCAATCTTCTAACTATATTCGTGGACAGCTGGAATTTTTATTACTAGAAATCACCATCTCCCATAATAAAGTTCTTTTAAGTGTTTTGTATAGTCCCTTCTCTGCAGTCAATTACTTTGCAGTACTTGATGATTTGCTTAACCGTTACTGCCCCTCCTACGAACACATAATCCTCATGGGCGACTTTAATACGTGTTTAACTAAAAATGATAATAGAACTCTTATGCTCCAAAATATAATTTCTTCTTTTAATATGCATATTTTACCCCTTTCCCCGACACATTTTCCACCGAACTCTGAGCCTTCTTTGCTTGACCTTATTTTTATCTCTCAACCTACTAAAGTAATTTCCCATGGCCAATTATCTGCCCCTTTCTCCTACCATGATCTCTTATAAGCTCCGTAATCCCAAACCCAGAGCTAAAACAATTTTGCAGCGTAGCCTTGCCAAGATAGATCTGGACATATTAAGACATGACTTCAGTGCGATCGACTGGAATCCGCTCTACGAGGCGACATCTATTGATTGTAAAGTAGAAATTTTCAATTCAGTGGTTACCAAAATTTATGATGTTCATGCCCCTGTAAAACCTATTCGCATGAAGCGTCTCCCAGCGCCCTGGTTATCCCAAGAAATCAAAAATGTAATGACTATGCGTAACAAAGCCAAGAGTAAGTGTAAACGAGTGCCTACAGAACAGAATTTATTAGCTTATAAAAAACTGCGTAATACTTGTAACAGAATGTGTAGAGACGCTAAGCGCCATTATATATATGCTTCAGCTGAAAACTTGTCTCAGGCACAGATGTGGAAATTACTTCGACGCCTCGAGATTGGGAAAACATCGGAGACTCCTGCGCCAGTAGTAAATATTGACATACTTAACAAACATTTTGCTGTTCAGCCTATAAACTTATCAGATGCCAATAAATCCTGCTGTTTGAACTCCCTTTCTAATAAGTTACCTCCTCCGTTTGATCCGTTTGTCTTGAAAAATATCTCGGAAGATCATGTACTCACAAGTCTTCGTTCAATCTCCTCTAAAGCCATTGGTAGTGATGGCCTGAGTAAGGATATGTTATCCCCAATTGCTGATTTGTTGTCTCCAGCTATAGCCCATATCCTTAACTTTTCCATTAGTTCAAGCACTTTTCCTTCCATGTGGAAACATGCCCATATAATACCTCTTCCTAAAACCACTAATCCTACTTTACCTTCTGATTATCGACCCATTTCCATTTTACCAATCTTTTCTAAAATTCTTGAGTAAGCAATTACCAAACAATTCAGTGATTTTCTAAACACCAACCATATTTTAAGTCCATACCAGTCTGGATTTCGTCCTGGGCATAGCACTACCACGGCATTGCTGAAAGTAACGGACGATATACGGTATGCAATGGACAACAGACTGCTAACAATTTTAGTTTTATTAGACTTTAGTTGCGCGTTCAATTCGGTGGACTACGATATTTTGTTGGCCATACTTAGGTCTTTAGGTGTATCTTCTTCTACGTCAGCATGGTTTGACTCCTACCTGAGAGGACGAAAGCAACGTATATTTACTCCTGACGTTAGTTCTGACTGGTCCAGCATTACTGCTGGTGTCCCACAGGGGGGAGTATTGTCCCCATTACTTTTCGCGGTCTTCATAAACGAAATAAAAAGGTTCATCTCTTCGGCCTACCATTTATATGCAGATGACCTGCAAATTTACAGGTACACTAGTATTGAGGAAATTGATCTTGCTATTATTGCTGTTAACCAAGATCTTTTAAATATATTTAAGTGGGCGAACACTTTTGGACTTCTGGTTAATCCAAAAAAGTCGCAAGTTCTTCTCATTGGCAGCAGGCAGTTGCGCTCCAGGGTTGATTTTGAATCTATTAGCAAAATAATTTACGGTAGTGATGTATTGGAGTTTAGCGACAATGCCAAAAATTTAGGTCTAATTATTGATTGCAACCTGTCGTGGTCTGCTCATATTAATGATATAAGCAAAAAGTTACATCATTCCTTGCATACATTAAAAATACTACAGAATTTCCTTCCTCTATCCACTAAAATTCTTCTAGCACAATCCTTGTTATTGCCATTGATAGATTACGCTGACTCCTGTTTTTTGGATGTAACTGAGGAGCTATTGTGTAAACTTGAACGTCTCCAGAATTTGTGCATACGTTTTATTTTTGGACTGCGCAAATTCGACCATGTTACCGAGTTTCGCAACAAATTACAATGGCTACCCATCAGCCTTCGTCGGAATTTTCATATTTTAACCCAGTTGTTTAAAATTCTAAAATTGTCCAACTCTCCTTCTTACCTATTTGAACGATTTTCATATACTACCCCGAGTGATAGGCCTCTGCGTACTTGTAACCCAAAAAAGGTACTCGACACCCCTTGGTGTAAATCAAATTTCTACGCCAACTCGTTCACGGTCCGAGCTGCCCAGCTGTGGAATGCTTTGCCTGAACATGTGCGGCAGGGTCCAACAGTTGTCCACTGTTCAAGACTAGGCTGAAGAATCATTTCTTATTGTCATCAGCAACAAAATAGTTTATGTAGGTTTATTTTTCATATTATTATTATTTATTAGGTTCATTAATTTTTATTTATTATTCTTTTATGTAGGTATTATTATATTTATAATATGTATTAGTATATTGTATTTATAAGTTTATTATCATTATAAATCAGTTGTAAGTAATTGTCTCTTTTTTAATCTGATATTATTCTTTGCTGTACTACCTGTGTCCTACTTATTTTATCATAAATAAATTAATATAATAAATAAATAAATAAATAAATAAATAAATAAATACATAAATAAATAAATAAATAAATAAATAAATAAATAAATAAAAATAAATAAATAAATAAACAAATAAATAAATAAATAAATAAATAAATAAATAAATAAATAAATAAATAAATAAATAAATAAATAAATAAATAAATAAAGGTCAATTTTGAATAGCTATCTTTTAAAAAATGTAGCGCCGCATCGAGTCGCGTCTTGTCGCGGTGTGAACTGACCCTCAGTCTAAAGTTCTAAGCTCAGTCTGTCAACATGTCTGTTAATGTTAGAAACCAAATCAAGCTAAGTGTGGCGGCTTGCGGTATCCAGTATTCATCAAACTAAGTACGCCCCATAATACAAATACCATCGCAGTTTGTACAGATGATGCCAACCCGTACACCGGTACCGAATAATTACAATCCCACTTAAATGTGGCCGAACATCATGAGCGGTTAGGGCACGTGTCGGCGAAATTTTAATCAAATTCAGTGTAACGGTTCTGTTATAGCAGTTATGCTTTACTCATAGGAAGTAGGAACCGTATACACTCAACGAGAAAAATATTTAAGTTTAAATATAGTGTAAATAAATAGTGTATTGTGAAATATACAAACATGGATGTGGTGATACAAAAGGTGTCAAAGAATTAATGTACATTCTTAAGAAGTTGTTTCAACGTTTTTATTGTTTTATTTAAATGGTTTCTAGAATCAACATAACAATGTGTGAACCTGTTACTTAAATTTATTTTATAACAGTTCACAGATAACACTTTATTACTTTTTTTAAAAATTATGTTAAATGAATGAAACAGTTCATTAATCATAATGTGCAATTGCTACTTAGTACCTATTTAGGTAAATAAAAAACTTTAATAACTACAACACTGTAGTTATACTTTTAATTGAACTCTATTTTTAAAGGCCATCAAAAATTAAGATAGCCGTTTGACAAATACACCATCTGTCAAACAGCCCGTGCCATTTTGTATTTTCCCACGAGGAAAAAATACGACTGGGCTTCGCCGGTAATAAGTATAAAAACGCTGATGCTTATCGGGGTAAACAGTAGCGAATTTATGTCAAAGTTTATTTTGGTACGACATTAAATTATGCGGCGCCCTGTTGACGGACGTAGTTTACGACTTGATGAATTTTTATTTAAAATCAATTAACATTCTCTTACATGATCACATATCATAATATATGACAATCTATGGTGTGAATTTGATCGCCATTTTTATAAAATTGTACCTTGATAGAATATTTTTATGCAAATTCACTATTTATTTTGCATCTAAATTGTACAGCATTACGGCTATGCATCGTTAAGGTGTTATGAATAATGTTATGATAAAGAGTAAAAATAACTTTAAATTATTATTTAACGTTCTGGAACAGTAGGTGATCAAACTAACAAGGTCGGATTTGTGCTGACACATAACGGGACAACTGAAATTATAATACATTTATTTATTTCATTAAAAGTTTCACGATAACTGCCCTTGGGAACTATTTAATTCAATCAATAAGCCAATAAAAATAAGCTTTCACTTTAGTTAGCATCGCAGAATGTTCCATGTTAATTAAGCATAATAATTGCTAATCAGCCGTGTTAAGACTCTATTAAACATATCCGAGGGTATCAAAGGTTGTCGAGGCCATGAATTCATTAGCCCACATCGTTTATTCGCCAAGGCGCCAGCAATCAGCTCAGGGCGAGGCGGCCTCGGCCGTAAATAGACTCCGGACCAACTAACCCACAGAGCCTGTAGGGTGAACGCGAATAACTCGTAAAAAATAATGTCAATAGTTCCAGCGCCGTACCGGTCGCATTTTGTTCTATTTTACATCGCACGCAACAGGTATTTTTACTATATGCAAGTTACCTATTTCATTTATTATGACAGGACGGTTTTAATAGCGTCTAGCTATGATAAAAATAAATGTGTGGTATTAATTACATTGGATTCGTTTTAGTAATCGTTGCGAAAAATATTATACAGCAGATAAAAGGGTTAATTTTACCAGCAAAACAGTATTTTGTATGCAATTTAAGTATTCACATACTTTCAACAGCTGATTGTCGGTAGAAGGTATAAACTTTAGGTATTCTGTTTTACGTCAAAACATAGCTTAGGTCAAATAAAATCGTGTTTTGTCGATAAAAATTCACTTATTAATCTGCTGTTGAAATCTCATTGCCTCGAGTGTATTGTATATTTTAGTTACTAACGATCCTCCTCTATACCTACAAACACCGATAAGAAGCATTAAAATACTATGTAATATTAAGAAAATACGAACACTTGCTTCAATTATAATTCCGAGATTTGTAAAGGGCGCTTAGCTCCACGTTTATGCCTATATGGAGCTCCTCGTTAGGCGGCTACACGTTCTCGGCTTCGTAGTCTCCCGTCCTATTAAATATTCATTGATCACGAATCTTTAAAAAAAACGGTATATTACATTCAATATGATAACTGTACTAACTTTAATTACTTCATATTAAAAAAAAACGGTTGTCTGTAAAGACGGATTACTGACGATAGCTGTTGAACGTGACAACGTCATGTTAATAGTGCGCGCGGAACTAATTGTTCGCGCCTTAGGTAGGCGAGTTACCGCCGCGAAGTCCGGCGCTGAACTGAGTAATAACATCAAGCGTATAATAATATATAATAATACCATCATCAACAACAACAACAACAACAATAATAATAATAATAATAATAATAATAATAATAAAATAATAATGAGGTACCGGCAATGCGAGGTAACGCTGGTACTTGGTAACAGTAACAGGTAACGGTACTTGGTAAACTTACTTGGTAACGCATGAGTCATGTTTTTTCGTGCGTACAGCCGGCTCCATCGAATTATAAGACGTTATCGCGTCAAAAAACTTAGGTCTTTTCATCCGTTATTGGATGATTTATACAGTATTCTCCGAGTGAAGTAACCACTCTTAAAATACTGTAGTGCCTGGGACAGTCGGATTTTTTTAATGTCGTATGGTTGCCCAAGCACATACGGCATTCTCACAACACAGACAGCCTAGTCCAGAGGAATGACTGGTCAATACGTCTGGGGCCAACCGTGTGCGGGTTTCCTCACGATCTTTTCCTTCACCGTTAGAGCGTCAGTATAATTTACTTGAAATCTGGAAAATCTCATTGGTACACGCCACAACCTGGGAATCGAACCTGCACTCGAGAGCGAAACAAACGGTCTACCCACTAGGCCACAGAGCTCTAACCTCACCTCATATTACAGGGAACAATACCTACTGTGCGTCGTAAGTCTTACTTATCTAATATAGAAAAGGGAGTATAACATGCTCATAATTAGCGATGGCGAAAATAGAATTTATATAAAGTTGATTTCATAATATATGGGGTAGTTTTAATTCGACGAATAAAAATGAAACGAGCCGAGCGTACCAACAGGTTGATTGCGGTTGGGGTATGCGAGGGCTGTCGTCTCGAGCCATTTATCACGAGCAGAATCAGTATGGGGCGGTAGTGTAGAGAATATTTAACAGAGCGAGACAGAGTGTATATCAGTTGGGTAAAGAAAGAGAGGTGTGTATGGTGTCGGGACAAGGACGTTTGGCAAGGCCGCCGCGCCTGCGTGTCATTACTCCCCGTTTTCCCCTTGTTAGGAGGACTTGTCACGCTCACACCAATCAGCGACCGATAAATATTAAATACACTGCTTTATATAACAGAAGAGACCGACTTCGTTCACAGATATAATTCATTTCTCCCTGTCAATGTTTGGTATCAATACAATAGGGGAATGTCAAATGACATTTCATGCAGAAAGCGTCAAAGTACCTAAATATAAAACGATACCCTTGTGAGGAATTTGTAATAATTACAAAATATTTGTGCATAATTTCATTTTTTTTTAAATGACGAAGTGGTGTTATTTGTCATATGAAAATAATTTACTGCCTAAAAAAATTTACGTTTAACACAAGTACAAAACCAAGTTTCAAATGTCTTTTGGGAATCTTCGTTTTTCATACATCGTCTGTCATTTTCATAAAAAAACGTTGATTGCCGAGGGCCTTTAGCAATTTAGTCGTTCTGTAATGTATTAGGTACTGTCAAAAGCATTTAATAAAAAAAATACAAAGAAAGAATATTATAAAACTTAGCATTAAGACGGAAATATATTAAAAATCAGCCCTTCCTAGAGTTGTAGCTTTAGGGTCAGTTTACACCGAAGCGAGACGATATGAGACGCGGCGCTTTATTCGGCGGACTTTATTCACTATTCACGCACACACAAGAAGATACACGTTTAATTGCAAGAGTTCGAATGTCGAACTAAATCCGCTCTGCGTAGCGCGGCGCCGATCTTCCAATGAAATCTTCTTGTTTACTGACTACTGGATAAAGTTCCATTTTGAAGCGCTATCTTAAAAACACAGCGTGTCTCGTTTCGGTGTGAGCTGACGCTTAGTGGGTGGGTACGGATATGGCACAAAAAGTTCCGACGAAATAAAGCATTTTCCAAATTATACTGTTGAGTAGCGGTACATGCACTATACATCATCGCAAATACACGGTGTTAGATTGAAATGATATTTGAACTTTTTGTGAACTTCGTCTTAAAACTCAATAATAGGTGTTTACATTGGAATTTATTGCTAAAATATTCATAGAGTTATTGTTTTCGTGCAATTAAAGTCTTTATATTACTCGATAACATAAAAAGGTGGTATGTTATAAATAATAATAGGCTCTCAACACTCAATATTTTACATGCATGCATTACAATATTATACATTTATTTTACATAAAATGACATACCTTCATAACGTAATTTAATGATATCATTTAATAATATTAGTAAATGAATACTACCGCAGTTAAACTAAACTTTAACTGTTCTCAATGAGTATAAGACTCATTGAGAACAGTTAAAGTTTTAAGCGAGACGAACTCGTATATACAGGGTGTCCCAGAAAGAATGAATAATCCTGGAGCGCCTAATAGTACGGCTATCAGGCGCTCAAATAAAAATACAAAAAATAATAAGTAAATAAGTAAATACCAGGCTCAGGTAGTAAATACCGATATTACACGATCTTTGCTGCAGTAAAAAGGGCTCTTCTAGAACGCCTGTCACCGTCTTGGTCACCGTTTAAGACAAGATAAGATTTTTTTAAATTTTCTATCTTTAGATAAAATTATGTATTATACCATTTTGTAAACTGTATTAACTGCACATATTTTTGAAATAGTTGGCCACTTAGGTCTTCATACTATTTTTTTTTCACGAAAGGCTCCCAAACTTTGTCAAAATTATTTATTTATCAAATTTCATGCTAAAAATTTAAGTTGATATTTGTTTTTCCATAAAAGTAAAATAGATATTCATACTTTTTACTGTATTTCTAATAGTATGGTCTGTGAGGAATAAGATGCAACTTGCCAAAAATGCCAAAAATGCAACGAATTTCCTTAATTTGCGGCAGTAGTGTACATGAAAGTACAGTAAGGTTAAAAAAACGTTTTTTTTTAAACTTCATATTTTTGGCACCACTTTTTTTAGTGTATTTTTATTTGAGCGCCTGATAGCCGTATTGTTAGGTACTCCAGAATTATCCATTCTTTCTGGGACATCCTGTATATAATCTCTATCGGTATCGGTATCTCGACAACGGCAGCAAGTATTACCATTAAATTTTGTATGCAGGGAGTTTTGGGAGAGAAAAATCGATGTAGCTATGTCTTACCCCTTAGTAACTGCGCATTTTTAAGCAATATATGTTTTATTATTTCGTTGTGCAACAATATATCAATAATTTCGACTCTCTTCGGTCAGTCTGATTGGCAGTTTGGTATTATTGGCGTGCCTACGTATAATTTTTGCATTGTTTGGAAATTCGAAATATGATGGGTTCAAATCCCGGTAAGATATATATTTTTGTAATTCTTATTATTTATTTTTCATTGATATATTTTTTTTATTATTTATCGTTCTACTAAAATACCGAGCAAGCTCGGTCTCCCAGGTACTGGTTTTCTAAATGAAACTCAAGCTATAATTTCCGAAACATAAATTAATTTTGTCTGTTAATTTTAGTATAACGTAAGTCATACTTCAAAATAGTAATATAATTCCATAGCGACGATAGGATACAGCTAGAGAGCATTATGCAAAAAACATGTTTTAATTAATGGATTTAAAATCATAGGACATTGCTCCTTGGATTCCATAACAGCCGATCAGATAAAGTATCAGCATTTAATACACTCGGAACATGCAATGACACTTACGTGAACAATGCAAAAAAAAAAGTCGGCGCCACTTTGCGGTGCAAATACAATGCAAATCGCTTTTTTGTCACTGGTGATTAATAGTAATGTCAATGATAATTAATTGTAAACGTAATTGACGTAATGCGAGTAATCGTACGTGGAGTAGTTAAAGGAATTAGAAAAACACTGCAAAGTAAGAGTTTACTTCTAACTACAGATGTGCAGCCGTCGTTTGAGGCATAAAAAAAACTAATGTGATCGATTAGTTGCATGTAATAATTGAGCAAGCAACTCGTCCTTCAATTCAGCGCATGTTTGACTGAGACAACATGTGCACTGTGGATAATTTATTAGTCCACCTGGGACTTGTACTAGTTTTGTTTTCAGTATTGCAACATTGCGGTGTTATAAAGAGCTTTTTGCTGAAAATTTGTCGTAAAAATTGCTTTTACACGAGTGTCAAAGAATAAATTCTAACATTGAGAGTTCACCAGTATTAAAGAACCACCTATATGTCTACCTGAAATCTGAATGCTAAAACAAAACTACTAAAAACTGATATCATGTGCAGGTAATAAGTATTATATTATGTGAGCTTACATGCTCGAGTACAGTCGCAAGGTATTAACTTTCCAGTCTATAGTTCTGAAATACATTATCTGAGGTATCTCACATAAGGGTATAAGGTTTTTATTATAAAATATATTTTGTCACTTTTTGTTTCTATTTATCTTATGAAAATATTACTATAAACATCACTTTTATGTCCAACAGGAGGATGATATGAAATATCATATCAAGTTTAGGTTACTTACGGCCGAATACTGAAACGCTAATTAAAATTAAGAGCGCTCCTATTCACAGGCTGTCGCTGTCTCTGGTCGCCGACACGACAAGAACAGCTGGGCGTCACTTAATTTACCTATCGTTTTAGTATTCGGCCGTTATGTACACAAACTGTTAACAAAAGAAAGTAATTTAAAATTCAATAAAATGTACTGATTATTTATGTTAAAAAATTTGTTGTCTGTAAAGTCGGTTTACTGACGATAGTTGAACGTGACAATGTCATGTTTATAGTGCACGCGGAACTAATTGGCCGCGCCTTAGGTAGGTGTGTTGCCGCCGCGAAGTCCGGCGCCGAACTGAGTAATAAAATCAAGCGCCCCCGCCTCTCCGTCCCACCGCTCACATACCTAAGGCGCGGCTAGCTGAGGTAACGGCAATGCGTCATATTTAGCGAGGTAACGCTGGTAACAGGTAACGCATGAGTCATGTTTTTTCGTGCGTGCAGCCGGCTCCATCAAATTATAAGACGTTATCACGTCAAAAGAAAAGTGCACCGCGACACAATCCGTAAGTGTAAATGTTACAAAGCTACATTCTATGTTAACAATCGAAACCTTTTAATATAAAGTACCTGGGAGACCGCGCTTTGCTTGGTGTTTTAGTAGAACGATAAAATAATAAAAATAATAAAAAATATAAAAGAAAAATAAATAATAAGAATCACAATAACATTTACCGGGATTAATTTCTTCATCTTACCGGGATACGAACCCACCACATTCCGAATTTCCAAACAATGCAAAAATTATACGTAGGTTATGCTGCCAATCAGACTGACGTAAGAGATGTCGAAATTATTACACGACGTAGTAAAAAAAATATTGCTTAAAATGCGCAGTTTCTAAGGGATAAGAGCTAGCTAGATCGAATTTTCTACACCAAAACTTCCTGCATACTAAATTTCATGGTAATACTTTGTAGTTGTCGAGATACCGATTATATATATACAAGATCGTCTCATTCAAAGTATAAGATTCAACTTAAAACAATCAACTGAAAACAAAAGACTAATAGATAGAAATTCTATCGTGGCGCCACATTAGTATTGAATTTGCAATAAAAGATAAAAATATATTATCGATATTAAAAAAAGTACGACATGGTCCCGGTTATTTTCGTGTAGTCAAGCCAATAACAATTCCTTTAGCTGCAGGTGTCCAGGCCTATGGTGACATAAATATTACTGAGGCTTACCTCGTTAGCTCACTATAAAAATAAAAATCAATTTTATTGATGCAACATTGTACTAATGGAGTAGCCGTACTGCCTTTTACCTTTGATCAAAAACAATAAGTACTTCTAAAGCCAAAATGGAGTCAAACTAAATGTTTGATTCCATTTTGGCTTTTGCTTATAATACCATCATTTTATTAACCCTACGATGCAAAAAGAGGGGTGTTATAAGTTTGAAGTGTCTGTCTGTCTGTGGCATCGTAGCTTTCAAACGGGAGATTTTGGTCTTGTTTTTTTGGAACGAAGTTCTTTATGGCACGTTGCGAATTGTATGGAGGCTAGACGGATTATAGGCACGACACTTTTTGCCACTCGAAATCACAATGTAATAACGACTATTAAGAATGATACAAAAAACGACCTTATCACCTTGACAATAATGTAGAATTTTGCAATTACACATTGTGACTGTTATGACTGTTACATATTGTGACTAGCTAGCCGGGCCTTAGGAGCGCTTGATGTTATTACTCAGTACGGAGCCGGACTTCGCGGCGGCAACACTGTGAGCAGCAAGCAACCCGCCCCCTCACCCCTGTCCTCCTACCTAAGGCGCGGCCAACTAGTTCCGCGCGCACTATATATACTTAGTTCAACTATTTGTTTTGTATAATATAATATATACAGATAAAGAAAATTGAAGTCTGTTTGTAATTTCAAATTAACAGCTTTTATTTTCACTTAATGCATTTAAAATTATGATCGGTACTTACAATAAAATATAAATTATATTATAACTTCACTACAATAAAATATATTATAACTTCGTTCCATCCGGGTGTCCCTTGACACCTCTCAAGTTTTTTTTATTTGAAAGCTGACATTATCGAGAGTGTTCCTAGACATAATTCATCATCATCAGCTCGCTTGACAATTGGGGGTTACTTAAATTTAAGAGAAGAAGAAGAAGATATAGATAAGTATCATCAAGTTAACTTATTATATCTTGCTCGATTGCTTTTACCTACAATAAAGGCTAAGCGTTTTACGTATTTTTGTTACCTATTTGAAATTTAATTTATCATACGAAATTTTAAATTTAGAAACTGTCAAGCTATAGTATACAATACGTTCAATAATAGGTATACCGACCAGTGCTGTTATGTTTTAGACACTAGGGGGACATGACAAGAAGCTACTACACAATGATGGGATCTCGATATCGATTGTAAGATAAACATGTTTCGTTCGTTAATGTTGCATAATTAGATAGAGTCAGGTTTTTATTAATTTTACGACCACAAGGATTTGTAAATAATCAAAGCCTTTGAATATTAATTACAACGGTAATTTTTATTAGCACCTATGTTTTTGTTTGAGGTAAATCGATAGTAATTATGTAGATGTTTTAAATTATATTTTCAATTATAACCAATTCTCACGTAGCAAAAAAAAATATACATTTGCTTTTAAGCCTATTAACATTAAAAAAAAAAGATATTTATACAGACAAAATTGAGGAGAGTAGATAGTACAATAAACAAAAAAATATATCTTTAAAAACAACAAAAATATTACTTTCCTCCAATCCAAAATTACACGTGTAGCAAATTGCAACACATTTTAACAAAGATTTATGACACATAACAAAAAACGAAAAATTGACAAAAGCCGATTGAAGTCTCATATATTGACTCCAAACAAACATACGAGGGCGGGTCAATAAGTCCGTGACTTTTTGAATTTCTAACCTCCTTACTGAAAAAGCAACACTACTCCTGTCAACAGGCATCTGTCAGTTGACTCCTATCAAAATTTGAACTTGCTGCGTCAGTTAGTTTGTGTTTTACAGCTATCTTTATCAGACTATCCAGTAACTTAAGGAAACAATGGAAAAAAGTGAATTTCGTGTGCTTATTAAGCATTATTTTTTGCGAAAAAAAACCATTACCGAGACCAAGGCTAAGCTTGATAAATACTATGGGGACTCTGCACCATCGATTTCAATGGTAAAAAAGTGGTTTACTGAATTTCGTTGTGGCCGTACAAGCACTGAAGATGCCGAACCTCCTGGACGCCCAGTTGAGGTCTCTACACCCGAAACAATCGAAAAATTCACGATATGGTGTTGGCCGACCGAAGATTGAAAGTGCAAGAGATTGTGGAAGCCATAGGCATCTCGCATGGCTCAGTTGTTTCAATTTTGAATGATCACTTGGGCATGAGAAAGCTTTCCGCAAGATGGGTGCCGCGTTTGCTCACAGTCGACCACAAACGCAATCGTGTAACAACTTCACAGGAAGGTTTGGCGTTGTTTAATCACAATATGGAGGAGATTTTGCGCCGTTTTGTAACCGTGGATGAAATATGGATCCATCACAACACACCAGAGACCAAACAACAGTCAAAACAGTGGGTTTCTAAGGGTGAATCGGCGCCTAAGAAGGCCAAGGTGGGTTTGTCAGCCAATAAAGTTATGGCGACTGTTTTTTGGGATGCACGTGGGATAATCCACATTGACTATCTTCAAAAGGGAAGAACAATTAATGGGGAATATTATGCCAACTTATTGGACCGCTTCAATGAGGATTTGAAAAAAAACCGACCTCATTTGGCCAAGAAAAAAGTTCTTTTTCACCAAGACAATGCAAGGGTGCACACATGTGCAGTTGCCATGGCAAAAATCCATGAATTGGGCTATGAATTGCTCCCACATCCACCCTATTCTCCAGATTTGGCTCCGAGTGACTACTTCTTGTTCCCAAACCTGAAAAAATGGCTCGGTGGAAAAAGATTTCACTCCAATGATGAAGTCATCTTGCAAACAAAGGCCTATTTTGAGGACCTCGACAAATCATATTTTTTGGAAGGGATAAAAAAATTGGAGAAGCGTTGGACAAAGTGTATAGAGCTCAAGGGGGACTACGTTGAAAAATAAAATGATTTATTTATCAAAAAATCTGTGTTTTATTCCAAAAGTCACGGCCTTATTGACCCGCCCTCGTATATCCCCATTCCCCACATAAAGAAAATTCGAAAACACATAAAACGAAGAAAACGAGCAAGCTATATTTAATGTCATTAGTAGAGGTGACAAAGTGAAATGCCAGTAGCTACAGTTGAGTCATGTCGGCGGACCGGTTTATCTTATCTCATTATCTTGATTAGTAAATTAATATACTTTGGCTTTAATTGGACACTCAGTTAAAAATGTGTATTATCGCGGGAAAAACGCAAATAAAGCTTTTGTTCTCGAAATTACGTTCAATTACAATTTAAATATACGCGCATTACATTACTTACGACTAAAATATATTCTTTGAGTTATTCCTCCTGTTTGTTTTGATTTAAGTAGCCGTTTGTTTGTTTATCACAGTTATATATTATAGGCTACGTAATATATAATCTTTGACTTTATAAAAATTTAAAACCAGATTAGAAATATAATTTTCGTAACTACAGGAAGCTTGATCAAATTGAAGAGAGCCAATGCGTACCGCGCCTCACCGAGACATTCGCTCAGCTACAATTTATTTAACAATATTAACTGATCAAGTAACCTGTTCCATTAAATTTAAGCCATTAAGGATTCAGCGCGTTCCAGTTACGTTAACTACGAGATATTGACCTCGAGGTGGATAACTTATGATTGATAGTAACATTATAGTTACTAGATATGATTTATACGGTGGCGCTTAACTAGGCCATCGACTGTCGCATTAAGCCGTAATCCTTAAAAATAAGACACGGTATACTTTGTCAATCGCTTTTTTGCGATGTCCGTAACAGTTTGTGGCGGACCAATAATTGGTCCGCCACAAATTCATTGCCGTCAAATAAAGCGATTAACGGAGCAATAATCCTTACAAAATGTCAAATCAAACTGGTGCGAACATAACATCAAGTATCAACCCTTAAATATAAAAACAGCATTTTTTGCGTAATGAAAAAATATAAAAGCGAGACGGACTTCCATATTTTTTTCTTCCTTTTATCACTTTATCTAATAATGTGATACTACTATTATTTACTAAGAATACATTAAAGTTATGTCTAACAGTTCTAAGTTCTGAGATACATAACGCAGCACATGATACAAATTACAAATAGACATTAGATAAGTAAACGTGGGGCGAGAAATATGAAATTCAATTTGAACTGAATTAATGTTTTAAAGATTCAATTAGTATATAATTATTGGAGCAAAGCATACAAATTAGTTAATGTTTGACAGCATGAGATCCATCCTGTACAACTTGTTTTGAGTCATCTCTAATAATTTTGCGGAAATATGTGTTGTAAAATTCCGTGCGAATTTCATCACTCCCCATAGCTCCGCACGACAGCGCAATGTGGGAATGTATGGATGTCCCTAAGGGAGATCTCCAACATAGCGGGCGGTAAGCTCGGTCAAGCCGAAGCCCACGTTTTCAGATGTTGCATATAATATAGCGGCGAACTCTGAAAAAAAAAATTCAGGATTATGGCGCTAATTGGTCCGCCACAATTCTAATTGTTTTCTTGTTTTTTGTTTTTTTTGTCACCTCTCACAAACCTTACCAAAAAAATGTACCTATTACATATACAAGAGAGCTATTATGTGATTCTCAGGTTAGGTTTTAGTATACAGCAATAACGATTATAAAAGTATGAAAATATCTTGTTATAAAAAAAAATTCGATGTCTTGTATTTATTCAACATCTCATTTCAGTATTGTTATTAGTTCAGCTTGTATTGGCTTCTATTATATTGTTTATAACAACGTAACGAACGAAAGGGACTTTAGCAATTATCCTTAATTATCCCTTAACAACCGCTTGTTTTATCCACATATGGAAATGAGTTTCCTCAAAGGACAAATGAACGTCTCATCACGTCTCGCGAAACCAGTTAGGGGATCGTAGGAGGCTTAGAATATTTATCCTTTTTCTAGACTTTCTTTACCTAATCAGCGACTTTTAAAATCCTCTTTTGAATTATCTAATTAAAATGTGTTTTTTTTTTGTTTTTGTTGACCAGTTTCGTATTTTTTAATTAAATACGAAACTGGTCCTACAATTACCCCTTTCATGTATCGAATTAATTTTAAACTTAGAATTTTGGGTTCTTATATGTTCTTATCTCGTTTCGAAAGATCTATAGCTGAGGTTGTATTAGCGCCGTTTAGTTAACCTTTATATCCAATGATATATATTTTTTTCTTATCTGTTGTTTAATGATCGTCAATTGATAAGCCTATTTTCCGATACATTATACATTATATATTTAGCAGGTAACGGTGCTGGCGCTAGTTACTGGCCTGTCATTAACGAGATAACACGATCAGTCGATATTGGGCGTACGAATTCTTATTGGCGAATTAATTCGGCGGATGCGAGATTGAGTAACGGTTGTGGCGTGCCAATGACATTCGTCAGGCGCTGTCCACCGCAGTTCGCGACTTCAGACGTATCCGAGTATTTACCATTTAATAAACTGCACCTATGTTTCTGTTTCATAGTGGTTCTTGCTCAATTTGTGGGTAAATGGTTGTAATTAGATAAAGGCCCGTGGTTGTTGATAAGATTTAACATTGAATTCTAGTCCGTAAAGTTGCTGTTAAGTATAAAGGAAAACCCCTACTTTACTTATGATGCCCATAAACAAATTATTTTATGTGAGTAAAAAGTGTGAAATATTGTAACATTATTCGCAATAAAAAATTGCAAATTCATAACGTACCCACCTCCTACAAATTCAAATTAACTTTCAATAATGTACCAGATATGTCAAAATAAAAAAAACATGATGTTGTTCACAATATTGTATCGAGTAAAAGCAATACGTGTTTTTAATCTCAATGAAAGTTGGTATGAAGCGCATGCAAAAACATTTAAACAATATTATAACAATTAACACGCATTAAACATGCAGAAACAGGAACGAGGCCAGTCAATAATTAAAACTAGATGTCGCACTGTGGTCGAAATTCGCCCATAACAATTCATATAATTTTTGAGCTATATGGGTTCTTTTGCCTCTTAGATAAAAAAATGTGTATGTATCAAACGCGCGCTGTAATCTGAGGAAGTGTATTTTAAAGCATTTTGATAAAAAATATTTTTTATTATTATTTAAAAAATACTACATACCTTCCTACACATGAACTTTAACTGTGCCAAATATCATACTCCTCCGGTCGCACGATTCTCGTACTGAAAGTTTTTGCTTCACCTATTAATATACCTAGGGATTAATATTTTCCCGTCTCATGTCTTGTCAGTTGTCGAAAACGATTAAATAAATTAATGCTAGAAAATCAATCAGTTGATTCGTATTTTACGTTCACTAATTAAACACATATCCAAATATATCTATGACAGGCTTTTGCGATGTCTTTATTGATTTTTTGTATTACTTTCATTGCAAATTGATTTTTGTTTATATTGCTATGAAAATTAGGACAAGGTAATAAATAATCCTAATAATTGCAGCTCCTTTCTCTCTATTGCACTGCTGTGGAGCCATGCCCACGATACATAAAAACGTTCTAAGCTCTATAAATAAAGCGCTATAACAAGTATAGATGCCATTTATAGAAAATAAATTTATTTTTTATATACTTTGTCTTAATTTTTTTTAACTTCATGCTCGTAAAGATTTGTTTGATTAAATATTCTAATGTAGACGCGATGTAAGAACAATAATTTTTTGTAAAAAATACATAAGCGATCGCTGTTTTGTTGTTAATATTACATACAATTTATGTCAAGTTTTGCATAATAATATAAATGATGATAATTATGAAATATCATTATTTCACTGGTAAATTAATTCTGATGCAAAACCAGACAAGAAATAATACTAACTAGTAACTACTTATAAGTCTCTATATAACACATCATTTATTTTATTGTTTGACTAAGGTAAAAATTCACAGATTTCGTGCCTCACACGACTATCGAGCACATTGGAAATGAATATATGAAATTCGAAAAAGTATTGTCGCAAAAAGGTTAGGTTAGGTTAGGCTACAGGGCAAACCTAAACATAACCCGATCGCCTTTGTTTTAGGCTCAAATTGTAGCTGATTGTCCAGTTTCAAATTTTTGATATCATACTTCGTTTCCAAAATATCGAGCGCCAAAATCAAAATTCGGGTAAAAATTAAATTTTTCGTTTTTGACTTTTTTGAATAATTCTTTTTGCACCATACAGCGCAGTGAATACGCGTCTTTTGAGGTTTTTTTTTATATACCTTCACAACTCTCCGAGAGATTCAACTAAGCGATCGAAAATACATTTCCAATGTCAAAACAAATAAAGAAATAAATAATATGTTTTCCTTTCATTTATGTTTCATATTTTTGTAGGATGAATAAGTAACAACTGAGTGGTTATTACTAGTTACCAATGTTATGTACAATGTAACAGCTATCTGCATCTTTTTCTGATAAGCAAAGACATATTCAAAAATAGAACCTATAATAAAAATGCGTGTTTTTATCTTTTTCTGACATTACACAGCTATGTAAGAATTATTACAAAGATATTTTCATTTCATACAATATACAATCAAGATATTTGAGAAATATGATATTACCAGGGACAACACTGTCGTGGAGAAGGGAATAAAGAAATAGAGAGAAAAAAAACACAATTTGAAAAACTTTATCTTAGTTCTGTGCAAATAACAACGTGATGATTATTATCTCTGTCTTTAGGGCGGTATTTACGGCTCTAGCATTTATTTGTAACTATTCACGATTGCTGCTACTGCTCCATAGAGCAGAGACAAAGAGTTGGTTTTACTATTTGTACGTACATACGGGAATAAGACCTGCAAGGATACTTCTATGTATTATAATATGTAGCCTGACTTTTGTTATATTATATAGATTAAGTTATTACATTGTAATAACATTTTTTCAAAAGAACAATTTTCCATCTTTTTGCTGAAAGGTGGGGCCTGCGCGAGTTTCTTACGCCGGTTCTTCTCGCCAGGTTAATTCCTGAATCGGTGGAACGTCAAAACGTAGGACACTTCTGAAAACATTTGTTTCAAATTTATTCAAAATAAAACTTTCTTATTTCTTTTATTTCTTTCAGGTTTTTGATGTGTAACATCTTTCCTCTCGCTTTCTTGCAATTGGAGTGATTTCGTGAAATGGGACAGAAGTGTGTAACAGGAAGTCGCGGAAGGCGAGGATTTGATTTGACGAATGAGCGCGCGGTGGTAGAGTTGGCCGCCTGATTCGATAAAAATATTTTAGTATTTAGCTTTTTTAAATTTTGACGTTGATTTCTGCCACTGCTAAATGGAAAAGCTTCCGTTTGTTTATCATATTAATAAATCTTACTTATCATTTTTTTTTTAATATTTTCATAAAATGCACACATTATAATAATTATGCGTCTACTGTAAGGCTAGCTCGTTTTTTTTTTAATAGATTCCCAGTGTATCAGTTACGGAGTTATAATTGTAATGGTTAATAATAAATTACGAATCTTGTAGTGAATAAATTTTGAAACAACATTGCAGCTTTTTATTTAGGCATTTTCACGCCTTATGAAGTAATGACCTACTAGTGGCATACATTGTCATGTCTTATTTCGAACAATTACGGGCCACCCGTATCAGTATCGAACGCTTTATTAGTTGTAAGCAACAAAGTCTTAAGATAGAAAGTAATTCAATAAAGAAATTAATAACAACGTAGAGTAAATGGAGTACACGAGTAGCGTGGGGCTCCACGCCCGCCTACAATCTACTTACAGATCAGTTCAATACAGGATAGTACCCCCTTTCATTCGAACTTAGCCAGAGGGTTTCATAGAATTGCATTCTTCGGTTTAGCCTTTTTATGAATGCTCAGTTTTCGCCTCTGGGTGTGCTGTATGTAATCGTTTTCGGAAATTTACCATTAGATAAATAAACGATAATTTCTTTTGCCAGTAGAAATGTTGTATGTTTATTCTGTATGTATGAGCTTAGCAAACATTTTTACCCGACTGCCGAAGTAGGGAGTTTTAAAGATAGAGTTACAGTGGACAGTAGCGAGGGCTGGCTCTCCATCAAAGGGAAACTCTAGCATGTAGATGTAATATCACTTTTTATTTTAAGTTTTTATTTTAATTTTAAGTTATTTTATTCTAAGTTATTTTAATACCAATCTTAAGAAATTTAGACCTCGGACAAAAAAATAATCGTATCAGTAAATAAGTACAAGTAGGTATTCATGATCTATAAGGTAATGTTCACGAAGTTACAAACTGTACTGACATAGTTTTTGTATCAGAATTAAACGTGAAGCCGGAGTGAATCGTGTTATATGCACACGTCGCTACTGATAGTAGGTGCAATGTTACGAAACGAAGCAACGACGATGAGGATAATGCAGTTCATTATGTTGAATGTTGTACACAATTAATGTACTTATTAAACTTAATATAAAAATCCTATTATACCTACTATAGCGATATAACATACTTTTACACTTTTTAGCACTTACCCAGGCGACATTACTAGTATTAACATAAATAGTTTAAAACTACTAGTAGTAGCCTCATTTACAAGACTATTATCCCGTCTTCCAATTAATAATAAACGATAATATCTTACTTCAAGTTGGTATTTTTAACATGTAGGTGACTCAGATCATAAAGTGACCGCGATTCTATTTTTACGTGCGTTTTTGTATCAACATTTATGTCCTACGTGACTATGCGCTGGGAATATCTTAAGATTCTTGTTCAGGTTTAATTTAAAGGGTAAGTAATGGGCGATGTCCCGACTAGTGTCTTATTGGGATAACGGTTATCCCGTCTCGTATCCCGCCATTCCCACCTTATAACTCGTTCTCCCATTTTACAATTTATGCCCATTTCATTTGTTGGTAACATTAGATGGGCACTCGTAATTTTTTTGCAGTGACATCTTGCTGGACAATTTATGGTGTAGAGTTTTGCCGGGGAATTCAATGGGTGACGTTGTGGATTTTGCATTTCTTTCATAAATTTGTGTTATTTCGGTTCTTAATGTGTAATATTGGTAGAATATTTACCATTAAATATTCGTTAACGTGCACAAGTGTGGGCAAGTGGTACAACTTCTAAAAACGTGCTATTTTGAGTTACCCTCCAAAACTCCCTAGGAACTTTCAGTAAAGCTTCTACCACTTAACTGAATCGACTGACATGACTCCTTGTTTGAGAAGGAGACTCTTCTCAGCTCGACGCCGGGCCCCTGAAAAGGGCCTTACGGCGGGCTAACCGATACCAGGGGCTAAGCCCCTCTAATTGGGGTGGGAAGGCGCGCCCGGTACTAGTACTGGGCGCATGAGTCTCTAAGTTTTGGGGGAAGACCCCCCGCGGCAGAACGCGGGGTAAACCCATAGGGGTGGGGAACCAACAAAGACGAGGGTGACATGACTCATGGACTGCACTGAATATTTATCTGGACTTTGACTAGACTTTAGTCTTGACAATTTAGGAATACGGTGTTGAAAATTGGAACGAAAGTTCTATTTCCCGCCTTTTTAACTTGACGCTGGCAAATGGTTATAAGCCGATGCCATATATAAATAAATAATAATAATAAAAAAATGGTGAATATACGTACAGCTAACAGTTGTACGTATTTTATATACACTTTAAATATGATGTTTTGTACTTCAAGCTGTTCAAAAAGCATAATAAGATCTTGTAACCAACTAAGCTATTATTTTTAATAGGATCTTTAATTTTTTAAATGTAGGTACATTACACACATTATGACAATATGTCATATTTGCTACTTCTTGATATAATTTACTATGTTAGCAATTATTTTTACTATGTAACTATAAAACAAATTAGTTTTACTATGCTTACTATCATTATAAACTAAATTAGTGATGGATATTTTAAATAACGCATAGTTATGCATGCACGCTACACTTTCTTTTAGCGTGATGTCAAGTGCCCACAGATTAGTGTCAAATCCTATTGTCGCCGTAAAACTTTAATGCGGAACTTTCCATCTGCCCCGTAGAGAGAAATTAAAACTATAACAGTTATATGCAAACGTGCTTATTCCCATAGGATAATCTTTACTACACTATCCATTAAAATGTGGATTAAAAGTAAATCGCAAGAGTAGAAAAAAAAACGAAAGTCGGCAGAGTACGACTGCAGCACTTCTCTATGTACAGTCGAAGACTGATCCGGTGTATAACTTTTGGACTTTATTGACAAGTAATTAGGTTGAAAAGTGGTACACCGTATCTCAGCGACCGTACGTCGAGTTGCCGATATCGACAGAAAAATACCATCCTTACGCATGAGGCATGTTTCCGCGTGTCAAAAGCTCGCATGATTTTATTTATCTATGTGAATCTTACTTACGATTACTAATTTTATTACTTATATTTAATGCTTCTAATATTTGCACCTTTTGTTACTTTTGTTACTTTTAATAATATTTATTTAATTACGATGCATATTTAACTAGAGGTCGCCCTGTGGTCGAAATTCGCCCTTAATAATTAATTTTTTTTTGTTCGAACTTTATGTTCTTTTGCCTCTTTGATAGAAAAAATAATATAAATGTAAATGTTGTTACACATTGACGTTAGTTAATATTTATATTAATATTGACAAATTGTACCTATCAAACGCACGGTAGTGCGTGTTAATAATATAAGCTGGTAGTGTGTTGTTTTTATTTTTATTAATTTTATGGAACCTAATTATTTATAAAATATTAGCTTTCAGCACACCTTCCTCTACATAACCTTTATCTGTGCCAAATAACAAATCCTCTGTACGCACAGTTTTTGTAGAAATGCACGGAAAGTTTTTGAAGTCGCGGAAGCGCGCGCTATTTGATTTGAGGAATGAGCGCGCGGTGGTAGAGTTGGCAGTCAGATTAGAATATAATATTTCAGTATTTAGCTTTTTTAAATTTAGCGGTTGATTTCACTGTCACTGATTAATGGAAAAGTTTCCGTATTTTTTTATCATCTTAGAATATCTTACATGTATTGTATTTTTTTAAATATTTTCATAAGTAACTTTATCATTTGTTCAGAATATAATTTTAAAATTGTTTATTAATAGGTCTTTACCTATGAAATTGCCGTTCTGCAGTACTGGCCATTTCAAATCAAAATAATTTTTGTTTGGCTAAGAATTCTAAATTCAAATTAATTTTAATTTTAAAAACATGGAATTCTTTTTCCAAAAGTAGTCATTTGTTTATTGATTAGTGTTACATTTTCATCGTATTTCAATCTTTTTCGTCATCATGGATACGTTAAAAATTCGAGTAATTATGGAATATGAGTACCGTCGTGGCAGCAACGCGGCACAAGCGGCACGCAAAATCAACGACGTTCACGGAGCTAACACTACAAACCAACGCACCACCTGTTATTGGTTTGCTCGCTTCCGTTCTGGAAATTTCGACCTGAAAAATGAACCTCGCGGTCGTCCGAAGACTTTGGTCGACAATGACGAATTAAAGGCGATTGTGGAAGCTGATGATACACAATCTACGGCTGAATTAGAAGCAGCTTTCGACGTTAGCGTCAAAACAATATTGGTCCATTTGCGTCAAATTGGCGAGGTAAAAAAGCTTGACAAATGGGTGCCCCACGAACTCAATGATCGCCAGCGCGAAGTAGGTACGCGTCGAGACGTGCCTTGCACTGCTCAACAGACACACAGATTAAAGAATTTTGAACCGCATTCTTACCTGCGATGAAAAATGGATTCTGTTTGATAACCGCAAGCGCTCAGCCAGTTGGTTGGATCCTGGTTCAGCACCTAAAAAATGCCCTAAACGAAAACGTGATTGTCACTGTTTGGTGGTCTAGCGTCGGTGTGATTCATCACAGCTTCTTACCAAACGGGGTGAGCATTACTGCAGATGTGTACTGTAAAGAACTGAACACAATGATGGAGAAGCTGGCACATCTCCAACCAGCATTGATCAATCGCTCGTCTCCGCTGCTCCTGCACGACAACGTGCGACCTCATACTGAACAGCAGACGGTCTCCAAGTTGCAAGAACTGGGGTTGGAAGATCTCCGTCACCCGCCCTACTCACCAGACCTTGCGCCTATAGACTACTACTTTTTCTAGAATTTGGATAACTTCTTGGCGGGAAAAAAATTCAATACCCGAGAGGCAGTCAAAATGCCTTTGAATAATTTGTTGCCTCCCCTCCAGCTGATTTCTTTAAGATGGACATCAATAAACTGCCACTGCGTTGGAAAAGATGCATTGATTGCATGGGTGATTACTTCGATTAATACAGATAAAAATACATGAAAAAAAATCGTTTAAATTTTTTTATACAAAACGGCAATTTCATAGGTAAAGACCTAATACTAAAGTGAGATGTCAAGTGAGTGTAAGGCTCGCTCTTTTTTTTCGTCGTATTAATTAATAGATTAGTATACTTACTATTACGTAATAAATTATTTGATACACAAAAATTCTTTAATATAGAACTTTTTTAATAATTTAATATGTTATCTTAGACATAATTAGCAAGCAAGCTAATGAACTACATTTTTTTTAAATATATTTCTTATGTAATAAGTTAAAAACATTTAATATTTAGGTCTGGGAAAATTGTTTTACGCAAATTTGAATGCAGTGAAAACTTTTCTTAATCGTGGGAAATACTTTTTAATAGTTCCTATTTTAAAATATAACACCTTTATTAATGCTGCGACATTGGAGATGTGAACTTGAGTTCTAAATTCTAATTTAGACTAACTGTCTACTGGTATATCAAATAGTGTAATAGTAAAAAAAAGTGCTGATAAAAGTGAAATCAATAGCGCACAAGCAACCATGCGGCGCGCGACCACAGTGAACAGATAACAGTAGAACATCTAAGGCCGTCTGGCGAGTTATTTGCCTACTCTCGCGTTGGCGCAAGGACTGACAGTAGTTACTTCATATTTTTAGTTAAATATTTTTATATTATTTCCGTATCATGGAACAACACTTAGTTTTTATTTCTTTAATATAATAAAATGTTTTACCAATTCACAAAAGAGGTACGAATTTAACGGCTTTTGAAATTTTTAGATTATAAAATATAATTTATTAAAAAAAACTACGTATAGAAAAAAATCCCATCGTTCCTGCATATACGAAATGCTTTATGGTTAGCAGATGAAGATAAGTAAATTCTCATCCTTATGTAAACGTATTCATTTAGTAAATAGCTTGTAGATATACACTACAATATTTTTTGCTTCTGTTTGAAGTCAAGATCAAAATTATTGCTAAAATAATTCAGGCAAAGGCGAGCCGTCGTACTTCAAAGCGCGTGATCACGGTACGTACGCGATCGGACACGCCACAGCCCGCACTGCGAGCGCCTTATCATTCCTTATACGAGGTACACACCTGCGTACAGGCCTGCGAGCTTATAGGCGCCTGGTGCGCACGCACACATTCTAACCGATCGCGGCACGTTTGTATGAAGATGTTCTACTGTTCTTATACTGTGGCGCGAACCCCCCGCAACGCCCTACCTCACACCGCACCGGTTTCGGTAACAGTATCGCGAGTTCAATGGTTTTTTCCCATCTCAAAAAATGCTCAACGTGCCTAAAGACCTTTTAATTTCAAAAATATAAAGATCGTTCAATATAGATAAGTAGGCAGTGGGGTGTTCCTATAAATCCATTCATCCATCACTTACCACTTATTTTTTTGAAGACGAAATATCTACCAATTATCTGTATAATTGGGGCTTTCCTATGAAGAAGAACCAGCCATCGTCACTGTAAGTAGGTATTGTCACTTGGGGCAAGATCGTAGATATGGAGATAGAGCGAACAAAAAGTACGTTCCTCTTACTCACAAAAAAATTAGAGTAGGTATGACCTTCTTGCCCCATCTCAGCTTACGATATACGATAAAATAGTATACGATAAAAACCGGACAAAAGCGAGTCGGAGTTGCCCACCGAGGGTTCTGTTTAAAGTAGGAATCGAGTCTCGCAGTTTTTGTTGAGCCTGAAATTGGGTGATGAAAGTTTGCATGGAGAGACTATTATTTTTGACATTTCTCATTTTAAATAACTAATTATGCGTCCTAAAAATATTAAATGCTCACAATAAGCCCTTTTACATCATACCATTTGAACTAGTAGCTTCAACTTGAAATTTCGACCGCCTTTAAGTTCTTTTACCCCCTGTTTTCATTTTTTTTTTTCTTGTACTATATAATGTATTGTAGTATATAACGATGTTACTTGCCAAATTTCATAGGTCTAGGTCAATGGGAAGTACCCTATAAATTTTGATTCTGTTGAGTATCGATGCGATTTTTGTGGCAAAAACGGCCGTATTGGTTTTTTTACATTAACTTAAAAGTCTGATTTTTTCACAGCTTTAAGGGAACGTAGACCTGAGTATGCAGTTTTGATTTTAACTGGATAGATAGGCAGACGGATAACGGACGGACGTACACAAATTGATTTTATAATGGTTCCGTTTTTCTATTATTTCCATTTGAGGGTCGGAGTCCTAAAATATATAACCTTCTACTACCTACCTTCTTTATTTTAGGAGCATATCGGAGGTTTAAACGTAAAATATTTTACAACTTACAGCAGCGGCTTGTAATAGCACCACGGCAAAGATATTATAATAAAACCTCGATTCAATATCACCTAAAAAAAAATCGGTTGTCTGTAAAGTCGGTTTACTGACGATAGTTAAACGTGACGACGTCATGTTTATAGTGCGCGCAGAACTAATTGGCCACGCCTTAGGTAGGCGTGTTGCCGCCGCGAAGTCCGGCGCTGAATTGAGTAATAACATCAAGCGCCCCCGCCTCTCTGTCCCACCGCTCACATACCTAAGGCGCAGCTATCTGAGGTAACGGCAATGCATGACGCATTGCCGTTACTTTATTATATTATATATTTAGCGAGGTAACGCTGGAAACAGGTAACGCATGAGTCATGTTTTTTTGTGCGTGCAGCCGGCTCCATCAAATTACAAGACGTTATCACGTCAAAAAATGTGAAAAAATGTATTCAGAGCACACAAAAAAATTTCCCTACGTAGTAAGTAAATGACACATGGACTATGATTCCAAATTCCAATTCTATATTCGACGTTATATGGAATCAATCTTTCTGCTCACTAATACAGCATTATTTCGCGTAGACGCTTAGCTCATAATTGGAACTCTGTCGTAGTAAACATTGCTAAGACCGGATTTTTTACGTCTTTTGCTATTGTAGACTTTAATTCTTACGCTATAAGGTTCAATATTTACTGTTGTATGATTCATAGTATCTCGTATTCACTTATACACTCGACCAACTTCACGGGATGACTGCGAGCCCAGGCGTGCTTACTCGAATTTTAAGCACTCATCAGTCAGGATACACTTCGAGAGTTCGTGGGGCATCTTGGTTTTATAATATCGTTGCACCACAGTGCCTATGTTTACACGATGTCATTAGAAGTTATTACAAGCTACTAATATTAAAATTACTCCTATAGTGGACCTTAAGTCCTATTTTATACTCTTTTAATGACTGGCGCGAGTCTTTTACTGACTTTATATGTATTTTAAATAGTTCTCTAATGCTTTCAGATGTCTAAAGATATTATCTAGCAATCTATAAACAATCTATAAAATATGAAAATATGTGTAAGTTTTATGTAAAATAACATTTAATACTTACGTTCAAGATTGAAGAATTTTTGAAGTGAAAACTTCTTTAGCGGCGCTGTGTACTTTTTTTGGAATGGGTAAAAATTTCTAAACTCGCATCAGGACACGTGACCTGATCGAAAATTCGTAAGACGGATGGAGAGAGGACAGGCGGCGCAGGGCGCTTGCGCGAATGTTCGTGTGTGTTAATGTTACAGCGTGCCACGCGCATCCATAATATTATTAATTTATTTTGTTTATTTTATTATTTATTATTATTATGTAAAATAATTGTAATAGTTCTGAAGTGTTAAATTTTTAATGTAATATAAATTGTCATGTTTGTGTACGATAGCGCAATAAATGAATATTGTATTCCACCACATAAATAATAGTACTTTTATACTGATAATGAAAGCAATTCGTACAAAATTATTCTCTAACCATTCCAAAATATTAAAAATGCACAACGTTAATATTCAAGTTTTCACTTCTGCCGGCACTCCCGGAGTGCAACCCGTCGATTTTTCATTGCGTCCACTTACCTGAAACAGGGGAAACCTTTTTAAGAATATGCTTAGAAATATATGATGTACATTTTAACATAAAATAAATGTAAAAAGATGCATTAGTATATTAAACTTATAATCAGGGTTCTTAAATACACTAAACAAGATTATATTCTGCAAGATTTGGAGTAGAGCGATGATAAACATTTTAATACCACCATTAAATTAATTGGAGCGTTTCTTAACGTCATAATTTATTTCTTAATTTTATATTTAGAAGCTTTCTTCTAAGAGATGTAATCTTATTTTATATATAATGCCATAAACTTTTGCATATAAATATTCAAAATAAATAAAGTATAAAAATATTTTTATGTTAAACGGTTTTATTACAATAAAAATAATGTAGGTAATGTACTAAAAGCTAAAAAATAATTCAGTAAGTCCTAGCTACCAGATCACACCAATCTTCCCATCAATCTAGGGTATTGATCAGTCAAATAATAAAATCGTTGGGCGTTGCGTATCTAGAGTTAATATATGATAGTTACACGCGCCCAACGATTTTATATTTGTCTGATCAATACCCCAGATTGATGAGAAGATTGGTGCGATCTGGTAGCTAGGACTTACCGAATTATTTTTTAGCTTTTAGTACATTACCTAAATTATTTCTATTGTAATAAAACCGTTTAACATAAAAATATTTTTTTATTATTTGAGTTCATTTAATGCCTCACTATGGTTTATTACATGGTTTATTTCCTGACAATTTGTTGCAATCTAACTCTTCTATACACAATCCTTCAAAAGAATTCACTCGACTCAGAGCTACGTAAGCTTGTCCTTCCTCAAACAATTTTGAGCCTAGATATACAACTGCGTGGTCTACTGTGCTACCTTGTATTTTATGGACCTACTATAATATACCTACACTGTCAAAACTATTCAATTTTTTCAGAATGAGCTCTATTCTACTAATCAAGCCCTTTCATCAGTCACCTGTATTGAGGTGATTGTGAATAATCCGCCATTTTGTGGCGGTGACCATCTTGGATTTTATTTTTTCAGAATGAGCTCTATTCCACTAACCAATCTCTTTCATTAGACACCTATATTGACGTAGTTGTCGAAAATATGTAATCCGCCATTTTGTGGCAGCGGCCATCTTGAATTTTATTTTTTTATAGTGAGCTCTATTCTACCAATAAAGCCCTTTCATTTGATACCCATATAGAGATTATTTTGAAGTAATATGTAATCCGCCATTTTTTATCGGGGGCCATTTTGGATTTACAGTCATAAAAAAAAATATTATTGTATTGTCATCAAGATTAAGAGTGGGTACCAAAAATCAGATCGATCTGGTGTCAGGAAGGGGTAAAATTCCAATTACTAAATTTGACCCAAACAAATAAATAAATAAACTGGCCAAGCTAAATTAAACCGTTAAAAAACAAAACCTGTAGATCGATTCTGCTACACTTCAATCTTACAATAACACAGATTCGATGCAGTCTCGATGTGTTAAAACAACAAAATAGTATACTCATAAACGTCAAACCAACGTCAAACGCGTTTTAATTGGTACAAACTCCAAAATCAGTTTATGATATCAAGACTATTTATTTTTAATTAATCGAAAGTAAATTGAAAGTCTAAGTTAAATACGAGAAATGTGGTTCAGATTATATACAGATAATATATTATTATATTATGGGCCCATCCACATATTACATAACAGCGCAAGGGGCATCACAAGCCCTATTGTATACATAGGGTTAGCCTTAAAGAACGTATTGTATCGAATACATAGCATAAAAATTTACGATAGTGTGTAAGGATGTGCAGTAATCGTAAAGCTGAGCTTAGATCTAGTCTAAGGAAGTTGACCATGCCACTTTATGACACCATAAGCCCAATGATAGTATATTGTAGAGCGTCAGGCATTAGGATGCATGCTAGTAGGTACTTCGGCTTCGCTTCAATCAAAACCTGAGCTTTTATAACTATTCTTAAGGGCAGTAAATATGAACCCAGTTTAAACTTAATGTGAAATTATATTACAACTAGTAATTATGTCATATAAACGTGTAACGAGAATCATCCATCTTAATACTTTAATTTAAGACAAGAATAAATATAACATCCTCTAAATATTTACAACTAGATGTTGGCCGCGACTACGTGCGCCCTTTTGCGCGCATAATTCCGCAGAAACCGTAAAAAAATAATCGTTTTTTTTTAGGGTAAAGTCGGTTTACTGACGATAGTTGAACGTGACAACGTCATAAGAAAATACTGATGGATCGCTCACTCAAGTAGGAGAGAGACAGATGTTGAACGCTGCCGAACGCGGAGGCCGATTGTGCCTCTTTGTCGCTCGTTCCGCGCTCTCGCTTGCACTTCAAGCCTTAAATGGAACGCCTCAGAGCGAGGTAACGCCGCATAGCGATAGCATTTTTCGTGCGTGCAGCCGGCTCCATCGAATTATAAGACGTTGTCACGTCAAAAAGTGTCCTTCCCCATCATATTTGTGCCAAATTTCATTAAAATCGGTGAAGTAATTTCGGAGATATTCAATGTAAACAAACAAATAAAAAACAAATAAACAAGTACAAATCTTTTCTCTTATTAGTATATATATAGTTACAAGCCTATCTCTTAGGCTCAGCCGGAATGTAAGTTGTAGGTATCTCCACACACATTCTGGATCCTCGCTTAATTCCTACTACAAATGGACTCGGAGAATAATCTTTTCTCGTAAATCAATTAAATCAAATTAAGTTTATCCTACTTTGTTCTTAAAATATTATCGGATTTAACCTAGTAATACTCGTATAAGAAATGTCACTGTGTAGTACAAAATAGGTGTGTAGTGTACATTGTACAGAATAAACATTAGGTATGTGTTATAAATATTTGTTCTTTCAGACCTTGTGTTGTATATTCTTATTGTAATTTATAAAAGCGGCGCGTGTGCACGGGCTGATAAGGTCTGCAACATACTGGGACAAATTCTAACAGCTTTTGTGTAATAGACATAAACGTTCCGTTAGCTTTAAATACTACTATAATATTATAAATGTGAAATTTTGTGAGCATGGATGGATGGATGGATCCATGGATGGTATATTTGCGCGATACTATATTTACGCGGGCGAAGTCGCGGGAAAAAGCTAGTACTATATATTTGCTTTAAATTCCGCATCACCATAAAGTGCTACACCTATCGGCGCAGTTTTATTAGGTTGTACTGTACGTGATAACTATACTTTGATTTGAAGGCGTCATTAATAGGTTCAATTAACAACTTAGATAATATTTAACTATTTTTTAATATTTTACTATTCTTTTAATAATAATAACGGCAATTACACGGCACAAAAGTACACGCGTCTATACGCGTTTCCATTCGGTGCCGTGTTCCTCTTATTTTTAGAATGCAAATAATAATGTTTGTAAGTGTTTATGAGCCTTTATACTAATTTTAATGACCCTAGAGCCTTCTGGGATTAGATACGATCTGATGAAATAAATGCACCTTATGTATGCGAGCAATTTAACTTTTACTATACCAAATGCTTCGTCCACTTGGATGCGATTTAGGAATGCTGATTCTTGTGGCATCATGACTTCAATTAAAAAGTCTTGAAGTGCCGTGCGCTTTTCTTTGTCGCCTGTATTTTAAATTAATGAGAAATTATTCTTAGCACAACTTACACCCAATTAAACCTAGCAGTTAACTAGCAATGTTTAGCAACCGCTTTTGCAATATTCATCTTAAAGCCAATAAACTCTTTAACAAGGCCGTTAAAACTCCTTAACTCCGTTAAAACACACGGTCATACATTAGCGTTCATAAAATTAAGAAACTGCTTCCTGTGGAGAGCAGTATTTCAATTTTAATTGAAATTAAAGTTGACATTATTTCAGTTACAAACATAATAAGTCAAAACATTGAAGTAAGATATTCATATGACCCGCATATGAAAACGTCCCATATTTTGTATGTGACACTTTCTTTTATATTGTCTCTAGCGTGTTTTCCACATGTTTAAGTTTCGTTATATATTTTATCGCAGGCAGCGTGTAGTTACAAGTGTTTACTGACGTCCAGCCAGTTAGCACGCGCGTCCCCGTTCGTGACGCGAATGTCGCCGCAGCAGATGAAGAAAAAGTAAAATTGATATGTATTCTTCGGCCCGGTGATGAGTCAAACAACTTTCAACAGGATATATTCCCTTAGATTTCCTTTGTTTTGAAGAAAATTAAGCGTCTGACGGAACATTACACAGACCAACGAATACACTATTGAATCTTACAAAGTGGTTGCTGATTAGAGCTCTGTTGATAGATATAATTATTGTGCAATGAAACAAAAAGTAAGTCACCTAATCTACAGCTTTATTGCGTCAACTTTCTAACATCATTCGATCGAAGATTTCCACGTATTCCAGCTGAACAAACTAAGTATACCCTACAATTACGTAGTAATACACAAATAACATTTAAAATATCATAACTTTACCTATCGACGACGATTAGACGATATAGGACGATTAAAATGCGCATGATTCATAATAATAATTAATTATGATACATAAAAGTTAAAGATACATAGTTCAGTGTATACTGTGTATACATATTTTTATTCACAAAAATAATGTAGAAAGTTTGCATACAAATAAGACATTACTTTACAAATAATGGGTCTAGACCACGCCTGGCAACAACGGCTACACAAGGAGCTTCGCCTACTTTTCTTTTTCCTTTGTTGAGTTAGAATTAACATATTCATTGTTTTCTATAATATAAAATGGAATTCCTGCTATATTTATGGTTGTGAAATTAATGATTAATTTAATTTTCAAGTTTAAACTTTATAGCCGATGAAGCTCCTTTAATTACGTAGCCGTCTGTTGTGCAGTGTGTGGTCTAGCGTTGTCCTGAACCAGCAGTGACCTAGAGCGAATGACCAACCTCGGTTGTTTAGCAGCTAGCTTTGCAGTTGCTGGCAATAGACATTTGCCGTAATCGTCTGGCCAGATTTAAGAAAGCTGTGAACGACACGGGCACTAGTCCACCAAACGCTCACAAGTACCTTTTTTTGAGTAAATTTTCGCTTGGGGCAGGCTTTGGCTAGTTCGTCAGGGTTCAGCAATTGCGATGAGGGTTTCCGATTATCGTACAGGATCCACTTTTCATTACAGGTAATGATTCGATTTAAAATCCCTTCACTATTGTGCCGGTTGAGTAAAGTAACGCAGCAGTCGATGCGCGTTAGTCGGTTTGCTGCACTCAATTCATGAGGTACCAACCTTTCAAGCCTTTTCACCTTCCCAATTTGCTTCAAGTGGATTAAAACAGTTTTATCCCTAACACCGCAAGCCTGCAGCTAACTCGGACGTGGTTTGCGAAGGATTCGGTAAATAGCCTTCTTTAGCCTTCTTCTTCTCTAATAGCAATTCTTCATTATCAACTTTGTTCTTCGGCCGTCCACGGGGCTTGTTCTGCAGGTCGAAATTTCTAGAACGAAAACGTTGGAACCAAAAACGCACTGTGTTTTCTTTTGCGACACCGCCGCCATGCACATCATTAATCCTTCGATTCGTTTCTGCAGCACTGGTGCCACGGCGGAACTCGTACTCGAAAATAATACGATATTTTAAGTTTTCCATTTTGTAAGCAGAGTGACGTATAGAAAAAACCAAAAGAGGAAAAAACAAATGAATTACGTTTTTCGAAACACAAATGCATGAGTAAATAGGGGTATAAATTTCAAATTGTTATTCCTAACCAAAGAAGATATATTTGAGATCAAAGTGGCCAGTACGACAGAACGCCAATTTCATATGTAAGGGCCTCTAGTGGAGCTTAAAAAAATCTACGATGATCTCTCATTGTGTATTTTCCCCTCGAACCTTTATTATATCATTTAACGGTAGCGCGAACAAAGCGGTATAAATAGCCATAAGTAAATACGATTTTAAAAAATCTTAGTAGCTACCAAAATTCGTCTCGCCGTGTAACCGCGACCACCGATCAGGTTTTTGCGACTTTCAAGATAATGAAAAACAACCATAGTTAGATTGAAACTAAATTCGATTGCTTAAACAAAGTCGATCAGGTTATCAAGTGATTCTTTATTTCATAAGATAAAAAGTGATATAAGGAAAGCTAATTTTAATATAAGGTGTTTAATTGCGTTAATTAAAGGCAATAAAAGTTTTGTTATTAAGGTTTAGTACTGAATTAGTTTATGTATGTTACAAGTTACAACTATGAAAACTAGTACACAGAAAAATTTGGATCGATTTACAATGTGTAAGCGCTGGCCAAGTGCGTGTCATGGTTTATATCGTGATAGGTTGACGTACTACTTAGAATAACTAATAGTCTTATGGCCGATTTCTTCATGAGACAGGTAAACTAGAGTTTGTTATTCGGCAGATATACTTTTTCCAGGGTTAAAATTTCGATGGTTGTCTTCAACAGATCGACGGGTTAGCTATCTTATGGTCATGTATGTGTGGCTGTGAGCTATATACCTACTCTAGGGGTCCTCTAGACCCAAATTTAATGTATGTACTTAAAAAATATTTACTACCTACTTCTCCGTTCCAATAAAAGTTTGTTACTTATTATTTGTTTACGCTAAATTATCTAAAGATTTTTCTTTTTTTTCCGACAAATTTTCATGGGAGATCGAAAAAAAAATTGTCGGTTTTTTTGGCCACCCTAATATATATATACCTCTATTTGTTTAAAACAATCAAAATTTTCACAAGTGGGAAGGAAATATTATTCATTTTATATTTGACATTCGAAGAATCGTTGTACAAGCATGTACAATGCCATGTAAACTCTACACTGTAGTTTTTACGCACACACTGACATCAGTAAGTTAACTGCCAGGTATAAAGTCAGCCCAATATTTATCCTTAGGACAAAAATATTCGAGGATTATTTCTTAAACTGGTGTAAAGAAAACGAAATCTCCAGTTAACTCACGTTAACTAACGGATAACTCTAATCGTAGGACAACTACGAGTGAAGAAATCGGCCATTATTCAGGAACAAATATTCACTTTCAAAAATTGGTCCAGCCTATTTATTTTGAAAAACGTTTTCCCATGTAAGAAGAACATAATACAATGACAAATATTACAGTGACAATTTAAAGCTACACCGAAAATAATTTTTGTGCAAACTTTCAGCGACTCAATGAATCAATTACAAAACCAAATTTTTATTTTGGTTTTGTAATTGATTCATCACTGATAATAGGATCTCATTATTAGCCCTTATCTATGCTTATCCTGAGTACTCAATGGACTTTAAATTCGACTCGCAATAACTTAACCCAGCCTTGTACTTTCAACAGGCTACTGCATTTAACCACATATCTTAATTGAAATAGCAAGTCTTCAGTAATAGTGTTAATGCAAAATATAATAGGTAAATGTTATTTCTTTATCATTTCAAATTATTTATTCTGTTTTTATCATTCGATTTATTTATAATCAAGCAAGCGACCTTGTTATAGGGAAATGAAAAACCTTCACTTTTTTGTTGTTGTATACTTACCCATGTTATGTCCTTATGTTATATCCATATTAGTAGGTATGTTTTACCCATATTACTCTCACTTTTTTGTTTTAATCAAATTGCGACAAAGCTAAAAAAGTTTTGACTTAAAAACAAAATTTCGAGAATGAATTAGAAGTAAGAAATCAACAATTTTGGTTCTACCAGCATTAAAAACAAAGACGACCTGGTGAGAATAATTATAAAATGTAATTTATTATTGTTTTATGTTATTTCGTCAGCATAGAATTACTTAATGCTATTTAGCAATAAATACTGTTGATAGGTGTTTAATAATATGTTGCTGCATGCTGGTTTTTGCTGTTTGCACTTTGTACCATGGCTCACAGGATCATGGTGGAAAGTGCGAACTAATCTCCTCTTGTAATTATTTTTATTGCCTGTTTCATAAGCGTTAACGGCTCCCTTTACTACTGTAACGGTAGGCAATGTTTTATTGCTAATAACTTCTATACATATTATACTTCGGTACCCATAACTTTGTGTCGATTACAAGGAAGGAGATTAAGTCAGCTTATTCGATGTTAGGATCTCTAGATGTCTACATAGTATTTTTATTGAAATCATTTATATTTTTATTATGTGTGTAGTGTATGACTGTGTATGTAAGCATAGATATCATACTATCTCGAGTGCTCTAGCCACAGATGACAGTTGACGTGTCACGGTGACAGTTTAGAGTCAGTCATCATGTAGCTGCGAAGCGAGCGGGACGTGTGTCTTAGAGCACTGGCGAGCCAGTGTTAATACATGTTAACGTGCGATACCGGAATACTTGATCTGGCGTCGAGGGAAAAAGGTCAGTGGTTAAAATAACAGAAATATACAAAAGATTATCGTATCTTAGAAAATAACAAAGGTGACGGTGGAACCAGTCAGTTGTAGGTGCAGTCAATCTCGTAGATTGTTTTAAACAAAGAATATCGTATTGCCCACGCAGGCATATAGCAGAATGTGTCAAGCAGGTGTCGCATCGGTTATTGCTTAAAATTTAATCACCTAATGTACATAGCCCCTTTGCTTAATCTTGTTATATTATATTAGAAATTGTAACACGTACTTTTTCTATGTGCGGGTCAAGATAAGGAATGACCATTGTTGCAGTGTGCTGTTAGTGTAATAAAAGATTCCATGGCAATAATTTTATTACAAATACAATTCTAATTTTAATATAAATTGATTATTATTTAAAAAGAAAACAACTTGTTTATTATGTCAAGAGTTATATTTAAAATAATTATTTCAGATTATTATGATTTTTTAAAAGCCAACGACATTAAACAGTGTTTAATGTCGTTAAGTTAAGTAAGCAGGACTCCAATCCAAAGGCCACTATGAGTATTATGTTTAAAATAAAATCATTATAATATATAATATGTTGGTATAAGTAATATTAGGACTAGAATCTAAATATCACTAAGCATAACTAAGGATCGTTTAGGTGCCAGTTAAACTTGCATAATTACTGTAAGTTTTGATACCATAAGTTTTATGTTAACACAGGTGTAAAGATTGTGTTATAGTAGCACCTGCCACTGTATCTATAGATATTATTATATATATACTAGGCATATAGCATAGTAAAGAAATGGCAATGCAAATAACCTCAGTATTTGCTTACGCATTACCGCATTATATGTATTCATCATGTATTACTAAAAAGAAAGAAAAATGAAAAACAAGTAAAGTAATATGTTGTTAAGTACAGCTTAACTGATATGAATATTATCAAGAAACAATGTAACATTATATGCGTAGGTACTTATTTTGTGTGAAATAAATAGCGATGGCGCGCTTTCCAATTGAACGATAGATACCTATAACCTAGTAAGTTAATATTATTCTGCTACTGCAGATGTACTGTATTAAACGTACCATAATAAATGAGATCTCCGAAATATTACACGAGCCCACATAACAATACAAGTTCATTTGTTTCATCAAACTAGAATGTAAAATGTATTATGTTTTAACATACCTAATAGTTTTGATGAATAATTGTTGAAAAGAATAAACGTTGCGTTTGATAGCTATATTAATAAAAATATTACATTGCTTTACTGTATCATAATTTCAATAATATGCAATTGTGAATTCTATTATTATCTATTTTCTGACTTACAATATGTAAGTAGAATTTATATACCCACTGGGTAAGATTCAATAGCGGAAAATTTACAGGGATTTTAATTTAATTTGAACTCAATAATATAATAATATTATGCCACCAGTGGCAAACGTGCAAGCGTCAATGCTCGCGCGAAGTTTAAAAGGCAGTGCCTCGCAAGTGCATGCTTTCATGTGTGTATGTAACTGACTGGCGACACACGTACTGCAGGGTAAACCGGGCGGTTTGTCCGGGCTTTATTTATAATTATTTTTTTAGTTTACTTTAGCTATGCTCATATGCAGTAGACTCATCTACTGCATATGAGCATAGCTAAAGTTAGACTTAACAAATGGGTAATGTCATGAATGTGACATATATGTTTTAAGCAGTATAACTAATCATTAAATTGATAACAGAATAAAGAAGTATAAAAGCAGCAAAGCTTATTAAATTGATAACGTCACTTATATATTTTATCTGTGAGACTATGATATGGTTGTCATGGTAGCAACATTGTTAGTTTACAAATGGAAAATGATTAAAGATTACACATTCTAAATACTACATTAATTACTTCACAACATCTGGCGACGAGGAAGACTACGGATCTACAGAAATGGAAGAGGATTCGCGCCTCTCTACGCGCTCAACTTACAAGGTTAGAAAATGACTAGAATACGAACAATATTCCATCATATGCAGAAACTCAGACAAGACTACAATGCTTACGTGAAAACTTACAAACATTTCGAGAGTTACAACAAAACATAGAATTCGAAATAACAGCTGAAGAATTAGAGAACGAAATAGATACAAGATACGACATGAAAGAAAAATTTACATTAATCAAAATTAAACTCTTAAATATCCAAGACCAAATCGAACATAATTTTACATCAGCACAAATTTTAAAATACCATCTACATACAGTTGATAAAGTTAATTATCACAGCGAGAGGACAGAAGTACATACTGTGATACTAGCGAGCAATACATACATACACTTTACAGAAAAGATGACAACAGAAAAATAGATTCAACGTACAGAAAGGAGGAAACATCAAAAACTGAACGGAATATACAGTCCACAAAAAATATTAAAGAAGCACTTACACATTTCACTGGGAATAATACAATTAGTGGTATTATATACGGGCCATCTACATCTACACCTTTAGAACATAACACAGTAAGATTGTATTCCATCAGGAGAAATAATGAGCACAGATGCAAACGAACGCCATGCGATTGACAACGTGCACAATACATTTAGAGAAGACAGAAATACACATAACACTAGGAAAAGAATAGCTATAGAAAGTTATTATACAAAAAACAAATACAAGAAGCTTTTAAAGAGAGAAAACTTGAATAGACATACTACACGAGATGTACACCAGAAATTTACACCAAAACTAGATTTTACAGATACCTACTAGAGACAGAGAGTTAAAATGTAAATATGTACTGCTGATATACATTAAGGAAAACGAAAATAATTTGCAAAAATATAAACACAAGTGGAAAGAAATAAATTATAGTTTATAAAAACTAAAAAATCACGTTTTTATAGAAAATCTAACTAAAAAATAAAAAATATAATTTAATAATTTGATTGAATTTAATAAATTGAATTGGATTAAGAATAGTGTAAATGAAAAATAAATGTTTATTATTGTAAAAAAGCGTAAAAAGGTTACAAACAAACAAACAAGCAAGCAAACATACAGGTGAAACTAATAAAACCGTTATAAAAAAGAAGAAGCTAATAGAAACATGAGTCGTAGAATTTATTCACCATAACGCATAATTTGGAAGGTTAGGAGAGATTGTTACATCATACATGTAGTAAAAGGAGAGTTGTTGCAACATGTATATAGATAAAAGGGGGAGTAAGACGGCCTTATGAACTAGGACTATTGCACGTCGTCTGCTACATTAGGTACGAAGTGCAAGGAGATGCTGGCGCAGTCTACTGTCGGCACTTGGAGCAGCTTCTACCTGCTCCAGGCGAATAGCGGCGGAGGACTGATATATATTATCTGTGAGACTATGACACGGTTGTCATGGTAGCAACATTGTTAGTACGTGTAAGCAGCACGGCTGATTATTGAAATCGACATGTAAGGCGTGTCAGAAATATAGTTGATTATTCAATTGATAAGGTCATGAGTATGAAATCTAGGCAACATTGTTGATCATTTAATTAATAAGGTCATAAGTATGACATCTAAGCAACATAGTTAATAATTTAATTGATAAGGTCATAAGTAGGACTTTTAAGAAACATAGTTGATAATTCAATGGATAAGTATGACTTTTAAGCAACAAAATTGATAATTTAATTGGTAAGGTCATAAGAATTACAGACAAGCAGTATTACTTGTTACTTTGTTTAAAAACAAAAAATTTTTGTAAAAACTTTTTGGTTGCTACAAGATGCAAGAAGTTTTTGTAATATCTCCGGATTTAGTTGATTCGAATTTTGCATCAAAGCAGGGTCCAGTTTCCGGTTCGCCTAGTTAGGCAACATAACAAAACATTATGAACACAAAAGTTGATTTTAATAAAGGAGGAGCAAATGAGGAGGAGCGAGGCTGCTACAAATAGGAGATTCACTAACATTTAGTAAAGTGGAGTTCACGAGACAAGGAAAAAGCGAAGCACACAAGCGAAAGTCATGACCTAGTGTCATGAAATGGAAAGAAACAAAGAGACAAACAAGATGGTTTAGAGTTTCGTTTAAATTAAGGAATGTGCAAGTTAAAGGATTATTTCAGATAGTTTTGTGGATGTAAGCTACCTTTGAGAAAGGAAATGATAGAAAAAGTTGTAGGATGGGAAGTTGTAGGAACAGAATATTTATTATTATAACATACAAGTCAAGAGACAGAAATAAGAGTAAAATTCCAGGTGACTTTAATTCGGTATTGAAAATTGATGAAGATAGCGAATTGTAATCTTATATAAGCTGGGGGACTCACAGTGTAAAAGTGATTTAAATTGATAATAAAGCATGGTATATTCAATATAGGTTTTCTATGTGACAGAAGTAGAACGTATTTGAACAAGTTGTTGTTGAAAGTATTGGAACAAGGCATTCAGGGGGAAACAGACATCATAATCAGTATATGAAATTAGGAGTCCACAGCTGTTGTAAAATATCCAAATTGACATATTAAACCCGGTTTCTCAACCACTACGGAATACCTATATAACGACTGAAGGAATAGTCGGCAATAAGATCAGAGGTTTAAGAATAAAATATGCACTCTAGTATAAGCTACAACTACACTAAAGGTGAGAACCACCGAACGTGCCGGGGGTAGACATAGACATCAATGTAATGGGAACTTTCCTGAGTGGAATTTTCTTGTCATTTGAGGCGGATCACGTTAGACGTTAGGGAAAGTAAATGTTACTGCACGATTTCCAGTTTAAGCACAATACAAAATCAAAAAGTTTAAAAACAAATATTATGCAATCTTTAAGGAAATACATCGAAAATAACTATACTTTCGATCTATTTCGTTCGTTCTAACGTATCATAACTCTTTTCTACCGTACCCTGTTGGACACAGAAATTTGAAAACCCAGGTTGAGCGTCAGAATTCACGATAATGTTAATGACTTAAGGTCAGCAAAGCTGAAAAGAGTATGCAGAGGGAAAAGGGAAAAGCAAAAGGGTGCCATGTAGGACCAAGGGATAAGATCTACCCAAGAATCTTAATAAAGAAACCAAGTTAAGCGCAAATTTGGTCGAGAACTTGGTTTACTTAACATGGTTTCTTTAATCTGGAAAAAATACAAAATGAGATATAGAAGTTTGGAAGGATTCAACAGGGGAAAAAGTAACACAACGAAGTGTAGTACACTTTGAGATACATTGCAAGGTTTGAAAAGACAAAGAGAAGAAGGTAAAATACACGTCGATCGGATAAAGAGTGGAGTGTGGAAATAATTAGGAAGGTGAATGTCTTGATTTGAATTGAAAGCGGATTAATTGTGTTTTCTAAATTATACTTTATTGGTCACTCAATATGATGCTAAGAATTGCTGATAAAATAACGATATACAATAGAGACAAGACATTAAAACAAGGAAGCGATGTAGTGTATGACTGTGTATGTAAGCATAGATTCATACTATCTCGAGTGCTCTAGCCACAGATGACAGTTGACGTGTCACGGTGACAGTTTAGAGTCAGTCATAATGTTCTGCGAAGCGAGCGGGTCGTGTGTCTTAGAGCACTGGCGAGCCAGTATTAATACGTGTTAACATGCGATAACGGAATATTACAGTATGTAATACCTACAAATATGTCTTCAGACACTACTATTACAACACTGGATCCAATCTCATTATCAAAAAAAAAAACAGGAAAACTCACTTATAAATTTCATTTTTTATAAGTAATTCATTCCTGAAGTTGATATCATTTTATTGTTTTTTGTTCCAAACGTACTTATTTTAGACCAACTCACAATAGAAAATTTGTTTCATGATATGCAATACGAGCGGTAGATTTTTGTAACTTACAAATATATAAATTTAATTATATAACCTTTAAGAATTAATAAGTCGAAAATCGACCATAATTTATTTTAGGGGTTGGAGAGTCACCCCTAAAAAATAAAATACATGTGAAGTGGGGAATGTGCTTTTATACTACCCCATTGTATGGGGTAGTATGAAGCACATTATAATATAATATATGACTAACGTAAGGAATCGTCACTCCACCGATTTAAACGAATGACAGCTCGCGGCTGTGTCTGCGTGGCTGGGCGAATGCGGAGGCGGGCGGGGCGTCAGTTTTTTTCACCCAGGACTTTCGTTCACGGGGATGGCAGCTGGTCGTTTCGTCCTTTGACACAATTAACAGTATAATTTCATAATATTGATGATAAATTTGTCTGATTCGACGTTTAAAGTTTTTTTTTTAAATTTAGGTGTCAACCTTAGGCTTACATCAACATTGCTGACATTCGCCGGTGCTCGAGCTGTCATTTGTAGAGAGTGTCGCCACTGTGGTTTCGCTGAATAGATATTTCTAAATAAAGATGAGGTTTCATAAATTACTTTTTATAAAGTTAATTTCCTAAGCAGCCACCTGGGAAAATGTATTACTATAATTAGTATGCCCATTTAAATAGTGTCATAATTTGACTATAATATTATTTAATTGTACACCTAAAATTAAAAAATGGTTATTATAAGACTAGTATTTTTTTCTAAAATAGACTATGTACAGCTTAAAATATTTTCTGGTACAGTAATAGCATTAAATAGTATACAATTATAACTAAGGCCATGATTCTATTTTATATTATTAAACTGTTAACCAAAGGAGAAAGGCAGGATCCGCACATAATATTTTTTTTGTTGTTTTTTTTTATAGAATTTGTACACCTTATTAAGACAACTGAGTCATTTATTTTGATATATGTGAAATTTTTAGAACTCCGTAATATTTAATAAAAACATTTAAATATTTTGACGTAAAAAAATATTAAACTGAACGCAGTTTTATTTTTAGAAGTTGCCATATGTAAAATAGCAAATATGAAAGTGTTATTTAATCATTTAGAAACATATAACATTAAGTTTAATGAACTCGTATTTATTTATAACTTAAAAATTGTTATAGTACTGAATTACATTTCATTTCATTCGTATGTAAATCTGATTTAAACTACTTTTCTTTTTAATATATTAGATGCAATTATAGCATTTAGTATGCAACTATTGTTTATTTAACTATAAATCTTACCTACTGCCTACATCTATGTGTGCCAGAAGGCTGCACGTTACAGGATGGCCGAATGTCATGATTTTATTTTATTTGTTGTAATTTTTTTTTTTATCTGTCAACACCGTTCCGATCCCGTCACCTTCACCGGTTGGTTGCGGTGGTGGGGATATGAGCGGTGGGGTAGAGACGGGCAGTCGGAGTATATTCATTCTAACTGAGGCGCTAAAGACGAACGCACTGGTGACACAGACATTAATTGTCACCCGGGAGAGATATTATCATACTGTTGTATCTAGTCTTCAGAGTTAAAGTCAACTCAAGATTTGCGGCTCTCAACTCAACTCAACGGCTATAATGCTTTCAATTTAAATGTCACTCATTCACCGCGCAATAAAGAAATGAAATGACAAAATAATTTAATCGAATTTCCTTTTTTGTTTACATTTTGATAACATTGAATCGGAACGGAGTATAGTGTACGCGTATCGTGGTAGTGAAATGATAATTTTTAAATAAGGTTGTTCAAAGTCAATTACGGATATTTTGGGCCTAATATTATGATCTACTGCTTATGTCAAGACGTTTAGGCTGAAAAATATTTAAATATTTCGAAAAAAATAATCTAAATAAAATTACATTACGCTCTTTACGCCGCGGCGCTCTTATGGGACTTGACGTCACACAGCTGATTGTCTTGATGTTATTTATGCAGTGTTTTCTTCTTCTTTAAATCACCTGTTTCTGTGAGGTTAATGACGACAGCGCCTTAGAGAGCGCAATGTAATTTTATTTAACATAATTTTTATTTTGTCGAAAATTTTAATTATTTTTTGGCTAATCGTCTTTACAGAAGCCGTAGATTACGAGGGCGGGTCAATAAGTCCGTGACTTTTGGAATAAAACACAGATTTTTTGATAAATAAATCATTTTATTTTTCAACGTAGTCCCCCTTGAGCTCTATACACTTTGTCCAACGCTTCTCCAATTTTTTTATCCCTTCCAAAAAATATGATTTGTCGAGGTCCTCAAAATAGGCCTTTGTTTGCGAGATGACTTCATCATTGGAGTCAAATCTTTTTCCACCGAGCCATTTTTTCAGGTTTGGGAACAAGAAGTAGTCACTCGGAGCCAAATCTGGAGAATAGGGTGGATGTGGGAGCAATTCATAGCCCAATTCATGGATTTTTGCCATGGCAACTGCACATGTGTGCACCCTTGCATTGTCTTGGTGAAAAAGAACTTTTTTCTTGGCCAAATGAGGTCGGTTTTTTTTTCAAATCCTCATTGAAGCGGTCCAATAAGTTGGCATAATATTCCCCATTAATTGTTCTTCCCTTTTGAAGATAGTCAATGTGGATTATCCCACGTGCATCCCAAAAAACAGTCGCCATAACTTTATTGGCTGACAAACCCACCTTGGCCTTCTTTGGCGCCGATTCACCCTTAGAAACCCACTGTTTTGACTGTTGTTTGGTCTCTGGTGTGTTGTGATGGATCCATGTTTCATCCACGGTTACAAAACTGCGCAAAAACTCCTCCATATTGTGATTAAACAACGCCAAACCTTCCTGTGAAGTTGTTACACGATTGCGTTTGTGGTCGACTTGCGGAAAGCTTTCTCATGCCCAAGTGATCATTCAAAATTGAAACCACTGAGCCATGCGAGATGCCTATGGCATCCACAATCTCTTGCACTTTCAATCTTCGGTCGGCCAACACCATATCGGGAATTTTTTCGATTGTTTCGGGTGTAGAGACCTCAACTGGGCGTCCAGGACGTTCGGCATCTTCAGTGCTTGTACGGCCACAACGAAATTCAGTAAACCACTTTTTTACCATTGAAATCGATGGTGCAGAATCCCCATAGTATTTATCAAGCTTAGCCTTGGTCTCGGTAATGGTTTTTTTTCGCAAAAAATAATGCTTAATAAGCACACGAAATTCACTTTTTTCCATTGTTTCCTTAAGCTACTGGATAGTCTGATAAAGATAGCTGTAAAACACAAACTAACTGACGCAGCAAGTTCAAATTTTGATAGGAGTCAACTGACAGATGCCTGTTGACAGGATTAGTGTTGCTTTTTCAGTAAGGAGGTTAGAAATTCAAAAAGTCACGGACTTATTGACCCACCCTAGTATATATGCCCACAATATCCGTTTTGAACAACTATATAAAAACGCGTTGTAAATTCTAACTTCTAAAAACGAGTTAATGCTGAGCCTACAATGCAATTTCCTCATTTTATTGTCCTACGGACTTGTCTAGTAGGTATGAATTAAAAGCATTAGTTTTAGGATCAATTACACTGAGAGAATAGCGTTGTAAAGCCATGCTATTATGGAGCATACGATCATTTTTAAATGTGGTAATATATGCTTGTAATGTTTAAAGTCAAACATCATTACGATTGGATGATTTTCTAGTATTGATAACATCGCAAAAAAAAAAAAACAAACAGAATTTTGCCACAATGTATTATGTATAACCGAATCAGATAAGATAGAACATTGCCTCTCGTCCTATCTATCAAAAACGACTGACAGGGTCGACAACCCGAGCCAAACAATACCCATAAAAACTAATAAAGGTAATTGATACTGTTAAATAATAAAAAACACACGTCTAATTTGGTACTGAATATCAATTAATAGAGAATAAACAAGTAATTACGAGGTTTCGGGGGTCGACGAAGATTGATGAGTTTAGGAATTCATGCGATCCAACGTTTAAGAAGCTAACCCGCGCAAAAAACCTAATGATTCATAATATACACGCCTATTAATTACGAAACTGGACTTAATTAGAAATAGTTTTTATGGGATTAGATGTTAATAACGATGTTACGAGTCGGATTAAATTGATCGTCGATGGACGTCGGCATGTAACAAACAGATAATAAAACAAGACAAAGTCGAACAACATTGAAAAAAAAATATACGAGAAAATCAGCGATATTAGCTTATCAGTAGCGCACTGTTTTGCGAAATGGTAATGCAGTTATGATAAATAAATAATAAAAATGTTAAATTGTATTCTGAAAATATTTTTCCTGATTCATGCTTATAGATCTAGAACAATCTAGACTGTGGAATATAAACCGTTATTTACAATAATTTATAACTGATAATACACGTGTATTGCTGTCGTTACGCCTACACCTAGCAATGATTTATTATGCTTCCCTAAAAATTGAGAATAAGAGTAATGGCGAAAACATAATCAAATTGTGTACTGTATTTCAAATTTTACTCACCAGCCCGTCCTAATATTATAAAAAAAAGGATTGTGTGGTTTTATGAAACCACGGTAAAAGTGAAACTTAAAACAATAGAATGCGCTTCTTGTGTCTTCGCGTGAACTACATAACGAGTTAAATGCGGTCTTTATCAATTTACAGACTGTTTATGCGTTAGATTTTAAGTTAATTTTCTTAAGGATCTTTGGTTCTCATATGGCATACTAGATGGCGCTGATTTGCCGCTAGATCACACTATAGGTAAAGCGAACCTATTTGCATAAGATGTTTATGAGGGCCTTACTAATGTGAAGTATTTTTGGGTTGTAAACCAATCAAGAAAAGGATTGTGTGGTTTTATGAAACCACAGTAAAAGTGAAACTTAATAACAAAATAGCGTGGAGCACTGGCACAAATGAGTACTAGTCTATACACTACACGGTCAGCTGATGCGAACTATAGGCGCCGCCATATTGGCCTCGGATGCTCTGACGAGCGCCTTTCATTTTATCCCTACTCCGCGGCCGACCGTCACGCGACATGCAACACACAGACGAAAAAGTTTGAGACGATGTAATAAAAGTTTCACTTTAATAATATTCCTTGAGGGCTGCAGTTTCTTTATACTAATATTATAAAGAGGAAATATTTGTTTGTTTCTTTGCATTGAATAGATTCAGAAATATGGGCTAATTTTGATAAAATTTAGAATAGATTTAGTGTGTGCACGGGGAAGGTTACATTTTATCGCGGCAAAATATACAGTTTCCTTGAAAAAACGCAAGCAACTTCTAGTAATTGCAAATTTTCCATTTGAATATTTAAGTCAAGTAAGTCGAACTTTTTATTTCATCAAAGCTAGTGAAACTGTTATCAACAACTACATTATCATTGCACAGCACATTTATTTAAACACTAACAGCAGTCTATATTACAGTAATATAGATATGTTATTGATTGTACTGTAGGTTCTTGGTGGAAATTCATGTTTCACAGTAATAACACACAGGACTTCTTGCACTATTTCCGGTTTCGACAAAGTCATCATCAGGTGCTGATGATGACTTTGTCGAAACCGGTCGTGTAATATATTAAAATTAATGTCAAATACTTATTAAAGTGGAAATAGTGCAAGAAGTACTGTGTGTTATTACTGTTATAGTACAATGGCAAAAATTTACTTACATACGAAACATACAATGAGATTGTACTGTGCACCGTTGAACTCGAAGAGTTAAGACTATCATGTGGACTTTGATTTATATCTATCGCATTTCCCGGTTCATAGGATGATAAAAAATCCCGCGTTGATTAGAATGGAGCGTGTGAATACGAACTTCATCAAGGAAATCATACGGACGGTAATATAAGAAAAATATACGTTGCGTATTGCTCGGACATTCTCAATTAAACATTGCCTACAGACTACAGCGCATCATTGGATAACGTCAATTACGATAACGTTGTATAATTTTCTAAATCAAACACAGCTTAGACCATTTGGAACTAAGTTACAGATTACTATTGACTATTAAAATATGAGCCACATAATATTATATTAGAAATTATTCATATGCCTTTAATAAATAAAGAACAGTTTAAACATATTTGGCCTTATTCCCAGCTCGCAACCTATATTAAATTTTCATAAAAATCGGTGTGTGGTTACCTTTATATTCTTTCATATAATATCTGTCGTTTGGACAATCTAGTTTAGACCTAGGTAAGTTAAGGTTTTTAGGTGGCATAAAATAATTAATTAAAATGTGTGAAAATCCTTATTGTTTAGAGCCTTTATGCCAAAAATTCTAAGGTATATTTCCTTGGTTAGAATTTTGAACAAAATGATTACTTAATTAATTATGGAGAAGATTTAGAAATCTTCTCCATAGTTAATTAAACTTCCAGCGAAGTTTTAGTGAATGCGTTTTATATCATAATATTTTATTATAAGATGCCTGGAATCATTACATATGAAAATATATAGTATCTTAGTCGTCTGTATAATATATTTTAGTATCCTCGCTGAGTGTGATGTCCCTAACTCTTTATTATAATATCACTGGCTCCAATGGTCATGGTAATCTTCAGTCTCAACAAACTTTATGCGTTCAAATTTGTCACTTTACGCACCTGACGCAGTGCACGTTTTATATGCAGTACCTGTGTTACCGAGCTTTGCTCGGAGCTCTAGTAGATAAAAAAAAAAAAGAATCACAAAAATATTTTCCCGGAATTCGAACCCACCACTTTCCGAATTTCCGAACAACGCAAAAATTTACCATATTACCAATCGGACTGACATTATAGAGGCGAAATTATTGATATATTGTTGACGACAACAGAAAAAACATATATAATTTAAAAAATGCGCGGTTTCCAGGGATCAAAACCTAGCTAGAACGATTTTTCTTCCCCAAAACTCCCTACATACAAAATTTCATATGCAGCAGCAATGCAGTACTACTACTAGTACTGTTGCTATTTACATGCAGCCATTGCCGAGATTACGATTATATATTATATAAGTACAAGATTGTCTCGTTTAAAGTATAAGATATAATGCTAACAATATCAAAGTCATTTCAATGCATACAATTTACTAATTACTAGCTGGCCCGACACACGTTCTTAACTATGAAATTGAATAAAAAATAACTAAACCAACATCTACACCTACATCCACAACTACACCTATACCTGAATCTGCACCTACAAATCAGTACATATATCTACACCTACCTACCTACCAACCAACCGTATGGTTGTATACCCACAATTTCAACGCCAAAAACTACTCCTACGAACTACACCTAAAACCAGTATCAACCACTTACACCTACGACCTACACCTACCTACATCTATATCTTTCTACAACCTACTGGGGAATTGTATTGCAATCCAAACAAATGATTAGGCTTCACCCCCATGACCTCCCTTTTCCGGATTGACTACGATCTACCTGACTCCAGGTATAAAATTTAAGTCTTTAGTTGTAATACAAATTGCAAACATCACTAAAATACACACAATCACTTGCTTCACTTAATCTCAACTTACTTATGTTATCAATTTTTTATCTTTCCTGTGCAAAAAAGTCATTCACCCAAGATTGTTTCATGAATAAACAAATCACATTAATGTTATTCCGTTAGTCATTGTCGATGTCAAGGCTGTGGACGGTCATTGTCTTGGCTCCCCGCAAGGCAAAAAAAGTCGACTTGAATTCGTATGCAGGTCAAAAGCCCTTTATCTAAAACCGGTCAAGTGCGAGTTAGACTCGCGCACGGAGGGATCCGTACAAAAGAGCAAAAACAAAAAGTATTTATTGTATGAGAGCCCCAAGTAAATATTTAATTAATTTAGTTTGTAGTATTTGTTGTTATAGTGACAACAGAAACACATCATCTTCGAAAATTTCAACTGTCAAGCTATCACGATTCATGAGATACAGCCTGGCGATTTGACAAACGTACAGCGGAGTTTTGGTGATAGGGTTTTATTCTTTAAGTACGGAACCTCAAATACGAGGTTCGACATTCGCGCTCGTTTTCACTTATGACTTATGACTTGAAAATGTCGCGTACAAAAGAATTAACCGCAAATCGAGAGCTTTCATTATTCGCGGAATTGCTGCATTTCTACAAAGTACGTTTTTACTTTTATTATCTCTACATACACTTAGTCATCGTCATCATGATCATCATAAACCATTTTCATGTGCTTATTTTATTCAATAGAAATATTGTACAAGCATTTTGTTTTAGATATGCAATCGATGAGCCTATCTTCTTACAATGTGGCAAAACGATTATCTTAAATTATCCACCCCTGCATAAACATAGCCTTAATAAAATAAATATGATGAAAAAAACTTATTCAATTTGTAGCTTGTAAAAAGCATCTTAAATTTATTAAAATGGCTGTACACCTCTACTATTCAACTTCTATCTCCGCTAAAAAGAAAGAAAGTAGAGCCTGAATATGTGAAAGAAAAACTCGGTTTTGGAGCTATCTCGTGTTACTACTATCTAAAACAATAGTTTACGCTGTAATCAGTTGATATACAGTAGTGTTCGCAGATTACAAGCAGTTTATAAATACAGTTCATATCTGGGCGTTATTAATATCGACATCAACACATAATGTTATTTTATCATACATTGTTTTTGTCTGTTTGTGTGTTGTATTACGATGCATCATCTCACTATCTTTTACACCTGCAGTATTGATATGTCAATGGGCAAATTGTTCATTAATAAAAATGTTCGATTCATATTTTCAGATCATATTTTGTAGAGCTACGCGGCTAATATTGATCGTTTTTAACCATTCTCGTGTTTTTTTTTTATTCGGGACGATAAAAATTAGTAAAAATAATATCGAATTAGGTTTAATAATATAATTGCTTGGTCCTCATTCTTATTTACCTACACAAAAAGTTACATTTTAGATAAATCTGCCTGAGCAAGATTCAATTAAGTCTAAAAACATGTATATCTAAATACTCCAAACGGTCCAAAATAAAAAGATAAATTATCGAGTTTTGACACATCCGTCTCATTATGCTTAAAGCTGATTAGCTTGTCAATTCTTGTGTATGCTATTGTACATATAATATAATATATAACTCATGTACATGTACTAATTTATTGATGAATAAATAAAAACTTTAAAAAACCATTCTGTTTTCTATTTACACACGTTTATTTTAATATAGATATCAATTTTATTATAATAAGTGTAATGTAGATAGAAATTTTATTTCTGTCAACAAGGTTTCTCACCTTAAAAGACAGCGTATAGTGTCTGGTAGATGACTACCACTGGTAGTACTCATAGCAGAACACTTATCGTTTAATGATTAAACGATAAGTGTTCTGCTATGAGTTAAAGAGTTTGCCGCTTCTTCGAAAGAGCGATCCAATAATGCGATGTTACAATGACCAGGGCCGGGGTAAGGAGATGCTGTTTTTTATTTGGGAACGCCAACGCCAAGGACGCTGTGTTTTTATTGAGCATGATAACGTGTTAGATCTATGTAACATTATGTGGAGAAAAACCTTTTATCTATAATTGCACTTACAATAATTACTTACTTACTACAATTAACACAGGAAAAATTATTATGGAGTAAAAATACTGGCCGTCAATAAGGTAATTTGATTTTTATATTAATTGAAGTACCTGTTTAGGAATTTCAGAAATATTACGATCTAGATTTGCGTGATTAGATAATGTTTATTAAGACATAAATCATTGATTAGTCAGAAACTTGCAGTTTATTATTATCGATAAAAATGTCAGTTAAAATTAACATAATATTCTACTTATAAGCTTATTGAAAATATAAACTAGCTCCACCGTATTGCTAATAGCATGTCCTTGTGACCTTAGAAAGTAGGGGTCATGCATGCATCACCGCTTCCTTACTTTAAATAAATTCTTTGACAAAAATCTTGTCGACGTCTGACCTACTTCGCCGCAAGCGCATTTTCGTTTTAATTGACATCTGTGTAGCTGCTAGTGACAAGATTCAATCGATACAACGTCGGAGGGAATTTAACACCGATATTCAATCTTTTGAGAATTAAGTTGTTTTTTAATTAAAAAATATCGTCGGGCCGCAGATCGCGCGTCCGCTACGCTCGCGCCGACGTCCGGCCGAGCATCTCTCCCTTTCTCTCGGGTGTATCGCTCTCTCTCTCCGTCCTTCGGCGGCTCGTTCCTCTTCTTCTTGCAAGGTTAAGGTTACGTCAGACGTCTTATGTTATAACCGTGGGGGCGCGCTGCGGCAAGTTCAGTGTCTTGTCGAGTGTGGCCGCGGTACTAGCTCCGGCAGTGTAGTGACGGACTGTGGCTTGCTCCTGTGATGTCCCGGTGAACAGTTCATAAACTGGGTGTTTTGTTGCGAACATCACGTGCGCCCGAGACTTTACATTTTTTCCAGAATCCCTCCGAAGGTATGTAGCAATTTAGCGCACGTTTCGAAGTAAACATCGGCCGTGTAAACATTACAAACACAATCTTAACACAGCATTAGCGGCCAGTGTGTCCTGTTCAATAACAGGTCTATAAATATTTTATAGTTGCGGTGCCTGGTTAAGGACCCCACTCCTCCAACTGGAAAATAATTAAAACCTTATCTGCGAGAGCATACAGCATACCGGCAATCACACTTGCACTCAACCTGGAAAAAATATTTTATTCATTCACGTATACACATTTAATGATCGATAGATATTACATACATACACAAAAATATAACATAAACAAAATATATTAATGAACGTCACAAGTCAGTGTCGTTCTCACGATGATATTCTCCTTAAGATAAAGCGCTCATTTTTGCTAACGGTGATTAAAATCAACACTCGCGAGTTTCCCAGGGCTAAGTATATAGACATGAAATTGAAATGTGACGACCTTCTGTTATGTCGTCCCGTTACCGCCGTATTGTGGGGGTTTTTGCGCATCTGCACTTGTCGTATGAGAGAGACCGATGGGCTTCGCTGAGCAATGCACGTAATACGCTCCGCTTCGTTCCCTTTCAGGAAGCTTTCGATGACCATTGCATTTGAAAAAAGTGTTACCTTTTTTAACGTATCACGATTGATCTTTTTTCCTTGAATGGTGAATTATATAAAAAAAAATTTTGACGCACTTACTGCACCTATATTTTAATTAAAATTACGCTTTGATTGAGTTTTACCAATTATATTTTTTTTCTTTACTTATTGAAAATAATAACTGAATGCCATTAAATTTTTAAAAGCTGTAGAAAAAATATAAATAAAAATCTTATGTTAAACGTGACGAATGAAAAAGCGTGAAAGTCTTTCGTGAACTAGGTATATTTTACCAAAACTATTTTTAAATAAAAATTTTGAAAGTTCTTTCACTAAGTTATAAAGTAAAATATTATTAGGTGTTCACATTTCAATGTAAGCAATGTTCGAGTACACGATACTCGTAAATTTATTTACAACGACATTGATCGAATAAAAGACATCAACGCGCTCGCGAACATTTCGTAGCGGCGCGGATTTAATGCTACACGAAGGAGTTATACGGCCAATGCACTTTTTATAATGTTATTGTAATTTTGTACATTTTTTTTTTATTTTAATACGGTATAATAATTATTTTTATAATTTTAATGTAATTTTAAAATTTCAAAATACAGAGTACCTGGGAGACCGAGCTTTGCTCGCAGTTTAAGTAGAACGATAAAATAATTAAAAAAATAAATAAAAGAAATAGAAATAACGAGAATCACAAAAATATTTACCTGACCGGGATTCGAACCCACCACATTCGGAATTCCCAAACAATACAAAAATTATACGTAGGTACGCATACTAAGCTGCCAATCAGACTGATGTAAGAGAGTCGAAATTATTGATTTATTGTTGCACGACGAAAGATAAAAACATATATTGCTTAAAAATGCGCAGTTACTAAAGGATAAGACCTAGCTAGATCGATTTTTCTCCCCCACAACTCCCTGCATACTAAATTTCATGGAAATACTCGTAGCCGTTGCCGATATACCGATTACACAGGTGTGCGACGAAATCCTCCTTCTAAAATTGATGTTATAAATATGATTTCAATGCATTCTCATCTGGATTTTGTGATATTATGATTTTTATTTCCAAAAAATCACAAATTGAGTGTTTTTTAATTATTCCTATATCGTTAAATATACAATTTTTTAATTCGTTTTATACATTATAATCATAAACCGTCTTTATATAGATACAAAATACAATTTGGCGAGTCGTTAGAGAAAGAAGGAAAGTGTCTAAAGAGATTTTTTATCGTTGTACTTAAATGCGCTTGAGTATTCGCTGTAACTTTACAACAGTTAAATGAAAACTTGAATTTCAATTGTTTAATTCAATTGTTCTTTATTTCTAAATATAATTGCAAGTTGTGCACAAAGTTCATATAATATATTTTTGTTTAGGATTTTGGGTGTAGTCTACGAATTTTATATTATTGAAAGTAAATTTGTATGGAAATCAATGGAACTGATGTAAATAAATGAGCTTCTTTTTCAAAATATATGTGCTGTATATATTTAATTGTAAGACAAGATTATAAGTAGGTAATATTCGACAATAGAACTTTTTTCCAGTATGACTCAATCCCCAAAAACAACGCCTCCATACAGTAAAATTAAAACATTGAGGCCAACAATTTGAATAACTGTGTTTCTAATATGGATAATACCATTTATGGAAATAACTCACTCAGTTATAGTAAAGACTCACTAATCCGTTACCGAACATCGATATTTTTTAGAAAGGTAGATATTTGTTAGAAAATTATGGCAACCAAAAAACATATTATATGTGTACTTTACACGTATTATTAGGTATATATATATATATATATATATTATAACCTTTATTATTTTATGCATGCCTTATAAAAAAGAAAACAAAATTAAATAATTAAAGTTCTATAAATAAAAATCATATGAATTCTTTACTCCATTATTTTTTTAAATGACTTAATATTTTTTATAAATAATGAAAATAGTAAATAAATGGAAAATAATTGTCCCCAACTCGTTACCCTCATTAGCGCACAACCTGTTCCACTCGCCTGTACTTTTTGTCAGCCACGGTCTACTGGACTGTACCTACTTTTAAACTTTACCTACTAAAAGTATTATTAAGATGTACCTACCTAGTACAAATGTAACATTTTGGTTGTATAGTCGTCAATATATTCGGTAGCTAATTGGAAGTAGAATTTAAAAATATTTAACATTTAATAATATCTATGGACGCTTTTCACACCACGTCAATCTGGTACTTGTGTTACGGGTACCAGACAACGGAAATATATTTAATAATTTGTAATACACACATATCAAAGATTTTTATTATATTAAATATTCACATATTGAATACATATCCATGACGCAGGAATACAAAAAAAATATATTAATGAGGTCGTCAGATACTAAAGCTTAGGTTTGTCGCGAGCACACTGAATTTCGAAATCCGCAGAGAAAGCGGAATTGTTTTATAGGTCCTACTTCTTAGCATAGATTCTGATGCAGAACGAATCTGCATCAAAATCTAGACTTTATTGTCACAATAAAATATAACGCTATGTACAAAAAAAAATAGGACGGCGCGAGATGACATGCAGACGCGAAACAACGAAATTATACTTTGCACAGATTGTAATGGTCCGTCACGCTCACACGCAAGAAGATTTGCCCCTCCGCCGCGCCGCATTAGAAGACTCAATAACTTCAGTCTCATTTAATTACTACTACATTTCCTCTAAGCTGGTTCACCGGAACTTAGCTGCTAGTACATCAGATGTATCGAACAATCGGTCACTGCACGAGCGAGGTGAGGGGTCAGGTGCGGTAAATTGAGACAGTGCGGAATGTGGAAATAAATCGGACCGCCGTCGCCGTTTCCGCCGGACCGTGCTTTAAGAGGGCGAATCAGACAAGTATGACGTGATTTATACGAGTGTATGAGGTATTGTAACTCGAAGCATCTTACAGTTATCCTTTAAGTATCAGGTATTTTACCGTCAAATAACCCTTTGATACAGTTATAATTTTCAAGGAACTAAACGGTTAGGAGAAACAACGATGTTTTTAGATGTGAAATAGTCAAGCGTTTGTATGAGTGAAGTAAAATCCTACTAATATTATAAATGTGAAAGTTTGTGAGGATGGATGGATGTTTGTTACTCTTTCACGCAAAAACTACTGAACGGATTTTGAGGAAATTTGGTATGGTTAGTAGCTTAGGTTCTGGATTAAAACAGACTACTTTTTATCTCGGAAGTGTACAGTATTCCCGCGGGCTACTCGATAGTATATTTACGCGGGCGGAGCCGCGGGAAACAGCTTGTAGTAACATGTACCTAATATTTTTTAGGAAAAAATGTAAAGGTTAAAAATATACTTTTAAATATTTCTTGATTTTAAAATCCAAACACACTAACGATGCAATGATCTTCTATAAATTATATTTTACGTTTCTTCTTATCAATATTCTAGTAACAAGCACTTCTATAACTATTTTATAGTTGAATTTAGTTATTTAATTTTTATTGTACGGCACAACAAAATAACGTTAATAAAACAAACGGAAATACAAAAAAGCTACCGTTAGAGCTTGAATCTAATGAGTCATCGTAGGTGGCAGCCGACGTGAAATGGAATAAAGATAAACATATTAAATCTGTTTCTTGCATGCTGGTGTTAATTGGCTCTATTATAGCAAAATATTGCGAATTCGAATCATTGGAGGTGTGAATTATTTTTCATCCTAATATTCGTGTTATATATTATGTGCGAAAGAATCACGTAACTTTTCATACAGTATTTTATATACTTCATTCACAGAATAAAATATATTTTATAACACCTAAATGCGATATTTTTTCTTAGGTTGAGTTTAATAAATAATAATTTTAGTATTCTTTTTCGACTCAAACTGCACAAATACTTCTTATGGGTCTCGTATTCGTTTCGTATGGGTCTTTCTGACCCCCTTATTAGCGCGGATTATAATGAAGAAGGTCACGGAACGGAGACGTCCGCACGCAAGCGCAACACGCCACCAGAAACCTATCGGGCACAAGGCGAAGATGTTCCTTTTTCTCACATAGAATTGTCTGGATTGGTTAAAAAAAAATTCAAACTAAAAAAAACTGGAGCTCGGTTCTCCCTTCAATGTGAAAAGACACCAAGTGCTTATATTGTAGCAATCGTAGTTCATAGCAGCGCAAATGTTATGCTACAAAAAATTAATTATTATTAGGTACGTTAGTCGAACGCTACGTGGGCTGCCAAAATTTATTCAAGACTTGCTTGATGATTACTATGTTCATAAACTTTATAATATTTTATTCACAAAGATAATAATAGTCAACCTAAACGTTGTCGATAAAATATACATCATGAACGTTGAGAATTACTTAAATTAGTAAAAAGTGTATAATGCCCAAACAAAAATCAATTAAAAAAACATTCTCCCAACTCGGGAGTCTTCTAAGTCGGGACAATCGCTACTATATATTGATTTATTGTGAGTGAGTATGGTATTCCCGAGCAGGTGGTACAGTGGTAAAACTGGCCGGCAAAAATAAACCGCAAAAACTCCGTCGCCTCTTATTAGCTTCATCGATATTTATTGGCTTTTAGCTACCACTATTTGAATTTTTAACTTTTTTATAAACCATTTTAGATTTATCAATTGAATTATGGATTGAATTAGTGACAAATAGTTTTATGAGTAACAGGTGTTAATTTTTTAAAATTCTTTCAATAGAATATACTCGTACATGTCTCAAGCGCTTTAGAGAAAAAATTCACAGATTTCGTGCCTCACAGGACTATCGAGCACTTTGGAAATGAATCTATGGAATTCAAAAAAAAAATTGTCGCTGAGCGATGAGAAAGTCGGGATAAGGAAAAGGTTACAAAATTAAACTAGATCGTTGAATGATAATTATTTTATTCTTCCACTAGCTTTTGCCCGCGACTTCGTACGAGCGGTGGTTGAGGTGTGACTAATTTCCTAATATTTTTAAAAAGATACTTTAATTATGCTAAAAATAAATTAAATGGTTGAAGATTATTTTATTATTAGAATGTAAAATGCTAGTAAAGGACCTCTTTATATACAACACTAACCTATTGCTGTATTTCCGTGCGGAGCAAGGATCACCAGACTGCTAGCCGAACTTGCTTTGGAACACGCAACATAGAACTGTCCGTGTGAAAATCAGTTCTCTCTTAGGTCTATTCCAGCCACTTTCAATGGCTGCCCCTGAGCTTTATTGATGGCGAAGCACACTTTTAGGGGACTCTGCAGTGTTTTTTACTTACTTTTTGTTTTACTTTTTACCCCTTAAAACATCGAATGTTAGAAAACATTGAATTGTAGTTTTAATAAATCATACTAAAGAGTAATATCACGAAATTCCAAACAGAGCTGACCACAAACAAAAAAGTTACATAAAAACGTTGATACCGATTTTGACCCCTTTAGGGGGTGAATTTCGCAAAATCCCTTCTCAGTGGACCTAAACGTCACAAAAGGAAGCCACTAAATATTACATTTCTTGCTTCAGTAGTTTTGCCTCGGCGTTGATGAATCAGTCAGGACATGTTACTTTATAATATAATGGAAGATTAATATAAATATTCTCGAGTTAACGCCTGTGAACAAACAAATTACAAAATTTCCACACGCGTATCGAAGTTTGAATAATTGTCGCCGTGGGCCATAAGTATACAGTACCTGGGAGACCGAGGTTTAGTAGGACGAAAAATAAATTAAAATAATATAAAAGAAAAATAAATAATAAGAATCACAAAAATATTTATCTGACCGGGATTCGAATCCACCACATTCTAAATTTACAAACAACTCAAAAATTATACATAGGTTCGCATACCAAGCTGCTAATCAGACTGATGTAAGAGAGTCGAAATTATTGATATATTGTTGCACGACGAAAGAAATAAACACATATTGCTTAAAAATGCCTAGTTTCCTTAGAAACTAGGCATTTTTAAGGTTAGGTTAGACCTAGCTAGATCGATTTTTCTCCCCCAAAACTCCCTGTATAACTAAATTTCGAAAAAAAGTAATAATTGTAGCCGTTGCCGAGATTTCGATTATATATAAACAAGATATTTCAATTTTTTTTTCAAAAAGGTAAGGCTACAGGGCAAACCCTTAACCCGATCGTCATTGTTTTAGGCTCAAATTGACTAGCTCAAGCTGACTAGATTGTCCAGAGGACAAATTTTCTCTCTAATTTTTGATATCATTCTTCGTTTCCTAAATATCGAGCACCAAAATAAAAAATTCGGGTTTTTTTTTCACTATTTAGGCCATAACTTTTTTCATTATTGACTTTTTTCAATAATTCTTTTTGCACCTTAAAGCTCTCGAGAATACGCGTCTTTTGAATATCATTTCTTCAAAACTCTCTGAGAGATAAGGTGATCGCACTTTTTCGTGAAATCGGGGCCTATACTGGAGCGAACGAAAAGACCATTTCCAATGTTAAAAATAAAAATTGATTGTTTAATCAGATTTTATTATATTTTGATTAAAGCATTTAATAATTGGGATTCACAGAATTAAATAAATAAATCATCAGAAAATCTATCCTCACAAATTTCCTATTCGAATAACATTTTAACTACTTTGACCATAAGCGCACTAAAGACGATCCAGGTATTTAGTGTCAAAGGGTTAGCTATGTGTCGCATCGTGGGTATAATGACGCTATTAATACATCAGATCCGCGGCGCAGGCGCAGCTCAGTCCACCAGAAGCCAAGGATTTTAATTACGCGCGAGGTGAACGACCCCGAATCGAATTCTACACTTGGGAAACTTTTGACTGTGCTAACAGATGTTAGACTACAATAGTGTGAGAATAAATTACACAGGCATTTCTGTTGGAGGAAATAAATTTTTAATTGCTTTGAGAATGGACGTATTTGAAATCTGTTTTAAGAGGCATTAGATTATAAATGATAGGTACTTTTATGTGAGATTATGTTTGAATATTTGCACAAAAAAATAAAGTTGCAAATAGAATACCTACGTGGCTTAGTGTTTTTCAGATTTATTATGTTTCATAAAATCTGCAAAGAAAACGTAGCATTTAAGCGATAAATAAGTTAGAAATAGACAGACAAACCGAGACTTATTGTTTATCCAGTGAAATAAAAACCACACACACAATGCTATATTGTGTATGGTGCGTGTATACCGCATAGCCAGACGGTGGCGAGTGTTTGTTCTTCATACAAAGCTGTCTCGAGTATTTCAAATGCGCTTTGTTGGCAGGTGCACACACTCGACACTAAACAGTTTATCTGCCCCGAGATATTAATGCAACATACACTAATGGATTTCAAATAATCAACGACTTTGTCATGTGTATGACGATATGATTACATGCACCCTTATGTCTGTCATAGATACTCTAGATCCATTTTAGATATTAAAATATTGTAATCCTATTTTTAATGTGATATATATATATATATATATATATATATATATATATATATATATATATATATATATATATATATATATATATATATATATATTATGAGGTCTGATATTTCATCTAGACATAAAAGGCTATTCCGGTCAAAAATCACACTAATAAAAACTACAAAACTGAATACATAACACATGTTTTCAGTTTTGCATAAGGTACTTTGGAATTAATTAATTGATTAAATACGGGAGTTTTTCTAAAACTAATTCGAATAAGATCGAAAGAAAACAACAATAAAAACAACCTTGTAACACTAAATCAAATCGAACGCTTCTGTTTCTCATGGAGTAGTGTGGTTCAACGATCCTGCCATTATTTGAACTACATACAAACAGACAAAAGCTTCTAATGGTAAAAAACTTTAATGATCTGTAATAAATGTTTTGGATTTAATAACCAATGACATTTTTTTTTTTATTTTAAGTCAATATGTAGGCTTAGTTCAAATAATTTCAATGACACAAAAAAGAAAATTGTTTCGCATAAATAAGCGCGTTTATGTAGGCGGAGAGATTTATATGAAAATTTGGGTGTGTGTGACGTGCTTAGTGACTCATGCGTTCGACTCACGGTGACCAAATATAACAGTTCTGTAGCCGGTGGGTGACACACATTGTAAGTAATAACCAAACGAACGAGTATTTTGTTTGACAGCTTAAGTTAAATTACTGGCTTTGAATATTTAGGTTGAAGAATGTCAGAATACATAAATTAATTATTTAGGCACATTTTTTTCGATTACAACCTGGGCGTTAAACTGTACATTTACATTTTACACTTTACAAAGTCACAGTTAACATTATTACGTTTGCTACTTCGAGTCAGATCCTTATTCACCGTTTCAAATATGGTCACGATACAGATTCGGTCCGTAAGCCTCGCGAATCAGTGATCCATTGTTACATTTCTGAACAGCACCGACCTCGACGGGCCGACATGATATTTGCATAGGTTTGAATTATGTCGTAAATCTAAGCGCACCGTGTCAGCCTAAATGGAGAATGTGGCTTTAGAGCGTTTTACGGTGTAAGTGGAGCGAGTTACAGTGCCCGCAACGTGTACGAATTGATTACGGGCTACACGCGAATCGTCTAATAAAATCACTAATGGAACGGTACCGATGGCGTGCGTCGCATAACGGCCTATCTGCACACCGCGGGCTCCCACGGAGCATTATGCAACTGCGTCGATCACAATGCGAGCCGAACGCGGCCGCGATCGCATTCTCGCCTCCAACTCATTGCTCGACTCCGAGTGAAACTTGATGAGACTGCTAATGATCTATTCATATGTGGAGTGCATGGAGTCATTACACGTTCGGTAAGCTATGGATCACGCGAGATCTGAATTAATAACGAATGAATGACGAGAAGATGCTGCACTATTTTTATTAACAGTTATTATAAATAAGAACGTCTTTGTAGAGTATAGATTTTCAAAGAAACCGAAGCAGCGATAATTATTATTTCTTTAAAAAAAATGCATTTTGATACAAATCATATAGTCACATATTTCGACTTGAAGACGGTTACAAATTAAATAAAATGCAATTATGGGAAACTGATTATTGTAGAGATATTAAAATTGCTACCAATTTGTTTCGCTCGCGAGCGGATCGTTGATCTAAAAACAAACAAACCTGTATTATTACTGCTAAAATCACCATCTAATATACCTGGAATTTTGATTGGTATCAGATTGTATATAATATTAGAATCTCCACATTCATGTCAAGAATTACCAATAACATAAAGTTAGGTATACAAAACAATTATCTAACATTTCTTTGCCGCAATCTCGGACGCTGCGTTCCTGGGTAAATAATATTGGCTATTAGTGGATAAATTAGAAGCTCAAACCCATTGAATAGATAATTATTTTCTAGCAGCAGCGGCGATAGCCGCAATTGACGTTTCAGTAATTACAAGACGCAAACACCTGTCTTCGTTAATGTAAGAATTAAAATGCCTCCCTTATCGCCCACGAATGATCTACAGCAGTTCGATAAGTTTGACATATGAATATGATGTATATGAGAATATTCGAATCGCAGATTAATGCTGCTTCGTGAAATTTATGTGTTTTTATCGCTGGTCGTTTATTACGTAGTCAATGAAAGCAGTTATCGATCTCTGTAAGGAAAACATCGCTAGCCGCATCCGGGGACTTGACGAAGCTGGTAATAAATACAAATGTGAATTCATTCAAAATGAATCAAAAATTAAGACGTTATGTAAAACATCATGTAAATCAGTTTTCTCGGCCCAGTCCCGTAGTACAAGTAGTTTGTAAGTTATAAGCGATCTTGAACACTGACATTCTAGTGCAATTGTAATACACGACATTTTTTTGTAGCTTCTTGAAGATTTCTTCTATTTGGGCTCCAGACGTGTGACGTGACGTGACGATCAGTGCAAGACCAAGACGTAATCGTGTTGCTAAGGAGTGGTGGAATATGATCATTGACCTTTATTTCGACATTTCGGATAATATTGTACCGTGGACGTAATATTAAGGCACGTTCGGTAGCGGAATTCGGTTGCGGCGAGCGCGTGACCGCAGCCTGAAATGCACGATTCCTAAATTAGTTGGAAGCTTCTTACGACTATCTATGATTACTTGCGGTACACTTCTGTAAAGTTAACACTGAATAACTAATGCCCGGCTTCTGAACATTTTACATAAACTAAGTTCAACTTCAACAGTGGCAGTTTTTCCGAATCCCAAAAGTGTCATGTAGAGGTTACTAGATAATATTTTTTTTTATTCGAGGATAAATTAATTTATCAATTTAACTAGTCTTATGAAACACATTTCTTACTTTGCGAGTGTAATGGAGCTTTAACTAAATTAATTTAAGAAAAAAATACGTCACAATTATATGACATATAATTGTAACGTATTTTTTTCTTAAATTGTAAGTTAGTAAAATTGTAACATTGTATACAATTAAGAGTTATGGATTTGATAAACGAACCTCATTGATCAGTTAAGTTACACTTAGTTTATATTCCGAAATCCGCTATCGAACCAATAGCGCTAAAGTATAGATAAACTACCGACAAATTCATAATACTAAAACATAGGCGACCCAAATAAGAGGATTCCACACCCATTCGGCATGAATGAGGAATGCATTTGCGAGTCGCGCCGCTATTTCACACCGCAAGGTATTTTCTTAGACGTCGTAAATAAATGACACATTTGCATATGTATTGCAAATAATGCGTTTTCCATCATTCACAAAGTGAATGACCTAACTGTACCTTATCTAAGAAACGACTCATTCGTAGCGGACTAGCTTCAGATATGGTTTAATGATTTTAAAGGATTTCACTTTTTAGACCTATGATTAAAATGGTCTGTAAGAAGTAATTTGGAAAATAATTTAACTTACTTTTAACTGTTCTTAAATAAGCATACATTCTCATGAGTTTTGTATATTTTGCACCAATATTGATACAAATTAGACACCAAAGATTGCTGCAAATGGTAAAGTACACATTGGATTTATTTGCTGCGGAATAAATAAACATTCCAGCTGTGGTCGTGACGATGTGTTGTAGTAGCGTGTGTCTGCTGCGATCGCGGTAACGAGTGTTCGACTTTACATAGATGCAATGCAAATTGAGAGGCGATTTGCTCGCACAAAAACCACTTCCTATTAACACACTACCACGTACTATTTTATCTAAACAAATGGTCTCTTATTAAGCAATGCACTTTTATAGCTTACTTTACAATTTAAATCTTCTTCTACATTTAAGTCTTTACATACTTATACTTTACTTACTTCACTTCTACATTTAAGTCTTTACATAAAATTTCCATTCCTTTCGTTATTTGAGTTGCAGTTAGTATTGTAAATTTATGTTTTTGGTTACATAAAGTGATGAAAACTGAAAAAGTTAAAATGCAAAATTTAAAATATAACATTTCATTAAAATATATTTTAAATTATTATCAATTCCTCTGATATAAAATTATCGAAAGCAATGTTTATAACTATTTAATTTGAAATATATTTATGATGTAGATGCGTCATAGATAAATCTTGGAATCAGTATTCTACGTCGTAGAGCTGCGCCTACGAGGCATGGAGCGGGCTCGGGGGCATGTTTGCCCCTGCTAACTAGAAAGTGAATTACACGCTTCCTTTAATTATCCGGCGCGGTTTGTGTGGTCGCTACTAACCAAATTACAGCCGCGTCCTTTTGTGGACAAATTGCAAATAAATAACAAGAGATGTAAAACTATCCAATCTTGGAGACTGTATAGTTTTACATATCTTGTTGTTATACTAATATAAAACTAAGTTCACTACCTCAATCTGGCCCCGTGGTAAGGTATCCGAAGAACTTGTGTAACGGAGACCAGACAACGGGAAGTACGTAGGTATAATTAAGATTTTTATATAATACAAATATTTCAAGATTTTTATTATATTATAAACATGTTTAATACGAGGGCGGGTCAATAAGTCCGTGACTTTTGGAATAAAACACAGATTTTTTGATAAATAAATCATTTTATTTTTCAACGTAGTCCCCCTTGAGCTCTATACACTTTGTCCAAAGCTTCTCCAATTTTTTTATCCCTTCCAAAAAATATGATTTGTCGAGGTCCTCAAAATAGGCCTTTGTTTGCGAGATGACTTCATCATTGGAGTCAAATCTTTTTCCACCGAGCCATTTTTTCAGGTTTGGGAACAAGAAGTAGTCACTCGGAGCCAAATCTTGAGAATAGGGTGGATGTGGGAGCAATTCCTAGACCAATTCATGGATTTTTGCCATGGCAACTGCACATGTGTGCACCCTTGCATTGTCTTAGTGAAAAAGAACTTTTTTCTTGGCCAAATGAGGTCGGTTTTTTTTCAAATCCTCATTGAAGCGGTCCAATAAGTTGGCATAATATTCCCCATTAATTGTTCTTCCCTTTTGAAGATAGTCAATGTGGATTATCCCACGTGCATCCCAAAAAACAGTCGCCATAACTTTATTGGCTGACAAACCCACCTTGGCCTTCTTTGGCGCCGATTCACCCTTAGAAACACACTGTTTTGACTGTTGTTTGGTCTCTGGTGTATTATGATGGATCCATGTTTCGTCCACGGTTAAAAAACTCCTCCATATTGTGATTAAACAACGCCAAACCTTCCTGTGAAGTTGTTACACGATTGCGTTTGTGGTCGACTGTGAGCAAACGCGGCACCCATCTTGCGGAAAGCTTTCTCATGCCCAAGTGATCATTCAAAATTGAAACCACTGAGCCATGCGAGATGCCTATGGCTTCCACTATCTCTTGCACTTTCAATCTTCGGTCGGCCAACACCATATCGTGAATTTTTTCGATTGTTTCGGGTGTAGAGACCTCAACTGGGCGTCCAGGACGTTCGGCATCTTCAGTGCTTGTAAGGCCACAACGAAATTCAGTAAACCACTTTTTTACCATTGAAATCGATGGTGCAGAGTCCCCATAGTATTTATCAAGCTTAGCCTTGGTCTCGGTAATGGTTTTTTTTCGCAAAAAATAATGCTTAATAAGCACACGAAATTCACTTTTTTCCATTGTTTCCTTAAGTTACTGGATAGTCTGATAAAGATAGCTGTAAAACACAAACTAACTGACGCAGCAAGTTCAAATTTTGATAGGAGTCAACTGACAGATGCCTGTTGACAGGAGTAGTGTTGCTTTTTCAGTAAGGAGGTTAGAAATTCAAAAAGTCACGGACTTATTGACCCACCTTAGTACACATCCATGACCCAGGAACATTGAAAAAATTTTGTTCCTTCAGCGGGATTTGAACCCACGACCTCCGGCTTGAGTGCCGACCACTAAGCCACTTATACGCAGATTTTTCTTCATGTCGATCATTTTTGTAGGATTTATGACAAATAATAAATAGTATATATAAATCGGAAAGTCTTTAACCAGAGTCGATTGTAATCACGACCACTGACTACAAGTTTATAACGATTATGAATCATGCAATTGCATAATTTAACTAATATCATCAATAGCTATACACATTACACAGTAAACCCGTTTCATATAAATAATTTACCTACTAGCCAATTATTATGAATACTTGTAAAATCAAAGGCGGAACCGACGTTCTAAATCAAGTTAACGATCATCGCGATACTTATCGTTACCCCGGCGGCGTAAACGTGATGGCGAATCATCGAAACTCGGTATTAATTTACTCAGTCCCGAGTATCAATGGTAGTACAAACAGTGCGAAATATTGCTTGATTTTATCGAGGCTGTACGGTTAGCCGCTACCGGTAACAATACACAATCGATGAGCGTCCGCGGCCAGTCGTAACGTAGTCGTAGCGGACGGCAATGCCATTTCTTACCGCTAATGAGAGCTACCATCGCATTGTCGCGAGGGCCGTAAGGAGAGAGGGAGAGCCAATCCGCAGGGCCATCAGGGCCACGAGGAATTACAGATGTTTATCTATTACAGTTACAATCGTGCGACACAACGATATTACTATGACCCACAATTAACTGTTCGGCGTCACTCGAAAACTGATACGAATCATTGTATTCGAGATAAATTGATTTAACTTCTTTATTGTTTTTAATATTTTATTACATTGGATTCTTCACAAAAAAGGGAAATAAAAAGCCAATGTTTTCAGTTTGTTAAACACGGTTTGAATTTTCTTTAGCTTTTGTGCTTGGCTATCGCTTATGAGTAGGTACACGTTTCCGCAGTAATATTAATCTATTAAGAAAGAAACATTGAAATACTGCACCATAATTTGGTTGCTAGACCACGCTATAAAGCGATTAAATGGGGTATTGTATTTGCGGAGAATTTATTTGGCATTCACTTTAGTTTATACATCGGTCATAAAGGTTATGGAGTAAGTCAGGGAGGTGTAGGGCAGGGTATCTAATCGGTCACCTCTTCCTTGGTGGGCAGCGATCAGGATAACGCCAGCGCCGCGCCCACGTGCCAATTATGTGGGAAGAAGTTACGATTTCAGCCGAGATAGTAAAGTAAACGAACTTACCCAGTAGCATCCGGGCTTTATCGAAAAACTATTAGCGGGCGGGCACAGTCAATATTGAGAGATGAAAAGACAGAGGTAGCTGAATATTCTTAATTACTTCATTAACAGTGTTTCTATTTCTAATTTTATGAAGTCAATACATAATATTATGTAGATGCATGCTTTAATAGAAATAAAGGCATTAAACTTTGGACGTACGTGAGAAAGGACCATGCAAAAAACTGTATGGGCAGTGTCCCCACCCACCAACAGATTTCAAATCTATTTCATTTAATAGCTCTTGCCTAATGCTGATAATTATTGCTGATCATTATCAGCAATAATTATCAGCGCTAAAATAATAAAAACGCTGATAATTATTTAGTAGTTAATAGTTGATAGTAGTATAAAATGAAGTTGCTCAGTTTCCTGTTCGGTTATATCTATTATACTGAGCAATGGATTTTAATGCAGTTTTCAGCAATGGATAGAGTGATTCAAGAGGAAGATTTATATGTATAATACATCACCCGTGCGAAGTTGGAGTGGTCGCTAATATAAAACAATAAAAATAAAATTAAAATTTCTGTCAAAACCCTACTCCTGAGGTGGATATCGCCATACTAAATAAAAATCAGCGTGGCAAGAGCTATTAACTGAGATAGGTTTGAAATCTGTTGGTGGGTGGGGATGATTTTTTGCATGGTCCTTTAATGCCGATAGGTACAACTAGCCAGAGTCTGTTATAAGTATACTTTCATAAATACTGTACTATCTAACTGCCGTTACTAAAAATATGCCTACGTGAATGAATGAAATGTAATACATTCAGAAAAATGTATCAATAGCAAGGAAAGTTAACGCTCAACCAACAATGGTGTGTGCCACTTGCACAATGAATATTTAAATCAGTCTAAAAATACTCGAGTGATACTCGTTACGAGTGATGCGGCGGACACGTGCATATGTCGACGCTTCGACAGGACTCGTCTAGATCGCAGTTCGATACTAGACAGGCGTTCGTAATTACAAGATCCATGCGAGGCTCAACACGTTCGCAACTGCGGACACGCCGACGGCCGGCACGTAACGTATCAACTAGTGCCCACCATTACGGACTTCATTTATACTAAACATTTTAATTCGGAGCAGCGAGGATATGAGCGATGAGAATTTTATACAAATATATTTTTTGCGAACTCATAGCGAATCTGAAGTAACTTGTTTTAGAAAGGTGATTAAAATTTTAAAATCATTAATCACACACTTACACGATACTATCAAGATGAAATACAACTTGCGTTTTGATTTACACTTTAACAATAGAGTAATTATTTTAGCGTGCTTTTTCATCCGTAACCGGCGAGGAATTCTAAGAAAATAAAAAGTCTAAGACCCTATAATGACGCTGTATCAGATCAGAAAATTTTCCTATAATCATACAAACGTGAATTAGTTATTACTGAGTATGAAACGAAAGTACGCATCGATGATAAAAAGGGTCTGTCCGTCTAAGGTGTAATCATAAAACAACAATCGTAGAATTTGTGCCTTCGTAATCGCGCAATCCTTCGAGATATCCTTTAAAATCCCATCTCTATCACTCCTAAATAACACGCTGCGAGTGAATTTGTAGCGCGCTCGGTCATTAGGACTTCATAATTAGGGACGATCTTGTAATCGCATTACACGCTGCACTTGGCTTCATTAACTTTGCGTGCGTGTTCAATTTAAACAAACACACATTTAAATTCGCAGACCTGTCATCAAGCGGAATTTATTGTTCCGTCCCCGGCCATTGGTTAAACACATAAAATGATATATAGTAAATGATAATGATAAATAGTAAACATTATCTACAGGAGAAAAAACGAACCCCGTAGGTACCACAGAGTGCAATAATAATGACAGAAGGGCGGTTCAGGGTTATTACAGTAATGTAAGGTTGGCGGTTGCCTTCGACTATGTTCGCCAGCGTTAGGTACATGGGTTTCTTTGGAATCGGCTAAAAAGACAACAAAAATAGCTTGCCACAAACTCTATTAGATTTCCAACTATCTTTTTGTAGAGATTGTCGTCGCCTAGTCCCATCTTGATGCGGACGTGAGGAATTGTTATTTTATTTTGTAAAAGTTGGTTTTCGAGACTGCGACTTGTGATTGTAACAAAATTAGAAATAACACTTTATGTTTTATTACTGCAATTAAGTTTGATAGAGTTAATAAACTGCATGGTTCACGGTCGTTAACTCTCTGAAAAAATGCGTTTTATGTGTTATTCTCTTCACTGAAACACCAGCGATGTAGAAAGGAAGAGTATACATGTCGCAGTGGAGTCGCAGCGGAGAAAGCAGAAAGTGACATATTCCGAAAGGGAAGTCAAATCGACGCAAGATTGTATCGCAAGTGTAGTAAAACTCACCCATCATCTTTAGATCTGCAAGAACTTGTGAGGCCACCTTCCTTATGCTGATGCCGCGGGCACGGTAACGTTTTTTTAATGTCATGCATAGTAAAAATGGTGGATAAGTATTTCCTGAAAATACTTTCTTTAACGTGATTTGTAATTTACAATAATATATACCTCTCGTTTGGTCGTAGGTACTCCGTGTTGCGCGCCCGCGGCACCATCGGATTTCCCGTCTGATTATTATGAGCCTTTCTTTATTTTGAAAGGCAATTTGCTATAGGTAAATATCGGTAACGGTACTAGGTACAATGAATTTGCATGCCCTCGCCGTTTGATCGCGGGTGGAAGTTATTAAAATACGTAAAGATTGTACCGCATTCAACAGAGGCGATAAAGAATGGACATTGCAAAGTCGTGAGCTAGCTTTTAGGTTTATTGCGTTTATGTTTCGATAGGCCTCCGCGAACGAATAGGACGGTAACGTAAACAAAGAACGAATTGTGGCGTAGCGAACATCTCGTTACCGGTGTATTATGTTGTCTCGGATCCAAAATCGACACCTGTTCGACAGTAATTGACTCTATAACAGGGCATAATCAATCATCACCTCGCTGACAGATGAAGACGTTTTGTGGGGATCGTCGCCACTTGTGATTGATGTCATTTTATGCGATTGCTTATAAAAAGGGAATTATTTACGCCTGTTTAGCAATTCAATTAAGAATTTTGTATAAAGAATAAGTATTTTTTTTTGTCAATTACACAACTGAAAAGAACACAAATATATATTTTGCCACGCTTAATTTTACTTCATGGTGCGATTAAGGTTCGTGTGTGTAGTTATTTATGCGCGTGAAATTAAAATTCATGTAACAATTTTTAAAATATGTGACACTGCAATTTGTAAAACATTTCTGAATAATGTTAAAATGTTGATTAAGTAAATTTTCTTTCATGTAATGGATTCATCTTAATTATGTCAAATACTACGAGAAAGTCCACGATGGTCTTTTTAATCTGTAACGAAAAAAATACTGACACACAATTTAGGACTAGTTTACCGCAGATAGAAGAGATTATCATATAAAAAAACTTTCACTAAAATATCGACGAGTTAATAAAATTTCGAGGTTAAAGCCAAAAAGGTGCAAGAATTTCATCGTCTCGACTTAACACTTAAAAAATTAAGGATTTGACATGCTCGAAAAAGTAATATATGTAGTCAGTTCAGGCAATAAGTGGGCGGCGAGACAAGAATGCATCTGGGTCAAGTGGCTAAAATAATAGAAGGCCTGTTTGTTTTTTTTTATGAAGCATTGATGTGTTTAAATAATAAAAAAAAACAATCGATTTGTCTAAAATGTTCTGTTACAAGACATGAAATTTAATGATTTTACCGTAGTAAGAAGCGAAGATTCTTCCCGGTGGAAAAGTAGAAAGTAACGCCACAAGTGGTAAAACAGTGAGAGAATTGCATGTCAATTCTAAACCGAACATTATGATTCTACGTACGACTACGTTAAACTACTTATTCAGTTCGCAGTGACCGTTATCTGGCGCACGAACGCCGCTTGCATCAATGGCATATTTTTCCTCGGCGAAACTCCATGCACATTTGCCATTCAAAGTTAACCCGGTCAGCAATGTCATTGTTTACATGAGACTTACTTGGGATCGGTGCAACTTAATCCGTAGGCCTTTTTCTTAACAGGTTTCCATAACATGTAGGAGGGTTTGCGTTTCAGGTGTGCATTTATATCTATTATTAGCGTCATTTGGAGTAATCTTCAAATAATATAAGTAATATGTTAAAAACTATCCGGTTGCTTTTACTTTTTTTTAACATTAATATTTGGTCTCCTTACTGCGAGTTTATAGTTTCTAAAAAAAAAACCTTCACAATAAAAAACAGACGTAAATTTTAAAATGTTTTAACTGTTAATAAAACCTAGAGCCAATGTTGGCATAGCCAAAATCTCCGTTAGATGCTAAAATAACAAATTCGTTTAAATATAATTACTTTTAGAAAAGAAATTAATCTGACTATAACTAGCATTTAAACATAATGCCTGATATATCCTGAGATATTGATGAGGAGATGACTAATAAAAATTGGTTCAATGTTAGAGCACAATTTGTTCCAAATGTAATAGTAAAAATTAGCATTTAATACGCATAAGATTAAAACATATACCTATTGAATCATCACAACGTGTAATTACGTAAGGACTGTTATGGTACGAATATTCGATTAACGATTATAAAATGCATAGAATAGAGGTAGCAGATGCGCGATTTGGAGGCGTCAGTTTATTTATAACATTGTAATAATTGTCGCTTCACATCTAGATACGAGCATGCGTGTCCGGCCACTATAACGGCAATGGACATTTCAACCAATGGGCAATCGACATTTCATCAATACGCTCAATGTCCATTAATTGGAACTGTCTCATAGTGAAACTAACACCCCCATAACGTCAAACACAATTTACAGCACGCAGAATGAGAAGCTGGTAGAATGTATGCAAACTGTTGTACAAATTAACGTTGGGTTATAAATTATAACATAGATTAGTTCTGTTGATACTTGTAGTTAGCTTCACCTTTTGTTAACAAAAACCTGTTGTGTTTCGGTATTAGGTACTTTTATGGAATGACGTACAATGTAATTATTGTAAATACAATGGCTACGTATAAAATCATCTTTCAGCATAGGTACTAATTAAATTATATTTGCAATATTTAATTACGGTAACGATACGGAACTATTAAACTCAATTACGCATATAATAAATAGGCCCGGAGGCTGGTGGCAGCTAATTTATAATGTGAGTGCGTGGATTGAGTAATGAGAACGGGATGCGCGGGCGCACAATGCACTCATTACGTGTAGAAAGTAAACCGCATCCGCGAGGTCGCCGCTCGGGGTTGATAAACCTGTCTCAACAATCTGACCGAATAGCATCAGTTTCTTTTAAACTTGTTCAGCAAGCCTTTTAATGAGTCTCTATAGCCAGCGCAATATTGCCCCGATCAAGGTTTTATAATTTGCGTTAGGACGTTTTATTTACCCTTTAAACTTTATTTACAGGTTAGGTGTTTACTTTATATTCTGTGCTTAAGTAAAATTTTACATTTGGCAGCATTGATCTAGATGCAATTTGCACCAAAATTAATATCTGACACATTTTGCAGGTTAATCAACACAAGCTCAATAATAGAGGTCGCCCTGTGATCAAAATTCGCCCATACTTATTCATATAATTTTTAACTTTGAACTGTATAAGAATTCTTATAAAGTTCAAACTTAACTTATAGAAAAATGAAAAAAAAAAAAAAATGTTGTGGCAGATTGACAAATGTCAACGTGTGACAAAATTGCATCTCTGAAACGCAAGGTAGTGTTAATAATCTGAGGTAGTGTGTGTTGTTTTTGATTAATTTTATGTATTTCTAAGCATTATTTAAAAAATATAAGCTTTCTGCAAACTTTCCTCCATATAAGCTTTAACTGTGCCAAATATCATACTCCGTTTGCACACTTCTCGTGAAAATGGTACTGAACGTTTTTGCTTCACGTATACTTACAATATACTTGATATAATAATTATTTATAACGTACCTTAATGATTAATTATTATTGATTACCTATAAAAAAAGCTTGTAAAATACCGATGTTAGGCTTATTGTTCAATACTTGTTAAGGTTTATTGCTGCTCAGAATTTAACAACTTATGATTTATGGCTGCGTAATGACGTTTAAGGCGTTTAATTATTTGTTACATATAAAAATATAAAAATATTATAAAACAAAGATACCTATAAAAATAAGGCTAGACGCCCGCGGAAGGCAAACCTGACGCGTTTCGCAACGTTTCTTTCACACGAGAAAGAAAATAGTTTGTTTAAACGTCCTTGATAAGGTCCATGAATACATAACAATATGTACGAGATACAGTATGTCGCGGCGACAGTTTTGTCTTCTGTAGGCGTATAGCCTCAAATGGCATTTAAACTAGTCGGACTGTAGGAACCGTTGGCCACAAATTTTCAGTCGGGCGATATGTCGTCGCGTGCTGATTTAACACACCCAATAGAACAGACGTCATGCCATCCGTACATTTTAACGAGAACGCGATCCCTCGCACCGATTGCGACAGGCTAATGAAAACCCCTCTGAATAATGCATTAAAACCAGCGTTAAATCGTGAGCACTTACAATCGACGTAACGACTAGAAAATACTAGATGCAAATTAAAGTCAACACCGGCGCCGATAAGCTTCCGAAGGCAATTCGAGAAATGCAACCGAACATTGACTTAAATATTGTTAATTGTTGTCCCTATTCGCTTACCGAGTTATGGCGTGTCTACATAAATCTTCGTCGGTTATAAATCGTTTACTCCCATTCACATTTCTTAGGGTCGAAGGTGAGCGGAGCACTGCGGATGTTTATGTAACGTGATAATATTACAGTTTATGATGCATGACGTGTAGGGTACTAGTACGAAGAGAGATGGTAGTGTCGCCCGGTGTCGCCGCCTAGTGCTGCCCATGCGACAGCGCATCGTGCTACGCCTCACGCCGCGACCCAGGCTCACCTTACCTATTGAAATGTCAGTGGTCCGACCGATGACGAGACAATCGTAAAATACAATGTTAAGGTCACATCATGACTTCAATAAACTATTCTCAACATGGGAAACGTTATGTCGTCGCCGTGGTCCCCACTCAACGGAACCTCCCGAAAGTGTGCCAGTCTGGGACTCGTATAGATACTACGTGTTAGCAGATTTTATTGTACATTGTGGACATATTTTGCACCCATAGATCGATAACATAATTTGCTATTACGACTTTATGCGAAACTACCTGGTAAGAAACATACATAAAGAGAAGTTAGTGGTTTCAATGTGTTGTTCCTATCAAGCTAATGGTGGTTCAATCATTAAGCTTTGATAGGAATATGAAGAGTACAGTAAGAGATGTTATAAACAACTGCTAGTTTCAGTTTGTTTGTTTCAGTAAGTTTGTTATAGAAACAACCATTATGTTAATTACATAAATAAATACATTTTATCTTTCTCACTTTTACAATCTTACAACGCGACGATTGGAATAAAATGTAAATAAAGAGGTCACAGTATAAGAGGATCTCTGAGTAAGTTACCATGTCAATTTGTATGTCAACAGGACATGGAGCGAGCCATCGAGCGCTAACATAGCGGGGTTTTACTTTCTTGGAGTGGCCTCAAGAAACTAGTTAAGAGAAAGTAGGATTACTATCTCCCTGGGATTTATCATTATATAACATTTATCTATCGACTATGGAATTCGATAACTTTTTTGTATCGAAAATGTGTCAATTATTCGTCTGACTAATTCGCATAAACAATAGGCTAATTAGGCCGACAGTATCGTGCGTATCCATCCGCCCGGAGGTGTGGAAAACAGACGCTTATAAATATTAATATCGTGTACAATACCGTCTTTGTGACACCAACATTCACTTAGAATTATAAAGGCGTAGAAGAATCGCTAACAAGAGTCGGAATGGTTTACATTAGTGTAAAAATAAAAGATGCTCTTAACAGTTTCGCTTAGCAACCGACACGGTAGGTATCGCCAATAGAAGTGGCACAAAAGGAATTCTTCAGACAGAATTCCTAATGAATTTCGAAAGAGATGTAAAGTTGAACTAACATTTTAGTTTGAAGATATTCTGTGGTAAATATCTATTTGTAGCGATTCCAAGGGAGTAGTTTTGATTTTTTATTTGCGGTTTTAGCTAATAGTACAGAGGAAAGCGCGGTCATGTGGTCAGAAATTTTCCGCTGCGGCTAGGGCGGGACGAGCCAATGCATGTCAGCTGTACAGTTAGTCTCTATGGCGGTTACTGTGTCTGTTTTTGTTTTAAGATGACCATTATAATCGTATTATGTACATATAGAATCGTCTAACTCGGACACTGCTCGTTTAGGAATTAGTCCATCAAACAAAAAGGCAAATAATTTAGGTAAAAATTTAATGAATGCGGCTATGTATAAAGGATGTGTTTGATACTCAAAGTATTTGTTAACTTTTTCTCTTAAAAACAATGCGTTGATAATTTCCTTAAAACTTGTAGATTTTTTTGAGTCCGTGGTTAATTCGATAGCTGGAATCCTGATCGCACTTCACGCTTAAACATGATAGAAATAACTGTTCCTAATGTTTTTTTGGTTGAAATCGATTATTTTTACGACAGTCATAAAAAGTACTAAACACAAATCTACACAATGAATTTGCATGTTTTATGATTGCAATGAGTTGTATTCTGTAAAACCTACTTCATGTTATCCATCCACCAAATAACCGGCTATATATTAAAGACTATAAGGAAATCACTTAAACAACGCACATAAAATTGCAATAGTCTTCGCAGGGGTGCAGAAATATTATTTATTTATCTATTGTTTGAAATGCGGTCTCAGTGTTTTCAGCGGAACAGTTTTTGAGCGGAATCTCAAAGGGATAATGTCGATGCTTGTGCTGCGATAAGGGCTTCGTATTCACTAACAATGCTCCAAGAACACTTCCGAGAAATACTAGCATAATCCTCTTTTGTAATAAAACTAAAGTGTAGCTGTCTAACAAGAATATATGTCAAATCTCCCCTTGTTGTCTGCTTGTATACGTCGGACCGTTCTGGTGTTTTCAATAATAACAAGTTGTTGTTCAAAAGCAGATTGTAACAGCACTTCCTTCGAAATATTTCATTTTATATTTTAAATATAAAATACGACCTTTAAAGAAAGGAATATTCAATTTAAAATATATAAACTTCATTAAATATCAAAGTTTTTTAACACACTTCGTGTATCTCTCGCACGGAAAACTTTAAATGCCGATGCAAATAGCATGAATAGGCGCTGGTTAGTTTGTTTTAGACGTTAAACGATAAACAGTTGGGTCTTAGAAATTACAACCGATCACATGACGATAAAGGCACGAACCATGTGCAAGCGTGTTTCTAGTTCAGCTGCCGTTATCTAATACGAATTTACAGCCCGAGATTAAACTACTTGAAAGCACTGCACATCTGGTATGGTACGAGAGGCGTCTTCGGTAATGGCTTCTTTACGTAATGGTGATAAAAACATTTCCTCGTAGCGCTCACGTGAGAATATTGGACAGGATGGTCTTGACATTGACGGATGGGGCGCTGGCCGCGTGACTAGCCACTTCGTATACCTATACGTCGGACGGCAAAAAGGAACATCTAACACCTCCTAAGTGCGAACATCGCAATTTGCTCGTCAAACCAAACGGGACAGATTGTTTGTTTTTCACTTGGCTATAAATAGCCGGTCGTGTGCGACAGAAAAGCTTTTTATCAAAAACTATTATCGATATATTTGGACTCGATTTGGACCCACTTTAAATTATAGGTAACACACAGTCTGTCCACAATGTTTTTGTTAGATCCTGATTATTATATTTTATTGTTTATGGATAATATAAATTGAATAGTTCTTTTAAGTTTTCCACCATTTATCTATGTATTTGGAGCCCATAAATCTCTACTCATCAGACCGTCTCCATTTAACGGGAATCGCAACGCTATTTCAGAAATGTTATTCATATAACATAAACCACATAACTGTGTAACAATATTAATAATTAATTGTGTAAAACAATTAAGATTGTTTAAATATAAAAAAGTACGGTTAATTTTTTTACCATGTGTACCATCCACTGAATTCAGTGAGCATGTAATGCAAACAACGCACAAATTTTAAACTTCAAGCACGACTAAATTTGAGATGTTGAGATGTTTAGCGAAGATAATATACAGAATCTTCCAAAAAACAACATTAGTTTTGGTTCGATAGTTAAGAATTATGGCATTACGTATTCAACTTCACATAGGCAATACCTTTTTACGAATCATTCAAAGAATTAACTCGTGGGATAGTGATTCGCGGCTAATCACATAACGTTTGATTAATGGAAAAGATTCAGAGATAGTATAAGATAAAAAATATATTATTGCGTTACAGTAACGTTATGTGCATCGTTACTGTCTTCATTTATCCGACTTTAATAAAACCGTGAAATGATAAGTAATTCCCATATGAAAACATTATACTTAATATGTATTACTTCATTGTCTTTTTATCTAAGATTTATTATTATTTTATCTCATATCTCAATTAATTTTCTTCCATTACATTGCTGATATTGAAAATTATCTTTAGTTTATATTTTTTGGGGTGCTGTAGATCCAACTTAATAACTTGCACTTAGAGATAAATAGAAATATATTAAATAATACTAATTCGCAAATAAATAAGATGTTTTCATAGTCGTATATCATATAGTAAACTTTTAAATAAATATATTTTTTTTACTTTTAGACCCGTATTGATAAATCGTTCTTAAAGTCGTTCTCAAGACCTTTCTTAGCTGAGACGGCCTTAAGTAACGATTAGCTTCTCAAGATGGTTTTTAATTCATAGTATGATTTCAAGACCGCATCAGTTGATAACGTTATTGAAATCACTTACTTAACTTTTAAGCGTCATCTACACGACAAATAACGAATGAAATAACCTTCCGTTTACACTTCTACAAAGAAAGGATTTATTGATCATACTTCAATACCTATTTTTAAAAATGTAATATTTAATAATATAAATACTTACCAAAAAAGTTTAGTCTGTATTATTTATATTGAAAAAACTAATTTTCATTAATTTTCACGTTTTTATTATTCTCTAACACATTAATATCCATATTTTTATAAATACTACGTAAAACGGAATGCGGATCATTGACATTCGAAAAAAAGTTTGTCTTCTTATTCTTTAAAATGGCTCCTTAGTAATTCGCCAATGTCTGAGTATGTTGACGAAAACTCTGCCTTATGAGTGTGTTTTATGAATAAAATTAAAAACAAGGGCACGGTGTACTGGATGAAGTCTGTTGAATAATCTAAAACATCCACAAACATTTAGCGTTAGTACCACAGTTTTTTTTGTTAGTAAGAATATTATATTGTGTACATAAAGTTTTAATAAAAGGAGTATTTACAAAACACTGAACATATTTAAGGTTGATAGGGCGAGGAATTGTAGGAGGGAGGGAAATCATATAATTAGGACTGATTTTTTGGACAGCGAAAATATTTCTATAAATACTCGACACTGGCAGAATGGTTTAAAACCTTTGCAACCGCGATTGCCAAAAAAAGAAGTATCAACAAGCGTCTTTTTTTTAATTCATAACTTTATTTTGTGTTGAGTATGTAGTGTAAATTCTGAGTTTGTCTAATCGTAAGTATTTAGATTTTAATTTACATAATTGTTACACAACCAAAAACACAACAAATAATATTGTACTGTATCCCAAGTCGTACTGAAATCAAGGTTTGACTGTACACAGTCTCAAGTAACAGTTTGACAGCTTACTTGGGTATCGAGTGTCGTTTACGTATACGTTCGCACTCTCTTGATACGCCGTACCTTCAGCTGTACTTAAGTACGATCTATTAATTAAAGCAACATCTTAAGTATTGTCTTAGCGCTAAGAACGGTTTATTGATACGGGCCTTAATTCCAGATTGTATGATATTTATTATGCTACTATAGATATGCTATGACTGTATCGCGTTGAACAGTAAATTTTGTTTACAATTTTGAGTAATATTATGTTATAGAACCCACTGTCGTAATCCACATCAATTATTTGCTACCACATTATGTGCCGAACCAATGCTGGCGGACGGTCACCTTTTCATAGATTTGCTAACACTTATAACAAGCATTTTGTATCTGTCGATATTATGTCTACTAGACCTGCTAGGTATAGAAAAAAAAATACTAGACTTACTACCCACACATAGTTATTAATCTGAGATTATTTACTACCCACATATATATTATTGTTTAACGGTAGTAATAAGTGTAAGCAGAGATTAATGTATTTTTACTTACTATAATATGTATTTTGAGTTTAGTTGTATACCCTCGCATCTGACGTTCACATTAATGTTTTCTTGTTTAGTTAATCTGGAGTTTACGGTGTTGATTACACAATCGAATATTTTTCGTCACATTGTGATTTTTATTGTGTTTACTGTTGGTTGACTCAAATAAATAAATAAAAAAATGATCACGGTTAACTTAAATCTTGTATTACTACATATATATAATCTACAAAACCTAACCTAACGTTCGCGACAAAAAACGCACTAGACAGACACAAATGTTCTAAAAGCAGCGCACTTATGTCTCAATTGTACTCGTATAGCTCACTGGACCGCTACAAGACGTTCCGATGCCTGGACTCGAATATCATAACACATAATGATATTCGTACATTCCACTCCGCATCAGTTACATTTCAACGACTTGCGTAATAAATGCGGATAGTGTCCATCCACCATAACAATAACATTCAGCATCTTGTCATCAATAAAACTATTCAAATTTATAACATCATTGAAGCTGGGGATCATGAGAATAATTGTATGTTCTAAAGCAAATTGTCAGATATAAACGATTGCTTCGTTTATACCTCACAGTGATTGTTGAACACTTACAATAAGATGCTATCGATATTAATAGCGAATTCCGGATTTTATGGATGCCTTACAGATGAGCTGATGATTCGTACATATTATTGCGACGATAAAATTAAGCATTATGATCAAGAGCGCAACTTAGATTCCTAGAAATTTATGAATAGTAAAATATAATACTATGGGCCTGTTTCACAATCTTCTAATAAGTATCAGAAGCTTAACTCAATGTTTTGTCTCCGTCGCTCTGTTTAAGTAAGCAGCGACAAATCTTCCAAATAAGTTTGCAAAATATTTGTTATTCCGTATTTAAAGTTTCATCAACAAATTCGTATTTTTTATTTGAAGCATCATGATTAGTGGTTAATATTTATTTTTCTTTGTTACAGACATAAGGCGGCGATATTTAGCGGGTAGCGGCTGCAGATCTAGAGGTCAGTAACCCCGCACCTTACTCTGGCAACGAATTTCGTGGATCTTCACAAATAACACATCATTATACTTGTGCATCGTTCTCTAGATGAGAACCTTAGGAGTAATAAATTATTATTTAATGCCACTTGTAGTAGGTAGTGTTCGTCAATACTCACTGATGCTTGAGATATCTATGGGAAAGGAATTTTTTTGCGGTTACCAACCCCTGATCCCGCCCTGGGTGCTGCTATGGTACCTGTTTCCCGTCATTCGTATTCGATGTGTCAAACACTCCTCGCGTTCGGTAAAAATAAATCGCCCCGCCCGCGTTCTCTTGAAATAAAATGACATACTATTATGACTATAATGACATAATATAACTATTATACTTACATTTCATAGAAAATACGCAGTTTCGTTAGTCAAATAAAAATACACAAGATTTGAGATGCCTAAATTACGCAATTCAGTAATAAAGTTTCGACAAAGTTACGCTTTATGATGATTGAGATTACTTAAAAACGGCTAATGAAAACCAAACCATAACGTTCGTTGCTCCAAAAATGGTACACCTATGAACAAGTTAATATGTTATACCTTACGGTAAAAACCCCAATAGCATTAATCAAAATTACTGTTAAATTGTTCCCAAATGTCGATCTCCTAGCGAGCGCCAGAATAACGACCTTAAACTCAGCGGAGTGTAAACATAAGAGGCTTGTACAGTTACGTTTTTTGTTAGTGCGTGCATAGTGACTCGGACTTCCGTACAGAGCCTTAAACGCACTAATAGTGTGTTATTAGTAGGGCCCATTATAGCAATAGATGCAGTTTCTATAAATTATTGCGCGTTGCTCAACAATATTTTATAAGTAACAACTTTTTGCGTTGCCTACGTGTTACGAGAATCGTCTGTGTAAAAGACCTTTTAATTTTTTTTTATCAGTTACCAAAGGTAATTTTTTACCTAAAGGGGTTACGTACTAAGAACTCTTAGGAAGCTTCTGGAAGTAGATGCGTGGATATTTAGAAGAAAGAAAATTAAAGTTTTGCGAGCCAAAAATATTCTTAACTAAACAATTGTTAACAATTAAGAATAATTAAAGGAAGACAAAAATCAAGTTTGTCCTGATTCGAACTCACTAAAATAAGAAACCGGTTATAGAGCGTCACCTGTTATTTTACCGTTCGTCGACATGTGACCTAAATTTGTATGGAGTACAAGTTATCAGCATTCTATTAAATATTAATTACGTCGTGTAATTTTTAAACATTGTAATTTGCTTCATTCTTACATTGTACTTATTACAGTACGAACACGATTTCAATGGATTTCAGGAATATTTCATACATCGTTTGTCATTATCATAGAAAAACGAAGATTGCCGAGGGCCAGTATATTATTACGTTGCTTAAATAATATTGAACTTTTTTTTTCATTAAAGTACCCACAGGTTAGCCTACAAATTTAAACAGTTATACATTATTGTCGTACTTAAATTATTTGTTATTATTACGAATCGATTTACTATACAATAATCGAGTTAACAAGACCCTAATGGAATTATGAGATGATAAGGCAGCGGATAGTTTACAGTTTGATTTAGATCGAATTTAGATGTACTTGTGAGTAATCAATTTATTTTACAGTTGTAGGCAATAAGCTCTAATGGATTTTACCTTCAAACATTAGTTTGACCATTAGGTCGAAATGCGGAAACAACCGAATATAATCTTACCTGATATCATAGGATAGTATCCTTCCTATAATACTCCTTATTACACATGTGCAGCTGAGACGAAAACGCAACGACTACGATCGAAATTGCCGAGCACATTCAATCAGTCATCCCGCATATTGTTTCCTGATTGTTCTAGTTTGGTGAAGTAACGATTTAAATCTAAATAGGTTTTATGTTAATTTACAATAGACCGCTCACATCGATGTGCACACACAGTAATACAGGAAACGTCAAGAACTTATACACCTGCGGGCGAAATCCGCATCGAGGAGCGATCCTTGTTTTAGTTTCAATACAAGCTTAGGGAGGTCTGCTCCTTCATTCTCTGAGGCTTTAGACATTGTTTAAATGAGAACATACTCTTTCTAATAATAAAATTAACAATCCTACTATGTATTAACAATTCTAAAACGTTGCAGACTGTAAAGTGAGCAAGATTTTAAAAATGAAACTTTATTTGTTTCAATAAAGTAAGAAAGTAAAGTTCAAATATCCCTTTAACAATATAATCCACTATAGTTGTAAAACCATACACATAGTTGAATAGCAGTTTCTACAACGATCTTCCTTTTCACGTTCGTAATAAGAAATAATACGATAGTGTTACAAAAACTTGTTTACATTTATCCACCATACTCGAGGCTTAGCTGCAGTGCAGGTTATCCTGAGCCATAAAAAATAAATGGGGAACAAAATATCGCGAGGCTTCCACACCACTCCTCAGTTAATCACCACCTTCACCGTTACAGACTTTATTTGACGTCTTATTAGATTATAGTCTATGGCTTGATATTAGATTGATAGAACGTGCAATAAATGAGGCGTCATTATTTATATATGTGCAGTGATTCCTGGATAATCAACATGGCGTTGACTCGATAGGAGACGTAACATTATGTATCTAATCATTTTGTTGATTGCTTATGTGTTTATGAAAGGCAGCGGGTTCGAGCATTCTCCAGCGTTAGTGGGTCACAATTAAATTATAATAAATGTTTATTGAACATTATTGTGAAGATGTTAATAAGAGAAGCCTTTCTGTGTTAAGGCCTTTTAATTATAACGAAAGGTTTATAAGTGCTCTCCAAATATGATTATTCAAATAATTTATATAACGGAAAAGCTATTCAATTTCCCAATTAACAACATACCTACTTATTACCAATGGGCATAAAAGTGTTGCGTTTGTTTACTTTTAAAACAAGTACATTTTATTAAAGAAACTTAAATGTTAAAAAAATTATCGTTGTAGTATGTGGTAGTTGACAATAAAAAAGTACACAAGTTTTTTTAGGATACCATAAATATTTGTTATTTGCAACGCGCACTGAATATAAAATGCGAACAAAATAAAAATTTAAATTCTGGAGATTTATTTATAATTGGATAACACGGCAGATTCGTCTGATTAGTTTAAGTAAAGCTCGTTAAAAATAATATTGAAATAGGGATGCTCTGCGGGATCCTACGTGTAGATAGTTAATTGGGTCGTCGCCAGCGATCCGAAACTCCGATACGAGGCCGTGATGTCAAGTCTATCCAATTGTATCGCGATTTTTATTTTTTCGTTGCGGTGGGCAGTAATTGTGAACGGGATTCGCACGCCGACACCAATTCGCGTCTCATCGTGGCCGCAATACATCGCTCTACTTAGAGCACCGCGAGTTCCCGGAACCGTCGCGTCGTGTTCCCGACGTAATTGTGGTACCGACTACCTAATACAGAGAATGCAGAACGCAGGTATATAGGCCATTATCCATCGTCGTCAATTTCACATTATATAAACTAAAATAATCCCTATTAGTCTTCGTTTAAATAATTAATTGCAAAATTTACCACTATGGCTATCGTCTTACTAACTACTTCTTTCATTATTCGGTTACTATCAAAATATAATCATTTATTAAAGCCTAATAAAAACAACGTATTGTGCTCAAATACTCCAAATCCAGGACAAAAACGAAGCTCTTAAAACCGGCACAAAAAAAGGAAAGCGGTCAATTAGCGACGTGTGAATGAATTGGCGCCGAAGTTACCTACATAGATCTAAAATAGTACAGAATCATGATGAATTGCGATTAATCGCTCTTAGTCGATCGCCGGTACCGGTGTGCGAGATGATGCGTTACTAATTAACACACCTTATATGTGCTAGTACAACACTTTCGATGTCCCATTTAAAAATTTGCCTATACCTTTGTAAACGAAGCTTTAGCTAGCGACTTTTTTGTCACAAGTTTGAGCAAAGGTGACAAAGTTTTATCGTAAAAGGTAAACAGTTTTAACGTTAGTTAAATACGAACGAAGATGCCATAAGCTAATATTGATTTACAACTACGAGATGAAATATACAAGATGCCAAGGCACAAATATAAACTGAAAATTTTACGACACTAACATTTTTCTCGAAGAACCGACGACCTCTGTGTCTCAATGGTTAGCACGTTTGCGCTCAAGCCGGAGGTCGCGGGTTCAAATCCCGCCAAGGAATAAATAAGTTTTCTGTGATCCCGGGTCCTGGTTAATGGATATTAAGTATAAATTATAAATATAAGTATTAAATAAATAACAAATATAAGTATTATATAATAAAAATCTTAAATATAATATGTATAGTATAAAAGTATTAAATATATTTCCGTTGTCTGGTACCCGTAACACAAGTCTTCGTCACTTCGAGAACTTGCCACGGGACCGGATTGACGTGGTGTGATAGCGTCCACAGGTATTACAAAAAAAAAGACAATAACTTCAATGAACAAAAGAATGCAGTGAGTTTGACGACAATAATGCAGCAGATAGATACACGTACGGAAGAACTATGTATTTTACAGTTACAAACATTAGCGTTTTTGCATCCGCAATCAAAGGGACAGGGAGCGTCGCACCGACGTACACTGGGAAACCAATCAATTACATATTAGCTTGATGCGAAGATGTTCCGAGGTCTCTGGCATTTGCATGCATACCTACAACAGTTTGGTAGGTCTATGTCCTAGAAGGAAATAAAAACTCATTATCCCATAAATCCATTTATATTTATTATTTAAATGAATGAGGTATTACAACTTGATAAAAGTAAAAAAAAAAAAAAAATTATGTGTAGTTTTGATAGGTGCTTTTTAAAGTTACAAAAAAGTTAGAATAATCTTTTCTATAATTAGTGTAAAAACCCACCTTATTTATTTTAGTACATCAAAAATAATATATTTATTAAGGTAAGTATGACCATAAACGCACAAATTTCGGAGGTATTAGAAATGTGCATGTGACCAATACGTTTCGTAGCAACATCGAGCGTGCGATGTCACAATCGCAGTGGCTATCGTACTGTACGTTTTCACAAGACTCACAAAAGTGCTTCAAACAATGCGCAGTTTCTTTCAAAATATTGTTATTTTAGTATACAATTTATATACAATAACCTTTTGGATTTTTCAGATATATATTTTTCAGACCACTATCCATTAATGTAATAAAAAAATTACATTCAAGTACCCCAATTCTTTGTATATAGTCTTTGAAACATATTTTTTTACATATACTAATATCCAATTTTTGTTGATACCCCGAGGTCTGTTAAAAAGTAAAAGCTCTGCAATAGGTAATTTATTTGGAGTTCTGTGAATAGACATAGCCGTGTTGAGAATCCGCCCAAAGTGGATAATGCGTTTTCTAAGCAGTTATACTTCTAGTTAATAAATTAACGGGGATTTGAATAACTCTGATTTGAAACCTTTAGGGATTATTAGTTAAGGGCAATATAGCTTTGGGGAACAATGGCGGCGTGCATAGTAGGCGGATACGGACTCGTGCTAGCCCCTGGTCGTAAACCGCACGCTCTTTCTAAGTCGCACCCAAACAAATATGTAAATTGCCGTTGTTTTTAATTATGTTTAATGGCACGAATAGGAGCCATTCTAATATGCATAAGTAGTAACTGTTGATTAGACGGATGTAGATTAATAAGAAATAGGCTTCCTACAAGACGGTTGGTCATAATATGATATAACTGATAAGGTTCTTTCTATTCAAAGATATCGCCCGAAGGTACTATAATTTTCGCATACGGAATCGTAGAAATGAAGGCGCTCCTAGTGGCCGTTAAAGCTAAACACATAATTTGTGGTAGAGCTGTTATTCAATGCGAGCTTTCGAAACATCTAAAACATAATATACGAGCAAATAAATGCAAAACTAAAACCGAGCGCCTAATAAACTTACTTATGCACTTCTACATAATAGTGCACCGGGATTTCGCGATGCACTCGCTAGATTAAATAAATAATATTACTTTGGTGTCGAGCGTGAGGTTCATGGATACTTTGGATGATTACTCGTTCGATAATGAGTTTAGAGCCCGTTACCCCGGGCCGGTCGCATGCGTACCGTACTGCAGAAAATTCACTTGTACCAATTAGTTACCCCCGACATATCTTACGTAATTCGTGTCGTGCGGGTACACGGCCACAAATAACACCAACACATCGATAAACTAACGCCAACGAAACGTTTACGTAGCGGCTTATTCGAAAATTTAGAATTTCGCGACAGTGTACTTCTTTACAAATTAGTCTGTCTTCTAAAATGTGTGTCAAGTCGTAAGTGTCCATAAAATACTGCAGATGAAATTTATCGTCAGCAATGAAGAGAAAAATCATTCGGATACTAAATTTATATAAAACAATTAATATCTGCCAAGTACCGATAATGCCGGATGTCTTTATATTTGTCACGATTTGAAATTGAACATAAATTTTACAAAGTATACTTAATTTGAATTTCGCTCGTTATCGTAAAGGTAGGTGTCAATTGTCAAGCCGAAGTAGAATGTTCACACTTTTTACCTAAGGCTAAAAGTTGTACATTTCTCATAAAATAAACTGCAGAAGAAAAGCAAAAGATAAAAAGTGAAAAGAAGTTTCATGAAATATTTTTAGAGATTGGAAGGATCCTATGTAATGCTTTTTTCACATCCATCTTCATAAGGAAACAAAACCTTTTAATACAATATTATGGTAAATTAGGCTTTTATGACATATTGTAAAAGAATTGAAAGAAAAGAAAGAATATTTACCCTAAACACGTGATGACCTTACCGCTAGGCTAGCTCGAAGGCGAAACTGAAATGCAGATCGAGTATATCTATTATGGCCTATGCGATCGATCAATCATCAGCAAATGACCGCGGGATATTCATTACAAACTGAAATGAATACTAAATGTTGGTACTTGGTACACCAACAAGCGGCAGCAGATTTATATAAATCTATTATGATACTAGAAAGCTATTGTTACATCTATGGACGTTTCACACCACGCCAACTGGCCCCGTGGTAACTATCTGAAGAACTTGTGTTACGGGTACCAAACAACGTGAAGCATATTGAATACTTTTATACTATACAATATACATATTATATTTAATATACATCCATTCATTTTTATTATATTATAAACATGTTTAATACACATCCATAACCCAGGAACATTGAAAACTTTTTGTTTCCTCAGCGGGATACGATCCCGCGACCTCCGGCATGAGCGCCGACGCGCTAACCACTGATCCACAGAAGCCGTCAAATTGTATTAATCGATAAATAACCTTCGCCATATTCCCAATTTAACGAAGAAATTGCAAAGTTTAATTGTTATTTGTTAGTCTTGTTCTTTGAAAAATCCTAATTTTTTATAATTCTGGACTGGACTTTATATTCCAAATCTAGGCATCAATTTTAAAGCGAAATTTGCTTTGAATGAAAAGAGATCAATGTTATACAGGGAGCTACTGTGATGTTGTGAAACGTGTAGCGCACATTTTATCATAGTGGACATCAGTTAAGCCGCAACGTAATTTGTCGCTGGCGAGGCGGTTGCGCGAGATTGAAACAAACCTGTAAATCGAATCTATCACGTACTATCATTATGGTAGCCGGCGGATTCCTTGCGGTCGACAATTCTTATGCAAGGAAAGTTGTCATTACTCGTTCGTGTATTACGTCAATATTTTATAATTTCCATGGCCTTTCCGGAGAGTAAAGTTTTTAAAAATTAAAAGAGATTAACATAACCTCAATGTAATGTTACGATCAGCGACGGCCTAATAGTTTATGGCCATTTTAGACTCGCTAAATTAACAACAGATCGTTATCGAAATCTATCATCCGATATAACCTTTGGTGTATTAATTTGATAAGCCCTTAAATGGACCGTAATAATCCCTCGTCCACTATCATAGCTCATAATTCTCGCAAAAGCCTGTTTGGATTGTTCATATTTCATTCGGTATCGATGGATGTATCACCGTCTACACGAGATTCTATTTACGAGCGTGGGCCCGACGAGCTGCCAAATGCGGATAGTGTAGATCCGATAGTTTCCCCGTCCGCAAACAAAAGCAATCCGATATGGACCCTATCTGTCTTCCTACGACGTACAACAAATCCTGGCTTCTTGTACAGTTATTCGTCGCCATACTAGAGAAACGCAAATAATAATAAAGCGTGTTTACAACGTGGGCTATTGCGAAACCTAAATAGGATACGGTGATATGCCGCAACGGTTTTCAGCGTGACCGCGATCGACAGGACCACACACGGCACATTAAACCATTAGTAAATCGTTTGGTTTGATAGTCTGACGTGTGCAAATATAAGACGTTTACGATAATGGAGACAAATTATTGACCGTAACGAACGGATCATTTTTTAATATCTGGGTCAGAAGATAACCGTAACTCTGAGAATGCTCGAAAAATCGCAGATTTATTCGGTGTAATTGAGACGCGTGGTCGGAAAAAAAAGTGACGAATTCAATTTTGCTGCCTTTTGACAAATTCGGACGTCGGGTCTCGAGCACGGTCCGGCGCTGCTCGTGCGCAACACGACGGCACCTACCGTTACACTGCACCACTTTGTTGGACAGTTAGTTGGAAAAATAATTTATACTTTTATAATACGCTTCGCTTTACGATCTAGTAATTATAATTTCATGGTGAAAAGATATTGTGGATAAAAGGGTATCATAGGCTTGTTATGGTGCAGTGCATAGTCTAGTCATTTGATTTTTTTTTTCTCTAAACTCTACATAATGTAGAGTTTAGAGTAGAAATTTTCTCAATCCAACTTTAATCTCTTAATATAGGTTGCATAATTTAATGATGATAACCTGTTGTACACATAATCCTTAAAGTTTTAGTATCGGTAAGATCGCTACCATATGAGTGGGGTCGCGTCCCCCGGGGCGGTCGTGACCGCTGCGCGTGCGATCCGCGTCACTTGTCATTATTACGTCCATCTTATCATTAAAGGGTGCAGTCGTCACGTTCAGCGGCTCATGGCACAACACTGTCTTAATTTATTCACCGTAATTTCTCACTGTACTTTACTACAGCTTCGCTAGAAAATTATATCAAAAGTTCCGTAGCTACTTCATTAAGACTTTAATTACTGTGTATATGCTAAGTTCAGAATCATTTGTACGGTAAAAGGGTTTAACTTACAAACTTTTACTTGTATCTCTTAATGGTGTACCGAGTTCAACGTACTTATCGAGCCTGTTTTGTGCACGATTGTATTGAACCGCGGGTTTCCGTTTCAATAGACTTCGTGACACTTGTCACGTGACAAGTACCGAGAAACCTCACTAAGAATCAATTACTATTTTCTGGTTAGTTGTAAAAGCTTCATTACACATCGGGGTCGCCGCCGACCGCTAACACGAATGAAATACTCGCTGCTTCAATATGCGTCTGTTTACTTTTCGCAACGGTTTTACTCTCGCACAAGAAAATGTTAATTTCATCGCCGTTCGCAAGTAGAATAGCCATTTTATCTTCTTAGTATAAAATAACAATTAATTCTTGCCGGTTGTATTTTATGGAGCTGAAAAGTTCAAAATTTTAGAATTAAGGTTGTGTATTTTAAAACACATATTATATAATTTTAAAATTGTTAGCAAAATTGTCAATAGATAAGTATTTAACGGGATAAACTTTATTGCCAAATAAATTATCATATTTATGTCTTGGAACAGTTTTGTATATCTTTCGATTTGACAAAAATCACATCGTAATTTTCGCGACAATCATTTGGTTTCATTCACTTGGTTTCAATCATTTGGTTGACTGACACAAATGTACCATACATGTATTATCAAACTGTGAACCATTGACTGGGAAGGAGAGTGCGCTTGCTCGACCTCCGCGAACGCAATAATTGAGCATAGAAATCAAATTACAGATGATTGACGATGCCGTTACAGCACGACCGGCGCAGACGCCGACGAGCGGACCGTGTCATTCGCTCAACACAAATTCGACAATTTATCTTCGCGAAATTAGGAATCGATTAATTAAGTAAATTAGTGACCGTTCATGACATGACATGACGATGCGCGCCAAATTTTTAAAGAAATGTAAAAATTGGTTTTTACATTTCTGTCAAGGTCAATTCACACTAAAACGAATCGTTTCGTTTTAGTGTGAATTGACGTAGATACGCATCTTTAAGACAGCTATTCAAAATTGAACATTATTAATTACACAAGAAAATACTGTAAGACTTCGAATGTCATATTGCACCGCGCAGCACAGCGCCTGTGCAGTGTATGACTGATGCCATATGAATTAAAAATGCAATCATTTTACAGGGAGTCAATAGAAAGTAAACTTTAGTAAACAAGCAAAGATGCAATATCTAGAATAGATACTGTGTCACATAATGTAATTAAGTCAGAGTTCTCCGCCTGTGGGATGCACTAGCTTTCGTAAGGTTATTTTAATGCAAATTGTTGAATAAAGAACTATTCCAATGTACCAGTAGTGCAATTTTATCCTCTTTATAGCTACAAACTGTCGTTAACGCTGTATAAATAAGTAAAAAAACTTAATATTCTAGTTTATCTTGCAAATTTTGTGTCAGTTTAATGCGTTTTATACGACCACTTAATTTAGATAAAGAATACTTAGTGACTACTAGTTATGGCTATAAAACACGCTCGTACATTATGTTATAAAGAATTATTCACAAATGATGCCATAATACGTGAGTAATAGGCAGTGTCCACATACAGGTGTATCATAATATGTTCAGTATGGTTATATAATAAAAAACTTGAGCATTTTATGCAGACACACGTATTTTAAAAAGCGTGGTAATTTAATTAGCCACGTCTCGGTTGTAGGAGATAGTAAATGAAGTAAAAAGTAAACGGTCACTAATAGAGAACTATCATTATTGGTTTATGAGTCGGAAAGTGGAAGAAAGAAAGCGTCCGAGGCGGATGCTACTTGCATCTAAGCCCAGTTTCGATTATCACTCTCGAGTATAGACCGTGAACAATGCTACAAAATTATAGGACATAACTCGAACTCTACCATAAAGAGTGCATGATTAATCGTGGAGAAAACTAAACAAGTTTACACATTATCTGATCACGATCCGCTGTTTTACTTCTTTCAATCGAGGTATCGTTATAACGAAACCACAATGTATTCAAATTAGTACATAACAAAAAAACGCGGTAAAAACGTCTACGCATCCAGCCAATAACACGCCCCACCGACGTGTTGTTTGTTACGTTAACTGTAATTAAATTGGAGAGAGCATTTACAATCGATGTTTACAGATGGTATATCGGTGCCCCATTGTGTAGAGAAATTGCAATCTCCTTACTAATGTAAATTTCTCAGGCGACCCGACCCCGCTCAGCACACTGACCTATGAGTAAGGTTTATCGAAGAAAGCGCAAAGAGCGGTATTTAAAGATATTGCACGCACTACCACTGTGCATCAAAATATGTATATTGACTTTCACCGGCTTGAATATTTATGACTATTGAATAGCTAATAATCATGGGGTTTATCGAGCTGTTATTCAAATTCATATCAATAATAAATGCACGGTTGGCTCTATTTACTATGTGGCAGTTATAAAAATAAGAGTGATTCATTTATTGATCTAGGCTAGGAATGTATAATAAGACATAAATAACGATTTATATTACCTGCTGTAGGCGCCTTGACAGTGTCCAATAAATTCACCTTATTATTTTGCTATAGTTTCGTAGATTATTTTAATAAGCTAATTCAATAACTTTATGATGTGTCCATTCTACGCTGCATTATCTAAAGATAACGATTTCTCAGCGGTAGAAGCAGGGTTTTGAAGCTATTTAACTGTGGCACTTTAAGTAAAGTTTGTAAAAATGGCCATAAATGTTGGTTCAGAGATCCTTACAATCATACATAGAAGCCAGTAGGAAATGATATATTAATTTATTCACGCATCGAACAATAACATTATTTCTACTTACATTGATAAGGTTCCTGTTGGTTAATTCATAATATTTACTATGCCTGTGTCTGAACGTGTATTGGCCCCCGAGCCCTGCGAACCTCGTTTAGAATAATAAACATTACGATTATGTTTATCATTTTACTTCTGGATACAATCCATAATATTTACTGAAGTAATATTACTCTGAAGCCTTTTCTTGATATCTATATATATATAAAAGGAAAATCTTTATGACTGATGTATCAACACACAGGCCAAACCCTAAAGGCTATAAATTTTGCACATGTATTTCTCATAATATGACGTAGGCATCCACTAAGGAAGGATTTTTCAAAATTCAACCGCCAAGGGGATAAAATAGGAGATTTAAGTTTGTATTAAACTTTTTATTCCTTGGATATATTTACATGAAATTTCGTATGAATTGAGTACGGAAAAAATAATGAGTTAGTAGATCAGAGTTTTTTAAAATTCAGCCCCTAGTTGGGTAAAATAGGGGATGAAAGCTTAAAACCTAATTTCACGCGGGCGAAGCCGCGGGCCAATAATGATAGATTTTTTTAGTGGCTGAAAAATCTAAGTTCTTTTACTACAATAAACACCGAATTTCCCGTATATAAGTATACGACATTTTAGATTTCCTTAGGTGAATTCTTATAAACTTCACCTTGCCTTGTGCTTCACACACTTTTCGTAGAAGACGTTCAAATTGAAGTTATAATTTACACGTCGATTCACAACCATAAGCAGACTAGTTCAAATATAGGCATAAGACAATGAGCGACATTGACGCCTCAAAAGCTACCTTGTACGGATAAGCCCCACAATCCTATCACGTCATCACATAAGGAAACCACCGCGCCCTATTAGAGACTCGAGTTACAAATTACAATTTCATTCAATGTAAATAACTCTGAGTACCTATAGTTCTATACCTACTCGCAACTTCTGTCGATGCTAATGGCAGAATTTAGACACGCATAATGGTTTATCGTTTGGATTAAGCCGTCGTGACGGTTAGCGTCAATTTTTTTTTATTTGCCCTCGCCGAACTAAGTGAAACGTTTGCGGTTACAGCGTTCAGTTCCTAGATCTATATAGATAAATCCGATATGTCTATATTATTTAGACTCTAGAAACTAGATAAATAAGCTAGAAAGCAAAATTCTATGCAGGATCTAGAAGGAAATAAATGGACAAAGGCATCAAAAATTAATACAAAAAGTATGCTATCAGGATACATACAAATAGTTCGATATCCATATTGTACCAACTAGTACAAGTATGGTGAAACGTAAATAGCAGGTTGAAGCCATCCGGCTCATTGAATGCGCTGACCCCATCTGATCGGCGCTCCGAGCTAGTTGGATACATTTGCAGCTTGTGATACCCGACATGGGAACACAATAGCTCTTCTGGCGAACGCCATTTATGGACGCTACTAATAGTCACAAGATATCGAGGCGTATTTTACAATTAAATTAACTCTAATCTTATGCTCTACATTTTAATAGCGAATTTATTATATTGTAGCGTAGCGTATTATATTTCCATGTTTACAACTACCGCTAAATATGCGCATAAACGATAAAGTTATTTAGTATGTTACACATATTATGCAGGTACAGCCAGCGAAAAATGTCCATATCAAGTAAAGCATTTTGGATTAAAAATTGTGGTGTTTCTTATAGTTTCGAATTTCGCCTACCATGACCGCATGCTATTAAATTCACGTGTGTATTATATTTTACATGTGGTGAATATGAAAATATAAAAGAAACCAGAATAATAAACTTTCAAGTATACTGTACTAGTTATGCACTTTTGCCGACTGTACCTGTACTTTTAAAGTAGGTTAAAGGGCTACAGAATGAAAACATGCCATCCATCCGGCTAACGTTATTGAGACACATCTCACTAACGTCTGACAAATGGCTGCTAGATGACACATACTAACAAGTTTGAGTAAAAACGCGGGCATAACATCACAATCTTAAAACGGCCATAAATTTGTGTATTATCTCGGTAAACCTGTAGTCTTCTCGGAGGTTATTTACCGATAAACACACTGACCTCCTTCGAAGTCGCTTAATACTACCTTGATACTATTCACCATTAACATATGGGGAAACGTATGATATACAAAGATGTATTGATATTAACACTCTTATTAATAAACATTAAGTAAAAGTAGCTAGTCTAAAATGCATGCATAATATACCGATAAGAAAATTTAAAGATAAAAGCCGATGTGATCAAGTCCGGAAGCTGACTTAATGTCGGTAATTACAAATTTTCTTATCTGCTCTATTAAAATGTTAAATATGAGAATATTGCTTATGGAGAAGATTCAAGTATCTGACAAAGTTTAATATACCATCTATCATACTGTAAAATATCAAACCGAAACAAAATCATCTCTACGGCTTTGGTGTTGCATGAAATATTTAAATTGGTATGGGAGCACCGCATTTCTTCGGAGTAACTGTACATATCACAGATCTAGGATACGCTACTCACAGTAAATAATTACAGAAAAGGTAATACAGTATCGTGGTTTGCTAAAGATTATGGTGTGACCAATTTCGTGACAGTATGAGCAGGTCAAAGATTGCCCAGCGCATGCAACTTTATAAGGCATCCGTAGCTGTACTTTATGCTACACTCCTGTTACTTTACGCTATTCGCATCAGTCAAGTTCTTCGTTTCGATAAGGCAATTTAAATAATTCTAACACGACCCAACTACCTTTTTGCTAAAATCAAGAGTTGATTGTACGGTTTATACGAACAGGAATTCTCTATTCCTATTCTATAATTCTATTCTATTCTACATTCTATAATATAGTCTATTCCTCGGTGGTTCCAGTGCCTACCTAATTACGGCCAACTTTTTTGGAAGTTACCTTTTTGCTAGTTGAAGTAAATTAAATTTGAATATTTAAAGCAGATACTCTTCGATGGCAGAGAGCAATAAACTGTGACGAAGGACGTGGCGATTAAATTCTTATTAAATTCCCGCTGCGAGTGACGTGATGCATGAAATGAATTAGATTTCCCGAGGTGAATTCATATTCTCCAGACTTTTAACACAAAATGATGGAAATGCGATGGAATGTTTGGCCTAATCCAGTTTTACGAATTACATTTAGCCGAATAAAAAGTTTTAAGACTTTCATAAAGGAGGCAGTTGTTTACTGTCAAAAATATTAGACTATTTACCCGACTACGATGAAGGCAAGAGGAAGGTTATGATTTTGGCAGTCTATGTATCAGTGGCGATGGGTCTAAAGAACTCCATTCTTGTCGGCTTCCCTTTCAGATTACTTCATGAAGACCTCCAGCCAAAAGTAGTTTTTTTTTTTTTTCGAATGGGTCTACGCTATTGGCTTTAAGCCGTCTTAGTTTCGTCGGTCTGCTGACTGCCATTTAGCAGTCGTTTTGGAGTGGTAGTATATATATTTATTTATTTTTTATTTTTTTCGAACGGGTCTATGCTAAGGGTCGGGTTTAGACCGCTGTAGCTAAATCGGACTATAACTAGCCTGGTGGCTAGTTTATTTGGTTAGGTGGCTAGTTTATTTGGTTACCGAAAACAATAATATCTTATATAAGTCATGTCGGACAAGCGATAGCGCAATGTAGACCGACTCAAGCGACATCTATTTGCTGCACGTTGCAACTTTGACACGAATATTGGAATCACAGATCTCTTTAAAACCCGATATATTCGGAGTTATGGTGGGAGATCATAGGAACCTTATCTCGTTACAATATTATTAATATGATTTGTCCGATGAAGGTTCGAAGTAATTAAGGGCTTAATTTTTCTGTGACATTAACTCGCAATTTTGTAGCTTTCACCTATGAGGAGCCGTTATTAGATAATATCACGTGCATCATGAGACGAATGAATTTTGAAAAGTAGCTCGGCGGTACCTCAGTTGCGCGTCCTTGGATGTAAAATCGTGATATTATAATTAATAATAATTATTTTTGAAATTATACTGAGCAGTGAGAAGTGATAAATATAATTCGTCTAAAAGTTTAAACTAATACGTATGTATGTACATTGAATAAATCGACTTTTACGGTAAGCGGAAAGTTGGATACGTCCCTACAATCAATTTTAAATTGTAGATATGATAATAATAATAGACGATCAGAATACATATTTTATATTATTTTAATATTATGTTTATCTTACAATAGTTAGTTAATACAGAAAAACGTTTTATTATTAAGTACCTATTTTGTATTTGTATCTAATTGTAGGTATTCTTATAGTTACCTAAGTATTTACAATTTCTCTCGGACACGACACGACACAACTCTACACGCTTGTAGCGACCTTGACCATCATACATAATGTAGTGCTAAATTTCCTATCAAATAAACTAGCACAACTCACGTCTAGCGACTAGGGCTAGCTAGGGCTTCCCTCTGAAGTAAAACCACCCTTCGCCACTGCTATATGTATGTTTGTTGTTTTGGGTATGTATGTTTGTTCATCTGTAGCGCCTAAACTACTTGACCGAATTTAATAAATGCGGTATCAATAGATTTGTAATAACACCCCGGGGAACATATGCTATATATTTTGGTATGGTAAATTTGTGTGACAAATATTGGTTAATATCATACTTGTAAATGTATAAGCTCTACTAAAATATTCGCGCGACTATCAGTCATAGTAATAAACGACTTGAACGCTGTACGAGATTTATCTACAGCGCTTCTGTTTCGCAGCTCGCGGTGTTGTGCCATGATACAAACAGAACTCTTGTCACTGACAATCTAAAACTAACAATGTACAATTTATTACACAATAGCAGACGTTAGTAGTTTTTTTTAAAACAAATCAGTAGAACTAATACCGTTGATTCCGATGTGGACAAGGCGATGAATTGAGACCGTTACGAACATTGTATGATGGACGTGAGCGTAACGCGATGCCATTTTTAGTATATTGTAAGCAGTACGAATAAAAAACTATTTAGAAACTAATACGATTGGATTGCTACCGGCTTTTTTTTCAGTTCAACGCCCTAAAAATTGCTTTTGTATTCATAATTTCATTTCAATCGACGTTATTCCTATAATACACAGGTCATGGACGTTTTGGAATTTGTGATAAATAATTTTATGAAAGCAATTTCATATTTCCTCGGACAAATGCACCAGCCAACGCTAAACGTTGGCTGGTGCATTTTAATAAACATGTCAATTATGTATTTACTACGGTGGATCAAAGTGTATGAAAGTAGGCTCTTTAAAAGCGTCATTATAACAGGTATGGGGAGGGCAAACTGTCAATTTCAATCAGCTTCATTATCCTTGTAATTGATTATCTGGAATACAACGCTTTCAGGGAAAAAATTGTATGGTGTAATTTTACCTCAAACCATTTATTTTTATATGAACACGGAGTTTTATAGAATTATAATTATGTAGGTATGTGTGATGACAAGTAAAAAAGCGAAATATTTTTTTTGTTGCAGATAAAAATGATACCTCGACCTGGAACTATGAAACTGGTATTCAGTATTCTGCTAATAGCATCATCTGTGGATGCGGCGAAGAAATTTGAGGGAACATTGAGGTCAGCAGCTGAAGCGCCCGATCAGGACAATGTAGCAGTAGAGTCTAATTCCCCCGAGCCGTCTGTAGTAGCCGCACCGCAAGAGTACACCAACCCTGGAGCCCCACCTCCCGAACCTAGTGAGTCAGCATCAGAGAAACCAGAACAGGATGAACTAGAAGAACCAGCGCCAGCTCCCGAAACAGCGTCTGGTGGAATTCCACCCTCAGCCCCGAGTGGCATTTCAGCTCCATCTGCTCCTGCAAATTCCCTGGAGGAATGCGATCCCGAAATGATTGGTTTCGAGCTCGTTACTGGGTAAATATTACATTGACGTATTTACAAAATAATGTTGTGGCAAAATATGAAATTTTAAAACTAGAAATAAAACGCCGTGGGTTTTCAGTGAATACCGTTTAAAACTTTAATGTTTAAAGCAGTGGGCCACGCCTCCCTAGGGGGCATAGAGAACTGTCAAGGGGGGCAGAATGCAAAATTAACATAGTATTTTTTATCCCAAATAATAATCACCATTATATATTTCGAAAAGTTCCAATGTTTATTTATTTCATGACAAAAAGAGATAAGTGAGGAAATATTTATTTAAACGCATTTTTATCGATATTATGTATTAAATATCGATAAAAATGCGTTTCTTGCAAGAAATATATCACAGCAGAATCCAATAAAAAAAATATACTCCACGAAAGGTTGGGAAACCTTAACTGAAAGAAAGATTTGTTATTTTTCCAGATACGTTTTCTCTGCACCATCCCACATTTTGGACGACATTCCTGGAACTCTGATGCTTACTGACTGCTTGGAGCAATGCCAGGCGAATGATACCTGCCGTGCCGTAAACTACGAGACCGGCCTGTGCGTGCTGTTCAGTTCGGACGCTGATCAACTCCCAGGTAAATATCTACACGTTTTGGCACTACAAAAAACTTAATTTTACAAGCAAAATACTGTTACCTCTGGACAAGTTTTTGTAAGTCTCATGAAGGTGTGTTTTTTAAATGTGCAAACATTCTTAGCCTCCTTTTCGAAATGCTTCTCTTTAATGATAGCGAGATAAAGTGTTAAGATCATAGAAAGTTGTCACCGTTTATGAGATAAAAAAATACGGGTAAAAATACCGTAGATGCAGAAATAGATTTATTTCTGTCTTGTGTTAAAAAAATAAATTAAAATAATTTTAAAAATTTGTTCAAAGGTGCACTGACAAGGTCCCAGTTCCCAGTATTCACGATTTACGCCCAGAAGTCATGTTTGGGAGTAAGGCCTTGTGAGCGAGCGTGGTGCTTCGACCGTGTGCGTGGGTACCACCTCAAGGGACGCGGTAAAAGGACACACACCGTTGGCTCCCGACAAATGTGCCTCGATCTCTGCCTTGGTGAAAACGAATTCGTCTGCAGGTAATTAATATTTTTCTATAGAGACATCAAACAACATTTTCATAATTCTTTTATCAGAGTTTAATTTTAATTTTCTCGGAAATTCTTTGTTGTCATTTTCAAGCTTCCACGCAATGAAGCCTAAGTTTATAGCCTACATTATATAATGGATATCTACATTATAGAACACATTAAATACAGGATGATTGGAATAAAAATCTTACCAAAAGCATGTCAAACATGTCTAAGGAAGGTTCCGTAGCAATCAACGCGCAATACTTCAAATTAGTTCAAAAGTTATTGTCCGATTTCGCTCAAAATAATTTTCCTAAAGTGTTTTAGCATGACCTATCAGCATGGAAACTTAAAGGTTTATATCACTTATAGTTTAGAGATACCGAATAATTACATCGAGAAACACCAAAATAAAAAACAAGATTTAAGTGTTATTCTAATGAGAAGTGGTACACCTTTGAATACAAATCGTAGGTTCATTGAAGCGGGTGCGGAGTCACCCCAGGCGGTGCGAATCGCGATCTGCAACAGTCACGACATTTGGCAAATATTCCTCGGACGTGGTAGATGCGCGGTGTGGGAGCGGTTTGCCCTATCGCTTCCTACTTTCACGATACAATAACCGATAAGGCACTGCTCTTTGAGACCTATTGAAAATGCACATACCGAGAACAATATTTTCTCTAAATGTCAACACGGGGAACAGTTAGTAATTTTGGAACGCGATACCGCATGGTGGATCGATGTAACTAAGTACGGACCTTAAAGCCAATGGAAACTCATTAAATTACTATTAAGGCAAAGATGCAGCACGCAGGTTCAAAGGGTAATGTGTACAACTTAAGTTTATAGGCACAGTTTATAACGAACAAGCTGGAGCTGGACCACCGGCGAAGCTACTTCACAATAAACCGCATCCCTATAAAATAATTAGAAAATCTAATTAATTAATGTTAATTGTTTGCAGATAATACAATAAATTATAGACCAATGAACAATTACTAATTCTCATACTATTAGTTTCTCTTTACATAAGTACCTACAATGCAATAAATGTCACTATCTGTTTCAGTAATAATTTCGATATAAAATCTAAATGTATTCATGCCTAGGGTCAGATAATATCGACATCGATAAGAACAGGGGCAAAATGTTGTTAGATAAAATGAGACAGGTTTTTATAGGCGACCCACTGGTCAATATAAAGTAATATTTACTTGGCAAAGAGGTTAATCTAATATAAATCAAAATGGAAATAAGATTCCGTTTAATAATGAATAAATTTTAGAATAATCATTTTTAAATAAATTTGATATTATAATGCATATAATTTAGGTTAATTTAAGTTTTATGATAGTATTTTATGCAGAATCACTCACGTTACCAAAATTATATTTGCCATTATTTAAATATGCAACAACAACATAATCAAGTGTATTTTAAAATCTATATGCATTTACATTAAGTAAGGGTTTAGAAATAGTTATACCTAATCCGGGCTATATCTTTTTGTTTGCATTAAAATAACTCTTGACGCTAATATAACATAGGCATATCTTTTGAAACCGGTATCGCTTTGAAAGCCTCTCTGATCCAGCGTGTGATAGAATTGTATTCTTTTAATAAAATGATAATATACCAAAGAATAAAATGGTTTATAGCAGTCATTAACACGCATAATGCATCGTTGCAGATCAGCGAACTACAACAACAAAACCGGCGAGTGCGTTCTTTCGAACATGGATCGTATCACTCTGGCGGGCACTAATTCATTCCAACCAAACGAAGGTATTATATTTTTTTTTAAATGTTTATTAAGCATTGTCAAGCACGAGGGCGTAAGTGTATTATGAAAACATTTTTTAGATACCGATTATCTGGAAAACAATTGCGTTGAGGAGCCTACAAAGCTTTGCGAATTCAAAAAGATGGGAGGTCGCATTTTAAAAACCGTGGACTCAGTGTATCAAGATGTTCAAACTTTGGAAGAATGTCGCGAACTTTGCATGAACTCGCCGTTCCGATGCCACTCATACGACCATGGTGACACTGGTGACCACGTTTGCCGTCTTTCACATCATTCGAGGGCCACTCTTGCCGACATTGAGGTATTTCATTCAATTATAATTTATTCAAATTCACAAAAGAAATTCTTACAAATCGAATATTAAAAAAACCTTTGAGTAGTAGGATTCTTTAAATTATAAGTTAATCCCCAGTTTGTTACTTTCAGGATCCTTACTTAGAAGTAGCTGAGGCAGCAACATACGAATTGTCTTCATGTTACAACGTGTCCATTGATTGCCGTGCGGGTGACATGGTTGCACGAATTCAGACCTCAAAGTTGTTCGACGGTAAAATCTACGCCAAGGGCAGTCCCAACTCATGCGTTGTAGACGTCAAGCAAAGTTTGGAATTCGAATTGCACATGGGATACAACAATATTGAGTGTAACGTCAAACAAAACGGACTTGGCAGGTAATTTACCTAATGATCTGATTTTATCAGAAAATAACGGAAATCAATTTTAGAAATCAGAGAAATGTACCAGAAAAACCGTTAACAATAAATAAAATTAATATTTCAGATACTTGAACGACGTGGTTATTCAGCATCACGACACCATTGTTACATCCTCCGATCTTGGTCTGGCTGTTACATGCCAATACGATCTAACCAACAAAACAGTTGCTAATGAAGTGGATCTGGGCATTCATGGTGATATTCCAACTGGAATCACCGAAGAGGTCGTTGTCGATTCACCTAACGTAGCCATGAGGATTACGGATAGGAGTGGCGACGATACCATTGGATCGGCCGAAGTTGGAGACCCACTGGTAAATTTTATAACATTTTATTTACTTATCTATTTAGTAAATAAATTTTTAAACAATTTTCTAATACTATTTATTTATTTTAGGCGCTTCGCTTCGAAATCATGGACCCCAACTCTCCATTCGAGATCTTCGTACGAGAGCTTGTTGCTATGGATGGTGTTGACTCAAGCGAAATCACTCTTATTGACAGCGATGGTTGTCCTACGGACCACTTCATTATGGGACCGTTATATAAATCTTCAAACAGTGGAAAGGTATTGAATATACTTTTGATTTGTATATTTTGTCAAATATAGAAGTAAATTGTGACTGTTTAATTTACCTTTAATATTTTCCTTCAATTTACAGATTCTTTTGTCGCACTTCGACGCCTTCAAGTTCCCATCGTCTGAAGTAGTCCAGTTCCGTGCATTGGTCACACCGTGTATGCCAACTTGCGAACCTGTTCAATGTGACGGTAGCCCCAACGATCTGCGATCAGTCATGTCCTATGGCCGCAGGAAGAGACGTTCGACGCCCGCCGCTCCCACCGACGATATGCTTCTAGTACAAACTATCCAGATCACCGACAAGTTTGGTTTCGATAAACAGCGAACAAAGAATGTAACAGAAGACTCTGTATTCATCAAGGAAAGAGACGTAACATGTGTTAATGCAGCTGGTGCTATGCTAGCGGCGGCGGCCTTCGTAGCAGCTCAACTAGTCGTCCTTGCAGCGTGGACTTGCAGCTGGCAACGACGAAAAGCAGCGGCAAAGGCAGCGGAACTCCTGCCTGGCCCAACCGCACCTTCGTCCCTCTGCAAAGTATACGATGCTAGTTTTTCTCGCGCACATCAGAGGCACTTTTGAGTATGTTCTAAGTATACGAGAAGTGCGTCTGCAATAGTAGTATTTTAAATTAGCATAAATATCCCCGTCGAGTCCTAGCTCGGAAAGCTTACGAGTAAGCTGGATGAATACGTTCGTCTTATGAGAGCGCAAGACAACGACAGCGATTTTAATTTAAGTTGAAAAGCGCGTTAACTCCTAAAACACCTTCCGCAATATTGGAGTAATTTACGTGCAAGACATAGAGACGGGGACGACCCCAAGAGCGTGTGTGAGTGGTGATGAATGCGAGTGGATACTACGTTTGCGTGCTGACTGAGTGTATGACGCGACTGGGTACGCTCACTTGTCCCCATCTCTCGTGTCAGAGGCGGGACCAAGGCCGTTTGTCGTTATCAAGATCGTGTCGCTCATTCGTTCACTTTACGTGCAAGTGGAAATCTGATGCCGTATTGTACCATATTTTACAAGTAGAAATAATAGTGATAAGAAAATAACATTTCTGTACCTTTTAAGTAATTAACCGAACGTGCGACCTAAGTCAAGAATCGATATATAGACGGCCATCCCGGAATCGTAATTTATTGAATGTAGAATAGTTCTTTTTTACTTTATTTATGTTCGAGTGCGAATATCTTTTGATACAAATCTTAATTTAAAGGCGCTTATGTTTTAATATGCTATGACCTTGATGTAAACTGAAAGTATTATATAAATACTGATAGTGCCTTACAGAACGTGATGTAACTTATAATATAAATTTTATTACTTTTCCAAATTGCCAATTAATTACAATAAATATATGAAATATATACATTTTTATTTTATTTTACCCCTACTACCTATATAGCTACAATAGGTATAATATTTTAATGGACTCCACCATTTTTAAAGTCACCATAATATAATTATACAATCAGATTTCCATTATGACAACTTCGATATTTAAATCAAACTTGGAGAATATGAATTTCACAATTGCTAGAACTTTACCTACTTATTATTTATATCCTTCTGTCCGTTATTCCGTCAGTTCCTCTGCTTATGCCAGAATCTACAATGGACCAACAAAGTTTGATGAAAGAGATGACACCCTTTTACTTTTTAGCATCTTAAGGAAATCCAAACACTAAAAAACTCGTTACATTAAAGAAGTAGAACGGACACATTGATCCGCCGCGCTGCGGCGCGGTGCGGGCATATAGGAGATGGGATCAGCCAGTTTGCGTGAAACAATCACGTGTGAAGGGGCACACCTCACGTCGTTCGTGCGCGATAGCATCGGCGGGCGACGGCGGCACGCGACACACAAACACGTGCCGAGCTCACCATTAGCGAACGTCGTAAAGAATCTATCTCGAGGTTGAGATTACGTGTGCGACTTGAATGATTAAGCTTCGCATTCTTCGTATTGCAATAAAACATAAAAGCAAAACTGCCCGGAGGCACGATTTGATTTACGAGACTTTAAATGAGTTTTAAATAGACGAGGTATTTAATAACGATAAGATGCGCATTGCGCAATATAACGGACGTCTTGATGGACAAAGTAGCCGGTTATTATTTGTACATTTGCTTGAGTTACTCGTGAGTTAAAGTTTTTTTCATGTAACCCTACAACATACGTACCATCAAATAGTATATTTTATACACAAAGCAAAGCTAGTTAGCTTTTACGCGCGACTTCGTCCGTGTGGATACCCATTTCACCCCCGTGGGGTATGTTTTTCGAAAAATCCTTTTTTAACGGATTTCTACGTCTTCGGTCATAATAACAATCTGCGTGCCAAAATTCAACGCCGCTCGTTCACTTGTTGATATTTCACTATACAGGCTTTGGTCCCCCATTTCACCCTTTAGGGGACGAATTTCAAAAAATTATAAAATGATTTGTATTATTATGAATTAATTATTACTGAATAATAAATAATTAAATGAATTATTACTGAATAATTTGTATTTATTACCTCGGATATTAAATTTAATGGAAAACGGGACAGATTTTAATTTTTAAACTATTACTTTACACCATAATGTGTGGGTGAATTCTAATAAACCCTGTAACACGTATTTAATTAAATTTATTTAATAGTATGAATCTCAATTGTCATCGAAATCGGTGCAGATTTTAAGATTTTCCATATAAACTTTCAACCCCTATTTCACCCCCTTAAGGGTGGATTTTTCAAAACTACCGTTCAAATTTTACGTTTCTACCATTAGCGATTACGGCTGTGCGAGCGTCTTTATGTTAGTCAGTGAAGAAATCTCTTTTTATATACATAGGAGAAAATCTGTCAAGTAATTATACTACAAGTTTATTTCCATTTGTTGTATACCTTAAGATAAGTAAATCACGCCAAATCTGTCTCAATGACCACGAATCAAATTTATTAGATACTGGCAACAAAGATCTCTAACCAGATCACGGTGTCCTGATATCTTGTTCAGATTCTATTGAACGAATTATTTGATTCTATCTCGAGAGCGGCATCGATGCTAATAAAATATGGTTAGTCGGTACAGTTCTCATAAAACATGCACTTATCTTACGACAAAATATGATTTAAAAAGGCAGTTCATATTATTTTCGATATAAGGGAGTCATTAAAATTAAACGAACAAAAAAATTTCATAAAATACGTATGCACGATGACTTAAGTATTGAAAATACAAAAACTATTAAGAAAACTATGGTAATTCAAATAGATTAGTAAGTAAATATCGAAATAAAGAGGCATAAAAAAGTTATAAAGGAACCAAATTCGTTGGCTACTTTGCATTTTTCCTACGCCTGCCTAGTTTCTACTTCCTACGAAATAAATAATAAAATAGGTCAGAGAACAAAACCTTCGAAATTTATTATAATCATAACTTCATTTTTATTTCAACAAGGACTATAAATAATGAATAAAAAAAATTTGTAGCCTCCGAAATATCAAGCACTGAGCGAGCTGATGATGATGAATTATAACTAACACTATCGATCACGTAAGCTTTTCAACAAAAAAAACTAGATCTAAATCAGTTTATTCATTTGGGCGCTACGATGCCACGGACAGACAGACACGTCAAACTTATAACACCCCTCTGTCTTTATTAACCTCTGACGGAAGTCGGGGGTTACTAAAGAAACCTTAGAAAGAACAAATGACTTTAAACTAAATCACGATAATTTACTTATTATGTTGTAGTTGACAACCTACTGGGGCCAGCCGATTTAATCTTACGTACTTTTGAAAGAAGAAAACAAATATATTTTCTGAAAAAAAAAACTGTTTTGCACCCTAAACAAATAGACAAACTGAGCACACCTATAAATATTATCCAGTCAAATGATTCCAGTATCTTACCAGACCAGAATTTACGCTACCGACGGAACGAATTTATTATGTTTGATGACAGGTCGGAAGAGTTAGTATGGGAAAATTCAATGGTTGTATTTTCCCCGCAAGAACTTCCACAATTATTTCAAGATGAAAATTGGCCAAAGCTGTCAAGCCGTTCTCGAGTTTTAGCGAGACTTCAGGTTTAAACGGTGAAAAACCGTATAAACCTTCTCTGAAATTCCACAATTATTTCAAAATCAAAATTAGCCAAATCGGCCGTTCTCAAGTATTAGTGACAAAGTAACTGCAATTAATTATTATAGGTAATATATAAGAAGAATTCCCATCTCCAATACAATTTCCATGGCTCTACGTAGTTATAAAGTTATGGGACTTCTCACACTGAGTAATGTTGTACAATAACAGTCGCATGGTGTCATTGTTATTGCCAACACGGACTGTTTCTTTTATGACCACATACATTCTATTTTCACCATAAATAGACATTGTTTTAATAGAACAGCGCGGACAAACGTCGCTATGAAAAGTAATGAGCGGTGAAATGAAGAAATAGATATAGAAAAAGCTAGAATAGCATATAACTTACATGAAAACTTGATACGGGCCTTCTTTTGATATATTTATAACATAATTCAGTTAAAATAATATACGAAATTTGAGGAGTGTGTGGGATCCAGAAAGCTATTTGTGTATATTTGAAAGATAACTAAGAAGGGGGAAACTTGGGGGGATGAGGGATAAGAGACCCCCAATAGGGAGTCGTGACACACACTATATGAAAAGATTATCATTATGCTTCTTCAAAATTACGAGAAATAGAAAATTTGTGAGTAGAAACTAATGACAACGATATTACAAAGATCGATAGTTAAAGTCTTCATTAAGACTTGTAGTTTAAAACAGATGGTCCAGGCGAAACTTAATGATGATAATCATCATAATGATTAAGATGCTTTCACGAGTAGACTTAAAATTATTGCAGCTGGTGAGAAAACGGTAGCCGATTTAATTTCTTCCGAGACTAATATGTCTCACGGCAGCGATGACATTGCTAAAAGTGGTGCTGACGTAAATGGGTTAATGACCTGACAATAGACGAAATATCTACGACGTATCAGTTTGGTAGAAATGATTGGCGATCGACACAGGAGCGTGGACGGTATGTACAATATGGTCAAGTACATGCTCGATCGAGTTCTAAACATTTACCTTTGCACTAGGACGCCTCAAAATGTTTCAACACATATAAAGTGAACGCAACGACTGTAGACGTGGTTGAACAATGTATTTACACGTCATTATGTGTGCATGCGCACGATTCAACGACGCTGTTAAGCGATTTTCATCCTCTCGGGCGCCCCCTAGTGTTTATGTCCTAGGTCATAAGGCGTCCTGTTCAAATCTGACGTATGACGTAAGTTGCCGGTCAGCGCTAAAATGCAGATTTCGAAAAAAAGTCATATGAGTGCACTAGCTTATATTAGTATATTCGAAATCTACGTAAAATTTGCTTTAAAAAGTATTTAATATAATCTAAAAAAAATAAAAAGTGGAATTATTTCAAACGTCTAATCGCACAAGCTTGTAAAATCACACCTTTGTGGTCGAAAAAAGCAATTAAAAAAACAATTTAAGATGCTAGACCCATTATAAATAGACTAATTATATTTAAAACAAGTTATTTTGTTATTGTAAATTAGACACAATATCCTCTGCTTAAGAAAATTGCAAAAAACAGTTTAAAACGAATGCGTTATTTCAAAAATAATCATTGTATGAGACGCGAGTTCGAAAGCCTCTTTGGACCTGATTATCCACATAAAATGTATCTTTTGTGGTCTCCTATTAAACCTTACCTAATATAGTTTCTTTTTTTAAAAAAAAATCATGTATATTAAGTGCCCCGATCATTAAAAATCTTAGAATATTAAAAAAAAACTGTAAAATACCACTCTTACTTAACAGGCTGATAAAAGTTTAACAGTTTGATGTTTTTACATGAGTTGTTTTGTCTAAAAACGTCTAAAACGTCTAAAAACTACACAAAATATAGAACCAAAATAAATGGATACACATTTCTTTGGCTTTTCTAGACTTATTAAAAATTGTTTGAAAAATTAACAAAATTTCATAGTTATGTAAAAACTTACGAACAAAAAATCTTTGGAGTCGTCTTTCGTCAAATTTTTAAAAATGTTTTCGTAAGACATAAAAATTAACTTAATTGACTATTTTACATAAAAATGTTAGTCGTCTTTCGTAAATTTTTTAAAATGTTTTTGTTAGGCATAAAAATTAACTTAATTGAGTATTTTACATAAAAATATTAGTACGTTAGATGATAGATTTTAAATAAAAAGTATATATTTCATTTATTTATAGTTATATCTATCATACAGTTTTTATGTTTTAGTACCTATGTTTTTTATACGAAAATAAAAAAATGGGTTTTATGTAGAAAATAAAAGCGACTTTTAGGCGACTCCACAGTTGTATGTTCATTAGTAATTTAAATTTTCGCCGCCATTTTGTTTTAAAAATGCCTGTTGGCGTCCCGACACCGTACAAACGTTAATAGCAAACATCGTATTATTATTATTTATTTTCTGATTTATTTATAACACTAACTAGTTCTTTTATTATAGTAAAACAGTCGTTAATAATATTTTCTATTATTAGAAGTTAAATATTACCAGAAATATTCATAGCTTATTAAAATACAAAACTGTTTTTGTAACGGTTATTATTTGAGTTGGTATATGGACGCAACAAAATTATAAAATACAAGTTCGTAATAGCAAAACTATGACGAAAATTGATATTACCTATATTTTAGACAAAATTAGCTACTTACCAAAAACATTCTTCACAAAATTGCACTTCACAACACACTGTAATCCAGTCCCGAAGTGTACTAAACAATGAAAGCAATTTGACACCACTTATGTTTTTTTCAATTGGCTATAGCATTTGGTATTTGTTAGGATTATAAATGTATGTATATTAGATTTGTCATCCTTTTCATTAGCTTCAATATTAAATACATTAAAAAGAGACCAACATATATTTTTTGCACGTAATTAAATTGTTTTTTGATACTATTACTCAACTGCCGAATCGACCGTACAACGGTTGCCGCTTAACGGGGTACGTAACCGTGCAACGGTGATGGGACGCCCCACCGAGGTCGAGCGGCAACTTGTTCGATACTACATAATCATAATCATCGGTGTAGCACGATAGCTATAGGCATAACGAGATTTATTTTCCTTAAAATACAGGAGTATTAATATAATTGGAAAAACACATTATTTTGCACCTTAAAAGCAATTATTATCGATAGTTTTTGCTAGAGAAACGCGAATATTATGCGATATCCATAGTTAGGCGTATAAAAACCTTCTCAACCACAAGAGTTTAGACTTCTTAATAGTGTTATCAAAAGCTAGTCGTTTAAGGCGCATTCACAAATCCGACATGAATTGGCTGTTTTTCGGTCGATTTTGCGACCAAAGACCAAGTCCTATAAAACTAAAAATTGTCACTAATAGAGTAGGTACTTCTTTATCGGCAAAATGGTTTAAAACCATATTTAAAATATATTTAAAAGAATCCCTTAGCTCCATTCTAAATTCCATAGAATATGAAACTAAAGTATAAGCAAAGCTTTGTAGTAGCTAATGCGTGGGAATGCGGCATAATGTTACTACGATTTCGTTTAAGAAAAGTGGATGCGACGCGTAAGCGAACTTGTACGTTTAATTCATTGTATTGTGTGATTTTTTTTTTTTTAATTTATTCATGACCATGGATACAAAGTCCTTCAGTCGGATACATTTTGAGTTGTATTGTGTGAACCGGAGTAACTATGCCAGCCTTTTAATAACACGAAGCAACGTTTAGTTAAGCGATTATTGTAAACTGAAACCAATAAGGAATAGCTCATCTAAAATTCTGGTAAAAGTAAAATATTGTTATAAAATTTTTAATACTCAGCCGTATTTTGCATTGTTCATAATAATTTGTAATGTTAATTTATAGACTGTTGGATAGTACGTAAGTATATATTTTTACTATGTTTTATAGGGCTCGCTTCGTTCGCCCTGACTATAAAATCAAAACCACTGAGGTACCAAACACTTTATGTTTCCTGGAGGCAAGCTCAAAGTTAGCGAACTGACTATCAACATATTGAGCTGCACTATAAAGAAAACTACTACCTATTTACTTTACATAAATTCTATATTCCATACACATAATATACAGGATAAGCATAGAATTCTGGATTTTTGTTGGTATTTATCATTACGTCCCGCAGAAAATTACATCAGATCCCACTGATTATGCTACCATGATGAGTGGAATTTACAGAGGAATTAAAGCTGCCAATTGCGCGGCGTACAGTATCAAAGTAAATTATAAAGTCAGAAACACGCAAGCCGGTAGCTATGCAATCGGAAAAATTGGTTGTAGTTCCTTTGAGCGGAAATCAACGCAATCGTTCGCAGGTCGTAAATTCCCGCTTAAACAAGAGTTTAACGCTTAAAACGACGATAGAAAAGACACGCGGTGAGCGTCGTGATTCCCTGAACAGATATTTAATGTAAAAACATTTAAAATATAAATAGCGGAATGATGATTTATTGTTCGTCTTTACTTGACTTAATGACACGCTATTTTCATTAAAACAATAGAAATTATATGGCATTATTCAAGTTAGGAAAATACTTTTATAATCAACAACTAGTGCCAAATTACATGACTTATTATCGAGTTGCAATGGAGGCGCCTAATTTACTACATACCTAAAACACGTACCAACATTACTTAGTCGAAACACTCGAAACGTAGTATCTGTTGGCGACCCTACGTACATGAACAACGCGCTTGCCTATATACCTAAAACAAAATATAAAACGTCCTCTGTGGCTCAGTGGTTAGCTCGTTGGCGCACAAGCCGGAGGTCGCGGATTCGAATCTCGCCAGAGAACAAAAATGTTTTTGTGTCATGGATGTATAGGTAATAAATAGTACCTAGGTAAATAACTTTGCTCGGAGTTCTGATAAGTAAAAAAATATACATTATATAATATAGAACCCACCACATTCCGAATGTTCGAACAAAGCAAAAATTATACATACGCAAACCAATCGGACTGACATAAAGAGTCGAAATTATTGATACATTGTTGCATGACGAAACAAAAAACATATTATATAGCTTAAAAAATTAAATTGCGCAGTTTACCTGTGAAAAGATTTACTTACCTAGATTTATTTTTCTCCCCAAAACTCCCTGCATACTAAATTTCGTGAAAATACTTGCATCTTTTTCGAGAAACCGATTTTATAATACATATACAAGATTGTCTCGTTTAAAGTATAAGGTGTGTATTATATACAGTATTAAAAGTGTTAAATATATTTCCGTTGTCTGGTACCCGTAACACAAGTTCTTCGAGAACTTACTACGGGACCAGATTGAGATGGTGTGAAAGCGTCCATAGATATTATAATTATATCATAACTAAGACAGTCGGCAAAACTTCGTTAACGATGTTACAAGCATACCAATTTATCACTTTTATCTAATACAATGATCAAATCATGCTAGCCAGTAGCCATGTTAAGAGTACCTACTAATTAGGATGTAGCCATTACACATAAAACATTCATCGTTAATTTATCACGAACGCTACGTCATATTAGGTCATTACATATGAAATTGGCGTTTTGTAAAGGAGGAACATAAAGTCGATTTTTGTTAAACAATATATTTATTTACTCAAAGTATATACCATTGCTATCTATGCACTTTTGCCATCTCGTAGGTAGTTCATTTATTCCTTTACTAAAAAACCATTCGGACAGGAATCAATAAAATCTTTGAAGGCGCTTTGGACTGCCCAATCGGAGTTGAATTTTTTCCTTTGCAAAAAGTTATCGAAATTTCGTTTTTTTATTTACTTTACCTTTACAAAACGCTAAATTCATATGTAATGACCTAATATTTGAGATCAAAGTGGCCAGTACGCCAAAACGCCAATTTCATATGGAAGGACCTAATAAATATCTTCACTAACTTTAGGATACGATGGAACATAGGATGGATTCGCATTTAATTTATGCCCTTTTATAGATGCGTCTGAGTACAGTAATAAAGACATGCAAGACGCAGTATTCACCTCATTTTAGGGTTCCGTACCCAAAGAGTAAAACAGGACCCTATTACTGACACTTCGCTGTCTGTCTGTCTGTCCATCCGTCTGTCTCTCACCAGGCTGTATCTCCTTAACCGTAATAGCTAGACAGTTGAAATTTTCACAGATGATGTATTTCTGTTGTCGCTAGAATAACAAATAGAAACAGAATAAAATAAAAATTTAAAAAGGGCTTCCATAAAACAAACATTATTTTTTTGCCATTTTGTACGGAACCCTACGTGCGTGAGTCCGACTCGCACTTATCCGGTTTTATTTTTATAGCAGGACAGTAAGTAGTAGGTAAATGCGTACTGCGAACATACGCATTTACATTGTAACATTGTAAAATCGCGGAGTATTCGTAGACCAATAAAGTGTATATTTTATTCATTAAGGCACTAGGATCGTATACAACTATCAATTTTTTTCCTTATTTCATTTACTGTTCCCACAACAGGTAACACTTTATCGAGGCACCGTATCGTGCGGTAACTATATGTATATATGTATAAATAGGTAGGTCTATTAAGGTAAGTAGCATTATTTTGTCAAAAAAAAAACCAGTTCTTAAAAAGTAACAACTGTTAATAATTTGAAATCTGTAACACGTGTCATATAGAAGACCTTATTTTTTGACTGATCATTTTTAGGTAGTGCGGAGACTTAACTCTGATTGGGTTCTGCGAAGGGACGGATAGTACAATTAATATTATGTGTTTAGAGCAGACTTTAATGATAGCATTGTCAGACATTTTGCATGTGGGTGATTGTAGCTTTAGGCGAATTTATTGTGTAAAACAACTATCAATGATTAATATAATCACTCATCAGCCCTAATGTTGGGTACTTAGGATAAATGTAGGTACTGGTTCTGCGACTTTCTTGCTGTCCTTATTTTCATGTGTCGAGTGAAAATTCCTGGACTTTAATAAAGTTAAGTTGATACTCAATTGAATATAGTCACGCGATACTTTATGTCGAGCGTGTGCTAAATATATCATTAACCTAACCATTTAACTTTACACTACACAGAAGGAAAACGGCTGATTTGTAATATGTATATTATAACAGGGCATAGGTACATATTTTTGTTAATGAAAATTACACGCAAAAATCACATGAAACAATGTAACAAATACAAAAAAGCTGTATAGTAATCAAATAAAGCAACTATCTTGTAACCCATATTACAACAGCTATTTTCCTGTTAGTTCGCCCCAAAAAAACTCGTTATTCTGATATTAAGATATTTCGAATATTCGAATAAAAAGTCAGCATGAATCAGTGGCAATTTGGTTGTAGCCTTTTTACTTATATGCAAAAATACGTAACGAGAGTTCGCATCGCAGCGGGTGGCGTGAAACTCATCCGTCATGCTTATTGGACCTGCTCATCATTACCTCACTGATTGACAGTTCCTTACTTGAAGAAACGAGTAAAACCATAGTATCACAGATAAGAACAGGGCTGTCACTAAATCTTTGAAAAATTTTACAAAGTTTATTTATTCACTGGCGATTGTGATGTTTAATATGTTAGGGATTCTGAATCGAAATGTAATCCTGCGTAAACCATCTAATCACGTTAGATGGTTTACGCAGGTCAAAATTAAAATAAACTTACTACAATAAAAGGTGTAAACTATATCATTGTTACTGGGAACCCTAGACAATGCTATTTGACAGGACAATTACTCAAACTATTGTTCAAGCGATTTGGTTGATCAACGATTTCCTATGTCACTTATCATGTATTTATTCATTGCTTTCTATGTGAAATCGCAGGAACAGCCTCCTTATCGGAAATGAGAAATTATGACCGACGATCATAAAACAGCTAGTTTGACACCACTAAACGCTCATAGACTAAATACTATGTTATATACTATATTTTACTAAATATTTTTAACTTCCATTTAATAGTGAAACATAGGGCTGCCAAGAATTTCTACATTATTCATGTCACAATATTTACACCGTATTTAGGTAACTTTCCTTAGTTAGAAGTATGTTTTTTATTTGATTTGAGACATACCTATTTATTTATTGCGGTAGTCATTTAAAAAGGTGACTACGCGTTACAAGTAAAAAAACCATCGAGCGGTGTCTGTTGCTTGACAAGCTTTTTAAGGCACGTATTCAATCTATGATATCGTTAGCTTTCATACTCAACAAGAAGCATAAACAGAACGAAAATTACACGCCTAGACGCAGCATCCTCGCCTCAAATATTAGCTGACAAAAAAACGTAACTGTTACAAAATTGTTTATGACAATGGGTGTAAAATTGTATAGATGTCGATATAATATCAAGCACGGGAGGCGAGGTCACGCATTTTAGCCTCGAATTCACAAAAAGCGCACAACAGTTACAAAATTGTATGTAACAATTGGTGTAAAATTGTCCATAACTTGGGATAATACTGCGGCGCGGCCTCGGGGGTGCGGTGGAAAGGGGGCGGGGTCACGCGCACGAACCCTATTAGCGGGTCGTTAGCGCGCGTCGGCGCTTCGTGCGCGCGCTGATCACTTCCGACAAACCGCTCACCTCCGATCTATATTATTGTTATTCCTACATTTATTGGGCACTCGGATTTATTGCTCACGAATTGTACCGCAACGCGATCTTCATCCGAATTGCTTAATGCTATGTTTAATATTCACCCGGCTGACGGGCGCGCGAGATTGTATGACAGACATGGCCATGGCATTTGTTTGAAATTACTGGTTTTGTCAATTGACATACATACATACATGTATTAACCAACCGGACACGCGTGTAAACGCAAGTGGATAATTCCTCTTTGAGTTAAATATTACTGTTTTGAAAAAATTCAGGATACGCGCTAATAACACTTTTATGAAAACGAGAAAAATATTTACAAACCCTAACATACTATTTTTTTTATTCCACATATTCTAATAATTTATCTACGCATATAATGTGGGCATTACGCATATTCAAATCCGCGTCTTTACGCATAATAAAATCAATAATCATATAATATCATCATATTCATCATAAAATTTGCCTAAGGTTATATGAACGAGCTCTGCGAGTAGATAATTGCTAATTAGATATTAACTGCTAGTAGTTACGTTCCCCGAATTTAATTTGATAACGGATTCGGATTTAAGTGATTTTTGTCAAGAGAATTTTTTGATTTGATATAATATAAATCTATATCAATCAGAAATAATACTCAATTACTACAATAAATACAAAATTCCGTGTTCGTAGGAGGTACAAAAGTTAGCAATAAAGCACGATTATCAAACAATTAAATTGATTACCTACGGTAGGTAAATTGCTGAACACCATAGCAAAACTGTGTGTTATTACTGTGAACCATAAAGATTCTAACAAACAGGAAAAAATATTTTCTTTGGCCTAAATATTACTCATAAATTAATGTGAGCCCCTAACGCTTTTTAATAAATCTTCGTACAATATACCAACCACGACATACATTGTAGGAATAATTAATAATAATGTCAGGCGATAATAGAGTACTTACTTCTTGTTTTTTAGTCCAGGCTTTCTAGACAACCTTTCTAGAATGAACTATTAATCTTCTTCACGCAGTGCGCCAGTAAAGTGATTTCAGTTTTCACAAGCAATATGACAGATAAAATTTAAATCTAAGCTAGTAATGAAAGTATGTTCTAGGTTTGCAAGAGTTTTGTTGTTTATTTTGTCGTCGCTAATGTCAGATATACGTATGCTTTGATTTCTATTCTAAGTTAGTTAATAACTTTTACACATCATCTCTCTGTATTATCAAATTAGTGGTTGTGTCTAGATAAGATTATAGTTTCGCTCTATGCGTCCGTCTGTCTGTCTGTCCGCCTTTCTAACTTGTGGTTTACAAGGTGTCCCCTTACCCCTAACACTTCAAAACTATAAAATGTAGAAACTTGTAACTTTCCTTGCTAAATACTCTTTAGGAAAATTATTTTGAACGAAATCTGACAATAAATTTTAAGGTAATTTGAAAACAATAGGTTATTGCGCATTGAAAGTTACGGATCCCTTAGACATGTCCTGACATGACAGATTAGACATGTCCTGAGCATGTGGTTTGGTTATATTGACTTACTGAGATTAAAAATTATAGCAATAACAACGGGCGAATACTATTCAACCTCCTCCAACAACCTCGAACCAAAACATCTATTCACTGAATAGATGTTTTGGTTCAAGATTCGGAAGTCGAATAATTGAGAATTATTGTGATTACTTTTAATTAAATTCTACCGCTTGGGTCTCGACGTCTTTTTGTTAGAACCACTAACTTTCACCTAAAAAAATCACTCACCCTTAGTCTCTGGTCAGATACTGTCCACACGCGGCTCGCGAAGTCGTTAGAACCGGCCACTAGGTACGCGCCCGTCGAGTCGAAGTCCACAGACATGACCCCGGCGTTCGAACCGACCAGCGCGCCTTTACTTTCTACCATGCCGACTACAAAACAAAACTAAATTAAAATAATCACGGTGACCAATGCTGCGATATTTATTGCCTAGTGTCAAAAATCTGATGAGCAAAACACAATTGCGTTGCCAGCCTGTTGAAAACATTTAGGCCTCCGGTTAACAGTTTATTGTCACTTGACTTACTAACACATTGTCAACCTGTTAATTGTTGTACAATGTAATCTTAGATAGAAAAATAATCCACATCCAAGATTCAACAAGAAAAATCACACAGCGTCATAGTCTTTGACGACCTCTGTGGCTCAGTGGTTGAGCAAGTCAGTGCTCAAGTTGGAGGTCGCGGGTTCGAATCCCGCCAAAGGAACAAAAAAGTTTTCTATGATCCTGGGGTCATGGATGTGTATTAAATATATGTATATTTTAATAAAAATCTTAAATATGTGTATAGTATAAAATTATTAAATTATTTCCGTTGTCTGGTACCCGTAATAGAAGTTCTTCGAGAACTTACTATGTTGCCAGATTGACGTGGTGTGGAAACGTCCATAGCCATTATTATTATTATAGTCTTAAGACGGGGAAAAAATCCTTGACACCGTTCCAAGGACTCTATTGTGTTTTTACACATTTCCGATTCGCTTGCAACGGCAAATTGTTTTAGAAACACCCTTTGTGTTTCTATCCTTTTTTATTTCTATAATCTAGAGAAGAAAGGCCTTACTTTTGGAGACATCCCAGAGTTTGACTTTCCTGTCGTCCCCACCTGTCGCCACCAGCCGGTCTGTGGGACTCCATTTTACCGCGTTCACGTCACCATCGTGTGCGTCCTGCAATAAAAAAATTATGTAACCCCCGAATTGTCAAGCAGTGAGTAATCTGATGATGATGAATCATAGCTAAGAACGCTCTCGATCATGTCAGCTATCAAGCAAAACAAACTAGATCAAAATTCAACGACGCCACGGTATGTCTGTACACAGGCAGACACGTCAAACTTATAACACCCTCTTTTTGCGTCGGGGATAATAATAATAATATTAGGTCTTTACCTATGAAATTGCCGTTTTGTATGAAAAAATTTAAACGAATTTTTTCATGTATTTTTTATTTGTATTAATCGAAGTAATGACCCATGTAATCAATGCATCTTTGCCAACGCAGTGGCAGTTTATTGATGCCTCTCTTAAGAAATCAGCTGGACGGGAGGCAACAAATTTTTCAAAGGCATTTTGTACTGCCTCTCGGGTATTGAATTTTTTTTTCCGCCAAGAAGTTATCCAAATTCTGGAAAAAGTAGTAGTCTGTAGGCGCAAGGTCTTGTGAATAGGGCGGATGACGGAGAGCTTCCAACCCCAGTTCTTGCAACTTGGAGACCGTCTGCTGTGCAGTATGAGGTCGCGCGTTGTCGTGCAGGAGCAGAGGAGACGAGCGATTGACCAATGCTGGTTGGAAATGTGCCAGCATCTCCATCATTGTGTTCAGTTCTTCACAGTACACGTCTGCAGTAATGCTCACCCCGTTTGGTTAGAAGCTGTGATGAATCACACCGGCGCTAGACCACCATACAGTGACCATCACTTTTCTAGGGGTAAGTTTTTGTTTAGGGCATTGTTAAGGTGCTGAACCAGGATCCAACCAACTTCCTGAGCGCTTGCGGTTATCAAACAGAATCCATTTTTCATCGCAGGTAACAATGCGGTTCAAAATTCCTTCATTTGTGTGTCTGTTGAGCAGTGCAAGGCACGTCTCGACGCGTACTTCGCGCTGGCGATCATTGAGTCCGTGGGGCACCCATTTGTCAAGCTGTTTTTACCTTGCGAATTTGACGCAAATGGAACAATATTGTTTTTACACTAACGTCGAAAGCTGCTGCTAATTCAGCCATAGATTGTGTATCATCAGCTTTCACAATCGCCTTTAATTCGTCATTGTCGACCATAGTCTTCGGACGACCGCGAGGTTTATTTTTCAAGTCGAAATTTTCAGAACGGAAGCGAGCAAACCAATAACAGGTGGTGCGTTGGTTTGTAGTGTTAGCTCCGTAAACGTCGTTGATGTTGCGTGCCGCTTGTGCCGCGTTGCTGCCACGACGGTACTCATATTCCATAATTACTCGCATTTTTAACGTATTCATGATGACGAAAAAGATTGAAATGCGATGAAAATGTAACAGTAATCAATAAACAAATGACTATTTTTGGAAAAAGAATTCCATGTTTTTAAAATAAAATTAATTTGAAATTAGAATTCTTAGCCAAACAAAAATTATTTTGATTAGAAATGGCCAGTACTGCAGAACGGCAATTTCATAGGTAAAGACCTATTATATTTTTTTCAAAATATTTACTCTTAAAAAATATTAAATATTAAATATTTAATTAAATATTTATTCTTTGCAAAGTTCGGATTCAACGTAAAAATTCAAAATTTATTATCCAATCCATCTAGCGCCATCTAGTGTCTTCTTGGTGAATTATGTGATGACTCTGCCTTAAGGTTCAAATAGTTAAGATACCAAGCCCTATTTCATTATTATCTTTATCTTATATTATGTATTCTTAATTAAATATTTAAATTTTTTGAATGGATGACAAAGATATTAGAAAACCTGGATAAAACATCACTTGCGAAAACTTAGCAAAGATAATATGTCCGCAAAGTAGACTCTTTATGATATGACGTAAATTACAAAATAGTCTGACTTTATTTATATTTGACGTTATTGAAAACCATACTGTTCTCTAATACAGCTTTATTTCGCTTAGACGCTTAGCGCAGTTAAAACTTTAGCAAAGTAAACAGTGTTCTTACACTATAGGCTCCAATATTTACTGATTTCATAGTATCTCGTATTCACTTATACACAATATGATCAATTTAGGGCGAGGAAATGCAACAGTTGCGTTGCGTAGCCAGCACGCTAAATCATCACTACATAGTATAAAACAATGTCGCTTCCCTATGTACGCTTTTCTTTAAAACTACGCAACGGATTTTGACGCGGGTTTTATACGAGGGCTGCACTAAAAGTGTCGGGAATGGAATATTTCCACTGTTCCTGTCATATTAAAATCTTTTTAATTTAAAACTCCTTGGTTTTAAAAATCGAATACCGTTTATTTATTTAAAAAAAGATAGAAAGAAAAGAAAGAAAGAAAGGTCTTGTCACAAGGTCTTGTCAAACTTGTTTAGTCGTTGAGAAAATGGAATTGACTCGAGAAAATTCTAGAGCGATGATTTATTATGACTTTCGAAGTGGTTTAACACAAAAACAGTGTGTTGACCGAATGATTTCTGCATTTGGTGATGAAGCCCCATCCAAAACCACAATTTATCGCTGGTTTGCTGAATTTCAACGTGGACGTGTCAAGGTCAGTGATGATCCCCGTCAAGGTCGTCCAAAAACTGCAGTCACCCAAGAAAACGTTGATGCTGTGCGTAAGCTGATTGAGGAAGATCGACATGTGACATACCGCGACATTGGCATGAGTCAAATACAAATAATCTTGCATGAACAATTAGGTGTAAAAAAAGTTGTTTTCCCGATGGATACCTCATTTGCTCTGTGAAGAGCAAAAAGCGGCTCGCGTTACTTGGTGCGTCAGAACTCTCGAAAGATTCCACGCAGGATGCTGTATACAACATCGTATCAGGTGATGAATCCTGGATATACGCGTACGAACCCGAAACAAAAAACTAGTCACGAGTTGGGGTGTTCGAAAATGAGTTAAAGCCAACAAAAATTGTTCGTTCACGGAGTGTTGCAAAAAAAATGGTGGCCACGTTTGTCTCCAAAACCGGCCATGTTGCGACTATTCCTCTTGAGGGACAAAGAACGGTTAATGCAGAATGGTATGCTAACATTTGTTTGCCACAGGTCGTTTCTGAACTCCGTAAAGAGAACTGCAACCGCCGCATCATCCTCCATCACGACAATGCGAGTTCTCACACCGCGCACATAACAAAAGAGTTTTTAGAGTAAGAAATCATAGAATTATTAGACCATCCGCCGTACAGCCCCGACCTAAGCCCTAATGATTTCTATACTTTCCCTAAAATAAAGAATAAATTGCGTGGTCAGAGATTTTCATCACCTGAAGAAGCTGTGGACGCCTACAAAACGGCCATTTTGGAGACCCCAACTTCCGAATGGAATGGTTGCTTCAATGATTGGTTCCATCGTATGGAAAAATGTGTCAAATTTCGCGGAGAATACTTCGAAAAGCAATAAATACATTTTTAAATAGTAATAAAAGTAATGTTGTGTCACTTCCTTGATTCCCGAAATTTTCAGTGCCACCCTCGTAATTGATAAGAGTGATTCAAGAGAAAGGTTTATATGCATATAACATGCATATTATAAGTAGAGAAACACTGATAATTTTAGAGCCTTCTAATGTGATGTCGTAAATAAACACATTTTTGCGCTTACATTGCAAACGCTGGCTGAACCCTACGAAATAGATCAAAATAATGTAGGTACTATAACAGTAAATAATGTATTACAGCATGTAATTTAAATTAATTTATATTCAAGCGCGAAAAATATATAATATCTCGCACGTCGCGTTGAGGTGATAAGGGTCCGTTTTTACCCATGGGGTACGAAACCCTAAAAAATAATTTTCAATATTGTATATAGAAGTATATTGAAGTATTTGCTGAAGAAGTTTTTTTCTCTCGGAACACTATTCCACCCGGGCGAAGCCGCGGGCAAAAGCTAGTATTGTTTAAAGATTTAAGTTAAACAACATTTTAGTCAAGATTCAAGACATAATTTTAGATATAGCGCAGTAAGATATTAAAGATTGAATGAATTCTTACAGTAAATAAGATAATCGATGCTTTTTTAAGAACCGCTTAAGTATTTTTTAAACTTTTTTACCGAGCACGTGGGCATGTTGCAGGTCGGATAGCTCCCGCGTGACTACGAGCCCAAGTCTGCTTATTATTACTTAAGCACTCATGTCGGGTCGGGACACATTTCTATGGTGCTAAATCTAAGTTTTTCTAATATCTTTGATGGATAGATACTTGACTGGCTAGTACACTATTATTAAAATATGTACTCACAAATCTTAAGGCTACTTTGTCTGGAAGCACATAGTATGGGAGGGAGCCAATTTTGTCCTCCGCAGAACTAGCAGAGCCCCCGCTACTCCTGCTGCCTCCTTCCCGCGCCGCCTCTTCTAGATCTTTCCGTAATTTGTCGTTTTTTTTTCTGAAATAAAATATTCCGTTATAAAAGAGAAGTAAAACATATGTAATTCAAGCTTGCAAGCATTCGTAACCGATATAATTTAGTACTTTTTAAATTACATTTTTGTTTATTTGCATTTTGTTATTATAGCATTACCATAGTGAAACTGACAATATGTTATTTTTTTTCTTTTTATCATTTTCGCAAATTGTGATTCCACAAAGATAGAACTGTACACAGTAAAAGAAATTGACAAAACAGTAGCAATATTTTATTATATTATAATTGTCTTCCCTTGATGCCACCTAGCTTTTGTTAAAAATATACAGATAATAATATCATAATAATATTATTGTTGCAATAATATGCCAATGCATTCTTTAAATGCAATTACATGCGATGCAAAGCATTCCATACCTTGACATTTTCTTATATCTACAATGCATTCTCTTTCATACTATGTATTTGAATTTTTGTTAGTTAACCAAAACCGATTTGACTACATATTTTACAATGTTAGTTTTAAAAATCAAAATTTTCAATTACATGCCAATTTGTGTAAAATTCATCTAAACGCTCGAAAAGGAATAAAAAATTACCCAGTATGTAATTTTACATTTGATGTAGCTTAATTAAAATGTAGACTCTTAAGTAATTTTGTTATATTATGTGGTTGCTGGTTATGACAAAATATATAGTTTATTTATTGGTATTATTCAAACAAATAGATGAACCTTTTTCTACAGTTATTCAGTTTTTATGTATAATTCTCTCTATAAAATTAGTACATAAAAATATCAGCGTACAAAATACTTTTTCAACTCAAAAATATAACATCAATTTCAAGTTTTTTTCACTAATTTTTGTGGTTTTAAGTACTTTAAATATAATTAATATTACTTATGCCTTCATTTCAATACGGCGTTACAGTCTTACGTTACGGCGTACATACAACACGAGTACAGAATACCCGGTACCTGTTTACATGCAATTTTTTAAACTCAATGTAACAAAATATGCCAATTAAATGAATAAAGAGTTAAAGAGCAAGTAAAGATGACAAGAAATTTTGGACACAACGCACATAGTATTTTACAATAATTTCTAATTTATACTACAAATACAAATACACAATCCAAAACGAAGATACACGACTAATTTCGAAGAGATGTAACAAACGCCTTAAGTAATTGTATCTGGTACACATTGTTCATTAAAGTTCAACGTCAATAAATGAGTCTGTTTCAGTGTGCATTTCAGTGGCGTAGCTAGTTGGCAAAATTGTCAAAAATTTCCCAGTAGAGAAAAACACGCCCTTATGAATATCTAAAAAAGAAATATATATTTTTGGAGTGAGACAGTTTTTATTAAATTACGTATAATATAATAATTTTAATTTAAAATGATTACAAAATATATACGATAAAATGGTTTAAAAATTGTATATTATCAGTATGATATTGGATTGTTATTGATTGTTAAAATGACATTTGCACTATATAATCACTTTTGTAACTTAACTGTAGAAACGATTATGATTATATTACGTTACAGTTAGGCCGCTGCCTCGAATTTCGCGGCGGCGGGCTCAGTAGCAGCGGCGACGCGCCAAATCTGGGCTGTCTGGCTGGCTGTGGAAAAGCTGTCAGGCGGTGACTATGCACCGCCTGACAGCTTTTCTGACGATCGGAGACTATGAGACCCGCCTGCGCGCGTCGCCGCTGCTGTCACTGCCCGCCGCCGCGCCGCCACTTCGCCGCGCCGCCTCACCGCGAAATTCCTTAAGCAGCTAAACTCCGTAACCACCTTAGGTACCACTTTCAAAAACAAGACACATCATGCCTATAGCTTGACATTACGTTTCATGGTATCAATATTCAATAACATTAATGTAATTATCCACCCAGGTATTATATTTATATCCTTTAACACAAAAATGGAGTCAAAATAAAAGTCAGGCAGGATTTTGGATAAAAAGAAGATAATATTTAAAAGTATAGTTCCGTATTTAATTTGTCCAATGATAGCTACTCCACTAGCGCAAGACATTAGCCCCCTGCACACGTAAATTTCGGACCGCGGATCGGACTGCGTTCCAAACCACGAAGGGATCTTTGTGGTTTCGTCTGCGGTTCGAAACGTGCTAATTACAACTACAACTGCGTCACGGTTTGGACTGCATGCGTATATAATACGTCAATTTCAAACGCGCGATTCAAACTGTAGCTCAAAAATCGGACTGTCGACTGTCGCTCTACGACCGAACGTGTAAATGCCGCGCATTTACACGTTCGGTCGGAGAGCGAGTTGGAACGGCGCGTGCTATCCCGCGGTCAGAGATGTACGTGTGACGGGTGCTATAATTCCCTACTATGAAGATACCGTTGGATCGCCACAGTATGCCAGTGTACAACCTCATTCACATTATGTCAGACTCACCCGAAACTAACTCTACCAAACGTGTTGATGAAAAACGCAGAAGGGCTTGACCTGTAGAAAAAATTATACAAAAAAAAAGCAACATGTATACCGCAAGCGTGTTTATTTACTAGCGTATGATAACCAACATATTGCACTACCTATAAACATATTGTCTAATACAGTATAAGCATCTAAAATTTTCCAAAATAGGTGCGATACTAAACTTCGTGCTTTTTTTAACGTTACATGAAATCTACCTACCTTAGCAAAATTCGAAGACTCTTCGCTTACACAGCCGATCACACAATGTTTTAAAAAAGGGGAAAAGCAATTAAAATGACTTAATAATTTAAAAATATAAGTTAAGAAAGAAAAAGAAACTATTAAGTTATAGATGTTGTTCGCGACTTAATACGCGCAAAAGAAAATTCTGTGGAAACTCTATATTTGGCCACGATAAAATGTAACCTATGTCCTTCCCTGCGGTCTACTCTATGTCTGTGCCAAATTTCATCAAAATCGGTCCAGTTCTTTCGGGGGCTTCAATGCAAACATACAGACAAACAAATCTTTCCTGTTTCCTAATTTTAGAATTGATTCCAAGATATGCTATTACAAATGCAGAAGATTTTATAAATAGAGGTAGGTATATACTTTAATGATTTTAATATATTGTTTAATTTTTAAATACAAAGTTGTAACTTGTAATATGATATTATTGATATGTCTGTCAGTAACCACTCGCAAAACATTTGAATCTGACTAGAAATATTCTGCGTCGATTGAAGACTCCATTTTACGATGATAGCTTTACAGTACGCTATTTTTACGAACATTTCTGTGTAGGAACACGCGCAAAATGACAAATATCTTTACAAATTATTACATCGTAATAGTAACTTCTCACTCAATCAACTACAAAACATGCCCTATCATGAAAACAACTTACAAAAATCATAAAAGCCAAATAAAAATAAGCAATTGACATAAATTCTTACTTTAGAAAATGTTCATTTTCTTCGTTCATTTTGTCGGCATCTTTCGCTTTGTATTTGATTAATCTATCTACAAGCGCGCGATTTTCATCCTGAAATTGAAAAAAAAAAACAATTATTATGAGTACCTACACATCACATTGTCGTGCCGTCGTCGCCGTCGAATGATTAACAGTGTTTCCATAATTTGTGAAAATCTGTCAGCTCATATTCACTATTGTAAGTAAATAATTGTTGAAAGGGTTGTTTGTTTATTTTTTATACAACGGGAAAGTTACAACGAGATGTACAAAAATTTAAAATATTTTTTATTAAATTATGAAATTGGCATAGGTCATATGAACTTTCAATTATTTAAAATCACCTTGGATGTGCTAATAAGCCTTTTGATCATATTACACAGAATCAATCAATATAATATTCCGGTAGTATGAGATGAAAGGCGAACTATTTCGGTATTCACAGTCCACCGCCGTGTTTTCGACTGGACTGTAATATCGCTTGAGATATAAACTTTTATATGTATACAAAGATTTTTACGTGAGTGTCGTAAAAGATATAGGGCGTTACTGTTTACGACTACCGCTGGGCGAGGCTAAAAGTAATTAGTTTCGTATGTTTTACCGTATTTCAGCTGGCATTGTTTTTGAAGTGAAACTTCTTTATCGGCGTATGGGATAAATTTTTTAGCAATGTAAAAAAAATTGTAAAGTTTTTCTGTTACGCGCCATATTTATTTCTAAAGGTGCGCTCACAATGAGCAAAATCCTATCTATTGTAGTGAAACACTACTTTATCGACGTAAGACTCGTATGGGAGAAATTTTATAGAAAAATCGTCACGATTTTCGGTTACGCGCCATGTTGTTTTTCATGTTTTATTCTTTCGTCGTGTAATACAAATAAGATATGAGTAATGCGCTGGCACTTGGATTTTTGACCAATTGGTCTCGGGTTCGAACCTCGGTCAGACGAAATATTTTTATTTCTTTTTCTTTTATAATATTTGAAGTCAAACATTTTTTTCATGATTGTTCTTCAGGCACGATGAAAGGGAAACCCCATACTAAAAGTAGCCTAAGTTCCGGTCAAAATCGGTCCGACCGGTCAAAGTTAGCCGGAACGAACCGACAGACAGACGTTCAGACAGACAAATTATAAAAACACTATCATACCATGTATAAATATGATAGTTTTTTTATAATATAGTATATTTAGTGCAAATCTGTTAATTTGTGATAACAAACAGCCACTTCAACATTATTTATTTGTATGAATATATTAAATATTTTTGTATTGGGTAGCTTTTACAGATTTTATAAACCTCTCTTCTCTTGAATCCCTTTGTGTATGGGGAAAACAGCATTTAAGTCTGCAGCAGATTTTATTTGTTAAAAAATAAATATCTAATAAAATAAGTAATTTAACACTAGAGCGCACGCGCAAGAGTACATAGACGAGAGGCATTAATGTCATATAATTATGCTATAGTTTAAACATAACAAAGTACAAAATATAAGTATTCGACCTACAGTTTTAGACAATTTTTGGTTTAGGTTGTGCAAGTAAAACATTCTCCGCCATCGCCATGTTTTTCTTTTCACCAAAAAACGCTTGTTTACTAGCAAAGTAATATGTATTATAAATTCACCTACCTACTGAAATTATAATCGTGTTGCAAACCTGTTCATAAGCGATAAATTCATGTAATTATTTTAATATTTAAGACAGTTTAAAGAACGTAGCTTTCTTTTAGTAGAACTAGATCTTCAGGAGTCATTAAAATATTATTAAAAAGACGTCTTTTTTCATTCTTTAACATTATTCTGTAAGAATTTGCGTGTCATTTGTTCTTCACTTTCAAAAACCCGTGGAAAGTAGAAAACTTTATAAAATACATAAAATAATGTTAAAATTTGAATCACGCTGAATATTATAAAAATACCGCAATATGTCTTGGCCGTTTGCCTTGATTTCCATGATGTCATAAAAATTATGGACGCGATGGAATCACTGCCTAGCTGAAAACGTTGTTTATCCGGTTTGAGAGTAGTTTGCAAGTTTTTTGCTGTGTTTCTTTGCTCCAAATCAATTAGCATAAAAATCGCACAACAATTCGTACGCATTTCATGAATTCGAAATACAGTTTTATAGTGTTAAAAATACATTTCTGTCAAGTGCTCCCATACAAACTGAAGGTCATAATTTATAATTTATGTGGAAATTTATTGGCATCGGTAAACACTTCATCGATTTGAATTGTAAATTACAAAAGTGACATAAAATATATATTGATAATTATACGGCATTATAACAGCCTCCGTGGCCTAGTGGTTAGAGCTTGGCTCTGAGAGACTTGGAGGTCGTGGGATTTCCGATCGATCGATTGCCGCATTGGAACAATGCAGGCTGATCACTGATTGTCTGACAAGAAAGATGATCCATGCGTCGGATAGGCATGTAAAAAGTCGGACCTGCGCCTGATAAATCGCCAGTTGTGTCGGTAATCCGTCCCACTGAATTATGAGAGTAAAGGAAAAACGAGAGTGTTCTTATGTACTGCGCACACACTCGGGCACTATAAAATTACTACTGCGTAACTGGCCTGGTTTCAATGGATCCGGCCACCGTCACCGAAAATCGGTGTGGGGTGTTATTATTGGTAATTATCCATTAGTAAGTAGTAAATATATTGTTAATTGTAATAAAAATATTATGATATGTAACATTACATCCAGTAATTAAGATAAAACTGTTGACATGAAAGTTGACATACTTGCTAATAGTAAACATTATTTGTAAACAACGACTCTCTATAATAGTAGTAATATGATTTATATTAATACAAACATGGAAATTTCACAATCTCTATTTATATGAAGTAAGTGTTAACAATAAATCGTCACGTCACTCGGTTGTGACCCGGATTTTTCACCTATTGAAAATGAGTACGTAATAATGATAATTGTGGTATGAAAACTATTGTATGTAAGAACAAACAATCGCTGCCCCGATTTATAATCTCAGACAGTAAAATAACATTCTATGTATTCGATATGGATTCGATGGACGAAGATAGTTTGGACATATTTTAAGTGGTGTTGTAATAATAATAATAACTCCCCGTGGGGCCACCTTGACGTGGTGGGGGGGCTTAGGGAAGGCATGAACCATATAGGGGTCGCTAACATCTTGATCTAGTAACACTAAAATCAATAGATCCACTAACACCTCGGCTACACTAAAATAAAAAGCTACTCACATCTTAGCTACACCCTTCTCAACTAACGGCAGTAGAAGAAATACATATTATGAAATGCGACTACGAAATAGAAATATTCCCCAGGCGGGTACCAGAGCGAAAAGCAATGGAGAATCCCGCCCTGGGCCTCGGGTCCGGGCTGCCCCTCGTATTCTTGGGGGGTGTATCGCCACTTCATGCCCAGTCTAGTACTGCTGCAGATAATAGCAACACAAACTCGTACCCCACATCGCCTACTTCATCCATTACCTTATTTCCATCACCTCACTCGTCGCCAAAGACGTACGTACATGTTCAATAATTCATCAACATCATCATGATCTACTACATTATCACCAATGTCAGATGATGTTACACGGGAAGCAAATGCTACTTACCCTGTGCCCATCCCTGACTTCACGCCGTCTACCGCCGAGTACCTTACAAAATAATCAATTGTAATTGTATATTCAACAATCACATCGCATCAACACACCAGCAAGAAGTGTTTTGCAGGACATGTTTCCCTCCAACCACCCTCGCTGGCAAATCTAGGCAACGGATGAAATGGACTGACCAAATTAACAGAGAACTTCTCCGTTGTTACTACATAGTAACAGCATGCGAATCAAACCTTACAGCGTTTAGACCATTACTTCATCAAAAATTTATAGAAATTTTTCCGGAATTAAGTCACATATCCGAACAAATACTAGCTGATCAGATAAGAGTTATCCATAGAAATAATAGAATAGCAGCTCATGTAAGAGGACAAATAAAACAATATGTAGCTGACCTAGCCCAAACCTCTGACATTTTCAACGTCCAAAATAGCATACAAAACACAGAACTACACACTAGCCCTCGTAACATACAAACAGATTATCAATCAAACACGGATATCCCATCTCCATATCATTCTACTACCCCAACTTTACAACAGTCAAATACCGTTTCAAGCTTTCCTGATACTACAGAACATGCAATCATGCCAGAGACAAACGCGACAAACATACCACATACAGATCCCAATACAATGCGAGACTCAAAAAATCGAAAGTGTTTTTAAAGAAATGTTAATTAAATATACTGGTACAGACCCATCTCTTAGACCTATAATCCCAAAGCTCCAGGTCACGCGTAGCATAATTAAAACAGTAAATGTATTGAACAATAAAATTAGAGAATATTTAGAAGATAACGAGACGCCTAATGTAGGTGAAATTCAAAGTGCCATATACTGCGCAGCTATAACTACTACTACTTTGCATAACAAATTAATTAACCCATCTGAAACGAAAGTAACCGACAAAACAATAGACTACAATAATCCAAAATGGCAGGTACGAATTAAAAACAGAATTAAACACGTAAAGAAATAGGACAACTTACACAATATCTGAAAGGAAATCTTAACACAAAAAATTACAACACAAACCAATTAGTAGATCAACTAGATAATTTCAAACAAAAATTACAAGCACACTCAAAAAGTTTACGTAGACTTAAAATCAGTAATGACAGAAGAAGACACAATATGTTATTTTCAAATAATTAAAAAGTATTTTATCAAAATATTAATTCAGAAAACATTAAAATTACACGGCCGCCATATATGGAGGAAGTTAAAAGCTATTGGGAAAGTCTATGGTCAAAACCAGTCCAACACAACGCACAATCTCCTTGGATTGATACCGAAACACAAGAATGCCAGAATATAAACCTCATGCCCGATATAATAATAGATAGAGAAGATGTAACCCACGCTATAAAGAAAACTTTAAACTGAAAGGCCACAGGACCTGACAAAATATATAACTACTGGATTAAAAACTTCACCGCAACACATCGCTACATTGAAAATATATTTAATTCATTCGTACAGGACCCACAAACAATACCTCCGTTCCTTACGCAAAGAATCACATATTTAAAGCCTAAGGATAATGACACAACCAATCCTACAAAATACCGCCCAATCACCTGCCTTCCAACACTATACAAATTACTTACATCTATAATCACACAAAAACTGAATACACATATTACATGAATATACAAAATAAAATCATACCGAAGAAATAAAAAGGATGCTCTAAGGGGTCTATGGGCTGCAAAAAACAACTAATTATTGACGCCGAGATACATAACCAAGCTAAACAAAATCGTAAAAACCTATACTACTCATACATTGATTATCAAAAGGCTTTTGATAGTGTTCCTCACTCGTGGCTGATACATGTTTTAAAAATATATAAAGTTGATAGTAAATTAATCCAGTTCTTACAACATATTATAATGTCTACCTCGTCTACTAAGCTTAACTTAAGAACTATTATTATACCTGCTCTATATGCATGATATAAAACTAACTGAAAAATTTAGTACAAATATTAAAATGACATTTGGGATCGAAAAATTTAAAATTAACTGCATTCAATAAGGCCAGCACTCACAAACAGAACCTTTAAACATAGAACTAGAGGTAGGAATAATAGATAGTATGCAAGCAAAATATACATATAAATATTTAGAATATATACAAAGCACAGCAATTAATCACAAAGATATTAAAAATACATTAAAATTTATATACAAACAAAGACTAAATAAAATACTAGCTACACAACTATCTGGTCGGAATAAAATTAAAGCCATAAATACTTACGCCATACCCATATTAACATACTCATTTGGAATCATCAAATGGACAGATACAGAACTAGAAGCTTTCAACACCACAACCCGAACTTTAAGCTCTAAGCATAACATCCATGACATCCATTCAGCAGTTGAAAGATTTACACTAAAGAAAAAAAGGAGGCCATAGGAGGAGGAGGAGGTCATAGATATTAAAAATTTACACTATAACCAAATAGATAACCTGAGAACATATTTCATAAATAAAGCTCAAACTAGCCAATTACATAAAGCAATAGTAAATCTTCCCCATAAAAGCACACCTCTACAGCTAAACAATAACACATTTAATCCAAAACATAAAATATTGCAAGACGTTAATAAGATACAGAAGATCCTCACAATCTGGAACAAGAGCATGTAGACCAAACAGCATCGAACAGCTGACTATCTAAAGGCAATATATATGCTGAGACAGAAGGCTTCCTTATAGCGATCCAAGATCAAATTATCTAAACACGCAATTATTCAAAATATATACTTAAAGAACCAATAGACAGAGATAAGTGTAGATTATGCCATCAAACCACCGAAACAATAGACCATATTACTGGTGGATGTAGCGCACTAGCCAATAAGGAATACACTCACCGTCACGACAACGTAGCCAAACACATTCATCAATTACTAGCCATTAAGTACAAACTCATAGATTCAAACACCCCTTACTATAAATACAAGGCTCGTAATGTCCTCGAAAATAGCACGGTAAAACTCTACTGGGATCGCGATATAGTTACAGACCGTACCATCTTAAGCAACAGACCTGACATAACCCTCACAATAAAATCCGAAAAAACAACTTACCTCATAGATATCGCCGTCCCTAATACCAACAATCTAAAACAGAAACACAATGAGAAAATACAGAAATATATTCCATTTGCAGACGAAATCAAACAAATGTGGCCGGAAAAGACTTAAAATTATTCCCATCATCATCTCTTCAACCGGAGTAATACCTAAAACCCTTACCGCTTCTCTAAAAACTCTAGACCTTCATAAAAACATATATATTCATATGCAAAAAGCTATCGTCATAGATACATGCTCATTAGTTCATCGTTTTCTTAACCCATCCTCATCTTTTTCTACACCTCAATCATAATTATTCTTAACATGAATCAGGATACTTGGCAAAAGCCCGTACCTGAGTCTTATCCGGCAAATTGCTGAGACTCCTATTTATTTATAATAATAATAACAACAATCAACACGGCCCTACCAAAACACAGGAAACATCCAAGGGCCTGTGTTCAAAGGCTGACCTTACGTAAAATAGAAGGAGGTAGAGAACTAATAGATATCACAAACCTACATAATAAACAAATTATGCTCCTTAGAACATACTTTTACAACCACTCACAAGATTCACCAATTCACAACGCCACATGCAGGTCAGACTATTTACACCACTCATGCTTGCAGATCATAATAAACAAATCACAATCATTTCAAATCAACGAAAAATAAATACATGGACCCAGAAGTCCCTGCTCGGCCTAAAACTAAAAATACTAAAACAGAGAGGACAGGGCATAAGCGACTGTGCACTGTGATTTTAAGTCGGCCCGCTACGTCATCACAATGTGCGTGGCGTAAATCAATGTACTGTCTGTGTTCGTACTGTGCAGATCTCGGTGATAACGATAACTTTTTGTACTTTTCGAGTTTCTAAGAAGAAAAGGATGTAGTGTTGTGTCTTGTAAAAATTACTCGGATAGGCGTTCTGGTACTATTGAGGGCATTACATTTCATGTGTCAGTAATTACAAACTAAATTTATTATAATTTTTCTAGAAAAGTCTCTCTTAGCGTCGGTTATATTAGAAATTATTCTACAAGCCAATAGATGGCGTTTTAAAACTTTTAACACGAGGATTAAAAATATATTCTAGATAGATAGATTTCAATATTAATATATTATTTTAATCATCATAAGTACTAAAGTTTTTTTACAGTATTTCCTAAAGACTTTTCAGACGTAAAGTAATATATAGTTTTTCATCATTTATTGAACGCCATCTATCGTCGAGTCTAAAAAAAGTCAAAAGCAAGGGCGTATTACGATTAATTTTGCCTACTTTTTTGGAAATCCATAGTATTTTGTAAATGGAAAGTAATTTATTTAACTATTATTTTTTAGATTTATCAACAAAAATAACGATACTTACATAATAAATATATGTACTTAATTTTAACTAGGTATGTATATGATAGTGTTCATACATCCTACTGACTATTATAAATGTGAAAGTTTGTGAGGATGGATGGATGGATGAATGGATGGAGGGATGGATGGACCGACGGACGGACGGAACGTCGGACGGACAGATAGACAGACATTTAATTAATATACTATACTCCCGTTATGCGTCGACACTCGGAACTGACACTGACTAGTTTTTTAATCGACTTCCAAAAAAAGGAGGCGGTTATACGTTCAGCTGTATATTTTTAAATTTATGATTTCTCTTTTATTTGGTATTGCTATGAAATGTTATGTAAATCAGCGATAGTGGTTGTCGTCAGGTGTTTTGGAATACCTTTTTAGCATTATTGCACTATTTGATAGTGTAGCTAGTAATGTAATATAATGACGACGATTACTGTAATTGGCATAATAGCAAATGCTTGCTGTTCTTTAAACAACGCTGAAATACCCAAAACATGTATCTTTAAATACTCAGGAGTTCTGTTCAGTAGGTTTTAGATCCAAGGTGTACCTTAATTTTTTTAAACCTTAGTTTTTTCTACCATATGGCTAGGTCACTTCAAAAAAAATCGAAATCAATATTGTCTACATAAATTTCGAGGAGTTCCCTCGATTCCTCATGGAATCCATCAACAAGTTCAATAATAATATTTCAATAAGAGAACACAAAAACAGTGGTGGATTTGCGCTCATAAACAATACTATTAAGTATTTGACGCTTTTTTTATGTATGACCACGCATAATATGTATGACTATTTGGTAATATTGTATTAATAAAGTGTTACAATAAAAAAATGTGGTAAATGACGAAAAAGATGAATACTGTTTCAAAAACTGAATGTAAGATCAAACAAATTCCATTTGTCATTTACCACAAGCCATTTAATTTAACACTTTTATCATAATAATAATATTTCATTAAATAAAACATAAGGAGATGGCTTACAAAATAAATAAAAAATACTTGGTTAAAAATAATGGTTTAAAAATTCTATGACCCTGTCGACCAATATGTAATCTTGCGTTTAGTGCCATCTAGTGTGAGATGGCAAAACTACGTAGTAAGGTCGATAACAAGAGAAGTTGGCGGAGTCTGACCCCCTCTCAACCCACAAAATGTCACGCTTTGTTATTGCCATCTAGTGTGAGATGGCAAAACTGCGTAGTAAGGTCGATAACAACCGAAGTGGGCGGAGTTTGACACCCTCCTCACCCCGCAAATTATCACGCTTCGTTTCATACTAAAAGTTCATCACACCGACTGTTTTAGCTCTAAGGTACGACTTTAGTATGGAGCGTATTCACGAGACTTGCAAAATTTTGTATACAAATAGCTATACCTTTGAGAATATTGACTTTTATATGCTGTTTCTTCTGAGAAGTTACTCATATTTAAGAGTACTCTTCATTTATCAAATAAAAAAAATCCGGTCCTAGCCATGACGTTATTTTTTTGTAAAATTTTTGTAATTTTTTTTTTTTGTATTTTTTTTGGTATGTATGTGGCGTGAAACGGAAAATTTCAGTATAATATCCAATCTATCGTTGTCCACACACACACACCTTTTTCCTTCTATGTTTTTGGAGTTTACTCCTTAAGAATCGATTTTCATATAAGGCCCCCGGTATAAAAAAAATATGAGGTGTAACACCTACTGAACGAATGACCTCATTACGTTTTCGTGCGCAACCTATTCTGCGCACCTGTCACTTTTTTTCACATGGCGCGAATTTTTGAACTCAAATCGATCGATAAAGTTTTGTTCCTTCTGAGGGACGTGTTTTACTTTTTAGAGTAAACTCCAGTCGTGCGTCGGAGCTGACACACGCTTTTTTTTTTTACTCAGACTGAGATCTATTTTCATTGTTATTCTCAGACACTAAAATAAAAATAAAAAGCGTATAATATGTATTAAAAGTAATTATAGTTCTTATTGTATCATCTTACCTGGACCTTCCTTAATTTTTCTTCTATAGCTGCAAACGCAATTTGCAATGCTTGGTGTTCATCTCTCAACATTTGATTAAGTCCTTGTAACTCTGTCATGTTAGTTTCATATAACTGTATTTCAGCTCGCAAGGATGCTATTAGTGCTGTATTTTCTGAAATACTAAGACATCATCACTTGTTGTTGTTTATTGCTTAAGCAAAAAGTTGCTTGAGTATAGTCATGTATTATTCACCTCCGTAGATATTAACACTAAAAGTTATGTTCATAGACCTGGACCTGCCATTTGGGCAAGCATTCTTGTAGTGAGAAAAATAATCAATAAAAATGTATTTAGTAATGTTTACAAAACATAATTTATTCAAAATTATCACAGATATATTAATTAGCTTGTAAAAATAATCATTTTAATCCATTTCATTAGCTAAACATTTTATAAAAAAAGTAAAATGATTTCATTGGGGACTATCTATGTCGCGACGGTTGGTTTAATACGCGTAATCGTGAGTTATAGCTTCAGAACCATTTACTAGGGTTTCGTAGTAACTAAAGAGCGAAACTCTAAGGGTTCATTATAGTTTGCTCTTTCCATCCATCCTCCCTTGATAAATTCGGATTCCATATAGACTATAGACTTTATTTTTGACATCATAAAATTTACAATTTTGTATTTTAGGGGTGGCCAACCCCATACATAATATTATGAAGTGGGATTGAATTTTTTTTCATTTTACCCCATCGTTGGTAGTTATTTCTAAATAAAGACCGCTTAAAACATGGCTTTTTTATAATGTAAATCGTGCCTCACACGACTATCGAGCATTGGAAATAAATCTACGGAATTCGACAAAACTTGACTTTTTTCTAAAAAGTTAGGCCACAGGGCAAACTCTTAACGATCGTCTTTGTTTTAGGTTCAAATTGTAGCAGACTAAATTGTTCAAAGGCGTTTTTCTCAAATTTTTGATATCATTCTTTGTTTGCAAAATATCGAGCGCCAAAATGAAAATATCGGAAAAAAAAATATTTTATTTACTATTTCGGCCATTACTTTTTTGGTTTCTGACTTTCTCGAATAATTCTTTTTGCACCTTATAGCTTTCGACAATACGCGTCTTTTGAGCCTTTTTTTGGATATTATATCTACAAAACTCTTTGTAATGAGTCTGGGTCGAGTGGATGTGTCTGTTCGTTTGTGGTTTTGTATTCAGATTGATATACAAACGTGATAATAATTATTATTGTAAATAGTTTAATCGTGATCTCGAAATAATTAAACGCCTTAAAGATCTGCGTCTACCTATATTGTTGCTTGAAGCTACCTACTGTGTGTGATAGAGAAGAGCCTGGCCGTCACATACATATATCTATCTATATATCTATAAAAGGAGATGTCCCCACTGACTGACTGACTGACTGACATATAGACGCTCGCACACCCGTAACTACTAATGGTATAAACGTGAAATTTAGACAGTTGTTTTAATTTACAATGTAGACGCGCACTAAGAAGGGATTTTAAAAAATTTGGGGTTTAAAGTTTGTATGAAAAATCTTTAAATCTGCACCGATTTTAATGAAAATTGAGATTCATGATGTTAAATACATAATTTAAAAAAATACATTTAATTAAATAAGTCTTTCAGGGTTTATTAGAATACAGGGTGTATTCTAATAAACCCTGAAATACTTATTACTGAGGGTGTAAAGTAAGGGTTGAAAATTTGTATAAAAAATATTTAAAATCTGCTCCGATTAATCATTAGTAATTTAATATCAGAGCTAATAAATAATAATATTAAGTAAGTATTTTATAGTTTTTTTTTAATTTGTCCCCCTAAGGGGTGAAATGGGGTTGCTAAAAACTCATTTCCTTATATAAATAATGTACATATTGTTCAAACAATAAAATAACTGTTTCCCCCCTCTGAAAGATTTTTGATTTTAAATAATATAAAGAAACAAAAAAAAATATGATCCAAATCGGAGCTGTTTCTGAGGACTTTCAACTAAAAAGCGTTATTGACGCGGCTATTCATTTGACAGCTGTGTGCGACTGCAATAAGGTTTTTGAAATTTTTTCTGTCGTCAGAGGGCAGACCCAACTCACACAAAGCGTCATCTGGTGGCATAAGTGGTATCAAAAACGGTCAATAAGATTTTTTGATTCTTTTTCTGTCACCAGGCGACTCTTGGTAGCACGACGGTCCTTGTATTAAAAAGATGTCAGATTTCGCGAATTTAAAAACCCTATTTTTTTCGTCAAACTGACAGTACTGTGGATGTGGCGCGGTTGATACTAGATGTAAGGGCAGCCTTGTTTTCGTAAGTGCGACATGGCCTTGACAGCTCGCAAATATGGCATGATTGTTGACAACCTACCTACCAATTTTATTAAAAATTTAAAGTAGTCTACAGAAACCTGTTTTAGCACATTAAGGTAAGAACTCACGAAGCGATTTTCAGTCGCGCCCGCCGTGATCGTGGAACTGCGATTTTATTTCAAAACTCAAGAGACCGGTTATTTGCGGGATTATAAGTCGACGCGGTCGCAAGACGGGCGACTGCAAATCTAAAGAATAGAAAAACATAAGAATTTCGCCCGCCAATCGATCGCATAGCGCGCGGGAGCAAATCGCCGAGGCTGTGGGTGATCGCGGCCCGGGTGATTTTACTAGTCGCCCGCCGGTGCAGGGACACCCGCAATCAATCGCGCACGCTGCGGGCGTAAATCGCGTCGTGAGTTTTGTTTTAATTTTTTACATATTATATTTGCATTATAAGCTGCGGGCCCGAAATCGCAGCGGGCGCGACTAAAATCGCTCCGTGAGTTCTTAGCCTAAGCAATCAAGAGTGTGATATTGTGTGGAAAAAAATTAAAATGAGCATAGTATTATGAATATCAAAATACCTAATGGCGTTATTTTATTAAATAAATTGTAGAATTAAAAAAAAACTATTAGCTACTTAGTGCATGTAGCTGCAGTATAAAATAACTTTCAGTTATTACTACTCTGCGCCATTGCAATAAGTTATACAATGTATTAATCAATCAACAAAAGATTAACTGCAATTTTGTAAGGTTAGTTGGGGCAATTGCAGTTGCAGGCAATATACTTTATTCCTATTTCTGGGTCAAGATCTTTATCCATAGACTATCTTGGCCTAACTTATAATATAATACGTTTTTAATGGGTAAATTGTAAAGCCAGATTCATTACAGTAGATAATAAACATAATGTAATATGTTTTTTGTTACTTAATCATCGATGAAGTCTAGAGATTTTGACAATATAATAAATTTGAACATTTTGTATGGTTGCGGCTAAGCCAGTGTACCAATTGTCGACCTTATTACTATAATGATAAGGTTCACAAGTGGTACGCCGGCATCTTGATGACCATTCATACAAATACATGAGTACATCAATGATTCAAAACACATTAATACTTACATAATGTCCTTTGCTTGCACACTCTTTTCTAGCTCATTTACTTGCGCATTAAAGTTTATTATTTGCTGAGCGCTTTCCCCTCTCCGCCTATGTAATGATGTTAGTTCCTCTTGTAATAATAATATTTTCTTTTCTAAAGCTTGGACTTTTTCATTTGCCGCCCCTGAAATTCATAAATTCATTATATTATTAATTAATAATATAATATTGTACCTAAGTATTAATACAGTAAATATCATTGGATGATTGTGTCATGTGTGTTTAATGTGTAAATTATTTTTTTTTACATTATATACTTTATGGTGCTTAAAATACACAGTCCTGCTATTGACAATCTCTGTAGCTCAGAGCATTGGCAATTGCCAGAGGTTTTGGGTTCGAATCCCTAAGATGGAACAAGAAGTTTTCTGTGTTCCTGGGACATGTATGTGTGTTAAATATTTGTATAATATAATAAAAATCTGATATATATGTATAGTATAAAATCAATAAATATATTTCCGTTGTCTGGTACCTGTACCACAATTTCTTAGAGAACTTAGCAAGGATCAGATTGATGTTGTTGTGTGAAAGCATTCATAGATATTATTAGAATCTTTATTTTGTCTCATAACATTATTATCTACATTCTACACCACTGCCATAGTATGATCTATTATTTATTTCAAACATCAGGATGATAACTATAAAACATTACTTACCGCCACCTGATGAAACACTTTCTGTATTGGAGTATCTTATCCTTTCATTTAATAATGTTAACTGTAAATTCTCATTCTTTAAAGTGTTAACATTATCAAACAGTCTGCTCTCTGAAAAGTAAAATAAATTCTATGATTATGAAATTTTACAACATATTGAAATGCATTTTAAACATAGTAGGTGTAGCTGGTTTAAATTTACTTCAATAATTATATTATATTATAGTGTCAGTGGGTGGTAAAATACAATAGCTTAAATATTAGAATTTAAATATATACTAGAATTAAAAGAATTTTGGTATAAAATATATCATGAGATTTATATTTTGATCGGTCGTAATTTCAAGAGAGAAATGATAATTTTAAAGAGTGAAGGTTATGGATTCTTACGAAAAGTAAAAATGTCCTGAAACGCAACAGTTTCCAGTTTATTCCTTTGTTGCAATTGACTGATAATTTTCTTTCTCCACTCGCCACCTTCCATTATGATTAAAAGTTTATGAAACCTTGTTTCTTAAATATCAAACAAATAAATTGGTTTCTAATTTATTTTTATCAAAACAAACAGATGTCATGCTCTTTTCTGGTATAAAAATGTGATGAAAAATTAATTCAATCACGACAAAATGTTATAATTATTTATTTAATAGAAACTCTCGATATCACTTTATAAGTCTCACAAAGACCGAAAATTTATTTACATTTTGGTCTCAAAATAAAATGAAAACATATATTTGACACTTGAGATATGACAGTTGAGACAATTGACATAAGCCTCGTTTTTTTTAATTTTTTGAGGTAGTCTTAAAGTTATAATTGCCAACATCAAGTTTCAAAGTCGGAAAATAGCGAATGTTTTCCATTTAGAAAAATGTCGACACAGTGTAACACAGTGTCGATTGTGTTGCACTGTGAAAAATGTTTTACGTGTGCAACACACTCGACAGTGTGAATGCGACACAATGTCAAACACTGACAGGTTTTTTGAAAATCACTCAGCATTTTCGGCAGCACATTTTTTGTATAATCCACATTCCGCAATCCAGTAAAGCAAGTCAATGTAAACTTGTGTGTTCGATTTTTAGATCTATTGTTATCTTATAATTTAATGTCTATTTTCAATGCTCTGAATTTTCCCCGGCCTTCCGAATTCTATTACAGTCCTGATATAGATGTAATAAATTAAAAATATAATAAAAAGAAGCGTCCCGGCCTAAGATATTTATTGTGTTTAGATTCCAGACTCTTGGATCCCATCAAGAGTGTTGTTTAGACTGGGACTTTATGTATAAAGATCCGGAATCCGGCGGTCCCGGGAAAATTCAGAGCACTGAAAATAGAACTCTGCGCTAATACAATAGATCTGAAAATCAAACACACAAGACCTGTCCAGTCAAATATCAACACATAATTCTTGGTGGGATCCAAGAGTCTGGAATCTTTTTTCCTCGGCCTTACCTACGGATTCCTGACAATATAGTCCCACTCCCAACATTATGCCGTGTTCATATTAACCAACAAATTACTGTAAGCAAATTTTGACTACTTAATTATTATAGATTTATTTACATTTTTCGAGTAATTTATAGATAGCCGAACGTATAACCGCCTCCTTTTTTGGATGTCAGTTAAAAATACTATAGCTCAATGTGCACATTGGTCTATCTGGGGGCACGGCGCGGCAGTGCCTTTGTAACCCTTTAACAGGCCGCGGACAAATGCTTCCCACATAGATTTTTCGATGCCGTAGCCAGGTTTTGGTAGTGGAAAGCCCACAATCTGTCATAATTTGATCATAAATATTTACTCTGTGGTTCCGATTTTGCAAACTCAGTGTATCTGAAAGTATTTGACACTGGCAGCCATTTGAGTTTTGACTGTCCGTTACGGCATTGTTTTTGTGTGACTATGCAAGCTTTATTTAGATTATGGCGAAACAAAGAAAGGTTAGTCGTGCAATTATTTGATATATTACAGATTTTGAGTTTTTCTATCAAGATTTACATTATTTCTAGTTGATTCCTTGCTAAATTGTCTAAAATAAGGCAAATAATAATGTGGGGAACATGTGACCATAGCCTAAGTCGTATGATTTTGTGGGAGCTATATATCCATTGCCTGTTCAAAGTACCAACTTTTTATACTAGCCTTTTCACCCGACGGTGTTTGTGATTTTTAATTTTTTTTTTTACTGAAAACTACCCATGATTAAGATTTATTTTACACAAATTATACTAAAATCGGGATTCTATTGCAAAATTTTTTCAACAGTGGCTGCCGTCGCTTAGAGATAAAGAAATAGAAAATATTCTGGAAAACTGGAATGTATCATCAGAAGATGATGAAGAGGATGAAGAATGTGCAACTTCAGATTATCCTAATCAATAGATATGTTGTTGGACGACATGCAAGGTATGTCATCCGTCCAATTGTTACGTATATTGGAAGGGACTGATAAAGAGATGCCACCGCCTTTACCTGGTCCTTCTCAAGCCCTTGCTTCTGCCGGTGATGAAGAGATGCCGCTGCCTTTACCTGGTCCTTCTCAAGCCCTTGCTTCTGCCGCCGATGAAGAGATGCCGCCGCCTTTACCTGGTCCTTCTCAAGCCCTTGCTTCTGCCGGTGATGAAGAGATGCCGCTGCCTTTACCTGGTCCTTCTTTGAGCCCTTGCTTCTGCCGCCGATGAAGAGATGCCACCGCCTTTACCTGGTCCTTCTAAAGCCCTTGCTTCTGCCGGTGATGAAGAGATGCCGCCGCCTTTACCTGGTCCTTCGCAAGCCCTTGCTTCTGCCGCCGATGAAGAGATGCCGCCGCCTTTACCTGGTCCTTCTCAAGCCCGTGCTTCTGCCACTCCTTCTCAAGTCCTTGCTCCTGTTGCTGATGAGGAAATGTTGCCTTCTTTGTCTGCTAATGCTGATTTAGCAGTACGTGATATTTTTGTATTTTCAACATATTCTCAGTTACAATCCCGAAACAGAATATGGACCACCAATGCAGAAAATTGGGTGGAACCTCAGTTCAGCAAAGGTTTAGAAGTGAAAAAAGAATATGATCATAGAAGTACTCCTATTCATTATTTCAATAACATATTTCCAGAAGAACTTTTTGAAATTACTATTTTGTATACAAATAAATATGCAGCAGTAAAGCGGAGCAAATTTTGGAAAGACACTAACGTAAATGAAGTTAAAGCATTTCTTGCTATAATAATTCTCATGGGCCTAAACCCATTGCCAGATATTGAACTATATTGGAATTCTGATCCGTTTTACAACAATGTTAAAATTAGTAGTACGACTTAGTTGAAATTAGTAGTAGGACTTGCAAACGATTCAAAAAACTTCAGGAGAACATACACGCATGTGATATTACAACCCATTTACCCCGTAATCACAGAGATCACGATAAACTACAAAAGATAAGACCTATGCTGACTATACTAAACAGGAAGTTTCAGGAGAATGCAACCAATTCACAAAGGCAGTCTATAGACGAAAGCATGATTAAATTCAAGGGGCGTGATAGCAAAAAACAATATATGCCAAATAAGCCTATAAAACGGGGGTTCAAAGCATGGTGCCGTTGTGATTCAGAAACTAGGTATCTCTATCAAAGCGACATATACGTAGGCAAAGATATGGAACCCACCGAAGAAGGGCTGGGTTATAGAGTCATAAACAAATTAAGTCAAGGGTTACCAAGAAATACACTATTAGTATTTGACAATTTTTTTTCATCCGTAGCTCTCACGGAATGCCTTTATAACAGAGGACTTTTCGCGATTGCAACTGTTCGGATGCAGCGTAAAGGTCTTCCCCAGAATTTGGCTATTCAAAAAGCTCGAACTCCGGAAGAGCGACAACAGATCAAAGAAAATAAACTCGCACCAGGTGAATTTACATTCCGCGTTTGCCCTCCTTCAGCGGTTATAAAATGGAGAGACACAAAAGACGTTTATGTAATTACCACTGCAGTAGACCCTAAAAGGTCTGAAATAATCCAAAGAACCCAAAAGGACGGACAAAAAAAGGACATGATAAGACATGAAAAAAGGATATGATGATGACAGGAAGGGCAAGGATGCCCATCTGCAATTGCAGAATACACCAGACACATGGGTGGAGTAGATCATTTCGATCACTTCCGCAGCTCCTTTAGCATTGGTCGCAGGTTTAATGAAAAATCTTGGTTTAGGATTTTTTGGTTCTTGTTTGAGAGCGCTGTGATTAATTCATATATTTTGTATAAGCACAATTATGAAACCCGACAAAATATACACCGGGATTTTAGATTGCGATTGGCGAGAAGTCTGAAGTCAGCACATCTATCACTAAAAAAACAAGATCCAGTGCTGTTAAAAAATTCTTATTTTTTTTGGAGTGCCTGACGAGATAAGGTTGAGTCGGCGAGGACAACATTTTTTTAAATTGACGACGTTCAAACGTTGCAGATTCTGGAGTGTTACGGGTGATATTAAAAATAAAAAAAAGATCTCCGTGACAATATATATATATATATATATATATATATATATATATATATATATATATATATATATATATATATATATATATATATATATATATATATATATATAAACAAAAAAGGTGGTCCTGGGCAGAAGGCCGTACGGTCTGGTCTAGCCTCTTGGTGTCTAAGGGTATCTAAGGGGCTGTAAACCACGTGGGAACTTAGCTGTAGAGTCCGGTCCTTAGTCCAGGAGTCTAGCACGTGGTGGGAGAGCGAGATGGGGCTCCAACTTCCGGTAGCTTCTCCGTCACAGCTATGTCCGATCGACGTCGATAGATCGTCCAAAAAAATCCCAGTCCAATGTCTACCAGCACTCAGAACTCCAGCTAGGTATAAGTCCTTTTTAGTACCTCGAATGCTGTAGTTGGCGGAGTTTTGTGCCCGTTATAAGTTATAATAATGCGTTAAAATGTAGCTATGCTACAGCAGTACACGCAACCAAGAAAAACGTTCAAAATGCGTATGTGTAATTTGTAATGTTGCATTATGCGTTGATCCATGTATGAAATATTTCCACCAAGCTCATTCTAGGGATTAAAAATATTTCATTATAACATTAATAATAAATGAACAATTCATACATACAATATTTGTTTTACTTCACGCAAATCACCTTAATGTAAATACCTAAATACCTAACCCTACCTAAACTAAAAAAATAATATATTTTTTAAATGAAATTATAAAAATAATACTGTTATTTATATATTTCTAAATAAATTCATAAATAATAGCAATTATAATTTGAAAAAATATAGAAATCAGATACTTACTAGAATTATGAACATACAAACACTATCGTTATCACATAAACTGAATGAAGTCTGTACCAGGTAATGGGATTATGTTTTCCCACATATTTTTTTCAGTAATTTCAGTGTTTTTAAAAGAATTTGTTGATAGGGAATCATACAGGGCGCTATTCAAAGCCTAAATCCATATATAGCACTTTATTTCTTGCAGCGGTTTTCGGGGCCTGTTTAAGGGTTAAATTAAATGACGTATAAACCAGCCAGCAACCTTTTATGATACTGATATCAAACCTTTATTTTATGTTCCGCTAAATATGCCGGTGTGTGTATTATACCACATAACAGTTACATACTTTTTAGTTTTGTAAATCATATATTTACAGTATTCACTTAGAAGAAAATAAAACTTGGTAAAAAGCGCCATCTAGGAAAACACATGGCTAATAAATATAATAACAATGATGTGTATTCAAGCAGTCAGTACTACTGTCGGTCCGACAGGAGAGCGCATAGATGATATGTACTTACTACTGCTGAAAGTAAGCGCTTCGATACTGCATCACGCTATTGGTGTGCTGTAACTATAATACTTATATAATAACTATAATACTTAAAATATTTAGCTAATAGACTCTGTAAGAAATTTTTCACCGTAACATTCGAATAAATGTAAGTATCTGGGAGACCGAGATTAGCTCGATGTTATAGTAGTAAAAAAATTACTTAACCCTTTCAGACCTAATTTTTTTTATTTTCGCTAATCGATCTGAAAAAAATGCCTGCAACTAGGCTATTGTAAATAGATCTAAGAAAAAATAAATAAATAAATCCTGATTACAAGTTTTTCAAGAAAAACAGCTTTTTCTTTTTGTGTACAAGTGTAGGTACACATCCGTCAAACGTAATGAAAATATTAGTGTTAAGGGATGTTTATCTATAATGATAAAAACATTTATTTTACAACTTTTTATTAGGAAATACGAAGCAATATGAAATAACAAATATAAATAATAGTATTATCTTTATAAAAATTAACAAAAAATGGCTTTTTCTTTGGGTAGATTTAACAATTGCACTTAAATCACAGTCTAAATTAAAATTAAAATCAAAGGCATCAATATAGCATCCTATGTATGAAATGCTAAGAAGCAATTCTTATCCTTAGGCATAAGTGAACCTTGCATTTTATGAATTTGATTCGGGTTCTACCCTTGCATCCCATCATTTTACACCGTGTCCCAAGCCCCTCATCGTGTGCAGGAAAATGCGCAAAACCGTCTCGAGTTATTTCAGCTTCTGGGCGTGTCTCTCCTGGTCTCCTAGGTACAATTTGAAGAGTTGGGCAACTGCAACTTGGACGGCCCTTTTTACCTATCGAAAATTTATTTTGCAACACCAGACTTTCAGCCAACTGACGCCGCAGGCACGTATCTGTTATAATAATCTACTGGGGTTTCAACTCTGGGATCAATAGCAATGGGTGGAAACCAAGCTGGTGAAATTGTGTTTACTATTTCCTTGTGTCTCCACCTATTACTATGCTTCAGCGTAATATTCTGTAAAAGCGTATCTTCAGAGGCGGAAGGCACTTCTGGTATAAAGTTATCACTCATTTCAACCCACGATGAGCCAGCGTCTTCATCATCATGATCCAAAAGTAGGGAGGGGGGTTATATTTCTCGTTGGTTCCGGCTGATGTGATGACATCTGCTCCCACTCGGACACATCGTAGCTCCCGTTCAGACGCAGGTCCAACTGGTCCTTCGTCATCAGAAGATAATTCTAAATCAGAAAGGCAACCTTCTTCTAGTGCTCTAATAGCGTCGCGCGAAAACATATTGGTAATTTCTTATCTGAAAATAGAATTAACACAATTTGTTTGTAACATCAAAAACAACAAAATTACACCATTCAATAACAATTATAATTTATTTTAGTAATACCTACGATGTACAACAACAAATCAGAAATACATCGTATGCGCCTGATATGTACATTTGTGTACAAATATAAAAATCACGAAAATTTGTACAAAAATAAACTAAAACCAACAACATGTATGTAAAATATGACGACAACAATACAAAACATCGACCTATAAATATTTCATTACATATACTTTGATATTTTCTACTTTTTAGAAATAAAATAATTAACTTACCTGCACAATGCAAACTTCGGTCGGCTACTGGTCATAACTTGCCAAAAACTGTCATTAAACGCTAAGAGATGGCGTTGGGAGTATCGTTTTCGGTAGTTTATTATGTGAACGAATGAACACAACCATTTTTAGTTGCAAATAATGTGAAATTAATACTTATATTTATTTTTATATTATATGTGTACATTTGTTGACACCAAGTCTGAAAGGGTTAAAATGTCTAAATTCACAAACTCTACACTTTACTCACGATAATATAAGGTGGATTGGCCGTTTAGTGCTTACAAGAGTAGTTTGACAGAATAACAGAAAAACTGTCATGATATTTTCACCCCATGCCCAAGGTGCCTTATTTTTTAACCTACCTACCTAAATGTAGCGAAATGGCCATGCCATATATTTTGATTATGCTGTTGAGTTTGTGAAGTTAGGCTTGTAGAGTTAGAGTGTGTAGAGTCAGAAGCTTGGTTTTACATGAGATCGATAACTTTTTTACAGTGCAAGTCATATGGTATCGTTTTGGCAATATTATAACATGAATATGTTTTTAGTGGTATAATTTTTCTCATAATATACTTAGCTCTAAAGTGCGGTCGCGGAGCATGTAGAAGCACGGATACTTACAATGCCTTTCAAATAAGAATAGGAATGTCATTATGTAACCTTTTTCTGTCAAATATCACTTGAAAAGTGCGGTTTTCAAAAAACTTATTTGAATATTAATAAGATATAATAAGTCTTGCACCGAATTTAAATAAAAACGTTAAATAGTAATTATCTGAACATAAATTTATTTATCATAATAGTAATAATTCGAACATTTAAATCGCAACATTTTTTATTGCTATCGTATATATTCGTGCACGAGTGAAAGAGACATGGAGCGATGAGTCAAGTACGAAATTCTACGTGCACCACGACCGCACTTAAACTGTAATAATAAATCTTTTTTTAACTATATCTATGGACGTTCCACACCACGTCAATCTGGTGCTGTGCTTATTATCCAAAGAACTTGCATCACAGGTACCAGACGATGGAAATATTTAGCTGCTATACCTACTATAAATATGTATATTTAAGATTTTTACTAAGCTATAGCTATATATATATTTAATACACATCCAAGACCCAGGAACACAGAAAATCTTTTTGTACCTTCGGCGGGATTCGAACCCGCGACCTCAGGCTAAAGCACAGCTTAAATTTATTATGATACTAGAAAGCTATTGTAATTACCATGGACTGGATGGACATCACACCACCTCGATCTGGCTCCGTGGTAAGTATCCAAAGAACTTATGATATGGGTACCAGACAACGAGAAGTATATTTAATACTTTTATACTATACTTATATTTAAGATTTTTATTATATTATAAACATATTTAATACACATCCAATATCCACGACCCAGGAACATTGAAAACTTTTGTTTCTCGGAGGGATTTGAACCCGCTACCTCCGGATTAAGCGCAGACAAGCTAACCACTGAGCCATAGAGGTCATCAATCTGGTCTCGAGGTCAATTACAAATTCAAGTCAGTCTTTATTTCAACATAATATTATGTGAAAGAATAAAAATAAAATTACACATGGTTTAAAATGCACATTTTTACTTCTTATGTTTTTACTTCTTATGTAACCTAATCATCTAATAAATGATTGCTCTCTTTGTTAAAAAAAGCTAGTGTCTGTAATGTTTTACATGTGCATTCCAAGTCAAAATTATCATCAATATCACAAACATTCTCAAAATGTTTTTCTATTTCAGTATCAAGATTTGAAATTTCTTCTTCCACTTGAATTGATTTAGAAACATATAAAGTCCACACACTAAGCTGAAGGGACATTAAATATACATATAACTTATCCTTTGCACTCTGTATGTTATCATTATTAATTAATGATGGATTAGTTTTTATTTTTTCCCACATAAATTCAGTAGGTGAAATTTCCTCAAAAGTGGATGGTAAATGTAAAACTTCATGTCCATAACATTGAAATATTTTATCAACAGTCTTTTCTTTAGTTGTACTAGTACATTTTCTTATAAGGTCCCATAGTTCTGCTTTAGACAATAAAGAAGAGCATGGGATATCATGGTTTCTTAACCACTGCAACATTTTTGTTTTAGAATCATATGCTGTAATTGTTTTTTTGCTGTCTCCATGCAAATAACAATTAGTCAATACAATAATACTACATGGTTTCAGCATTGGAATGATAATATTATCTACCCATCTTTTATAAATATCTTCAGTTGCGACAGTGGTAAATAAAGCATGCTCGTAACCATTTGATGACATCATGAGGAAAAGGGCACATTCATTTTGTGTCATACTACTATTACTTTTTATTTTTCTGCTGGCTAATTTATTGTTGATCACTCTTTCATCAATAAAATAAATTTTTTTTTTCTCTGTCCTATGCTTTTTTATTTTGGACATGTAATGATTTCTTTCAAATGTTACTTGAGGGTTCTCCATGAGCACATAAGAGTTAGATTTAGTTTTTATCAATTCATATTGTAAGGAAATAATTTGTGGGTACAATTTTGGTGCAGGTGAGGTCACATCTTTAGTAAATAAAAGTTTATAATTTTTTGTAAATGCTTCATATACATTTTTTAAAGTAGGTTCTACAGAGCTTTGTAAAACCAGTTTTATACTTGTCATTAATAGTATATGTTTATCCAAGTTAAAAGCCTGTTCTTGGTTCTGAGATTTTTTTATGATTTCTTTAATTACTGATATATTGTAACCTGTATAAGATGACACACGTTCATCACTTTTGTCTAGTGATATTAATAATCTACCAGTCTCTTGCTCTTCTTGACATGTTTTGAGAATTTGGTTAAAGATATTTGAGATTTCATTACCGTTCTCCTGAAACATTATAACTATAGCAAATCTAGATTTTGCAGTACCACGATTTTGGCGTTAAGTATTTTGATTTTAACACTTGTTATTGCTTGCTAGTTTGTTAATGTTCAATATTCGTACTATTTTGACGCCATTGTGCATTGGTAATATTATTTTTGTAACTTATAGGTAATATTATTTCTATAGGTACATAGCCAGTAGGTAATTGATTTTTTAACCATTTGATTTAATTATGTATATAAGTGTATATGTAAAAATAAAAACTATAGAAAATAAAGTTTGAATTGTCTAGAATTGACATTTGACAGTTTTTTTTTAATAATTGTGAGCTGGATGCTGAGTTCTTTGCTTGACAGTTTTAATATTTTTAAATAAATTTATTCATGGCAATATATACAAAGTCCTTCAGTTGTTGACAGTTTTAATTTTTTTTTTAATTTATTCATAACCATGGATACAAAGTCCTTCAGTCGGATACATTTTGAGTTTGACAGTTTTAAAGAATCCCGATGTTGCCTAGTGTGTAATGTCAAATTTTTATAAATTAAATATTAAAACTGTTGATTAAAGATACATCAATTTAAAAGAAATAGTTATTTAGATTGACGCGATTTTTTTCCTCAACCCTGTCTACAAATAAGGTTTGGTAAAATCAATTACAGACATTTTAGTCATATGATCTACTGCTTATGTAACAGCAGTATTCTGCCCTGGTAATCGATATAGCAGTAAGTCAGAAAACGTGTTTTCGAGAAAACCGCGCGCAAAGTTTTTGTCACAATTCAAGCGTTTGTGATAAAATTATACACTCGATTTTAATGTTCTATATGTCAATAGAAAGGGAAAAATGTGTTCTTTACAGTAAAATAACGTTGTTTTAAAATTTTTAATATGGTTGTCGTAAATCATAACATATCGTGTCTTCATTATCATATTCTTAACTAATTTTAAATCAATATTTAGGTAAGAGGGCAGTAACTGCCATAGATATTGCACTCTTGCTTAGTATTATTTCATACTGCTATATTTCTTACAGAATTCAAAATAATAAATTTAAATTATTACTTAAAACAGCAGTAAAGAAGCATTAAACTGGCCTTTACCTTAGATTTTAAATATATTTTGGCTATTTCACTATGGAGTACAGAACGTTACTGCTTTTTAGAGTAGTATTTTAAGTAAGGTGTTTTCAGAATTTCTTGAGCAGTAAGTATGTCTGTAAATAGTAGGAGAAATAAAAAAAAATCGTTAAAAATAATATCAAAAACTAGTTTTATTCATTAAATGTAATGAGATCCACAATTATTTTGGTTCTTGTTATTTGACATGACGCTATAAACTAATAAACTATAACTAATAAAAAACAAAACTTCTTTAAAAATATAATTATTTATAAAAGTTTAAAACTTAATCAGACAAATCGCATATAATGGTACTGGTTTCTAGGCACAAAATTATTCTTACAATCTAACTTTCGCTTTAATTGTAAAACATTAAATAGTCAATATATATTATATATAATAATAATAAATTATATAATAATTAGTAGATCAATAGTCTTAGTTGTAATTATTTGGCATAACACTTATATACTTAATTAAAAACCGAAAATGTCTTTATAACATAAGTACTTATTATCAAAAAAAAAACAAAAAAAAAAAAAAAAAAAAAAAAAAAAAAAAAAAAAAAAACAGCCAAACAAACAGCATTGGAACAAAAAAATGTTGTTTCCAAGTTTGGTTACGACAATTCAGGCTGATCACCTGATTGTCTGACAAGAAAGATGATCCATGCTTCGGATGGGCATGTAAAAAGTCGGACCTGCGCCTAATCTCTCGCCAGTCGTGTCGGTTATCTGTCCCACTGGGTTACGAGAGTAAAAGGAGGAGAGAGTGCTCTTATGTACTGCGCACACACTTGGGCACTATAACATAACTCCTGCGTAGCTGGCCTGGTTTCAATGAAACAGGCCACCGTCACCGAAATCGGTGTGGGAGCTATTACTTATTATCAAAACCTAAGATTTCATCAGATAAAATATCACCTTTTTGGTACGTTTTTGGCACAAAATTACTCTTAATCACTAATACAAAACAAAAGTAGCTAACTTTAAAGAGCTTTTTAACATAAAATAATGTCTATAAAATAAAAAAATACAAAAGTTAAGGCACGTAAACATGTAGGTAGGTATTTTAATTTCAAATACAGGACGTATTTAACGATACGATAACGTTCCAGTTTTTAACGATAATTAAAAATATTATTCATCACTTTATTAGCTACTGTGTTTCATTTTCACCGACTTCATCTTCCTCGATTGCCAAGTTTTTAACATTATTTACAAACAAATTTTCCCAAAAAAAATTACGATTAACAGGCATTAACGGACACAAGTTTTGAGTTATCTGCTTTTTCCTTTCGTCATCAATTCCTCTTTCAATAATTCTGTGATAAGGTTATTTCTTTTAATTTAAGGAATTTCACCTGTAAAAAGCTTAATAATCGGTATGTTTCGTCTTTATGGCTAATCTTGTAATGAATTTCCAAACTCCCTCTGATAACTTGTAAAGCAACTATGTCTTTCAAGTCTACCCTGGGCTGATAATTTCGGAGCTTATGCTGACATGTTTTATCTTGAAACTGGAAGAAGTCGGTTACGTTCATTTAGTAACATTTTTCGTACAAGTTGCGACACAATATAGACATAATCATTAAAATCATAAACCTTCCTTTGCTTTTGTAGAGAATTTTCAACCAAATGATGGAAACTATCGGCTGACATAAATGTGTGCCCAGATTCTAGATATTTTATTAATATCTTCTCTGCAGTGATTTCATTGCTATTTATCATTTGTACTAAAAATGTCATAAACGCCCAATTCTTGTTCTGTGAAGAACAGTTATCAGTCCAAATAACTATAGTCGCGTCGTTCCAAAAGAAAAACACGAAAAGCAGAGACAATATCTTCTTGTTTTCGTCCCGATATTACTTCATTCCACAAAACAGCTACCGGTTTTGCGTACCTAGTAGTGCAGTAACAACCACTTACTGCTCAATTGATTTACAAAATTATTAAATTATTTCAACTTTTGCCATGTTATAAAAGCAGTAAGGGAAGATACTGTGTTTATATTAATATGTATTTATGAGACATTAATTATAATTACTAATTTAAAGTGCAGTACAGTTCCATACTGTAGATTTAACTAGTAAAATTCATTTTGTACATTGGTTAATACTAACGTAAAGAGCAGTAGGTATGTCAAAAATTTACTGCTCTTTTGTTAAGAAATATGTGAATACTAATGAAAATGACAGTAGGTCAATGAAATACTGCTCTTTTACGTAGTTAACTAAATTATTTTACCGTTCTTACTGCTCTTCATCAAAAAAGAAAATGCATTTCTTATATACGTAGATGTATGAAACCTAGATAGGAAGAAAGCTCGTTTGACGTACATTCCAAATCAGTAATTTAAAAAAAATGGCCACCTTTGACTTACTGCCCTCTCGATTACCACGGCAGTATTGTAAATTGTGAAAAATATTTAAAATTTCGAAAATACAAAATAATAAAAATAGAAATTACATTACGTTCTTTACGGAGTTCTTTAAACCGGCATTAACATAAGAAAAAAATATTGCTCGCTTGCTTTTTACCTAATCACCATATTATATTATTTTAAACTGACGTTAGTTTCTGTTTTAAAATATTGATTTGATTATATTTAAGCTTATATAATATATTTTAATTGGTCCTATAGAAAAAAAACCTCGCATTCGCTCCTTTCGCTCGATTATTTCATAATCAACATAATATTATATTATTATAAACTAACGTTCTTTTTTAGGCTATTGATTTGATTGTATTTTCCCAAGTGCAGTCTTTCAGGTTTTAAAGTTGAACAAATTTTAATCTGTAAAGTAGGGAAAAAATTTATAAACTAACGTTCTTTTTTAGGCTATTGACTTGATTGTATTTTCCCAAGTGCAGTCTTTCAGGTTTTAAAGTTGAACAGATTTTAATCTGTAAAGTACTTGTACTTGTTAAGTAAACAAATTTAGCTCGCTCGCTCCGCTCGCTCGCGTTTAGCAAAATATTATATTATTAAGTACCAACGGTTTCAGGCTATTGATTTAAATGTATTTTCTAAACTACACAGTTTAGTTCAGGGAGTAAAAAATTCCTTGCCCGCTCGCACTTCATATAAGAGCATATTAATCTCGCTCGATTTTTGCTCGGGGGCCCCGCGGCAGAATTTGCTACGGGCCCTGCGCTGGCTTAATTATTATCATTTGTCAAATATTTTTTGCTAGACAACAATAATTAGCTAAGCTAAGCTAATCAGAAAAGCAGTTATTTTATATTAAAATTACATAAAACACATTGAGAATGCTTTTTGCCTTCAAAGATTCCTACATAACATAACGCCAACGTAATGATTATAATAAATATAATTTTGTATCTTTATCGATAACTATTACAAACGGTAGAATACTTTTCAATAGTTTGTTGTTTGTTTTTGAAAATCTTTATTAAACATAAGAATACAAATATTACATTTTAGTGTAAGTACATAATATTCCTAAAAGTAATAGTATTCTATTACACAGTTGGCACAGTTTAACAGTTGGCAGATATATCTATATTAACTTTATGACATATTTAAGTTTAAATATATTTTAACATGTAACAATTAATATAGTTAGTTAAATATTATTATAAATGTTATTTTAAGAATAACAAATTTATTGCATAATAATTAATGTAATAACATCAAAAAAAGGATTGTGTGGTTTTATGAAACCACGGTAAAAGTGAAACAATAAAATGCGCTTCTTGTGTCTTCGCGTGAATTACATAACGAGTTAAATGCTGTCTTTATCAATATACAGACTGTTTATGCGTTAGATTTTAAGTTAATTTTCTTAATGAACTTTGGTTCTCATATGGCATACTAGAAAGGCGCTGATTTGCCGCTTGATCACGCTATAGGTAAAGCAAACCTATTTGCATAAGATGTTTATGAGGGCCTTACTAATATGAAGTATTTTTGGGTTGTAAACTAATCAAGAAAAGGATTGAGTGGTTTTATGAAACCACGGTAAAAGTGAAACTTAATAACAAAATAGTGTGGAGGAGCACTGGCACAAATGAGTACTAGTCTATACACTATACGGTCAGCTGATGCGAACTATAGGCGCCGCCATATTGTTCTCGGCTGCTCTGACGAGCGCCTTTCACTTTATCCCTACTCTGCGGCCGACCGTCACGCGACATGCAACACACAGACGAAAAAGTTTGAGACGATTTAATAAAAGTTTCACTTTAATAATAATATTTAAAAAAAAAACGAACGTTAATTCGTGTAACAATTACAATAATTTATGTAGGTAGACATGAGCGTAAACAGACTGGACAATCGTAGGATAGGTGCAGCGGCGTGCGCGGCGGCATATTAGAACCGGTTACGCGTGGCACACTCGTCAAGAATAGTGTAGTGCGGCAGTCGATACGTGCGATATCGATGCATGTACGGTAGATCGCGACGTCTACTGCGACCAATAGATGAAACCAGACTATTTTTATGATGAGGATTTTTAAATAAGTAGAAGCTTTTGGAACGAAGTTCCTTATGACGCGTTTCGAGTTGTATTGGAGCTGGACGGATTATAGGCACGACACTTTTTGCCACTTGAAATCACAATGTAATAACGACTATTAAGAATGATACAAAAAACGACCTTATCACCTTGACAATAATGTAGAATTTTGAAGTCCGTATATCCGTATACTCCGTATTGAGTAATAAAATAACATCAAGCGCTCTTCCGTCCCACCGCTCGCCTACCTAAGGCCCGGCTAGCTAGTCACAATAGCTAGTAACAGTCATGACTGTTACATATTGTGACTAGCTAGCCGAGCGCTTGATGTTATTGCTCAGTACGGAGCCGGACTTCGCGACGGCACCACTGCGAGCAGCAAGCAACCCCTGTCCCTACCTAAGGCGCTAGTTCCGCGCGCACTATATATACTTAGTTCAACTATTTTTTTTGTATAATATAATATATTATATCTATACAGATAAACAAAATTGATGTGTCTGTTTGTAATTTCAAATTAACAGCTTTTATTTTCAATTAATGCTTTTAAAAGTATGATCGGTACTTACAATAAAATATAAATTGTTAACATTTTTCTGTCCGTCTGTCAGTCTGTGTGTTTGTTCCGGCTAACCTCTGTCAGTTTCTAAGTTTTTTGTCAAGCACTATTCCCAGGTATTTTAAATTAAAACTACATGGTACGCAGTAGTCATTAATTTTAAGTGTACGAACAGGAATTTTTCGCTTCCTGGAGAATAATATGGCTTCAGTTTTAGTTTCATTTAATTTAGGTTCCAACGTTTGAAATAGTTTAGTAACAGTTCAAGTGCTAGTTGTAATCTACCAATTACAACATCTATATCACGGTCCGAGGCTAAAGCAGCAGTATCATAAGCAAAGCAAGCCAAGTGAGTATGTGGCTGAATAGGTATATCGTTTAGGTAAAGGAGGAACAGGTAGGAGCCCAGGATGGATCCCTGCGGGACACCTGCAGGCACGAGCGCATGAGCGATCGGACAAGTAAGAGCTTATTAGTTTAACAAAGTGTAGTGGAACGAATTTCATCATCTTGTGTAACTAATCCTTGTGCCACACAGTGTCGAATGCTTTTTCAAGGTCGAGTAGTATCATACCAGTAGTGTTCATCAAGCTTAGATTATAGTAAATAATTTCAGCAACTCTAGCGACTTGTTGCACCGTGGAGTGGGAAGGACGAAATCCAAACTGCTCATTAATTAGTTGATGCTCAACGTCCCTACTGAGTCTCGATTAAACTATTCTTTCAAATAGTTTACCAAGACCAGGCAACAGACTAATGGGACAATAATTGACAGGCAAGGGAGGGTCTTTTCCCGCTTTTTTAAGGGCAATAACTTTAGCTGTTTTCCAAATTTTTGGAAAATAATTGAAATAAAGACAGGAATTAAAAATCTTGGTAATAAGAATGACCGCTTTATATGGTAGATATTTAAGTAATATGTTATTTATGCCATCGGGGCCTGGAGCTTTGTTATTTTTTAATTTGCCAATTAATTTTTTAATTTTACTGGGATGAACTAGACGATACATATGAGGCCCATGATGATTATGTAAGTTTTGTACAGATTGATCTACAGCTTCATGAATATCAGAATTCTAAGAGGTCGTTAAATTTAAATTATCCGAAAAAGCACGGGTCAGCGCTTGACATTGTTCCTCGTCGTTTATGGTCATTGATCCATCATATTTTTTCAAAGGGGCTATATCATTAACATTTCTTTTAAAAGATTTCACTATGCGAAATAAGTCAGTACTGGGACGGTCAACATGTTTTAATTTTTGTTTCCATTGTTCATCATTAAAACTTTTAATACGGTTACGAATGTCATTTTGTAATAAATTTATTTGTATTCGAATGTTTTTTCTATCATTAGAATTAACAAGTCGAGCATGTATTCTTTTGAGTCTATTTTATTAATCGAATAACATTTCTAGGAAGAATAGGTTTATTAGACGTGCTAATTAAAGGAACACTACAATCTCTGGCTAATAGCACATTGGATGGAAAGAGTCTATAGCATTATCTATTTCTAATTCAGATTTAAAAACATCACGAAAAAGACTAATTTTGTTATTAAGCACCGTTTTATAGGTGGAAAAGTTAGCCTTGCCATAATTATAAACAAATCTAATGTGGTAACTAACTTTGAAATCAACGCTAAATTTAACAGGAAAATGATTCGATGACAGTCAAAATTAGTGTGAATGTCGTTAACGTGAAATATATTACGAGTTAGTAAAAGGTCGTATAAGGTTGGTGTATATTTATCGTTATAATGCATGTGAGTAGGATCGCGAGGAGCAAAAAGACTAATTTCATTTTTTAGAAGATAATTATAAAGGATATTTCCGTTGCGATTGGTGATGTTCCCGTGCCAAAGGGGATGTCGTGCATTGAAATCACCTATCATCAGCATACTCGGACCTAGTTTCAAGAGCAAGTCAAGATCATACTCATTCATTCGTATATTTGGCGACTGATAAATCGATAAGATAATTAAGCGTTTATCTGAGGAAATAATCTCCACTCCAATGGCTTCAATATGTGAGGTTAAGGGGATCGCAATCAGGGAGTGCTTGATATCATTTCTAACCAACAAAGCAACTCCTTGACCCTTACCGCTATGATGTTTGTCAACGCGGTGCAATACGTACCCGGGAAAAGTTAATTTAATGTTGTTAGTGAATCTGGTTTCACATATTGCGACTATGTGGGCAGGAGACGTAGAAAAAAGTAAGTTTAAAAACTCATCTCGTTTGCCTTGAACGCCATCAGCATTCCAATACATGATATCTAATTTAGACATAGTTACCTAAGTGATTTAAAATTAGCAATACTTTATCCGTAAGGTCATTCATTACATGCTAGAAATTTATGTTTGATTAGTTTAATTTGGGATAAAATGTGTATAATTTCCGCAGTAGCTTCATCTGAGGTGGTATTTATTTCTTGTGGTTGGGTCGCTGGTTGCAGGAAAGGAGGATGTTCAGCACAAGGTGATACAGCATTTTTGTTGTAACTAGGTTGATTGTTAGCTATTTCGGCCCAAGATTTGTGGGTTCTTACTTCTAAGCTATGCTTCCTTTTTGGTTGTTGTTCACTTCGTGTTTGGGGTATTAGGTCTGCCTTTTCTTGGGTTGTTTTTTCCCGAGAAACTTTGTTACGCTGCATGTTGTTTAAATAAATGAGCCGTTCTTTGCATTTACTATAGTTAGCAGGGTGATCTTCATTGCAGTTGCAGCAGCTAGCTGGCGTCGTTTTATCTTTTTGATAATCTTTAGAATTGTGATCAAGCCCGCATTTAACACATCGAGGAGGAAGGTTGCAATTTTGAGACGCATGTCCAAAGCGTTGACAGCGACAACATTGAGTTCCTGTGCTATTTTTAGGTTTGTATTTTTCCATTTTAACAACACAATAACAAAGGCGACTAATATGACGAAATTTGGTTATATCACTCCCAACAGGTAACTCAGCAATATACAAAGGAGAAAAGATTCTATCAATGGTATCATTTGCTTTTATCATTCTTCCATTAGTTAAATTAAATCCCTTGTACTTAACTTCTTCACAAATAAAGTTTTCCATGTTTACAGGTAGACCACGAATTATTACTTTAAAAGGTCTCTCGTCTTTTCTTGTATAAGTATAAAAGGAAACATTTTCAGAACGTAATCCCTCTTTGAGTACCTGGTATTCATCAGAATTGGCGCAGAAGACGGCAATTTGTTTCCTTTTTAAATACATGAGGTGAAAATTATTTGTATATTTAGATATCAGGTTCGTGATAGTAGGGTGCGACCATCCATCATTTATTTCAAGATATATAGGAGGATCTTTATTTAGCTTAGGTCTGGAGATGGTAGAGGATGAAAATTGAAAAGCATCCTGGCTTTCCTCAGTTGACAAAGCACTAAAACTATTGTTAACTTGAGGTTGCGGAACTAGGTTATTTAGTTAGTTGCGGAACACTAGGTCTAAGTTTAAAGGTCTTCTTTGGTTTGCGCCAGTCCACTTGCTCTTCAGCCACTCTTTTGGTGGGACCTGGGCTGCGATCAACACGGGTGATGTATTTGTCCATCGTGATAAATATCGATAATGCGCCACTTGCACATAACTATTGCGAGATTGCAGCGATGACTAAAACAGCTTATGCAGAGAGTGCGTGCGATCGCTTGCTCGGAGCGACGCGAACTTTTCAATTACGTAAATAAATCTAATGATATTAAATGCAATAAAAAGGACTTTTAAAATGAAATATACGTGGAAAATGGATATAATAAATGAAAATATCGAATTGCGTTGCAATTATTTCATGAAATGTTTATATTATTGCATAAAACCGGCTAATAACCTGTGAAAAGACAATTGAATTTGATTTTTACACTTTATTGCATCGGACCCTGCAACATAATCAGTAAATTTTAAAGAATAAGTCCTTTTAATCTCCTGGAAATTCATAAATAAACAAAACATAGACACCTTCGACGGGACGAGACCTACTACAAAAAGTGAGCTCAAAATGGGGACCGTTCCATATTTTGTTAATCAGTGGCGTGCACAGGATTATGGCACTGGGTATGCGGCGAAGTACTCGGTCACAAAAACTTTTTCATTTATAGATTTTTAACATAGCTACAGCCAAGCGACGTATCTCTAAGTCAAAACCATGCCAACAGAGCAAATCTGATGTACTACTATTCATGTACATCTTCTACGGCAACGCAGACAAAACAGCGATCGATCGTCGCGGCGGAACAAATTCTAATAAGTAAAATAATAAGCATATTTTAAAATATTATAACTACTCACCAGTCAGTCAGCTTCAATTTTCACATATTCAAGGTTCCGGTTACTTGAGATTACTATATCAGTTCTTGGCCGCGGAATAGAAATTATTTAAATCTGAATATCCCGAATCAGTCCACACTGTACTAGAATTACTAAATAATATGCAAGGAAAACAATATAATTTAATCGTGTGTACACAACCACAAAGCCAGTTATACGTTTCATTACATTTTTTTTTTTTTTTTTTTTTTATTTACCAAAAATAAAAATTACAATTCTACTACAATATAAACAGCATTAAAAAACCACTGAGGTTTGTCCTATGCTGCATACAGCCTTATTCGCAATTCTATTTAAATACACAGTTGCTTACATTTTAACATAATTTTTTGAATATTAAAACAGTTTGGAACCAGATAGAATTTCTTTACATGTTTTAGGCATTCTACATTAGTGTTTTAAGATAGTTAAGTAATATGATTTTAATTTGCATTTTATATTTTTTTCAGTTAAATTATTTATTAGATCTGTAGGTAAATCATTAATAAGACGAGGAGCTATGTAGCTAGTCATTCGCTCGCCATATCGGTTGCAGGCTCGAGTCGTCACTAGCCGGTTTTGTGCGACGGCTCGAGTGCGTACAGGGTGTTCAGTTAATACTTTTAAACTTTTGTTAAAATAATGTTCTTTTAACAGGGTAAATTTAAATTTAGTAAATACTGGTAAAACTTTACAGTGCTTAAATAATTCATCATCATTGTTGACGAGTTTTTGTTTTATATTCGGGGAAACTATTGATTTTAAAATTCTAAGTTGTAAGTTGTAAATTTGGTTTAAATAACTTTTATAGGTCCGACCGTAAGTACTTAACCCGTAATTTATATACGACTCAGCAAATGAATTATATAGCATTAGTTTCACTTTAAAGGGAATTTTATGTTTTAAAATAGTAATACTAGCCAGAAACTGTCTTAGTTTATCGCATATATTTTCAATATGATGACTCCAGTTGATTTTATTATCTATTGTTATACCAAGGTATTTATGTGAGCTTACTTCCTCAATAGCTGGGCATCTACACGAATCAACTCTGGTAAGATGTAAACAGCTATGGTCATGAGCAATTAATTTAGTGTTTAGAGATTGACGCCGAAGGTAAGGCGACCTGATAAATAATAATTTTGTTTTATTCGCATTCAGTACTAAGCCAGCATCATGACACCAGCGTTGAATCATATCAAAGTCAGTTTGTAATCGCTCAAGTGCCTTGTTAGGGTCCTCGTCAGCAGACACCAGACACGTATCGTCAGCAAACTGATAACATGAACAGTATTTGAGGCAATTACTCATGTCGTTGACGTATGATAAAAAATGGGTAGGCCCCAGCACCGAGCCCTGGGCGGTGCCCTCTTGTACTGTAATTTGATCACTGAGTGTGTTATCAATTTTAACATTAAATGACCGATTTTTCATATAGTTTTCGCACCATTTTAACATTGGACCCCTTATACCGCAATCACTTAGCTTGCATATAAGTTTTTTATGGTCTAAGGTGTCAAATGCCCGTGAAAAATCGATAAAAAGAGCGAGAACAACTTTCTTCTTATCGAGATTTCCATTGGCCTCATCAGCAAATAGAGACAGAAGATCGTTGGTACCTTTCCCTTTTTGAAAACCAAACTGATTTTTATATAAGACGCCATGTTTCTTGTAGAAACTATGAATTTGGTTGCAAAAAAATTTTTCAACTATTTTATTAATTGCAGGGAGTAGTGTAATTGGACGATAGTTAGAATAATCATTTCGTTTTCCTTTTTTATAGATAGGTCTAACGCATCCTACTTTGAGTTCATCCGGATAAGCAGCGAAAACCACACTACTATTTATCAGATTCGAAATTGCTAATGCTAGATCCTCTCCTACAATTTTAATATCCGATGCCTTAATATTATCGACTCCTGGGGCTTTGTTTGTTTTAAGTGTTTTAATTATTTTATGTATGGAATGAGAATTTGCTTTTTTAAATAAAATACTGCAATCAACTGGTTTACTGTAACTAGCAGAGTTTAAAAGGTTTATTTTGCATTTAGGAACGATTGTTTTAACTGCTTTATCAAATTCGCTAGCAAAGTTCTCAGCTAGTTCTTTGGACGTAAGTCCTTGTGCATCGAATGCTCTTAAAATCGCGTCGTCTACTGAACGCTTGACACGACCCATCATTTGGTTTATTATCTGAAATATCTTTTTTGTATTATTAAAATTCTCATTAATTAGATTAATGTAGTATGTATTTCTTTTATTTTCTACAACCTTGTGTACTCTGTTTCTAATTTTATTATATTCTAATCTTAAAGCTGGATCGTATAGGCTGTTTTTCCAAAGTGAATATAATTTATCCCTTTTTGCACATAGCCTATTTATATTGTCATCCATCCATGGGACTTTAAAATTTTTACGTGTTGTATTTTGCGGTTTTAAGTTGTATTTTTTTACAAACTGTATAGCGTTATTGAAAGAGTTATTAATAAAATTTAGAATATCGTTAGGGTTTTTCATATTATTTGTCTGAGTCCAGTTTATCTTTTTAAGTTCCTCATAGTAATGTTTAAAATTGAAGTATTTTTCTTTTCGATCACACTGTATACCGCTAGGCGGAGTGTCGTGTACGCAGGTAAATATAACTGCACGGTGATCGGCCAGTACGATATCGAGCGCTGCCGCGTAAGGATCTGATGTGGGGAATCGCGCGAATATATGGTCGATGCACGATTTTGTTAATACATTTGATTTAAGTTCTACTCTAGTGTAATCAGTGATTCCACACATCAATCCACACGCGCTCAGTGTTTCTTTGTATGAGTCTACGTATGCTTTAGTAGATTTAAGGTCAATATTGGTGTCACCAATGCAAATTAAATTCTTTTCACAGTTAAAATTAGAGATGTATCTATCTAGTTCCTTTATAAAATGTGGCTTGTTTGTTGAAGGCGGCCTGTAGATTGCAGACAAAACTACGGTTTCATGGGAGGGAAGTTTTAAGGTGCCTGTTAAGCTTTCGAATGTGAATGTTTTATATAGACAATAAGGAGTAAATTTTATGTAGTTTTTGGCATAAATAATAATCCCGCCACCCTTTTTATCATTTCGTAGTTTTGTGTGCATGTTATATCCAGGTATGTTATACAGATGAGATATATTATCAGATATACCGGCCTCGGTAATTATGATTATGTCTAGAAGATATGAATTATTATGAGCTATTTGCAGTAGATTTGCATAATTTTTAATCATAGATCTTATATTAATGTGCATACAAGCAAATTTAACATAACTTTTTAAAGGTAATGTTTGGACAAATTTATTGATTGAAGTACAGTTAAAGATTTCTTTTATATGAGATGCCATTTTTATCTAAAAAGAAAATTAGTAGGTACAGACAATTGATACGAGATGATAAAAATAAATGAACAAAGTGGTCATTATATAATTTACGTGGTTTTTTTGTTAGAAAATTCTTTTTCAATTTGCATAATGTCATGTAGTGAACGAATAAGAAAAATTTTACTGTTATTAGTTTTTCTGGCAAATACATTACCCTCTTTACACCATACGAATTCAAATAATGGTTTCAATTTAGTTTTGGCATGATATAAAACAGTTTTGATATGCTTCGTTAGGGCTTCTCTAATAAATATTCTATCCTCGGCTTTATCCTTAGATATGTTAGTTTTGATCGAAGCAACAGTAAGACATTTTTCCTTTCCAGCTGCTATCCACTTTCTAGAGGCTTCTTTGGAATTCATGTCTAAGAGAATCACTCCGGGCTTGTCACTTTTAGTTGATAAGCACTTTGCCGATTGAATATCCCGGCTATTCATATCCAGTTTCATAGCTAGGTTCTCAATGGTAGTGTTTAGGTTTTTAGCATCTAAATCTGGAATTCCGGAGACTTCTAGGGTCGAAGACAGAGCCTTTTGTTCGAATTTCTGCATGTTTTGTTCAAGCGTGGATACCCTCAGTTCAAGATTTTTATTTTTATTAAGTAAATCCTGATTTTTGTTCTCGAGATCTTTGATTTTTTTGTCTTGATTTTTAATAGACTGCTCCAACGTACTTAGTTGATCGCTTAGAAATTCCAATGACGCTTTAATACTTCCTAGTTCCTCCTTAAGGGCTATTTGGACTTCGTGAGATATGTCAAGTACAAGTTTACGTATGTCGATGCTATGATTAGCGGTGCCTGCGACAACATCTTCGTCCTCATCATCGTCTTCGTCTGGAATCATGTACGAAGATCTGCGCGAGAGGTGCTTTAGGCAGTCTTCACAGCTCCATTCGATCCCAGGGGAATTCCGGAGAGTATTCAGCTGCTTGTTGGTCAACTTTACGCATACTGGGTTGGCATGAACAACCTTTTCACATCTACTGCATTCCAATCCTGGGGATTTTTTAGTTACAGTTTTTTTGCACGTAACACACTTTTTAAGTACCATTTCGGGTAGAATAAAAAAGTCAATAGTGATACTGTTCTAACATCCACACGCGATGACGTTGCGAATACGACTCACATGAAATTTTCGAGTTACATTATTTTTTTGCTGGTTTAATTGTTATAACTTGGGTACACACCTACCTTTAGACAAAATTTGAATCTTTTCACTGAATGACAATTGTGAGAACTTGTTATTTTTAATTTTTAGTAAACACACATTATCAACGCAAACCTAACAATCAAATAACATTTAATAAAATCAACAAACGCGCCTTGTAAAAGCAAATCACTACAATTATTATAGAAACTCAGTAAGAAACTGTTATATGTACACACTTTCAAATGTTAAAATGAAAAATCTTTTAAGAAAACTATAAATAAACAGGAGCGATTAAATTGTAAACAATGCTTATCACATGAAATATGCAATATGGCCCCCCCATTTCTTCTATTTAAACAAATAAAACCTTACTAAACAAAAATGCATTTTGTGTATACATAATTCATTAGATTCAAGTCATATTGTTTTTAGTCGGATTATAGGCAACGAATAATTTCCGACAAGCCAGTTCGGCGGTTTTCGGAAGCGATCGGATAGCCTGCCGCGGGAGTTACCGCTATATTATCATGTCGATATTCCTGGATGTGTGCGTTTGCGAAGTATGAAAATTACACACACATGCGATGATTTGTCCTGCAGCACGCACCGGCATTAGTTGCTATTTATAAAATATTAGGCGTTTTTAAGTTGTTATATTTTTTAAATTAATTAATTTACTATTAATTAAAGTTATCTAAAACGCACGAACGTTTTATTAAAATATCTGTGAATGACAAGTAAAGCACTGTATTTCTGTCTATATGGAGCGCAGGCCCCTGTTGTTAATCGTGACAGTTTCAAAGTCAAATGTTTCTAAAATGAGGAACAACTTAGATATTTATATCTCTTTTATCACTGAAAATTTTATGCGACAGTATCTATAGAACTACAAGGGTCACTCCATATATTTTATACCTCAATGACAACAGCCCGCTTTTCTTGAAACAACTTCGAATCGCAGCGCCTCACTTATTTTGTCCATATTTCTGGGACACTATTTTCTACAGCGTACGTTGTCCTTCTCTATAACCTCTATGGTAGGTTATATACTTAAGTACTTAATTTACGCCAATACTTACGAAGTTACGAACGCAAGTTTCACCCCCCTGAACTCAATTATTTTTTTTGAGAAATCGGAGTCTAAAACTTTTTTTGTATTACTTAGTGTGAAACGATTCGTTTGACGAAGTTAAAAAAAGATCGTTCGAGTGGCTCCAAACTCGTTGAGATTGCTGGGCCATTGATGAATTAATGTCCGCCTGTAACGATCACACTGCAGCCACATCCGTCAATGACAAAAGTAAAAGAGGCTATCGCTAAAATTACATGCCTATTTCCCAGCACACCTTTTCTAGACCAAACTTTTCTAGTTCAAAATTATTAATTATAGCAATTTAGATAATTAATACCTACTTAAAGATAGTAGGTAGGCTTTACGAAGGTAGCTTGGTAGTAGGTTCTTGCAAGTATTTTCATATTTAAATCCCACTACTAGGTATTATAATATGTAAAACTAGGTAATATGTGAAAGTTTGTGATGATGGATATATGGATAGATGTTTGTATTTTTTTACTCTTTCACGCAAAAACTACTGAATAGATGTCGATGAAATTTCGTATTTAAAACAAATGCTACTTTTTATCCCGAAAAAGTACAGTGTTCCTGGGATACTATATTTACGCGAGCGGAGCCGCGGGAAAAATCTACATAAGTACCTATAGGAATACTAATGAGCAAAATTATGTGAACAATAGTTTGAAAGGCTGATGGGATACTATATTTACGCGAGCGGAGCCGCGGGAAAAATCTACATAAGTACCTATAGGAATACTAATGAGCAAAATTATGTGAACAATAGTTTGAAAGGCTAGGTAGCACGTTGGAGGTAATTTAAAGGAACCTTTTAGTTTTAGAATCATTGTCAATCAACTTATCATTAATTCCCAAATTCATGCTTTGTATTCAAGACGCCTATTTTATATACCGATGAAACAAACAAAAAAGCGAATTTGACAAATTTTCAACTATCCCGCACCATTCTATTGTGACGAATATTGGGTAGCGACGAACGTTTCCAAACCGATCGCTCTTCAATAGAATATGTCCATCAATGGAGCACAGGGAAATTTGTAAACGCAATCAAATATTGACTGTACAATACAATTACTGTTAATAGCCAATAGGTATCAGAAAAAAAAACCTGTGGTTTTATCAAAAAGTAGTTAGTGCCCGCAACTTCGTTTGCGTAGAACTAACGGAAAAGGAACCCTATTTTTCAAACGGAACCCTAAGATAAAGTAGTCTAAGTTAGGTACTCGTTGAGTAATAACATCAGCTATCTACCAGTGAAAATCCGTTCTGCCGTTTAGCCAGAACAAACAGACAGACAAACAGACAAAAATGACAAAAAATGTTTTTTTTTTATTGTAAGCACCGTATATACCTACTTTCATACTCGTATTATGCATATAGTGAAAAGCTGTTATTTTAAAATTACAATCAGATTACATACACTTTAATTTTATTTAAGGATATGGTTAGTCAGTTTTTGAATACTCACACCCGGTTTCTGAAAGGCTAATCAATTGGTTGATCAACTAACACGTATGTTGAGTTAACAGAGTTGTTAAATCAATTTGCGTTTCTTAAACGCTAATTAGTCAAAAATTTACTAATCATTGATCATCTTGACATGACACGAAGTTTGATTTTTAACATGGTCGCACAGTGTGTGGCGTCCAGTTTGTCGTTCAATATATCGTTGAAAAGTGTGAAAATCATGTAAATTGCCTAATGCCATTTCGAAAAAAAAACAATTTGTCAAGTAGATAGCAGTCAAGTGTCCAGAGTAAGGTATTTTTCGACTTAGTCGTTAATAAGTAAGTAGTAAGGTTTTCGATATTCCGTGAATTTCGAATTTTTCTTGACAAATATTACAATAGAAGTATTTCAGAATGAGTTCTCGAGGCAAAAATTTTACCGAAAGAGAAAAATGTCAGCTTATGGAAATAATTTCCAAGTGCCTATAAATCTTAAGAGAACCACCAGGCAGAATGTTGCTAGTGACAATATAAGTAAACAAAGTTTTATGAATTACTTAATACCTACACATAACTCTTCAATGAGATCAATCAAGATTGATATGAATATATAATATATATATATGAATGAATCGGATAATGACATGATAATATCTGAAACACATATAATAATTTTGTAAAAATTTGGAAATCAAGAGTGATAGCCATAATTATTATTACTTACAGCTACTAACAAATAAGTACTAGGTACCGTATAAAAATATTACAAGCGCCAAATTAACTTAGTAAAAACACTTTACATACCTTCTGTAAACGATATCAGTGGAAAAATGGGAAAAAACTAATATTTTTCAAAAGTTAATTAACTTCAACTGATCAATGCATTTCGGCGAATTCGCCGAAATGCATTGATCAGTTGACAATAGATTTGACATATTATGTTTAATCTATGATTGCGCCTTAAATAGCTTTCCAGAAACCGAAAACAGTGTTTGACATGTAGTTTAGCATTAGTTTTGTTAACTAACATGATGATCAAATCAAACGACTGATCAAGCTTTATGCAACTCAATTTACACTTGACAAGAGATTTGACCGCTGATTAGTTAATTTTGGCGTTAATTAGCCTTTCGGAAACCGGGGGTAAGTATAGTGTTGCCCAAATGCAAGAACAAGACGAGTCTTAGACAGTCTTGGTCTTGGTCTTGCGCCAATACACCTGGACTTGGTCATGGTCTTGCAGCAAGAGTCTCGCAAGCCTATTAGCCTATTGCTAAGTATTTATTAAGCGTTACTTTAACCCCCGGTTTCTGAAAGGCTAATCAACGCAAAAATTAACTAATCAGCGGTCAAATCTCTTGTCAAGTGTAAATTGAGTTGCATAAAGCTTGATCAGTCGATTGATTTGATCATCATGTTAGTTAACAAAACTAATGCCAAACTACATGTCAAACTCTGTTTTCGGTTTCTGGAAAGCTATTTAAGGCGCAATTATAGATTAAACATATGTCAAATCTATTGAAAACTGATCAATGCATTTCGGTGAATTAACTTTTGAAAAATATTAGTTTTTTCCCATTTTTCCACTGATATCGTTTACAGAAGGTATGTAAAGTGTTTTTACTAAGTTAATTTGGCGCTTGTAATATTTTTATATGGTACCTAGTACTTATTTGTTAGAAGCTGTAAGTAATAATAATAATGGGTATCACTCTTGATTTCCAAATTTTTACAAAAATATTATTTATTTGTGTTTCAGATATTATCATGTCCGATTCATTCATATATATATAATTTTAACGAAAGAGAAAAATGTGATTTTAGTATTAAAAATTCGGTAAAATTTTTGCCAAGATTTGTCAAGAAAAATTCGAAATTCGCGGAATATCGAAATCTTTACTACTTAATTATTAACGACTTAAGTGGAAAAATACCTCACTCTGGACACTTGACAGCTATCTGCTTGACAAATTGTTTTTTTTTTTCGAAATGGCATTAGGCAATTTACATTAATTTCACACTTTTCAACGAAATATTGAACGACAAACTGGACGCCACACACTTTGTGACTATGTTAAAAATCAAACTTCGTGTCATGTCAAGATGATCAATGATTAGTAATTTTTTCACTAATTAGCGTTTCAGAAACGCAAATTGATTTAACAACTCTGTCAACTCAACATACGTGTTAGTTGATCAACTATTTGATTAGCCTTTCAGAAACCGGGTGTAAATCTTAGAACAACATAACAGAGTAGGTACATTTTGAGCTTGAATTATAATAGCCATAGTAAAGACCAACCAAATTAATAAATGTCTAAACATTATCAACTGAGCTATCTACTGTGTCCCACGGGAGTCAGTCCGTTTCTTATTAATTAACGTTTACATAATATAACAACAAGGCGCCACGCACTATCAAAGTGCCGATGGTCAAAACTAGAGATGCACTATCTATATATTTTCATTCTCTATGTATGTTTATGGTATTGTTTGTAATGCACGTAACTCCAATTTTCCGACTTTTTTAAATATATTTTTTGCGTCTCATAGACTATAGAGATCCGAAGCGTATACCACGAACTCCTATACTCCCTGAAATCAGACCTAACTGCAAGACGAAAGAGTCTCGCTGGTTTAGTCTTGTTCTTGGTCTTGCAGAAATGCAAGAACAAGACCAAGACCGCAAGACCAAGACCGATTTTCGGCAACACCAAGTATGCACCTAACCCAATAGAACAGCTATTCTACTTAAATCATAAATGAAACGACACTTTAGGTACCTAAACTTTATTTTATTAAATTATTATAGAACAAAAAATGCTCGTTCTTAAAACAAGCTCGCCTTTCTTAAAATAAGCGTAGCTCAGAAAAGTGCTTTGTGATTTTTTGCAATTAAAAGGCAATTTATTCTAAATGTGTCTGCCAAATTCGTCACAATAAAGAAATGGCTCCTAATTAATTAAGGCTCCTCGTGTTCCCCCTGTGGGTGTGGCCGTTCTTTCTGTTTGCTCGCGAAGGGAAAAGAAAGTTAGATTAAATGCGACTCATTGTCCGGCTATTGTAATAGTCAGCACCAGCGCTGTAATCAGAGTTAGAAATAAAAAGCAATTCTAATCTTAAATAGAATCCCGAATATCCTAAAACTTTGAACGAATTTTCCGAGGAAAATGTATAAAGATGTAAATTAGAAGGAGGGATTAGAAATGGAATAAGAACTGCTAAAGTTGTTTATGCTAAAATGTAGTAACTAGAAGTATCTATGCGACTTATGAGATCATAAAAATAAGCTTTAGACTTAAAATTACACTACATAAAAAAACCAAAAACCAAAAACGGCCGCGGCAGATTGGATACTAAAAATCTTCGTTAATTACCTATTTAGTCTACACTCTACACAGAAGGGTGTTTAAAATTAACCAAAGATGTTTCACTCACTCCAACCTCAATGATAAGCATAATAACATAATAAAGCTAATTCTGGTTACCGCTCACTGAGACTTAAGTACTGTATTATTTTAAAGATAGAGTCTAGACCTATTTTATAAGTATGAAGTTTCAAATTTTAATTGACTATAATTAAAATTAGAAACTCGTCAGGTGGGTACTGTATAATATTACTGTTTATATATGTAAAGAGTATATGTGTATAATGTTTAATATAGGTACCTATGTAAAGAGTTGGTAACTGTACTCTTTGTCACTCAGTAATCTCCTCGGAACAACTTGTTTTAGAGGTGCTAAAAAGATAACATTAATATCTATTAATTTTATATCTTTTGATCACAGCGAACTATAATACTCTTACTTCAGTAGTTCAGTTACTAGTTCACTGGGCACTATTTTCAACGGGCAACAGCTCTAGTTTCCTCAACATAGTTAGTTTCTGTTGATTTTCTAGTTCATTTAACAAAATGTTGAATGTTACTTGCTGTGAATGAGTCGTCGTTTGTATATTGTCAAGCGTGCGAGGCCAGGTGATAGTCGTGAACTTAAGATGTGTCTGTATTGATACTTAATGAATGAACGACACGACGCAAGAGAACTAGTCCATTTGAATGACTCATTCGCGAACTACACACGCCTAACTTGTTTTCGAATAGCTTTTTTAAATATTGTAAACTGACATCAATAATAATAATAATCTGAAGAAAAATATAATCACTTAAAACAAAATACGAAGCTGGGAACCGTAGTGTCCCCACGGGCATATAACGGATCCGACACCTCGTATAAAATTGCAATTCGTTCGAAACTTTAAAAATTTATGGACATCATAAAAATTTGCTGCGGAAGAAATTTAACAGTGTTAAATACCTCGGAGTGCTGCGAAAACTACTCTGTTTGCATTAGGCCAATTCTTTTTTCGCAACAAAAGCTATTTTCATGCCTGTAGCGCGCTGCTATCTGCTTGTCTAAGTTAAACATATCAACTAGGGATCTTTATTTTATTAATTCAAAGTTAGTCAATTTAGAGAATTTGAAATAATAGAATAGAGATATTTGTAAAAATAGGCACAGTATTCACAAATATTTTTAGGTGGTACCTAATTAGCTTCTACGTACATAGCTCTACAATTCCTTACGATTAAAAATAATATTTTGCATTAAAGGCCTATTTCACAATCGCCTATTAAGTGACGAATAGGTTATGCGAAAGTTTTGTCTCTGTCGTTCATTATAAAGTAAGCAGTGACAAAACTTCCGCATGAGATATTCGTCACTTATTAGGCGATTGTGAAGCGGACTCATAATGTAAATAATATTAAGGCGAAAAATTTCATATAATTTTATCGGAAAATTATAAATACATTCAACAACGCACGTCTTGAACCATTTCTCTTCGTAATCGGCTAGCCCATTTTCAGATCTCCAAACGGTGCCATTACTCAGCAATAAATTGGCATTTACGCCGTCATACATAAATTATACAAAAGCACACCAAAACCGACTCCCCCGTACTCACTTTTTGCGCATTAGTAAGTTTTATACTTTGTCCAAGTAATTTAATGTTACTGCCATTTGTACTTTTCGTGTCACCCCCAGGACATTTTTTACAGTAATGTTTTAGAGGTTTATTATGGTTATAATAATAAATAATGGTTATATGAAAATAAATAGGATTGAAGTATCTGTTTGTAATTTTAAATTAACAGGTTTTCAATAAATGCCTATGAAAGTTTATACAAAAAAAATTGTCTTTCCCTCTGTCTGTCTGTTTCTTCCGGTTAATCTCTGAAACGGCTACTTTTACTGGCAGATAGCTTATGTGATAACTTATAAGGAGTAATTTGGGCTACTTTTATCTTAGGGTGTTTAGAAAAAAAAACTTGATTTTGGAAAAAATTATGCCTTGGTTAATAGCAGTGCAAATCAAATGCTTGTAAAAATAAATTGTTATATCAAAAACACTTACCTGTTATTTAAATGGTTGCAAAATGAGAAAATCTCTAAGGATTTGGGTAGAATGTATTTTACCAAATCTTCCCATCTTCTTGTTGTCTGTTTTATAAACAAATCTAAAAGAAGCATAAATCGGAATAAAAATCTTATTTAGATGCGTATTAAGTAAAACTTATATAAATTCCTATATTTCATTCTAAAATTAGATTTCTCTATAATTTCATTTGTAGCCCAAGAGCTACTAGGCTCTGCCTCAAACATGTTTGTTGGGAATAAAAAAATCACTTTTCAAAAATTTGTATTTATTACCTCAAACACCTGCTCTAAATTTACTAGTAGCTCCATCTATTAGGTACAAAGAACCGATTGCATTTCCGATTAAATTAAAAAAATATTGTTATTCATATCGTATAAAAATGTTAAGTACCTATCAGAAAATTAGGAAACGTTTCGTATAATATAATGCTACCTTCCTGTAAATTTGTAGTACCTATAATATATTGCTACCTTCCTGTAAATTTGTAGTACTTATAATTTAATGCTACCTTCCTGTAAATTTGTAGTACCTATAATATGATGCTTCCTTCCTGTAAATTTGTAGTACCTATAATATATTAATATTTAATATATAATATCTATAGACGCTTCACACCACGTCAATCTGGCCCCGTGCTAAGTATCCGAAGAACTTGTGTTACAGGTACTAGAAAACGGGAAGTATATTTACTTTTATACTATACATATATATAAGATTTTTATTATATTATACACATATTTAATACACATCCATGACCCAGGAACACAGAAAAACTTTTAGTTCCTTCGGCGGAATTCGAACCCGCGACCCCTTGCTTGAGCACCAACGTGCTGAACCACTGAGCCGCATATAATGCTACCTTCCTGTAACTTTATAGTAGGTACCTATAATATAATGCTACCTTCCTTTAAATTTGTAGTACCTATAAATATAATGCTACCTTCATGTAAATTTGTAGTATCTATAGTATAATGCTACCTTCCTGTAAATTTCTAGTACCTATAATATAATGCTACCTTCCTTTAAATTTGTAGTACCTATAAATATAATGCTACCTTCCTTTAAATTTGTAGTATCTATAGTATAATGCTACCTTCCTGTAAATTTCTAGTACCTATAATATAATGCTACCTTCCTTTAAATTTGTAGTAGGTACCTATAGTATAATGCTACCTTCATGTAAATTTGTAGTACCTATAATATAATGCTACCTTCCTTTAAATTTGTAGTACCTATAATATAATGCTACCTTCTTGTAAATTTGTAGTACCTATAATATAATGCTACCTTCCTGTAAATTTGTAGTACCTATAATATAATGCTACCTTCCTGTAAATTTGTAGTACCTATAATATAATACTACCTTCCTGTAAATTTGTAGTACCTATAATATAATCCTACCTCCCTGTAAATTTGTAGTACCTATGATATAATGCTACTTTCCTGTAAATTTGTAGTACCTATAATATAATGCTACCTCCTTGTAAATTTGTAGTACCTATAATATAATGCTACTTTCCTGTAAATTTGTAGTACCTATAATATAATGCTACCTTCCTGTAAATTTGTAGTACCTATAATATAATGCTAACTTCCTGTAGATTTGTACTTCCTTTTGACTAATACCTATTATTACGTTTTCAGCCAAGTTCTGACAAACAGGTAATTTTCAAAAGATCCACGTCTCATTTAATGATAGCACGTTCTTAAATGAATCGGTTTCGTAATCACTACTAATGAAGCTCATAAGCATGACCCTAATACCACCCCATTAACACCCCGCAATTGCTTTTGGAAGGGCAAAAAAGGGCTCCCCTGTAAAAGGGGCCCTAAATTCTAAGGTGTCATAAAATTCAGCACATTAACCATTACATTAAACAGTCTATAAAGAATACGAGGGAACGTAAATACCTGTTTCCGTATTTTTGTTGTCTGTAAATTTTCCAATGATATATTTTCCAAATCGAGTTACTTATTTGTATCCTTTGTTAATTATTTGGGAAAATGTTCGACTGCTGCTCGAATTTCCAATTTAGGTAACAAACTCTGACGATGTTATGTTCGCTAAAGGTTTTCTTAAGCAGCGTTCATATAACAGGATTCAGGGCTCGGCAACTTTGTTAAACAACATGAATACTTTAGAACATTTCATAAATAAGATCTACGTATGTTGCTGAAAATGGGGATTATACGAAAATGCCGTGTTAAATATGCAAATTTCATTAATCTTAAATAAGGAATATTATTACTTTTACTTACTTCTAAAATTCAACATTAAAGTATGTCACTATCTACATACACACATTAACTTATGGATAGGTTTTTATTGTTAGAATTGGTAGCCATAATATGTGTTAATAGATGTTGTTCAACTTACAATATCTATATATATATATAGCTTGCGCAAGTACTAATACTGAGCATAGTATTTTTTTTCCGTATAATTTTTGCGTTCATGGATGATCAACTTTCGTTTGAACGCTGGCATATCTACTAATAACAAATGCTTGCGCAAGCTTCTGCGCATAGTCTGCAATAGGCGTAACTATTAAGTGTCAGTTCACACCGAGACGCGACGAAAAATTCAAAACCAGCCATATAGTGATTGTACACGCAACTGTGATACGACGTTGCGTCATAATTTATTGGCTAAAAAAATTTTTTCCTCTATTTTAATGTAAGACGACATAATATTCAACGATATCTTTATAATAATCTAAAACTTTCACCCCTATTTTACCCTCTTAGGGGTTGAATATTAGAAAACGATGAAATACTCATCTCATTTTTTCAAACTCATTATTTTTCCGTACTAAATTCAAACAAAATTTCATGCAATGTGTCAATATGTCCAAGGAATAAAAAGTTTCATACAAACTTTTATCCCCTATTTCACCACCTCGGGCGTTAAATTTTAATAAACCCTTCCTTAGTGGATGCCTTCATCATATGATCAATACATGTGCGAAATTTTAATTTTCTAGCATTATGAATTTTACCTGTTCGTTTATTTAAATTTTTCATCTATTTGACCCTTCTAGGGGCTGAATTTTTGATAACAGTAAAATACGTAAGTCATTATTTTTTCCGTACTCAATTCATACGAAATATCATGCAAATATGTCCAAGGATAAATCCTTGGACATATTTGCATGACATAGTTTCATACAAACTTTTATTCCTATTTTACCCCCTTACTGGTTGAATTTTGAAAAATTCTTCCTTATCCATCCACATGCCTACGTCCTATGAGAAATGCGTGTACTACAATTTCAAATTTCTAGCCTTAAGGGTTTGCCTGTGCATTGAATCATCAGTCAATCAGATTTGCCTTTATAATGTATTATGTAATAGCTGACCTGACAGACGTTGTTCTGTCATTGTCAGAACGAACATGAAATTTTTGATAGGTAGCAACGGTTACTATGGGAAAGTTTAATTGTTATTTTTAGTATCAACCCTATTGCTGATCTGTGGATCAAAAGAAAAAATATTAATATCGTTATTAAAAAATAAGGGTTGGTGGTAGAAAGGTGAAAATTGAGGGTTGTATGTATTTTTTAATGCCAAATCATATAAAAATAAATAATTTAATTTTTTTTTACAAAATTATTTAATTAATGAATCGTTATTTAGATACTTACATTATGACAAGGTGATTTACTGCTACTAAACTTAACAAACACTTATAAAGATTATTGCCTGACATGAAATTTCACTAGCATTTGTAATTACTTAAAAAGGATTTTGACGATATGAGAAGTGCCTCGCGGTTGTGGTTTGAGATGCTTAAATGCTTAAATTGGCGAATTACTTTGTATCAACTTTATAGCAAATTCAAATATGTATTTACTAAATTAAAATCGTAAACATATAAAAACATAATTAATCTTGTTGCTATTTTAACATTTTTGTGGATTTTTTAGAGAAAATTCAACCATAGACTAGATAGACATGTCTAGTCGTATGTTGAAGAGTGAGTGCCAATTTTTGTTGTTAAATCGATCCTAAGTTGTCAAAGATGCCTTAACTCACATAGACGTATATATTAAAGACGAGGGAGGCATGTTAAGGCAAAAGTGTCTCCAGTTAAATGGCCCCACTTTTGAGATTTTTGGTGCCATTTTGACATTTGAAGTATGGTGAAAACAAGATGGCGTAGTTAAAACTTTACATGGCGTACGTCATAGTCTATCTCGACTTTTGAAATCTTTGTTAACTCAGCAATTAGAAACATATTATGCGCCACATTTCCGGGGGCGCCGCCGAGTTTGGTTGGATTCTGCAGGAGCTGCAGCATTTCAGGCGCTGCGGAAAAAAATTACATACAAATACTTAATGCAGCGGTGCGTGTGTCGCGTATACTGAGGCCGCTGCCTCGAATTAAGGCAGCCACAGACGAGAGGCCGATCGTTTCAGTTAGAACTGACGCCTGAACGGATTCGAGCCCATACACGGAAAAAATCGCATCCGACCCAACTGACGTCAGTTCGGCCTGAACGGATTCGAGCATACACACGACACGATTTTGCATCCGTTCCGGCCGAACTGAAGGCAGACCGGACCATGTATGGGCCCCTTTACGCGGTGAGTGGTGCGGCGGCGGTCACTATAGCGCCCGCCTTCGCGCCGCGCCGCTCACGTGAAATTCGAGGCAGCGGACTTAAGATATTCAGCTTAGAAGTTTCCATAATACTTTGAACTGGTAATCAACGCATTATGGCGCTGAATGCATAAGAAATGAGATGTCATTCCCTACAACTCTATGTGGGTATGTAATTAGCGTCGTTATTGCAATCGCTCTTTTAACTCAGGTAATTTATAGATTTGTCATGGGAAGACAGCAAATGTTTTTGCAATAAAGACTTCGTAACCTAATGTATAATTTAATATCTATTTTATGAAAGTCAATAATCGCGGATGTGTGGGTACAATATCGACAAAGTTCCTGCTCGATCAGTTTCTAATATTTTCCTTTGCACTGGGACGCCCCAAATTATTTAAACACAAAGGAAGTGACCGCAACGACTGCAGACGCGGTGAGCTACGTATTTACTCGTGAGTATGTGTGCGTGTGCACGATTCGACGGCGCTGTTAAGCGATTTTCATCTTATGCCTGGTCGAGCGGCAACTTGTTCGATATTACCTCCACGACAATTTGAACCTTATTACTATACCATGTTGGTACTTACAACGTCAAAATTGTGATGAACTAATGTACTAAATATAAATACTTGTAGTGAGGGGTTTTAAAGACTGGGAACGCACTTGTAACTTGTTGTATTGGTGTTGTGAATGGTGATGGGCAGCGTTAACCGCATATCATCGCATTAGCATCAGGTGGCCTTTCGCTCGTTTTCCGTTCTATTCCATAAAAAAATAATACGTTCGCAGTTAATTCAACAATTCTTCACACAAGTCCGTGGAGTGTAATTTATCAAGTTTTTATTAAAAACCAAATGAAAAAGGTTTTTCACGGCTTCGGCGTTAATAAAGATAATTTTATTCCGCGGGTCCGTAGCGGTCAAGTGGTCGTCCCGGGTCGTCTCGCCTTGAGCAAACATTCAGATGTATGATGGATATGAATGTTTTTGCCCCAGTTTTTGGTGTTTTCACAGTCGGAATCGATTACACCCAAGCTTGTAATTTACTTTATGTAGGTATAAATATGGGTAGGGGATATTCTGGTTCTTTTCTTTCTATTTTAGAGAATTACTAGCTGGTGCCCGCAACTTCGTTTGCATAGAAACGGACCCCTATTTTTTAAACGGAACCCTAAGATAAAAGTAGCCTAAGTTAATACTTATGACATCAGCTATCTGCCAGTAAGCATCCCGTGAAAATCTGTCCAGCCGATTTACCGATAAGCTGGAACAAACAGACAGACAGATGGATAAAAATTGATTTTTATTGTAAGTACTTTTATACTTTCATGTGCATTTAGTGAAAAGCTGTTAATTTAAAATGACAAACAGACATTTCAATTTTATTTATTTGTATAGATTCGTTTGAGACATAGGTATTTTAGTGCTTATAATATTTTACCTAGCAAGTACTTCTAGCAAGCGAAGCCGCGGGGAAAGCTTATGAGCAATATGTTTTTACTAGTATCAGATGTTCCCCACGCCTGTAAACATCATCGGGTTCCTCGATATCTTGTTTAATCTTCGTTTAATGGTTTCTCAGTTGTGTAAAACCAGTTTTAATGTGTTTCACGACCGAACTTCATTTTCTTTATCGGGTTAAGTTCATATTGTGGTTTTCTTGATGTCGTTCATAAATGTGTACTTCTGCATAATTAAATAATCGAGAAATAACTGTTGACTCTAACCCTTTTAAGAATTTATCCAAACCAAACACGAAATTTCGCAGCTTAATCGTTAAATACGAACTTTGGGAAAGTACAGACACGCATTAATATTAATTTTGTGGAATTTTTCCTCATAGATACACTTTCCTCGTAGATACACTTTTGAAAAAAGTTCGCCTTTATTCCTTATAGATCCATTTTTTAAAAGTAATGTAGCGTTTCCTAATATATAGGTACACTTTTGGGTACAGTTGTGTAAACAAAAGAAATAACAAATTCACTGCCGGTCGTGCCGGCAACGCAAATAATTATTTATGCGTTGAAATAAGGAATGCATTAAAATACCTAATATAAAAATAAGATATTTACTTAAAATATTTTAGGAGATAATATTTATTTTCTTTTTTTTTTAATAAACAGAATCATTTTTTTTGTCTTGTCTGAATCCAATTTGTTCTAATGTTACATTATTTAAAAAAACAATTGGTATTTTATTTTCTTTTTAAATTCGAGTTACAAAATTTAACTTGTCATTCCTATCGCTTTTCTGCCTTGCTGTACAGTAAACTGTCAAAAAATTAAAGTGGATCTACAAGGAATAAAGGCGAACTTTTTTCAAAAGTGTATCTACGAGGAAAGTGTACCTACGAGGAATAATTCATTTTGTGTGGGGTACCTAGGTAGGTAGGTAACGTAACAGTTACGTAGCAATAAAAAAAAATAATTAAATAACGCTATATATTATTAAGATACAGTGAAATACTGCAACTGCTTATAATTAATTATAATCAAATTTTAAATTTTATTTTAACATCGTAGTCGATTCAGACTAAACAGGAAATTCAGAATTCGCCATTGTACTGGAATAAAATTTATTCTCTGTCGAATGCGAATTATGTTAGAATTCATAGAATTACTTAGCAATTAGACTAAAGAAATAAAGTTCGCAAGTCAAAGCGTAGTATTTTTAGAACTGTTTAGGTAACTGGAACGATAAAACGGGACTGATTAGATTAATTTGCGATAAATGTGAATTCCAAAATGCGATTGTGTAATTTTGAATAGAAACCCATTAGGCACGTTGAGAGTATAATTTCATGGTCACGTCACGCGGTTTGCATCATGTCCTTATGATCCTAATTCTACCACGAATTCTACACTGTATAGAGTATACAGTGTACAAAATGGAATGAAATTTATAACAAATTATATTAATTATAATAATAACTCCCCCACCCCACACTGGTGACGGTGGTCGGTCTCATTGAAACCAGGCCAGTTACGCAGGAGTAATTTTATAGTGCCAAAGTGTTCTAATGCGGGAATCGAAACCACGACCTCCGTCGAGTCGAGAGCCAATCTCTATCCACTAGACCACGGTGGCTGTTATTATAATATAATAGGTCTTTACCTATGAAATTGCCGTTCTGCAGTACTGGCCATTTCAAATCAAAATATTTTTTGTTTGGCTAAGAATTCTAATTTCAAATTAATTTTATTTTAAAAACATGGAATTCTTTTTCCAAAAGTAGTCATTTGTTTATTGATTAATGTTACATTTTCATCGCATTTCAATCTTTTTCGTCATCATGGATACGTTAAAAATTCGAGTAATTATGGAATATGAGTACCGTCGTGACAGCAACGCGGCACAAGCGGCACGCAACATCAACGACGAAACACTACAAACCAACGCACCACCTGTTATTGGTTTGCTCGCTTACGTTCTGGAAATTCCGACCTGAAAAATGAGCCTCGCGGTCGTCCGAAGACTTTGGTCGACAATGACGAATTAAAGGCGATTGTGGAAGCTGATGATACGCAATCTACAGCTGAATTAGCAGCAGCTTTCGACGTTAGCGTCAAAACAATTTTAATCCATTTGCGTCAAATTGGCAAGGTAAAAAAGCTTGAAAAATGGGTGCCCCACGAACTCAATGATCGCCAGCGCGAAATACGCGACGAGACGTGCCTTGCACTGCTCAACAGACACAAATGAAGGAATTTTGAACCGCATTGTTTCCTGCGATGAAAAATGGATTCTGTTTGATAACCACAAGCGCTCAGCAAGTTGGTTGGATCCTAAACAATGCCCTAAACGAAAACCCCTAGAAAAGTGATGGTCACTGTTTGGTGGTCTAGCGCCGGTGTGATTCATCACAGCTTCTTACCAAACGGGGTGAGCATTACTGCAGATGCTTACGTACGTATGTGTGTGTGAAGAACTGAACACAATGATGGAGAAACTGGCACATCTCCAACCAGCATTGGTCAATCGCTCGTCTCCGCTGCTCCTTCACGACAACGTGCGACCTCATACTGCACAGCAGACGGTCTCCAAATTGCAAGAACTGGGGTTGGAAGCTCTCCATCATCCACCCTACTCACCAGACCTTGCGCCTACAGACTACTATTTTTTCCAGAATTTGGATAACTTCTTGGCGGGAAAAAAATTCAATACCCGAGAGGCAGTACAAAATGCCTTTGAAGAATTTGTTACCTCCCGTCCAGCTGATTTCTTTAAGAAGGGCATCAATAAAATACCACTGCGTTGGCAAACATGCATTGATTGCATGGGTGATTACTTCGATTAATACAAATAAAAAATACATGACAACTACAAATACAAAAACGTTTAATTTTTTTCATACAAAACGGCTATTTCATAGGTAAAGACCTAATATTTATATTAATTAATATGTCATTCCAATCTAATAAGGATAAATGATGATAAAGTTGAAAATTATTTTAGTTCCTGCTGTCACCGCGTCATACTCTTTTTTGCCAAGCAGTACACGTCATGCGGACTAATAAGATTAGTTAACAAAAATGTGAATTCCCTTTCTATTTTCCATATAATTTTTAAAATAATGATCAAAGGAATTTAAATAAAGGTCGTAAATCCTTTAGCAGGTCTATGCGGAATCAGTTTGAAGTACTGTCACAAGATCCCCCGTGAGCCACGCGTTAATAGGATCAGACCGGGCTTTATTTGGGATGTGTCCACGCGATTTCACCAAACTTATCGAGTTTGCAAATCAGCTTACGCTTCGGTAACCATATTGTTGGACAGGTCACGTTGTTTTAATTTATATAATTTCACGTTAAATGGTAATATTTGTAAGGTGGTGACAGGAAAGGGTGGTAAATCAAATACGCATATCATAAAGTTGCACCAAAATATTTTAAATAAAGGACCACCATAAAGAAATTTAAAAAAGATGACTTCCCTAAGTGGTTTAAATTTATAAAGTGTAGACGAAACAAAGAAAAAAAGTACAGCGTAAAAGAAAATCGTACAAATGTGTTTATTATAATGTGCCATTTATGCGCTTGCTTTTTATTTGAACTCCAAATGCATTTATCATGGTCAATAAAAAGAGGATTTTTCCTCGAAACCCCATTTACACATTTAAGTCCATTATACAATGACAATTGTGTACGAAAAGCAATATCGAGACCCTCACAAAATAGTCTGAAAGCCTCTCTCGCTTAGACTCTTAAATTATTAACCCTGTAGTTGCCAAACGTAGAAAGGTTCCGTCTTGTTTACGCGTTAAGGGAGACAGGGAAGGCAACTTAATATCCTATATCACTGTCGGCCTAATACAAACTAGCCGGGTCGCAACCTTTTCCACTAAATTACGTATCGGCACATGGGATAATCCGGCTAACTTGAATAACATCGGAACGACGAACTAATTCCGTAATAAGTGCACTGAATTAATAATATCCCGAAGCGATACATGTAAGAGTGTTCGTTTGACGTGTAAATAACGTACGCGCTAATGACATCCCTTCGCGTAAGTGATTAACAAACTAAGTTCATAGTTGAGCCCTTTGTCACCACTCACATATTAGCGCGGTGCGTTGTTTAAATAAACTCCCTTAGATTTGTTTTAGCCCTTTATTGAAAGTGTTATGCGGAAATAAGAGAAATGGAATTGTCTGCTAGTTTATTTATGCTAAATACTGTTGACAGTATTAGTATAATTTCGGCGAAAGGGGATATGTAATGGCAAGTTACGAGACAGAGTTAATCGAAAACTAATATTATGGATGATAATAATTATGTAGTAGACTATACAGATAACTGTAACTGAAGCAGGTAAGTTGTACCCAACGAAATCTAAAGTAGGTATTAAAAAAAAATATACCTAACGGTCTTTGGAACATTTTATAAATAATAATAGTGAAACATTTTTGGGTAATCAATAGGTTTTACGTTCAAAAGACTAAAGAGATAGTTGCTTGAATTATAAACTTAATAAATAATGCTTAAGCGAGTCCCTGGAGTATTTTGAAAGTTAAGCAACAACGCATACTAGTTTCAGTATTAACTTAACTCTGAATGAGTATCAAACTTTTTGGTGGCTTCTTTGTTGCCAATATTAAATTGAAGAAGCTTTCGTTCGTAGCACGCTCGTACTACGATTTTTGGCCATACCCAAAATAATGTTAATGTTGCTCGCGACTTCGTGCGCACAAAAGAAAATTCCTTGGAACCGTACACTTTGCCGCAATATAAAGTAGCCTTTCCCGTGGTCTTCTGTATATCTGTGCCAAGTAGGAGTCTATTCAATGCAAACAAACAAAATATCTTTCCTCTTTATTATTAGTATAGATAGAAAATGTTTTCCCATATACACGTATACGTATTAAAATAAATATTACAAAGGCCAATTTAATTTAATTCATTGCATTGCTAAATACTTTAATTATTAAATCAATACAATTAATCAGTCTCTTTAAAAGTAAAAAATCTCAGCTTTTAATGCATTGATTGTTTCGATTTAATATATATCCGTATAATATAGGCGTAACACAAACTTTAAATGTGACCTAATTGAAGTACTACTACTATTATAAATTTGAAAGTTTTTGAGGATGGATGTATGGATGGATGTTTGTTATTTCTTTAAGCAAAAACCGCACATATTTTGATGAAATTTGGTATGGTAGTAGTGTAGTCTCTGGATTAAAACACACGCTAATTTTTATCCCAAAAATATAGTGTTCCCGCTAAAGTAACCGTACTTTAATTACGCGAGCGGGGCCTCGTGCAGAAGCTAATATAAACAATAAAGTCCGACAATCTGACAACGAAAACCTTACATATGCATATTGGATAATTACACCGAAGTCTCTAGCGATTTGGTAAATCGTGTTTCGTTTCGCTAATATAACAAATGTTGAACAATAAAGGAATTACTGTCACGGTCTGCCATATAAAATTTTCAGTGATTTCCCCTACACAGTGACGGCGGCGGATTCAACTCTCTGGGCGGCCGTTACGCGCGAGTGCCACTTACGCGTTACAACTTATTGAATTATTTATCAAACTATCTACCTTATTGGATTGAAATACAGTCGTTCCAGCTTTTATTTCCAAAATAATGTTATTAGAGATTCTGCAGATGTCATTTTAGGTAGAAATATTGTATCGCACAGTGACATATTCAATCTTACATTCGATATATTATTTCATAATTTCTATATTGTAACTATGTCGCGGATAATAGGGGACTTGAGTTTGTATTATAGAATAAAATCAATAATTTGATAACTATATTTTAATACAATCCAATTTCAATTCTCAGCCGCCTTTATTAAAAAAAACAATTAGCTGTTTTTTTTTTATTTTATTTAAATCGTTTCAAGTTTCAAATGAATCATTTTGTTTATTTTACTCTCATTATTTCATCTGATATTGAAATTTGTTTTTCATTATCCGTTTTCGAACCAAGCGTAATTAATATGTTGAATGTTTACATGTGTAGTATTATTACTGTCAGTTTAAGCTCAATGTATTTGCTCACAAAATTATCAAATTATTTGCTTAAACTATTTTTATACAAATCTCTTTATCGCTAATTGATATTAAAAATAAATACAAAGCAAATATTCAAATGTACATTGCAGATACTCGATTGCAGTTCAAAGCATCGATTTTATTAATTCTTTAAGATCTCTAAACCTTGCATATGAATCAAAATATCTCTTTGAACAAAATATAAGTCCATAACCGATGCAAGCTTACGACAAATATATTCACATTTAAAATATTCTAGATGAATTTTAATATGTGTGTTGAAGTAGCTTCGCTAATGTATTTCCTTGTGCGGCAGTAAAATGTCTTGTGTGACGTATGCTGGGCCCTGTTACCGTACCTCACCCGACCGCAGTGTGGGCACCGCCGGCAGTGGAACACTTCATTATGCTGTTAATATACATTTATAACTGTTTTATTGGGTACAAGATTTTCATTGGTTTGTTTAAAAACTAGACTAACCACTCGGGATAGTAGTAAGTGGAAGTTTTGGTTGAACATGTGAATATTTAATGATAATTACTGTACCAAATTGGCTATTTCACATTCGGTCTTTTAGTACATTGAGAATTAATGAGGTATTACACCTTGATAAGAGAAAAAGAAGATTTATTAGGTATGCACCTAATAAATCTTTCTTTTTCTCTTAGCAAGTTGTAATTTAAATTTGTTAATTAAAATTGTTTTAATTTTTTTTAGATTGGATTAAAAGCCTACAAAAAGATTTAATATGGTAAGTATTGAACATGAACAAATAAATTTACGATGTTTTCACCGGACTTACAAAAATGCTTAAAAAAATCCACAGTTTGTTTAAAAATATTGATGTTTGCTACACTATTTTATTTGTAAACTTTCTTTTTTTATTTAGAGCACTAGGTATTCTTTTATGTAATAAATAAAATAACAGTCAAGTTAGGAATATAGAACTATAGCTCTATATTTTGTTCTGTAGCTGTTTGTAAATCTTTATGACTTTGACGAGAAAGGCTTTGTCGGTTACATTTTATTGTTATTTCCCTTAAACACATAAAAAATAATAATCAATATTAAGGATGTCACTTATGTTTCTTTCACAAGTGTGAACAAAGCTACTTCTAATACTAAGCTACGAGTCCCATCAAATCTTAGAATATATGCGTATTTATTAAAAGTTTAACCTAAACATTAGGTTAAAGTCACTAGTTATATTTTATTTTTTACACACGCAAAGTCAAACTCATAACTCAAAATGCTTATTTCCATGTAGGTTACCAAGTAACTCTTATAGAATTGTCTATAAGAGTTACTTGGTACTACGGTAGGTCGGAAACTAGCCCGGCGAGAAGAACCGGCGTAAGAAACTCGCAAATGAGGATACTTAATTAAACTGCGAATAAGTGCAATAAAGTCCTTTTCTGTTCATTTGAGAACGATGTGAAATAGTTATTGGCGTCTAGTCGTCACTTTGGCCGTTAAACTGGGAATGACAAATAAACGCCCTTATCGATTTCACATAAACGATAAACGTGATCGCCTCGGATTATATAAAAGTCTAATTTAAGAGCAACGGGAATCAATCTGGTATCACAATATAGAAATTGATTTATAGGTCGACGAAGGTATTGAATAATTTTGTTACTATCAAAAAATTACCTACTTCAGTTCCGTAGTTATAATTAAAGAAACCTGTGAAGGTGTTTACTGGAAGTTTTATCTACAGGTAAGAGAAAAATGATTCGAAACAATATAATTGCTGCATGTATCCCCGAGTGTGGTATACAATATTAAAAGTACATAGGAAAATAATAATATACCCTCATTCCTATTTTGTATAAAATTGAATTTTTAACAAGCTACAAAACTAATTTGTAAGTCGATTATGTCGACAATTGTGTCTTTTTCGCGTAACAAATGACTTTGTCGTGCTAATTCGCTAACAACGTCTGAAGAACTTCATTGATTAGAGCTTTGTAATATTATGATATTGGAGTGGGCCACTTTCTGAATATTCGTAAACTGAAATTCAATTACAAGTTTTGGGCGTGAGAGACCATCAGATTAAGGGTAGACCCCCAGATCGAAATTAATTGGCTCATCCAGATATTGTAGTCGAGAACCCTCATCTCCACGGATTTATGTTGCACAAAGAGACATAGCAATCTCTTAGTTGAAAATTTGTTTACAAACTTCAAAGTTAGAGAGAATTCGGTTTTATTTTGCAGCGAAAATAAACATCTCGGCGAGATAAATATTAGCTTTACTAAAGGGCCTTAAATAAATAACAAATAACTCTAAAGACGATTACTGTTTTTCGTGTATTTTTAGCATAGATTTTTTCATTATTAAGATATAAAAAGAAACAATGAAATGATTTTTATTTAAGAAAATTGCATTAAAAATACTTACGCAGCACTTGATCGCATTCACCAAAATTAGATATATGAAACACAACCTAAACACATACACACACCAGCTATTGAATTTCAATAGTCGTTTGATTTGATCAACGTGTTAGTTAACAAAACTAATGTCAAACGAATGGTCAAACAACATGTCAAGCGCTGTTTTCGGTTTCTGGAAATCTATTTAAGGCTTGTATCTGCTTGTATATGTCGTGTCAATTTGATCAATGATTAGTAAATTTTTCACTAATCTGCGTTTCAGAAACGGAAATTGATTTAACAAGCCTGTTAACTCAACAACGTGTTAGTTCATCAACTATTTGATTAGCCTTTCAGAAACCGGGTGAGAATATATTAGATAGATCTGCTGCTTACGCCTATTTAAAAAAATAGTGGTAGGTGGGTAATGAAGTACTACCGAGCCGAAAAGCGTAAGCCAGAAATGAACTAGGCCCATAAGGGCAGGCAGAGGCTACAGAGCAAATCTGTAGCAAACTTCGAGCGCCCGTGGGAACCCTTACGTGGGTGGCGAACCTCGTCGTCATTTATAATGGAGTTAAATACATATTTAAGTTTTATTCCAAAAACTGGACTGACTGCACTTACCAAAATGTAGTCGCCTAATTACAATGTATTATAATATTTATACAGAATAAGCCAACAAGAGTGAGGTCGTCACATCCCTAAGCCTAAATTATATAAAGCCTCGCACACACTGATATAGGGCACAAAAAAAACGTAAATAAGTGCTAAATCAACCGTAACCAATCATAACCGACGGACAGCAGACATCATTAATTTTTGCGTTTATTATTTACCGAATAATTAGTAACGTTATGACAGTTTTCGGCGCGGCGCACGCACTGGAAACTGCCCGGTTGCCGGGGGAGCATAAATGTATGTATAGATATGGCATGCTTTTCACTTACCGGCCTGCCAACGGCATGGCGATGACTCCAACTTAAGCGGGGACTATATTGTTCTGAATACGTAAGGCCGGGGAAAATTTCACTAAAATTGTACCTCTGGGAATAATAATTAGGGAATAATAAGGAAAATTAAAAGAATAATAAAGTTGAAAATCGAAGTGTCGAGTGACATATACGACATTGACATTTGACTCCACGCTCGAGTCATCGTTTTTCAGCTCTATTATTTGCATTATCGCAGAGTTCTATTTTCAGCGCTCTGAATTTTCTCCGGTCTTCCGGATTCAGGATCATATAGTCCCAGCCTTGAAATATGTCCCCGGCCGCCCCAGCTTCGGGCCGGTGCCGGGCCGGTAAGTGGAAAAACAGCCTATATTCTGTGATGTCACGATATCGACTAATAATATAATGAGAAAATTCGAGTAATTACAAAAAGTGTTCGTTAATTTCCCATCCAATCAGATTTTGTGCTCTTAATATGAAGTGCGTAATTAAAGTCTGTGCTTTAATTTGCTTCGTAATGGACCTTTGATTTCTTTTATTTGATATTTTTAACGAAATTGGGTTGTTTATTGATCTTTATTCATCACATTTTGTCCCCGATGCTATATTTTTGTAAATATCCGTCATATACAGTCAACCTTTCTTCTCTACATTTTAAATTTGAGCAGGTATACCTGTAGTATCTACTACAGGTATACCTGCTCAAATTTAAAATGTAAGTAATTTATTTATCTACATAAATTACTTGGAAGACTAGGAATCAGACACTCACATTAGTAATTAATTTTTTTAAACAAATTTAATTACAAATACATAAAATTGAAGTGTCTGTTTGTGTCTAATTTTAAATTAACAGATTTTCACATAATGCATAATATGACTAATCTTTGAAACGGCGATACCAACTTTCACGGGCCATTCACTAGGAGATAGCTGATGTTATAAGGATCGGAACCCAAAGATAAATAGCCTATGTTATACCATATATTAACGACAACCTCTGTGGCTCAGTGGTTAGTGCATTGGGGCTCATGCCGGAGATCGCGGGTGCGTACTCCGCCAGGGGACAAAAAGTTATCAGTGTTTCTGGGTCATAGTTGTGTATTAAATATGTGTATTATATAATTAAAATCTTTAATTATATGTATAGTATAAAAGTAATATATTTCCGTTGTCTGGTACCCGTAACACAAGTTCTTCGAGAACTTACCACGGGACCCGATTAAGTGGTGTAAAATTGTCCATAGATATTATATATTATTATTCATCTTAGGGTTCCGTTAGTTATATGCAAACGAAGTGGCGGAAAGCTAGTTAGAAATAATACCATACAGCTTAATATTATACATAATGCTTATCTTTTTAAGTTTATGAGTTACACTTTACGAATGGCTTGTACATGTTGACGTTGTCGTAAACCTCAGTTCACACCGAAATGAGACGATACGCGACGCGGCGCTTCATTTGTAAGATAGCGATTCAAAATAGAACTTTATACACTACACAAGAAGATACACGTTTAAATGCAAGAGTTCGAGTGTCAAACTAGACCGCTCTGCATAGCGCGGCGCATTGAAAAGTGTATCTTCTTGTGTACATAATAAAGTTCTATTTTGAATCACTATTTTAAAAATGCGGCTCCACATCACGTTTCGTCTAGTTTTGGTATGAGCTGATCCTATCTCGCGGTGCTGACCATAGTACGGGGCCATTTTTTACGTTATAACTGAACTCTAATAAATGAACGCCGTCTTATTAATGAACGCCGGACGCACGCACGAAGTTAAGTTAAGTAAGTTGCCACGTTCGGGTTTTCAGTACAAATTGATATGGGTAATGCATACTGCGTCCGACGATCGCCCTAATATAACAAAAGTAAGCATGCAACTTATTCAATAAGCCATATTAATATTGCGTCGACGTCGAAGGTATGTCAAAGTTGGGCAAACTGTGACGTAGAGAGTTTGTTCCAGTAAACTCCGACTGTCCTCCGACCGCTGCAGTAATAGTCTCTGGAGTAATCTGGCCACGCTAACTTGGTCTGCATAATGTCATTAAATATGCATAATCTATTCAATACATGCACGTCTTGTTCTGCTTCAATAAAATAAGAAAATTCAATAAAGGAGCAAGATTAATAAGATACGACATACGATTGTTTAATGGTATAGTACCTGGGTAACTAAGCTTTGCTCGGAGTTCTAATATATTTAAAATATAAAAAGAATCATAAAAATATTTAACTGACCGCAAAAAATATACAAATTACATACACATACCAAACTATATCCCCTAAAACTCTCTGCATATAAATTTTATGGTAATACTTACAGCCGTTTCCAAGATTCCGATTATATATACACGATTAACTTGTTTAGAGTATAAAATTGTTATATACCGACAGACATGCATGCTCTTATTAGTTAATGTAATTTGGAGCAAATTGGTCAATGGATAATGATTGACCCTGTTGCCCCATCTAACCATAATTAGTAATAGACTATTCAATTGACACACACTTTAAAAAAGTTTCTGATTTGCCTAATGAACGAGATTATAATTATCGGTTGTTTTTTGCTTTTTTATAATCATCAGCGTTCGTTTAAAGGGATTATGTCGTAACTTTGTATTTTAACTCTTACGTTGGCGGATTAAAAGCGTGACATTTTTAGGGTTTTTAATACTCAATTGTTGTTTCGCTTTGTCCGTCTGTCTATCTGTCCGCGCTTCTAGCTGCTGTAATTATGAATATAAATGGATGAAATTTGGTATAGTTAAAGACTGTGTATAGGTCGCGGTTTTGGCATCATAAAACAATAATAATTTTACATTTTTAGGAGTGGTCCATGTCCATACATGTGAAGTGGGGATGAAAAATATTTTTTCATTCCACTTCACCTTGTAGAGTATCGTTGAATAGGTCTTTTAGAATAAAGCCAAGGTTTCATAAATAACTTTTTTAGAAAGTCAACCATTTTCGAGTAATCGGCTATTGATAAGTTGCCCCCCTGGCATTTCTAAGCTATGAGACTTAGAAACTTGCAATCTTCCAGGCTGATAGATCATGCTAAATACTCTTTAGGAAAATTATTTTGGACGAAATCGGACAGTTACTTTTAAAGTAATTTGAAAAAATCCTATTACGCGTTTATAGGTACGGAACCCTCCATAGACATGTCCTGACATGCTCTTGATTAGGTTATTATTGAGTGTAAATTGAGTAACAATATATAATAAGTTAAGTGCCGATCTTAGACTTTAAACGAGACAATCTTGTATATATCGGTTTCGCGACATCGGCTGCAAGTGTTACCATGAAATTTAGATCCTATGTAAGGAGTTTCGGAGGAGAAAAATCGATCTAGCTAGGTCTTATCTTTGGGAAACTGCGCATTTTTAAGCTATAAATGTTTTTTCCTTCGTCGTGCAACAATATATAAATAATTTTGACTCAATTATGTCAGTCCGATTGGCAGAGAAAAACCGATCTAGGTCTTATTCCTGTAAATTTTTGCGTTGTTGGCAAATTGATGTCTCGGGTTTAAATCCCAGTCAGATGATTGTTTTTGTGATGATCTTCATTTTTTTATATACTAATAATAAGCCAGAAAATAAAAAAGTACCTAGATGGAAAACCTTAATAGGTATGTGTAAAACTATTAAATTAAAACGGTTAGAATTTTCGTCAAATATATCCGTAACTAAAATCGCAATTAAAAATCAGTGAGAACTAGAACAAGGGAATAAATTATCAAAAAAATTTTATCAGTCATTTTCCGGAAGATCCACTCGAAGTAACTCCTGCAGCAATTATCGCGAGTTGAAATTTTTTTAAGACGGATTCACGAGTCGCCTAGCACATCTGTTACCGGTTTGCTTCGCTCCTTTGACTTGTAATAATAGATTTAACGAGCTGGTTATGAACAAACGGCGTCTTCATTTCCAGCAGCTCATTTATTTGCCCTTTACCCTATTTCACTGCCACTCCATTTCACTGAATAAAATAATGGACTCATTTAAAAGGTCCACGGTATCTAGATTATAAAGTTACTGTCAAACTTTGGGACTTCTGTTTGTGCGTATATAAATGATTAAATTCACTTATTATGTTAATATCAATCATCAGTAGAATTGAAATCGTTATTAATTAAGTTTTATACATTGTAATCTTATATTAAAAACGTTAGTTTGTTTTAACTGCTTTTTTAATTTGCTCACATTTTCTTCTCTTCTATTCATTAATTTCAATATTTATGAACCCCGCTGAAACCGTTTTGAGGCCGATATCGGTAGGACATAAACGATGTTTTATGGCGCTATTTGGTGTTATCATTCATTCAAACTCTGCTTTTATATAACAGATTCAGGTTATTTTATCGATACAGTGAAATCAAATCAAAACATCAGTTTCTCTAAAATTCTGATTAAGTTTCCCAAGGCAAACATAATGGCCCCGGAGGCAAATAAAAGAAATGGAAAGTGAGTTTAGAGATCCTAAGGGAAACTAAACTTCATTTCTATTAGACAAGGATAACTAACAAAAAACTCTAACATATCTACGTAATAGAAATCATCGCCTTCTGGGGCATGTTACTTGTTGGAAATGTGAAGAATCAAATTTTTTTACAAGATAAGTTTTTTAAAGATAATCTGTATCAGTAACAAATAGCATATTATGTACACTTCACGTCCAATAGATATAAGTTAAAATTCGTAAATAATCTTTGTGGTTGTGTATATTAGTTCGATGTCCTGCGAATAGATGGCGTTGATCCATATTATATCGAGCTATCATGAATTATACCTAATCTGGTAAACCATAATCGTTACATCTATTTCAAATCTTAATCTTAATCTAAACAAGTATTAACATCAAAATATGCGGCCTGATGGTCGCGCATGAAATAAATAATCATTTTAGCGATCACTAACGTAAGTGGCGACTGATTTTACAGTGTGACTCGCAAAATTCATTCACCGGATAGCCCTCATCCAGCTTAATGGCGAAGGCTGCGTAATCCAATTAATTAACACCAGATGAAACTACACGCTAGTTGCAATTGCCTCACAAAACGGAAAATTTTATGGGTAGCCACTATTTTTAAAATTACAATTACAACAATTCTATTCATTTTATCATAAGGAAAAATTACTAAATAGCATTATTCATGGTTAACTATGACATTCCTGTGAATCCTAACAAATAAATAATTACAAAATATATTAAATTTCATACCGTTTGAAACTTGTTTTTACTATGGTCTGAGTAAACAAACACAATTTGTTTACAAAGTTTCTTACTTAAGTTAATTTTCACAGATTAATATAACGCATTTGCACGGGCGCTCGGTGCGGTGCTGGGAACAGTGAGTAATTTGGGAAACTAGACGTTCCCAGCTTATCAGACAATCTCACTTCGCTCGACAAAATCGGAATGTTGCCATCTTTAAGCAATTTATTTTCCCGTGAGAAAAAAGTCTTTTCTTTGGTCTAAACTTTCGTGCTCTAAATTCTAGATAATCTATGTACTTTTTTTAACTTCTGTGTTAGGTATAATTTCGATAAAATCAAGTAATGGGCACTCTTTTTGAATTCATAACCCGAAAGCCATGAGCTCAAAAAACGTTACATACGTTGTACACACTTCCTGTAAAACGTACATTCAATTTTTATTGCATTGTATTTGTACCAAAACAACATTGTAATTTGTACAACACGAATTTAAAAGGATGTAATTAGTACAGATAGGCGACATTAATAACGTACAATCTAAGTACGGGTAAGCCGGCCGGACCGCACCCGTTTGTTGTCCGTCGATGTCGAATAAATCATGGACCCTCGTCTGATACACAATGGACACAGTCAAAACGTCAGCCGCCCTGGATTTGTTCATCTTGCCGTAACCAGGGGGGATCAATGCAAATATATTTACGATGTTTATGGCAAGATCTACGGCTACAATATTTGCATAGTTTATAAAAATTATTACAAACAGTATATAATAGCGGAAGATCCGTCTCGGATTGATAAAACAATACAAAAAACCATAAAACAACATTACAATTTTATTAGTCTGATGGTCTGACATAGAGGTAGTCAAATAAGTTTTCTTAAATACCGAGGCAGGAACAATTGACAGCAACGTATTCGTAATATTATGGAATGAGAATTGTATGAAAATCATGACAGCGTTTATACAAATATTCGATTACGTTACGAATCGTTTGACGTCAATTATTCCTGCTAAGCCTCCAGATTCAACCTATTAGAAACAAACTGCTCCACCACAAAACCTCTTTTGCAGTCATACGAAGTACATCAAGTTTTTAATATTCAGGTATTGTTATTAGTTGAAGAACTATTTGATGGATGACTCTCTTGGACGGGGAAATTTCTTATAGTTTTATTTCCTCGGCCAGCGAGATGGACAAACTTCCTCCACGCTTTAAGTTTTCAACACTTAATCGATCACCCCTGGCCAACGATCTGTGAAACCTAATCAACTCGGTTACTCGTAACGAAAGAATTTAATTAAAAATACTCTGATGGTCTTGTTGTCCATGTTTTAACCTAAAAGTAGGCTTAAAAGTCAATGGCTGGGACTATATGATCCGGAATCCGGAAGGCCGTAGAAAAATTCAGAGCATTGAAAATAGAACTCATTTATAATACAGTGGAGTTGAAAATAAAAGACAAGTTTCGAGTCAAATGTTAATGTTATATAAGACAACTCGACACTCGACACTCGAAACTTCGATTTTCAACTCTATTATATTAGGGCAGAGTTCTATTTTCAGTGCTCTGAATTTACCCGGGCCCGCCGGATTCCGGATTATGTAGTCCAGGCCTTATGTGGTAAAAAATAAAAAAGTGTGTGTCAGCTCCGACGCACGACTGGAGTTTACTCTAAAAAGTAAAACACGTCCCTCAGAAGGAACAAAAACTTTAGTGATCGATTTGAGTTCAAAAATTCGCGCCATGTGAAAAATGGTGATGCATTGAAATGTACATAGATGGCGCTTTACACATTTCGATAGAATAATTATTTATAATATTTAGCTCTGAGTACTAGGAGATTCCTCTTGAGCAAGACTTGTTGACATTTTAAATGCTTAGTATTTAAATTGTATAATATTATTTTTATTTTATTGGGCAATGTTAAAAAGTGCGTACTTCGAACAATAAACGAATATTATGATAACTAAAGTGATTGATGATAGGAAATTTTATTTTAGTACAGCAAAATATATATAAAAAAGTATTTAAAATTAGAAACAATGTACTCCGTATAAGCGCCATCTATATTTTTTCTGTAAAATTATTAAGACCAAACCAATGGTTAATGTTTATTTCTTCTATTAGAATAGAACTTCTATTTCCCTTAGTGAAAATTGGGTACTAAATGGGTACTAGATATTAAGGCTTTAAGTAAGTGCCAACTACTAGGAGAAATAGGCAAAAAACTAGACAAAGTTTTTAAAAACTTTAGCAATCGATTTGAGTTCAAAAATTCGCGCCATGTGAAAAAGTGACAGGTGCACAGAATAGGTTACGCACGAAAACGTAACAAGGTCATTCGTTCAACAGCTTTTACATCGCATATTTTTTTCATACCGGGCGCCTTATATGAAAATCGATTCTTAAGGAGTAAACTCCACAAGTAAAAAATGTACTGTCTGTATAAACGCCATCTATTATACTTCATGAGCTAATTTCTGACGTGTCGATAAATTATACTTGTAGGACGCTTTGTGTAATATAACTACTCGTTTAATCAATGTATGTGTAGTTCTTAAAATATTAGTTTTTATTGTGTTCGTCTATTTGTTTGCATTGCATACATAAACAATGTAGATATTCGGAAACCACTATCTAATCTAAATACTGTTTGAAATTTTCTACTTTGAAGAGAATTTTATGCTAAACTATACTCATATTTCCAGTAGCATACTTCACGGTTCATTAGGTATCAACGCGGGAAGGAGGCCCGGGGCCAATGCACCCGGCTTCTTTTGCCATGAAAATATCGCTTACGTCATTATGTGAGGTTTGAGGGTGCATATAAAATACTAATGTATACAAAGTGCTAGTAATTTTGTATTTTCAAATTTTGAAAGCTTCGAGTAAGATCTTCATACTTCCATAGTTACAAGTTCTTTACGATTTTATCGATTTGTAAAGTTGTAAAGGATATTACGTCTTCAATAAATTTTAAGTGACCTACACTTATTATATTTTTAATACATTTTTAGATTTGATTCACATAATAATACTAATGACCAAAATTTATTGTTACGAGGGCGGGTCAATAAGTCCGTGACTTTTGGAATAAAACACAGATTTTTTGATAAATAAATCATTTTATTTTTCAACGTAGTCCCCCTTGAGCTCTATACACTTTGTCCAACGCTTCTCCAATTTTTTTATACCTTCCAAAAAATATGATTTGTCGAGGTCCTCAAAATAGGCCTTTGTTTGCGAGATGACTTCATCATTGGAGTCAAATCTTTTTCCACCAAGCCATTTTTTCAGGTTTGGGAACAAGAAGTAGTCACTCGGAGCCAAATCTGGAGAATAGGGTGGATGTGGGAGCAATTCATAGCCCAATTCATGGATTTTTGCCATGGCAGCTGCACATGTGTGCACCCTTGCATTGTCTTGGTGAAAAAGAACTTTTTTCTTGGCCAAATGAGGTCGGTTTTTTTTCAAATCCTCATTGAAGCGGTCCAATAAGTTGGCATAATATTCCCCATTAATTGTTCTTCCCTTTTGAAGATAGTCAATGTGGATTATCCCACGTGCATCCCAAAAAACAGTCGCCATAACTTTATTGCCTGACAAACCCACCTTGGCCTTCTTTGGCGCCGATTCACCCTTAGAAACCCACTGTTTTGACTGTTGTTTGGTCTCTGGTGTGTTGTGATGGATCCATGTTTCGTCCACGGTTACAAAACGGCGCAAAAACTCCTCCATATTGTGATTAAACAACGCCAAACCTTCCTGTGAAGTTGTTACACGATTGCGTTTGTGGTCGACTTGCGGAAAGTTTTCTCATGCCCAAGTGATCATTCAAAATTGAAACCACTGAGCCATGCGAGATGCTTATGGCTTCCACAATCTCTTGCACTTTCAATCTTCGGTCGGCCAACACCATATCGTGAATTTTGTCGATTGTTTCGGGTGTAGAGACCTCAACTGGGCGTCCGGGACGTTCGGCATCTTCAGTGCTTGTACGGCCACAACTAAATTCAGTAAACCACTTTTTTACCATTGAAATCGATGGTGCAGAGTCCCCATAGTATTTATCAAGCTTAGCCTTGGTCTCGGTAATGGTTTTTTTTCGCAAAAAATAATGCTTAATAAGCACACGAAATTCACTTTTTTCCATTGTTTCCTTAAGTTACTGGATAGTCTGATAAAGATAGCTGTAAAACACAAACTAACTGACACAGCAAGTTCAAATTTTGATACGAGTCAACTGACAGATGCCTGTTGACAGGAGTAGTATTGCCTTTTCAGTAAGGAGGTTAGAAATTCAAAAAGTCACGGACTTATTGACCCGCCTTAGTACCGATAAAATAACGAAACGCAATGTATCGAAGTGCAGCTGCTTCAGATATTCTAAACACTTTTTCTTGCTCCGATGTTATTACATCTTTTCTTTGCTCAAGCTATGAATATATTTGCAGAACTTCAATTTTATACAGAAATATTGTAAATGAACAAATACTTTTATCTTAAAAAACTAAATTTTATTTTGTAAAGCTAAAGTATTGGTTAGGAACGCTTTACGACATCGGATTGGTCGGTAGATGAAAGGAATAACGACTTTGATGTTTTTAGCCACTTTTAAAACTATAACTTTTATGTAGTTTCGAGCAGAGATAGCAATATAATTTTTTACACCAGAAGGTATACGCGTTACATACGCAAATGATGATCATGATCTTACGTTGAAAATCTGTCGGCCGGCCCCTCATACACTACATTTGTGTTCTACAACGGTGACGTTTGCTCAAAGTGGCATAGAAGTGTACTGGTACACGCACACAAGTTTTTACATATAATTTCTCCAGAATTGGAATAAAGTCATTTTGAGGAATTCGATAAGATGCAGAACCATTTTATTATATTTTTACGACTATGGATTATTTTTCAGCCTAATAACTTTGATTCGTGAACTATCTAAAATATTCTATCGTTATACATCTTTCTGCACCCGCCTTCGGTACAAAGATTTTAAAACTGGGGATGGGCTATGACGAACATGCGGACTAATTATACTGCGGAAAGCAATCGTAAAATGTCAAGATAATAATGTCAGACCTCGACCGCCTCAAAAAACCAAAAGTAGTGTGGACAATTTTTGCCTCGACATGCCTTTATTCCTACTACTATTTTAATGTGAAAGTTTGTGAGGATGTATTGGATGAATGGATGTTTGTTACTGTTTTTGATGTTTGTTACTGTGTTGTTCACGCAAAAACTACCTACTGAACTGATTTGGATGAAATTTGGTATATAATATAATAAATCTATATATTACTAGCTTTTGCCCGCGGCTAAGCCCGCGTAAATACAATTTCCCACGGGAACACAGTACTTTTTCGGGATAAAAAGTAGCCATACTGTGGTATGGCTTTTCATCGAAATCCGTTTAGTAGTTTTTGCGTGAAATAGTAACAAACATCCATCCATCCATCCTCACAAACTATAGTACTAGGATATATATAGGTATATATATTTAGTATAGGTATATGATCCAGTGGGATTGAGGTTTAATGTAAAGGAAAACACAGAGATTGTAGACATATAATGGGAGGCATTTTGCAGTCTCTAATGTATCAGTAAGCCACATTAAATCCCGGCGTTACATGGCTCCCCGGATTTATTTTATTACGTTTAATTATTTCTCGTCCAAAGTGGTCTCGAAATGTCCGAGCATAACAATTAGTTAAATGAACTTAAAATGTTTATTTAATTGCTTCTATATTTCTTAGCTCGTGTTAGCCGTTTCTTGTTGTATGTTAATGGTGGGTTGTGTAAAAATTCAATGTAGGACATTGCGTAAGTTGAACTTTGTAGAAGCCTTAATAAAATATTATTGTGAACTACAACGAAACGTGACTGACGTTTTTTGAATAAACCCTTTTGCCGATGTACGTCACCGCTAGATGTCTTAGCCTTAAAAATTCCACGCATAATAACAATCTAACATTATTTTTGGTTCATAAATATGACTATTCACCGAAAACACGGACAAGAAAATAATATAACACATTGTTGAATGCCGTGAGCGGTACCACGTCGTACGCCGTAGTCTTTTCAGCGCTAGCGACTAATGAAAATTTCAATTTTCTCGGTCCATTCACGTACGAATAAATCAGTACACGAACAAACATAATACCGAGACGAGATTCCTAAATTTATTATGTGTTGACTTGAATTTGTGCACGTTCAATTTATATTTATAAAGTGGACAAATTACCTAGGAAACAATTATTGTGCACATGTAAGCATGTAACATAATTTATGATTTAAATTGCCTAAAGCGCTTTGCTTTCACAAAATACAAGTTCTCTTTTTACCCGACTACGGCGAAGCCAAAAGGAAGGGTAATGATTTTGGCAGTCTATGTATTATGTGTATGTAGGTTTGTATGTTTGATCCACCGTCGCGCTTAAACTACTGGTCCAATTTTAATAAATGAGGTGTCAATGTATTCGTAATAATATCCCGGGTAACATAGGCTATATAATTTATGTAGTCGGATTATAGTTTTGTATAAAAATTGTAGTTATTACTGAAACATGTAGCTATTGTTTATTTATTAAAAAAACATAACTTAAATTTATTTTATTTGAAATACTGGCCACAGCAATGAGAGACATGTGCAGTGTGCACCGTTACGGTTCGTGCCGTCGTTGACTAGGTTCAGGAAAGTTAGCGAGCACTGACACGCGAGTATGTGGTAATTAACGGTATGACTGCAAGTAAATGTCGGTTTGATTCTCCGATTCAATCAAGGCATTACAAGGAGCTATTAAATTGATTGCCGTCAAATGAATTTTTTCAAACTACCTAGACGAAATCAATGCACACCTTATATTATTCATGTTTATATTTGTATTTACACTTTATATTATTGAGTTAATGGGCTTCAATATAAGTACATATTATATTAAACAACTATAGCATCCGTGAGTAGTAGATTGGTTTAGCCGCACGCGAGAAAGTTCCATCCGCTCACACGGTGAGGAACAACGTCGTAATCCGGGAATAAGATTGTTTATGATGAAAAAGGCTCCATGACTTATTTATTTATTGCAAAAATAAAATACTAGTTAGTTCGCAGAAAAAACAGTAATTAAAAAATCAATATCTTCAAAAGTACAGCGATATGTTTACTGAATTTCGCAAGTCTCGTGAAAACGCCCTATACAAGAGCTGTCACGCGTTCTTACAGTTGCATAATATATTGGGTCGCAGGAACATAATTTCTAATGTCTCCAAATTTTGTGCGTTTATGTTTATACTTACAGTTCTTGAAGAAAACACGAATAATACTTACAACATTATACATTTAGCTCTACCATTCTCAACATCACAGCTGCCTATGTGACATCAGACTTCATATCATCAGCATGTGTCATAAATACGTTAAACATATATAATGTTTTTGTATATGGTGTAAGTAAAGTAATGATGTAGGTTTCACTGATATAGCATTTTTAGACGTATATTATTGTTTGTAATGACAAAATTACACATAAAAAGTGATATTTTTTTTACATTTATGAAATAACTAGTAATACCTTAATATTTTTGAATATATAGAGATTGAACTGAATATTTTACATGTCATCTACCCTATTACAAACATCAAAGGTCCGTGATTGCCAGCAAGCAATATAGACTATTGCTTGCTGGCAATCACGGACCTGTGTCGTGTGCGTGGTAGATTTCGGCGAATACTCCTTCTTACACTGAAGAGAGACGTGTGCCTAATAGACAAAAGTTAATTTTGAACTTAATAATAATATTTATGGACTCTTCCACGCCACGTCAATCTGGTCCCGCAGTAAGTTCTTAAAGAACTTGTATTACGGGTACTAGATAACGGAAATATATTTAATAATTTTATACTATACATATTTTTATTATATTATACTCATATTATTGACACTACGTTTGTTACGTTACCGAGTGGCGTTTCGCCAACTGCGGTGAACTGTAATGTTTTATAAAATGCTTTACAATATTTAGCTAAGGTCAGCATGCCAGTTCCGAATAATATAACATCTGAATTTACATCGGACTTTTCACAAGTAATATGGCATTTCCCTGGATCTGCCTGAACAAAAATCCATCGATTAAAACTAAGTTTGTGGAATACATCTAAAGAACCGTGAATTATTTTAGCTACACAGGAATCAGGGAGTTTGGTAACCACTCCACTTAATAAAGTTGTTTCGCACGTAGGGTTGGCAACGACTGAAAATAAGTCGGCGAGCACACACACATAACACTTTTCACTGATTACTTTACAATAATTGTCGATGTCCCTTAATAGCGAGTAGAACATGCGATCACCTGTTACTGCTACATATAAGCTACTCGTAGGTGTCTGGTTTCAATATATCATATGGAAGGTATTATATTATAAAGATTATAGGTTTGAGGTAGGACTAAAGGGATGTTGAGGAAGAATATTATTTTATTTTGATGAAAATAACAAATTATTTTGGAAATATCTGTTAGTTCCTGTATATTTTGTAGCGTTAATGGTACAGGCAAATCATAATGGCTAGGAAGCTTACTTCTATGTTTATCTAATTCATTATATAATTGTTATGGACTCAGTACAGTCGGGTGTAAAACGTTAAGTTTTGCAAATAAAATAGCATTGTTTATGTCATCGATATCGAAAGATGACGTTAGGATTATAGCTTCTAAAGAATTAGATAAGGAGTTGATTTGAGTACTTAATGTAAGCTTATCATTTCTGCTAGAAACCGAGTCTAATATTTTGTGTATTATTTCCATATTTTCTAAAATATGTTTTTCATTTAAGTTAACTTTCGACATAGAATTATTAAATGATGAAATGGTAGATATATAATACAGTATAACATGGATATTATCTTTCATAAGACGAGCGAGATGTTTCTCATCCGTCTGTCCACTATTCATAGCTTCTGAATATTTGACAGCGTCTTCGGTGTCCAATGTACCGAAGATAGTTTTTAAGATAGATCCCCCTAAATCAATGAGACCTCTTTTAAAACGCTTTTCGTTTTATCATTTTGGAGCAAATATGATACAGAAGAAAACTTGTTAATATTAATGAGATGCTGATTTTTCAGCGCCGAAAGTGAACTAATGCAGTCCGACTGTATCTTTGATGACGTGACGTAAATACATTTAGCTTTTCTAATAAAAACTCTATTTTATCTAAATTAGGTTGGATATGACTTATATTTAAATATGCTAAGACTTTCCAGTCGTTATCAGTAAACTTAAGATCTAGGAGCTTATCAAAATAAAGGCCCGGACTACTAATGATGGGCGATACGAAATCTGATCTAGCTAGCGGCGACAGCGCGCATCTGAAATAGAATGAAAGAACTTATGTTACGATTACGTTATACTTACTATTGTTACTATTAACTTACTGACCTAGAACACTGTGCCGTGTCGTCACTTGCCGGCTTTATTTCACCGAAATGATGACGAACGTGCTTACGATTAATTAATAGCGTTGCCGTACGATTACTATTTAGTTTTATTATTTTATACGGACCTTTCCACACTGGGGCTTAGCCTTATTTTGCTTGTGGTGGCAATACACGATTTGGATACACCATATCGCCAGCGTTATAATAAATATAATAGGCTTTGTTCGAACATCATAATAATTTTTAGATTTTTCTTTAGAAGTCTGAATATTTTGTAGAGCATTTTGACGGCAATAATAAAGACGATGATTTAGTCCTCGAATATAATTTGTATATGTTGTTATCGAGGACGTCTATGCTAGATGGTAAATAGGGTTTAAAGCCAAATAATAGTTCTAATGGGGAGTAACCTGTCGTACTATACACATTTGAATTGTAAGCTATCATAGCACTTGGGATGTAAAGGTCCCAAGTGTTTTGATTTTCGCCTATATATGACCTCAAATATTCTTTGAGGTGAGTCATGATTATCTTTTAAGATTTGTTTGATTTCGCTCGGTGTTGGATATTTTATACAACTATGATAAATATGATTTTTTTATATTAGTAGTATGAAAAAGAAACGCAATAATATTATATATTTTTGTAAAGTTAAGTAAAGTTGAAAGTTTAGAGAACGGGTCTGTAAAATCTGATAGTGCAAATTCCTTCTCTTCGGAATACCAGTATTTTATCATGTCTCGATATTCACGGAGGATATTAAATATATCCTTGTAAGTCATTTCGTCAAAATGATTTAATTTAATAAACAAATGTGTGAATACATGGTTATCATTGTAAGTTGAATAATAGGTATGGAGTTCGCGTTCAATATTTCGAATATTAGGATCGCTAGTAGATGAGTTTATGATATCACTACAATATGGAATAGATTCGTCTAAATCAATTGACGTTGGATACGCGATTAATTTTATTTTAGTTTTTAATAAACTTTCGTTATGTTCTTGAATAACGGTGTCAACGGGTTGTTTTGAGATTTGCAGAAATTGATCGTAAGTTTCAGATATTGACAGACGTTTCAGAGATTATGAGAATCGATGTCACTTCCGGGTGACAGTGTAGGGTTACATATCATTGAATTATTAGTTTTATCATCTAGAATGAGTATTAGATAGCGAGATAATGCGTCAGCGTTTGCGTTTAATTTTCCTTTTTTTATATATAATTTCATAATCGTATTCCTCTAGTTTAAGACGCCATCTAATGAGCCTGGATCCGGGATCCTTAACATTAAGCAGCCACACTAGCGGTTTGTGGTCTGTTATGATTTTAAATTTACGCCCATATAGATAAGGGCGGAATGTTTTTACCCCGGGGTAAAAACATTCCGCCCTCTATGGTAGAGTAATTACCCTCGGCTTTGTTTAGAGTTCGTGACATATATGAGATAGGTTTACCTTTGCCTATTTCTCCTTGAGATAATACGGCACCTACCGCGTAGTTAGAGGCGTCGGTAGTTAGTAGGAAAGGTTGATTAAAATCGGGATATTGGAGTCTAGGTGCTGACGTCAATTTATCCTTTAGATTTGTAAAAGCTCGTTCTTGTTCATGAGACCATTGAAATATTGCATTCTTTTTTAAAAAAGATGTCAATGGTTTTGTGATTTGTGAAAAATTGTTTATAAAACGTCGATAGTATCCGACTAGACCTAGAAAGGATTTTATATCCTTTGGGTTTTTAGGTGTTGGGAATTGAGTTACAGCTTTGATTTTATCCGGGTTTGGACAGACACCCTTGTCTGTAATTATGTGGCCTAAGTAGGCGACTTCGCGCCTTAAGAACTCACATTTGTCAGGCTATATATATATATATATATATATATATATATATATATATATATATATATATATATATATATATATCTAAAATATTTACAATGTCATAATTTAACTAGAATATCGGCGATGAGAGGTAGAGGATAACTTTCCGATACAGTGACGTCATTTAATCGACGATAATTTATAACTGTTCGCCACTTCTTTTTACCTGAAGCGTCCTTTTTTAAGAAACGACCCATACCGGGGCGGCACTCTAAGGTGAAAAAGAAGGACGTATGATATTTTGGTTAAGCAGTTTTCGAATTTGTGAATCTACCTCTTCCTTATGGCATTCCGGGAAACGATATGATTTTACGTGAATAGGAGGCGCGTCTACTGAACCTATAGTGTGTTCAATTGCACTTGTTTATGATAAAGGTTCACCTTCCATGTAAAATATATCAGTGTAATGTGAGCAACATTCTAAAAGGGTTTTTTTCTCTTCATAATTTAAATGAGAGCAGCGAATAAGATCGAGTACTTTTTTCACTCTATCTGAATTAGAATAAGAAATAGAATTGACGAATTGTGACGATATGTTTTTAGAAGTATTTTTTGGTTCAAAAGGATTTAATTCTACGGCGTAATCATTGATTTCAATAGCTGAGTTGTAGTATTTAAAATTGTTACGTTAATAAATTTATTACATTTTATTGTGACATACAATTAGCGAAATAAATGCCATCTTTTAAAGTATGATCTAATAATAATCCTTGATTGTTCGGATAACGCTCGGGTGACTAATTTGATACCGCACACTCGATGACGGTTTCGGAACGAGCAGGAATCATGTAAGTTGGCTGAACATAGTTCATATCCATGGTTTGCCCACAAATATGAATTAATTTGGATTCGTAATTAATTTTAGCTTTAAAATAGCCTAAAAAATCACTACCGATGATGCCGTCATTCTCTAGACTTACATCATCAATAAAGATATGAAATTTATAATTATAAGTGCTATTAAATAAAAATTGACCTGAGATGTACCTAAAGATTCAGAACAATGTTCGATATTGTTGATCCCTTTTATCTTAACTATTTCGCGGCATAAAATATATTTTTTATCTAAGCTGGATTTTTTCATGAGGCTTATGCTTACATCAGTGTCTATTAGAAACCGTAAAGGACGCGTAGATAATTCGGTCCTCAAATTAATGTGAGGCAAGGATATTTTTGTATTGAATGAATTTATCTCATATATTGGAGTTTGAAAATTAGACTCGATTTTATTTTTACTATTAATATAATTTTTATTATATTTTTTTAAAGATAGGACACTTATTTGGGGCTGGCTACCTGTGTGGCGGTCCGACAATTTTGAACTATGGACACGTATTTGGGGCTGGTTACCCGTGTGGTGGTCCGATGATTTAGAGACATTGGCACTTGTTTGGGGCTGGTTACCCGTGTGGTCCAATGATTTAGAGATATTGGCACTTGTTTGGGGCTGGTTACCCGTGTGGTCCAATGATTTAGAAAAATTGGCACTTATTTGGGGCTGGTTACCCGTGTGGTCCAATTATTTAGAAATATTGGCACTTGTTTGGGGCTGGTTACCCGTGTGGTCCAATGATTTAGAAATATTGGCACTTGTTTGGGGCTGGTTACCCGTGTGGTCCAATGATTTAGAGATATTGGCACTTGTTGGGGGCTGGTTACCCGTGTGGTCCAATGATTTAGAAATATTGGCACTTGTTTGGGGCTGGTTACCCGTGTGGTTTAATGATTTAGAAATATTGGCACTTGTTTGGGGCTGGTTACCCGTGTGGTCCAATGATTTAGAAATAATGGCACTTGTCTGGGGCTGGTTACCCGTGTGGTCCAATGGTTTAGAAATATGTCTCAACGATACAGAGGTTCCTGAAGGAATGTGTTGAGATGAATTATTTGATTGAAGATTAGAATTTGTAGATTTTGAAGAAATAGATATATAAAACGGCGGTACTTTATCGTAATCTGATCAATTAGTCTAAATCACAGTCGCCGACATTTTCACATGGAACTTCATAAGGTGACGGTGGCGACGGCGGCTCGTAAGAAATATGATGCGCGTTCGCGGACTTGTTATAATTATTAGAATGATTATACGAATTACGCTTTTCATTATTATATTTCCTTCTATGACATTATTTTATGTCGTGGCCACTCTTTTTGCAATATTTGCAGAAAACGTGGGAATTGGATTGATTATTATTAAAATTAAAAGATGTTGGGTTTTGAGACTTCGAAAAATCACGTGGCGGATGTGAGCGCCTCTCTATACTATAACATTTCGATTCCGTATGTCCTCATTTTCCATCGGTTTTACATTTAGATTTGGTAGTTTTATATAAAAGATTTTGTATTTTTTCCTCTTCGAGGGCAATATTGATTGCATCATTAAGAGATTTAGAATTTCTACATCTAACATTATTACTTATTCGCGGATGAAGCCCTAAGGAAAATGAAAATAACACTAAATCCTCTGTCATACATAGCGATTCGACCAGAAATATCTTTTTTTAAAGATTCAGAATTATAGATTTCGGACTGTAAATCAGTAAGACAGCTTTCAACATGAAGCGCAAGTTGTGAAACAGATTCGTTTACCTAGCAATAAGTGATTGTAATGCTTTCTTTCACCAAAATTTTGCTTTAGAAAACATTTTAACTGGTTAAAATCGTCGAAAATTTTATTGGAACAAGCAATTTGGGCTTTGCCCTCTAGACGCGATAAAATATATTTATTTATAATGTTATTATGTTATAATGTTTTTTGAGATTGTGATGCTAGATTTAAGGCGTTTTGGCAATAAGTAAGAAAAGCGGTTAGAGTTTCACGATCTCCTTTATTATAATAAAATTACATAATAAATTAATGGGAAATTGTTCTTAAAAAAAAAGGATTGTGTGGTTTTATGAAACCACGGTAAAAGTGAAACTTAATAACAAAATAGCGTGGAGCACTGGTACAAATGAGTACTAGTCTATACACTACATGGTCAGCTGATGCGATATAGGCGCCGCCATATTGGCCCCGGGTGCTCTGACGAGCGCCTTTCACTTTATCCCTACTCTGCGGCCGACCGTCACGCGACATGCAACACACAGACGAAAATGTTTGAGACGATGTAATAAACGTTTCACTTTAATAGCTTAAATGTAGCAATAACAAATAATAATATGTTTTACTCACAGGGTTGACAGGATCACCAGGAACTTGAGCGGTATTACACCAACGACGAGTTAGCAGCAGGTAGCGGCGCGGCGGTGCGTTTCCAGTAACGCATCCAATGTCAGGAACAACAGGAACAGCAGCAGAACGGAGGCAGGAACAGCGGCAGGAACGGCGGCAGAAACGGCGGCCGGAACGGCGGCAGAAACGGCCGCAGAACGGCGACAAAAACGGAGATGCCTCCAGCAGCGACGGTAGCAGGAATCAACGATTGCGGTTGCGAAGTTAGGTAGTGGCTGTGAGTATTTTCCACGAGCAAGATGTCGGGAAGCAAGACACAGGACTGGTCTGCAGGCTTACGAAGTAAGGCTGAGTGTCGAGACTCAGTATGCACAAGAGTTTGACGAAGTGGACACAGAAATGATTTGGACACTGTTCAAGATCACACTCCGGAGATGAATTGGTTCATAGAGTTTTTTTTTTCAGCACAGTTTTTATTTGCGAACCGTTATGGAATACCAGTGGAACGAAAGTGGATAAATCAACACTGGTATCCCACTTCTGACACCACTGTTACGGGGTGGTTCAGGATTTGGTTTAAAAAAAAAACTATTTTAATTGACACACGAAAATATATATTATAAAAAAGAACTTAGAGAAAGATCTGCACCCGACGGAAGTCCAATTCGATCTGACTAAAAACACTACGTTTTTATTAAACGGAAATAATATAGGTTTCCTATTGCATTAGCAATAATGCAATGGGAAACTCAGCAATTCTACTATACATATGAACTCATGCAACTTGCGATATAACAGTACCTATCACTTACGCTGGTAACCATTATCTGGGGGCACGGAAGTGCCCCCGCGAAAACGAGCCAAGCGAAGCGCAAGAACCAGACCACCTTATCTCGAAGTGTTTCGTCGATTTTTTGAACCCTCATAACTTGGGTTTGGATTATACCAGATAAATGAAATTTTCAGGATATGTTTCCAGTAGCGGACTTATTAAAAATGTAATTTATATGTTTTGATTGAATAGGTCTTACATTAAATTTTATTGATATCTAAAATTTGATTTCGTCACTGATGATCAACAAAATTATATGGTACTTCCGAATGTCCTAAAAACCTGAAATTTGGTACGTAATATTGTATGAGTACCCAACTACCATAATAACTGTCAAAATTTGAACTTTTACTTCGAACCCCTTAAACTAGGTGATGAAAGTTAAGTTTCTTTAAAAGCGCCATTGCTCACGTTTATTATTGATGACCTCTATGGCTCAGTGGTTCAGCACGTTGGTGCTCAAGCCGGGGGTCGCGGGTTCGAATCGCGCCGAAGGAACTAAAAGTTTTCTGTGTTCCTGGGTTAAATATATGTATTGCATAAAAGTATTAAATATACTTTCCGTTTTCTGGTACCTGTAACTCAAGTTTGGATACTAAGCACGGGGCCAGATTGACGTGGTGTGAAGCGTCCATAGATATCATTATTATGAACTATGTTAGTTATGTCGTCGTTCATCGCTTGGATTGGAAACTAATTGACGTAATATTGAAATAATTATTTCCGGAGTATTCTGTAGTAACTTCAACGGAAAATGAAACATAAAAGTAACATTCTAATTATTAAACTCATATAAACTGTTATCCTCCAACCCCTTAAACTAGGGGATGGAAGTTTTATGAGACTTCCACAAATTTTGACACTAGAGGTCTGAAAATTTTTGTAGGAATCCGATAATAACGATAAAATTTAATATTGACATCGACGTTATAACTGGTTTATAATATATGAGATAGATGGCGCTTTCAAAAAAAATTAAAAAATATTATGATTTATCATCAAAACTTGCATTAATTAATTGAAGTCAATAAGAATGTCAAAAAAAACATGTTGTAAAATAAGGCAATAAAACAGTTGCATACTTTTTAGTTTTTGTAAATAAAATATTTACAGGATTCACTTAATATAGAAGTAAAATAAAGTCTGGTAAAAAGCGCCATCTAGGAATACATATAGCTAATAAATATAATATCAATGATGTTTATTCAAGCAGTACTTAATTCTACCGATAGATGTCAGCGCATCGACCCTGGATCACACTATCGGTGTCTTGTAAACATAATACTAGTAGGATACTAGATAGAAGACTGTTACAGTTTTTTTAACGTTAAATTAGAATAAAAGTAAGTTAAGGGAGACCGAGCTTTGCTCGGAGTTAATATAGTACGAAGAAAAGTTTAATAAAATAAATAATTACATAGAATTAAAAAATTACATAAAATTGAAAATGATTACATCCCACCGGGATTTGAACCCGCGACTATTTATTTTTGAACAACGCAAACACTGACGTCTGACGCTTAGTAGCTGAGCCACACGTATTTGACATTGACTGACGACTTACAAAAAATAGAAATGTAAAATAACTTACAAAAAGAAATGAAATCCCACCAAAAACATATCTATCTCAAAATATTGCCAAGTCTCGCACTGTCAAAAAGTGTCTACTGTGACACACGTAAAGTTAGTGCGAGTAGAGTCAGAAGCCTAGTTTTACATGAGATTTGATAACTTTTTGACAGTGCGAGTCTTGGCAATATTTTGACATGAACATGTTTTTGGTGGGATATTTTATTCTGAACTTGATTAATTTATTCAAATGTATTTTAATTGGTATGAGGTTGGGTTACTATTCATTTGGTGTGTTTTGTAATTGTTGAGCTACAATTAGAATTGAATTACAGCTAAGCGATTAGAAAACATAACTCAACTGTGTATACGTTACAAATTAGTATTTGTTACAGTCAAATTAATGTTATTTGATCGGTAGCTATTTATTGCGTTGAGTGTTTAAAATTGCAATAGAACTAACATAAATATACTGTGTAATTATCTTCCTACATGTAAAAAGTAAAAAGAATAAGGATTTTATCTGTAGTTTTAATAATTATATGCATTTAGAAGTCACAAAAAAGTTGAAATATTCTAATACAACATTAGTGTAAAATCCTACATAATCAGTTTACTTACATCAAATACAAGAAGATTTACTATGGTACGAGTATGTATGAACATAAACACGTAAGCTTTGAAAATTTTGTGCATATGCCCATAAATTTCATAGCTACGTTAGTAGTGTGTGACGTCACCTACTTGAACGACTTTGATATGGGGCGTTTTCAGGAAACTCACAAAAGTTTCAAACAAAATATTGATTTTTAGAATACTATTATTCCTTTTGTAAACTGTCTTAGTATTCAGAGCATTATTCATTTATGCAATGAAAAAAATTACAGTAAAATATCGTATTGTGTACGATTAATACATGATTACATTACACATAACAATTTGACTAATGAATTCCATGGGTTCAAGTAATTGGATCAAATTGGCTGGTTCACAGCATCTTGGCAAATCAGCTTCAATTTCGAAAATGGAATGAAAAATTATACAAATTTCGTATTTTGGTTTGATCCAATTATTTTATATTGGCAGATAGAATACGATATACTAAATTGTGTAACTCACATTTTTGTTTGATCCAATAGGCTAGTTGACTGAATTTTCTTATTGTATACATTAATTACTCTTAAATATGACTAACTTCTCAGAAGAAACATTATATTGAAAATCAATATTTATCAAGTGAAAATGCTCCATACAAAAGTCTGATGTCACTCGTTCCTGCAGTAGGTTGAAATATATTATTATCTTTATATATAAAAGGCAAAGATAATTGACTGATGTATCAATGCTCAGGCTAAACCCTTAGGGATTGAAATTTGAAATTTTGCACACGTATTATTTAGTACACGTATGCCGTAGGCATCCACTAAGGAAGGATTTTTCAAAATTCAACCGCTAAGGGGGTAAGATAGGTGATTAATGTTTGTATCTTACTTTGTATTTCTTGGACATATTTGCATGATATTTCGTATGAATTGAGTACGTCAAAAATAATGAATTACGTATTTCAGTGTTTCCTAAAATTCAGCCCCTAGGTGGGGAAAATAGGTAAATTAAATTTTAAAACCTAATGTCACGCGGGCGAAGCCGCAGGAAATTAATGCTAGTATTATATATAGGTCGCAAGAACATGCTAATATCCCCGAAATTATTGTGTTTATGTTTATAATTACTATAATGAATGTTTTTATATTTTATGTAAGTAAACTAATTATATATGTTGGCACTTGGCCGGTTTTGTGCACTTAATATGTAAAAATATATTCCTACTTTTTTGTAGCTTTGAAATGCACTTAAATACTAAACTACACATACATGTACATTTTTATATCTATCAAATTATAATATCTTATTTATTTCAGAATATATAAATGAAACTAAATATTATACATGAAGTCCCTATTGTTTTATATTGACAGTTGTATCAAGTACATGCATTACAATGGACACACAAAGCAAGCAAACTAATAAAGGGAATCACTCAAGCAGACACTAGTATTAATGTTGCTTATGTTCAAATTCGTAGGGCTGCCAATTATTCCTCACTTCCTTAGCGTGATGAAGCGATTTAATTTTCTAAGTGCCATCCATTAAATGAAGACATCGGCGTCGATTTGCTGCAACGCAAAATAGAATGGATTCTCGTGGTAAAAACAAAAGTATCAAAGGATCGGGCGGTCGGGCAAAGATTTTTAAAGATAGTAATTCAAAGTCCAATTTCCCACGGAGTTCTTTAATCTAAGAAATAAAGCTGGGCACAATTAAGTCAATCACTCCTTATTAACTCGATTTTCCTTTAAGGAACCTATTACATGCCGCAGGGACCATTTCGAGAGCAACGCTCTAAATTGCCCGAGGTAAAGAACAGGTCAATTTAAATGTAAAAAGGTTTAATTTGAAAAAAAGTTAATGTAAATTTTATATCTAAACTGTATTACTAGAGAGAGAGAATAAATTCAAAGACTGTAGCTTTGCTATATATTAGATTGTAGAAACAATTACTTTGTACGCCTTTGATCTGAATATAAACAATTTTACAGCGTAGCGGTCCTGTATACTTTGCCGGCATCGTAGTAATATCGTAGCGACCGTAGAGGGCTACGCGGTTCGTAGACTGCGTAGGGCGTAGCTCACTACCAAGATACTCGTATTACACTACACTGTACAACGAAGTTGTCAATGTCTTTCGGGAGTTGTTGTTTTTCATACACTGTTTGTCATAGCTCCATAGAAAAACGATGATTGCCGAGGGACATTAGGAACATGTTTGTACTGTTCATAATATAATAATTATTATTATTATGTGAACTTCTCAGTACAGTATGAGATATTTGAAACTCTTTTTGGATTTATTTTTAAATACATTAATCTTAGAAGTACAAAATACAGTGTTTGTCACAGAGCTCCTCTGTATACTGATTACTGATTTCTATGAAATTTTGCAGGTGTATTCAGTAGGTATGAGAAAAAGTCGTTTCGTAAGCTATTTTTCATACCCCATAACGATAACAGTGGCTCAACCCCAAATTTTTATTTTATTTTTATCTTTGACATAACCCTCAATTTTCATCCTTCTAACACCAACCATTATTGCTTATAAGCGATATTAGTATTGTTAAAATCTTCAACCCTTAGCTGTGGTCGCTCACTCTTTCTGTACATCAACTATACGTTGTAGGGTAGGGTAGGGTAGGTGTAGGTATTGGTGTTGGTAGTGGGTGTAGGTAATTACCATCTACAATTGTAGACGTAGGTAGTATATGTATTTTGTAGGTACAGGGGTAGGTAGTAGGTGTAGGTTGTAGGTGTAGTTGTTGGTGTAGAAAGTATTGGGTACTGTTTTAGTTTTTATTATACTTGAATTTAATAATTTTTAAGTGTAATGAAAACTACGAGACACTTAAAAGAATAACTTAATTTTTTAGTTATACCGTTTTTATAATAAAATATTCTTTATCAATTTACATTGTAAAATATGACCAATTAACTTGTTAAGGGACAGAATATCTAATATGGGATATGAAGCAGGCGGAACTTAATTACCTATACTTTATAGCATTACGAGCGGTTACACTGCGTTGCCGACATGATAATAATAAGGCGAAGCTTTTCCGTTCACAAACGTCAATTATACAAGTAACAGTACGTGAGATAACATATATAATTATAGTAAACATTCAAATTATTATTTTTATTTTGAATACGCTGTTAAAATTATGTTTGATGATTCGATTTCATTGTTTTAAACACTTACGGATTGTGTCGCGATTGTTGTGGTGCACTTTTCTTTTTCCAGACGTTTCGGCTACTTTCCAGCAGCCGTGGTCACGGGAGGACTGAGGTGTTAATTGTCCTATTTGTTGAAGTTGTTCAAACTACCCGAAGATTCTTCAATTATTTTTTGTGTTCCGATCCTCGCAAAACATACTAACATTCTGTAAGTAGTAGTAGTAAACAGTTACGTTTAAGTTACATTTTAGTATTACGTTTATAAATTATAAAATTAAATTTACAAAATAATTATTGTCTCTGATTAATTTAAAATAAATGTAGTCAATTACTATAACAATCAGTTTTGTCCAAGTGGAGTTTTCTGTTTCACAGAAAACTTTAAATTTTACACACTTTTGACAGAGATACGTTTTAACAAAACGTTACTGTTGTGATTTAAAATAGAGTGTTACACTAATTTAGAAAATTTGTTTTTTTGTGACAAAAAGCTTTTCGCTTCCAGTTTTAGAGCGAAATTAAAAAAAAGTTATATTGTTGTTTTCTAAGTATCTGTTTTAACGTCGACGAGTGGTGTCGAATGCCAAGATGAAGTACTTACGCTTTGCAAGTCTAATTCAAACTTACCACTAAAATATCGTTATTCCAACTATTCGGGGGCTGAACAATACTGCGCCTGTATAACTTTATTGGCCAAAAGCCATAATATAAATTTCTTTATACATTCAATATGAGCACATGAAATCCACTGGCTCCCGCTACACGCCTAACGCTTTATCATAACGATTTAACGGTGTGTGTGGCGAATTGTGCAATTTTATCGGTCATATTATTGTGTATGACAAATAGTAGCGAATTATCGTGTCATATCGCAATACGCGCGATCGATAAGACTGCACAGTTAGGCTTACATCGTTTAATAGCTACGATAAAACCTTAAGTGTGTAGCGGGTATGAAATCAGATACTTTTAATATGTTAACACTACTTTGTGTCCCACAGTTTTAAATGTATTAACCATACATTTTTGTGTCTTTTTATTCCATATATGTGAAAAATTTCATCATTAATGGTCCAATAGTCTCGGAGCCTATTCATTGGAAACATACTAACAAATCTTTTCTCTAAATTAGTATAGAGTTTACCTGACGTAAGTAATCTCTGTTATGATCATAGTGATATCTGCAATAGTTATCCTGGTTCCACACCACTGAATTCGGGACGAAAGTCCAAGAAAGTCAATTTTTTTAATGTTTACTAAAATAGGACTAATTTATAGTATTATACGAGGGCGGGTCAATAAGTCCGTGACTTTTGGAATAAAACACAGATTTTTTGATAAATAAATTATTTTATTTTTCAACGTAGTCCCCCTTGAGCTCTATACACTTTGTCCAACGCTTCTCCAATTTTTTTATCCCTTCCAAAAAATATGATTTGTCGAGGTCCTCAAAATAGGCCTTTGTTTGCGAGATGACTTCATCATTGGAGTCAAATCTTTTTCCACCGAGCCATTTTTTCAAGTTTGGGAATAAGAAGTAGTCACTCGGAGCCAAATCTGGAGAATAGGGTGGATGTGGGAGCAATTCATAGCCCAATTCATGGATTTTTGCCATGGCAACTGCACATGTGTGCACCCTTGCATTGTCTTGGTGTAAAGAACGTTTTTTTTTCCCCAAATGAGGTCGGTTTTTTTTCAAATCCTCATTGAAGCGGTCCAATAAGTTGGCATAATATTCCCCATTAATTGTTCTGAATCTTTTTTGAAGATAGTCAATGTGGATTATCCCACGTGCATCCCAAAAAACAGTCGCCATAACTTTATTGGCTGACAAACCCACCTTGGCCTTCTTTGGCGCCGATTCACCCTTAGAAACCTACTGTTTTGATTGTTGTTTGGTCTTTGGTGTGTTGTGATGAATCCATATTTCGTCCACGGTTACAAAACGGCGCAAAAACTCCTCCACATTGTGATTAAACAACGCCAAACCTTCCTGTGAAGTTGTTACACGATTGCGTTTGTGGTCGACTTGCGGAAAGCTTTCTCATGCCCAAGTGATCATTCAAAATTGAAACCACTGAGCCATGCGAGATGCCTATGGCTTCCACAATCTCTTGCACTTTCAATCTTCGGTCGGCCAACACCATATCGTGAATTTTTTCGATTGTTTCGGGTGTAGAGACCTCAACTGGGCGTCCAGGACGTTCGGCATCTTCAGTGCTTGTACGGCCACAACGAAATTCAGTAAACCACTTTTTTACCATTGAAATCGATGGTGCAGAGTCCCCATAGTATTTATCAAGCTTAGCCTTGGTCTCGGTAATGGTTTTTTTCGCAAAAGATAATGCTTAATAAGCACACGAAATTCACTTTTTTCCATTGTTTCCTTAAGTTACTGGATAGTCTGATAAAGATAGCTGTAAAACACAAACTAACTGACGCAGCAAGTTCAAATTTTGATAGGAGTCAACTGACAGATGCCTGTTGACAGGAGTAGTGTTGCTTTTTCAGTAAGGAGGTTAGAAATTCAAAAAGTCACGGACTTATTGACCCGCCTTAGTATTCATATCAAATCTATAACGTCCTTGAATCCTATATACCTACACATGAAAAGGGATTGTATTTTTATTTTCCGAACTTGAAAAAAATCCGAAAAAATATTGTGTAAGCGACAAAGCTCGGAAAAATAGTTAGATATCATTTTAATATCCCTGTTGTTAAAGGTGTCATTATCGATTGTATTATAATAATTCAGTTATGCGGAAAGATGAAAAGGTGTTTTGTACTCGGCGAGATGTTTTAAACATGAAATTGTTTTTACGTTAACCTCATTTTTAATCGTGAGATACGATTCTATGATGAATCACCTATCATTAGGTTATTCGCTCGTAGATTATTGTAGATATTCATTTATGTCTTTATCTATGTTTTCTTATGTATGTTATTTTCAATTCTATACGGCTATGTTAAAGTAATGTTTAGATTTCAAAAAATTAAACAATCATTGTAACAAAATAATTTAATTAAAAATGTATAGAATTCCGATAACTTACTTAAAACCGTGGCATAAATAAACCATAAAATGTTATATTTAATATTACGGTACTTAGCAAAACTCTTTGTGTATAATCGAATAGGTTATCTTATAGTAAAATAACTCATAGTAAGTTCTCTTTCTTTATACAATTTAATTAATTTCTTGTAATTCAAGTCCATAACGTTTTTACTCCTGAAAAACATAATATAAACACGATTTCTGATTCTGATTTCCGAAAAATAACGAAAGCACTAATTGATATCGCGCTAGAGCCGTACATTTTTCTGCAATTAAAAGTTGCCTATGTCTGCCTGACGGCTAAGTTATCTCGGCACCAAATTGCGTTATATTAATAATCGGTTTAAGAGTGCTGAGATGACTGACAGAATAACTTTCTCAGTTATGATATAAGGATAATAGAGTAAAGATATTTGATAGTTTACTGACCTACAATTCGATTACAAATAATATAGCAAAATGGATGGCTTTTATTAAAAAATACAAATTTTTCGGTGATCAATCAAACCCTGTCGAAGTCTATTAATTTCAAACAGATATCGGAAACAACAATTTTTATAGGATTGATGGCGTCAAGTTTTACAGAAAAGAGGAATCTGTATTCACCAAGGACCTACCTATAATTACAGAGGTATCGACGAGTAGTACCTGCTTTAACCATTTCTTATTAACTTATTAGTAACTTACTAATGCTTGATTAATAATAGTTCAAACAAGAACTTTAGAGTTAAAAGAAAATGTTGTAAAGTTTTGTTTTACTTTTCACTACTTTGTATATGTTCAAAAATGTTTTAGGCGCGTTATTAATAAAAGATAACACAGTGAGTAAGCTGTTTTATTCACATGTATTTGGCAGTTTTTTTTTTGTAGCAGTTAATTACAAAAGTTTCGTCCGTCTACATTTCGATACATAGTCTAGTCTTAACTAATCCTAACATTTACAGCATTACGAAACAACTAGAAATATCTCAAAATATGTAAATAATAATCACAATTAACAATGACAATGACAACCGATTAAATAATAATCACAATTAACAAAAATGTTTATATTTTGATTAGATATGTATTTACATATCTAATCAAAATATAAACATTTTTGTTATCTATTGGCCTGTTACATCTATTAGACCTTAAAATGGACATTTTATGATAAATAAACATTGAACTTTATTATGGAATGGATAAGCTAAGGTACTTAAACGAAATTTGCATATTTTTATCTAAACTATGAAAATAGCCCCTTTAATGTAAAAAGCTTACAATTGAAATAATTATACACATTAAATATTGCTCTCTATTTCAACATCTCTAATTCAGGATACACAAGTATAAAATGAATTTAAAGCAAATCTTGAAATGTACGTCGACACAAGGAATATGTTAACTAAGTTTAACATAATTACAATTCGTAAAACATCTAGTACTAGTAGTAGTATAGCACAGAAGTGCTATTCTCGGGAGAGTAATTCTGAATAACACTTATTGTCTGTCCAGCTCAAAGAAACACTGAAAATAGGAACAAGAAACTACCGAATATAAAATATGAAGATATTTATCAAGACTGTATGAGACGGTATGTACTGTGGAAAAATAAAAGTACCAGCAAAATGAAGTGATCTAATTTGTGAGTGCAGGCGGCGTTGTCGTTTTCGTAGAAATCTGAAAATGAAACATTCATTATTGTCTCAAATATTGTTAGTCTGCGCTTATTAAGTTTCGGTTTAAATATTTTAATTAAATCATGGGTTGGGCATGATTATAAGGCTAGCTAATTTTCCTTTTGTCATCCCAGAGCCGCTTTTAGAATAAAGAGGTAGGTATAATCAAATTGGTATTTATCTACAGATATATATGTCTTGGTCTTAGTTTGAGACTTTTTTTGAATAATTTTAGTTATTTTTCAACAAAATATTAAGTTCGGTTACGTAAAATATTTATGGTGCATTCGTCAACATGTCTATGAAAATGTAAGATGTTTGACTTATAATTGTGGAAGAGCCGAACTTCGGCACGAATGGGTCAGCTCAATCGAATAAATACCACGGCCTAACAGAAAACTGGCGTGAAATAACCCCCTTCATTCATTATTTTCAAGATTTTAAGGCCTAAATCATTTGGCCTTAAAATCTTATGAACTAGGAACGCAAGTGCACAACACCAGAGCAGCAGTTGATAGCGACCACTTGCTCATTTCTGGTCCATTTCATAAAAAGAAATATTTTTATACAAGCTACTCTGGTCACTTGTATGCTCACGACGATTTGGGGTCGCATTTAATGACGGATAATAAATTTTTCGGTCATATTAACTAGATTTAACGGACAATATACTTTTATTTTAGGTACATCGCAGACATAATAAAAGTAAAACAAAACATTAAATCGGTTTTATGGTGGGCCAAGAATTAAATTATTATCAGAGATAGAATACTAGCTTAAGTAAATTGAACTTTATTTACATATGTGTATTTTATACGCAGATGATCAAATTAAAAATCGTTGTCATGTAACATTTTTATGTGTTTAAAAAAATTCAATAGAAAAGTATGTAAATAATAGATTATATATTGTATAATAGTTATTTGTTGATCCATTGGTTATATATGTAACACAAAGTTAGTTTAAAATCTACTTTTTCGTCAGAATTATAATTAAAAATTAAAGCTTCGCATGTTTGCTAAGATACTAATATCTTAATCATATATTTAAAAAAAATTAAAAGTTTTATAAAATAGATTAAACAAAATGGGCCTAAGATTTACTACACACGTAAATATGTTTAGGGAGAAAAAAACTGTTCATAGTCGAAAAAAATTAATATTTAAGAGTAATGAAACAAATCTTCGCTGCTTAGGCCATTGACCACCCAGTGTCAGCTTACTCTCCTCATAGCTGATTTTAAAAAGTCTTTTTAGGATTCCGTTATACTCGAGGAACCCTTATAGTTTCGCTCTGTCCGTGTGTCTGTCTGTCTATCTGTCTGTCTCTCTGTCTGTCCGCCGGAATTTAATTTAGTTATAGATTGTATATAGATCTCAGTTTTAGCATTGGGTGGCTCTGCATATATGCGAAGTGGGAATGAAAAATCTTTATTTTATTCTACCTCATTGTGTGGGGTATAGTCGAATAGGTCCTTTTAAATTAAAGCAAGGTTTTGTACATGACTTCTTTTACAAAGTCAACCATTTTCGAGTAATCGGCCTCCAAAGTGAACATAAGCACTTGGCATTTCTAAACTATAAGAGATAAAATCTTGGATGGTTCCATGCTGATAGAATATCATGCTGCAAAAACTCTTTAGGAAAATATTTTTGAGCGAAATCGGACAATAATTTTTGAAGTAATTCAAAGAAAACCTATTGCGTTGATAGTTACAGTACCCTCCTCAGGGTTAGGTTTTTTTACATTTTTTTTACTAATAACTTATTCAATTAACTGACAATAGAAGGCCAATCCGCAGCGGCGAAGATTCGTTTCATTACTAGATACATGCACTTTTAACTACTACCAAATTTGTTTTCGGCCTCGTTTAGGCAGTTTTTCACATAGCCACAAATCATGTGCCCAAATTTTCTGTAATTAAATTTGCAAAACGTTATCTAATATTGTATTTAATATCTTTTCACAAATAAGTGGAAAAGTCGCAAATCATATAGTTTAAATTATCTCTTACGATAACTTTGACCACAAAAACTATGAACATACCCGTTCCCGAACGTTATAGAATTTTCATAAGCCGCACTTAACTCTCATAATAAGAGTTACAGTCCGCAATACACTTTAAACAGCGTAAGTTGGTTCGTAGTTCTCTTCTATTTGAGCTTTAAAAGTTTTATGTTTTCATTATATAAATGCGAAAAAAACAAAAATTATCTAGTTTAAATAAAAAACAAGTTGAAGGAATGTTTAAAAGATAGGTAGCCTTTTATGATTTGTCTACGTATGAGTTAGGACTATTGCTAAGATTAGCGTTCCTACACAATAAATATGAAAGCGGCATTCGTCTGGCTTCCTGAACTTTAACCTTGGATGATTAATGGCAATTTCTTTGTGATATTTATTTTTAGCAGTGTAGCAATGAAGCAGTTCTATAAAATATTATAGCTACTAAATCAGTCATTCATTATAATATAAAATTATGAATGCAAAAATTGATGAATACCAGGGTTAAAAAATCTTCGGATATTATTACCAAAATCTCTGACTTGTTCACCGTAAACTTCACCTTGGAAAGTTGAGCTGATTGCATCACTTGACTGGACCACTTGCAATTGACCTGAAAAATAATATTCTGTGAAAAATATTTATTTTACCGCTGACTGTCGAATATTTTTTTAAATTTTTGACAAACATTTATGTCAAAATGTTTTAAGTAATTTATGATTAAAATTTATTATTTAAAAAACATACCTTTCTTTCTTATAGTTTGATTGTCCAATATGGTCTTCTGTGTTGTCGTGAATGCTGAAGGTGGTGCTGGTATTTCTAAAAAAATGATAAATAGACTAGTTCTATATCGAAGTACCAAATGTAAAATATATTATATTTTGTTTTATGAATCCTTTGAATTTGTACGTAACGGCTTGTTTTTGTAGCCGCATAATAATCATAATTTCTACATAGCGTTAAAGAAAAAGAAATATAATAATTAGATACATCTGTGAGGCGGTATTAATTGTTTAAACCACAATAAACTGGAATAATCTGAATGAAATGGCTAATTATTATATGCTTTTTATAAATTTAGTCGTGTTCTTCTCTATTTGTTATGTATTCATTATGCGAATTTTAACCAAAACCAGCGAGCATAGAGTTGATAGTTCTATATTTGTATCCAAGTCACTAAATTTATATACAAATATGTCTAAACAATTAAATTACTTATTTTGCCTTTGAAAGAATTCATCTAAGGTTCTAATATAGGTAGATAACGAAATATAGGTTATGTACGATATCTTTTTCTACTATTAGTATACCATTAAGGTAAATGTCACATATTCTTGTTTAAAAGCGATGTAACAATTTCATTAATTGCAGTTTAAATACGATTGACTTTTTGTGAGCTTTGTATCTACGTTTAGCTTAAATAACTGTCCTTAAAGTAATTACTACGATCGTTTTTTTTTAATCTGGCAAATAATGTCCTTTGACAATATTTATTTTGCCTAGTTTCTATGACACGATTTATTCTTCCTAATAAAATTCAATAAATATGATAAGTAATTAAACGTCGCTTAAGGGTCTATTCACACTGAGACGATATGCGACGCGATACAGCGCAGCATTTTTGGGATAACTACTGGTATTCAAAATTGAACTTTATTTACCTAACAAAGACATTTCATTATAAGAGCTGCATCTTTCGACATTGACTTTGATTGATTTGCCATTCGAACTCTTGCAATGAAATGCGTATCTTCTTGTGTAGTGAATAAAGTTCAATTTGAATAGCTATCTTAAAAATGCTGCACCGCATCGCATCGCGTCTCGTCGCGGTGTGACCTGACCCTTATAATTTAGCTGCTTTAGCAGATCAAACACAGAAGGAACTGATATGCTGTTCTCTAAATGATTTACCGTTTATGAATATCATAAAGTTATAATAATTAATATTATACCATCAAGTTTAATGATGCCATCCGTTTCCCCCAGTGAGTTCTTGGCGATGCACTTGTAGAAGCCGAAGTCGTCCTTGGATATGTTCCTGATCTTGAGCATCATGAACTTGTTGTAGCCGCTGTCCACGGGGAACGCCTCGTACTTGCCACCTACAATTTCCATTTCTGCTTAAATAATACAGCTGTAAATATACTCTACCGGGACCGGACCGAATAAGCTGGCTAGCTAGGTTTAAACGCAGGTTAACAAACTATGGTCAACATTTTGCATGAAGTTTTTTATATGTTTAGAGATTCTTAATTTTGTATAATCTTTATAGGTTAATATTACTGTGTAAGTTAGTAATGCAATAAAGAGGAGAAATATGATAATATTATTATTATCATATTTGCTCATAGCAGCTCTCAACTTTGGATTAATGTGGAATAATTAATCATAATCGGTACACTTTCGCATAATTGATAAAATGCCAATATTTGTTTACAGCGTAAAATGTATATTGATTAAGCAATCAAGTAACGTGACACGTAGCAAAAATCTATGAATGTTAAACTGTCATTAATGTATTAAAATTATAGATAAAATGTTCGTTAAAAATACCATGAAGTTCGTAATTCAAGCCAGGTTGGTTACGGTTTGGCTTCCCGAAAGATCGTCCAATAATTTATCGCCAAAACTGGGATTAAAACAGCCACCGGGGTCATTTGGATAGGCAATACTATAAATATTAAAATGTTGCATTAAAATGTCCAATATTAAAACTTTATGTCCAAAAATTAAAATCATGCTATATTTATATAATATTTAAAATTATATTTTGTAGAGTGCAGAGTGTATGTGAGTATCCTTTAATTAGTTAAATGTTAAGCTTTAAGTGCAACATAATATTAGGTATTAGGTATTTTATAACAAACGAGTACATCTTGGTTTCTCAACCTTTAAATAATAATTGGTAATGTGCTTGCAATTAAGCTAGATTTAATGTGACGAAAGACAAGTTAAATATTGTATCTACTAAGCGGAATATCCTTTTGGATGCAATTAGTTAAGTGGACTAAATCGTCACTATTGCTATTAATTTAACCCGGGAATAACAGTCCAATTGCAAAGTAAGTTTTATTGCCAACTTAATTAGTCCGAGTAAATCCGCCATCTTGAGCGTGAATGACTACTGGAACCAATATTACTTTGAAATCATGGATAGAGTACTGTTTAAAGTATATTTCAAGATAAAGATCCATTATTATTTTACTGGAGACTTGCAGACTTGATTAATATATAATATGTCTGTTTTTTAGAAAATTTCTAATAAAACTAGTTCAACTGTTTGATAGCGAATAGCTTTCTTCTTCTTCTTCTTGAAGATTACTCCCGGTACACAATTTTTAAGCTTAGCAATTCTGTAACAGTCTCTCAACCATCCATCTTCCTCGGAATTTCTGCATTATGCATTATAGTATGCGGTTGATAAGGTGCTTGGGTAATAAATGATGGTAACGTGTTTCATTCACCGTCAGACGGAGGTGAAAAGCGAGACCGCTTTACACTAGACAGTGTAGAATCCATTTTAAAGCTTCGAAAGATTATGGACTATGCATATATATTAGTAGTTAAAAAAGGCTACATCCTAGAATAACACACGTTAGTAAAAAAAAACCTATAAACTTACTACCAATTATTTACCACAAATGTAGGTAACCTACCCAAATTTGTAAACTGAGTTGTTGAATAGCCCTTTAGTTTTTAATGTTTTCAAGTGCGGAAACAAATACAGATACATTTTATGAAACAAATGTAAGTATCACAAAACTCTGATAATTTTCTAGTATTTTATAAGCATTGTTCTGATTTATTTAGGTAGGTGCTAGTGCCGCGGCTCCGCCCGCATAAATACAGTATCCCATAGGAACACTGTACTTTTTCATGATAAAAAGTAGCCTATATGTTAATCCAGAGCTAAAACTACTACCATACACAATTTCATCAAAATCCGTTGTGTAGTTTTTGGGTGAAAGAGTAACAAACATCCATCCATCCTCACAAGCTTTTACATTCATAATATTAGTAGGATTTACAATATATATTACATGACGAACCCTATAAATACATAAACTATAAATACCTATCAGCCTTTAACGACAAGGACATCCCTTTAAACTTCCTCAACTGTTTCCAACACAAGGAAAACTATTTTCACAATCAGGCAATAAATCACTCGATAGAATCACACAATATTATATTTGACAGAGACACATGCTATTTAAATGGACATGACAAATGTGTTTGTATTTCGTACACTCCGTTATATAACTAGCGATTACGCTGAAACTTTTACGGCATACATGGTTATTTGGGACGTAGTTCACTCTATAAAGTAGATAAAAGAGGAAAGAGTTAGTATAAACTATCAAAGAAATGCAATAGTAATTATTATCGCCTGTTTACATTGAATTATATTTCAATGTAAGTAGGCTCAATTCATTACAAGGATAAAGTTCGATATACGAAGAATATTTATAGAAATTGAAGTTGAAATTGCATCGTCAGTTTTTTTTGGCACGTCGAATTCAATCCTACCTACTATATAATATAAATTGATGTAAATGTCTATACAGCGTTAGAGGTTAACGGCCCGTTTGAATTACTTATCTATCTATAATTATTTGTTAAAAACGTCGCCATTCAATCATTGGACGATTTTTTGCGATACATGTTTGACGTTTCTAACAAATAGTTACTGGTATCTACCAATATTACCTATTATTATTAGTATATACCAGGTTATTGAGTCGATATTGATCCTTATAGGGGTTGTAGTTCCCATCATTTTCAACCTTAGATAACCCTGTATATTTATACAGAATAAATAGAGACAGGCGGGCAAGCTTAACTTCTGATTCTTTTTATTCTGTAGTCCATGTGTGTCTCTCACCAGAAATGATCATGTCGCCGCGGTCGGTGGTCCAGTAGTTGATGGAGGAGGGGTAGGCCTCGGTATGACACTCCAGCGTCACGTCTTGTCCGACGTAAGCTCCTTCCAGTTGGTTCGGTATCGACAACATCGGCGGGACTGTTACAACATGACGTCATGTAATCCACATATATTACCGAGGTCAAATCTTAGATTATTATTATACACATAATATTAATATGCCGAGGTATTACGTTATATGAAGTTTAACTAATTATAACTAATTGTAGTTCTGTATAGGCTTTAATTTTAAAATATTCCGGGCTTGAAATTTAAAATATTTAAATATCAACAACGGCAACTTCGCTGTCTTTGTCTGTCAAGTGACTTTTCCAACGTATCAGACAAAGACAGCAACGTTGTTTAAGTTATCCGTTGTGTTAATCTTTTTATTAGTAAGGCGGTTAATTTATTAGGTAATATATGAAATCTTAGAATGAATTGAATTAAATAATGAATTGTAAATGGATTTTGAATATGAATTTACTTACATTGTACCATGAGCATAATTCTTTTACTGATGGAAGGCGGGACACCGTTGGAGGCGATGCACAAGTATGCGCCCATGTGCAGCCGCGACACTTTCGATATTGTCAACGTCTCTCCATCCACAACACTCACTATTGAGAAAAAATACCAATTTTTTTTAAAGTGATTACATTCTTGATAAAAACAATTGCTTGGGTTGGGACTATTAAAGCGTTTTCACATTGCGCGGTGCGATATTTCATGTAGCATCGATAAATTACTAAGGTATGAGAAAGACAGCGATATGTTTTAAAATGAAACATTATACCTGTCTTTGTCATTATCGGTGCGACATGCAATAACGGTCTGGATACTGGAAAAACTCACTTATGCCAAAGATATAAGAGCGTACCCTTAGTATTTTATCGGTGCGACATGCGATATCGCACCGCACAATGAAAAACGCTCTTAGGAATATTTCATTTCATTTCAATGAGAATTTCTGTAAAATGTACGTGAACAATTCTGTCAAGCATTCGTACGGTTTCTAAAATGTCACTTGGATAGTCCAATTATTTTAACGGATGCAAACAGCGAAGCTCTTAAAAAAACATGGTATGGGATAGAGCTATTTATTTACCTGACTCTCCATTATAATTAAAGTCTTGACCATCCTCCCTCCTCCACATGACATAAGGCTCAGGATAGCCAGAGGCACGGCACACCAGCGACACGTCCGAACCTTCCCGAACTACCAGATCCGTGGACGTCATATTGTCGATGATGGATGGAGGCACTGTACAAATATTTTTTATAAATTAATAGGTTCCGAAATAATAGGCTGGTTACATGTTGGTTTATTCATGAAACTACTTAATGGACGTAACAAAAAAGGTTGCTGGTATATTTTGTAGAACCTAAAAATCACACGCTTAACAAACGTGTCTACAATTTAACTGCCACTTAAATTCGTTTTAACGTCTAGAACTAAATTTTAATTTTAATGGTGGCGAGACAAATTGAAGGCTGCTATGTAGTCATACAATATTATAAGCGGGACTGATTTTCGAAATTGTAGTAATTTCGATGGGCATTGTTGCCCTAAATTGAAGATAATAGACAAATTGCGTATCAAACAGTGCTTTGATGTGAACGATACCACCTGCCAAAGGCGTTTAAGCGTGGTCGGAATTGGCGAACATTCCGCAGTTGGTCTGTCAAAGATAATTTCGGTGCAGTACGTGTTTGCAACAAATATGACAGAGCATGCACGTAATTGTTCAGGGAAATTATGGTTCCATTGTTGGTGAATTTCGACACGATTTTTGTCATATGGCGTAGATACGTATGTTTGGTTGGCTAATGTAGTACCTAAAGTGACAGCATTATCTTTAGTTCTATGTTTATAAAAATAACCAAGACAAAACACATATTTAGTACAAAGCAAGCAACAACGAATCTCACTTGATACACTTTTTTTTGTTTCTTATTTTATTATTGTTGTTATCTTTGTTATAAAAATTAAACGAGTAAAATGATATTATCTTACCAACAACTTGAAGATATCCTTTTCTGGATCTCATAGGGTCAGTGTTCACTTGACACATGTACCACCCCCGGTCTATCTCCTGGACGTTCTTGATGTGGAGGTACCACGATCGGTGATCGTTGTATGACAGACTTATTCGAGGGTTCTGGGTTATAATATTATGATGTATACTTAGGATAGTTTGGGTGTCCATTCGTACCCACGCCACCTAAAAAATAGCTCTCTATAGACTTATTTGTGTAATAATTAAATTTACATAAACTCCACACTAAGTAAATGAAACACTATAAGCTGGTTTAAAGTTGTAGCTGGTATTAAACATGCAACGGACGTGCTGCAATAATACCTAAATATTAGAATGCATGCAAAAATATATTCTCAGTTTCCAGCACAACCACACCTTTAGTTATGATCAGATTAACATTGAGAGCATTAGTTTTTAAAGTGAAACTGCTTTGGTGGCGTTGAAAGTGCAAGATCAAGGTCGCGTCACGTCACGCCTCGATTTTAGATATAATGCCATCTGTCGAAAGCTACCTATTCTTCTTACATTACAACTCAACTTTCTAAAGTACGGTTCAATACACAGATGGCAAGTGAGTGAGGCACGATGAGAGTATTTTTGAATTTTAAATGGTGAATGAAGTTTCACTTCGGCGCGTGTACTCTGTACACGTCATGTGTTCTTTACATGATATGAATATCGTTCCTTTTATGCACGGGCTAAGATGCTTAGTATTTTAATTATTATAAATGTAACGCTTACCTTAAATCCTCTTAAGTTATCTACGACGCAGGCGAGCAAGGCGTCTCGACCGACGGTGACTGTTACGTTCGGGATGGGCTCGGCGAATCTCGGATACATCGATTCTGAAATAAAATATTAATTATAATCTCCTTTCTTAATGGTGAGTTAAGTTTGGAACAAAATAGTCTGGTAAACTGATTAAGATAATTTTCAAAATTTTAATACTCTTTGTCCCTGTACAATTTTCAAATAAGTGTCGAAGCCTATTCAGAAGTTCTGTCACAGCTTACTTTATATTGAGCGACAAAGAAAATCATGCAATTAAGCTTATCTGACACTTACCAGTAATTTAATCCGTACTTTTTAAGTACGGATTAAATTAAGTTTATTTTAGGAGAATTTAGACAAAAAATTTACTCGAACCTGTCTCTACCTAGAATCACATACGAAAACCTAAGCCAACAAACTGATATGCCTTTAAGATGTCTGCTCTACCTAGCCAAGTCCAGCAGATGAGTCAGAGGCATTCGATCTATACGTAAGCAAAGGATGCCTCAAGTCTCCGATACCGCTAGCTGGCACACATGCCCCAAGGGCAGGGCATCGACATTTAGGACCAACGAGAACCTACTATCCATGCCCGTTATATATTGTAGGGTAGGAATAATTTTACTATTCTCCTTTTGACATTTCTACTACCGTTGCGTGACAGAGGAGCATATTTACTACACTATATGCGTAGTATTGCATTGCATGAGTTTGCAAATGTCACAAAAGTTATCCTGTTCGCCAATTTCAGTTTATGGTTAAGTTTTACTACTGTATAATTTATTATGAACTAGATGTGCCCGCGTCTCCGTGCACGCTAAAAGGAAGTTTTACCGCGATAAAAAGTAGCCAATGTCTTTTCCCGTGGTCTACTCTATATGTGTGCCAAATTTCATCAAAATCGGTCCATTACGGAGTCTATTAATGCAAACAAAAAACTAACGAATATACGAAGAAAAAAATCATAACAGACCTACATAATATGAAATTTGTATTGAAACATACATAATATTATTTTTGATTTTAGTTAAATTTTTACTGAAACTGATAAAAAGTTACAACAACCATAATTCTAAACAGTATTACGTAAAATCAAACCACCTAGAGGTTTTTATAATGTATGAAATATTTTTTCTGTATTTCAACCAAGTAAGTACACGAAGTTTAGTGATAAGCTCGCGTTCGGGTATAGGTGCCAGCGTGTCTGCGATACGAGGGTCGTTTGATTTACGCGCAGCACCAAAACACGACAAATGGCGGTTCGTCGCCGTATCAATCTTGCCGTGCTTAAACAATGCGCCGATTCCCAACATAATATTCTTCAAACGACAACGTTTCGCTAAAATGTTTTATATAACAAAATACGTTTTGTATTTTTTGTTTGTAAAGAAAAAAAAACAAAACCCCTATAAGAATTTGAGATTAAGAGCTCGTGGGGACGTAGCCTTTTGACTTTACATATGGACAGGACATGCGAAATCGAAAATCGGTTTTGAGAATAATATAAATTAATAGGGACTAAAGTATTATATTTTGATTTTAATAGAGATCTATCGATTTCTTATGTTTACGGGAATATTATTAATTGTCATAAACACTAACAGATTGTGTCGCGGTGCACTTTTTTCCCGACGTTTCGGCTACTTTCCTGTAGCCGTGGTCACGGGAGGACTGAGGTGACAGTTGTCCTATTTGTTGAAGTAGATGGCGCTTTAAGCCTCTAAAAATAACTAAATAATTAATTATACAAATCATAGATGACGCAAGTAACGCCGAAATAATCGATTTTATGGAAAGGAAATTTAACTACGTTACAGTTCAAACTACCCGACTTCAACAAATAGGACAACTGTCACCACAGTCGTCTTATGACTACGGCTGCTGGAAAGTAGCTGAAACGTTGGAAAAAATAAAAGTGCTCAGCGACACAATCCTTTAGTGTTTTTAAGATAATTGATTGAGATCTTAGCAGATAATTTGGCTCCTTCCCATTTGATAGAGTTGCTAATAGGGAACAAATTGCGATGCAAAGTGATAACATAAAATTACTATATTACCTACTCCCGTAATATGTGTACCGAATTGCAATAAAAGTTTTTAGAACCATACCTATATACCCATACTTTACTATTTTTATTTGGGGCGGAATAAAAGAAAAATGGAAATGTTTATAATTTCCATTTTTCTTGGTCAATCTGTAGGTGTTTATAAAAACATTTTATTTTACGTAAACGTTTTTTTAGTCATACCTATGACTAAAATTACAATTTTGATTGTCGCCATCTACAAGCAAAATTTTCATTTAAAATATTTATTTATTTAGTGTGAGGGTGGTAAATGAATATCGGTTTTAATTAGTCAAAACCATTATTAATGTTACATTATAGCCGCATAATTATTGGTATAGTTTAACAGTCAGTAAAATTATAAATGATTTTTTTAAATAATCATTTATAATATGCTAACTATATTTGTGCTATGATGAAAACCATCAGCTATCGAACCATAACCACTATTAGAGTTTTAATAATAAATTTACCTTGAATAAGTTATTAGATAATAACACGTGTGTCTACTTGTTAACTTAGTATACCAATATTAATAAGTAAAATTTACTTTAGCTCAACCTTCATTAAAATTAGTTAAGCCAAAAAGCAAGAAAGGCTATTATAATAATTTTGTAATTGGACTCACTAATGATTTCGCGTATTTGCTGAAATAATTTTTTCATAAGAGCTGTATTTTTATAGTAATATTTTAGTGTCGCACCTAATGTTTAGGCCATACCAAAATTACTAAAACTATAATCTTCTTTTAAAATCATTCAATATCTACTAACTGATCAAACAATAATTATGAAATTTTATTCATTATTTAAATAATATAATCGCACAAGAATATTACCTAAATGAAAAAAGCCAAGTATTTCCGTCGCAAAAAAGAGATGTCATAGAGACCAAGTGAAATTCAAGGTAGTCCATTTAATTCGTTACTCATAAAAAAATTGTAACCGTTTCGGAGTCGGTTAAAACTCATAATTTATTTTTAGAAATTTTACTTTTTCTATATTTTCCCTTTAAATGTAGCTAATAACCTAGCCTGACAGCAAATTTGAAATTTCTAAGTCCGCTAGAAGTATGCTTATTCTCTCCCTCCATCTATCCATATTTTTCAAAATCACGTTTTTTGCCGCTTAATATCTCCTAAGCTATGCACTCGATTTTTATGAAATTTAAAGCAATACCTTGAGCTGCTAACGGCCTTTCTGCGATAAATATTCAGACCGCTAATAAGGGGGCACGAAAAAGCTGCGAAATGCTTCGAGAAAAGATAGTTGCGGCCGTGCTATCAGATATATACGTGAAACAAAATATTTGTACTCCGTTTTACGAAAATTATGCGAAGGAAGGAGTATGAAATTAGGCACAGTTGAAGTTTATGTGGAGGAGGAATGAACTGCATAATAATGCTTAAAAATACATTAAAGTAATAAAAATAACGTTACACCCACTACCTCAGATTTATAAATCACACTGCCATGCCTCTCTATAATAACAGTACTAAGGCGGGTCAATAAGTCCGTGACTTTTTGAATTTCTAACCTCCTTACTGAAAAAACAACACTACTCCTGTCAACAGGCATCTGTCAGTTGACTCCTATCAAAATTTGAACTTGCTGCGTCAGTTAGTTTGTGTTTTACAGCTATCTTTATCAGACTATCCAGTAACTTAAGCAAACAATGGAAAAAAGTGAATTTCGTATGCTTATTAAGCATTATTTTTTGCGAAAAAAAACCATTACCGAGACCAAGGCTAAGCTTGATAAATACTATGGGGACTCTGCACCATCGATTTCAATGGTAAAAAAGTGGTTTACTGAATTTCGTTGTGGCCGTACAAGCACTGAAGATGCCGAACGTCCTGGACGCCCAGTTGAGGTCTCTACACCCGAAACAATCGAAAAAATTCACGATATGGTGCTGGCCGACCGAAGATTGAAAGTGCAAGAGATTGTGGAAGCCATAGGCATCTCGCATGGCTCAGTGGTTTCAATTTTGAATGATCACTTGGGCATGAGAAAGCTTTCCGCAAGTCGACCACAAACGCAATCGTGTAACAACTTCACAGGAAGGTTTGGCGTTGTTTAATCACAATATGGAGGAGTTTTTTAACCGTGGACGAAACATGGATCCATCACAATACACCAGAGACCAAACAACAGTCAAAACAGTGTGTTTCTAAGGGTGAATCGGCGCCAAAGAAGGCCAAGGTGGGTTTGTCAGCCAATAAAGTTATGGCGACTGTTTTTTTGGGATGCACGTGGGATAATCCACATTGACTATCTTCAAAAGGGAAGAAAAATTAATGGGGAATATTATGCCAACTTATTGGACCGCTTCAATGAGGATTTGAAAAAAAACCGACCTCATTTGGCCAAGAAAAAAGTTCTTTTTCACTAAGACAATGCAAGGGTGCACACATGTGCAGTTGCCATGGCAAAAATCCATGAATTGGGCTATGAATTGCTCCCACATCCACCCTATTCTCCAGATTTGGCTCCGAGTGACTACTTCTTGTTCCCAAACCTGAAAAAATGGCTCGGTGGAAAAAGATTTGACTCCAATGATGAAGTCATCTCGCAAACAAAGGCCTATTTTGAGGACCTCGACAAATCATATTTTTTGGAAGGGATAAAAAAATTGGAGAAGCGTTGGACAAAGTGTATAGAGCTCAAGGGGGACTACGTTGAAAAATAAAATGATTTATTTATCAAAAAATCTGTGTTTTATTCCAAAAGTCACGGACTTATTGACCCGCCCTCGTACGTGTTGGTTAGACACAATTTTGTCACACGTTAATAAATCTTTCTTATATAATCCATAGACAACATTTACATATGTATCGGTCTATGACCTCTTGATTGTAAGTCCTTCTTGCGCTCGTGTGGTGATGATAATAATACAGCAGCAATTCTTATACTCTCCTTTATTGGTGCTTACCACAAATACGTATTACAATATGTAATGAGATATGCTTAACACAATATATACGTCTACACTATGTATAGCCTTTTGGCCAACTCAAATAAACTAACTCGATAGGCTTTACTTATGACATCTGTCAATGTCAATAATGACATTGACAGTTACATCTTACTGTTGATATATGTAACAACATATTCTTAATATGTATCTAAAAGAGGTTTACATTTTTTTTTTCAAAAATGAAATCGGACCAGTTCCATTCACTAGGCGAGCAGTAATTAAATATAATCTCTTTAATACTTTCTTTACCTATGAAATTGCTGTTCTGTATGAAAAAATTGAAACGAATTTTTTTTATGTATTTTTTATTTGTATTAATCGAAGTAATCACCCATGCAATCAATGCATCTTTTCCAACGCAGTGGCAGTTTATTGATGCTCTTCTTAAAGAACTCAGCTGGACGGGAGGCAACGAATTCTTCAAAGGCATTTTGTACTGCCTCTCGGGTATTGAATTTTTTTCCCGCCAAGAAGTTATCCAAATTCTGGAAAAAGTAGTAGTCTGTAGGCGCAAGGTCTGGTGAGTAGGGCGGATGACGGAGAGCTTCCAACCCCAGTTCTTGCAACTTGGAGACCATCTGCTGTGCAGTATGAGGTCGCGCGTTATCGTGCAGGAGCAGCGGAGACGAGCGATTGACCAATGTTGGTTGGAGATGTGCCAGCTTCTCCATCATTGTGTTCAGTTCTTCACAGTACACATCTGCAGTAATGCTTACCCCGTTTGGTAAGAAGCTGTGATGAATCACACCGGCGCTAGACCACCAAACAGTGACCATCACTTTTCTAGGGGTAAGTTTTCGTTTAGGGCATTGTTTAGGTGCTGAACCAGGATCCAACCAACATGCTGAGAACTTGCGGTTTTCAAATAGAATCCATTTTTCATCGCAGGTAACAATGCGGTTCAAAATTCCTTCATTTGTGTCTGTTAAGCAGTGCAAGGCACCTCTCGACGCGTACTTCGCGCTGGCGATCATTGAGTTCGTGGGGCACCCATTTGTCAAGCTTTTTTACCTTGCCAATTTGACGCAAATGGACCAATATTGTTTTGACGCTAACGTTGAATGCTGCTGCTAATTCAGCCGTAGATTGTGTATCATCAGCTTCCACAATCGCCTTTAATTCGTCATTGTCGACCAAAGTCTTCGGACGACCGCGAGGCTCATTTTTCAGGTCGAAATTTCCAGAACGGAAGCGAGCAAACCAATAACAGGTGGTGCGTTGGTTTGTAGTGTTACCTCCGTAAACGTCGTTGATGCTGCGTGCCGCTTGTGCCGCGTTGCTGCCACGACGGTACTCATATTCCATAATTACTCGAATCTTTGACGTATCTATAATGACGAAAAAGATTGAAATGCGATGAAAATGTAACACTTATCAATAAACAAATGACTACTTTTGGAAAAAGAATTCAATGTTTTTAAAATAAAAATTTTAAATTAGAATTCTTAGCCAAACAAAAATTATTTTGATTTGAAATGGCTAGTACTGCAGAACGGCAATTTCATAGGTAAAGACTTATTATTTGTCATATAATTACGACTACTTTGGTAACCGAGCTGGGCTCGGAGTTCCAGTATAATTAAGAAGAAAATCTTTGAAATGCGCGGTTTCTCAGGGATAAGACCTAGCTAGATGCATACTAAATTTCATGAAAATACTAGCAGCCATTTCCGAGATTCTTATTACGTATATACAAGAATGGCTCGCTTAAAGTAAATTTAAACTTAAAACTTAGGCCTTTTCATCCGATATATACATGATATATGTATATATGATATACATGATTTTCTCGTTTAAAGAATAATTTATGTTTCGCATATTGAATCATTTACCTATAATAGTATGTATTGTTAAGTTTTATTTTCAAATCCATACAAAATGGTTGAGTTTTTTTGTTAACTTACCGTCAGCAACTTCAATAGGCGCTACTGACACTACATTCTGTCCGTCAGGCAATTCCCGACCTGCAAATGAAATATCTTTACTGAGATTATAAATTAAGCGATTCTGTGCATTCAAAAGTGTTGAAGAAAGTCATCAGACCAATAAAATAGTCTTCGAAGTTTTAGAAATCCTACGAATAAAAGGTTTTCAATTGATTCATCAAGACGTATTCTTCCTATTGTTTGAAAACGAAGTTTGCTACCTATCGGCTCTCACATTGAAGATTTCCGAACGTCTCAAATTTTATCATTTCATTCATTTTGCAATTACTTATAACTGCTAAGCTTCCTTTTTTAGGGCTCCGAACGCTATATTACTAAGACTCCGCTATCCGTCCGTCTGTCCGACTGTCTGTCTTTCTGTCTGTCTGTCGCCAGGCTATATATAATGAATAGTGACAGCTAGGCAGTTGAAATTTCCAATCATGTCTAAAATAAAATATTACAGATTTTGTATTTCTATTGGTGCTATATAACAAGAAATAGGTACTGAAGATAGAATAAAATAAATATTTGAGAGGGGCTCCCACAACAAATATGGTTTTGTGCGATACCCTTCGTATGCGAGTCCGACTCGCACTTGGCCGGTCTTTATATGTTTTAGTTTATGTACACTTAAAAATTTATATAAAACAATATTTTAAATTCGTTAAAAACAATAAAAGAGAATTTAATGTTCATTTGGAACACGTTTCTATGAACGCTCATTATCATATTAAAACAACCCCCGTTAATACTATCAAGTAAAGTTGTTCGAGTACAATAATTACATGTAAAAGTTTATGGCGTCGTTAAAAGTTTCTACTACTTAATTGCCTTCTACGTGTTGCAACACTCGCGACTTGTGACAAATATAATAAGCCAATAGTTTTAAATTATAACTTTGACCGGTAGTAAGTACATTTTGGTTTTTTGTGTGCTATCATTAAATAAATTACTAAAAAAAATGAATTGGGCTTACTTAGGTCCGATTTAACGGTGCAAGCCGAACTGTGCAGTTTTATCGATCGTGCGTTATACGAATTATGAAATGTGAAAGTAATACACGAAGTATGTAATGTGAATCCTTTCTTGACTATTACAAATTAAAGTCATCCGCCTTGTCTGTATGTCTGTATGTTCACGACAATCTCAAAAACTACTGAACGGATTTTCATGCGGTTTTCATTTATCGACATGTTCCTGAGAAAATTTTAGCCCCCTTATTGATAAAAATACACAACGCATAACTTAAACAACGTTGCTGTCTTTGTCTGTCAACTGTCTTCTCCAACGTATCAGACAAAGACAGCAACGTTGTATTGATTTTGGTAGGTGGGTGTATAGTAAGTGGGTGTATAATTTGTTAAGGTTTTGTGGAAATAAGTTGCAATGTGACTATAATTGTTGAAAGAGTCGGAAAAAATTATGCCGTCTGGGAGCTTCCATTGAAAACGCAGCCTAATCCATTGGAGATATAACGAAACGATGTATGGTGGGATTGTTTCTCTTTTATAGGTCTACAAAAAAGTCCGCGATGGCATATTCTATTTTTACCCATTTAAGGTTTAAAAAAATGATCACGTATAACGTGGTACTTTTAGAAGCTATTAAGATGGACACAGTATTAATAATTTTAAAATCTAATTCGTTGGTCACTTTAAGGATTTCATACATATTATAGCCCTTCATACCAAAAAAATAAGAATTTATATTTATATAATAAATATCTTAGGAGTAATTATACGCGCGAGAAAATAAATTGACGTGCCGTGACAACGACGCGACGGACGGGACACGCTTAATGCTTGCCCGTAATTACGATTAGGCTACAAACTATTTAGTTTGTGTTAAGCCCAATGTCACGCGGGCAAAGCCGCGGGCAAAAGCTAGTCCTATATTATTATAAGCTAAGATTAAACAATAGACTCAAGAATTTATGGATCAGTTGACGTGTCTGTAAACTTCATTTATGTAAATACGTTACTTATCTATTGAGCTAACTTTTATATAATTTCTAAGGTATAGTAGGTACCTACCGGTGTTGTAGATGGTATTTTTAGTTTTTAATTTCACTTGTACCTAAGTATAAATTAAGTTGGCGTTCGTGCTTGTACATTCAAAATGAGCGTTTATTAATCGGGTCTTATTACTTATGCTTTGTGTGATATACCTATCGTTGTTCTCGTATCAATTTCTTTTTTTGAGCGTGACAACGAGCGCCACCACGGGCCACCGGCAGGCTCGTGTCACCGGCAATAAAACTCATATCCATACATTTTACGGTTTCGTATCTACGAAATATTGAATATTGTTGAAATCGCAGGTTTTTTGCTACCATTTTACACGCAATGTTCGCGAAAATGAAACCAATATACCGCAACGATATAGCACAATATGAATGTGATAGATTGAATTTTCACGTAATCTACCCTAGGTATATCCAATTACATATTTTATATGAATTGTTAGCTTTTGATTAATAGAGGTACCAATAAGGAACGCAGTATGTTCAAATATTTTTTTTTTTTAAATAATGGTACCTATTTAATTCCTAAAGAACATTCCTACGTGTCTTCTCTTTAAGACATTCACATGAGGCATTACCTCACATAATGACATTCAATACCTCACATAATGACATTCAATACCTCACATAATGACATTCAATACCTCACTTAATGACATTCAATACCTCACATAATGGCATTCAATACCTCACATAATGACAGTCAATACCTTACATAATGACATTCAATACCTCACATAATGACATTCAATACCTCACATAATGACATTCAATACCTCACATAATGACATTCAATACCTCACTTAATGACATTCAATACCTCACATAATGGCATTCAATACCTCACATAATGACAGTCAATACCTTACATAATGACATTTAATACCTCACATAATGACATTCAATACCTCATATAATGACATTTAATACCTCACATAATGACATTCAATACGGCACATAATGACATTTAATACCTCACATAATGACATTCAATACCTGACATAATGACATTCAATACCTCACATAATGACATTCAATACCTCACATAATGACATTCAATACCTCACATAATGACATTCAATACCTGACATCATGACATTTATTGAAGTAATAAAAATCACTCCTTAACTCTATAACAGTTATTCTCTATAAACTACAACAAAATTAAAAGATTTGTATTAATTTTAAGTGTTTCAAGAATATAAATTATATTCAACGTAGGTACAAGCCTTACATTATACTAAATGTTTCCCGCGACTTCGGACGCGCAAAAGAAAATCCCACGGGACTCTTTTTAAAATAAGTATTATCGATAGATTATTATTAATAATAAAAATATTAATTCAAATACTCAATATCTACAAGTTATAAACATAATTCCTAGTTATTTTTACACTAGCACTCTATGAACTTACAGTCATTAACTGATAGTTTATGCTGCATCATAACGCATATACTATTAGGCCGCGCGCTGACAGCCCTTTCGTAGGGCGAGACAGGATTGTTCCATTATCGACGCAGTTGAATTATTCACAAGATCATGCTCTTCGGATGCGGCATCCAAAAATATATAAGAGCTCTTATACGGATTAATTATAATCCTTTCCTTAAAATATTTCAGTTGTTAGTAATAGTTAATCTTTAAACATGTTGGCTTAAAAGTATTTTAGTCTGTACATAAACAGACCAATTCAGCATCTAACCACAAAATATATTTTTGAACTTCCGCACGTTAGTGACTTGTGGTTCCGTTAGCGTCGGATATTCGAAAATTTTAAAATAGTGTTTGTGATTTACCGTTTACTTAACTTGAATTATTTTTACTAGTATCAATTATTTTAATTAATTATTTAATACTTTATAAGCCTTGATATTTAAGAAGAACAAAAGAGTGTTGCTCATAAAAACTTTTAGCCAATAATATAATTTAAATTTACCACGTCCCTGTTTTTACAACATTCTATCTAATTCACAGAAATGAAAGACGCATTGTATAGGTTATTAGTAATTTTACGTTCCTTAAGGCTAGTCTGCAGGCATGACCAACCTGCGGCCCGCAGGCCTTTGCCATGAGGCCCCTGAGCTAATTTAAACCTCGAATCATCTAATTGTTTCCAAACACGATCTATCGAAAAATCCCGATATTCGAGGTCAAACGGTAACCAACCCTGTTTTTATTACAGTACGCCCGATATTCAGCTGGCGTTCGAGCGTATAAGACATTATTTGGTAATGTTTGAAAAACATTGATTATTGGGATTTTGTGGACGAATTGTGGATTTTTATAGATGTGCGCCCCGTTAGGCTTTTGCTAAAAAAAGGCACGCAATATTGAAAAGGTTGGTCACTCCTGCAGCTAGTGAGTAGTGGACTTACGTTGTTGACACGGGGTCAGATGGTAAACAATACTATTATAAGTGTATTGAATTCCAACTCAGCGGTCAGCCTTTCATAGCATATTATGGAATCAACTTACTTAGAGGCTTTATTTGATACCGCTTTTCTCGGAATTCCTGTTCTACAAGAACTAGAGTGATACTCTTATAGATGATAGATAGATATAGATATTTGCAACAGTTCTGATAATAATATTTGAATGAAATTTTTTTTTGAGATCCCGCCAAATTTTACAACACAGTTACAATATTACCAGTAGGTAGGTAACACTAAACAGTTCTCAGGACAATGTTAGTCTCGCAAATAAACATGTCGCGGCGACAAGTTTGTCTCCCGTGGCTCATAGCCTGATAAATAAATAAATCGTTTATTTTAAAAGTATTTTACAAACATTAACTATTTGTTCTGTCCCCCAAACTAGGCGTAGCCTATCCTATGGGGGAAGTTAGGGGACTAAAACGGGGGTTAAAGTAACGATATCCAGCAGCTGTTCATTATTATATTTATATTAATATTATATATTATAAATACATGAAGCAAAAACTTTCAAAACAGTTTTACGAGAATTGTGCAACCCGAAGAGTATCATATTTGGCAGGAAAATTAAAGTTTATGTGGAGGAAGGACAGCGACTATTTTTAATATTTCTTAGAAATACGTAAAAAAAATAACAATACCAAGCGACCTCTAGTATTCATAATTTTTCATTAAAAGCTAAACATTACCATTACCCTCTAAGTACATAAGGTTTCTTATTGTGTTTCCTTCTTACATAATGGAAAATAATATTTGGGCCTTTAGTACTTGCACCTGCCGCGTCATCCATGTACAGATTGTACAGCTATATTAAGTGATAAGAGTAAGGAAAATATCTTACTAGCAACCAACAATATCTTCCTAGAACATGCATAGTTATTTTTATTAGCTTTTCGAAAAGTACATACTTAATAAGCCACGAAAAATTGTCTTTCCAATGGCATATTTGCGATCAACCGTTGACGAAATACAGTCATTACAAACGTGGGATCGTTGGAATGCACTCTAAAATAATGCACGAGTGTCATCACAGCAGATTCTCAACTGCTATAAAGAGAAATATATTGTAATAACAAAAATATCACAAATAACATAAGGATTTGAACAGTAATTTTCGTCTTTCAATGATAGCAAATTAAAAAAACGACGTTTTTAAGTCCTGTAACTTTTTCATTTAACCACTGATTACTGTACTTTTTGCATTTTTCGGTCCATATTTATATTGCATTTCGCAAAATATAAGAATTTTTCTGATTTAAAACTAATACATGTTAAAAATAAATAAATTTTGCATGTAAGAAAATGTTTTGTAAATAACCAATCAATTATTTTGGGTCGTCTAGAAAATGTGAAAAACTGTCATTTGTCATATAAAATACGTCTATTCCCGGTGTACCCTAAAATAGAGTAACCGAGTAAAATAATTAATATAAAGACAAACAATATTACTAATTAATAATTGACTTTAAATTTGTTTAAGTTGAGTTTGAAATTTTATCTATGAGCACCCATATAGTTTAAGCGTAGGAGTAAAAAGTTTTGTCCGTAATAGGAAGTAATATTGATTCGATATTATTGATATCACTAAAGGCGGGTTCACCCGGAACACAATGCGGCTACAACTGCACCGCCTGTTAAATGTTTTGCATAGGCTACATAGTTAATAAAAGCGTCGTATTTTTGCAATATTTTATTGTTTTATAAAGAGCCCCGTGGCCTAGTGGGTTGTCCGTTTGATTCGCACTCGAGGGAGTGAAGGTTCGACTCCCAGGTTGTGGCGTGTACCAATGAGACTTTTTCAGATCTCAAGTACATTATACGGACGCTCTAACGGTGAAGGAAAACATTGTAAGGAAACCCGCACACGGTTGGCCCCAGACGTATTGACCAGTCATTCCTCTGGACAAGGCTGACTATATTGTGAGAATGCAGTATGTGTAGAGTACTAAAACTTACTAAGGGCCTATTTCACAATCGCCCCATAAGTGACAAATAGCTTATCCGGAAGTTGTCTCTGTCGCTCAGTATAAAGTAAGCAGCGACAAAACTTCCGTTTAAGCTATTCATCACTAGGCGATTGTGAAACATGACCATAGTAATACATATTTAAATAGAATTTTTTTCTGGGTTTATTATTAAATTTAGGAAACATACCTTCTAATCGCGATTAGAGATTATTTTTTGACCCGACAACATCCAGTTGTTATTTTTTTTAGATTCTTTTACCTTCCTCTTTAGAAAGCTGTTTTTCAGAATGTATGTTTAAGCAAAAAATAAATAAATGGGGTGTACTTTTGAACAAACGAATACATTCTTCCCTCAAGCTTTCCCTGTCTAGTAGGGCTGTGGAGATAGGGCGACTGACCGACGCGATATAAGATGAATAGATTCGACATTGGCCTGTTGAAAGGATCCTGCGTCTTTTCCGCCAGTAGATGGATGGACTTGGGGTTGATTGTATGATAAGAAATTTACTATGCTCCTTATCCCATATTACATATTATCTGGCGTCCGTGCATTGTTAAGCTGGGACTTTAAGATCCACCGTCCACCGTCCTTGAAAATTCAGAGCGCTGAAAATAGAACTCTGTGCTAATATAATAGAGCTGAAAATCGAACATACAAGTATCGAGTCAAATGTCAATGTCATATATGGCAGCTCAACACTTGACTTTCAACTCTATTGTATTAGAGCAGAGTTTTATTTTCAGTACTCTAAATTTTCATGGTCCATTTGTTCATGGTTTTCATGGTTCCCAGATTCCGGATCATAATATAGGCCCAGCTTAAAACGAAAAAATACCTTCTAAATTGTATACAAGATAGGTAACTTCAAGAAAATCCTGCTTTAAGCACAAAAATTACAGAATAAGAAAACAAGTATTCAAGTTCGAGGCGTTCGCATTGAGGCGGGAGTTTTTAATTTTTATATAATAATTAATTTAAAGGTAAATGGAAAGTTTAGAAATGTTTTTTTTATATTAATGGCTCTATTATCTATTATACCTAACCACAAAGGTTAAAGGTCAAAGCTGATATAATTATAAAATTTTATGAAAACTTCGAAGGAAAGTTAGGAATATTTTTGAAGGGCTCTATCATTAGTTGCGTATAATTATGTAAGTCACAGACGGCGAAGATACTATAATATGTTATGTTAAGATATAATATCGCTTGCTATATAGTTAGTTTGACCTATCACAGATGGCTAAGATACTATATTTTCATATTATATACTGTAATATTAATTATATCCTGGCTTATTAAAATAAAATAATATATTAGATATCTTCGCCGTCTGTGACACCCCAGCCCACAGGTTATGCACATAACACAGCATATTTATGTCCAATTCATTCAATATTTCTCGTATTTATGTCAGGATTTTTATCTATAGATTAGTTTATCGTAATAGAAGCACATCGATATCTGTTGGCTCCCGGACGTCCATCTCGGTGCGGTCCCCTGTTCATTTGTTTGTTGTGATCTTCCCCTTGCTAACTGAATTCTGTTAAGGAATACGAGAGCTTCTTATCCTGAACCCTCTAAATAAATCTTACTTTTCAAATTTTTCCCCCAATCTTAAGTTTATGGGAACATTATTTTGCTTTTTGGGCACTTAGAGAATTAATTTTCGCGGTTACTAATTAGTTCTGGGGACTTTTAATGTTATTTGATTTTTGTCAATGTTTTATCTTATACTTTAAACGAGACAATCTTGCTTATATATAATCGTAATCTCGGAAACGACTACAAGTATTTACATGACATTTAGTATGCAGAGAGTTTTGAGGCAGAAAAATTGATCTAGCTAGATTTTATCCCTGAAAATGCGCATTTTTAAATTATATACGTTTTTTCTTTCGTCGTGCAACAATACATAGGCTGCACTAAAAGTATCGGGAATGGAATATTTCCACTGTTCCTGTCATATTAAAACCTTTTTAATTTAAAACTCCTTAGTTTTAAAAATCGAATACCGTTTATTTATTTAAAAAAAGATTCTCGGTCATGTCACAAGGTCTTGTCAAACTTGTTTAGTCGTTGAGAAAATAGAATTGACTCGAGAAAATTCTAGAGCGATGATTTATTAAGACTTTCGAAGTGGTTTAACAAAAACAGTGTGTTGACCGGATGATTTCTGCATTTGGTGATGAAGCCCCATCCAAAACCACAATTTATCGTTGGTTTGCTGAATTTCAACGTGGACGTGTCAAGCTCAGTGATAATCCCCGTCAAGGTCGTCCAAAAACTGCAGTCACCCAAGAAAACGTTGATGCTGTGCGTAAGCGGATTGAGGAAGATCGAAATTCAGGCAACTTTAGACATTGGCATGAGTCAAATACAAATAGTCTTGCATGAACAATTAGGTGTAAAAAAGTTGTTTTCCCGATGGATACCGCATTTTCTCTGTGAAGAGCAAAAAGCGGCTCGCGTTACTTGGTGCGTCAGAACTCTCGAAAGAGTCCACGCAGGATCCTCAAATGCTGTACACAACATCGTATCAGGTGACGAATCCTGGATATACGCGTACGAACCCGAAACAAAAAACCAGTCACGAGTTTGGGTGTTCGAAAATGAGTTAAAGCCAACAAAAATTGTTCGTTCACGGAGTGTTGCAAAAAAAATGGTGGCCACGTTTGTCTCCAAAACCGGCTATGTTGCGACTATTCCTCTTGAGGGACAAAGAACGGTTAATGCAGAATGGTATGCTAACATTTGTTTGCCACAGGTCGTTTCTGAACTCCATAAAGAGAACTGCAACCGCCGCATCATCCTCCATCACGACAATGCGAGTTCTCACACCGCGCACAGAACAAAAGAGTTTTTAGAGCAAGAAATCATAGAATTATTAGACCATCCGCTGTACAGCCCGACCTTAGCCCTAATGATTTCTATACTTTCCCTAAAATAAAGAATAAATTGCGTGGTCAGAGATTTTCATCACCTGAAGAAGCTGTGGACGCCTACAAAACGGCCATTTTGGATACCCCAACTTCCGAATGGAATGGTTGCTTCAATGATTGGTTCCATCGTATGGAAAAATGTATCAAATTTCGTGGAGAAAACTTCGAAAAGCAATAAATACATTTTTAAATAGTAATGTTGTGTCACTTCCCTGATTCCCGAAATTTTCAGTGCCGCCCCCCTCGTATGTCAATAATTTCAACTCTAATAATGTCAGTCCGATTTGCAGTTAGCTTAATTTTTCTTGTTGGGAAATTAGAAATGTGGTGGGTTCGAACCCCGGTAAAATATTTATGTGATTCTTTTTTTTTGTAATCTACTAGCGCTCCGAGCAAAGCGTGAATACCCAGTAGGTACTTATTTTTATCAGCGGTAGCGGCGCAGCGTTTTGTTTTAATTAAGATATAGGTATTTTATATTTAATTTAACATAGGTATCAAGCAGCATAGACGTTAGAATACAGATCTATTGTTAAATGGATAGTCATAGTGTTTTTAGTTATAGAAAAGAAATTACATATTAGAAATATATAAAGTTTTGTTAGGTTGGCAAGACATGTCAGACACACAGTTTAAGGTGTATCTTAGATAAATAACTGATGGCTAAGGGGTCAACACTTATTACGAATTTGTGATTTGGTGCAACGCAAGATTATTTAATACGTTACTAAGTTTTGGTTGTATTAGTTTAATAAAAAAATAAATTCTGTTCATTTCATATAAAATTACTTAATATTTTTGCTATAAAGGAAGAAAGCTGCTCCATACCGATATCTCTATTAGTACAGCAGATATAACATCTTTATAAGAAAAACTATTTATACACGTAAATATTATCTATCTAAAATTAAAAAATATGAAGCAATAAATTTCGGTTCAGTTTTACGAAAATTGTGCAACCGATGGAGAAAGAAGGTGAAATTTGGCCGGTAATTATTACTTCACGTGAAGGAAGGTGCGCAGAAATTTACATTAAATTAATGAATTATTAATCTGAGGTAATGTGTGTATTATCTCAAATTATTAATTCACACTACCTACCATGACTTTGATATAATTTTGTCACATGGTTGACATTTGTCTAAATCTAATACTATAACAAACTAAATACTAGTAGTATTCCCAAAACTTGCATTGTAATACATAATTAAATTCAGTTTCGCAATCTCTGTCAAAACTTATGTCCATTGTTGATGCTGGCCTGGATCTGTCAATCTCGCTGAATACACCGTCATGATCAGACAATAGATAAGGAATGCCTCGGGATATTATAATAACTAGCCCTTTAACGCGGGTTTGTCCGCAACTAAATAAGGTTTGATCGTCTGTTTACATTAGTATATTTGGTCATTTCCTTTTTAGGAATCGCTCAAGTTATCCTAAATATTTCTAGTGATATTTCACAAAAACTTAAGTGCGTGCGTTAAACCTTAAACCTTTGAACTGCCTACGTCATAGATAATGAGTGGATAAAACTGTGGAAATTGGGCTCGCATCGAAATGCGAATCCATCTACATGTTCGGATTCGGAGCGAGAGTCGGAATTGCGCTTGTTTCCCGCGGTACTTGAAGTGTGGACGCCATATTCTACGAGCATTATTTTAAAATAAGAACATTGGTCAAGGAGGGGTGATTAGAGGTTATCATTAGGTGCACTTGTTTGTGTCGTTTTGTTATTTGCGCACAATGTGTTTGGCTCGCAAAATTGTGGCTGAGTGGTTGAGCGCGTTGGTTCTGGAGCCGGAGGTCGCGGGTTCGAATCTCGCCGAGGGGACAAAAATATTTCTTTGTTCCTGGGTCATGGATGTGTATTAAATGTGTGTATCCTACTACTATTATAAATGCGAAAGTTTGTGAGGGTGGATGGATTGATGGATAGATGTTTGTTACTCATTCACGCAAAAATCACTTAATGGATTTCGATGAAATTTGGTATGGTAGTAGTTTAGGTTCTGGCTTAAAACATAGCACTTTTTATCCCAATAAAGTATAGTATTCCCGTGGGACACTATATTTACGCGGGCGGAGCCGCGGAAAAAAGCTAGTAATATTATATAGTATAAAAATAATAGTATATAGTATAATAATAATCTTAAATATATATTTTGAATCAAAAATGTTAAATATATTTCCTGTCGTCTGGTCCCCGTTAACACAAGTTCTTCAGATACTCATCACAGGGCCAGACTGACGTGCAGGTGTAAAGCGTCTATAGATTTTATATTATTATTACTATATTATATAATTTATAACAAAATTATAGTTCATAAATATGTTACAAGATTATAATATATCTGTATATAAAGGTACCTACTGTGTGTGTGTCATCTCAAGGCTAAGAGATTTTAAACCTCATTGATTTTGACCCCTAAGGACCCCGTGATTTGTATGCGATTTGAGTATTCTTATGCTTTCAAAAGCTAGTACTTTGTCGGTAGAAGGAATAAACTTTAGTGTTGTGTTTTACAAAAAAATGTAGGCAACATTATTAGAAATTCACAAAATTAATAAAATGTTGGGATAAACGTGCTAGTTTAAAAAATATCTAAGATTTTTTTTCAGAAAAAATAATCAAATAATTTTGTTTTCTAGATCCAAATGTTTTTTTTTGGTTTAAATAAGAATATGATTAACTGTAAAATGAGATCCTTTTGATGTTTGTTGGTCATAAACAACATTATTTATTTACTTTTATTCAAAGTAAGCTAGTAACTAAAACATCAAATATCCAAATTCTTGTAGATCGGGGGCTGAGGTTTGCGACCCCCAAATGGGGGGTGTTTTGTCGATAAAATCAAACCTGCTGATAAAATCTTTTAGCCTCGAGATGACACGTATAAACCTAGGCTTAAAAGGTTGTTAAAAATGTATGATACATTACATTTTACGACTATTGTTTACAATGATATATAAAATTAATTAATAACTTCAGTTAAATCAATACCATTAATTTAAAGACGTAAGGAACTTTTTTTTAAGAGTTACATAAAAGTTTATTTTATGCTTATACCCTCATACATATCAATTAAACTTATGTAACTTTAAAATAAAACGTCATATACGTTGCATAAAAATTGACTGTAAAAATTTAGTCACTTATAGTGATGGAATATCAATAAAACTTTTGACGTAACTCAATAAAAATGCTAAGTTCATCCACTCACCTGTCGTACTGCAGCTGCTCAGCACCGCCACCCACACCGCACAGTATAAATGTATAAAAGTCATTTTATCATATTTGTACAAATTCATAATTGTCCGAAGTCGTTTCATCTATGCAAGCGAACGCGAGCCGGAGCTTGGGCGGAGACAGCGCGTGGCATCGCTGGGCGGGCGGCGGAAGCACTGCCGCAGGCCCCGCGACTACCCCCAGATAAACAAGGGCGAGAACCGGGAATAGACAAACCGTCTCGCTACTCTTTACGGCCGGTCTCGGATAATGGCATAATAAAATAAGACAAAAGACGAGTAACCGACGAATAAAGTGCTCTAGACGGTTCGCTGTCAAATATGCATAATCCGTACAATAAACGAATGGATTCTGTACAATGCAGCCGCCGCGGCGTCTGGCTTTTTGACGGTTTTCATTAAAATTCTATGTTGTAATTAGTATATTGTAAAACATGACTTTTATTTCCCGCGATACGAGAGTTTTTTGGCTTGTATAGTATAAAAGAATTTGAAAGCATTTTTGTTTAAAAATCTCTACATTTTTTATAATTTATTTTTAAAGTAATTCTTTCGTTATATGCCTATAAGTTAAATTGTTTTTTTTATAGACTAATAAAAAAAAACATTGAGCAATTATTATTAATAGTCTTGATATAATATCTAGGTAATGGTAGTGCCACAAATAGCATGATACCACACTATTAGGGTCAATTCAGACCGAGACGCGACACGGCCCGATATTTTTAAGATAGCAATTCAAAATTGAACTTTATTCACTACAAAAGAAGATACACGTTTCATTGTAAGAGCGGTGCCATGCTGTGCAGCATGGTGCAGCTCAACGTGTATCTTCCTGCGTACTAAATAAAGTTCAATCTTGTTTCCATATCTTAAAAATATTTAATACAAACCTAAAAACCTGCATTAAGTAAATATGTTGGTTGAAATTTGTAATAACGGTTTATGTTCCAAGCGCCATGTTTGTGTTGCGACTTGCGAGTTAAATAAATGACGTACTCACAAAAGTACATATCGACTTGCTAGTTTACTATGAGATGTATACTAGTTTGAAATTTTAAAGAGTTCTTTATTGTTTTTCTTACCCGACTACGGCGAAGCCAAAAGGATGGGCAATGATTTTGGCAGTTTATGTATGTATGTCTGTTAGTTTGTATTGGAACTGTAATTATTTTTAGTAGTAGTACTCATCTATGGTAATTATTTTTAATTAAATTTTCATAACTTAATAAATTACTATTATCTTTTAGAAATAAATATCGAGTAAGTCATGAAAGTTTAGGTTTAGTCTTGGCTAGGTGACTAACATCCTAGACTAACCGGACTAAAAACATAACCTGAGTCCTTAAAGATAGCACCAACAAGTAATTGTGATTAACCATGGCAAATTTCAATAAAGGTAAAGTGTTTTGATATTTTTAAGAGGTTTATTGGATTCAGTTCTAATTTCCTATCTATCCATTAAATATAACTTTCATTTTAGCCTTTTTACAAACTACAACTCCATTTCTGATTGCGTAGCGTAGCGTTCGTAGTTCCATTCGTAGCGTCTAAGCTACTGGGCCGATTTTAATAAATGAGTAATGATGCCGCGGGTAACAAAGGTTATAATAGGTCTTTACCTATGAAATTGCCGTTCTGCAGTACTGGCCATTTCAAATCAAAATAAATTTTGTTTGGCTAAGAATTCTGATTTCAAATTAATTTTATTTTAAAAACATGGAATTCTTTTTCCAAAAGTAGTCATTTGTTTATTGATTAGTGCTACATTTTCATCGCATTTCAATCTTTTTCGTCATCATGGATACGTTAAAAATTCGAGTAATTAGGGAATATGAGTGCCGTCGTGGCAGCAACGCGGCACAAGCGGCACGCAACATCAACGACGTTTACGGAGCTAACACTACAAACCAACGCACTACCTGTTGTTGGTTTGCTCGCTTCCGTTCTGGAAATTTCGATCTGAAAAATGACACTCGCGGTCGTCCGAAGACTTTGGTCGACAATGACGAATTAAAGGCGATTGTGGAAGCTGATGATACACAATTTACGGCTGAATTAGCAGCAGCTTTCGAAGTCAGCGTCAAAACAATATTGGTCCATTTGCGTCAAATTGGCAAGGTAAAAAAGCTTGACAAATGGGTGCCCCACGAACTCAATGATCGCCAGCGCTAAGTACGCGTCGAGACGTGCCTTGCCTTGCTCAACAGACACACAAATGAAGGAATTTTGAACCGCATTATTACCTGCGATGAAAAATGGATTCTGTTTGATAACCGCAAGCGCTCAGAAAGTTGGTTGGATCCTGGTTCAGCACCTAAACAATGCCTAAACGAAAACTTACCGCTAGAAAAGTGATGGTCATTGTTTGGTGGTCTAGCGCCGGTGTGATTCATCACAGGTTCTTACCAAACGGGGTAAGCATTACTGCAGATATCTACTGTGAAGAACTGAATACAATGATTGAGAAGCTGGCACATCTCCAACCAGCATTGGTCAATCGCTCGTCTCCGCTGCTCCTGCACGACAACGCGCGACTTCATACTACACAGCAGACGGTCTCCAAGTTGCAAGAACTGGGGTTGGAAGCTCTCTGTCATCCGCCCTACTCACCAGACCTTGCGCCTACAGACTACTACTTTTTCCAGAATTTGGATAACTTCTTGGCGGGAAAAAAAATCAATACCCGAGAGTCAGTACAAAATGTCTTTGAAGAATTTGTTGTCTCCCGTCCAGCTGATTTCTTTAAGAGGGGCATCAATAAACTGCCACTGCGTTGGCACAGATACATTGATTGCATGGGTAATTACTTCGATTGATACAAATAAAAAATACATGAAAAAAAATCGTTTAAATTTTTTCATACAAAACGGCAATTTATAGGTAAAGACCTAATAATAGGTCTTTACCTATGAAATTGCCGTTCTGCAGTACTGGCCATTTCAAATCAAAATAATTTTTGTTTGGCTAAGAATTCTAATTTCAAATTTATTTTATTTTAAAAACATGGAATTCTTTTTCTAAAAGTAGTCATTTGTTTATTGATTAGTGTTACATTTTCATCGCATTTCGTTACGATACGTTAAAAATTCGAGTAATTATGGAATATGAGTACCGTCGTGGCAGCAACGCGGCACAAGCGGCACGCAACATCAACGACGTTTACGGAGCTAACACTACAAACGAACGCACCACCTGTTATTGGTTTGCTCGCTTCCGTTCTGGAAATTTCGACCTGAAAAATGAACCTCGCGGTCGTCCGAACAACTTTGGTCAACAATGACGAATTAAAGGCGACTGTGGAAGCTAATGATATACAATCTACGGCTGAATTAGCAGCAGCTTTCGACGTTAGCGTCAAAACAATATTAGTCATTTGCGTTAAATTGGCAAGGTAAAAAAGCTTGACAAATGGGTGCCCCACGAACTCAATGATCGCCAGCGTGAAGTACGCGTCGAGACGTGCCTTGCACTGCTCAACAGACACACAAATGAAGGAATTTTGAACCGCATTGTTACCTGCGATGAAAAATGGATTCTGTTTAATAACCGTAAGCGCTCAGCAAGTTGGTTGGATCCTGGTTCAGCACCTAAACAATGCCCTAAATGAAAACTTACCCCTAGAAAAGTAATGGTCACTGTTTGGTGGTCTAGCGCCTGTGTGATACATCACAGCTTCTTACCGAACGGGGCGAACATTACTGCAGATGTGTACTGTGAAGAACTGAACACAATGATGGAGAAGATCTCCAACATCTCCAACCAGCATTGGTCAATCGCTCGTATCCGCTGCTCATGCACGACAACGAGCGACCTCATACTGCACAGCAGACGGTCTCCAAGTTGCAAGAACTGGGGTTGGAAGCTCTCCGTCATCTGCCCTACTCACCAGACCTTGCGCCTGCAGACTACTACTTTTTCCAGAATTTGGATAACTTCTTGGCGGGAAAAAAATTCAATACCCGAGAGGCAGTACAAAATGCCTTTGAAGAATTTGTTGCTTCCCGTCCAGCTGATTCCTTTAAGAAGGGTATCAATAAACTGCCACTGCGTTGGCACAGATGCATAAATTACATGGGTGATTACTTCGATTAATACAAATAAAAATACGTGAAAAAAATTCGTTTAAATTTTTTCATACAAAACGGCAATTTCACAGGTAGGCAAGCAGGCAGGCAGGCAGGTAAATACCTAATATTATACTTTTTTTTAAATTTTGTATTTCGAAAATTGAACCCCAGATTCTACCATCTAAAAAAAATTAAACCGAGATAATCTGATGATCATCTCGGTTTAATTTTTTTTAGATTTAAGACGTGATCGTCTTGTCAAGCAAATCACAAATAAGTATATTACAAAATTATCATGTGCTGCACAAATATGTCAAAATACACGTTTAAAATGCGGTCGTACAATTCGTACTAACCCAGTTGTCTAACTTTCGAACCTTACGTAATATAAACCTATAAATATACCTATAATTTAAATATTTTTTTAACTTCATAAAACATATTCTATTTTATGATAATAATTTATTATAGACATTACATACCAAAATAAATATTTAAATAACTCTTGAATTGTCAAGCAGAGAAAGAGCTGATGATGATGAATTATAGCTAAAACACTCTCGATCATGTCACAAAAAAAAACTAGATTAAAATTGGTCAATCGGAACAACCGCTTTTAATTAGATAATGTAGATGAAATAAATTATTAGCACTTTTATTACTTACTAGCTGTTTCCCGCGGCTCCGCCCGCGTAAATATACTATCGAGTATTCCGCGGGAACACTGCACTTTTCCGGGAAAAAAGTATCCTATGTTTTAAATCAGAGCCTAAACTCCTACCATACCGAATTTCATCAAAATCCGTTCATAGTTTTTGCGTGAAAGAGTAACAAACATCCATCCACCCTCACAAACTTTCACATATTTTATAATATTATAGTAGGATTCGTTCGATAGATATCACTATACGGGTCTAACATATTTCTGAATCGCAGTATACATCTATCTATATAATATATAAAAGAAAGTTACACTATTTATAACTCAAGAATGGCTGAAACGATTTGGCTTTTATACATGTTTGGCTGTTGTACATAGGATACGTGCCCCGCCGAGTCTGTCTGTCTATATGTTCGCGATAATCTCCAAAACTACTGATAGGATTTTCATGGTGCTTACTTTTACCGATAGAGTGGTTTCTTAGGAAGTTTTAGGTCGATTATAAGTTGTTAAAGTTTTGTGGAAATTGTTTGATTTATGACAATCATTGTTGAAGGTGCCGAAAAAATCAAGCCGTCTGGGAACTTTTAACGAGAACGCTGGTTAGGTTAGGTTAGGGAACCCTAGGTTAGGTTAGGCAGCGTTTTTGATTTACATATTTTTCGAACCCTAGGTTATATTTTATTAAACTTATTTTTTTATTACATATTTTTACGTTTCCCAATCGAACATATTTTTGGAATAATATTAATAAGTGTGTTGGTCTATGACCTCTTGATTGTAAGTCCTTCGTGCGCTCGTGTGGTGACGATAATAATACAGCAGCAATTCTTATACTCTCCTTTATTGGTGCTTACAACGAATACGTATTACAATATGTAATGAGATATGCTTAGTACAATATATATACGTCTACACTATGTATAGCCTTTTGGCCAACTAAATAAACTAACTCGATAGGCTTTACTTATGACATCTGTCAATGTCAATAATGACATTGACAGTTACATCTTACTGTTGATATATGTAACAATAAGTACCTAATCCAAGTTGCTAAAACAGAAGAGAAAAAAAAGTACCTAATCAAAAAACCTGTAAAATTTAATAATACCATGAGCGCGGAGCGAGCCAATTTTTTTAACCTGTACAAAAATACTCTTGGTATATCAACAACTTGTGAAAATTATAATATGATAATGTAAACAGTTTTGTATTTTATCTTCTGGAAGGCCAATAAACTCGTTAATATTACGAGAGTATATTCAATGTTTCTTGAGTATCATACTTATGTAAATTTATGTGCACATTGTAATATTGAGCTTCTCAATCCTGTAAGAAATTGTAAATTTCTGACGTTATAATAAAGAGAACAACAATATTTCCTTGTTGTTTTTAGTTTTGGAAAAACTATAAATTGCAAACATTACATTGTCTTATCAAAGCTGTATGGTAATGTTTTACTTCATGTGCTATTAAACAATTTGCCGACTCCACGTGCGCACGCACACATACTCACGTGTAAATACGGACTTTAGCCTCGTCTGCAGTCGATGCGATCACTTCCTTTGTGTTTAAATATTTTGAGGCGAATTTGATAAATTTCTATTTTTTTTGCCCAAGTACAATGGAAAATGTTTAGAAACTGATTTTAGAACTGCATGATATTACTTAATTATTAATTGCTATTTGTCATTCGAAACGACATAAAAATAAGTTAGAGCTAGAAACTGTACATTTTATGACATAGATACTAGATAGGTTTTATAGTTTTACAGTAACTGCGAACAAACAGATATCGTGTCACTATTCATATAATCATTAATTAGTAAAGATATAAAAAGTTTCACTATCTTATAGAGTTGAATAATAGTTTATAGACTAGAAGTTGAAATTTACAGTCAGAGCCGGAATAGTTGGCTAATTAACAGTAACGACTTGCTAAGGGCGTAATATGCGATGTTATTGCAACATCACACCCAGAGTCGCACTGTCTCCAAACTCTGGCACTTAACGTTCCAGATACCCTAAGTGTTCTACAAACTGTTTTATCTAGGTATAATACAGTACTATTTAATGCCTATAATAATAATCTGTTCAAGTTTTAGGTATGTGGTAGATCCAATCCAAAAATAGTTGATATAATATTATATTTCTGGATTTTTGGATTGGCTCGCTCAGATGGTGATAATAATAATAATCATTTCAACGCTAAGGGTATCTGAAATATTTGAAGATAAGCCTGTCACCTACTAACTCATGCTACGCCCGCTGCAGTATACAAGCGTGATAGGCTATGCCGCCCTAAGCAAGACGCAATTACCAACACTTAGACTATCTCCAATCTTTGAAGATATTCCTGTTACCTACTAATTTCCGCTACGACCGCTGCAGTATGCTAGCGTGATGGACTATGCCGCTCTTAGCAAGACGCAATTACCAACACTTAGACTATCTCCAATCTTTTAAGATACTCCTGTCACCAATTAACTTACGCTACGTCCGCTGCAGTATGCTATCGTGATGGACTACGCCGCCCTTAGCAAGGCACAATTACCAACACTTAGACTATCTTCAATCTTTTATGATACTCCTGTCACCTACTAACTCACGCTACGCCCGCTGCAGTATGCTAGCGTGATAGACTACGCCGACATAAGCAAGGCGGAATAACCAACCGTTAACATAACTGTCACCTATTAACTTTTTTGTTTTTTGTTATCTTTGGGAGAGGTCACTACATCTTCCCCGGGATGGGTGTCCCAGAGATATGTGGGTCTCCCGGTGCTGTCAGCGGTTTACCCACTGAAATCGAATCTGCGGATTGCCATCAACTGCTATGAAAGGGAGTGTCCCGGATCTGTCTAACACAGGACACTCCCCACAAGACAAGCCGGTCTTCCTCATCAGGGACCGGACTTCCAACTAGAATAGGGGGCACTCCAACAACCTGAAGCGCCCGCCTCGACGCCGGGACTGGCTAAGCCGGGGAGGTTCCCATACTCTCCCGGAGCCCCGTTAGATAGAAGGCAGGAGGTTCCCGTAGCGATACCTTCGTACTCCTGTCTTACGCTGGCGGAGCGGAACAGAGGATGGATCGATCTCTCTGTCCCACTCTGCGGCCTCTTTCTGTAAATTTGACGGATTCACAGAAATAGAACCGCCGGCCAGGCCTCATCACACTCGAGCATACAGCGCACCACATTCGAGAGGAGAGGTCCCGCCCAAGCACTGCCACGAGATCGTGGCGCTGCACGGCCCATCGGTCGCACACCTCCAGGGTGTGCTGGGCCGTGTCCTCCGCAGCGCCATATTCGTGGCAGGCTGGCGTAGGCAGTGTGATACGCTACGCCACCTTGCTTAAAGTGAAGTTGTCTATTACGCTAGTAATGTACAATATCGGCAAAGTTCATGCTCGGCCAGTTGCTAAACATTTTCCTTTGCACTAGGAAAACAGAGACCAGACAACACAGAGATTGGAACCACCTAGTAATTAATAAATAAACTAGGTCGCTTCAAAATATTTGAACACAAATAAAGTGACCACATCGACTGCGGACGTGTTTAAAGTCCTTATTAAACTCAAGAGAACGAAAATACACTCTTGAAATCGCGACTTATACAATGTATAGTCTACAATTCGATAAAATATTTGCTCCATATAACATTAAGGCTCTGTATAACGCCAGTGACCTTGAGCGTCAAGTCCCATACTAATTTTGTAGGCGACAAGGGAGTAGCGCGCCGACCGGAGTATATTGAAATCGAATAAAAATCGCTATAAATATTTAATACAAAATTTGCAAAAACTAAAACGACCTTCCCTGAGTCTTGTCTTATTTAAAATACTGAAATAATTTTCACACTCGTGTGACTTATAGAAGTGGAGAAAAAAGGTTTTAACTTTTAAAAAAAGGGTGGACTTAGCATGCTTTTAAATCAATATTTAAATAAAAAAATCCTTTCATAAAACGACAGTCCTCGGCTAAATATACCTACTGCATATTAACGTATAATTTGGGTTTTTTTTAATACGACCATGACTAAGAAAAAATGTACGGGGCAATGTGTCATTGCACTTATTTATGCCCCTCGCGTATATCCGCGCGTACATCTTAGATAAGCATTTTTGTAACATATAAATTTAATCAGTACATACAAAAAATACAGTTCGTTATTACGTACTAAACGAGGTTCTTCATTTATACCCATATGTCAGCATCAACCTATCAGAACAGCATCAGCATACAGCATCAGCAGCATCTAACATCTCTACTATCAGCAGCAACTATCATCTTTATCATCTAAGAATAGCTTGCTACATAAAAGGTTTCAAAGAACTACAATTTTCAGTTCCATCCAGCGCACAACCCCTTAAGTAAAAATACGATGATTGAACCTATTATATATGAAATATATATTTATGAAATCTTTGACTATTTTTTGCCTTGTTTGTCAATTATTATGATGGAATTATTTTTGCTAGGATTTTACCGACTGGGACTGTGATACACACACACACTGACACACAGATAGAGTATACTTACAATAAGTACATAAATAATAACATTTCTTAACCTTGACTTCCGTGAACATGATTTTATATAATTAGTAGCAATTATATCGGTGTATCCAATTGAACATTTTTCAAGTCTATAATAATTAAAGAATTAGTGAAGCACGTGGAAAACGTTACACGTTTTACCAAAAAGAAATTGTTTCGTAAATAGATGTAGGAAAAATTAATTGCCAAGTGCAGATATAATTAACTTATGCGTAGGTAGTGATTAGAAATAAATAGGATATTACTTTAACCTACCAAAAAAAACACAATGTTAAATTTTTCCACGATGAAAAATCGACACCTAAATTAATATTATTAAAAGTTTATAACTTTAAAGTTTTGAATTAATATCGCTAGCTTTTTATAAATCAAGACATTTTGAGGCAAATTATCAAAGTTTCAAAATATACCTAATATTCTTTATCGCTTAAGTTTCAAAATAAAATATTCTTTATTCGTCTATTAATATATCGTATTACTTATACTGATTAAACGGCAATCGTAATATTACTTTTGTTCAGTACAACTGTTCCATATTGTAAACCTGTAAGTACCTTGCAGATTATGCACTTGATTAGAAGAGTAAAAGGGTAAAGACTATTTATACATATACCTACATATACAAATAAGTAAAATTCAAGTGTTTGTTTGTAATTTTAAATGAACAGCTTCTCACTTATTGCATATGAAAGTATAAACGGTGCTTACAATAAAAATCAGTTTTTAAAATTTTCTTTTATCTGTCTATCTGTCTGTTAGTTCCAGCTAATCTCTGAAACGGATGGACCGATTTTCACGGGACTTTCACAGGCAGGTAGCTGAGGATATAAGGTATAACATAGGCTACTTTATTTTAGGGTTCCGTTTCCGTTAGTTCTATGCAAATTGCAATTGCGGGCACCAGCTAATACAACATAATATTTTCAGGGCTAAATAATTTATCTTAAAGACGTGGTATCAAGTAAACTGTCACATAATTTTACTTTAGGCATTTTTAAGGCATGAGAATTTTCAGAATGTGGATAGGTCGATTCTGCTAATAATACAGTTTGGATGCAGTCTTGATATATATAAACGTCAAACCAACGTTTATCGCGTTTTGATTGGTCCAAACTTCAAAAATCAGTTTATGATATCACGCCGATTCATTTAAAATTAATTGAAAGTAAATTGAAAGTCTAAGTTATATACGAGAATTGAGGTTCTGGTTACTAAAATCATTTCGCATTTTTGTTTATAAATTTTATTTCAATTTTTCTGTTAAGTTCAAAGTGGTAAAATCCGATTTGTATGAATAAATAGCGAATGTTTTGAACGGAGTATCCCATCTGTATTTGTGTTTACTCGCGAGCCTCTTATCGTGGAGTAAGAAAACATCAAGGTTATCTTCTTAGAAGTGCTCTCAGGATATTTCGCAACTGTATTTATACATCGGTACATCTTATTGTTATTTTTAACAAGGTACTCGTGTTGATTTATTTCCCTTTATTGTGTTTCAGTCAATCTTGTTTTAAGTAAAACATTTCCTCTACTAATTGATTGTATTGTCATCTTTTATCGGAATCGCAATTTTAAAATGCCACCATTCTTTTGTTTTGTAACGAATTTACCGGAAAATTGTAAATTTCGTCATTGTTTGAATATACTGTTTTAAAAGTAGAAATTGTCTCCAACAATTTTAAGCGAGCTTCAAGATTTTTTAATAATAGACATTACAACCTCCGTGGTGCAGTGGTTTAGAGCTTTAATCTCGACTCGGAGGTCGTGAGTTCGATTCCCGCGTTGGAACAACAAGATATTTCCAAGTTTGGTTAGGACAATGCAGGCTGATCACTTGATTGTCCGACAAGAAAGATGATCCATGCATCGGATGGGCATATAAAAAGTCGAACCTGCACCGGATCCAACACCGACTGTTAATATTGCTTCCGTGGGTATTGCCTGATCTCTCGCCCGTCGTATCGGTTAGACGTACCACTAGGTTTCGAGAGTAAAGGAGGAGGGAGTGCTCTTGCGTACTGCGCTCATACTTGGACACTATAAAAATAACTGCGCAGCTGGCCTGGTTTAAATGAAACCGGCCACCGATCCCGAAATCGGTGTGGGGAGCTATAGGTATTATGGAACAGATTTTGTAACATTGCACATAGCTTTAACTTTTCTAAAAGTAATTAAAACTAACATTATATCTTCAAGTTACATTATAGCTGTTGTAACATTACAGCTCAAAATATAATTACAGTAAGTAAATTCGTCGCCTCACAGTCGCGTCGCAGTCGGCCTGTAGCCAGCAGTGTATCGACCCCTATATAGAATAACGACATTCGAAACGACCAGTTTGTCGTCTCTTTAACATAGTTTTGTTACAGTGAATTCGTTTAAAGTAATTGTTGGCTATTACTCAACATTGTACAACTTTACTGATACCTATTTGAGACAAGTACCTGGGTATCCGAGATTCGCTCGGAGTACTTACTGATGAATTTAAAAAAATATTTAAAAAATAAAAAAACCCGACTGCAAAAAAAAAAAACATACCTAAGCAACGTACTAAAAAGACCGAAACAAGACTACTATCATAACTAAAAGTAATTTCCTATTTCTTTGGCGCATTAACAAATATTATAAAGCTTTTAAAGTTAATGTTTATAACGTAAATAATAAAATAATTAAATTAAAAACCAACAACGTAAAAACTAAAAAAAAACAAGAAAGTCCAGTTAATGGAGACTTTTGTTATCGAATATTATTGAATAACTATACCTGCCATAAAAATAGTTAGGTGATCGATACATTCAAAAAGAAAACATTCTGTTCAAGTTATTATTATGGTTTTAATACTCGGGATTCGGGACCCATTACTTAAAAGGAAGCCGGATTTTTGATGAGTCCGAACTGTTAAAATCGTAATGTTCTTTATTAGAATGATTTCATTTTTAATGGATCGATAGAGAAACTATTTCAATGGAAGGTATAGTTGTTTAATAATATTCGGTAACGAAATTCTCGATTATTGAAAATTTTTTTCAGTTTTATTTCATTTACGCAGCCGGGTTTCTTTTGTAGTTATTTTATTTTACACTTGTAAGTTTTTGTTTTTTGGAACGAAGTTTCGTATGGGGCGATAGGGAGGGGTACCCTAGCCGGGAAAAAACGTCCGTAACGTAAGATTTTTATGTATAGTCTTAATTATTTTCTTTATAATTCGAATAGAATTTAAAATTAATATATTTATAATAATGAACTTCGTTCCTATCTGGTGTCCCACGACACCACATGGCTTTTTTATCAAAATCGGCCAACGCGTTTGTTCTTATAGCCCCAGTATAAGTACCCCAGGTACACACGAACATAGGCCGATAAACACATTACCACTCCTTTTTGTCGTCCAAAAACAACTTGGTACTATGTTCTTACAAAATAAATCACTTCATAAATTTGACTAAATTTGATTTAATAACTGATTAAAATTGAAATTTTTACACCCTACATTGATACAAGTAAGTAAAGCGGGGTATTTAAGTATGATGGTTTCTGTTACCCAAGTTTCTAGTGAGGTATGTATTATTAGTATAAACTTATTGTAGTTACGACATCACACATTCAAAAGGTACATTTACGACTTTCTTAATTTTTATCGTGGTCTATAAGCTCAACGACAACGACCTACTTCTAGTTACGACTCATCACAATGTTACACCTGAGAGAAATATGAGGTGTTTAAACCATTTTTACAAAAAACTTGGTCGTAAATCCAGGCTAATTTCTAAACTAAGAGACTGATATTAAAATAAGGTTTTCCATTGCAAAGAACATAAAAAAATAACAAATATTACTTTAGTCAATTTATTTTTTTCTATTTTGTTTTTTGCTTCTCCTGTAAAGTAGGGTTTTGGCTTTTACGCCCTTTCTACCCCAAGGTATCGACGTCACAACTTTACTATTTATAGGCTAGTCCTGTAAAATATGTAAAACAATAATAATAATTGGAAGAGGTTCGTAGGGGCGAACCTCTACGAATAGATTAGCTACGAATTAATTTTTGGTATAAAGATGCTACTGTAAATCATTATGATGATAGTTCTTCATAATTTATAATTTTACTACACCCATGAGTTCATTATTGTTCATTGACCTATTGCCATGAGATAGAAAATGCTTCAAGTACCATCGGATATCACGATCAGAGAGAGGCACGATCTTTGATGATGTTTGGACAACGCTCCACACTCACATTACGCACTCCGTTTCGCATACATCCTACAAACGCTGGGAAAAAATCTCTATAAGACTTTTTACCTTCTAATTTAAAAAAAGTTAATTTTCAACGTTTCATAGCATTCTTTGCAACTTATAACTTATAACATTGACCCCAAAAAAATTGCCATTTCAAAAACAAAAAACGAATTGTTTACTTTAAATATGAAGCGAAACCTTTAAAGAACTCAGAGAATTCAGTAGTTTAATTATTAATATGTTAAACAATGTTGATTTGAGATTGCAACAATCAAACAAAATTAAAAAAAAGGAATGACAAAATAGTATGTTTTAAGCTCGCTAAGTAAGTTTAATAGTAATTTAATGTGTCGACTTGGTCGAAGTTCCGCTTGCTCGGAATATATCTCGAGAAAGTTTTGTATGAAAGTTGGTAAATCAGCATGAAAATGCAGATTGAAGGAAAGCTATTTCGAACAAAACGGCTCGCATCGGCTCAGAAATTGGTTACTCTCCCCGCTCGAATGCCCGAACGAATTCGCTCCGGTAAGATCCATTTTTGTTATTTTATTTCGTTTCGTAATATGTAATAGAGGTTTTAATCTCTAGCAATATTGTCGTAATACCTATCGATCGAATCGAAACAATATGAGATTCAATTTTCGTTGTGTCATCAAACTATGGTTCCAATTTTTCCGTAAACAAACGAACATTTTGTTGTTCTCTTTTTGTTTATACCTCGCTCACAACTCAATGTTTTGCCAAAAATGTTTGTAACACAAAATTGAGGCTCGTTTGCGTAAAACTCATTCAAAAGTTGAAAGTTTCTCCTAGTGGCGATGCTGTGTGATCGTAAATGTGCGCTACTAATAGCCCTTCGAAATTTCATCTAGAGATAGTATACACTCAATTTTTCCAAAAGCAAATAAGGTGTAATGAATTGCATCTGAAGTTTACTGTAGGTACGCAGTCTCTTGAGTATAATTAAATTACGAGGGTTGCCTTTTATATTTCGGGATTAGAGAACAAAAACAAATACTAATCATCGAAAATCACTTTATTGTTTTTCAAAATATTCCCCATGAAGATCTATACACTTTTGCATGCGTTTGAACCAATTGTCGAAGCACTTTTTCCACTCTGATTGAGGTATCTCCAAAACATGCATTCTGAATGCAGCAACCGCTTCTTCAGTTGTCGAAAAACGTTGACCTCTCAGTTTGTTTTTTACGTGCGGGAATAAAAAGAAGTCATTTGGTGAAAGGTCAGGACTATATGGCGGATGACTCATCAAATCGATGTTTTGGGTGCTCAAAAATGCAGTTGTTTGAGACGATGTGTGAGAGCTCGCATTGTCGTGGTGTAGAGTGATCCGTCTTCGGCGGTTGGTTTTCCTGATTTCTTGGAGGACAACTGGCAAACAAATTGTTGTGTAGCACTCAGAATTGACTGTTCTACGTTGCTCTAGTGGTACGGTTGCGACATGTCCAGTTTTTCCGAAAAAACATGCGACCATTTGCTTGGAAGTGCTTCGTGCGCGAACAACTTTTGTTGGATTTGGCTCATCTTGAAACACCCATACAGTCGACTGCTGTTTACTTTCGGGCTCATACGCGTAAATCCACGATTCATCCTGTCCTGTCACGATGTCGTAGACGTGTTTTGAAGCACCGCGATCTTATTTTTCGAGCATTTCTTTCGACCAATCGACACGAGCCTTTTTTTGAGCGATTGACAAATTGTGTGGGATCCAACGCGAACAAATTTTTTTGACAGTTAAATGTTCATGCAATATTGAGTGTATGCTGGTCCCACTAATGCCTAAGGTTGTCTCTATCTCACGATAGGTCACATGACGATCTTGCAATATCAGTTCGCGCACAGCATCAATGTTTTTCGGAACAACAACTGATTTTGGACGACCTTCACGAAATTCGTCTTGGAGTGAACTCCGACCACGATTGAATTCACCATACCATCGATAAACACTGGTCCTTGATGGAGCTTCATCGCCAAAAGTTGAATTAAGTTCATTCATGCACTGCTGCTGAGTTAATCCACGTCAAAAGTTGTAAAAAATAATCGCACGAAAATGTTCACGATTTAATCCCATTCTTGGGGGCATGCAATGAATCTTTTAATTTACTGTAAACAACACAAATAGCGCTCGTATGTCAAAACGTTCTGAGTACGTATAACCTCAAAAACTTCTAACTTTACGATAGAGCTGTCAGTTGACAGATTGCAACACCAGGGTTGCCAAATCCCGAAATATAAAAAGCAACCTATGTATACCTATGTGTAAATTGATTATAATACTGATCCAACATAAAGACAATTTCAATAGCTAATAAATAAACATAATTTGCTCAAAAGTGTTTATGCTATAAGTGCATTATACATGTTATTTGTTTTTATTACCTAAAAAAACCTAATGTGTAGTGTTACATACTGCATTTGGTATTAAACCAACCAACGCCACAGTCAGTAAAATATTATTGGTAAACATATGCGGTTGGACGTCATTGCCCTCGCAAATTTGGGCTTTGTTTAAGCCCGCTGTTCCTTTTTGATTTATCTGCATCTCCTTGTCTTCAGTTTTCGAATACGGCTTTCCAATAGTCAAAATTTAAAAACCGAAAATTTAACACTACACCGGTCACAGTTCACTGTATTACGCACGCCTTCGTTCGACAAAGTTCACAAATGTTTTTATGATTTTTTTAATAACATTTGGGAAAAATAGTTTTGAACTAGACTCACTAATTCAAAACTAAATAACTTTGCGCACCGAGGCACACAGAAATCCACCGCGTAAGCGAAATTCGCCGGTCACCCGACACTCGCCCACGCCATGGCATGGCACGGCATGAAGTATGGGGGTGCTGGTGTAAATGAAGAACACGACCGTCTCTGTTTAAGTTACCATTTATTCTGCCCATGTGCCTACCTTATATATAATTATATATGAAACGTCTTATACTATGTACGCTTGTATATACCCCCCACTTAAAAGTACTTACATAAATAATCCTACATATAATGGTTATAACTTCTGTGCTGCAGGTGCATCGCATAGGATATCAAATAAACACTGTGGTAGCATTTGAAGCCAGTTATGCGATACACGTAATACGACTAACTGAAAAGGGAAACACAGCTATAAAAGAAAACAAGCCGTTCTGTACAAAATGGATGGATATGAGAGTCGACAAAATATTGGGATACGAGATAGGTGCTGTAATTTTTACTGCACGAATTTAGGTTGAGCGAAATACGGGAATAAATAAAACTAGAGGTTGGCTAGTGGTCGAAATTCATATTATTTTTATTTTTCTTTTAATTTTTAAGGTTCTTGTGCCTCTTAGATACGCATAAGAATATAAAGTCTATGGAATGTGATAAAAATCATCAATATCATCAGCCTATCGCCGTCCACTGCTGAACGTAGGCCTCCCCCAATGAGCGCCAACCATTTCGATCTTGGGCAGCCCTCATGCATCCGCTGCCAGCCATCTTCTTCAAATAGTCGGTCCATCGTGCCGCAGGACGTCCTACACTACGTTTGCCTAAGTGTGATCTCCACTCTAATACTTGTCTGACCCATCGACATTCTGTCCGTCTGCAGACATGGCCAGCCCACTCCTAATCCAGCGTGCTCATTTGTTGAGCAGTCAAAAAGGATTGACATTAATTGTATCAAGACCTACTATTATAATAAAAACACATGGTTGTGTGAGTGAGGTAGTGTGTGTCATTGTGAACTTTATTTTATAAAATGTTTTTATTTTAATTTATGTATTTCTAAGCATTGTTTAAAATAATATTATCTTTTTGCAGACCTTCCTTCACATAAAGTTTAAGTGTACCAAATTTCATACTCCTCCGTTCGCAAATTTTATGATTCACGTATTAATAATTCATATGATTGTAATATTGGTTTTGAAAATCGCTCGCTTAGCCTGTGGTAACGTAGAAATTATATTCAAGATGTATTTATTATGTTTAAGATGACAGGTGTGTGCAGAAAGAAAAGAATTTAAAGTCAAGTCAAGAATACTTAGGTATTATGACCACTGACGACCTCTTTGGCTCAGTATATTTCCCGTGGTCTGTTGTCTGTATTCCAATTTCTCAGAAATCTTAGGAGAATTGATGTACTAATAGTGGTGTGTAAGCGTCCGAAGCGTCCATAGATATTAACTTTGTTAATAAAATTACACCGATATGAAGTAAAATAACTTGGCATGAATGTGTGAAATAGTTTTAATTCCAATAAACATGCCACATTACCCCGTTTAATGAGTAAATTAACTTAGTTGTTCAACTAGTGTAGTAAGGCTGCGGCTTATCAAATAGTTTGTCAGCACTTTTCCGTGTAGTTTCGTTGCTGTGTAAAATTGCTATTTATGCTTTTACCTAGTTTCTCCAGGCTGTATTAGAAATACATAGCTAGATAAGTTGTCTATGTTTCTGATTATGTTATATCGATGGCTGATTTTGTGATTGGTTCGAAGATTAGACAATTTTATCAATACACAACTCTAAACATGGGTCGAGTCTTTCGAGTCACAGCGTAATTATTGTTGTCGTAACTCTTGCTAATCTATACATCTATACATAAATTTGTCACTGGTCGCTGTCTGTACCTGGAAGTTATATAAGAATAACTATTATTACAGGCTTTATGAACGGCATAGAACCCAAAACAATTATTTTTAGTATTTTTGTCTGTTTATCTGTTTGTCCGTACGTTTGTACGCGCTAATCTCAGACTCTACTGATCGGATTTTTATAAAATTTGGTATGGTAGTAGTGTACACTCTGGGTTAACACATAGGCTACTTTTTATTGCGGAAAATGTACGGTTCCCGCGATATTTGTTTTTGCGCGTACGAAGTCAACGGCTTAACCTATTTGAATGCGATTTTAACTTATGCGTTTTGGTTACTGCACTCTACTTAAAATTTAATTAACCGACTTCTAAAAAAGGAGGCGCTTATATATATTTTTTATTTTTTTATATGTTAAACGATTACTCCACCGCCTGTGGATCGGATTTTTTTTTCCCTAAATTTTCCCCAATTGGTCTTTTTGACACCAAAGTGGTGACCTGGCGATGGAATCCACTAGGAATTGAGGGAACTCCTCGAAATTTATATGAACACAAATAGTTATTTTGACTTTTTCTGCAGTAGTCTAGGCATATACTACCAAAACTAAAGATTTTGCACCTAGATATACCCTGGGTCCAAAAGTACTGAACAGAACTCCCGAGTCGTTATAGATACATGCTTATGGATTTCAGCGTTGTTTAAAGAACTGAAATCATATGCCACTATGTCAAATAAAGTAATCATCAGCAATCACCGCCTTCATAACACCATACACCATCACATTATGATGATGTCTTTTACACCGACACGTATATTTTTGAACATAACTCTGCCGTTTGTCGAAGTATTTTCAAAATTCTTTTGTTGTTGTATATAATATGATTCGAAATTGGTCCCTTAGTCACCAAGGTGGAGACCTGATGATGACATCGAGAAATCGAGAGAACTCAACAAAATTATAAGGACATTTATAGTGATTTTGACTTTTATAGTAAGTAATATGTGCCAAAGTGTACCCTCGATCCAAAAGCACTGAACAGAATTCCTCAGTTTTTAAAGATACATGTTTATAAATTTCGGCATTGTTTAAAGAACTGCAAGCATATGCCACTTACAGTAATCATCATCATCATCATCATCACCACCATCTTCTTACGATACACCAACATATTTTTATGATGACATAAATACTTCTCATACTTTTGTACACCAATATCAATGTATTTGAAATTTTACTATTGCCAAAATTATATTCATGATCATTATCATCACCACCATCTTCAGAAGAAACACCAATATATTATTATAATGACATAGGAGGGCACTCACTACTCATCAGAGTTTTGTGCACCGATATCAATATATTTGATATTTTGCTATTTCTAAAATTATATTCGTGATCATCATCATCACTATAATATATTTATTTAATGATGACTGCTTAATTTTTTCCGCCCTACTATAATATATAATAATAATTATCTAATAATATAGTGTCTTATTATCATCACTGGTGATTGTATAATCAAACAACTCAAACAGTTGGATGATACCATAAGACAAACGCTCTGCAATATTTTGAACACAAATTTCGATGACCGCGCATGGACTCAGGCAACGCTTCCAGTTAGGTTCGGTGGCCTGGGTGTTCGAAAGCCCTCTGACATATCGCTTCCGGCCTTCTTGTCCTCAGTCTAGGCGAACCATAGTCTTTTCTCCAAAATACTACATCACCGATCCTATTCCAATACAGTTCCCTTTCTGAACGAGGCCAAGGACGCCTGGAGTGCAACTAGTGCTTGTAGCGAATTGCCTGACAATACTTTTTTCCAAAGGCTCTGGGACGAGCCACTCTGCAGACTGGTACGGAATTATCTTTTTAATACGTCCTCCAGTCCTGTGGAGCAGGTTCGCCTCTTAGCTGCGGAGAAGTGGGAGTCGGGCCTTTGGCTACAAACATTACCGTCACCCAATACGGGTACATTGCTAGATCGAACAGCTTTCCGGTTAGCCACTTCCCTGCGTCTTGGCACCCCCCACGTCGTCCCCCATCGCTGTGTTTGTGGTGCAAACGTGGACAGCCTCGGACACCACGGGTTGTCCTGTTAACGAAGCGCCGGCCGCATCTCCCGACATCTCTGCCTGAACGATCTCGAACCATGGTCCCTTGTAGAGTGGGACGGGATCTTCTATGGGACGCTACTTGCGTCGATACACTTGCTCCGTCCCATGTCCAGGGCACCTCGAGTCCTGCAGTCAATCAGGCGGAAAACCTAAAGCGGCACAAATATGAGAACCATAGTGGGGATCTCATATTTGAACCATTTGGGATTGAAACCCTAGGTACATGGGGTCTGGGTGCGCACAAACTTTTCAGAGAAATCTCCAAAAAACTCATTGAGGCCACCCGAGACCCCAGAGCCGGCACCTACCTGGCCCAGAGAATAAATAAGTATAAGGTAACTTTACTCCTTCTAAGTTTAAATAACCTAACCAAGAGCATGTCAGGACATGTCTAAGGAGGGTTCTGTAACTTTATAGTTACGCTACTACCTACCTACTATGCGTTTATACGCATACAATTATATATTGTTAAAAATAATTTTCATAAAGAGCATTTAGCATGATATTTCAGCATTGAAAATTGCAAGTTTCTCAGTCTCATAGTTTAGAAATGCCAGGGGGGGACCATCTTATAAATCACTTTGGAGGCCAATTACTTGAAAATAGTTGACTTTGTAAAAAAGTTATGTATGAAACCTTGTCTTTATTTTAAAATATCTATTTAACGATGCTCCACACGATGGGGTAGAATTAAAAAATATTTTCAGCCCCATTACTACTTATGATGCTAAAACCTCTCGGTTATATACAGGTCATATAATATACAGTGTTTAACTGTACCAAATTTCTTCCATTTATATTTATAATAACAGAAGCTAGAAGCGCGGACAGACAGTATGTCTGTCTAGACAGACAGACAGACGGACGGACAGTGCGAAACTATAAGGGTTCCATGAGTATTACGGAACCCTAAAAAATGATCACAAATAATGTGGTTTTTCAGAAGCTATTAAGACGGATACAATATTACCTAATCTTTATCAAGGATTTAGGAAAATTTAAAAGCACGTGTGAAAATTTATTATAAGCATACATTTTTACTCTGTGCTATTACTATATTGCAGTAGGTATATTTGCTAAAGAATTTTTTACCACGAACACTTTCAAACGCGGGCGAAGCTGCGGGCAAAAGCTAGTGTAAAAAATATTTTGATATTTAACATTTGACGAGCGTCATGCGACGTCTCATTGTTCTTAGGATCATTTTTCTTTATAAAAATTGTACCGAAACTTTTGACCGCAATTATATATAAATGAGTTATATAGGCTTTTCGTAATTAGTTCCATAGAGGGAAGTTATAATTAGTAATAATAATAATCACCAGTATAATATTCACCTATTATTCAACTTTTTAAAACCCTGCGAAACGACTTAGGTAACGGCCCATAAACATTTAAGTATAGGTACGACAAATGATGTTTGCGTATCAAGTGACTCATATAAACAATAATGAAGTCACCCCAGATTTACTGTCGCCACAACGTTGTCTCCACTTCCGCGAATGGATTTATTAGCCTTTTCATTCCTCACGGCGAAATGTCACACTCGGTGGGCTTTTGTAAATTGTCTACGTTCCGGCGTCGGCGGTCGGGCCGGGCATAGTTTCCTTCGCCCCCAACCCGATGCATCCATATTTATTCGCAGCTTTGTACATGAATAATAAAACCTTAATATTGCTTTTCGGTTTCGGTTGAATGTGTTTTCTTTATAAATATATTTTTGCTACTCTTCCTTGTAACGTTTTTTGATGTCGTAATCGATGTTTGTTTGTTTTCAACATTTTTCTGATTCGGTTGGCAAAAAATTTGTTAACTTCGAGTATATTTGTATTTACTTAGGACTAACAATAAAATTTGCAGTACATATTTGATGTAAACATACATATTAATATTTTATCATAAATCTATTTGTACAAATAGCTAATATTAGTGTTAAATTAACGGCCTAATTCATCAGCAGGTTGTTAATGTAAAACAAATAGACACCTACATATTGTTAAGTTTAATAAACACAAACAGTATTTAGCTTATCATAATTTAGGTCGCATATCCCAACTATCAGAAATGTGTTGTATAGTCTCTTGTATATTCCTAAATAAATGTAAGAGAAATACCGTATAAAGTAAAATAGCCGGTCATTCCAATAAATTTAATTTTGCATTGATGATTTAATAATTAAATATTATTTCATTCACCTTAACAAGTAGCATTAGAATATTATGTTGGTATTAGAAATTGTACTGGTAATTTTACTTGCTATCATAACGCCTACTAAAAGCTTGATTTATAATATATTTAGTTTACAACAAAATGATTTATTAGCTTGACGGTTGAATAACATATAAAATTATCATACTAACAACGGATTAATGCGAAACGAAATTGCATTGTAAGTAGAAATAACAAAGGTAATTAATTATATATGCATAAGTTAATAAAACATTTTACGGTTAATATTTGATGATCCATAGATTTTTATTATTCATCGCTAAATATATTCACGACTAGCTGTACCGACACACGTAGTTCTGTCTAAACTATGAACTGAAATAAATAACAACGCCTACACCAGCAACATAAACCGAAATCTACACATACAACTACAAACTACACCTACGTTCTACACCTACAACTACACCTACACCAGCAACATAAACCGAAATCTACACATACAACTACAAACTACACCTACGTCTACACCTACAACTACACCTACACCAGCAACATAAACCGAAATCTACACATACAACTACAAACTACACCAACGTCTAAACCTACAACTACACCTACACCAGCAACATAAACCGAAATCTACACATACAACTACAAACCACACCTACGTCTACACCTACACCAGCAACATAAACCGAAATCTACACATACAACTACAAACTACACCTACGTCTACACCTACAACTACACATACAATCAAAATCTACATCTATCTATATATACTTCGGTGACGCTGGCTGGTTTTATTGAAACCAGGCCAGTTACGCAGGAGTAATTTTATAGTGCCCAAGTGTGTGCGCAGTACACAAGAACACTCTCTCTTCCTTTACTCTCATAACGTAGTAGGACGGATAACCGACACGACTGGCGAGAGATCAGGCGCAGGTCCAACTTTTTACATGCCCATTCGACGCATGGATCATCTTTCTTGTCAGACCTGTGATCAGCCTGCATTGTTCTAACCAACCTTGGAAACAACATTTTTTGTTGTTCCAATGGGGGAAACCTACGACCGCCGAGTCGAGAGCCAAGCTCTAATCACCAGACCACGGAGGCTGTTACATGGTATACGGTAGGTGTATGTATCTATCTATACCGACATACACCAATCTACATTGACCGGGTTTTATTTTAAATAAACCCAACAGTTAAAGAACGCACGTCTATAAATATTTGACTGTTAAGTGACAAATTTAACGCAGTGAACAGTTAGTAAAGGAAAATTAAATTGACGATTTTTATACCCCGATACGTATCGTATCTTGTGGCATATCGTTGAATAGGTATTTTAAAATGAAGGCAAGGTTTCATACATGATTTTTTATAAAGTCAACCATTTTTGAGTAATCGGCCTCTAAGGTGGTTTATAAGTTAGTTAGTTATTTATTTATAAGTATCATAGTTTAGAAATGCCAGGGGGGACCCTGGCATTTCTAAACTATGATACTTGGAAAATTGCAATGTTTCCTGCTGATAGAGTATGCTAAATACTCTTTGGGAAAATTATTTTAAAGGAAATCGGACAGTAACTTTTGAAGTTATTTGAAAAAAACCTATTACACGTTTATAGTTACGGAACCCTCCTTAGATATTTCCTGACATGCTCTTGGTTAGGTTATTATATACTCGTATAAGAAGATTAACATTTTTTTTCGATAATATTCCATGACAAATAGAGTTTATTACATCTGAAATTTGCGGGCTTGTACCGATGTGATTGGAGTAAAGCTGAGCGTATCTAATGACTTTATCGAGTTTACTCTCGTCATGACTGTGAGAGTAATACGCCGAACTCATGAATGTTTTATCACGAGGGATATGCGATGTGGCGAGAAAAATGCGACAACATCCATTCACTCGTCTCGGTGTGTGCTCCTGTTGTTTCGGGGAGAAATATGCGAGTTTCGAGGACAACAATCGCCTAAATCGCTGTTTCATACGATTCCGTTACGTAAAGTAATTTTGGCTTTGTGCCTATGGAATTTCGATTTTGTGGCATGAACCAAGAAACGAGCAGAAAAATCGCCTAATCGTATTATACGCCGCTCATGGACACTCGTAACACCAGAGGAGTTACACAGGTCTAAAAGTTACAAGAACTCCTCTGGTGTTGCGCACTTGTGTTGCTGGTCCTTAAAATCGTCAAATCCCGCATTGGCCTTCAGTAATCTCATTCGCTCTGTGAAACAGCGCCGGTTTTCTGTGATGCCATGATATTTATACAGGCCCTCAGGCATGGTTCTTCCACGTGTCGTAATATTAAGTTGCAATTGCAAGCAGAGGGAGAAGCTGAAGCTTTACTGACTGTCTTATTTAGTTAAGTAATATAATTGCTAGCTATAAATATATTTTTAACCCCCGACGAAAACACAGGGGTGTTAGAATTTTGATGTATCTGTCTGTGTGTCTGTCCGTAGCATCGTAGCTCCCAAACTGAAAAGTGATTTTGATCTAGTTTATTTTGTTCGAAAGCTGATATGATCGATAGTGTTCTTAGCTATAACTCATCATCATCAGCTCGCTCACTGCTTGACAATTCAGATGTTACTTAATTTTATTTATTTTATTAACTACAGATTAAAACAGCTACAGATTGAGAATGGTGGCCCTGCAATCAGCATACTTAGTAGTGGCGTGGGGTTCCTATAACTCCATTCCTATCGGCTTCACTTACCATTTTACCTATTGAAGACTCTCGTCCAGGGTGTTAGAATTTTGACGTGTCTGTCTGTGTGTCTGTCCGTGGCATCGTAGCTCCCAAACTGATAAAGCAATTTTGATCTAGTTTTTTTTGTTCGAAAGTTGATATGATCGAAAGTGTTCTTAGCTATAATTCATTACTAGCTATAGCTCACTGCTTGACAACTCAGAGGTTACTTAACATATTTAATTTTGTTTATTTTTAACAACTACAGATTAAAATAGCTACAGATTGAGAGTGGCGGCCCTGCAATCAGCATACTTAGTAGTGGCGTGGGGTTCCTATAATTCCATTCCTATCGGCATAACTTACCATTTTACCTTTTGAAGACCCTCATTCAAATCCCTACCTATTATACAGGCTAGGGCTACTGTAGTGTAGTAATACATATATATGTATTACTACACTTCAGTAAACTATATAGTTTGTCTTAGTATATAAGTTCTAATCACTTATGTATTCGGAGCATAATAAAGCTGACCAGTGAACCAGTTACATCTTTAAATTCCCTCTCAATCACCCATCCTTACATGGCACCCCTGCCAGGATATAGGTGATGGCACTGGTATGCTGATGCACTTGTTCCAACCATGGAGCATTGGTACCACCCTAGCGTTTTGTGCAATTATTACAGATTCTTCTTTCGACTGCTGCTTGCCCATTTTTTGTCACAAAATAAGTCTTCACAAACTCGAGAAAACGTCCGTCAACACGCAGTAATATTAATAAGCACATAATTGAAACGATGCGATGAAAGAAAGTTTAAAATCACTATTTCATATTAGGCGATCGGAATGCAACGCGAACCCGATCACTCACTGGCAGGCCGCCACTGAGTGATCGGATCGTACCGCCCATCCTTACACTACCCTATGAAGGTAACCAGCCTTCGCCACTGTTACTTAATAAAAGCTTTTGGGTTGTACGGGCTTTCTAAAAATAAAAAATTAATAAGGTTGAATATAATTGTGACTTACTCGCAAATACATATATCTAATGTGCAGCTATATCCCCAATCCCAAGCTTTAAATGAGTAATTATTGTATATGTAATAAAAATCTCGGAAACGGCTGCTAGTATTTGCTTGAAATTTAGTATGCAGGGCGTTTTAGGGGAGAATTTCGACTCTATTAATCTCAATCCCAATGGCAGATTGGTACGACTATGTGTATTTTTTGCGTTGTTTCCAAATTGGTGTCTCGGGTTTGTATCCCAGTCAGACGAATATTTTTGTGATTCTTTTTATTATATTGTCTTGGTACCTAACACCTATTTCAATCCGTTCATTTTTTCAGTATTAAAAGAAAATTTTAAGAGTAAATGTAATGTAAATTTGATATAAAACCTTATTCAGTTTTGTATGGTAGATATTGCCTAAAATTTTATTACTTTTAGAAATGACTAGCTGGTGCCCGGCACTTCGTTTGCGTGGAACTAGTAATAGAGACAGAACTCTATTTTTTTAAATGGGACCCTAAGATTAAAGTAGTCTAAGTTACTCCTCATACCATCAGCTACCTGCCCGTGGGAGTACTGTGGAAATAGGTCAAACCGTTTCAGATATAAGCCGGAACAAACAGACAGACAGAAAGACGGACAGATAGAAATTTTAAAAATGGATTTTTTATTGTAAGTACCGTATATATTTTCATATTATGCATTTATTGAAAAGCTGTATTTAAAATAACAGACACTTATATTGGATATGGTTATATAGATATTATTAAATGAAATATTTAGTAACTTCAGAAGCCTTTTAAGTTTAAACCTAAAACTTTAATATTAATTATTTCATTTATATTAAAATCAGCAAATATTTTGTATACTAATATACTAATGACCATTAAACGGCTCATTCTATACGATTTTCAAATAAAGCACGTAAAAGTTATTCACAGGGCGGTTTTATTTATTCCCTCTAATGACGAGCGATGCGACAGCCTCCTTACATTGAAGATAGTCCCCTTGTCCATCATTTAAAAAAAATGGCTTTCCTTTCAGCCCCCTTTCACATAAAAGAACTCTTCGTTATTCAAAAAGACTTTTAGTTGGTCGCCGTTATTGAGGCTACATTTTGTTACAAATTATAACTTTCTTTTATTTAAAAACTGTTTTACAAGGTGTATATTTTCTCATTTAGATATAAAACAGGAGACCACGTTTGTTTAAAGTCTAAAGATATCACGTTTAAATTATGTTATATGTTGTAAACAATTTTTTAATTTTATTTCCTTAGCATATTTGTTGGCATCAGTTTAGTTTCGCGCATCTTGTTATTAGTTACGTATAAGAGCTACAGTAGGTAACATTCTTTATATTTCAGGAGGATAACGTGTGTATAATTTATAAACTCCTTTATCTTACTTAGGTACACAATTAAAGGCATCCTTATATCAAGTTTCTTGTTCGTACGATTATTTATTAAAATAATTTTAAATGAATTGGAACATTATTACTACTATATTAATACGTGAAGCAAAAACTTTCAGTGCAGTTTTACGAGACTTGTGCTAACGGAGAAGTATGATATTTGGCACAGTTAAAGTTTATGTGGAGGAACGTATGTATAAAGCTTATTTGTTTTTTAATAATGCTTAGAAATACATAAAATTAATAAAAAGTACAACAACACAAACTACCTCAGATTATTAACATACACTACCGTGCGTTTGGTAGATAAGATTTTGGTTACACATTGCCGTTTGTCAATCTGTCACAACATTTAGTTATTTTATTATTTTATTATCTACTAGCAGACCCGACAGACGTTGTCCTGCCGGGCTGATTTGTGAATCTAAACCATCCAGGGCGCCACCCAAACGCATACAATAAAATTTATTCAAATCGGTCGAGCCGTTTAGAAGGAGTTCAGTGACATACACATGCATATACATAAAGATAAAATATACATAAAAGTGTGAAATAAAACTTATTTCCTGGATAATTCCCCTTTAAAAATCGGTTAAAATTTAAGCCGAATTTAAATATCATAATATTATATAATAATAATGTTGAATATATACAATATTATTAAATAATTAATATTAGGTCCTTACCTATGAAATTGCCGTTTTGTATGAAAAAATTTAAACGATTTTTTTTCATGTATTTTTTTATTTGTATTAATCGAAGTAATCACCCATGCAATCAATGTATCTTTGCCAACGCAGTGGCAGTTTATTGATGCCCTTCTTAAACAAATCAGCTGGACAGGAGGCAACAAATCCTCCGCGGTTCTAGAGTTTAGAGTTCTCTATTTTCGAGCAATCGGAGGCCGATTGGAAGTTGGTAAGAAAGTGGTTTGTAAGTTGGTCCCCCCTAGCATTTCTAAACTATAGGAGATATAAATTTGTAAGTTTCCATGTTGATAGATCATGCTAAAAACTCTTTAGGAAAATTATTTTGAACTAAATCGTACACTAACTTTTGAAGTAATTTGAAAAAAACCTATTACGCGTTCATAGTTACGGAATCCTCCTTAAACATGTCCTGACATGACCTTAGTTAGGTTTTTTACTTTTAAAAACGTAATCTTAAGTGTCATTTTTGGGAAACCTTAAACAAAAAATTCAAATTTAAAGGTGACACCGCACTAAGCGGCAGCAGAGCGACGCGACGCGACACTTCCCTACTAATAATACCGCAATGGAGTGCCCCGACGCGTAGTTCCGGTGCCGCGTAGTGCGTTATATCTCATACAATTTCATACAAAGAATATTTGGCCGTGTCGTATCGCGTGTAGTTGCGCTTAGTGCGGTCCCACCTTTAAAAGTAGAATAACCAATAATAATATTTTTCTTAAATTTAAATTAGCAGAGATGTAAATTAACTAGGCTTATAAAATATCAAACATCAAATAATCGGGCATATAATTTAGTAGAAAGTATTTTTGAATATTGAATTTGTTTACCGCGCATATATCAAATATTAATGTCAATTAAACTGCAAATTAAATAATCCTGTTTGTATAGATACGAGTATCACGCGCGGAAATAACAATTACAATACAAATGTTTGCCTAATATTTTAATATCGATAGTTTTTATTTTGTTCAATGTTTTTTTTTTATAATTAAGATATCCAGGAGAAGCCAGGTACCTTTATCAGTCTGGCCCGATACCCAACTCCTCCAGCTTAATTTTGGACTCCGCCTTCTGTAAGACGGAGCCGTAAGTAGCTCCGTTTATTGTGGCCTCCGGCCGCAATTTGACCAGGACGGCCGTGGAGCGAAGCATCACCACTTTGGGCTTCTTAGCGGTCACAACCACCGGAGACCTCGATGGGGCCTTCTTCTTGGGGGCTTTACGGCGGACGACTTGGGTCCATTCCGCTGTGGGCCCATTTGAGGCACCTGCTGACGCTGCATGCGCCTCTTTTGAGGCACCTGCCGTTGCAGCAGATACCTCTTTCGATGAGCTAAGATTGGACCTCTCTTCCGGTTTAGGTCCCTTCCCCTTGCTCTTCTTTTTAGCAGGATCAGGAGCAGGGAGCACTTCAGGGCGCACCGGAAGTGCAGGGAACTCTTCCCGGGTCCGACGACGAAACGCCGTGGAAGACAGAAGCACCGGGAAGACTTCTCGCACCGGAACTTCCACCGGTGCCGGAATGAGTGCAGGACGATTCTCATTGTCGGCCTTCCTCCCGCGCGCCGCCTTACTTTTATCAGCTGCCAGGGGTGGGCGAACCACAACTGGTGGCAGCAGTCGATCGTCCAAAGCTGCCATTCGACCGTCCACCAGGTTGCCCACCAACCTGGCAATGTTGCTGTCCAAGATGCCCAGCTGCTCGCTGGACATTGGAGACCGCCTGTCTTTGGCCACCTCGGACCGAGCCTCCTCAAAATTGCGCTTGTAAGCGCGCACTTCCTCTCGAAAATTCGCCAGCTCTCGCTGAAGCCTGTTGTTGTCAGCTCTGAGCCGGCGAGTCTCCTCTGCTTCGGTGCGCGCCCCAAGCGCGTCAATTCCCAACCTTACCGTTGAGGTGGCACGCCTAATCATATGGACGTAGCCACCTTTGAGGTTGGTGGATTTGTTCGCAATGCCGGATCTCCTGTAGATTGCTCTCGGCCGGGTTATTTCTAATGTTTTTTTTTTTTTAATTAATTTCCAACATATATGCGATTCTAGTCCTAGCCTCTCTTCAATAGACCGCAGAATCACGAGTTTGAAAAAAGGCATTGTGGTCCAAACAACGCGACGTCAGCTGTTTAAGCTGACGTCGAGTTTCGCTCTGTCCGTCCGTCTGTCTGTCTGTGTATCCACGCTTCTAGCTTCTTTATTTATGAATATAAATGGATGAAATTTGGTATAGTTAAATACTGTATATAGATCTCAGTTTTAGCATCAAAAAATACTAATAATTTTACATTTTAGGGGTGGCTCTCCACACATGTGAAGTGGGGATGAAAAATATTTTTTCATTCTATCCCATCGTGTGGGGTATCGTCGAATAGGTATTTTTAAATAAAGGCAAGCTTTCATACATGACTATTATACAAAGTCAACCATTTTCGACTAATTGGCCTCCAAAGTGGTTTACAAGTTGGTCCCCCCGGCATTTCTAAACTTTAACTTAGAAACTTGCGATTTTCTATGCTAATAGATCATGCTAAATACTCTTAAGTAAAATTACTTTAAACGAAATCGGACAGATACTTTTGAAGTAATTTGAAAACAACCTATTACGAGTTAATTACTTACGGAACTCGCCTTTTACATGTCATGACATGCTCTTGGTTAGGTTATTACATATAAGAAGAAGATATAACTAGCTTGTAGCCGCAACTTCGTCTGCGTAGAACTAACGCAACCCTAAGATAAAAGTAGCCTTAGTTAATCCTTATAAAATTAACTATCATATTGTTAAGCATTTTATGCATAATAATAGTTAATGGGGTAGGCATTTAATTTGATTTTACAAACAGACACATAAATTTTATTTATTTGTATTGATAATTGTTTTAAAAAAGACACAAATACAGACAGAGAGCATTTAAATAATTAAAAACCTTAAAGTTTTACTTTTAAGATTTTTGTATTCCGAGCACGCAAGAGGTGGTTAGTTACTGAAACCAAATCGGGGCAAGTACGGCAAACGAAACGTAGACCCAACTGGACGCTATCTTGGCGACTCTCCACTTGGATTTAAATGTTATTTTTGTACACAAGTAAATCAAGGTTTGTACAGTGTGATACGCTTACTAATGCACTGAAGATTTCTTAAAACGGGCACTAGCTATTTTTAATAGGATTACAATATTTTTTCTCACATATGACAAAATTTAAATGTTTTTTATAGTTACTATAAAAATAAGTATAATTGTACTAAAATGCAATATATTTTAATCTTGAACCAAAGAAATAGTTACTGAGATAAGTGCAATTCTACGAGCACTTCAAGATTAAATTAAATTTAAAGTGATGTTACGACATAACATTATTATTATATATAACCCATGAAGTATGAACTACATCATCATCATAATCTTATACTTTAAAGGAGACGATCTTGTATCGGTATCTCGACAACGGCTACAGGTATTAGTATTCAGGGAGTTTTGGGGGAGAAAAATCGATCTAGCTAGGTGTTATCCCTTAGAAACTTCGGATTTTTAAGCAAATAAATGTTTTATTATTGTGTCGTGCAAAAATATATCAGTAATTTCGACTCTCTTACTTTAGTCTGATTGGCAGCTTGGCGTACCTATGTATAATTTTTGCATGTTTGGAAGTTCGGAATGTGGGGGGTTCTAATCCCGGTAAGATAAATATTTTTTGATTCTTATTATTTCTTTTTCTTTTATATTTATTTTATTTATGTTTTTTTTAATTATTTATTTATTATTAAATATATCGTTCTACTAAAACACCGAGCAAAGCTCGGTCTCCCAGGTACTATATCTTATACTTTAAACGTAATTTTGTATATAATATATATTGACAATAATTGTAACCTCTCGACTATTTTTTAAAAATAAAATATGTTTTTAGTTATAATAACTAGTGATAAGTGTTAGAAACGTTACTCATAACTCTTGTAATTGTTTTATTCTTTTTACCAACGGCAGTGTTTGCGTAAAATCATTCTATTGAGCAAATAAAATTCAAGTCAAGTGCCAACCGTCAACGACTGGACGAAGTTGAGGATAAAAACACAACACTAAAATATTTTGCACACATCATACAAGCACAGAGACATCCTCAAAAACATTCAAAATTTAAGTTTGTAGTTTGCCTGTTTATACACAGGTTTGATAACCACTACTTAATATGTCTATACTGTCATCTACTTCTATCCTCTCTCTAAAAACTGTTTAATTGTTTATTCTAAAATTTCTATTCTTTAACCTTTTTCTTGTCACTTTGCTAATTTTTCCACTGTAACCATTGTACATATTGTATTGTATCAACTGTACATATTGTATTGAGCCTGGCTTTTGCTTTTAAAGTAAAAGGTGACTTCACTACTTACATATATCTAGTAAAGCCAATAAACCAATATAATTGTTTTTAGTTCTCGGGAATAAATAACAAAATGATGACTCGCTCAGCCGTGGCCAGCCGTACCGAGGAACAAATTCTCATGGCTCTCACAGAGTTAAAGGATTATAAAGATCAATGCCAAACACTGCTAAGGGAAAGAGATGACAATGAACAAGAAATATTATCTGTATTGCAAAAAAATAAGAACTTGAGCTAGAACTAAATTAATTAACCTTAGACTATGAGGACATTCTCCAAAAAATATTGGAATTATAAACAAGTGTCGAAGGTTTTAATGAGTGCAGGAAGGAGTATGAAGACACACTCAAGAACTCTGCTAACCTCAAAATCAAATCGAATAATGCTGATGAATTTATATTAGGTCATTACATTTGAAATTGGAGTTTCGTAAAGGAGGAATATAAAGTCGATTTTTTAAAACAATATATTTATTTAATCAAAGTTATACCATTGCTATCTATGAAATTTTACCATCTCATAGGTAGTTCATTGATTCCTTTACTAAAAAAACCGGACAGGAATAAATAAAATCTTTGAGGGCGCTTTGGACTGCCCCATCGGAGTTGAATTTTTTCCCTTTCAAAAAGTTATTCAAATTTCGAAAAAAATAGTAATCTGTTAGAGCAAGGTCTGGAGAGTACGGTGGATGTCTTAGACATTCCAATTGAAGCTTCTCTAATTTGGTAGCCGTCTGTTGTGCAATGTGTGGTCTAGCGTTGTCCAAGTTGTCCAGCAAGTGGCCTAGAGCGAATGACCAACCTCGGTTGTTTAATAGCTAGCTTTTCCATCTTGATTTGCAGTTGCTGGCAATAGACATCTGCCGTAGTCGTCTCGCCAGATTTAAGAAAGCTGTAGTGAATGACACTGGCACTAGTCCACCAAACGCTCACAAGTAACTTTTTTTGAGTCAATTTTCGCTTGGGGCAGGCTTTGGCTGGTTCGCCAGGGTCAGCCATTGCGATGAGCATTTCCGATTATCGTACAGGATCCACTTTTCATCACAGGTTTTAATTTAATTTAATTTAATTTAATTTAATTTAATTCGATTTAAAATCCCTTAATTATTGTGCCGGTTGAATAATGTAATGCAGCAGTCGACGCGCGTTTGTCGGTTTGCTGCACTCAATTCATGAGATACCCACCTTTAAAGCTTTTTCACCTTAGAAATTTGCTTCAAGTGGATTAAAACAGTTTTATCACTAACAACGCAGCCTGCAGCTAACTCGGACGTGTTTTGCGATGGATCCGCTTTCACAATAGCCTTCAATTCTTCATTATAAACTTTGGTCTCCGGCCGTCCACGGGGCTTGTTCTGTGGGTCGAAATTTCCAGAACGAAAACATTGAAACCAAAAACGCACTGTGTTTTCTTTTGTGACACCGCCGCCATACACATTAATAATTAATCCTTCGAGCCGTTTCTGGAGCACTGGTGCCACGGTGGAACTCGTACTCGAAAATAATACGATTTTTTCTTTTTGTAAACAGAGTGACGCAAAGAAAAAACCAAAAGAGGTAAAAATGAATTACGGTTTTCAAAACACAAATGCATGCGTAAATAGCGGTATAAATTTGAAATTGGAATTCCTAACCAAAGAAGATATATTTAAGATCAAAGTGGCCAGTACGACAAAACGCCAATTTCATATGTAAGGACCTAATATTACTATTAGAAGAACAATCCATACTGAAAACTTCACCCAAACGAAAATCTTGTTTAATAAACTAGTCTCAAATAAAAATTATAAAGAGATAGTAAATCGGACTTAAACATTGACCAATTGTTCGAATACCACATTTAATACTTCTAGTTGGGAGGAGAGGAAAATTAAACAGAAAACAGTTGAACCGATAAGAGTGTGTAACACAAATGCTACTTGTATCGATAACATAATATATTTACTAATATTACTCCATGTAAAAAATAAATAATATGCTCTGTTCTGATCACTGTGGACTGTGGTTAATATTCATTGTGACCGTAACCAAAAAGATGATTGTGATTGTTCCTGCGAATACGTATTGAAAAATTTAGAAGTAATTTAAGTTCAAATATTCCATTATTAGATGGGTCTGGGTCGCAATACACTATTAAATAATGAGAAAATACATTTAGTGGACTCCACTGTGTTTCAAGGTATAAAATACACTAGATAGAAAAATACAGTGGGGTTTATAACTAATCTTGCAGATAGGCTCAGTTCTGCAGTATATGTAGAAAAATTAGATAAATTTCTGACGAAGACACGGCGTGATTAGTTTATTTTAGTTACTTTCATAGTAGAATGTCTTACATCATCCTTTTATGGGGCAATGCCGCTGACATTAATACAATATTTGTGCTGCAGAAGCGAACAACACATTCAATTTACAAAATGTCCCTTTTGAATTTCTGAGAGACAAGTTTAAAGAAATACCTATTTCCAAAATGTATTGAAAAGCGATGGCCAGAATACCTATTCTGACCATCGCTTTTCAATACATTGTGGATAATGTATTATGTGTTAGAAAGAATATTAGTAATTTTAAAACTAAAAGCGACAATCACTTTAGAAACGCTAGAAATAAGCACAAGCTAGATATATCGGTGGTCAGACTAAGTAAAGTAAGCAAATCCTATAAAGGTCAATGTATACGCCTATACAGTACAATCCCAGAAAATGTTCAAAATATTTCCATTAATAAATTAAAAAAAGTAGTTAAAGAACGTTTGTGTGCTAAAGCTTATTATAGGGTCAATGATTTTATTGGCGATCGCACACTATGGGAATAGGATGGCCACATGCACGGCTGCTTCTATGTACTATATGCATCTAACTTTTGTTAATATTATAAAGACTTATAGTTTACATATTGAAAAATATATATATATTAAGGACGATTATCCATATTTTCGCAAAAAGGTTTGCTAAGAGAAGGCCCCGTGCGAGTTATTTAGGCCGGTTCTTCTCGCCGGGTTAGTTTCCGAACCGGTGGTAGGCATCACGTAGGGACATTTCATAAGCGTTGCTTTGTAACCTATATGATAATTATAAAACCTATATGATTAACGATAATAGAAGGCAACTGCAATTTGCCACGCCGCTGTTTGGGATAGTAAAATTTAAATTACCAACCTATCTCTATAATAAACTACAGTGGGCAGGAGATAAACAGCTGACTATCACAACTAGGGGATCATCCTATCTTCTTATTAATCTTCTGCATCACACCTCCGCATTCAGAGGTAGTTTCCGGTATCTGTCGAGTAAGGTCTGGAACAATCTGCCGCCACCAATCCGAGCTCTGCAAACAATACAGGGGTTCAAGTTAAAATACAAAGCCTTTATAATGCAGCAACAACTTTCTTCTTACCAGTCTCTTCAAAACTAATGACAACTGAATTGTAATATACCAACTAGTATTTAATTTATATATAACTGTATCGTTATTACTTACTCGTATATCAATTATAGTATCCGTAATATATTATTTAATTTCGAATCGCAGAATGCAAACCCTATCTATATATTATACTCTCCCTATAACTACAATAACTACAATCTTATATACGTATATTACATTAAGTGTGATATAATTTTCATTATACTTACCGAAGTGTTGTAAGCTGTAGTTATGGCGGTGTAAATTCTTATCACCAACGTCAATGTCTGCTCACTGCATAAATGTAGTAAATAACAGAGGATTCTTTATTTATTATTCTTCCCGTATATTTATGAATTACATATTATATGATTGTGTTTATATTTACTAAAAATTTTATTTCATCTTATTATTACTCGCAATCATGATATTTTCAATTATATAATATTATATTATATCGAGCGTCGTTGTCGTGCCGCCCGTGTCGAGGCAGGAGCGCTGAACGCGTCTCTGCGCCGACTGACTGATTGTGTGCGGTGACTTTGTGCGCCGTGAAATAAACAGCTTGAAGCGATAATAACAATGTAATTAGTATTGTATCTATACTATTATATGTATATATGCGTTGTGTTTTATTTTTATTTATTTTTTTGTACCTTTTTTATTTTTGTAACTCAATAATTATGATTGTGTGCCGTCGTGAGATCGCGAACTTACAAGGGGGTCACGGAAGATCAGGCGCCACGGCTTGCCGCGGTCGAAGCCTGAGTGGCATCCCTTTAAACACATGGTGTGGGCATTGCATAGCCTTAATCAGCTGTGTTTTTAAAACTGTCTCTTTTCGTATTCTTTGAATGATATAGTGCGTTAGTGTATAATTTACTTGTTTTTTGTTAAAATTTGGCTGTGTCATGTCCCTTGTGTGTTTAATAAAGATATTTTTATTTTTTATTTTTATTTTTTATTTTATATGGAAATAAAACTTTTATGATTTAGATTTTTTGATTTGATACAATTTGTATATATATTTGTATATATATTATCTTAATCTCGGCAACTCCTTTCTTGTATATATATATAATCGTAATTTCGGCAACGGCTGCCAGTATTTACATGAAATTAAGTATAACTGCGAATTTATAAGTTATATATGTTTTTCCTTTCATTGTGCAACAATATGTCAGTAATTTCGACTCTGTGATGCAAGTACGAATGGCAGTTTGGTAAATTTTTGCGTTGTTCGGAAATTCGGTATGTGGTGGGTTCGAATCCCGGTAAAATATTTTTGTGAATCTTTTTTTTTTTAAATCTACTAGAGCTCCGAGCAAAGACCGGTTACCCAGGTACGTGAAGCAAAAACTTCTTAGCGCTTTTTACGAAAATTATGCAAATGGTAATGGTAATGGAGTAGGTATTAAATTTCGTACAGTTAAAGTTTGTGTGTGCAGAAAACTACCTTATTTAAATAGTGCTAAGAAATTCATAGAATTAATAAAAATAAAGTTACACTCACTACCTAAGATTAATAATTCACACTACCCTGCGCTTGTATAATAACAGTAGACCTTTTTTGTTTGGCACAAGTTTTAATAAATGTGAAACTAAACATGAGGTCAATCGAGCGAAATTTTGGGAGTTGTGTCGCAGAATTTTCGGTCGCAGAAATCTTGCTGCGTTCCGTTTAGTAGAAAAGTCGACCTATTTGAATTACACGGCGACGAAAAATGAGTTCTACTTTAGTATGGATAATAACTTACGCGACCGAAAATAGGCAACTCACAACTCGCAAGATTACGCTCGTTTGGCCTTACCCTTATAATTTAAAATATGAATTATGATCGAATTTTGACCTACTAGGCGATCTCTAGATAGAATTATTTTGTGTTTAGGTGAACTATGTTCAGCTATTTGGAATTATTGTATTGTCCCTTCAGGACCTCCAAACATACATACCACTTAATAGTTTATAATGGACTCTTAGGTTTTCAACAAAAAGGTCGCTCATAAATTGTTAAACTTTTAAAACTGTTCTAACAAGATACTCTCGGAAAAGGAAATCAAGTTGAAGCTTGATTTCCTACTACTAATATCATGTTGTGTTATATACCTTATATGTATTAGGTACATTAAAAATAAATGTTATATACTCATAAAAATTGGATTTTACCTACCTCATAAAAGTGCATTGCATACTTCTAGGCTATATTCTGAAGTTTGAAGGTGTGCAGAAAGCTAATATTTTTTTAATAATGCTTAGAAATACCTACATAAAATAAATTAAAAATAAACTTACATACACTACCTCACTCACACTGCCGTACGATTGTATAATAACAAGCTTAGGAGTAGGAGTGTGTGGTTCGACATAATTGTCAATCTTTCTTTCACATTACATAGACAATATTTACATAAATTTTATTGCGTATCTAAGAGGCAAAAGAACCATAATAAAGTTGATACTTGAAATTTAAAATGTGAATTATTTTCGAATTTCGACAACTAAGCGACCTCTCGTAATATTTTATTCGGCATATAGGTATTATGTATAAGTTATTTTCACATTAGCAAATCATCACCCCATTTCATAATATATATTGTTATTGCGAATACCGTAAATAATAAAGTTCATATCAGAAAAATAAATAATAAACTGTTATTCTCACCAACTTCCCCGAACACATAGCAAAGTTATATCTATCTCAGCTAAAACCGGAATATTCTTTTAATACGGAGATAAACAATGGTGTAATGTTCAAAAAGCTATCGGGAAGTTATATGATTGGCTGCGTTTTTAAGGAGGTATTAAAATAGCCATCGCCATATACAATGCGGATGGTTATTACGCCGGTGATCGGCTCGGGATTAGGGTACATTAACTCTGAAACGTCAATATCGTTGGCTGTTAAACTTTATTGAACTCTTTAATAATTTAAGCACTGGCTTGGTTATTTTTTGTTGGATCCGAATTTTATAAGAGGGTTCCTTAATTTCATTTGTTTGTCTTATAGGTGTTTGTTTTCGTTTCTTTATGATATCGTTACAATTGAACGGGCAATTCTTGTTTATATTTAAGTGTATGTAAGATTTTATTTCTTTACCTTCAAGTATTGTTTCTTGCCTCCGGCTGGTGTACATTTCGTTCCCTCTTTTATATTTCGACAGTAAATTATTATATTTGATGCGACCTGCTTGTAGTCTTACAATTTTCAGATAAATCTCCATGAGAAGGACATCTGGCAACGCCCGCTTGAGTGGAATCCAGAAAAAGCAACACATTTCCCAATTTTAGTGCCAATTTCACCAACGCCTGTTAGTGTTAATCGTTCGTCTAAATATCATGTTTTCTCCTGTCTTGTCCTGTCTCATAATGAGTCCTCTGAACCTTGGGACTAACTTAGGTATAGGTGCTAGGTATAGGTGCTAGGTACGCGAACTTTAAAAAAGACGGTGAGAAAAGTAGCTATTTTTAAAAATCCTCGCATTATTTAATATCTTCAATTACCTAAATCCTACTTAAAGCAAAGTGGATCCCGTAAGAAAAAATTGTAAACGCAATCTAGCGGGCATTTATATATTTTTATACCTGCTAGCGATCCACCTAATTTGGTTATGATTTGTGGCTTGTGCTTAAATTTTTTTTTCATGCAAGAAACAAAATGTTTTCTTTCTTTTCGTTAAAGGTAGCTTATCTATGGGAAAGGTACAAGAATCGGCTTTGACTTAGAAAAAGCTTTATTAATGCATAATCAGTATAGGGTTTTGAAATTAAACGAAAAATTATAAGCCAATTCGTGATTTTTCTTTATAATATTGTTAACATGCTCTCTCACCCTTCTACGTGGTTATAAAAACTTTTACGATAGATTTTTGACCGCATCAGGAATTTAATTACAGCTTTACCTGCTTTAATACTATCAGGGAATCTAATTCATAAGCAGTGTTCTCATAATTGATTTGTATTATAATAACGACACGCAGTCACAATACCTACCTACATGAAAGTTTGAATGCGTTCGAATACCGGGGAGATAAATATTTTTGTGATTTATTGGAACGTAGTTCCTTATGGCGCGTTGCGAATTGGAGGCTAGGCGGATTAAAATTGGCACGACACTTTTTGCCACTCGAAATCACAATGTAATAACGACTATTAAGAATGATAGAAAAAACAACCGTATCACCTTGACAATAATGTAGAATTTTGCAATCACACATTGTGACTGTTATGACTGTTACATATTGTGACTAGCTAGCCGAGTGATGTTATTACTCAGTACGGAGCCGGACTTCGCGGCGGCAACACTGCGAGCAGCAAGCAACCTTCACCCCTGTCCCTACCTAAGGCGCTAGTTCCGCGCGCACTATATATACTTAGTTCAACTATTTGTTTTGTATAATATAATATATTATATCTATAAAGATAAACAAAATTGAAGTGTCTGTTTGTAATTTCAAATTAACAGCTTCACTTAATGCATTTAAAAGTATGATCGGTACTTACAATAAAATATAAATTGTTAATGGAAGGAAGTTATAATAAATATATAGTTGATAATGAAGAATTGAAGCCTAATCGGTACATACAATAAAATATAAATTGTTAACATTTTTCTGCCCGCCTGTCAGTCTGTGTGTTAGTATAAAAAGATATATATATATATATATATATATATATATATATATATATATATATATATATATATATATATATATATATATATATATATATATATATATATATATATATATATATATATATATATATATATATATATAAAGCAGAAAAATGTTGACAATTTATATTTTATTGTAAGTACCGATTAGGTTTCAATTCTTCATTATCAACTATATATTTATTATAACTTCCTTCCATCCGGGTAGGGTTGCCAGGCGTCCGGATAAAGCCGGACACAGTTAGGCTTTTTGATTGCGTGTCCGGCCAAAATAAACGGTGTCCGGCTTATCCGGATTTTATAAGGCTTTTTAGTATTTAAAAATGTTGATAAGTGTTTATTTAGTAATTAATTTTAACTTGACTTTATAACAATAATTGGACTGATTAATAATAAAGTAATTAGATTGACTTGGCCTTCGATTTTTTTTATATTTCATTAGAATTTAAGAATATTTATGGTAAATATCATAAAGCTTGTTTTTAGTAAATATTTTACTGTCGTATTTTTATTAATACTGAGACAAAATCGTCAATAATGTTGGGTGTCCGGCCTTTTTACCCAAATGTCCGGCCAAACTAGTTCGTCTGTCCGGCTATTAGGTTTGGCGACCTGGCAACCCTACATCCGGGTGTCCCTTGACACCTCTCAAGATTTTTTATTTTATTTTATTCATCATTATCATATATGTACCCAGGTACTTAATAACACAATACGAACATTTTTTACAATGACACACTATAATTTAAAAATATGAACAGTCAACCTGCTTATGAATTAGATTTCCTGTTAGTACATATCCTACAGCAGCTTGTTTTGTACAACCCTAACACAAGCCTTTTTGAGTTCATCAGTCTTCGCTTCGCTTACATTACAAAGAAGCATATTAATATGTGTACAGTAAATAAAATATGACGTTGCTGCATATTTACAAACAATTTATATAATATAATATGCATAAAACCTAATTAGTACAATGCAGTAGCGCGAGACTTGTGCACCTTACTGCCTAGCGGGTCAACCGCGAATAAATTAGACCACAAATGAGTTTGGAACATTGACATTCGTGCGTATTCATAGCTGCGATGTTATAACATAATATCCATGAATGTTTAAAAATACTATATTCAAAACTCTGTCGACAGTAAAACAAAACAAACAAATCTCTTGACCAAAAGATAGAGTAAGGGTCAATTTCACACCGAAATGAAATGATACGCTACATGGTGCTGCATTTTTAAGATAGCCATTCAAAATCGAACTTCATATATTACACAAGAAGGTACACATTTTATTTAAAGAGTTCGAAAGGTCGCGACGCGCTGCACAGCGCATGTACGGCGATGTTATAATAATATGAAACGTGTTTGAAGATACACTGCACATGCGCTGTGCAGCGCGTTTTTTTATTTTATTTATCATAACTCCGAGCAAAGCTCTTAAAAATATTTAAGAAGTTAAATCTTTAAAATGCAGCGACAAGTAGCATCGCGTAGCATTGCGGTGTGCCGTGTAAACTGACCCTAAAACAAAACAAACAAATCTCTTGACAAAAAGATAGAGATATAGATCAACAGAACTCTCACGAAAAGATATAGAAAAGTATCACAAAACTTATGTTATCTTCTAAATAACAGATAATTTATATTCTATAACCTTACTCAGATGAGTACATGTAGAATATGACCCATAAATAATACTACGGCGCCACTATGTCTAGTCTTCGCGACAGAATTGTGACAGTATAAAACGAACGAGGATTTTTGCCATGGGAGTATTGATTTAAATTATTAATTTAATGTTTAAATTTATTGATTATCTAAACAAATTTAATTATATTTTCCCTTTATTGGGTTGCCACAAAATATTACGTTTGGTGGTAAAATGTACATCGAGGTGATACCGAATTCCTATTTTCATAAATTCGCACTTTTAATCCTATTTATTTCTGCGGGCAAATTTTTCAAGTAGATAAACAGATAGAATTTACAATTCGTATAAAGTAGCGGGTAATAAAATCTAGTGGACCGCCAGTCGGATATCTGACATGGAACTAATTCCCACTATATTTTAATCCAGTAAAATACAAAGGAGCCCAATTTGAATAAACCTCGACCGTTTGTTTCATGCGAGAACTATATCCGGGTTACTACGCTGTTTGCAGGGAATTTATCTGTATGCGCGGTTCGCAGAGACTGTACACATTCTATGTGTAAATTTTAATGGTGATTACATGTTTACGCACGTATCAGAGTTTCCGATGGAGACTCGTATTTAATGTAACAAACAGAAGTTTCGCCAATTGTCGTTCCATTTCGTCAGCTGTGAATATTTGAATATGTTGTTTCTCCTTGCGTTATCTTAATTAAGGAAATATACATTTATTTTTGACTAAAAATGACTGTATATTTACGAGCATATATCTACGGGCAAGCTGACTAGCTCCGTCCGCATATATATACAGTATCCCACGGGATCAATTTACTTTTTCGGGATAAAAAGTAGCGTGTTAATTAAGAACCTTCACTACTTTCAGTGGTAGAAAATCCATCCTTACAAACCTCAATATTTAAAATAATAGTAGGATTATTCATATTTTTTAAATTACTAATTACGTTTTAATGTATTGAATGCATGCATACATTTTGTATTTTATTTTCATAATAATATTATCTTTACACGAACTTACGTACCTACATAATTACAAATTCTTTCCTCACTCAAGATCTCACGGAATAAGCGATGAAAGTTCACCATTTTAACGTAAGTGACAACTTTAACTCTTTATCTTTAATCTATACCTATTGCCTAAACAAATAAAAAAATGAAGTGTCTGTTTGTAATTTCAAATTAACAGCTTTGCACTATATACATATCTTATACTTAATTAAACAAGACAATCTTGTATATACCGGGTGTTTTTCCAGTCAGTATCCAAACTTTTACGAGTGAATATAAGCAACTTTTACTATGCGATCATAGCATTTTGTAAGAAACTGACTGGAAAAACATTCTGTGTATATATATATATATATATATATATTAAAGAACGATTATCCATATTTTCGCAAAAAGGTTTGCTAAGAGAAGGCCCCGTGCGAGTTATTTAGGCCGGTTCTTCTCGCCGGGTTAGTTTCCGAACCGGTGGTAGGCATCACGTAGGGACATTTCATAAGCGTTGCTTTGTAACCTATATGGAAATAAAACTTTTATGATTTAGATTTTTTGATTTGATACTATTTGTATATATATTTGTATATATATATATATATATATATATATATATATTTCACGAACAAATCGTTATATAATCAGTTTCTCGAAAACGGCTACAAGTATAACAATGAAATTTAGTATGCAGGGAGTTTTGGGGAAGAAAGATCTAGCTTGGTCTTATCCCTAGGAAACTGCTTTTTTTAAAAGTATATATGTTTTTTCTTTCGTCGTGCAACATTATATCAATAATTTCGATTATATCATGTCGGTCCGATTGACAGTTTGGTAGGTATACTTATGTATAATTTTTGCTTTGTGCGAAAATTCGAAATGTGGTGGGCTTGAGTCCCGGCCTCATAAATATTTTATGATTATTATATTTGTGTGATTCTTTTCTTTTTTAATTTATCAGAACTCCGATCAAAGCTCGATTACCCAGGTACTTACGATTTTATATTCGGTACCAGGACCAAAAAATAATTTTTTAATCTCTCAAACGGCTGGACCGATTTAGGCCGGATTTTTACTGGCAGATAGCAGATGCTATAAGGAGTAATTTGCTTTATTTATCTTATGGTTCCATTAAACAATTGGGTTCCAGTTCCATTTTTAATTCCACGCAAATGAAATTGTGGGCACCAGCTAGTGAGAGATTATTTGTAGGGATATGTCAATAGTGCGCTAAGATTAATTTACAAACTTGGCATATACTGAACTAAAACTTGGCCTGAATATTACATGATTAGATCTTAACATAATAATTATTCCATCCGGAGGAGCTTAGATGCTAAATTGATTTTACCAGAATAATCATAATATCACTGCAAATGAACTAATATATTTTTGGCGACTTACTATATCACAGTTTTGTCGAGGCGCAGATTCTGTCAGACTTCGCGGGCGTAGATTCTAAAATTGTTTATAAGTAAATGATTTTATAACTAAGGGTCAGTTCACACCGCGACGATACGCAATGCTAAGTGGCGATGCATTTAAGTAACAAACTTTATTCATTACACAAAAAGATACACGCTTCATATTATGACACCAGTCATACACTGCACATGCGCTGTGCGGCGCGGTGCCTGACACTCGGAATCTTACAATGAAACGTGTATCTTTTTGCGTAATAAATAAAGTTCAATTTTGAATAGCAGTCTTAAAAATTCAGCGCCATGTCGCTAGCTTAATGGTCAGCTCACACCGATACGAGACGCGACGCGACGCGGTGCTGCATTTAAAAGATAGCGATTAGAAATTAAAATTCACTACAGTATAAGATACACGTATATCAATGCAAAAGCGGCGCCGTGCTCGCAGCCCGGTGCAGCTCGAAATTAGAACTCTTGCAATAAAACGTGTACCTTTTTGTGTAGTAAATAAAGTTCAATTTTGAATCGCTATTTTAAAATACAGCGCCGCGTCACGTCACATCTCGTCTTGGTGTGAACTCACGTTAAGGATGCCCATCCATATGGATTTGACATATACATTTGACAGGAAAAATCTTCATACAAGAAAAAGTTACGCCATCTTAATTTCAGTTGTCAATGAGGGTGTTTGATATTTTTTCTGCCGTTAGGGGGCAGACCCAACGCCTACAGAGCGTCATCTGGTGGCGTAAGTGGTATCAAAGGCGGTCAATAAGAATTTTCGATTATTTTTCTGCCACCAGGCGGCGCTTGGTAGCCCGACGGTGCTTGTCGTGTCAAAAAGCTGCCAGATGTCACAAATTTAAAAACCCTCATTACATGGAATTGCGGACTGATTATGCTTCGTATATAATATATAGCTCTATGATATATGATAAAATAGCTATATGATAAAATTACTTTAATTTGTTACTAAGAACAAACGCGAAGCACTACAACGTCTCGCGCGGTGTAATATTGTACTTTTATTTTTCACTTTATTGAGTAAGGCCCACTTGCGCAGATCTGGGTTGAATTTCATGTTTTCTCACTCGTTTTTCGTATTTATAAAAGAGAGAGCATAACATTTTAATTCAGGGTTAACCTGGGAATTAATTAATTTTAACACGACGGAAATATCGTCAGAACAATCGTAACACTCAATATGTTTATTGTATACAACTGTTCAAAATAACTAAGAGGAATTAAAACATCCAATTAATGCTTAGATCCAAGGGTCGTAAATCCACCACATCGGGTTAATGCCAGCAACATCACCCCGGTATATCATTGGTCCCAAAAATCTGTTAAGTTCCAAACGCTCCTCGACTTAGCCCGGGGATTTTAACTTTGTAATAAATAGTACTTAGCTAAAACACCGGATTTGTTTTCCTTGAGAACGATGTATTAATTGTTTTATTTTTTATTTGTAACTACGAAACGAAAATGTAAAGAATGATGAATTAATATTAGCGCCCGTCACATGTAGAGTTCAGATCCGCACTCCGACCGCACGGAGCCGACAGTCCGATCTGGCACGCGATGACAGCGCATTTTCCACAGATTTAAAATATATACATTTAATCCTCGCGCTATGACGTATTTTGATGCATTATGTAATACGCCGGCAGTCCAAATTTTGACGCATTTTTAGTCGTAATTGGCCGCAGTTCAACCCCGCGCGTTGGTCGGCGCTAATATGTTTACATGAACTGTTTTAACCGTCTTGTTTCTATATACCCTTAAAATTGCAATACAGTAAAGCCATACAAATCTTCAATGTAAAACAATCTTTTGGAACAAGCTGGTCGCAAACCAAGTTTCTTTTTAAATTTGATATAGTAGCGTGTTGTACTTAACTCGCATGTTGGCACTTAATGTACTTGTTAAAACAGTTTTGCGCACGTGGGTAATCCGTCGGCGTTGGTGAATATTCATATAATGCATTTGAGCTCGGGGCAAGTTGAGCGGAAAGTTCGGGGTTCTCTTCCGGTTATATCACTCATACAATATAAAATCCTATTTTTCCAGAGAGAAACTTAAAAATATTTTGGTTTGCTTAAACTTTTAATGCCTAGCTACGGCGAACTATAATCGGCAGATTAGTCCAGCTTAAAAGCTTCGAGATTCAGAATATATAATGCGATAGCGTTTGACTTGTATTTTTACTCACCGCAAAAAGTTTAGCAAAGGATTGCGGTAATTTACCGATTTAAAACAGGATTTACCAATACGACTCTCATTAATTGTATGTTGTTTTTAGAGTTGCGTAGTATTCACATAATATTATGTTTATTTGCTATAGTTTTTTATCTTCTAAACAATCTACGCTATAGAATGTATATAATATTTAAAAAAATTTATATATTTAATTAAGCGTGTCAACCCAATTTTTACATCCCTATTTGATATCTACTAACCCTACTAATAAAAATATTTACACATCAGTTATCCTAAATAAAGTTCAGCAACTTTATTTAGTCTTTATCTTTGTCTGATATGTTGGTAAAGTCACTTGACAGACAAAGACAGCAACGTTGTAAGTGATCCGTTGTTTAAATATTTTTATTAGTAAGAGAGTAAGCCCTAAATTATTTTTAGTACTAAACAGAATCAGATTCGACAATTAGTTCTTCACTTACACATAATTGATACTGTACCTGTATTGTTGTTTCTCTTGCTCTAAAAATACAAAGTTTGTTCAAGTTATTCCGCAGTCTTTATTGCACGGCTGATTATACCAATAAACATACCGCGGTCACAAAATTGGAACCGTTCCAAATAAAGACGCACATTTACATTTAATTTTACTCTTAATTACACCCATTCAGGTTAACTGATTATGTTCGTAACTGCACTGTCCTACTGACCTTGTAGTACGAGTAATTATGATAATATTTCGGTCTTAGGTAAAGGCAATGCCCGTCTCTACTGCAACTCCTGTATAGCTGGGATCGACAGTGGTCACCAACAGGCTTTCGGTATGATCTCAGATGTGCCTTAGAATTTTTACTAGAAGAAATCGAAAGAAAGGTATATATATGTTCAAAAAGTTTTAATTGAATACCTAAATTTATAAGTTTTATTTAAGATGGACGTTAACCGATACAAGCTGTGAACGAATAATTTTATTGTTACCAAAAAATCAGGTAGCTCCTTTTTTAAAAGGCACCAAAAATATTTACTTTGTACATATTTCAGAATAGTAAAAATATTGTGTCCTCTGATCACAATCTAACTTCCCGGAAGAAACACAAACGCTAAAGAAAAATTCTCCAGCTGAATTTATACTGACTATTTTTTTTCATAAATTTGCGACCGACTTCCAAAACACAGGTGGTGGTAATCAATTCGGGTGTATGTTTTTTGTTTTTGTATGTTACGCGATTATTCCGCCGATAGGGGACCGATTTTCAAAATTCTTTTTTTTATTCTAAAGAGTTGACTCCTGAATCCCATTGACATCAAATTCTAGACCTGGTGATGGGATCCATGAGGAATCGAGAGGAGTCCTCAAAATTTATAGGGACACCGATAGTGATTTTGACTTCTTTTGAAGTAACTCGAACATATGCTACCACAAAGTGAAATGTGCCAAGGTATACCCTGGATCCAAAAGCACTGAACGGCATTTCTCAGTCTTTGAAGATACACGTTTGGAAACTGTTGCATTGCTTATAAAACTGCAAGCAAATGTCACTATTAAATAATCATCACCACCACCACCATCATCACACCATACACCATTATATTATGTTGATAATTAGATATGAACATAATATCTCACAGTCTTTTACACCGATATCGATTTCTTTGAACATTCACAGGTATCAAAAAGTGCCAAGGTACACCCTGAATCCAAAAGGACTGAATAGAACTCCTCAGTCTTTAAAGATACACGTTTGGAAATTTCAACATTGTATAAAGAAGTGCAAGCATAATGTCACTTTTAAATAATAATAATCATCACCACAGTCATGATCACACCATACATCATGATATTATGTTGATACAGGTATTATAGTATTTTACACCGATATCGATTTCTTTGAACATTCACAGCTACCAAAAAGTGAAATGTTGTGCCAAGCCTGTATCATGATGGGATCCACGAGGAATCGAGGAAACTCTTATTACAAAAGTTAATGATCGTGAAGTTTTCTTACACATTTTTAATTTCCCCGCAACATTTTCTGTCAACACAACGCCACAAAAAAGATTTATGAAAATTGGTCTAGTAGTTCATGCAATAATAACCAAGAGAAAAGGGGATTCATTTTTTTTTAAATATAGAAGATGATCACTAACTATGAACTAATCTGAGCCGTGTCTCACCGGCCGATTCAACATTAGGCATTTTGATAAATTGATTTGTAGATTTCATTTTAGAAATCGTGAGTGTGGGACCTCTTTCTCCAACTAACTTCATGGAGGTGTTTTGTGTATAAGCGCTTAAAATCGACATTGAAAACACATGATTATACCATAGTAGAGGTTACTCGCGACTTCGTGTGCGCAAAAGGAAATCTCGTGGAACTGTACATTTTGCTGCGACAAAATGTAGTTTCACATGAATGGTAGAATAATAATTTGTGTCTTGTTTACGAATTGGGCTCGGGTTCGAAAACTGGTGAGATAAATATTTTTGTGATTTTTTTATTGCCTTTCTCTTATATTTTAAAATATTTCATCGTCCTACCAAAACTCTATACAAAGCTCCCAAGGTACAGGTTAATAATATTATAATAACACTGAAAAGAAAAAAATAAACAATATTTAGAAATATAGACACCGACTTCGAAAGTAAAAGCAATAACATTCTTAAAATCACTAAAAAGTATGAAATCATTATTTTTGTCGAAAAATTCACTTTTTAAATTCTGCTAAAATGTCACTATTTTTCTACTCAATCTCCTTATTTTTGAAGTCTATATTTTTTTAATATTTTTTATCTTCATGTTTAAACAATTAGACTTTGTTCTTTGAAGTATGTTAAATTATATAATATTTTACTGTTTTTTTTAAATAATTCAATTTAGAGAGTAAATTCACACCTGAATTAAAAAACCGGGTATGAGCAAGTCGGACGGGTTCCGTACCAAACGGAAAAATTATCACGTTTGTTGTATTGGTGCCCCCCTTAATATATATATTTCATTTTGTTTTTAGTATTTGTTGTTAGTGGCAACAGAAATAAATCATTTGTGACAATTTCTATCGTCTAGTTATCACGGCTAAGGACATACAGCCTGGTGACAAACGGAAGGACAGACTGACAGTGTCAGTAATTAGTAAGGAAGCAACGGAAAAGGATGTAGCGGATTATATTTTGAGTAAGACACAAGTACAGATTTTACCTGAATAAATAAATATGAAATTAAAGTAAGACTACATAGCGTATAAATTTATGATTCCAAAGATAAAACTTCAGATTTTCATGGATGAAAACTTATGGCCGGATGGTGTATCATTTAGACAATTTATTATGTTCAAAAATAAAGCAAAGACACAGAAAAATGAAGTAGTGAAATTAAATCAAAACATTAATTATTAAAACTAATAAAAATAAAAATAACTATAGTACATTTGTGAGCTTTAATTGTAAAAATATTAAGAGAAGTATGGAAAATGTTAAAAATTTGTGCAAGACTGCGGATGTAATCGCTCTACAGGAAACGTGGTTACTACAACATGATCTACAGCTTCTGGGAGATGTGGATTCAATTTTTGATTACACGGCTAAGTCAGCTGTGGATCTTAGTACCGAAGTTTTGCGTGGCAGACCGCACGGAGGAGTTGCGTTATTGTGGCGGAAAAGTGCGTTTCCTAGAGCCTATATAGTGAAGTGCCAAAGTGAGCGTATTGTTGCCATCAAAACAGAGGCTGAAGGCGGCCGTTCAATGCTAATTATAAGTGTATATATGCCAACGGATCATGTAGACAATTTACCTTTGTTTTGTCAATGCTTAGGCGAGATGAATGCGTTAATACAGGACAATAATATAGAAGTGGTGTTTATGTTAGGAGACTTTAACGCGCACTCCAGTGCTCCTTTTGGTGTAGAGTTGCTAGATTTCTGTGATGAGAACGACTGGATCTGTGCTGACTTGGAACTAGCTGGTCAGTCATCTGACACATATACATTCCTGAGTGAGGCTCATGGTTCTAAAAGATGGCTAGATCATTGTGTTGTTTCCAGGTCAGCATGGGAAACAGTTAGTAACTTTAGAGTGCTACAAGATTTGTATTGGTCGGACCATTTGCCAATTGAACTAGTGTGTAATTTAGAAATAATTAAACCAAAAATAGATATTAAGAATAGTTTTTGTAATAATAAAATTATATGGGGAGTAAGAGGGTCAGATGAAATAAGAAAATATAAGAAACTGTGTAATGAGGAATTACAAAATATTAATTTCCCAGAACAGCTACAGTACTGTGCGGACATAATGTGTCATGATATCCAACATAGGGTTATAATTGCCAGTTTATATAGTAAGATTGCTAGCACACTATGTAAGGCGTCTATATCTAGTTATAAACTGGTTAAAAAATGTTTGAATAGTAAATGTGTGTATGGTTGGAATAAACATGTAAGGGAGGTACATAAGCAGGCTAGGTTTGACTATAAGATGTATTTGTTAGGAGGAAAGCCAGAGAACGGTCCTTTATTTGATAAGATGTGTGAAAGTCGCACAATTTTTAAATCTCGACTCAAATTTTGTCAGGGTAATCAGGAAATAAGTTAGAATGGACACGTTAGCCGCTCATCATTCTGCCAAGAGTTTTAACAAGTTTTGGAGGGGTACCAAACAATTAAATGGTAAAGTTAGGTTACCTGTAGGGGTGGAGGGAAGCCAAGATCCAAGAAAAATAGCTAACACATTCAAAGAGCATTTTCAGGTAAAATCCATGCTGCCGCAGGCCCTCGACACTGAGTACAAAAGAAATACAGACCATGTAATTGGCTTCACAAGTAAAGATGTGTCCAGTGTTATAAATAGCATGAAACGTGGGAAGTCGCCTGGACATGATGAACTCAGTGTAGAGCACCTGCAGCATGCGGGTTTTCACCTTCACAGGGTGTTAGGAATGTTTTTTACCTTCTGTATCCAACACTTCTATCTACCAGCAGACCTAATGAGAAATGTTGTTGACCCTATTGTAAAAACACCACAGCTGATACCTCCAATAAAAACAACTATATCTCTGGCTACCATATTGGCTAAAGTACTGGATGTGTTACTGGATAAACAGCTTAAGAGGTATGATTCGGTAGGGGATAACCAATTTGGTTTTAGAGAGGGAGTGTCTACCGATAGTGCTATATTATGCTTAAAACAGACTGTTGATTATTATATTAAGCGAAAAACGCCAGTATTTGCGTGTTTCTTAGATTTGTCCAAGGCTTTTGATAAAGTTTCGTATGATAAGCTTTGGGCAAAGCTAGTAGACCTAGGTGTCTCAAATGATCTTGTAGAGATACTAAAATACTGGTATAATAATCAACAGAACTGTGTAAGGTGGGGGAATGTATATTCGGACGATTATTCTTTGGAGTGCGGTGTGAGGCAGGGGGGGTCCTCCCCCCCTGCCTCACACCGCACTCCATCGCCTCGATTATTCAACATATATGTAAACCAACTAATTGAGGAGCTCAGCAGTACTCATATTGGGTGCCATGTTGATAACATATTATGTGTTAATAATTTAAGCTATGCCGACGATATGGTACTGCTGAGTCCCTCAATTGGAGGCCTTAGGAAGCTCTTGAAAATATGTGAAAACTATGCTATAGAACACGGCTTGGTGTACAATGTTAGCAAGAGTGAGTACATGATATTTAAATGCAAAAGTAATATTTTCAATTTTCAAGATTTTTCGCTACCACCACTCTTGCTTAATGGAGTACCTCTAAGTCGTGTCACTAAGTTTAAATATCTAGGGCATGTGGTGACAGACTGTCTAAGTGATGAGGAGGATATTGAGAGAGAACGCAGGATGCTATCGATTCGTGGTAATATGTTGGCACACAGGTTTGCCAGGTGTACGGCGCCTGTCAAAATTACGCTTTTCAAAGCATTTTGTCAGACGTTCTACACTGGTGGCCTGTGGGCCAACTTTACACAGCGGGCCTATGGCGCCTTGCGTGTTCTCTACAATAACATTTTCAGGTCTCTGTTTCGTCTCCCTCGGTACTGTAGTGCATCCGGGATGTTTGCTGATGCAAGAGTAGATGACTTTCACGCGGTAATGCGAAAGAAAGTAGCGTCGATAGTACACCGAGTGCGGGGGAGCCGGAATAGAGTTCTGAGAATGATAGGAGACAGATTAGACACTGCTCTCCTTCGCAGGCTCACTGAACTGCATGTCAGAGTAGCGAGTTAAGGAGCGTGCAAATTATTATTTTATTATTATTATTATTTAATTTTTTTTTTTTTTTTAATCTTAATTTGTTGTATCCCCCCTGTATGTAAGTTTTAAGTAGCAACTCTTATTTATTTATATTGTATATGGACTGTGATGTCTGAAAATAAATAAATAAATTAAATAAAAAAAAAATAAAAAATAAATAAGGTCCCGTTTTTACCATTTGGGTATGGAACCCTAAAAAAACAAAAAAAACTATTGCTGTTTTCTTATGAAATTTCCGCAGTCTACTGCAGTAATGTTTTCTCCTATTAATTTAAATCTATTTAAATAACTAAAATATTTTTGACGCCTTAAAGAAGTTGCAAAATACGTATAATGATATTTATATATTTCACAGTACAATTTCACTGACATGAAAGAATAATGTATTGAAAGAGAATCAAACGTAAACAAGACACGTTATTTGTTTTGTATCAATAGAAACATAGTTCTTTGCATATGTTTCTTTAATTTTACTGTGCAAACAACGATAGGGAATATGCATGTGGCATCAAAATTTTTTCTCAATAAAAAATACAAATAAAAATAACTCCTGTACAATTATTTTTTAAATTTATCGTAACATTATAGTTAAATTTAATCATCAAAAAGTTGCAGTTTTGTAAATTAAATTTAAAACTTTTTATTACTTGGACATATTATTTGCATGATATTTCGCATCGAAAAAAAAATGAATTACGTATTTCAGCGTTTTCTAAAGTTCAATCCCTAGGTGGGTAAAATAGGGGATGAAACTTTAAAACCAAATTTCTCGCGGGTGAAGTCGCGGGAAATTAGTGCTATTTAAATTATTTTTAGTTTTATTTTTCTGGTATATTTGCTTGACTTCTTTCACTTTCATAATAGTAGTATTACTTTATGAAATATTTTTATTTGTAATCTTTATTGAAAAAAAAAACTCCTGTACAATTATTTTTTAAATTTATCGTAATATTATAGTTAAATTTAATCATCAAAAAGTGGCAGTTTTGAAAATCCCGCGCAAATTTCAAGGATAATATTAGGTAAGCTAATATTTCATTTTCTAAATATCTTGCTTTATTATAAGAGCATCCATGACCTAGTGAATAGACCCCCTGAGTGACAGGTTCAATGCTGGGTTGTGGTGTGTACCAATGAGACTTTCTCAATAAGCGTAAACTGACTAGACTTAGTTTAACTTACCCCATCTTCTGTGACAACCCTGACAAAATTTGGATCGGTCTATGAAAGGTTTTCGTCTGTACGTAAGTATATATTTTTACTCTATGACTTCAGTTTATTGCTTGAAAAATTGGTATTTAGTATACAAAAAAAATGTGAACTAAGTTATTTAAAAAATATCAAATCGTACTTGTGAAGGAGTGATTTTTCATTACCATTGCAAATAGAAAAACAATATCTTATTTAATACCTAAACCAAATATTCATACATAGCACCTATCAAACGTAAGAGAAATTAGCCAGTAGACGTATATTTTGCCATAGCGTTTCGACCGCGTAGCCGTAGCGGCGCAGACCATCGTAGCGCCAAACCGCACGAATGCTACGAGAATTATGCCATTTTGTGTGAGATATTTCTATACATTATTTATCTCTTTTCAAATTATTATAGCATTTGGTTCACATTGTATTTGTAATATATACATAATTATTATATATCTATCTATCTAGTTGCTATTACTACATAAACTATTACTTAAAGCTGTTGCGGAACAATCATCTAAGTGGGCTTCGGCCTGACCGAGCATAGAACCTCGCTCGGTCGGAGATCTCCCTTTGGGGCATCATTCATCATTTGGTTCACATTGTATTTGTAATATATACATAATTATTATATATCTATCTATCTAGTTGCTATTACTACATAAACTATTACTTAAAGCTGTGGCGGAACAATCATCCAAGTGGGCTTCGGCCTGACCGCGCATAGCACCTCGCTCGGTCGGAGATCTCCCTTTGGGGCATCATTCATCATCATTTATTGTTATAAATAAATAATTTTAAATGATTATATTACTTACTGTAAGTATTTTTCATTGTAGTAAAGCACCTTAAGGCAAACCCTGTTTTGAGCAATAATATGAAGGGCAATAATAATATATAATATGTGTTTCTGCAATAAATGTTTTGCAAAAGTTCAATAAACTTTTGTAACTTTAACACGATTATTGTGAACAGTTTTAATTTTATAGCGGATACTTACACTCCGTAACTACTCTCTGAGGGCTATAAAATTCGCTTAATGAATGATAACGACGCACGTAACCGGCAGACAGATTTTACTAAGGCGGGTCAATAAGTCCGTGACTTTTTGAATTTCTAACCTCCTTACTGAAAAAGCAACACTACTCCTGTCAACAGGCATCTGTCAGTTGATTCGTATCAAAATTTGAACTTGCTGCGTCAGTTAGTTTGTGTTTTACAGCTATCTTTATCAGACTATCCAGTAACTTAAGGAAACAATGGAAAAAAGTGAATTTCGTGTGCTTATTAAGCATTATTTTTTGCGAAAAAAAACCATTACCGAGACCAAGGCTAAGCTTGATAAATACTATGGGGACTCTGCACCATCGATTTCAATGGTAAAAAAGTGGTTTACTGAATTTCGTTGTGGCCGTACAAGCACTGAAGATGCCGAACGTCCTGGACGCCCAGTTGAGGTCTCTACACCCGAAACAATCGAAAAAATTCACGATATGGTGTTGGCCGACCGAAGATTGAAAGTGCAAGAGATTGTGGAAGCTATAGGGATCTCACATGGCTCAGTGGTTTCAATTTTGAATGATCACTTGGGCATGAGAAAGCTTTCCGCAAGATGGGTGCCGCGTTTGCTCACAGTCGACCACAAACGCAATCGTGTAACAACTTCACAGGAAGGTTTGGCGTTATTTAATCACAATATGGAGGAGTTTTTGCGCCGTTTTGTAACCGTGGACGAAACATGGATCCATCACAACACACCAGAGACCAAACAACAGTCAAAACAGTGGGTTTCTAAGGGTGAATCGGCGCCAAAGAAGGCCAAGGTGGGTTTGTCAGCCAATAAAGTTATGGCGACTGTTTTCTGGGATGCACGTGGGATAATCCACATTGACTATCTTCAAAAGGGAAGAACAATTAATGGGGAATATTATGCCAACTTATTGGACCGCTTCAATGAGGATTTGAAAAAAAACCGACCTCATTTGGCCAAGAAAAAAGTTCTTTTTCACCAAGACAATGCAAGGGTGCACACATGTGCAGTTGCCATGGCAAAAATCCATGAATTGGGCTATGAATTGCTCCCACATCCACCCTATTCTCCAGATTTGGCTCCGAGTGACTACTTCTTGTTCCCAAACCTGAAAAAATGGCTCGGTGGAAAAAGATTTGACTCCAATGATGAAGTCATCTCGCAAACAAAGGCCTATTTTGAGGACCTCGACAAATCATATTTTTTGGAAGGGATAAAAAAATTGGAGAAGCGTTGGACAAAGTGTATAGAGCTCAAGGGGGACTACGTTGAAAAATAAAATGATTTATTTATCAAAAAATCTGTGTTTTATTCCAAAAGTCACGGACTTATTGACCCGCCCTCGTAAGAAGCTTAGCCAATTTATTGTCTAAACCTCTTAGAATAATACCATGTTTGTTGTGTGAATACAAGTTTAATTAATATTTTAAAAAGACATATATATATATAAAAGACAAAGCTGATTGACTGATGTATCAACGCACAAGCCAAAGCTTTAAGGCTAGAAATTTGAAATTTTGCACACGTATTTCTCATATGACGTAGGCATACACTAAGGAGGGATTTTTCAAAATTCAATAATCCCTAAGGGGGTAAAATAGGTGATAAAAGTTAGTATGAAGATTTTTATTCCTTGGATATATTATTTGCATGATATTTCGCATGAATTGAGTACGGAAAAAAAATTAATTACGTATTTCAGCGTTTTCTAAAATTCAGCCCCTAGGTGGGTAAAATAGGGGATGAAACTTTAAAACCAAATTTCTCGCGGGCGAAGTCGCGGGCAATTAGTGCTATTTAAAATATTTTTAATTTTATTTTTCGGGTATATTTGCTTGACTTCTTTCACTTTCATCATAATAGTATCTGGTACTTTATGAAATATTTTTATTTTGTTAAATTGATTCAAACATATTGCTACATGTTGTAAATGTTACATCTTGAAAATATTACCAGCCTCTCTCTGACTGTGCTTCGTGCTTTTAAACGCAAATTAACATACAACTGTGCATTGTTAAATTCCATAACAACAATAAATTCCGCTTGTCAACTACACTCTAACAAGACTTAAGGCGGAGTGGCGCGTCCAAGTATAGGATAATTAGTATCGCTACCTCCTGTCTCATTTATCGTGCTCCCGGGGGAGATGGGTCAGCCAGCGGTAAATCTAACCTGAGTCTTTGTAACTCCAAATGTAATTACATTTGCTCTTGACTACATCTTTCCTTAATTTGCATTTCCTGATAAGCTTAAGAGTATTTTAATGTACTTTTTAACGCCAGGATGACGCGTTTTAATTGTATTTGTACGGTTGGTTTATTGTAATTATAATAAAACGATTGTTTGTGGATTTTTTAAAATACAATACCTGGGTATCTGAGCTTTGCTCGAAGCTCTAGTAGATAAAAATGAAAAGAATCACAAAATATTTTACCGGGGTTCGAACCCACCACATTTCGAATTTTTTTCATTTTTAACTAAACTTAACAGAAAAAAATAACCAAATTGCCATTCGACTGACATAGAGTCGAAATTATTGATATATTGTTGAACGACGAAAGAAACTGAAAAACCACGGGAATACTGTACTTCTACAGGATAAAAAGTAGCCTATATTTTAATCCAGATCCTAAAATACTACAATACAAAATATTATAAAGACTGAGCAGACTTTTTTTTTTCGTTAAAGAGTAAAAAACATCCATCCTTACACCTATCCTGTGGGTAGGTTATAAATGTAGTAGGATTTTTCTTCTTCTTTAAACGTCTCTTATACTTTAAACGAGCAATTCTTGTATATATATATAAACAGGGTAATATGGTTAATGTTGGTCCTTAGGGGTTCTAGCTCCCCATCATTTCCAATATTTTCTATTTTGCAAACCAACATTCCAAAATTAATATTTTGCAATTAATATCCATTTTTTTACAAATTTGTGCTTGTAATTAATTTGTTTTTATAGTTTTTATGTAGCTAATGAGCTGTTTTACAATTTTAATACTATGAATGCTTGTTTTTTTCTTTCGTTCGTCGTTAAAAAGATATGAGTTTTTTCGCTATCTAATTTTTTTTTTTTTTTTTTTTTTTTTTTTTCAACTTTTGATACAGCTTTATGTGTACCATAAACCTACGAAGGTTTGAGCGGTACAGCAAAAATTCACCGCGCGCAATATACAATTATACAATTTACAATACTTTAATTATTGTCTTATAATTTATCATTAAAAAGTGTTTTATATATTAGCTTATAATTGTTATCATTTAACTTATTTTTTACATTTTGAGGGATACTATTAACGAGTTTTGGCAGCAAATATTCCACTGTTCTTTTGCCATAGAAATTCTTGCATTTTGGTATTTCAAACATTCCATCAGATACTTTTCTTGTTGTTATTTTGTGACATGTTGGGACTAATAGATCTTTATTATGATACTGTTCAATTAAAAGTGATAAATTGAATTTGTTAAATATAGGTAACACCTTACAAATTGCAAATAAGTCTGTCACGTTATCTTTGTACTGCTGTTTTAATTTCGCTGGTACTATGGATTTTAGTAGTTTGCATTGTAGTTTAAAAATTTTGTTTATATAGGTATTAAATGTTCTCCCATAGCTTGTGATACCATATGATATAACTGACTCTGCTAATGCTACATAAATATTTAACAAAATACGATATGGAACTTTACTTTTAATAATATTAAATTTAGCTAGTATGGCTCTCAACTTATCACAAACAGCATCTACTTGATATGACCAGCCAAATCTATCATCTACTATCAGTCCTAGATATGTATGATGTGACACTTGTTCTATTTTCAAACATGTCGTAGTATTACAATTTGTGATAGTATGCAAGCACTTGTGGTCGTGTGCAATGATATTAAATGAAGGAAAATGTTTAGCATGGGTGGAGTGGACATGTATTATTTTTGTTTTTTTTGCGTTTATCACAAGATTAGCATCATGAGCCCATTTAGCAATACTTGTGAAGTCGTCTTGCATTTCCTGAGCTGCCGTACTAAGGTTTTCACTGGAAGCCAGAAGACAGGTATCATCTGCGTACTGATATACAGAACAGTGCTTTACCATATATTCCATATCATTAACGTACGTAAGGTAGTGTTTTGGACCGATCACGGAGCCTTGTGCGGTTCCCTCAGTGACGTCAATATCATCACTAAATTCATATCCAATTTTCACTCTATATTTTCGGCCAGTCAAGTAGCTTTTGCACCAATTTAAGATAGGGCCCCTAATTCCAGAGTTATTTAGTTTTTGTAGTAATGTACAGTGTTTCAAAGTATCAAATGCTTTACTAAAATCTATAAAAAGCAGTATTACATGTCTCTTTCTGTTTAAACATTCATTTACTTCATTGGTAAACTTTGAAAGTAACTGAACTGTCGATTTCTTTGGTTGAAAGCCATATTGATTCGCAGAAAGTATTTTATTCTTAGAATAGAAATTTTGTATTTGCGAACATACAAACTTCTCTATTATTTTGTCTATTACTGGTAGTATAGTGATTGGCCTATAGTTGCTATATTCGATATGGCTACCGTTTTTATAAATTGGCCTTACAATTCCGGTTTTTAATTGTTGAGGATATAAGCCCTTACTCAAACTAGCATTAATCAATTTTACTATCACATTTACTATTTTATGACAAATACTCTGTATATCTAAACATCGTATCCTATCAATTCCGGGACCTTTGTTGTTGTTTAAGCTTCGTACAATTTTAAGAACATCAGTGGGCGTTGCTTTCTTAAAAAGCATGGATTTATTTACTGGGCATGTGTACTGTGTTTTATTTAAGATATATTTATTACAATTTGGCAAAATTTTTCTTACACTATCACGAAATTCTGTAGCAAAGTTATTTGCTATGTCTTTTGTGGTGATTTTATTTTTAAATGCATTGAATATTGTTTCATCAACTGTTATTTTAGTACGACCCGATATAGTATTAAGTGTTTGCCAAAGCTTTCGAGGATTCCTTTTATTTTTATTTATAAAATCCATATAGTACCTATTCCTAGATTTTTCAATTATTTTACGTGTTTTATTTCTGTATTTATTGTACTCAATTTTTAGCAAAGCATTAGTGCAATCATTTCTAAATTGATTGTAAAGTTTATCCCTATATACACACATATCATTTATTTTCTTTGTTATCCAAGGCTTTTTGTTTCTTTTACTGCAAAAACTAATTTTTTTATCGTAAGTGGCTAAGTCATAGCAGACATTAAATTTATCTTTTAAATTATCATATATTTTTAAGGGACAGTCTATATTATTTATCTCACTAAAATCTAATTTACACAACAGTTGTTGCATTTTACAATTATCTATAAGTTGTATATATTTGATTTCATTCTGTATGCGAGGCGCCGTCTTATCTATGCACGACATAACTACAGCGCGGTGATCGGCCAAAACGGTGCCCAGCGCCGCCGAGTAAACGTCTAGTGAGTGTGTTCTGACAAATATATGATCCAAGCAGGATCGACTTATTTTATCTTTTGATTTTTCTATTCTGGTGTAATCAGATATAACACTCGTCAGACCACACTCGGACATGTTACTGATGTAATATTCACGTATGTTATTGTTCAATTTTAGGTCAATATTTATGTCCCCTAATAAGTATACATCAGTATTTGTAGACGAGGTCTTATTCAATAGGTGTTTAATTTCCGTAATATACAAGTGCTTACTCTCAGACGGCGGTCTATATATTGCACAGATTAATGATGAATAACCAGAAGATGTGTTGATTTTACCTATTATTGATTCACAGTGAGCAAGTGTTTGGTTATACTTAACAAAAGAATGACAGTTTCTAACGTAAATAAATAAACCTCCACCTTTTCGATCTTTACGAATCTCGCTGTGCAATTTATATCCGCTTAGCTGGTACATATCTATAATTGCATTTGTTATATTTACCTCTGATAATATCAAAACGTCGATACATAAATGAGACGTAATAACAAGCTGTAATAAACTACTAAAGTTTTTCTTTAGTGACCTTATATTAATATGTAAAAAGGTAAGCTTAATCTGATTTGAATTAATGTATGAAAAGTTTGTTCTAAAGTCATTAATATTAACACAATTTTGTAACTCATAGTGACTCGGAGAAAAATCGTGTTCAACTGAGTCTACTTCTACCGGTTCATGATAGTGTCGGCTTGTTTGAGTATCTCGTGGATGTCTTCTTCACACCTAGCGACGTAGGGCTTTACACCATTATCCATGCGGGCTAGAACCTTTCCATCTTGGAACCAAACATATTTAAATGTTGGTCGAAGTTTTTGTTGTGCCTGCCATAATAAAGTTTTGTTGCTCTTAGAAAGAGCTTTTCGAATACGCACTGTAGAATAATTATCTCGCGCTGTGCTGTCTTCGATGAGGTTGTTTACTATAACGGGTTGATTTTTTGCAGCTTGAACCCAAATCTCCGTTTCAGATATATTTGATAGCCCCAACTGAATCACACCATCTCGATCTTTCTTTCCATGCATACGCTTAACAAACGATATATTTTTATGATCCATTTTTAACATGGCGGCCATTTTCACTCCGATGCTAGATAAATCTTCGTTCGGCATATGTGGCACTCCAAACACTTCTAGTGTTTTGTCTAAATTTTGTTGTTCGATATTACGCACGTACTGTTTTAAGCCTTTAAGTTCTAATTGTAGATGCGATTGTTCGTTCTTTATTTGTGTGTACTTTTTTTCAATTTGTTTAATTTCATTACTATGACACTCAACAGTTTTGGAGATTTCGTCTATCTTGCTACAACATAGGTTCAAAGATCTTTGAATAGGCTGAAGTTCTTTTTTCAATACTTTCTTCATTTCATGTGTAATATCATTTAAAAACTTGTTTGGATCGAAGTTACCGATGCTATCACTGAGTTGTATGGGTGAATCTTCTTCCTCTTCCTCCTCTGGTATAATGAAGGAAGACTTACGACTTGGGGACTCCATCTGACACTCACCACAGGTCCAATCTAGGTTATTTGCATTGCGTATTGCAGCGAGTTGTTTGGTAGATAATCCTGCGCAAGTCTGACTAGCGTGCACGACCTTTGAACAACTGTGGCATTCTAAACCAGGTATTTTTTTGGTTATGTTTTTATCACATTTGTCACACTTTGTGGTAATAGGCATTATCACTATAATTATATAATTTAAGAGCGATCGAATTAAAACTGAGTGTAGGAACGATTTACTGCGCACGGGCGGATCGCACTGCAGCGCGCGATGAACTGATTGTCATGCCTAATTTTTGTAATTCACTATTTTAATGGACGTCTGTTAATTTCTAACGTTTTACTATAACTCCGAGCAATTCTCGGTCTCCCAGGTCAGGTACTATATATTATCTATTATTGGAGATAATATTTTTCTAACACCAGTAAAATATTCACAATAATAGTAGTCATTACAAACTAAACAACTGAATTCATCTTTTATTTACATTTCTACACTAGCCTAACAAGAGCTTTGCATTATTTTTAAATCGCTACAGTACCCTCACAAGAACCTCTTCTGTACATGTACCAGACTCAATAAAGCGTGTTCATGTAGAGGCGTCTTATTTGCATTCAAGAAGGCTCCCCGAGCAGGCACTGTAAGGAACGTAGTGCTCCCTCGCCAGTGATTAGACGATGCTAATAACATTTACTTTCCAACTTCCTTCACTCCACGAACCATACATTTTGAAAATCGCCCTTAATTTATACCAAAACGGTGGCAAAAGTTTGATTTTTGACGTGATAACGTCTTATAATTTGATGGAGCCGGCTGCACGCACGAAAAAACATGACTTTACCACCGCATTTGCCGTTATCACAGCTGGCCGCGTCTTAGGTATGTGAGCGGTGGGACGGAGAGGCGGGGCGCTTGATGTTATTACTCAGTTCGGCGCCGGACTTCGCGGCGGCAACACGTCTACCTAAGGCGCGAACAATTAGTTCCGCGCGCACTATAAACATGACGTTGTCACATTCAACTATCGTCAGTAAACCGACTTTACAGACAACCGATTTTTTATGAAGAAAATACATGGACAAAATGCCAGATTGTAACTAACTAAGCAGTCACAGTTGACTACAGACATCTGCAATAAAAACAAACAGCCAAGTGCGAGTCGTACAAAATGGCTAAAATACACGTTTGTTGTATGGGAGCCCCATTAAATATTTATTTTATTCTGTTTTTAAAGTATTTGTTGTTATAACGGCAACAGAAATACATCATGTCTAAAATTTTCAACTAACTATCACGATTCATGAGATACAGCATTGACAGACGGACAGAAAGACAGGCGGACGGATAGCGGAGTCTTAGTAATAGGGTCCCGTTTTACCCTTTGGGTACGGACCCTAAAAAGAGCTTTGCCGGTGCTTGATGACGGTAATATTTGTCAAGCTATACTGAGGCTAGTCATTTCTATACTAATATTATAAAGAGGAAAGATTTGTATCATGTTTTTGTATTTTTGTGTTTGTTCCTGATTCACGCAAAAACTACTGGACCGATAAAAAAAACCTTTTGAATGCTACATTATATTTAATAAAAAATAATAGTTGATTCACACTTAACTACAGTATAAAATGACCACAAGCAAAGAATATTATATTTTACTAACGTACCTAGGGTATAAATAGTTTCACAGTAAACAATAAAATTGAGACGATTTAATGTCACAAATTTAGTAACCCAAGCAATGCGAAGTTGTGTGGCTTACCGATCGAAACTTGCGCTGCATTACGACAAACTGAACCTGCACTTAACTGTTTATTTCGCACATTTCGAGGCATTGTGTTCGTAAGTTAGCCCATAAAAACAGCCTGGCTACTTGATCGAACTACCGTTTGTCAGAGAGAAAAACATTTCTGAATTTGTATGACTGCAGTTTGAGGTACACGTAAACCAAGATCAACGGTGTATTAATGACTGTATTATGAGGTATATTCATTTATTATCATTATTTGACTGACAAACGGAAAATATAAAAGGTAAAGACTAGAGGTATTGGAATGAGTAGATTTTTTTTTATCCTACTACTATTATAAATGTGAAAGTTTGTGACGATGGATGGATGGATGTATCGATGAATGGATGTTGTTACTCTTTCACGCGAAATTTAGTATGGTAGCAGTTTGAGCTCTGGATTCACACATAGGCTACTTTTTATGATGAAATTTTGCCTGTGGGATGTACTGTATATACGCGAGCGAAGCCGCGGATAAAAGCTAGTCAACCATTACTTTGTGTTAAAAATCACAACGTCTTCAAATATAATTATAAGTGTATATGAAGTGAAAACACAGTGAAATGTAGGCAAAGTTCAAATTGTGGCATAATGCTTAAAATTTTTATGTTGCGGTGCATGCTTAAATTAATATAGCGGAGCGTAGCCGGGCGAAGTTTCGCCGAACTTTTATAAGTACGGCGACTTTCAGGACATGACAAAAGACAACTTTAAGAATCACAAGTTTGGCGAGCTCGATATTCCCCGCTAGTTATTTTGAACAGAATAACATTTATAACTTAAACCATTAAGTAACACAGCTTAAATTTATTCTATTTCTTTTTTATCACATAACTTAATACGCTTGACTTTTGATTATCTGGTTGGTACCTACATCCGTGGCCAAGAAAAAAAAAGAAATGACATGTACAAAATAGGTACACGTGGCAAAATTGAAACATCATTCCTTGTTTAAAATCCAAAAATACTCTCATCGTGCCTGAAGAACAATCATTTCTAAAAAAATGAAGAATGAAAAGAATGAAAAAGAACGCTGCCAAACACGGAGGCCGATTGTCGCTCGTTCCGCGCTCTCGCTTGCACTTCAAGCCTTAAATGGAACGCCTCAGAGCGAGGTAACGCCGCATGAGTCATGTTTTTTCATGCGTGCAGCCGGCTCCATCGAATTATAAGACGTTGTCACGTCAATAAAAAATATTTGTTTCACTTCAAAAATTATTAAAGAAAAAGAAATAAAAAGAATAAAAATATTTTGTCTGTCCGAGATTCGAACCCGATACCGATTGATCAACAACGGGAAAACCCAAGCGCCTACGTACGTTACGCGTATCTGACATTAGTATTCGAAATTACTCATACCTTATTTGTATAACACGACGAAAAAAACGTAAACGTAACGCTTCATCGTGACTGAAAATAGTAATACCCCGTCTATATAGAAATTTCACTTCAATAATTCCAGTTTCATGTGACTGTTATGAAACAGAAATCCGTCAAACCGAATCTAGCCTGATAATATTGAAAGCTACTACATTAGTTTTAAAGGCAAAGATAGCGCTAAGTTGTAAAGGTAAAAGCATTTCCCCATACCTAATTGATATTACTAGATACGCCCTGTGGTTGAAATTCGCTCATAATGATTATTCATAATATAATTTTTAAGTTTCAACTTTATAGGGTTCTTTTGCCTCTAAGATAGAAAAATAAAAATATAAAATAAAATCGTGACGAGGTTGTGACAGATTGACAAATCTCAACGATGCCTCAACGTTGCCTCAATGTGTAACAAAGCTGTATCTATAAAACACACGGTGTTGTTTTTTTTATTATACTAGGGAGCAAACGAACAATCGGATCACCTGGTGTGTTAGTTGTTGTTATTTTATTAATTTTATCTATTTCTAAGAATATTTCTAAAAGTAGCTTTCTGCACACCATCCTCCACATAAACCGGCCAAACTTCATGCTCCACTTCGGTTGCACAATTCTGGTAAAACTGTACTTACTGAAAGTATATGCTTCACGTATTATTAATTCTATGCTTTATTTTAATGCATACGAAAAATAATGACCAAGCAAAAACAAAAGCTTAAAACTCCTTCACTGGACTTAAATTACGAATAATTATTGCTTCAATGATCTGAAAAGGCCATTCGTTCGTCCCACCCCGATCATCGGTTAGGGAAGGCAGTGATTGCGGCAATTATTCACCTCGCCGCCTCCGCCTGCGTCGCCTTATCGGGCCCGCTTAATCCCGACACCGCCGTAAACAAACCTTTGACCCCGATCGTTTCAAAAACCTTAGAACCTCTGTTTTGAAATCGTTTTTTTTATAGTGGTCAATTGTGAAATCGCCTATATAATACTCCAAAAAAAATCTAGTACGGATACAATTTTTTTATTCATGAGTAAAACCAAACCAAAAATTGAAAGAAATATTCTTCAAGTCCGATTTGGATATCAAATAGATTTCAATAAACTTTTGCACCTTTCTAGGAATCAAACAGTACATTTTTTATTCAACCTGTTTACGGTCATAATACAATTTCAGTAACAGCAGAGGTAAAAGGCTATTATCATAAACAAAAAATTGACAGGCAAGAACGAAATGGAATTATGAATATCCGCGGTATCGTATTTCACTTTACGTTTATTCCTACTCATTCACCGCCCCGCTCTAACACCTTCCATTACGCTGTAAATATTTTCAAATGGTTTATTTCTTTTCCATATTTTGTTTTACTTCCACTAATATTTGTTGCTGGTCATTGATTGGCGTTTTTTATGTTTGAATGTATGAGCTAGTATTGCACAATTAAGCTTTAAAATTTAGACACAATTCAAATTCAGAGTGCAAAATATGAACACCAAGATCTTGTAAAATTATACAACCAAAAATTACCTGATGATTTCAAAAAATAATAATTGATATAATTCGTGTTATTGTACCGTCTTAGTTAGTGATGAAATGGAATAACAAAATTGTTTACTCCTTTTAGAAAATTATAAGTTAAATATCCCTTGTAGAAACATTTAAATTTAAAGGAAAAGCTGAGAAACACGCATTAATCATAACACAGCGATAAAGGTGTTGGAATTGTATCTGAGTGAGACATCGGGTCGGGTGTTTTCGATCGTGCAGCTCATGATATCGGTAATGGCCACTCGAGCTATCTGCTCCCGTTATTCCCGACAAATCTCCCATATTGCGGCCAACAGTCCAATCAATACGGAGCAAAGGTTTGCTTTACTCTTTATACCTTACTTTAAAAGCTATGAGATATTGTCGTCATGTTTTTGATTGTTTACAAAATGATAAATCATGTTTGTTTTCGGTATGTTTATGTTATTACAAAAAAGTGTTATCAAAGTTTGTGAATTTGTGCAAGAAGTACTTCTCTTACCCAGTTTTGACTGCCTGCAAGATTGCAGGTAGTCAAAATTTAATTAGATAATTGAATTCAGACTGCCGGGCACCGTAACTACAGATTAAAGAAAAAGGAACAAATAAACAGCTACGTAAGTAGCTTTCGATTTGATTGCACTACTACAATCGTACAGTGTGTCCACGATTGTGTGGAAAAATTGTGCGCCGTTGAAAGGGACGTCAAAATTTTCAAATTTTAATCGATTTGGTCGTTCTATGAAAGCTGTTTCTCTGTACGTAAGTATATATTTTTTACTTTGTGCCGTAACTATGTATCGAGTGTATTGCGAGCCTACGACGAATAAGTTGAAAGCGAGATCAACCACTGAACGAAAGTGGTAAGACCCGTTAATATACATGTGTCCGAGGTCGTATCCAGGTGAAAATATGTATCCGTAAGCAGGTGAGGCGAGGTGAGCTCTCGGGAATCGCTATTTCGTGCACGTTCGACATCCGATAAAAGTTTCCGCCACAATCACCTAAGAGCTCAGCTGTCACGGAATAACCGTATATCGGTTTTGTTTCTGTCCCCGAGCTGCGAACACCAAATATGTTGCGCTGTGTATGAATAATTTATATTTTATAGTGTTACAAAATGTAATTTATTTTTGACCATCGTGTCATGCTTGTCAATTTTTGAACTGAAACTCCTTTAGTGGCGTTGAGACTGAAATTTCAAGATCACAACACGCCGGTGTAAAATTTTAATTTTTTTTTTTAAGTTCTAAATTTTAGGCATAATGAGAGTATTTTTTGATTTTAAATGATTAAAATTGAGTTTAACTTATTCCACGTGTACACGTCATCTTTTTTGTTTTTTTCTAGCCAATCAAGCACAAAATTTAGCTCTATTAGCTTTCTTTTAAAAATAAAAATATCTAGAAAACCCACGAAACCGAAGCCACATAAGTGGCGATATTCAACAGTTTATGCTCAGGCAGTGTGTTCAGATATAATATCTACAGAACCTAGGCACAACTGAGATAAGTATTTTCTGGAGAGATTTTACTTAAAATGTTCACCTTTCGCTAATAGATTCTTTTACAGTATGAATTTTTACTCTAAAAGAATATTCTATTAAATCAAAATCCGTTATGTAGTAAATTAACAAAATCTGTTATTTAGCATAGTAACAATTTTACAAAAAAAATCACGATTCACTTTATCACATCCCATGCAAAATAATTTGTTTATTGTTGAATTAATATAAAGGTAATTGTAATATCGTTTTCCTTTGTTCTACTTGGTAGTGATCGACGTATCCGCGTTGTTTAGCTTCCTGGAGCAGTCCAATCTAACTGACTCTTGCATCTGTTGAATCCAATTTAGGATCTTAGGCAATATATACGTCTAGCACTATCAGTTTCATTACAATATTGCCCGTTGTTGGGGGCTTTAAGATTGCGTTTAGATTGCCTACAACACTGCCTTGTACTTGCCGTTACCAAATCTTGATAGAACATCAATTTTAATTGAGTTTCTTGCTTATTAGGGTCGATGACCTATTGTTGGCATCCTTTCAATTATTGTCCCGTAAATATTCATAGTACATACTCTGTGTTGGCTACTGTTGTCTTTGTTTTTTTTGTTGGCTGTCGTCACTGTGACCCAGGTGGATCTATTTTGAATTAAAACAGGGTAGTTATTTTTCTTACTGGGGCAAGAGGAACATACTTTTCGTATAAATCTCGCCATATTTGCTAATGAGCCATGTTGCCCAGTATGACAATACTTGTCTTATTCAAATTAGTGTTTTATAATGAACTACTTAGTTTCATTTATAAGTACCTGGGAGACTGAGCTTTGCTCGGTGTTATAGTAGAACTATAAAATAATTAAAAATAAATAAGAAAATTTAAAAGAAAATAAGAATCACAAAAATATTTGTCGTACCGGGATTCGAACCCGCCACATTCCGAGTTTCCAAACAATACAAAAATTATACGTAGGTACGCATACCAAGCTGCCAATCAGACTGACGTTGCACGACGGAATAAAAAAAACATATATTGCTTAAAAATGCGCATTTTCTAAGGGATAAGGCCTAGGTTGATCGATGTTTCTCCCCCAAAACTCCCTGCATAATAAATTTCATGGTAATACTTGTAGCCGTTGTCGAGATTCCGATTATATATATACAAGATCGTCTCGTTTAAAGTATGAGATTAAGTACCCAAGAACTAAAAGAAGCTGATACTTACTAGCCAAATATGTGCAATGATTCACTATAATAATCGTTGCCTCACTTGTAAACAGTAGCAAGTTTTACAAAAGACTCTCTACTACTACAAAGACGCTTATTATGTAGCAAGCGTGGTCGCGCGATAAACGTTCTTGACAAGAATATAACGAAGTTACCAGAGTATGATCCTAATTTCTAACAAAGATTACACAGTTTTTGCAAGTGTTACAGAACCATAAGC